>CAKXYN010000059.1:1279375-2558750 GCA_935064755.1 Tragelaphus eurycerus | reverse complement strand
GAAATGCTGTCTCCCAGGCTGTGCTCCTCATTTTGCCCCAGGTTAAACTTGACTCACAACTCTTGTGCATTTTTCTTTTCTTTTTTTTTCAGATGACAATAAAGACACCAGTAATATTGGATCAGGACTCACTTTAATGACCTCATCATAACTAATTACATCCTGAATGACCTTATTTCCACATAAGGGCACATTTTGAGGTGCTAGGGTTTAGGATGTTGGCATATGGATTTGGGAGGGTACAAAATTCAACCCATTACAAGGACAAGGTTCTTGTCCTTTCTTTTTGGCTGTGCTGGGCCTTCGTCCCTGTGTGGGCTTTTCTCTAGTTGTGACACTTTGGGGCTACCCTCTTGATGCGGGTCTCCGACTTCTCATTGTGGCGGCTTCTCTTATTGTGGAGCGTGGCCTCTAGGATGCACAGGCTTCTAGTTGTGGTGTGTGGGCTTAGTCGTTGCGGCTCCAAGGCTCTAGAGCACAGGCTCAATTGTTGCGATGCATGGACTTAGCTGCTCCTCGGCATGTGGGATCTTCCCGGATCAGGGATTGAACCCGTGTCTCCTGCCTGGGCAGGCAGATTCTTTACCACTGAGCCACCAGAGAATCCCCCTGTACACGTTGTCAACAAAAAATATTTCCACTTCTGGCTTTTCTCTTAGCGCACACAGGAAGAAAACAGCAGCTGGTGATGGTTACATAACCTAAATTGCTCCAAGTTCTTCCAAGTACATTGTTTTATGGACAAGACTCACCCTGTTCTCAGGTCTTGTGGCTATAACCGTTTAGAAGGTTTTTTTTTCCATAGTGATCAAGCACAGCAACTAAAATTATTATTAAACTGTAGTGCGCTTAAGGATATAAATTTTGTGCCTTCTCTCTAGAAAGAGCTGTCAACAGCAAAACTTTTATTTCACCCATTTATTCCCAAGAGAGATCAAATATTTGTGCTACAACCAAGGGAATCCAAGTATAGCAAAGAGCCTGATAAGAATCTCTGGGATACACAGGAGGCATGGAATACATTGGCCCTGACAGGGGCATTAGTCGATTTACAGCTGTCCCTGGCAAGGGGTCTTATCATAGTATCAATACCTCTACTTTCACATTATTTTGCAGTGTATATACTAGGGAGCACTTTCAAATGTATGATAATATTTCCTCTTTCAGCACCCCTATTGAGGTGGGTGGGAGAGGAATTATCTTTCTTGGCAGTTGAGGAAGCAGGGTCTCATAAGAAATGAATTGTCAGAACTTCCCTCGTGGTCCACTGGCTAATGCTCCTTGCTTCCAGGGCAGGGGACCTAGAGTTCAATCTCTGGTTAGGGAACTAGATCCCACATGTCACAACTAAGGCCTGGCACAGCCAGATAAATAAATCTTTTTAAAAACAAATTGTCTAAAGTCGTTTGGGCAATCAAAGGTAGTGACAAGCCTCAGGTATTTTGAGCTGAGGTTCAGTCATCTTATTTTTTTTATGAACTGTGAATTGTGTCCTTTGTGAAAAAGCTGGCTTAAAACTCAACCTTCAAAAAACTAAGATCAGGGCTTCCTTGGTGGTCTAGTGGTTAAGAATCCGCCTTTCCATGCAAGGGACACTGGTTCGATCCCTAGTCTGGGAGGATCCCACATGCTGCCAGGCGACTGAGTCCACGTGCCCCAACTAATGAGCCTGCACTCTAGAGCCCATGAGTGGCAACTGCTGAAGCCCATGTGCCCTAGAGACCACGCTCCAAAAGAAGAAAAGTCATGGCAATGAGCAGCCTGGGCACCATAACTACAGAGTGGCCCCCACTCGCCATAACTAGAGAGAGCCTGTGAGCAGCAACAAAGAAAAAAAGAAAAGCTAAGATCATGGCTCTCGTTCCATCACTTCATGGCAAATACATGGGGACAAAATGGAAAGAGTGAGAGACTATTTTCTTGGGCTCCAAAGTCACTATGGACGGTGACTGCAGCCTTGAAATTAAAAGATGCTTGCTCTTTGGAAGAAAAGCTATGACCAACCTAGACAGCATATTAAAAAGCAGAGACATCGCTTTGCCTTTGAAGGTCTCTATAGTCAAGCTACGGTTTTTCCAGTAGTCATGTACGGATGTGAGAGTTGGACCATAAAGAAAGCTGAGCCCCAAAGAATTAATGCTTTTGAACTGTGGTGTTGGAGAAGATTCTTGAGAGTCCCTTGGACAGCAAGGAGATCAAGCCAGTCAATCCTAAATGAAATCAACCCTGAATATTCATTGGAAGGATTGATGCTGAAGCTGAAGCTCCAATACTTTGGCCACCTGCTGTGAAGACCCGACTCATTAGAAAAGACCCTGATACTGGGAAAGCTTGAAGGCAGGAGGAGAAGGGGACAACAGAGGATGATATAGTTGGATGGCACCTTCAACTCAATGGACATGAGTGTGAGATGGTTAAGGACAGGGAAGCCTGGCGTGCTGCGGTCCTTGGGATCACAAAGAGTTGGACACAACTGAGTGACTGAACACCAACAAGATGTAGAAGAATGTATAGAACTTACATGTGCAAGTTAAAGAATAATGATGGAATCAATGTTCTATAGCCACCACTCAGGTTAAGATCAGAGAAGGCAATGGCACCCCACTCCAGTACTCTTACCTGGAAAATGCCATGGATGGAGGAGCCTGGTAGGCTCCAGTCCGTGGGGTCACTCAGAGTCGGACAGGACTGAATGACTTCACTTTTACTTTTCACTTTCATACATTGGAGAAGGAAACGGCAACCTACTCCAGTGTTCTTGCCTGGAGAATCCCAAGGACAGGGGAGCCTGGTGAGCTGTCGTCTATGGGGTCACATAGAGTCAGACATGACTGAAGTGACTTAGCAGCAGCAGCAGCAGCAGGTTAAGATATGGAACATTTCCAGTCCCAGGCCTTGGACACCTCACTCCCCACCTCCCCACTGTCCTGTTCACTCTTCCCTGAGTACATTGCCCTCCTTCCCCCAGAAAGTAAGTCAAACCCTGGCTTTCATGTCAACAATGATCATGCTTTTCTTCAGAGTTTTATCATGCAAGTGTGTATCCCTAGTGACACATTGATTGAAAACCTGAGTAGAGAGCACACCTGGCTGGGTAAGGAAGCGGGTGATACACCATAGACAGATGAAGGCTCTGAGCTCCCACTGGCTATTTATTTCACATATGGTGATGCGTGTGTTTCAATGCTATTCTCTCATATTATCCCACCTCACCTTCCCCCATTGTGTCCGAAATGTCTGTGTCTCCTTTGCTGCCCTGCAAGTAGGATCATCAGTGCTCTCTTTCTAGATTCCATGTCTGTGCACTAATATACGATATTTCTCTCTCTCTTTCTGGTTTACTTCACTCTGTATAGCAGGTTGTAGGTTCATCTACCTCATTAGAACTGACTCAGTTGTATTCCTTTTTATAGCTGAGTAATACGTCATTGTATGTATGTAGCACAACTTCCTCATACATTCATCTGTCAATGGACATTTAAGTTGGTTCCATGCCCTAGTTATTGTGAATAGTATTCAGGCAACAGTTTTTTAAAAGGAGCCCCTGCATTCTAGAAATGCATACACTTCAGTTCTAGTTATTTTCTTGCATTATTTCATTGATGATTTCCTCTCCACCCATTTTCTTTACTTTCTCTTTCTGAAATTTCCTTTAAGGTTCAGCTTCTAGACTTGTCTTCTGATTTTCCCTGCTTTTCTTTCTTATTTTCTATGTTGTTATCTTTCCAAGAGATTTCCTCATTTTATCTTCCACCACTTCAGCTGATTTTTAAATTTGTGCTATTGTGTTTTTTAATTTCAAGAAGCCATTTCTTTTGTTTCTTGAATATTTACTTGTTTGTTTAAAAAGAGCCCTCTGTCTTTATTTCTTGGCTGCAAACCTCTTCTGTCTCTGAGGGATTTAAAGATATTTTAAAATTCTTTTTTTCCTCTATGAATAGTATCTAAGGGTCTCATAGTTAATAATTTTTAGAATAGGGATTCAAACTTGAGCAGTCTGTCATCAAGGCCTGATCTCTTGATTACGATCCTAAAAATATCTTCATTTTAATAAATGCTGGATTCTAGTCAGACTAAGAAGGCAGATTAAACACAAACATCAAATATTTTCCCTTCAGCAAATATTTTCGCTTCAGCAATTCCACTAAAACTAAACAAAAAGATTTTTTTAAAAGACCAACTCACAAGGACAGGGGAAGAGCATGTGATAACAACAACAAAATGTTAGAATCTGAAGTTTTGTGATAAATTAATGAGATAATTTATGTAAAGGCTTAGCACACTGCCTGGCAACCAGTAAGTGTATCATAAGTGCTAGATATTACTAATATGACATAATACTGCTTTTTTAAAAAATTCCCCCAGAATATTCTAAATGTGTTGTGTGTGATTTAAGAGCTTCCTTGTACTTAACCAGGCTCTTACTTCCAAATGTGAATGTTAAAGAAGGAAAAAATAACTTTGTCATGCTATTGGCATACTATTATACTTTTTTTGGATTGAATTCATTTTTATTCTATGGGAAAATATTTGATGTATAATGTATAGAGGAAAGTAATACATCATTGAAAACATGAATATGTGTACTTTAGTGGTGAACTGTATATTAGAACTTTACATATCTTATTTCAGCTGAGACTCCATAGTCAATAGGACACTAATATGAAAAGGCACATGAATTATTCTGTAAAAGTATAATCTCTGTATCATGACAAAAGTAAATAAAATCAACAAATCTTTATTGAACATTGACAATATATTTTTTTAAAAAACGGAAGGTGCTGATTTGGGAGAGAATCTTGGGAAACTTCTTCAAGATGCTTATTAGAAGAGATAGATATTTACTAGTTAATTATAAATGAACACAGAATTAAGTAATGATTTTAACAAAAGTACAAGCAAATTGCTACTTAGGAGTTTGGCAAAAGGAATAATTAGTGCTGACAAAGGGGACTGATGCAGTCCCAGGGAAACAATGGGGTCCTAAAGGGATTGATGAAGGATTTGCTGAAAGGGGAGCATTGACCTTGATTCTGAGATTGGACCAGGGTCCCCTCTGTTGAAAGAAATGCAGAGCACATCCCTGAAACAAGCACATGTCCATCCTAGATCCTCTCAACATGTTGTCCATCCTTACCTCTTAATACAACCCGGACAGTGTGACACAATTTAAATGTTAAATATTCTTATGCAAGTTCATGGGTTGATTTTCCAGAGGAGACAGTGATCTTGTTTGAAACAGATATTACATCATATGACTCTTCTGTAGTTTCCTCCCCAGACTAATCTCACAGTGCTGGTGCAGGGCTAGTTCTCTATAAATATTGGTTGATCAATACAGGGGATTTTTTCTGCTTAGACAATATATTTTAAGATAGAAAAACTTGCAGGGCAGTAGGAAAGCACTACCTGCAGAAAATATTAGGACGCTAGAATTCTAATCATTTCAAAACTATTTTTGAATGTATGTAAGTATATGTTTACAGCTATAGGTATACCTTAGTTATAAATGTATACCTGTATTTTTGGTGGATAGGTCTAGAGATTAATCACAACCTCCCCCCACCCCCCTCAAACTAGCTTATGCTATGCTATGCTATGCTAAGTCACTTCAGTCGTGTCCGACTCTGTGTGACCCCATAGATGGTAGCCTACCAGGCTCCCCCGTCCCTGGGATTCTCCAGGCAAGAACACTGGAGTGGGTTGCCATTTCCTTCTCCAATGCATGAAAGTGAAAAGTGAAAGTGGAGTCGCTCAGTCGTGTCGGACTCTTGGGTCTTCAAAAAGGAATTTATTCATACTGACAGTCATTGTGATGTAGGAGATAGATAGGCTCCAGGTTAGACATTTACAACTGGCCTCCTGTTTACATTTCAGGGGGCACGAAGAAGTGGGCTTCAGGCTGGATACTTAACAACTGTTAGCATTTTCTGAGACATGAGATAGGTGGGCTCCAGTAAAGGCATTTACAGTCAGCCTCCTGTTTGCCCTCCGAAATGGAAGTACCAACAAAGATAGGGTAAATAGCCGGTATTTATCTCTTGTAAACTCTGTAAGGTAATAGTCATGGGAAAGACAAAGAGGGGCAAAACCTTGTTTGAGTAAAGGATTAAGGGATCTCTACTCCGCCCCCACCCCACCCCCATCCCCCGCCTCTTTTAGGACAAGGGAGACACTACACATGCACAGAAAGGCTCTTTGTGGGTCAAAATCAGGGATAATTCCAGGCCATAATGAGTCTTGCACCTCCCAGAAGCCTTCACTTCGAGATCCATCTTGGCTGAGGGGAGCATGCACACCCAGGGGAGTGTCCCAGGGTAGGTTAGGTGTGGAAAAAGGAACCAGATAGTTGGCTGAAGGTAGACAAAGACCCAGAAGAAATGACCTATGTAACTGGCTTAACTGCCTCTTTACTATGCTCCTCCTCACTAAGGGGGCGCCCACAGCCTTTCTCTCCAGGTCTGCATCTCTGCCTTTCTTCCGTCTTGATTAAACAAACCATTTCTCTCTGTGCTGTCCCACTTGTTGTTGTGCCGTGTCTCTAGTGATGAACTTTGTACCTGCATTTACAGTGTCTGCTTCTGGGATAGATGCATTTTTCGCTGGGGGTAAAGATCCAGAGAAAAGTAGTTTCTAGCTTCTAACCTCTGCTGGTCTGGTGGCTAAGATTCCTGGATCCCATCCAGGCTGTCCAGGTTCAGTGCCTGGGTAGGGAATTAAGATCTCAATTCATATCACTGCTCACTGCTGCCTTGCTGAGAACAACTGCAAAAAACAAAAGCCAAAACCACATTAAAAAGTGCTTTTACCCTGCTGAAAGTGCTCTTGCTAAAATATTTAGAGCTTAGTCATTCTAGGAAAGAACACTGGTAGAGCTAGGCTGAAAGATCCCCTGGGGGAGGGCATGGCAACCCACTCCAGTATTCTTGCCTGGAGAATCCCATGGACAGAGGAGCCTGGCGGGCTGCAGTCCATAGAGTCACACAGAGTTGGACATGACTGAAGTGACTTAGTACGCAAGCACTCAGAGCTAGATCATGTTGGAAACAGGGACTTGGTTCTAGGATTCCAAAGACAGAAGGACATAATATTTGTTGCTCCCTGAGTGGCATGCCTTTTGTGCAACTAACTGGGCTCTTAGAATCATCGAAGCCATCTTCAGACTGCCACAGGGTCTTCTTGCCCTCAAAATTGAGCTTTTCTTTTGAGAAATGGAGTATTTCCTGCCATATCAATAAACAAGGATGTCACAGCCACCAGCCATTCTGGCCCTCCAAATGTGAATTTCTGAAAAGCCTGGCGTGCTGCATCCATGAGGTCACAAAGAGTCCGACACGACTGAGCGACTGAACTGAACTGAACTGAAGGGCGTCCAGGAAAAACAACACCTGCTATCCGGCAGCCATCAAGCACAACATCTCCGACAGTGAGCACCGAGGAGCTGGGGTGTGGGGGAGTCTGAAACAATGCAGGATTCTGGCCCCAGATAATTGAGATGCATGTGAAAGGTAAGGTTTCAGTAAGCCCAGACCTTTCATCCTCCCATACACAGAAAAGCCCTCAATTCCTTAACTTGAGATATTTGCTTTTCCTTAATTAACAATACTATTTTGATGTTCAGACTACCTGCTCCTTTTTGCAAACTTCTATATAACCTGACTCCTCCCCCGCCCTCCCCACCTCCTCGGAACAGTTCTCCCGGTGTCACTTGAGATACTGCCTCCCGGGCTTGAAGTCATAAAAATTCCCATCAAATAAAACCTAACTCTCAGTTTTTAGGCTGTGACTGTTTTTCAAGTCAACAGTTTAATAGAACAAACTTTCTATTTATTAATTTTCTGCTTTAGAGTTCTGAGTTTGGATCCACTGATTAAGCCATTTTACAATATCTGAAGGATGCTATTCATCATGACTTCCATTGATCACCATTCTGTGCAGGCAGTTTTCTCATGCTATGAACTTATTCTATCAAATCCGTCACACACAGAGCTCTCATTTCTGCAAGATTTCAGTGTGGATGAGAAGATCCTCAAAGATGCACTTCTCTACTTGAAAAAATGTTGAAGAAACTGGTATGGGTCTGAAAGCCCTTGGAGGAAAACAGATTTCAAGGTGATAATGTGAGACCTCATAAAGTATAAATCCTGGCAGACCAATTCCATTTTTTCAAGGACATCGTGGGAAGCCAAATCAATAGAGAGGAAGCCAAGGATGTAATCTGCTTTGACTTTACAAAGATCTTAGGTCTGTGCTTACTAGAACACTCATCAAGAAATGGAAAATAAGCTGCTTCAGGGTCACGCAAGGTTGGCAGAGCCAAGATGAAGAGACAGCTCCTTTACTGGGTTTTGGCTTTATTTCTGCCTGATGCTGGCTTCACCTCCATGACAGTGTGGGAGGTGAAGGAAATGGATTGAAACATATGTGTTGGGCTGTGATGCCCAGGGTGTCTTATTCCCATAGGGAATAGGAGGGAAATAGGATATAATGATAATATTTAGTGTTTGTGAAGTTCCTTCGAAATTTGCAAAGCATATTTCATGAAAAATCACTGTAGGAGTATGTGTGTGTGTGTGTGTCAGTGTGTATGTGGTGGGGCTGGTGGCAGTATAAGAGGGAGAGGCAGGGAGACCAGAAGCAGAAAAAGACCAGAAATCCCTTTGAATGAATTACCTTTCAATATTATAACTTGAATGGGCAAGTTTTCTGTGTCCAGAAATGACCTGTGTTCAGAATACTGGATTAAGCAGGGAAGTTCAAGCATTATCCTTTTCTAGAGGATAGGAACTGAACTTTCTTGGTGGGAATTTTTTTCCCTGCATAGATGTTTTGCTTGCACCAGATTCAGCTGAAATGAACTGGAAAAACTTAACTGTTGCCATTCATGTAGATGCTCCAACCAAGAGCATCCATGTTGTCTGGGTGTTAGCCTCCATGGTACTTGTAACTTCGCTTATGTGTTGGTTACCTATTTTGGATGATAAGCCCGTTAAAGATAAGGGCAACATTTTTTCCCCTGATTTTGTGTTATCTAACGTAGGCTTTGGGGAGGGAAGACAGAAGTCAGGCAGAGGGGGGAATGTGCTGAATTCAAGAACCTAATGTGGGCAGTTGGTTCCAGATAGATGGGGTGGAAGAGGTGAAAATCAGAGAAGATGGGAATCGGACATTGGCAATGAAGCAGGAAAATTGTACAGGTATGAGAGCAATGAGAGTGAGACCCTAATCTCCCCAAACCAATCAGAGATCAGGCGTGGGAGGGATCAATAAAGAGGCCAAGCCAGGAGTCAGGATTTAACAGGTCCCTGTTTCCGCCAAGTACCTTGGATAGCGTTCTGGGGGCCTCTTGGCCAACAAGAGGGTCACTGGAAATTTGCTATTTGATAATCCTGAGTGGTCCAACACCATCTCTAAAATTATTGTCTGTCTCCCTTCCCTGGCTTCCTTATCTCTTGTAAAATTCTTGTAAAAACAAAATTGAGTGATGTGAGTAGTCAGGGCTGCATTCTTTTGTGTTGGTCTTACTTCCTCTAAAATCATGATGTTTCTTCTTTTATGTTCTTTATAGTTCTTATGGTGTCTTACACCTAGTGAGTTCTTCAGAGAAGCTCTCTGTGTCCGCGAGGGGACTGCTATGGAGACCATCCTAATCCCTGGTTCTTTTCAGGTCAAGTGGCATCTCTAGGGCAACTGCATTTGGATGTCATCCCCTAAAGTGCATTTTCATTTCCCTTTCTTCCAGGAAGTTGCCCTTTTGTTTGGAGCTGGGGGCGCCTAGCAAAAATGAGTTCCAGCGATGTTGGTAAGCTTCATCCTGGGAACTGGGTCTAAAATAGATGTTGGGCAAAGGATGCTTAAGTAACTATCAGGGCCAGAGGGTGAAGCTAAGCTGAAAGTGAAAGGGTGGGGGAAGAAGAAACTGAGCAAAGAAATGCAAGAAGTTGTGTAACCCAGAGGGTCAGTGCAAAGTGTTCTAGACTGTTCCAGAGATGTGGTCACCATGCTTATGGCTAGCTTTCCTTCTGTTCACATTTGAGTATAAGTGCATGTATCTAAGGAGGTCAGAGCAGGAGTGAAGCATCCATTTCTCAGGAGGAGACTGGGGGAGAGAGAGACAGACAGACAGACATTCCTTTGACAGATGCTGCCTGACATGCAGACAGAGAATGGTTCCCAGCGAAGCCCCTTCTGTTCTTGGGAGAGAAGAAACCAGCATGACTTTGCAAAATCTCTGCTTCTATTTTGATTACTGCCCAAAGGTAGCCATCTGACCTGTTTGTACAGAGAAAAATGAGTATTTCAGAACAGGAAGCATCATCCTATGCACCGAGGGGAATGATTTGGAACCCTGAAGTGCTTGACACAATGCAGTGCGTTGTTTTCAGGAAGAATTCAGTTTGCTGTGTATTGATGTCACAACAAAATATATGCCTGTCACTGAGGACTCTCTGACTTTTTGTCCATGAAGATGGAGAGAATGCTCTGGAAGAGAAGGGAAGAGCTTTGTACTGACGTTGCCTAGCAACCAAAACTTCATTCCCTCCCCACCCCAATTTGTTGTTTTTAAAAATTCTACATCGTGTTGAATTAATCTGGGTCTGAGACATAGGATTCCTGTTTGTGTTTAATGGTTGCTGTACACACACACACAAAGGTGGAAACACTCCTTTTTGGGCATTTAATGTATTTGCTGGGCAACAGGGTCTAGGGGCAGTTGTCATCAACTTGGAAAATATGTGCAAATTGGGCATAAAGGAACCACTGTGGATAATTTTGGTTATTTGTACCCCCAGATACATCTTCTCTGGTCCCATGTGAAGGCTGAACACTGAGGCTTCTGTCCTTCTGGATCACACCTTCTCTGGTTCTGGACTTTGATTCATGAGTGCCACATCTGTATTGGCCCATTCTATAGTCTGTCTGTTTCCAGCTGACTGGTCCATTTACTGAATGACTTGGTGTGATGGTATCTACACTGATTCTCCTGTGATAATAAAGTATGGTCCTGAACTGACAATTCAGGAGACTTAGGTTCTAATCTTAACTCTGCTATTCACTTGCTGACCAAACTTGAGCAAGTTGCTTGGTACCTCAGTTAAGCTAGATAAACCAAGCTGCAGGAACAAATCAATCCTGAAATCCCTGTGACTTTACATCCCAAAAGTTGGTTTCTTGCTTATGTGAAGTCTGATGAGCATTGGGCAACTCTCTAGGGCAGTATTTTTTTCAGGAATAACTCAGAGATGCAGGCAGCTTTTTATTTGGAGGCTCTACCATTAATATGGGGGCTGCCAAGTGGAAAAAGAGATGCAGGGGGCATATTAGCTCTTCATTAATTTAGTCAGAAAGTGTAGTCATGTATGGATGTGAGAGTTGGGCTATAAAGAAAGCTGAGCGCCGAAGAATTGATGCTTTTGAACTGTGGTGTTGGAGAAGACCCTTGAGAGTCCCTTGGACCTCAAGGAGATCCAACCAGTCCATCCTAAAGGAAATCAGTCCTGAGTATTCATTGGAAGGATTGATACTGAAGCTGAAGCTCCAATACTTTGGCTACCTGATGTGAATAACTGACTCATTGGAAAAGACCTGATGCTGGGAAAGATTGAAGGTGGGAGGAGATGGGGATGACCAAAGATGAGATGATTGGATGGCATCACTGACTCGATGGACATGTGTTTGAGTAAGCTCCAGGAGTTGGTGATGGACAGGGAGGCGTGCTGCAGTCCATGGGGTCACAAAGAGTCGGACACGACTGAGCGACTGAACTGAACTGAACTGACATGTCACTTCTGCTCATGGTTCATGGGCCAGAACTGAGGACATGGCCTAGCTTCAGGAGAGACTGGGAAATAGAAAAGATCTTCTGAATATTTGGTGAGCAGAAACTGTCTCTTCCACTCTTGGCACCTTTGTGCCACCTCATCTACAAAATGATAGGATTAAACTGGGTAATTCTTCAGGGCCCTTTTATAGCCGTAAATATCTAAGAGGCTATGACTAACCACCGGGGAAGGCAATGGCACCCCACCCCAGTACTTTTGCCTGGAAAATCCCATGGACGGAGGATCCTGGTAGGCTCCAGTCCATAGGGTCACTAAGAGTCGGACACGACTGAGCGACTTCACTTTCATTTTTCACTTTCATGCATTGGAGAAGGAAATGGCAACCCACTCCAGTGTTCTTGCCTGGAGAATCCCAGGGACGGGGGAGCCTGGTGAGCTTCCGTCTATGGGGTCGCACAGAGTCGGACATGACTGAAGCGACTTAGCAGCAGCAGCAGCATGACTAATCACATGGCCATGATTTCAGAGTAAGTATTCAAACTTGTCCTTGAAGTATAGTTCTACTTTTAAAGGAAGTAGATTTGCATTATCTCCACTCACTCACTTTATTGTCTTAAATTGAATAGTCTCACTCCTTTTACTAGAAAAACAATTCCTTATTTTTAGAGAAAGAAATAGACAAATTAGAAAGAAGTGTTTCTCTGAGCTAAACCTCTTTCAAAACAAATTCTTCAGTTGGAAGAATTTAAGAAAATTGTTATCATTTATTGTCCTAACTACTTCTCACACAGATGATGAAAAAGATCTACCATATGTACAAACAATTCATTTTTCACCAAGAAAAACACTTATTTGACTTCCTATATTAAAGGATTAGAAAGTTATTTCTAAATTAGTGCTGAATTCTCAGGAAGTAAGCAATTTTAAATGAAAGACAGATACAAGAGAAGGAAAATTCAAGTTTGCTTCTTTTTTTTTTCAAGATACGCTCATGAAAATGTACAAATAAAGACTTGAAATTCCACCCTCCTTCTCTGATAATTGAGATTTCTGGCAGCTTGGTAAAGGACTGTGAGCATCTATTCTTTGATGATAGCCAATCACCGGCCTTGGTATGAAAGTGAAAAGTGAAAGTCACTCAGCCGTGTCCGACTCTTTGCGACCCCATGGCCTATTCAGTCCATGGAATTCTCCAGGCCAGAATACTGGAGTGGGTAGCCTTTCCCTTCTCCAGGGCATTTTCTCAGCCCAGATATCGAACCCAGGTCTCCCACATTGCAGGCAGATTCTTTACCAGCTTAGCAACAAGGGAAGTGGCCAGTCATATCCGTCGAATATATGAGCCAGTAACTTTGCCAACAAAGGTCTGTCTAGTCAAGGCTATGGTTTTTCCTGTGGTCATGTATGGATGTGAGAGTTGGACTGTGAAGAAGGCTGAGCACCGAAGAATTGATGCTTTTGAACTGTGGTGTTGGAAAAAGACTCTTGAGAGTCCCTTGGACTGCAAGGAGATCCAACCAGTCCATTCTGAAGGAGATCAGCCCTGGGATTTCTTTGGAAGGAATGATACTAAAGGTGAAACTCCAGTACTTTGGCCACCTCGTGCGAAGAGTTGATTCATTGGAAACGACTCTGATGGTGGGAGGGATTGGGGGCAGGAGGAGAAGGGGACGACAGAGGATGAGATGGCTGGATGGCATCACTGACTCGATGGATGTGAGTCTGAGTGAACTCTGGGAGATGGTGATGGACAGGGAGGCCTGGCGTGCTGCGATTCATGGGGTCGCAAAGAGTCGGACACGACTGAGCAACTGAACTGAACTGAACTGAATTCTTTAGGTCATTTGGATCTATGCAACATCTGTAGTCTTTTTTTGTTCTATGGAGAGACAGAATCATTTCTGAAATTCCTCTTTTGAAGAATCATTTATTTAATGAGGACAACCAAACCAATTAACTTCCAGACCTGTTCTTTCATTTTGGATGTTTAGCAGAGTTGGTTTTGATTTAACATATTATCTGTAGTTTTGAAAATTCCACAAATTCCCTGTTACTCTGGAATAGGGCGTTTCTCATTGTTGGTTCCTGTGACTGGTGGTTTTAAAACATTCTTCAGTTGCTTAGTCGTCTCCGACTCTTCGCAGTTTTAAATCATGGATGAAAGTTATTTGACTCTCTTCCTCTTAAGAGGCAGGGTGTGTGCCTCCCTCTCTTGAATCTGGCCTGACTATTGTCGCTTCAGTCAATGCTGCTGCTAAGTTGCTTCAGTCGTGTCCGACTCTGTGTGACCCCAGAGACCGCAGCCCACCTGTCCCTGCGATTCTGCAGGCAAGAACACTGGGTTGCCATTTCCTTCTCCAATGCGTGAAAGTGAAGTCGCTTAGTCGTGTCTGACTCTTAGCGACCCCATGGACTGGAGCCTACCAGGCTCCTCCGTCCATGGGATTTTCCAGGCAGGAGTACTGGAGTGGAGTGCCACTGCCTTCTCCAGCTTCAGTCAATAGACTATGGCAAAATTATGGAGTGTGCTTCTGCAAGTTTGACTGTGAAAGGCTATGCTGCTTTGCCCTTGCTCATGAGAATACATGGTCTTGGGGCCCTGAGCTCCCCTGTAAGAAGTCTATCAGCTCAGAGGCCACCATGCTGTAAGGGTGCCCAGGCCACGTGGAAAAGCCATGTACAGAGCATCTGGCCAGCTATCCCAGTTTACTTCAGTCTTTGAATCACATCCAGGGGGCTTCCTTGGTGGCTCAGATGGTAAAGAATATGCCTACAAAGCAGGAGTCCTGGATTTGGTCCCTGGGTCAGGAAGATCCTCTGGAGAAGGGAATGGCTATCCACTCTAGTATTCTTGCCTGGAGAATCCCATGGACAGAGGAGCCTGGTGGGCTACAGTCCGTAGGACTGCAAAGAGTTGGACAGAACTGAGCAACTAACATGTCGGCCCAGATACTGGACCCGTGAATGAAGAAGCCTTCAAATCTGGCATGCCTGGTCTTTCAAACCTTCCACATGGAGGCTCCACACTTTGTGCAGTGAGTGCAAACACCCCCAATTTGCCCTGTCTGAATTCCCGACCCACAGAATCTATGGGTATAATCAAACAGTGGTTGCCAGTTCAGTTGCCATCCCCGCTGGCATAGAATTTGGAGGAGTATGCATTATCATGCTTTTTGTCCATTTATAAATGGACAATCTTAACATATTTAGCAGCAAAATTCATACATTTAAGTGGGCATTTCTCTCAACACAGCCACATTCAAAAATAATGTCATTTGACTTGATGTCTTGCCCCTCTGCTACATGAAATTCTCATACTTGGAGGCGTGGATTGGATCTTTTCATCTCTGTATGCCCAGAGTCTGGTACTTATGAGGCATTTAGCACATGTTAATTGAACAGGAAAAGACAGATATTGACACCAACATTGACAGATGCCATAAGTTGCTAACAGATTTTGATATTAACCAGAATGCCCAAGCATTTGAATTATGAGTTTCAAGAATCTATTCCAGTCATTTGATACCAGGGGGTTGGCAAACCATGGCCTCTGGGCTTGCATACACCCCAGTGCCTATTTTTATAAACAAAGTCTTATTAGAACACAGCCATGCCCATTCATGTAAGTATTGCCCACGACTGTTTTTGTGCTATAGTGGCAGAGTTAAGAAGCTGTGACAGAGACCAGACAGTCTACAAAGCCCGAAATATTTAGTATTGGGGCCTTCCCTGTAAAACCTTGCCAGTCCCTGAGTTAGACACCCTGCATGTTAACCCTGTAGCTTGTAGAAGCACTGAGAGTTAGTGCAGATTCCGTCAGTGGTTCTCAAACGAGTGAGTGTGAGAACCACCTGGAAGGCTTTTGAAAGCACCGAGTGCCTGGTCTCACCCCTCCATTGTCTGATTCTGTAGGTCCAGGGCTGGATCTGAAGAATTGCCTCTAAATGAGTTCCCAGGTGGCGCTGAAGCTGCTGGTCTGGGACCATACTTATAGGAGTCGTGTGTGTGTGCATGTTAGGTTGCTTCAGTCATGTCCAGCTCTTTGCGACCCCATAGACTGTAGCTCGCCAGGCTTCTCTGTCCATGGAATTCTCCAGCAAGAATACTGGAGTGAGTTGCCATGCCGTCCCTCCAGGGCATGGCGGGAGGGTTCACCCCTCCATCTCTGAACCCATGTCTCTTACGTCTCCTGCAATGGCAGGTGTGTTCTTTATCACTAGTGCCACCTGGGAAGCCCACCAGAGTCACAGAAATCTGAGTCAAGAGAGACACCGTTCTTGGCTCTGCTCTGACTCTCTTGCTGGAAGATCGTGAACAAGGGTCTCATTTCCTCACCTTTAAAGTTAAGAAGGACATGACAGTCCACTCCAGTATTCTTACCTGGAGAATACCAGGTATGCTATATGTTTTATGTGTGCTATAACACATAAAAAATTGGGAAGCGTTGGATCAGAGGAATTTTAAGGTCTTTTTGGCTCTGAAATAGTATGGGTTTTGAGGTTTTGATTGATGAACACCTCCATCTGAAATAGATATTGATCACTGTCCTCTGAATGTGGCAGTTAGCCCACGCCACACATATACAGTGCTTGCCTTTCTTTTTGTGAATCAGATTCTGTAGATACTGTCTTACTCAGTCACATTTTCCTCATACTGAGATCAGGTGTCTGATAGCCTCTTTTGAAGCACGTGAGTTTGATGTTTGTTCAACCCTTATTTGGCACTTCCCTGGTGTTGGGGCCTGCCTGGGGTTTATGCCTTCTGCTCTTTAATAACCTCATCTATATTCCCCAACAGTGATGGGGCTAGAAAGCGAGGCTGTGTTATCTTTCCATCTCCTCTTCCTCCTCTATGCTCCAACAGAGAGAAAAATCAGAGACAGCTGTCAAGAGACAAGAAATCATTTCCTCCCATCTTAAGAGTTCTCTCTGGCATGTCATAACTTACTAAATATTGATGGAATGAATGAACAAACAGATGGTATAGTATGGTATATGCAGAACAATAAATGATCAAGCACCAATACTATTATCTACAATGCAGGCTCTCTGTGTGTATGTGCATAGGTATATATGTATGGATATATACCATGCATGTGTATATACATACATACCTATTCACATACACGTATTTTGTTAAAGTCACTATTGTGCTGAATCTACTTCACAGTTATTTCCGAGTGTTTCAGCATGTATTGAATACCTACTAAGGTCAAGTTTATGTACAATGTCATATACAGGAAGGTTAGACACAGCTCGTATTTTCAAGGAGCTTACACTTTTGCTCTATAATTATTCTTGGGAAAATTAGCTGAGCGAGGAGATGGGTGAAAACTCTTTACTGAGAAACCATCTTTTGTGGTGGAACGGGGTTATGGTCTTTCTGTCTAGGGCCCCCAAATGGTATAAAAATGGAACCAATTTGTTACATGGTGAGTGTGAGTCATCGCCGAGTGAAGTGGGCTCTGTGGATTCCAGAGGCTGCACAGCTAGAAGAGAATTGCTGAGAGCAGAAAGCCAAGGCTTGCAGAAAGCCTGCTCCAGGAGAAGCTGAATAATCAAAGGTACACTGTGTACCTTTCTGGGCTGAAAAGCTCTTTGGTTTTGTTGTTTATGTGGGTTTAAAAGGCCATTTCTAACTTGTGGCATTACAGCTGCACTCTCATAGGGATTTGCACATTTGTTATCTGGGACTAAGTATCTGATTTGCCACTCAGCAATTTTTTTTTTTTTTTTTTGAGATGGTTATATGGCCTGATAAAGTATAGTTTATTTCTTTATTTCCATATTCACTTCAATTCTTGAACACTTTGTTTTACTGAGGTAACGTTGACTTATAGCATCATGTAAGTTTCATGTTACAACATTCTGTTTCTACTACTGTATACCCTGCAGCGTGGTGGTGGTGGTTCGGTTCTTAAGTTGTGTCCTACTCTTGCGACCCCATGGACTGTAGCCTGCCAGGCTCCTCTGTCCATGGAACTTTCCAGTCAAGAATATTAGAGTGGGTTGTCATTTCCTACTCCAGGGGATCCTTCCGACCCAGGGATTGAACCCGCGTCTCCTGCATTGGCAGGAGGATTCTTTACCACTGAGCCACCTAGTGCACTGCTGCTGCTGCTGCTAAGTCGCTTCAGTCGTGTCCGACTCTGTGTGACCCCATAGACAGCAGCCCTCCAGGCTCCCCCGGCCCTGGGATTCTCCAGGCAAGAACACTGGAGTGGGTTGCCACTTCCTTCTCCAATGCATGAAAGTGAAAAGTGAAAGTGAAGTTGCTCAGTTGTGTCCGACTCTTTACTACCCCATGGACTGCAGCCTATCAGGCTCCTCCGTCCATGGGATTTTCCAGACAAGAGTCCTGGAGTGGGGTGCCATTGTCTTCTCCAGCTAGTACACTACAGGTTTCCAAAGTTTCACACACATGATTTCATTTAATCCCATAATAACCCTTTTTAAAAATCCCCTTTATCCCTGTGTAGCCTCTCCCTCTTTCCTTCTGCCGACTGGTAACCTCTAGTTTGCTCTCTGTATCTGTGAGTCTGCTTCTTTTTTTCATTTTATTCACTAGTTTGCGGTCAAACAGTATTTGTCTGACTAATTTCATGTGGCACAAGTCCATCCATGTAGCTGCAGATGGCAAAATATCACTCTTTTCCATGGCTGAGTAGTATTCCATTGTATATGCACACCACACTTTCTTTATCCATTCATCTGCTGATGGACACTTAGGTTGCTTCCATGCCTTGGCAATTGTAAAAAATGCTGCTTTGAACATCGAGGTGCATGTATCTTTTAGAATTGGCGTTTATGCTCTATTTGCAGTTGCTTGCACTGTTGAGATGTAATGGCGAGTCTTCCTAAAGCTTTGTTAAAGATAACACATGCACACAATTGTTTTTTAGGGGTGGTGGTTTTGTCGATAGTAAAGTAATGCTCAAAATTCTCCAAGCCAGGCTTCAGCAATATGTGAACTGTGAACTTCCTGATGTTCAAGCTGGTTTTAGAAAAGGCAGAGGAACCAGAGATCCAATTGCCAACATCTGCTGGATCATGGAAAAAGCAAGAGAGTTCCAGAAAAACAACTATTTCTGCTTTATTGACTATGCCAAAGCCTTTGACTGTGTAGATCACAATAAACTATGGGAAACTCTGAAAGAGATGGGAATACCAGACCACCTGACCTGCCAGTTGAGAAATCTGTATGCAGGTCAGGAAGCAACAGTTAGAACTGGACATGGAACAACAGACTGGTCCCAAATAGGAAAAGGAGTATGTCAAGGCTGTATATTGTCACCCTGTTTATTTAACTTCTATGCAGAGTACATCATGAGAAACACTGGACTAGAAGAAACACAAGCTGGAATCAAGATTGCCGGGAGAAATATCAATAACCTCAGATATGCAGATGACACCACCCTTATGGCAGAAAGTGAAGAGGAACTAAAAAGCCTCTTGATGAAAGTGAAAGTGGAGAGTGAAAAGGTTGGCTTAAAGCTCAACATTCAGAAAATGAACATCACGGCATCTGGTCCCATCACTTCATGGGAAATAGATGGGGAAACAGTGGAAACAGTGTCAGACTTTATTTTTCTGGGCTCCAAAATCACTGCAGATGGTGACTGCAGCCATGAAATTAAAAGACGCTTACTCCTTGGAAGGAAATTTATGACCAACCTAGATAGCATATTCAAAAGCAGAGATATTACTTTGCCAACAAAGGTTCGCCTAGTCAAGGCTATGGTCTTTCCTGTGGTCATGAATGGATGTGAGAGCTGGACTGTGAAGAAGGCTGAGCGCCGAAGAATTGATGCTTTTGAACTGTGGTGTTGGAGAAGACTCTTGAGAGTCCCTTGGACTGCAAGGAGATCCAACCAGTCCATTCTGAAGGAGATCAGCCCTGGGATTTCTTTGGAAGGAATGATGCTAAAGCTGAAACTCCAGTATTTTGGCCACCTCATGCGAAGAGTTGACTCATTGGAGAAGACTCTGATGCTGGGAGGGATTGGGGGCAGGAGGAGAAGGGGACGACAGAGGATGAGATGGCTGGATGGCATCACTGACTCGAGGAATGTGAGTCTGAGTGACCTCCGGGAGCTGGTGATGGACAGGGAGGCCTGGCGTGCTGCAGTTCGTGGGGTCGCAAAGAGTCGGACACGACTGAGCGACTGATCTGATCTGATCTGGTTTTGTTGAAAAACAGCTAAGTGCTGCATTCCATGGCTGGTTCTTTGTGGTACAGGAAAGAGAGAGCATGGACAGGGGTCAAGAATTTCCAAAGTGGAATGAATTCACAGATGAGGGGGTCTCAGACCAGAGGTAGATCTGGAGACTCTGAACCCCTCTGACATCTGCTAAAACCTTGGCAAGAGCATTACACTTTAACCAGGAACAAGGGTTCATGGCAGTTTTCTCCAAATGTTGGAGAGGAAATGGTGGTTATCACAGCCAACTCAGGTTTCAACTAGAGAAACAGAATTTGCAGCACTCTACCTCCTTTGCTGTGCTGGTGTCTGATGTAACATTTACTCAGTGATATCGTATAGGATGAAATAAATGCCTTGACACAAAACTTAGATGCTCTGAAGCTGAGATACCAAACTGATCTGGAACACATGATTTTTGGGGACGATTTTTCACTTTTTTCTGCTCACACACATTTTGGAATGATGTGAGATCTAAATAAATAAATGAACAAACAAATAAGAACAGTTACAAATTAGCTTCTTTTGAGACATTTACTTTGGCAGCCTCAGTTAATTGAGCGGCTTATGATGTGAATCCTCTGATCCTTGGCCAAAACACCCTGATTTTTGTCACACTTGATTTATGGCGCTTTTAGATTAGTAAATATCTTTCACATTGGAAATTGCTGTGTTTGGCAATGTGCTGCTTAAGTATAAATTAGGAATTTGTTCCTATAAACTCGATCAAATGTCAGGGGAATTTCCATAATTTGTCTTCTGAAAAGCAACACAAAATGTTTTTCTCCAGAGGTGTTAGGTGAAATCTTTCAACAGAACATTTATTGAGGACCTACTCTGGGGAAAGAACTGGTCCAGGGGGTGAGGGAGAAACAGACGCCTTAATTCTGTTCATGAGGTGGTAACTCAGAAACATACCCCCAAAATGATAATCAGTAACACAGCAGGTGTTGAGTCAAATGAATAGTAGAAGCATTAAATACTCATGTGTCTCAAGGGAGGTGAACAAAAAGGGGTCATAGATACCTTTAAGAGATTTTAATTATGGGACTTCCCTGGTGTAGCCAGTGATGAAGAATCTGCCTGCTACTGCAGGGGACACAGCTTCGAGCCCTGGTCTGGGAACATCCCATATGCTGTGGAACAACTAAGCCTGTGAGCCACAGCTACTGAGCCCAAGGGCCCTAGAGCCTGTGCTCCACAGCAAGGGAAGCCACCACCATGAGCAGCCTGCACAATGTGACAAAGAGCAGCTCCTGTTCACCACACCTAGAGAAGGCTCGTGTGTAGCAATGAAGACCCGGTGCAGACAAATATAAATAAATAAAATTTTTAAAAGATTTGAATTATGAACTGCGTTATGAAATTGCTTTTACTTATAGAAGCTGTATTGGGTTAGAATGGCATCAATCAACTCTACATATTTTTAAAGTATAAAATTTCATATATTTTGGCATATGTATACAGACATGAAACCATCATCAAAGTCAAGATAATAAATGTATTTCATCTCCTCCAAGAGTTTCCTTGTGCTCTTTTGGAGTTCCTCCCACTTACACCTTCCTACCTCCAGACAGTCACTTTCTGTCACTAGGGTTTGCATTGCTAAAAAGTTGTGTCTTACCTTCTTTTAGGGCTTTCCTGGTGGCTCAGGGGGTAAAGAATCTGCCTGTAATGCGGGAAACCTGGGTTCAATCTCTGGGTTGGGAAGATCCCTTGGAGGAGGGCATGGCAACCCACTCCAGGTTTCTTGCCTGGAGAATCCCATGGACAGAGGAGCCTGGTGGGCTACAGTCTGTGGGGTTGCAAAGAGTTGGATACGACTGAGCGACTTCACTTTCACTTTTCACTTTCATGCATTGGAGAAGGAAATGGCAACCCACTCCAGTGTTCTTGCCTGGAGAATCCCAGGGACGGGGCAGCGGTGGGGAGCCTGGTGGGCTGCCATCTCTGGGATCGCACAGAGTCGGACACGACTGGAGCGACTTAGCAGCAGCAGCAGCAGAGCGACTAAGCACACAGCACACATGTCCTTTTAAATAGTACAATTATTTTGCAATTCCTCTCAGTTGTTGTATTTATCAATCAGATCAGATCAGATCAGTCGCTCAGTCGTGTCCGACTCTTTGCGACCCCATGAACCGCAGCACGCCAGGCCTCCCTGTCCATCACCAGCTCCCGGAGGTCACCCAGACTCGCATCCATCGAGTCAGTGATGCCATCCAGCCATCTCATCCTCTGTCGTCCCCTTCTCCTCCTGCCCTCAATCCCTCCCAGCATCAGAGTCTTCTCCAATGAGTCAACTCTTCGCATGAGGTGGCCAAAATACTGGAGTTTCAGCTTTAGCATCATTCCTTCTAAAGAAATTCCAGGATTGATCTCCTTCAGAATGGACTGGTTGGATCTTCTTGCAGTCCAAGGGACTCTCAAGAGTCTTCTCCAACACCACAGTTCAAAAGCATCAATTCTTCGGCGTTCAGCCTTCCTCACAGTCCAGCTCTCACATCCATACATGACCACAGGAAAGACCATAGCCTTGACTAGGCGAACCTTTGTTGGCAAAGTAATGTCTCTGCTTTTGAATATGCTATCTAGGTTGCTCATAACTTTCCTTCCAAGGAGTAAGCGTCTTTTAATTTCATGGCTGCAGTCACCATCTGCAATAGTTCATTCTTTTTTGTTGAATACACACTTTGCTTATTCATCTGTCTATTGATGGGCCTTTAAATTATTGCTAGTTTTTAATTGGTACAAATAAAGAAGCTATGAATATTCATGTACAAGTCTTTGGAGGAGTCCATATGCTCTGCTTTCTCTTAAGGACTATGTTCTCTGAGGAGATGTATATTTTTATTTATCTTAGGTAACTATCATAGAAAGTTTAGTCGCTCAGTCATGTCTGACTCTTGGTGACCCCATGGACTGTAGCCTACTAGGCTCCTTCATCCATGGGATTTTCCAGGCAAGAATAGTGGATTGGGTTACCATTTTCTTCTCCAGAGGATCTTCCTGACCCAGGGATCAAACCCGGGTCTCCCACATTGTAGGCAGACACTTCACCATCTGAGCCACCAGGGAAGTCTTGTAACTACCATACGGCTAGGTCAAGTGATCAGTGTCTGTTTTGTGGTGGCTTAGTCACTAAGTTTTGTCTGACTCTTGTGACCTCATGGACTGATGGGCTCTTCTGATCATGGGATTTCCCAGGCAAGAATCCTGGAGTAGGTTGCCATTTTCTTCTCCAGGAGACCTTCCCGACCCAGGGATCAAACCTGGGTCTTCTGCAATGCAGGCAGATTCTTTACAGACTAAAACACCAGGGAGGCCCAGCGTCTGTTTAAGAAATTATTAAACTATTTTCCAAAGTTTTCCTTTTCTAAAATGGTGGTAATATTTTGAACCTCCACCAGCAATATATGAGAATTCCACTTGCTCCACATCCACACCCACACTGGATATGGCCAGTCTTTTTAAATTTAGCCATTCTAATAGATATGTAGTGGTATCTAATTATGGTTTTCATTTGCACTTGCCTAATGACTAAGAATGCTGGAGCACTTTTTCTTGTGTTTATTTCAATCCAGATATCTTCTTTGGTCAAGTGCATACTCACATCTTTTGTCCACTTTTTATTGGGTTGTTTGATTCACTATTGGTCCAAAAAGCTTTTTTGATACAATCTAGATTCAAGCTCTTTATCTGATATGTAATGTGCATGTATTTTTCTCCCAGTCTGTGACTTATCATTTTATTCTTTTAATAGTATTTTTTGAAGAACGAAAGGTTTTAAATTTTATGAAGTCTGATTTAAGAAGTTTTTGTCTATTGATCAAGCTTTTGGTATCATAGCTAGAAGATCTTTGGCTAACCCAAGTTCACAAATTCTTTTTCCTAGGTTTTCTTTTAAAAGTTTTATGGGTTTAGGTTTTGCATCAAGGGCTGTGATCCATTTTGAGTTATAAACTAAATTGTAAGAGGAAGGAGGGAGATAGTAAAATATGTGGGAGCAAAGTGAAGGAGGCTGATGCTTCCAAGGTGTGATGTGGGGACAGTGAGGTGACTGGCTCAGGGGGGCTCAGACTCTATGTGCTCTTTGCACTGCGTTCACATGGCTTCCTCTCCATGATCATGTCAAGCTCCTTTTGCCTCACGGTCTTGCACATACTATTCTCTGGGCCTGGAAGGATCTTCCCCTCAGATCATGGATACCAAGTTTGGTATCCTTAACCCCATCTATCTTTTGACTCATGACTCAAATGTCACTTACTCAAGCTTTGTCTGACTGTCCAGACCATGGCTGACATGTGGCACAACTCTGTTCTGGGTACACTCCATTCTGGAGTGGTGTGAAGTCATGTGTTCCTCTTAATTAGCTTAAAACCCTTGCTATACACTTGTATGACACACGCATTTGTATAGCCATGTCAGTATTTGATTACCATCTCTTTCTCCACTAGACCCTAAGCCTCCTGAAGGGAAGGTCTGTGTCTTCTTTCCTTACTATTGAATCTCTTTTGGCTAGCACAGTGCTGGGCATGTACTAGATGCTCCATAAATATTTACTGAAGTAAAGAAGTAAAAAAAAAAGGGGAGGGAGGAAGGAAGGAAAGAAGGATTGTACATGACACTAGGAATTAGAGTCAGATTGCTGAAAATGTCCCTGTAAATAATGTGGGGCTTTATTCTAGGTAGTAGGGTTCTATTTAAAGTGTTTGAACAGGGAAAATGGTATGAACAATGCAGTATTTAAGAGTCTTATTGTTTAGCAGGTGGATTAAGGAATGAGAACGAGAAGAAAATTTCAGTAAAACCAATAGGGTGTCTGAAATAGTTGGAGAAGAAGAGGGAGACATGAAGAGATGGATGAAACAGGTTTTACGTAAGGAATAATCTGCAGGATATGTTAGCTGATTGGAGTTGGCAAGGGTAGAGTCAATGTTAACTCAGGTTAGGGAGAGTCCAGATAATTTGGGAATACTATTGCTACATCGGCTAAAACAGAGATATTGAGAACAGACAATTCTGTACAGAATGTATGGGAAAACTATTAATATTTTTAGGAAACTAAGTTTTAAAATATTGCTTATTTTTGAAGCTCTGCTTATCTCAAGTGAATTTTATGTTTCTGTATTTTTATGGTCTCTAGAATATATGTTTTGTTTTATGCCTGTAGCATCATATCTGTGTAAAATTACCTAAAATAGTGATTTTTGGTTTCCATAAAAATCTCGTCTGTAATTATCCTATTTGTTTTGTTAAACTGGTCAGCAGCAGGACATAGATTGCATTCCATTGGGCTCCTAAGTCTGTATTCTTGACAACTAAAAGCTGTCTCAGCAGTGGGCATTCCGGAGGCTGCTAAGGACACATCTTGTGCTTGTCCTGGGTCTGCTTCTCTCCTCTCTGCTCCTTGGTGGGCTGCTCCAACCCAGCTGATAAGATTTTTA
Source organism: Tragelaphus eurycerus (assembly GCA_935064755.1). Lineage (NCBI taxonomy): Eukaryota > Metazoa > Chordata > Mammalia > Artiodactyla > Bovidae > Tragelaphus > Tragelaphus eurycerus. The sequence continues at coordinate 2,533,320 of CAKXYN010000059.1, read as the reverse complement.
ACTTCTCTACTGGCTTGGGAGGAAGGGCTGCCTGTTGGGGGAGCTTTGTGACTCTGAACAAAATTCATCTGTAAAACGACGACGCTAATAGTAGCATAGGGTTAAAATAAGACAGTCCATGTGGAATTGCCTGGCACATAGTGTGTAATTAATGCTATTTATTTTGGACTAACATAACTACAGCCTGCCATAGAATTAAGAAGTTTGACAGCGCTAAATGTATGTGAGAGTATGGATCAATAAGATCTTCCATTCACTGCTCATGGGAGGGTAATTTGGGAGAGTCCCTTTGCAAAACTATTTTCAATTGTCTTATAAAATTGGAGCTTCATATACTCTAATCCAGAAATTCTAGAGTCCTTATGTACCCACCTAAATGAACTGTGGTGTTGGAGAAGACCCTTGAGAGTTCCTTGGACTATAAGATCAAACCAGTCAGTCCTAAAGGAAATCAGTCCTGAATATTCATTGGAAGGACTGATGCTGAAACTCCAGTACTTTGGCCACCTGATGCGAAGAGCTGACTCATTGGAAAAGACACTGATGCTGGGAAAGATTGAAGGCAGGAGGAGAAGGGGACGACAGAGGATGAGATGGCTGGATGGCATCACTAACTTGATGGACCTGAGGCTGAGCAAGCTCTGGGAGTTGGTGATGGACAGGAAAGCCTGGCGTGCTGCAGTCCATGGGGTCACAAAGAGTTGGACACAACTGAGCGACTGAATTGATCTGAACTGAAATGCAACCAACTCATGCCCACCATGTGTATAAGCATGTTCATGTGTATATAGATGTTCTGTTTGTAAGAATAGTATGTTTTTATTATTTCATTCATATGTGGAATCAAAAACAAAACAAAACTCATAGATACAGAGAACGGAGTAGAAGGGGCTGGAGGTTGAGTGAAATGGGTGAAAGGGATCAACTCTGTGGTGATGGATGGTAACTAGACTCATGGTAGTGATCATTTTGCAGGGTACAAGATACTGAATTATAATGCTGTACATCTGGAACTTGGGGCTTGCCAGTTGGTGCAGTGGTAAAGAATCTGCCTGCCAATGCAGGAGATGCAAGAGACCCGGGTTCTCTCCCTGGGTCGGGAAGATCACCTAGAGGAGGAAATGGCAACCTGCTCCAGTATTCTTGCCTGGAAAATTCCACAGACAGAGGAGCCTGGAAGGCTGTAGTCTTTGGAGTCTCGAAGAGTTGGACATGATTGAGCGTGCACACACACACACACACACACACCTGAAACTTATATTTCAAAAAACAATGTTTCTTCATTAAGCATAAGGCCAACTCTGGATTGAGACAGATTTCTTCTGTTATGTTAAGAGAATATACATCTATTTATATTCGATTAAAAATATTGAGTAAAAGACTCGAGTAAGAATGTATGTTGAATATATCAAACACATTATCAGCATCACTCATGGAAATAATACAACTTTTATTCTTAGAATATAGTATGGTGAAACATATTAATGAAATTATTTTAGTATTGATATATTTTGTGTTTCTAGAATAAAGTCCATTAGGTCAGATGTGTTGCCTATTAGAAGTGGATATCACTTGCTAATAGTTTATTAAATATTTTTTTATTGATATTCATACATCAGTTTGCTCTGTACTTGATGGTGCTGTACTTGACTTTTCTTTGTTGGATTTTAGTATCAATACAACAACTTTTCAATATTTTCAACTTCATTAGAAAATGCTTGGAAGATTTCCCTCCTTTTTTATGTTCTTGTTGTTGTTCAGTCACTAAGTCGTGTTGGACTCTGCAATCCCATGGACTGTAGCACGCCAGACTCCATGGCAAGAATAGTGGAGTGGGTTACTATTTTCTTTTCCAGGGCATCTTCCCAGACTAGGGACTGAACCCATGTCTCTTGTGTCTCCTCCGTTGGCAGGTGGATTATTTACTGCTGAGCCAACAGGGAAGCTTTTCGTGCTCTCAGATCAGATCAGATCAGATCAATTGCTCATTCGTGTCCGACTCTTTGCAACCCCATGAATTGCAGCACGCCAGGCCTCCCTGTCCATCACCAACTCCCAGAGTTCACTCAAACTCACATCCATCGAGTCAGTGATGCCATCCAGCCATCTTATCCTCTGTCGTCCCCTTCTCCTCTTGCCCCCAATCCCTCCCAGCATCAGAGTCTTCTCCAATAAGTCAACTCTTCAAATGAGGTGGCCAGAGTACTGGAGTTTCAGCTTCAGCATCATTCCTTCCAAAGAAATCCCAGGGCTGATCTCCTTCAGAATGGACTGGTTGGATCTCCTTGCAGTCCAAGGGACTCTCAAGAGTCTTCCCCAACACCACAGTTCAAAAGCATCAATTCTTCGGTGCTCAGCCTTCTTCACAGTCCAGCTCTCACATCCATACATGACCACAGGAAAAACCATAGCCTTGACTAGACGAACCTTTGTTGGCAAAGTAATGTCTCTGCTTTTCAATATGCTATCTAGGTTGGTCATAACTTTCCTTCCAAGAAGTAAGCGTCTTTTAATTTCATGGCTGCAGTCACCATCTGCAGTGATTTTGGAGCCCAGAAAAATAAAGTCTGACACTGTTTCCACTGTTTCCCCATCTATTTCCCATGAAGTGATGGGACCAGATGCCATGATCTTCATTTTCTGAATGTTGAGCTTTAAGCCAACTTTTTCACTCTCCACTTTCACTTTCATCAAGAGGCTTTTTAGTTTCTCTTCACTTTCTGCCATAAGGGTGGTGTCATCTGCATATCTGAGGTTATTGATATTTCTCCCAGCAATCTTGATTCCAGCTTGTGTTTCTTCCAGTCCAGTGTTTCTCATGATGTACTCTGCATATAAGTTAAATAAACATGGTGACAATATACAGCCTTGACGTACTCCTTTTCCTATTTGGAACCAATCTGTTGTTCCATGTCCAGTTCTAACTGTTGCTTCCTGACCTGCATACAGATTTCTCAAGAGGCAGATCAGGTGGTCTGGTATTCCCATCTCTCTCAGAATTTTCCACAGTTTATTGTGATCCACACAGTCAAAGGCTTTGGCATAGTCAATAAAGCAGAAATAGATGTTTTTCTGGAACTCTCTTGCTCTTTCCATGATCCAGCAGATGTTGGCAATTTGATCTCTGGTTCCTCTGCCTTTTCTAAAACCAGCTTGAACATCAGGAAGTTCACGGTTCACATATTGCTGAAGCCTGGCTTGGATAATTTTGAGCATTACTTTACTAGCATGTGAGATGAGTGCAATTGTGTGGTAGTTTGAGCATTCTTTGGCATTGCCTTTCTTTGGGATTGGAATGGAAACTGACCTTTCCAGTCTGGTGGCCACTGCTGAGTTTTCCAAACTTGCTGGCATATTGAGTGCAGCACTTTCACAGCATCAGCTTTCAGGATTTGGAATAGCTCCACTGGAATTCCATCACCTCCTCTAGCTTTGTTTGTAGTGATGCTTTCTAAGGTCCACTTGACTTCACATTCCAGGATGTCTGGCTCTAGGTCAGTGATCATACCATCGTGATTATCTGGGTCATGAAGATCTTTTTTGTACAGTTCTTCTGTGTATTTTTGCCATCTCTTCTTCATATCTTCTGCTTCTGTTAGGTCCATACCATTTCTGTCCTTTATTGAGCCCATCTTTGCATGAAATGTTCCTTTGATATCTCTGATTTTCTTGAAGAGATCCCTAGTCTTTCCCATTCTGTTGTTTTCCTCTATTTCTTTGCATTGATCGCTTAAGAAGGCTTTCTTATCTCTTCTTGCTATTCTTTGGAACTCTGCATTCAGATGTTTATATCTTTCCTTTTCTCCTTTGCTTTTGGCTTCTCTTCTTTTCCTAGCTATTTGTAAGGCCTCCCCAGACAGCCATTTTGCTTTTTTGCATTTCTTTTCCATGGGGATGGTCTTGATCCATGTCTCCTGTACAATGTCATGAACCTCATTCCATAGTTCATCAGGCACTCTATGTATCAGATTTAGGCCCTTAAATCTATTTCTCACTTCCACTGTATAATTATAAAGGATTTTCGTGCTCTAGAACAGTTCAAATAATGTTGGAGGTGTGTGTTATTTAAAGATTTCTTAGAATTCTCCTGTGATACCATTTGAGTCCACTGCTTTTAATATGAAATTGATGAGAGAGAGTGCTCTGACAATTTTTTTTTCCTATTTCTTATATAGAAACTGGATCTGTTAAGACTTACTGTCTTATTTGGAGCTGGTTTGGGAACATTGTACTTTTCTAAAAAATTATGCATTTTATCTCACTTTTCAAATTTATCTGCATATAGTTGGGCAAAGAAGTCTGTACAGTTTTTGTAATTTTCTATCATTATGCTGACAGTCCCTGACTTAAACTGGTTCAACTGATGATTTTTCATCTTTACGATGGCACAAAAATGATATGCATTTGGTAGAAACTGTACTTTGAATGTTGTTCCTTTCCTCGTCTAGGGATTACATGGTAGAATCTTCTCTCATGATGCTGGGCAGCAGCCCAGGTCCTGGTTACCCACACGGTCACTGGGGTCAACGCTCACAACCCTTTTCATACACTTACAACTCTTCACTATCCAACCATTCTATTTTTCACTTTCAGTACAGTATTCAGTAAGGTACATGAGACATTCAATGCTTTATCATAAAAGAGGATTTGCATTGGATGATTTTATCCAACTTTAGATTAATGTAAGTGTTCTAAAAGCAATGGCAACCCACTCCAGTACTCTTGCCTGGAAAATCCCACGGATGGAGGGGCCTGGTGGGCTGCAGTCCATGGGGTCGCTAGGAGTCAGACACGACTGAGTAACTTCACTTTATTCTTTCACTTTCATGCACTGGAGAAAGAAATGGCAACCCACTCCAGTGTTCTTGCCTGGAGAATCCCAGGGCCGGGGAAGCCTGGTGGGCTGCCGTCTATGGGGTCGCACAGAGTCGGACATGACTGAAGCAACTTAGCAGCAGCCGCAGGCTGCAGTATGATTTTTGGTAGACTAGGTTTATTAAATGCATTTTCAGTGTATGATATTTTCAACTTACAGTGAGTTTATTGGGATGTAACTCTATTGCAAGTTGAGAATGATCTCTTATCTAGACTTATTTTTTTCTAATTCTTTAAAAAAAAGTATGTTTTTGTGGTTTGTTCTACTTTTCCCTGTAGTTTTTGTTTTGCTGTATAAAAAAACATTCAAATCTCAGTAGCTTAAAGCAACAAACATTATTTTTTGTTTGTGGATCTATAAGTTAGCTGTAACTCCACTCAGGAAGGCTGGATCACAGGGCTCCAAGCTCAACGCTGAGAGGTGTTACTGTAAAGTCATATGGCAAAGGAAGTGACTTCTAAAACTGACCGGACTTGAATAATTGGGAACAATGATTTATTCTACCACAGTCCACTCTTTTATCTATCTTTACTTCCATCTCACATGCAGAATATACTTACTCTTATTTGAGACATGCCAAAATTTCATCTGATTATGACACCTGGGCTCTCATTAATATTAGTTTTGAATTTGGTTCCTTTGCCTAGGAGAATTGTAAAGTATTTCCTCTTATCCATCCTGTATGCCATGATGGAGCACAGACAGGCTAACCTCCACAGGTACAGCCATTCAAACAGGGCATGAAAAGGAGTTATGTGACTGTCACTGGTTTATGGCAGTACTCAAGTCTTATGGGAGAAGGCAACAGCACCCCTCTCCAGTACTCTTGCCTGGAAAATCCCACGGATGGAGGAGCCTGGTAGCCTGCAGTCCATGGGGTCGCAAAGAGTTGGACCCAACTGAGTAACTTCACTTTTCACTTTCATGCATTGTAGAGGAAATGGCAACCCACTCCATTGTTCTTTCCTGGAGAATCCCAGGGATGGTGGACCCTGGTGGGCTGCTGTCTATGGGATCCCAGAGGAGGACACGACTGAAGCAACTTAGCAGCAGCAGCAGCAGCAAGTCTTACGGACAAGTATGGCCTGTCCTCCTTATTCTGGGAGTAGAGCATTTTTCTTTACTAGCCTGAACTTTACCCCTACTTAAAGTAGGTCCTTATATTATAGTTCTGAGACTCTTGATGCTGCTATCTAGAAGAGTGTTTTGGAGAAGGCAATGGCATCCCACTCCAGTACTTCTGCCTGGAAAATCCCACGGACGGAGGAGCCTGGTAGGCTGTAGTCCATGGGGTCGCTGAGGGTCGGACACGACTGAGCGACTTCACTTTCACTTTTTACTTTCATGCATTGGAGAAGGCAGTGGCAACCCACTCCAGTGTTCTTGCCTGGAGAATCCCAGGGATGAGGGAGCCTGGTGGGCTGCTGTCTATGGGGTCACACAGAGTCGGTCACGACTGAAGTGACTTAGCAGCAGAAGAGTGTTTCTTTACCATCATGTTCCTTAGCTATTTCTGAAGCCTGCACTAAAGAATAAGCTGTCTTAGCCTGCTTCCTGCCAATAGAAAGTTGGAGAGAACAAAGATCTTATATCTTAAATAATTATAGTCTTAATTCTGGCTGGCAGAGTTTTTGACAATTTAGTTCAATAAAAATCTAAAAAGAAGACAATACAGAAACATGTACTTATCAGTTTAACAATACTAGTACATATTTAAAATAAACACTCAAAAGAAGAAAAACCTCTATCAATTGAATATTTTTAATTCTCTCTTAAAGAACTTTTAGCTCAAAGATTTGAAATCAAAACCAAATTTTAGAACATCTAGAAAAAATGTTAATGAAAGTAGTATATGAAAGAACCCATGGATTACACCTACAGGATCCCCAGTAGATCTTTTTATCTGCATAAAATGGCTCCTAAAAAGCCTGTGAATATGGCCTTTTGATTTCTCCAGTGTGTGTGTGTGTGTGTGTGTGTGTGTAGTCAATTCAGTTGTGTCTGACTCTTTGTGACCTTATGGACTGTAGCCCACCAGGCTCCTCTGTCCATGGGATTCTCCAGGCAAGAATACTGGAGTGGGTTGCCATGCCCTCCTCCAGGGGATCTTCCTGACCCAGGGATCCAACCCACATCTTATGTCTCTGGCACTGGCAGGTGGGTTCTTTACCACTAGTACCACCTGGGAAGCCCTTTTCCGGAGTATGTCTCATTCTAGAAAGAGAAGCATAACTTCTTACACTAAAGATAAATATCCTATTAATTTTAATTATACCTTCAGGAGATTAACAGACAATCTTCCTGTTTGCTTTAACTTCCCCAGTAATCCAAAGTTTTATTACACACACTAAAAAAGGGTACATTGGGGCCTCTACAAAAATAATTATAACAGATTCCTCAAAAATAGATTCCCAGTCTTTACATCATCGGGTAGTTTGGGTATTAGTGGCCCACTTGCCCGAGATTCTTGACCCTTATGTGACCCTGCGTTTTACACCCCCTCCCGGCTATCCAAAGTGTTATAAGTTTGCTCCTTCAGATGAAGTGTGGAAGACCATAGATGGTCGTACTGGGTATCCGACTTGGACAACTTGTACTTATAGTTCAAAGATTGATTATAGGATACCAGGCAGAGGGAATTATGCTATTCAGGACTGGAGCAACCCAAATCCAGGTGAGGATCCATTGATCAAGGAAACATTTGAAGGCAGATTTGAGAATTGGAATAAGATTCCTCTTCCTTGGACTATACAAGCCACTAGATGACATACTAATCAATTTGTTCCTCCTGTGCTGTCTTATACAGCTAAAAACAAAACCTATTGACAACCTGAGATTTGGAGAGCCCTTGCTGCTACTGCCCTCGTTTTTTTTTTCTCGCCCAGATAACGATTCCACTTATTCTGTTTTAGCTTGTTTACCTGTTTTAGCCTTATGTTTTCCTTTTTACTAATGACTCCAACAAACTTAATGTACACATAAATTATTCAGGTGGACCTAACGTGGTAACTTGTAAACAATGTATGCTTTCATCCTGTTTGACCCCTCAATATAATGTTTGCTCTTTTGTGGTGTTACTACGCCCACCCTATCTCATGATACTCGTGATCGTGACCTCCCACTGGTATGACAATTACGGTCTCGCCGTGTTACAACAACTACAAGATTTAATGAGACAACGGCGGTTTGTGGGTCTACTTATTTTGAGAATATCAGCTTTAATAACAACAATTACTTCTGTTACTATGGCAACAATATCATTGACTCAACAGGTACATACTGCCCAATATGTTGATGCCATGTCTAAAAATGTTTCTTTAACTCTAACAACACAGGAAGCTATAGACAAAAAGGTGGAGATGAGGGTAGACGCCTTGAAAGAGACAATTATACATATTGGGACTGAGTTACAGACTTGAAAGGTGATGATGGCTTTGACATGCCACGCTGATTACAGGTAGATATGTGTGACATCTTTGAAAATAAACGAGACAGATTATAAATGGAAAAAGATTAAAAATCATATCTCAGGTGTTTGAAATAGTTCTGATATTGGCCTGGACTTAGGAAAACTTCATAATCAAATACAGACCTTGGAACACTCACGACTGGATTTTACTGCCGCTGGAACAGCTAATGACTTTTTTCGCACCTTCTCTAACTTTATTTCTAGAAAAAATATTCTGTCTAACAGCCTTAGTTATGCTGCCATTGGTGCTCTAATCCTACTTCTCATAATCACTCTTCCTTATATTGTCAAGATTCTTCGGCAGAACATTTAAAAGCTCACAACTGAGCTACATCTGGCTGTTTTAAGAAATAAAAAAGGGAGAGATGCTGGGGGCCAGGGTGAGGCGCTCCACCCGTGGCAAAGGTCATGAAGAAGGAGGCTTGACATATGCAAAGGCGGGATATAGCCTCAGGAGTCCCCCTGGAAATTCTCGAGCATCTACCCCCATAGCCAGAGCCTGCCTGCTTTACTACTTTGTGCTCTCACCTATACCTCTGACTTTATGGGAGGCTGTCCCCCACCACGGAGAAGGCAATGGCACCCCACTCCAGGACTCTTGCCTGGAAAATCCCATGGATGGAGGATCCTGGAAGGCTGCAGTCCATGGGGTAGCTAAGAGTCGAACATGACTAAGCGACTTCACTCTCACTTTTCACTTTCATGCATTGGAGAAGGAAATGGGAACCCACTCCAGTGTTCGTGCCTGGAGAATCCCAGGAACTGGGGAGCCTGTTGGGCTGCCGTCTATGGGGTCGCACAGAGTCGGACACAACTGAAGTGACTTAGCAGCAGCAGTAGCAGTCCCTCACCACCTCTTTCAGAGAAGGAGTTAACTTAGAGCTCCAGTTAATAATAATTCCTGGGCGTGACAGGAGTGTTCCAAACTTACAAACTCCTCTGAAGGTTCTCTAGCCTGCCTGACAGGCTTGTCTGGCCACATGTGATTGCTCACAGCCTCCCAACCGTGAGAGGCCTGAGATGCTTTAAACCTTCTAAAAACAGGTTCCTTAGAGAAGTTAAAAAACTATTAGTATAAGTATAGTGGGCTGATTAGAAATTGTATTGGTGAAGCGTTTTTCATTTGTTGAGCCAATATTTGCTACTAAGTCTCCACATCCCCTGCCCTTATACACATTAATAAATATATAGAAGAAATAAGTATTAACCTTTGATATTAATCACGTTGGACCTTAGGCTAAGTAAATTCTTTCCTTAATTAAAACTCACTACACCCCCACCATATAGGAATGTAACTTTATCTGGTACCCTCGGAAGGTGGTGTCTGTTTTAAGAATAATCACCCCTGGAGAAATAAGTGTTGACTGACCGCTGTCACAAGGAGAGGGTCATAAATTGTCAGCAGGCCCCCTGGCCAGAAGATGATGTAACACCCCTAAGACCTCTGTATACATCTGTATGAAGCACCTGACTTTAATAAAAGTCAGGACTGCTGACCCCGCGTGACTTTTGTATAACATCTCAGTGTATAAAAACAGACCTTAGAAAATAAAGAATTGAGATCAGTTCCTCAAAAGACTGGTCTCCCCATGTCGTTCTTTCTCTCACCTCAAGCCTACTAATTATGCCTGGGCTTCTAAGATCTGACCGGGGAGGCCTTAGTGTCTCCTCTCCTTCAGGAGAATAGGAGGACGCCTGTGGCCTACGTAGGTGACGTAAATTCCTTGCCTTGGAATTTTATTAGCTTTCCACATAAACCAAATTATTCAGCCTCTTTTCTCCACTGAATTTTCCTACTGAGCTCTCCTCATTCTATTACTCTTTATATCTCTAATTAATATTTAATTAAAGCTATCGTATCCTGATGGCCGAAGCCTTCTCCCCTTCGAATTCCCTGGATTCACCGGGGCTGGACCCCGACTCATAACTAAAAAAGAAGTGTGAGTGTGATTAGCAACAAAACAGTGACCAAATATTTAGAAAAATCATGAAGATTTTGAGAGACTTGGTTATGTTTTACATTCTATGATATTTGTTCTCTATTTTTTTGGTATATGAATATTAGAAACTATTGTGTCTTCTTTTCAGAGTGCCTGTCTTATTCTCAGTGAGTGCTTTTTTGCCCCAAATTCAATCTTATTTTCAACAACGTACAGAATTGAAACTGTGACCCTCTCCTCCGCTTTGGCTTTTGCGTTTTCTTAGTCTTCTGTCCTTTAACACGCATTCCTGCTCGAGCCCTGCTTTGTCAGCCTTTCCATCGATTCCGTGGTGTGGAGTTTTCTCTTGCCTGTTTTCCCCAAAATCAGTGTTTCCATTTCCTATTTCTCATTCTCCTTGTGGTTTTCAGGTGATTTCTAAGAGGGTCAGAGGATATTTTAACCTTAAACAACCATCTTTAAACTGAAAGTTCAGCTTTAAAATTGTAAAGACAGGTAGAATTTATGATGACATATTACAACACGCTGATGCTAGTTTTGATAACAACGTCAAGAGCAGCGTAATAACCAAATTTCTTCCCTCATAGCTCAGTTGGTAAAAAATCCACCTGCAATGCAGGAGACCCTGGTTCTATTTCTGGGTTGGGAAGATCCGCTGAAGAAGGGATAGGCTACTCAATCCAGTATTCTTGGGCTTCCCTTGTAACTCAGCTGGTAAAGAATCCATCCTCAATGTGGGAGACCTGGGTTCGATCCCTGGGTTGGGAAGATCCCCTGGAGAAGAGAATAGCTAACCACTCCAGTATCTGGCCTGGAGAATCCCATGGACTGGCTAGTCCATGGGGTCACAAACAGTTGGACATGACTGAGCGACTTTCAGTTTCAGAAGAGTATCAAAACAACCATTTCCAGATTTTTTTAAACCAAAAAACTACCAAATAATTTAAAAATTGCATATGTAATATCCCCAAAGAAAAATTTCCAATGTCTTATCATGGTTTAGTCATTAAGTTGTGTTCAACTCTTGCGACCCCATGGACTGTAGCCTGCTAGGCTCCTTTGTCCATGGGATTTCCCAGGCAAGAATACTGGAGTGGGTTGCCATTTCCTTCTCCAGGGGTTCCTCTCCACCCAGGGGTCAAACCTGGGGTTCCTGCAACGCAGGCAGATTCTTTACTGATTGAACCACCAGGGAAGCCCAATGTCCTATACCATGCTTCAAATGTTCATTCCTCTTGCGATTTTAAAATGCATTATTTAACAAATAATATAAATATGTGGAAGAACGTCCATGATGTTGAAGTAAATTGAAACCAATTTAATGTGAATGGGTCCTGGTTTGCCTTGCTTAATCAACCTAGATAGAACTTGAAAGTTTTATATCATGGATGTTAATTTGCACCATGAATGCTAGTTGATTAACTGAGAAGTTTGTGGTAGTTTATAAAAGGTTGGGCATTAGATTTTCATCAAGAATTACCTCCTTGATTAAACTATTGTTATTAAGGAGGAAATAAGACTAGAGCCCAGTCATCTGAATCTAAAAAATGTAACTCTGTAGGTGCATTAGCAGTTTCTTCAATTATGCTGTTTTATTAAAATATCACTTTTTGTACTGGAAAAAAAGAACAATCTTGAAAGCATTTTTATTTTCTTCTTACTTAGAATTTTGGAGTAAGATTTTTAGGCGTTTTTCTTTCTCTCACTATTCAAAGGAGAAAAATCTTTCACTTCTTGTGGCTGAAAATAAAGGATGTCATGTTATATCTTATTAAAATGAATCTCTAAAATTGGCTTTTGTATTTGTTTCATTTGAGGATACTTCTGCTCACTGCGAGTTTAAGTGCAAAACGAACAAAGAAAACAACAACCACCATCTCCAAATCTTACTGTGTTGGTTTTAAATATGTACACAGATTCTTTGATATTCCTCCCTTCAAGAAATGGGGCTTAATTTCTTTACTGCACGTGGGCTGCCCTGTGTGTCTTGCATAATGTAAGACACTGTGTATCGTATTCTTGTAATGAATAGGATATGGTGGAAGTGATGGTGTTTGAATTCTGAGACTAGGAAAAAAAGAATCATTATGGTTTTTTCCTTGATCTCTGTTTTGGCTCAGTCACTCTCAGGGGAAGCCAGCTGGCATGTTGTAAAGACATTCATTCCCATGGATTGTTCATGTGGCAAGGCCCTGTGGTCCCCTAACAACAGCAAGGAATGCAGTCTTCTTCCAACAGACTGGAGAGTGAACCACCTTGGAAGCAGATTCTTCAGCCCCTGAGTCTTGGGGTTACTGCAGGCCCAGCCAGTATTTTGACTGTAGTCTCATGAGATAATCTTCTACGGGATCTCATCCGGCTAAACCACACCTGAATTCCTGAGCCACAGAAACTGTGAGATAATACATATTCATTCTTTCAAACTGTAAGTTTTAGGATGATTTGCTACAAAGCAGTAGAAAGTTAGGACACTTCGATGTGATCAGTTTCACTCTTCTCTGTAAGGACACGCTGACACCACCTCTGTGCCCACATTCCTTCAAATTCAAATCAACCAGCTTAATACCTATCACTTGTTTGCTTTTATTTCAATTTCCTGGTTCTGTTTTCAGTAATCTTGATATCCCCACAATTCCTTAACAGTTGGAGAAAGATGAAAGAAAAGTATGCAAACTTCAGTATTTTCTGGGCAAATGGAAGAAAAAGACTAAGATGTTTTTGCCAATTGCATTGTACCTCTTGTCCAAATAGAGACTGTTAGAAGTCTCAAGACTTTCTAGAAAACGGGTGATTGAGATGGAAACGTCTCAGCTCCTAAAAGTGCTGTCAAGTAGAAATCAACAACAATAGTAATAACAACAGTGAATTCTGCGGACTTATTTCATAAAGTACTTCATGTAGACCTGGAGAGTAAGTGAGGTAATAGCTGTAACTTGGTATAACAGACCAAGGGAAGTCTCAGGATTTGAGACAGTGGGCAAAGATAATTAAAAATAAATCATGATATAAAGGCACAGTGGATTAATGGTTACCCTACCCAGCTCTGTGCACTAATGCAAGTCATCATACCTGGAGCTTCATTGGATTTATAGACCAACTGAAATCTCAACCCACTTCCTGACAGAAGGAGGGAGGTTTTGGTTGATGAATGTTTGATGATCAAACAACTTCTTGCACCTTATATCCACCTGAGGCTGACTGATGAAGAATTGATGGTTTTGAACTGTAGTGCTGGAGAAGACTCTTGAGTGTTCCTTGGACAGCAAGGAGATCAAACTAGTCAATCCTCAAGCAAATCAACCCTGAATATTCATTGGAAGGACTGATGTTGAAGCTCCAATACTTTGGCTACCCAATGCACAGAGCCAACTCTGTGGAAAAGACCCTGATGCTGGGAAAGATTGAAGGCAAGAGCAGATGGGGGTGACAGAGGATGAGATGGCTGGATGGCATCACCGACTCAATCGACATGAGTTTGAACAAACTTTTGGAGATGGTGAAGGACAGGGAAGCCTGGTGTGCTGCAGTCCGCGGAGGTGCAAAGAGTTGGACAAGACTCAGCAACTGAACAACAACAACCTTATTAGGAGCTAGAAAAGTCCTTCTCCTCAAAGTATGTCCTCTCCTGGAAACTTGCCACTTTGAATTTTACTTCAACAGTCACTAGAAGAGAGGCCTGGCCCCCAAAGATCTACACAGATAGTATCAGTGGAATTGGTGTATTCTGATGGATGATCAGAATGTATCATTTAAGAACAGTTTATTTCTTCAGAAAATATATCTTCCCACTTTACCTCATAAAACTGTTGTGAGGAAAAAAATTAGCCCGTGTAATTAGTTCATGGAACAAACTGTCCTTAGAGGGAGTAAATCATGAAGAAGCTTTTTAATTTCTTTTTCTTTTGCTACCATCTTTCAACAGCGCTGTGTTGAATCTCTCTCTCTTATCTTTTAGCCACACTTTGAGGTGAGCTTATTGCTTTCCTAGTCACTTACAGGCTTTGTTTTCATATATTATTTTTTTTTGTTGTTAACCACAATTTTATTACTTTAGAGAGGTTCCATTTCAGTTTAAACATGTTTTAATTATGGTAAAATATCCAGGAGGCTCAGATAGTAAAGAATCCGCCTGCAATGTGGGAGACCTGGGTTCAATTCCTGGGTCGGGAAGATCCCCTGGAGGAGGGCATGGCCATCCACTCCAATCTTCTTGCCTGGAGAATCCCACGGACAGAGGAGCCTGGTTTGCTACAGTCCATGGGGTTGCAAAGTGTTGGATACGACTGAGCGACTAAGCACAGCACAACACATATGCACATAAAATTTATCATTTTGACTTTTTTCTTTGGCTACTTGTAGGATCTCAATTCCCCAACCAGGGATCAAACAGTTTACAGCAGAGAAAGCCCAGAATCCTAACCACTAGGCCACTAGGGGGACTTCCCCATCTTGACCATTTTAAAGTGTACAGTTCAGTGGTATTAAGTACATTCATATTATTGTACAGCCGTCACCACCATCCATCTCCAGAACTCTCTTCATCTTGCAGAACTGAAGCTCTGTACTCATTAAATAATAGCCCCCATGCCCCTCCCTCAAGGCCCTGGCGCCCACCGTTCTTTTTTCTGTCTCTATGTTTTTGACTACTCTAGGCATCTCCTATAAGTGGAATGATGCAGGACTTGCCTTCTTGTGACTGACTTATTTCACTTAGCATAATATCCTCAAGCTTCATCCATGTTGGAACATGTGTCAGAATTTCCTTCCTCTTTAAGACTGAATAATATACCATTGTCAGTAGGTACCACATATTGTTTATCCATTCATCTGTTGATGAACACTTGGATTGCTTCCAGCTTTTGGCTATTGTGAATAATGTTGCTCTGAACATGGGTGCACAAATATCTCTTCAAGATCATGCTTTCAATTTGGGGGGTATATTCCCAGAAATGAAACTGCTCAATCATATATAATTGTATTTTATTACAATTATAATTGTACTACCATCCTGTTTTTATCAGTGGGAGAAACATTTTACATTCTCACCAATAGTATACAAGGGTTGCAGTTTCTCCATGACCTTGCCTACATTTATTATTATTACTTTTTGTGTGTATGTTTTTTTTTTTAATTGTAGCCATCCAAATGGCTGTGAGATGCTGTCTCTTTGTGGTTCAGCTTTATTTTAAACATATTAAAATACTGATCATAATCAGTTTAATGTCAAAACTCCAAGGGCTCACTCGATGTCCACCCCCTTAAAGGACATCAGCACCTGATTATAGCAGCGCTAGTCAGGTGAGACTGTTCCTGCTCCTTCCTTATCCTCTCTCCTTTCATTCCTCCAAGCACAGTTAGAGGCGTGAGGTGACTGAAGAAGAAAAAGGTGGAGAAACAGCAATAGAGAGGGTCCTGCCCCACTGCACTCTGGCCCTTTCATGTGGCTTCAGTCTGAGTCAAGCCTGAACTTTTGTAGGAGAAGCTTCCAATTGGTTGAGAGATTGATGCTTTGATGTAAGACGGGGCTGGACTTCTTATATATCAAAGTAGGAATGCTTGTTCATTCCTGAGAGTGACTTGGCGAATGCTGTCTGATGCATCGTCTAGGACTGTGATGAGATAGCATAGCTGAAAGTCACAGGTAGAAGGATAACAAAGTTGTTTTACCCTTGTGCACTTTTCTGAATCCAGCTTATTCTTTTTGTCGAGTCCGGCTCTTTTACAACCTCATGGACTGTAGGCCTCCAGGCTCCTCTGTCTGTGAGATTTCCCAGGAGAGAACACTGGAGTGCGTTGCCATTTCTTCCTCCAGAGATCAAACCTTCCTCACCCAGGGATCGAACCTGAGTCTCCTGCATTGGCAGGTGGGACCCTTTTGAAAGACAAGCATAAAAAACCACACAAAAACATATAGACCAGAACCTGACACACAGGAAGGACTCAATAAACGTTAAGTATTGCCATTATCATCTTAATATTATTATTACCATACCTGACTCTTTCATGCTCTGATCCTCTGATGAAAAACCAATCATAGGAGAGGCAGTTTTGAGATCCAGAGGCTGTTTTGCATGGCTGTTTGTGTCTCAAATGGCAGATGAGTACCTGGTGATTCCCATTTTCTGTTTAATAAAATGATACCTAATTAAGAATTAATGTGGTTTCAGTCCTAATTTCCTCTTGGCCACACTGCAATAATGAGGTGGTTCAGGTGTATTACTAAGTCAAATTCCAGTGGTATGGGGGAGGCGGGGCAGGGACATGGCCTGTTGAAATGTCTGCTCTATTTTGAACCTCATAATGTGATCATGAGGAAGAAATAAAGAGGGGCTGGGGCGGAAGGAACTTTCGCACCCTCAAGGAATCCTTGTGAAACTGTAACATTCAGGGCAGATAATATTGCTGCTTTAATGAATCATACTTGTTCCAACCTGGAGATGATGCCTATAAGGCATTTCAGCCAAATGTGAAACTAGGGAGCAGATTCAATGCTTATTAACCAGCTATCTTGGACCTCACTTGGTAGTGATGATTAGTTTGTTATTATTGTTGTTAATATGCTTTTTACTTAAAACAGTTTTAGATTTACAGAATTACTGGTTAAATAATACTGAGAATACTTATGTACCCTACACCCACTTTTCTGTTATGAATAGTATGTACCTTTGTTACAAATGAACCAATATTAATACATTATTGTTAACTAAAGTCCATACTGTATTCGGAGTTCCTCAGTTATTCCCTAAAGCTCTTTTTCTGTTTCAGGATCCCATCCAGAATACCACGTTACGTTCAGTCGTCATGTTTTCTTAGGCTGCTGTTGGTTGCCACCATTTCTTCGATTCTCCTTGTTTTGGATGACCTAGACAGCTTCAAGGAATAAAATGCTGGTCAAGCATATTGTGGAACGCCCCTCAGTTCAGATGCATTTCAGATTTTTCTCATGATTAGACTGTAGTTATGAGTTTGGGGAGGAAAATCACAGAATTAAAGTGCCATTCTCTTCACATGGTATCAAGAGTACATACCATCAACATGATTTAACTTTTGATGTTGACACTGGTCAACTGGCTGAGGTAACGTTTATCAGGTTTCTCTACTATTAATATAAAGTTGCTCCTTTTCTTTTCTCTTTTGCATATTGCACTTTTTGGAAGGAAGTCACTTTGTGCAACTCACTGTCCATGAGTAGGGGTTATATTCCACCTCCTTGAAAGCTGAGTATCTACATAAATTATTTGGAATGCTTCTGCATGGGAGATTTGTTTCTTGTCCCACATTTATTTATATTTAATCATTTATTTATATCAGTATGGATGAGATAACAAATCTATCCAAAAAGCCTGTCTTGGACTGAGTAAAGAGACCTCTTTTTCTTTGTCAGATCACAGAGTCTCCAATCCTTGGGCTTCTTATTTTTTTTTTAATCTTTTCAAAGAATTCATTTTATTATTATTTTTTAATTTTTATCTTATATTGGAGCATAGTTGATTAGCAATATTGTGTTAGTTTCGGGTGTACAGCAAAGTGATTCAGTTATACACATACATATGTGTACCTATTCTTTTTCAAATTCTTTTCCCATTTAGGTTATTACAGAATATTGAGCAGGATTCCCTGTGCTATACAGTAAGTCCTTGTTGTTGATGTATTTTAAACATAGCAGTTTGTATATGTCCATTTTAGTGGCTTTGGTTTTCCAACCTGGAGCCTTGAACGCTGTGTTAATACTAGACTGTGTGAGAGATTGGAGAGACCCCCAGGGGCTGGCTAATGGTGGCAGTCAGTCTACTGCCATCCAGCAGGATGATCTTGGATAAGTTACCTAACTCTTCTGATCTTCAACATATATGGTTGGAAGGGTAGATGAAGGGAGTGGGTGAGGTGGTTCTTTAATCCCTAAGGAAACTGGCTCCTCAATCAGTTTGAATTGGTCTTGTCACATGGGGCTTCTCTGGTGGCTCAGATGGTAAAAACCCCAGTTCAGTCCCTGGAGAAGGGAATGGTAACCCACTCCAGTATTCTTGCCTGGACAATTCTGTGGACATAGTAGCCTCGTGGGCTAATATCACAGTGTTGGAAGGTACCAGATTGGCCTGGTCTAAAAGCTACAACTATATTGCTAAACTCCTTCAAACCCTAGGAAAAATCAAATCCATCCTCCAGTTTGCTCCCTTTTCATATATGGAGTCAGAGGCAGGGGACCAGGGACTCTTCTCTTAGCTGCAGTTGACTTTCTTCTTCAACCCCATCACATTCTTCCTTGTTAAATTTAGCAATAGTTTCTTCTTTACCACAAAGAAGCCATTAAAAAAAAATCACTCTTATCCTCAAACTCAAATTATTCCTTGAACATGAAAGTGTTCAGAATTTGGAAATGCAATATTTTTCAAGGATTTAAATGCAGAACAGAGTCACCTAAAGGCTATTCCATCATATTTTAATTCTGTTTCATTTAGTGCTAATTTAAAACAGAAGCCTGTGGAGCAGAACAGAGGGGGTGGCTCTGAAGCCAGGAGGTAAAAGCCTGGCAAAGCAGATAACATTCCTCCTTCCCTTGCTGACTCACCCTGTTCCTCCTGCCAATGCCCAGGTTTCTTAGCATTTGATTTCATAATTGCAAGGCATTTGTTGGTTTAAATTCATCATCGTTTCTGAGGTAAAGTGTGCCACTTCTCATGATGGTATTACTGTCCCCTTTTTGACAGAGCTGGTGTGGTCTGCCTGCTCCACAAATGTAATCAGAGGCATCAGCAGGATGCAGGTATCTGCAGAAGTAGATAAGGGTGATAGCCAAGTGTGTTAGAGAGAGAGAGAGAGAGAGGAGTTTTATCAGCATCCTCAACCACACACTCTTCACTTGGTTCACTGGCTGCCAGTGTTTCTTATGTTCTGTTTGCTCCCTCCTCTTCAGATGCTCCAAGAACACTGAAGCTTCTTGGGAATTTCAGGCATAACTGAGACCTTTGTGGTGTGAATATGAGAACTGGTGAGGTACATGGCTCTGTGTGGCTGCACTTGCCAGCGCTCCAGGACTGATGCTGTCTGTGAGGCTTGATGCAAACAAATGATTTCCCTCAAGAATCAAGAGCAGAGGGGGTCATGCCAGGCAAAGCTCATGGTCCAGCTATTCAGTGTGATGCGTGGAGGTGCTTCCAGATAGCTTTAAGTACCATGTGAAGCAGGAGGCTGGTGATGCCTTTAATGCAGTCTCATATGATGTTTTCCAAAGGGGAACCAGAAAGGCAAGAGGGGCCAAAACTCCTTGACCAATGATGAATGAGAAAACATCAACAGCTTGACAAGTGGAATAATGCTGTGTCCTTCTGCTCCAGGAGTCTCACTGCTCATAATGCTGATTAGCTGGTAAAGAAATTTCAAGTTCTTGAGTTCTGTGTAATTTTCAAATGTTCGTCATATAGTGCTTAGTTGTGTCCGACTCTTTGCGACCCGTGGACTGTAGCCCATCAGGCTCCTTTGTCCATGGAATTTTCTAGACAAGAATAATGCAGTGGGTTGCCACTTCCTATTCCAGGGGATCTTCCCGACCCAGGAATCAAAAACGCGTCTCAGGTAGGTTCTTTACCACCAGTGCCACCTAGGAAGTCCTTCATTAGGCAGAGGTGATTGAAAATGTCCAGGGATCAGGAACCAGAATTCTGAGAAGCCCCTTTTTTCTTCCCTCAGGGTCACTTGCACTCCTTGATGAGTGAAGGGTGGAGTGAAATAAACTTCTTTCCAACAGCCTTTAAAATTGATCCCTGAAGACCTGAGTCAGGGACCTTGGTTACTGCGTTAAGACCAAATCAGATCTTTAGGGGGAACGAAGCATGTCCCCTCCCTGGACCTCTGATCCTCATCTGTAAAATGTGACTCTGAAATTCTGATTTTTGGAGGGATTAGCTCAGAGGATGCAGTACGGTTGCTTGAAAACGGTATGAGCTGTCACAGGAAGGCAAAGACAAACACAGTGGATTTGTGTTCATTTTACAGTTGAGCCTGCAAAGAAGCACATTTTTATATTTGGCTGCCTTGAACCAGAGCCTTCACCTGCAGATAAAAGCAGTAAATATCTTTTAGGATTGTGGTAAATACTGTAACTTAGAAACCTCAGATCCAAGGGCGAAGGGAGGATATAATAAAACCCGGAAGAAGCAGCATTGTCACCATAGTGAATCAAGCACTTGAGGGCTCCTAGGGTCTGGCTGACACTCTGAGATGCAGGAGATCGATGCAGGCATCGCTCTGCCAGTCTAGTTGCCCCTAAGGATTTCCTGGTGGAGATGCTCGGGGAGATAGAAAGTCAGACGAAAAAATTCAAGTACTACCTACCAAGGAGGCGACTGTTTATAGCTAGTGACAAAGAGTGAAAATCAAAAGGGAAGAAGTGAATGCCACGTCTGTCTGTGGTCACACTGGCTTACACAGAGCCGCGTATTGCCGGAAAGTTGTGTTCTTTAGACGTAAACATGTCATAAAAGTCTATTACAGCAGAGGAGCCCAGAAAGGAAAAGATAGCTCTGATTTGCTACATAAACAGTATAAATAGGCTTCAGCATGTCATCCTTATTTACTGAATGCATTATGTGGGATACAGTCTTCTAGGCCCAAAGGAAAATAATAAAGAAAAAGAATCTCTTCTTTGCCATTTACTCATGATCTTGGGCAAATTATTTAACTTTCGTTGTGCTTGTGCTTCGTCGCTCAGTCATATCCAACTCTTTGCAGCCCCACGGACTGTAGCCTGCCAGGCTCCTCTGTCCATGGGATTCTCCAGGCAAGCATACTGGAGTGAGTAGCCATTCTCTTCTCTAGGGGATCGTCCCATCCCAGGATTGAACCCAGGTCTCCTGCACTGCAGATTCTTTACCACCTGAGTCACCATGGAAGCCCTTTAACTTCCTTAAGCATCTCAATTTTCTCATCTTAAAAATGAAGATAATACTACTGACCTTATAGGGTTACTATGTAAAGCATCTGATAGATGTTAAAATAATTTAAATAATTATTTTTAAGGCAAATTGGAAGTGGTCAAACAAGAGATAGCAAGAGTGAATGTCGACATTCTAGGAATTAGTGAACTAAAATGGACTGGAATGGGTGAATTTAACTCGGATGACCATTATATCTACTACTGTGGGCAGGAATCCCTCAGAAGAAATGGAGTGGCCATCATGGTCAACAAAAGAGTCCGAAATGCAGTACTTGGATGCAATCTCAAAAATGACAGAATGATCTTTGTTCGTATCCAAGGCAAACCATTCAATGTCACAGTAATCCAAGTCTATGCCCCAACCAGTAACGCTGAAGAAGCTGAAGTTGAAAGGTTCTATGAAGACCTACAAGACCTTTTAGAACTAACACCCAAAAAAGATGTCCTTTTCATTATAGGGGACTGGAATGCAAAAGTAGGAAGTCAAGAAACACCTGGAGTAACAGGCAAATTTGGCCTTGGAATACGGAATGAAGCAGGGCAAAGACTAAGAGTTTTGCCAAGAAAATGCACTGGTCATAGCAAATACCCTCTTCCAACAACACAAGACAAGACTCTATACATGGACATCACCAGATGGTCAACACCGAAATCAGATCGATTATATTCTTTGCAGCCAAAGATGGAGAAGCTCTATACAATCAGCAAAAACAAGACCAGGAGCTGACTGTGGCTCGGACCATGAACTCCTTATTGCCAAATTCAGACTGAAATTGAAGAAAGTAGGGAAAACCATGAGACCATTCAGGTATGACCTAAATCAAATCCCTTATGATTATACAGTGGAAGTGAGAAATAGATTTAAGGGCCTAGATTTGATAGATAGAGTGCCTGATGAACTATGGAATGAGGTTCGTGACATTGTACAGGAGACAGGGATCAAGACCATCCCCATGGAAAAGAAATGCAAAAAAGCAAGATGGCTGTCTGGGGAAGCCTTACAAATAGCTGTGAAAAGAAGAGAAGCGAAAAGCAAAGGAGAAAAGGAAAGATATAAACATCTAAATGCAGAGTTCCAAAGAATAGCAAGAAGAGATAAGAAAGCCTTCTTCAGTGATCAATGCAAAGAAATAGAGGAAAACAACAGAATGGGAAAGACTAGGGATCTCTTCAAGAAAATCAGAGATACCAAAGGAACATTTCATGCAAAGATGGGCACGATAAAGGACAGAGATGGTGTGGACCTAACAGAAGCAGAAGATATTAAGAAGAGGTGGCAAGAATACACAGAAGAACTGTACAAAAAAGAGCTTCAAGACCTAGATAATCATGATGATGTGATCACTGACCTAGAGCCAGACATCTTGGAATGTGAAGTCAAATGGGCCTTAGAAAGCATCACTACGAACAAAGCTAGTGGAGGTGATGGAATTCCAGTGGAACTATTCCAAGTCCTGAATGATGATGCTGTGAAAGTGCCGCACTCAATATGCCAGCAAATTTGGAAAACTCAGCAGTGGCCACAAGATTGGAAAAGGTCAGTTTTCATCCCAATCCCAAAGAAAGGCAATGCCAAGGAGTGCTCAAACTACCGAACAATTGCACTCATCTCACACGCTAGTAAAGTAATGCTCAAAATTCTCCAAACCAGGCTTCAGCAATATGTGAACCGTGAACTTCCTGATGTTCAAGCTGGTTTTAGGAAAGGCAGAGGAACCAGAGATCAAATTGCCAACATCCGCTGGATCATGGAAAAAGCAAGAGAGTTCCAGAAAAACATCTATTTCTGCTTTATTGACTATGCCAAAGCCTTTGACTGTGTGGATCACAATAAACTATGGAAAATTCTGAAAGAGATGGGAATACCAGACCACCTGATCTGCCTCTTAAGAAATCTGTATGCAGGTCAGGAAGCAACAGTTAGAACTGGTCATGGAACAACAGACTGGTTCCAAATAGGAAAAGGAATACGGCAAGGCTGTATATTGTCACCCTGTTTATTTAACTTATATGCAGAGTACATCATGAGAAATGCTGGACTGGAAGAAACAGAAGTTGGAATCAAGATTGCCGGGAGAAATATCAATAACCTCAGATATGCAGATGACACGACTCTTATGGCAGAAAGTGAAGAGGGGCTAAAAAGCCTCTTGATGAAAGTGAAAGTGGAGAGTGAAAAGGTTGGCTTAAAGGTCAACATTCAGAAAACGAAGATCATGGCATCTGGTCCCGTTGCTGCATGGGAAATAGATGGAGAAACAGTGGAAACAGTGTCAGACTGTTTTTCTGGGCTCCAAAATCACTGCAGATGGTGACTGCAGTCATGAAATTAAAAGACGCTTACTCCTTGGAAGGAAAGTTATGACCAACCTAGATAGCATATTCAAAAGCAGAGACATTACTTTACCAACAAAGGTTCGCCTAGTCAAGGCTATGGTCTTTCCTGTGGTCATGTATGGATGTGAGAGCTGGACTGTGAGGAAGGCTGAACGCCGAAGAATTGATGCTTTTGAACTGTGGTGTTGGAGAAGACTCTTGAGAGTCCCTTGGACTGCAAGAAGATCCAACCAGTCCATTCTGAAGGAGATCAATCCTGGAGTTTCTTTAGAAGGAATGATGCTAAAGCTGAAACTCCAGTATTTTGGCCACCTCATGCGAAGAGTTGACTCATTGGAGAAGACTCTGATGCTGGGAGGGATTGAGGGCAGGAGGAGAAGGGGACGACAGAGGATGAGATCGCTGGATGGCATCACTGACTCGATGGATGCGAGTCTGAGTGACCTCCGGGAGCTGGTGATGGACAGGGAGGCCTGGCGTGCTGCGGTTCATGGGGTCGCAAAGAGTCGGACACGACTGAGCGACTGATCTGATCTGATTTTTAAGTTAAAATAATTAACATGCAAAATATTTAAAATAACACAGAAAAATGTTAATTATCATTGTTTTTTTATTGCATATGAAAACTGGTGATGGACGGGGAAGCCTGGCATGCTGGAGTCCATGGGGTCGCAAAGAGTCAGACACGGCCGAGCAACTGAACTGAACTGAACTGAGAACTGATGGCAAGCTTCTTGAGAATTTATGGGCTTTATGATTTGTAACACTTTAAATTTATCAAGACATTGGTTATTCCAGGATAACTTGGCAAAGAAGGTCTAATCATTTCCACTTTTACAGAGAATTGGAGGCTGACCTAAGGTCGGACACCAAGTGGGAAGGGTCACGGGTGCTGGGGTGCAACTTTCAATCAATTTATTGTTCTTTTCACTTCAACAAGCTGCCTCTCGTGAAGACAGGATGCTCACACTCTCAAAGAGTCTTGCCATTTATTGGGGGAGCCAAAAACTCTACGTAAGGAAATGATGTGAGATAAATAAGTGTCTGATACAGTGCTGCTAGCATGCTTAGAATATTTGTGATTAATTTTAGAGATAGTGGACTGAGCAATTACGGTGGTGGTACACGGGATGGAGGGGTAGAGGGACCGACTGGGAGAGATTGGATGTACCTGGGTGAACACCAGGTGGGTCTGCGGTGGGTGCACTGACTTGTCTTCCCGCGGAACATAGCCAAGCATAGAGCAGAAAGGATGCTGTCCTTCTTCCTGGCCTCCCCAGGCTATGGCCTCTCTGCGTGGTCTACCTACCTTCATCCCTGTATTCACTAGTTGAAGCTGACTTTTTATGTTTAGCCATATTCTTTATGGTCTTATCGAATTATAAGAGCTCATAATGAATTGACTATGTGTTCATCTTTGCCTTTCACATTTTGTCTATCACATTAGATACCAACCCCCACTCACAGTCTGACACACCTTTTATTTTGATCTTTAAAATATGTATTTCTTTATTTGGCTGCGTCAGGTCTTAACTGCTGCACGCGGGATCTTTCATTGCAGGTCATAGGTTCTCAAGTTGTGGTTCGTGGGTTTAGTTGTTCTGTGGTATGTGGGATCTTAGTTCCCCGACCTGGGATCAAAGCTGCTTGCTTTGCAAGCATTGGAAGCAAGCATCCATGCATTGCAAGGTGGATTCTTAACCATGGGACTGCCAGAGGTCTGTACTTTGGTTTTTTGACAATAAGTTAAAAATTTTATGTCATGAGATCTATTGCTATTTTCTCTTGTAATTAAATCCCTGTGGCTTTTTGCAGGGAGAATTTATGTCAGTTGGTGATGTGCTGTAGCAGGGATCCAAACGGATTTATTTCCAAAGAACTTTCTGATTTCCTGGTCCTTTTTATGAAATAGCTCATCCTTTACCCACTGGATTGTTTTTAAAATAAGGTTCTATTTTTTTTTAAGACATTTGTTTATTTGGCTCTGCTGAGTTTTAGTTGTGGCACAGGGAATCTTTAGCTGTGGCATGCAAACCCTTAGTTGCCTCACGTGGGATCTAGTTCCTTGACCAGGGAGTGAACCTGGGCCCCCTGCACTGGGGCACAGAGTCTTAGCCACTGGGGCACTGGAAGTCTCCCTCATACTGTTTTTGTTTAAAAATGTATTTACATATCTTATATATTCAGTGGGCTTCCCAGGTGGTGCTAGTGGTAAAGAACCTGCCTGCCAATGCAGGAGACATAAGAGATGTGGGTTCAGTCTCTGGGTTGGGCATCTGTGTTTGGGGCATCTGTTTTGTTTGCCAGATCTGAGCATCCATTCTTGGGCCTGAGATATTTTTGGATTCACACATTTCCAAGTCCTGAAAGTTGTGATTGGAGATCTATAGAATCTCCAGCATGTCCCCCTTCCTTAGCCAAGGAGCTCCTGGCGGGGACAAGGTATGGACACCTACAAGTGTCACAATGGAGTTATCTGCTGCAGACACTCATTCACAGCCTCCTCCACCCTGGTCATTTTCTTGGAGGATTAATAAAACAACCTGCCTCATATGACAGCTCTTCCACACCAGCACACACATTCACACACACACACACACACACACACACACACACACACAGCATGGTGCTGTCTTGTCAGCTTATCACCCCCTCTGCTTGTCATTCTTCATCAGTTGAAGAGCCAAAGTAAGGAGAAGGTGAGAAGAGAGATTGCTTGTGCATATGCAACTGTCAAAAATCTAAATATAGGTCATATGAGTGACTAGAAATCATCGCCACAAATTCCATCCTTTCCTCTCACGTTCTTTCCTATCTGCATCTCTAATCTGCTCTTTGCTTTACTTCAGTTTGCTTCTGTTTCCTTCCACTTTTTTGCCTTGCTGACTACCCCCTCCCAGCAGCAATATGTAGAGTATTTTGAAGTGTCATGGGACGATTCACAAATATTCTGATTTATATTTCTCTATGCACATGACAGGGCTGGCTCCAGCATGTACTGATGGCATGCTTTGGTCTATGGAATACAAGTAGACGTTTAAAGAATGCATGTGTTATTTGGCATAGAGTCAGGCAATATTCCAGGGCTTCCCAGGTGGCTCAGTGGGTAAAGAATCTGCCTGCAATGCAGGAGATGCAGAAAAACACGGGTGCAATGCCTGGGTTGGGAAGATCCCCTGGAGGAGGGCATGGCAACCCACTCCAGTATTCTTGCCTGGAGAATCCCATGGACAGAGAAGCCTGGCGGGCTACAATCCATAGGGTCGCACAGAATTGGACACGACAGAAGCTACTGAGCCCACAGGCACAGGCAATATTCCAGGTAGTTGGCTGCTCCACTAGCTTGGGTCCCAGTGTGAGGACGACTTAGAGCCCTCAGAGAGTAATGAAGAAAGTGTCCTACCAGTGAGATATCAGTCTTCGAAGCCACTGAAATTTGCAGCATGTTTCCACAGTACAAACTAGCCTCCTCTGATTGATATATAGTATAAAGACTTTTTTCAGCAAAAGAATGGGATATGTGGTTTGTGAATCAGGTGGGTGTGTCTATACCTGAAACACGTCATCTTTATGGTCTCCCAAGAAGCTGGATGAGGAGAAGGAAATGGCAACCCACTCCAGTACTCTTGCCTGGAGAATCCCATGGATAGAGGAGCCTGGTGGGCTATAGTCCATGGGGTCACAAAGTGTCAGACACGACTGAGAGACTTCACTTTCTTTCACGAAGCTGGATAAAGAAAGCTGAGTGCCGAAGAATTGATTCTTTTGAACTGTGGTGTTGGAGAGGACTCTTGAGAGTCCCTTCAACTGCAAGGAGATCAAACCACTCAATCCTAAAGGAAATCAGTCCTGAATATTCATTGAAAGGACTGATACTGAAGCTGAAACTTCAATACTTTGGCCACCTGATACAAAGAACTGACTCATTAGAAAAGACTCTGATGCTGGGAAAGATTGAAGGCAGGAGGAGAAGGGGATGACAGAGGATGAGATGGTTGGATGGCATCACCGACTCGATGGATATGAGCTTGAGCAAGCTCAGGAAGTTGGTGATGGACAGGGAAGCCTGGCGTGCTGCAGTCCATGGGGTCACAAAGAGACGGACCCTACTGAGCAACTGAACTAAACTGAAAGAAGTTGTATGGGGGTGAGTGATCAAGGAAAATGGAGGATGACTTCCTCCTCCCTCATCCAGTCAGTGGAACTGCATAGAGCTCCCAGCTGTATAAAGACAGAACAACAGAAACAAGTATTTTGAGCCAGAGCTGTCCTTGCACCTTAGGTACAGAACACCACAGAGGCTTTTCTTAGTGTAGCTTGCTAGGAAGAAAACCATAGCCTTGTTCCTGTGGTCCAACTCTCGGTTTGGTGTCTGTGAGAGGCACTTGGGGTTACTACACCAAGATGGAAACATCAGTTTGTGTCCTGGTTTCCAGTGATCTCGCAGGTTTGTGGGCTTCCCCAGCAGGTGTTGTGTGAACGCACAAAAGAAACAGAGGAATTCCAAACATATGCTTAATCAGTGGTAAGCACTAGCATTTCCACATCTTATCTCAGGTTGACAGCAAGGATCAGCATACTTAATTTTGGCTTCAGTTGGGCCTTTGTGTATGGAGGTTTTTTCCACTCTTCTCCTGTGCTCCAATTTTATTGCCATTAACCTTATTAAGTAAATGCTTTAGTTCAGCTGATTGAATGGGTGGCCATTTCTTCTTCTAATTATTTATTTCAAGGTTTTTTTTTTTTTTTCATAATCTGGATTTGAAAAGATTTCAGTGTGCCTCATGGATCCTATAGATTATATTCCTTTTTAAAAATTAATTTATTTTTTATTGAAGGATACTTGCTTTACAGAATTTTGTTGTTTTCTGTCAAACCTCAACATGAATCAGCCATAGGTATACATATATCCCCTCCCTTTTGAAACCCTCTCCCATCTCGCTCCCCATCCCACCCCTCTAGGTTGATACAGAGCCCCTGTTTGAGTTTCCTGAGACATACAGCAAATTCCTTTGGCTATCTATTTTACGTGTGGTAATGTAAGTTTCCATGGTACTCTTTCCATACATCTCACCCTCTCCTCCCCTCGCCCCATGTCCATAAGTCTATTCTCTATGTTTGTTTCTCCATTGTTGCCCTGTAAATAAATTCTTCAGCATCATTTTTCTAGATTCCATATACATGTGTTAGAATACAGTATTTATCCTCCTGTTTCTGACTCACTTCACTCTGTATAATAGGTTCTAGGTTCATCCACTTCATTTGAACGGACCCAGATGCATTCCTTTTTATGGCCGAGTAATATTCCATTGTGTATATGTACCACAACTTCTTTATCCATTCATCTGTTGATGGACATCTAGGTTGCTTCCATGTTCTAGCTATTGTAAAGAGTGCTGCAGTGAACAATGGGATACATATGTCTCTTTCAATTTTGGTTACCTCAGGGTGTATGCCTAGGAGTGGGATTGCTGGGTCATATGGTGGTTTTATTCCTAGTTTTTTACGGAATCTCCATACTGTCTTCCATAGTGGCTGTATCAATTTACATTCCCACCAACAATGCAAGAGGGTTCCCTTTTCTCCACACCATTTCCTGCATTTATTGTTTGTAGACTTTTTGATGAGGGCCATTCTGACTGGTGTGAGGTGATATCTCATTGTAGTTTTGATTTGCATTTCTCTAATTATGAGTGATGTTGAGCATCTATTCATGTGTTTGTTAGCCATCTGGGATCCTACAGGTTGTATTCTAATGCTTCTGGCTAATTTTTTTTTTTTTTGCCATCATTCCTGTCAAGCTGTGGTTAAACTTTGCTGGTGGGCACAAATTAGATGGAAGGTCAATGTAAATTAGGTACTAGACTGACTTTTTTTTTTTTTTTAAAGAAATGTATTTTAAAAGCAACTCAATTCTCACAAAGTTCTGCAAGAAGACTTCCAAGTTGATGTGGTGCCAAGCTGCTGTACCAAGTAGATAAAACTTATGTATAATTAGCATCCCTATTTGCATACAAACAGTCAATGGACCAAAGTCCTAAAAATAATTCGTTCTCATACAGAGACTAAATGTGCTCCTGAATCACGTTCAGCCTAATCAGCTGCTTGGCAGAACCTCTTTTCATGGGCCACCCTGAACTCTAGCACTGAACCATATAACACTAACCCACACTGTTACAACATATAACACTAGTTCCACACTGAACTCTTAACAAATGCTGAGTTAGTGCATTCCAAAGAAATAAAATGTCATTCAATGTAGTTGGGTGTTAATGAAATATTTGCTGACATTTTTTTTTTGAAAAAAATTTTAAATCTCCAGATAGCCCCATTTCAGTTTGAGTAGAAATCTCAAATTGGTTTAGAAACTTTGTTTTCTATGGGATGGATTGTTTGAAATAGAAACCAAAGCTGAACTGTAGAAAATTTGGAAAATAGTATTTTGCATGCACCTTTGGATGTGGACTAAAATTCAGTCCTGCAATTAGGATGCTATTGCCTAATTCCAGATGCCACCCATGTAGAACACGGTGTAAATGATGTCCCATGAAACTGAGCCACCAGAGCTGTGGTGCTCTTGGAAAGAGATATTTTACTTGCCTGTGGCTGTTGATACTTCCTTTTTTATGTGATAAGATTACACTCATCCTTCAAGACCCAAATCAAATATCACCTTTTTGAGACTTCCTGAGTCTCAGTGTTTGGTGTTAGTTATGGTTTTGGCGGGAAGGAGACAGGTGCATAATCAAATTGGGTGATTTGAAGAGGATTCATAAAGGGATTGTTTATGGAGTTAGGGACAAGGTATACGGAAACTATGAGGGGAAGGGGGCAAGGTGCGGACATTTGTAATGTCAGGGCCTATAAAAGGGTAGGGGAGAGAGCTGTCAGTAGCACCCGGCGACAGTAGCTCTGTGGGGCTGACCACAAAACAGGAGCTGAGGCCTTCCTACACAGGACACAGTGACTCTGTAGGGCAGAGGCCTGGCAGACAGATTTCCCAGATATACTGTTTTCATAACCCTTATTAACTGAGCCCACCTGGAAGTCAGAGGGCAAGGGAGCCTGCTGATGCAGCAAGGGCATTAAGGGGAGTGTCCTCAATGTTCTAGGGCAGCAAATGACATGAGATGCCCCTGCTGGGGAAGAACATTCCAGAGTCCCTTGTGCAGACCAGCCTCTAGGACTTGTGTCAAGGTCTTCCCATCTCACAATTGCCTGATGCCTCCTTTGTGAAAGACAGCTAAGCCTTTCAGAGACATTTTGCTAAAAGACAAATTCCAAGGTTAGTGGAGAGAGCAAGCTAGGCAGACCTTTCTGGAAATGTATGTATCTAAAGCAAGAGTGCAGGGTTTGGAGCTAGTCAGATCTGAGTTTGAATCTATATACTCCTTCACGCACCAAAATTGACATCTCTTCTAGTATTGTCTTAAAACGTTAAAGTTATAAATAATTTATTATAATTTAACTTTTAAACATACATCTATGTTATTGGAGTCTATAAATTCCTAAATCATGGGATTTTGCGCTTTTGTGTATCTGCCACTATGATTTGATAACTGGATCTGAAAATACTGACAAGGTTGTTGAAACACAGAAAGACTGTCTTCAAAACACTGAAATTCAATGACTATGTGAGGTGTAATCTGCCAATTTGTAGTTATTAGAAAAATTAAACACACTGGTAATCAAAACCAGGTGTATCATCTTAGAAGAGGAACATGAATGTTAATTTGGAGTTTGGTAATCAGTGTTACATTGTCCATCTTGAAACCATTTATTTTAGGTTTGAATGCTAAGAGCTTACAATGTGAATATCTTTAAAAATTGCAGATGCTCCTCACTTGGTGGGTTTCAGAGCCCTCTAAGGATTATCCTGCGTCTTTAGGGTAAGTATAGTTTTCACCCTTGTCACATGCTGGATTGAAGAGTCAAAACAGCTGTCTTGGGACTTCGCTGATGGTCCAGTGATTAAGACTGCCTTCCAATGTAGGGGAAGATTTGATCCCTGGTTGGGCAACTAAGATCCCACCTGCCTCGTGGCCAAAAAACCTAAGACCTAAAACAGAAGTAATATTGTAACAAATTCGATAAAGACTTAAAAAATAGTCCACATTAAAAAGATCTTAAAGAAAAAAGTCCAACAACTATACTAACCCTGAAAAAATATCCTGGTTTTTTTTTTTTTTTTAAAGGAGAAAATGACCTAGTTCTAGTGCTCCAAATACAGCTAGAGATTGTTGAATACAAATGCTATAGGTATTTGTTGAGAAGATGTGACCTATAGAAAGGTGAGCCTTGTGTGTATGTAGGTTACCTTCTTTGTTCACTTAATATTACATCACAAGATTGTCTTTATGTTACACTGTTATGTGAAAACAACAGTGCCAGGTAAAGGGCAGGTGTATAATGAATAAATGTGTGTGTGTGTGCGCGCGCGCGTGCGCGCGCACTCAGTTGTGTCCAACTCTTTGCAACCGTGTGGACTGTAGCCCTCCAGGCTCCTCTGTCCATGGGATTCTCCAGGCAAGAAGACTGGAGTGGGTTGCCATTTCCTCCTCCAGGGGAATCTTCCTAATCTAGCAATTGAACCCATGTCTCCTGCATTGGCAGGCAGATTCTTTACCACTGAGCCTCCTGGGAAGCCCTGTAATAAATAAATAGGTTATGGAAGATATATTGATGTTTTGATTCCATCAAAACCAAGCTATTAACATTTGAGTTTTGCAGTGACCTTCAATCTTCCACACAGGGCTTTGGGTCCAGATAGCGCACAGGAAACATCTGGGAGTCTGCAGACAGAAACTGTAAGTACAGCTCTTCAATCACAATTAATGTTGTAGCGCATACAATTTCTTGACAGCATTTATTGTAACCAGATTCCGTGGCTATGGCTGCCATTACTCCTGCCTTTTTTCTCTATTCAAAAAGCATCCTTTCTATAGGGTCAGAGTTAGGTATGTGTCAGCAGCCTGGGGTTGCATGCTATTGTGTTTGTGCTGATTTTTTTTTTTTTTTCTGTTGGTAATTACTGAACAGAGGATGAGATGGTTGGATGGCATTATCGATTCAATGACATGAGTTTGAGCAAACTCCGGGAGATGGTAAAGGACAGGGAAACCTGGAATGCTGCAGTCCATGGGGTCGCAAAGAGTCAGATATTACTTAGCAGTCAAACAGCAATGACTTAACTGTCTCAATCAACAATCTAATTCCCAACATAAAAAATACATATCATTTGTAGAAAGAAGTAATCATGATATAGAAGTCTTAGATTCCTATCCTTTCACTGCTAATGACCCCCTAAGCAATTTCAAAAGGGACCACTGTGCTAGTTATAAAAATAATGGTGCCGAGTATGGATTATGACTCCTCCATTTGAAACTCAGAAGCCCTTCACACTCGTACATACAGTGATCCCTGTAGATTTTCATGAAACAAGTTCACTGCCCAAAATAATTTAGTGTTTTCCACATGACTTTTAGGATAGCCTAAGTGACTTGGGATTTTATTTGTTTGTTGGTGGGTGTGAAGGAGCTTTCATAGCCCATGTGGTCCTTTGCAGACAGAACCAGATCTCAACAAGAAAGGATTTTATTTTTTGTGCTTTGTGGCACCATTGTGACTTTCAAGAATTAAAACACCTTGACCTCAGTATCTTAAATGAACACGGTCCTGCTGCTGAGTGTGGCTGCATGCATACTCAGTTGTGTCTGACTCTTTGTGACCCTATGGACTATAGCCCACCAGGCTCCTCTGTCCATGGGATTTGCCAGGCAAGAATACTGGAGTGGGTTGCCATTTCCTTCTCCAGGGGATCTTCCCAATCCAGGGATCAAACGTGCATCTCCTGCATCGACAGGTGAATTCTTTACCACTGAGCCACCTGGAGGTTTGGCTAAGCAGTGGCTATTGCTCTCTGATGTCCCCTGTAAATACCATCACAGCTCAGCCCAGTAGCAGGATGTGATAATAGGAGCAGCTGTCAGGTGGGGGCTGGGTTGATGTGAAGACAACAGCCCCGTGTGCTCACCACTGCTGAGCTGTACTTCACAAGAAGCAAAATTCAGTTTCACTTTCCTGTCCTTCTGCAAAGAATTATTCTATCTTTGCAGAGGAATCAGAGAATGACATAAAATGGATTCCACTTTCTTTTGGACTTGAATCAGTTCACTTCTGCACAGCCCTTGAACTCTTAAAGAAGCATGAAGAACTTGCTGTTCTTTTAGTGTGGTCTGACCATGAGGTGCTCCAGAAGTTATCTCAAAATATTTTTCAAAATGTCACACAGAAGTGTCTGATCTAGAGTTACTATGTGTCTTGCATTTGTTAAGGTGACCAGCAACTGCATCTTACTGATGACCTTGGGTGTTCCCATCACAATAATGATTGAAAAAGACTTAAAGGGACAAAATATGCTGGTGTATAATTTGGCATCTGTTGGGAACCTTTTTTCATCAGATCATCTGTAGAGCCTTCAATGGTAGGTAAGACCTTTTACCATTTGTTTGTTATTAAATGCATATTGATTTGTCACAACATCTGGCAGAATTGCGTCTGTTATACCTCTTTCATTGTATCCCAAACAATCCTAGGACAAAGATCCCCTTTAGGTTCTGGACTATGGACAGTGAGTCCCCAGTCCCCCTGGGCATCAATAAGGAATCACCAGTAAAGATCACATGACATCAAACGCGGTAGCTCAATGGGCTTTGTGGCATTGAGGGGCATTTAGAGTTTTGTTTGACTATCTTGTTTTTTAGCTTGTGTGTTATTGGAAATTCAGAGATAAGCTATTTGAGGACTAGAGATCTCAAAAACATCTATTTTGGGGATTGCTGGGCTCCTGGCCGCCTGATTCCTTGGCTCAGACTTCCCCCCAACATACATAGATTCCCAGTTAATGGAGAACATCGTGGGTTCCTTCTGGGACCCTTCCTGTTCCACCAAATGAGTCTCATTTGGGTTTGATGCCAATTCAACAGTGTTACACAGCTTGGATTATAATACAGGCTTTACTGGGGAAGTAAAACACTAACAGAGGCCGGGGGCGGGGGGCATTGACAGAAGAGAAGGGGTGGACCCCTGATTTTCTCATCATCCCAGAAAGATGTGCTGGGCCATGGCATGGATAGATCCTCGGTGTGGATTTCCATCCTGGCAGTTGGCGCACACCTCTGCGGGACTCTTCTTTTACAGCACAGTTCAGAGAGAGTACCCAGGTCAGTAGGGAGTACACAGCTTGCTTGGTAGCAGATAGACTCTGGTTGGGCTGCTGACTATAGATAGAAGTTGTCTGGGCACTTTATCTGTTCATCAGCTAGAAACCTCAGGGCCTATAAGAGGTTACATATTTTTTTTCTGGGTTTCCCTGGTGGTGGCTCAAATGGTAAAGAATCTGCCTGTAGTGCAGGAGATATAGGTTCAGTCCCTGGGTCAGGAAGATCCCCTCGAGGAAGAAATGGAAACCACTCCAGTATTCTTGCCAGGGAAATCCCATGGACAGAGGAACCTGGCGGGGTACAGTCCATGGAGTCGCAGAGTCAGATGTGACTGAGCGACTACACTTGTTTGCTCTATCCTCTTTCTAGAGGGAGGAGGTTACTAGTCCCAGTGGATGTGGCCCCTTCTGCTGGACTCTGGCTGAATTTGTAGTCCAAGACTCCAGAGAGGGCTCCTAAGGTTACATTCAGACAATTTTACTTGTTCCCCCATCAAGCCAAACAGCCATGCTTTAACAAATAAGAGTAGAAGAGGAGGACAAGAATGACTGTAGGCCCAGTTCATTTTGTCTGTTAATTTTTATGCCATTTTTGTCCATAAATTGATTGGAAAAGGTATGATGAAGGAAAAAAAAATTATCATGTACCCTAAGTAGACTTGTGATTGCTTGGAGTACTAGGTAACAATTTTAGGTCACTGGTTCTGCAAACATTCACTGAGAAGCTACAGTATGTCCCACTCTGTGCTCCATGCTGTGGCCACATGGTCCCTGATCTCAAGGACTCACAGGCTGGTGTACATCATGAAAATATATCAATAGTTATGACTGATGATGCTGAACGCTATGGATTGCCTCTTGGGCGAGGCATGGTAGAAGGAAAAAGAGTAATATCGTGTTGTTGTTGAATCTGTAAGTCATGTCTGACTCTTTGCGACCCCATGGACTGCAGCACGCCAGGCTTCTCTGTCCTTCACTATCTCTTGGAATTTACTCAAACTCTTGTCCATTGAGTCAGTGATGCCATCTAACCATCTCATCCTCTATCACCCCCTTCTCCTCCTGCCCTCAGTCTTTCCCAGCATCAGGGTCTTTTCCAATGAATTGGCTCTTTGCATCAGGTGGCCAAAGTATTAGAACTTCAGCTTT
The DNA here is from genome assembly GCA_935064755.1 of Tragelaphus eurycerus. Lineage (NCBI taxonomy): Eukaryota > Metazoa > Chordata > Mammalia > Artiodactyla > Bovidae > Tragelaphus > Tragelaphus eurycerus. The sequence goes on along the minus strand of CAKXYN010000059.1, from coordinate 2,497,395 downwards.
ATCATCAGTCCTTCCAATGAGTTTCAGGATTGATTTCCTTTAGGATTGATTGATTTGGTCTCCTTACTGTCCAAGGGACTCTCAAGAGTCTTCTCCAGTACCACAGTTCGAAAGCATCAATTTTTCAGTACTCAGCACTCTTTATGGTCCAGCTCTCACATCTGTATATGACTACTGGAAAAACCATAGCTTTGACCATTCAGACCTTTGTCAGCAAAGTGTGTCTCTGCTCTTTAATACTCTGTCTATGTTTGTCATAGCTTTCCTTCCAAGGAGGAAGTGTCTTTGAGTTTGTGGCTGCCATAACTCTTCACAGTGATTTTGGATATTGTATTAGGTGCAGTTATTTCCTCTTCAGGCTATAGCTTGAAACTCTGCTGTATTCACACATTGGGGATATCTACAAGTTGGTAATAGCCACATGCAGTGGTGTGCTAGACTGACTCGCACCAGACTATGAGAGCCAATTGTTAATTTTTTATGTATTTTGAAAGCTGATTGTTAAACACAGCTATTATAAGAAATTAAGTGATACAAACTCAAAATTAAAAGCATTATACCACAACCAAAGACAGTAATACATAAAATCCATCATTGTCTAAATGTTTTAGTACATTTAGTCTACATTCTTGGGTTCTATAGCTATGCCTCTGTATGGTGGAAACGTTACATAATGGAGTATTATGCACTTCCTCCCAAATCTGCATTTGACGATGACACTACAGTAGCTTGAAATTGGTCTTTGTGTAGTATTTATATCACTGAGATCAGAAGATAGTGTAAATCAGAGTTTGACTTACAGCCAAAGCTGGAAAATATTCAGTTTAATGAATATAATTAATACAAGGGTGAGAAATTAGTTTAACAGAAAATCATGTAGCAGATTTAAGGACAACACATTCATGGGGAAGAGAGTTAGTGAGTTGGGAAGCAACTCCATTTATCAGTCATGGTTTAATTGTAATTATCAGTTGGCGCTGGATGCAAGACTTTGGCAAAAATCAATGAAAGCATTCCATGAGACTGCATTGGCTAGGAATTTACAACCAAGTGTATGATTATTTGTAAACTGGATGCCATGTATATATTGTTAAAATCTATAGTAAACATATACATGCACATTTTTCTTTTTGAAGAGCTAGTCTGCTATACATGTATTTATTGTACATTTGTTAAAACACTCTTAACTATAAAGCCTAAACTATCACTGAAGGTGAGCGCAGAGGTGTTAGTCACGCAGTTTTATCCGACTCTTTGTGACCCATGGACTGTAGCCTGCCAGGCTCCTCTGTCCATGGAATTTTTCAGGCAAGAATACCCAAGTGTGTTGCCATTTCCTTCTTCAGGGGATCTTCCTGACCCAGGGATTGAACCCAGGTCTCCTGCATTGCAGCCAGATTCTTTACCATCTGAGCCACCAGGGAGGGTGGTGCTAATCAAGTTGGTACCCTCCAAGTGGATGGAGGAATAGAGATAGTCACAGAGACACCCACTTCTTGCTCTGGTCTCCAGATCATGCCTTTTCAGCTGTTTCCTTAGTTTCCTCTGCCCAAAGATCAGGCGGAAACACTTTTATTTCACCGAAACAACCAGACAGAATCCAAGTGCTGTCTTTGCAGTGTGAATGATTGAAAATCTGTTGATATCTTTATTTCTTGTAAGGATATTCTTATAGTAGTCTGCTAGGGCAGCCCTCACAAAGTATCACCTCCAAACTGGGTGATATAAGTAACAAAAATCTATAGTCTCACAGATCTGGAGGTTAGATGTCTGCAGTCAAAGTGAGACAGTAAACCCTGTTCTGTAATTGTTGGTTTCCATTCATGTCCTGAGATGATGCATGCTTCTTGAGCTGTGGTCTTTACTTCTGCATTCCCCAAACCCATATTTTTGTTTAAAAAAGGTTAATTTAGTGAGAGTTTTCTATCTTTTGAGCTTCCCTGGTGGCCGAGAGGGTAAAGAATCCACCTGCAATGCAGGAGACTCCGGTTTGATTCCTGGGTCAAGAAGATCTACTGGAGAAGGGATAGGCTACCCACTCCAGTATTCTTGCCTGGAGAATCCCATTTGCAGAGGAGCCTGGCTGGCTACAGTCCATGGGGTCGCAAAGAGTTAGACCCAGCTGAGTGACTAACACTTTCTTTTCCACATTTTACCCCCTCCCTTCCTTCCATCACACCTCTCTCCCTCTCCTCAAAACATTTCAAAGAACTTCTTTGTTTTAGCAATTATACCTTCTTTTGTTTTTAAGATTCATTTATTTACTGGCTGTGGTTGTTCTTGGTTGTTGCATACTTACTGGCTTTCTCTGGTTGCAGCAAGCAGGGGCTCCTCCTCCTTTCGGTGCATGGACTTGTCACCACAGTGGTTTCTCTTGCTGTGGAGCAGGGATCCAGGAACACAGGCTTCAGTAATTGCAGTGCTGGGACTCAGCAGTTTCAGTGCTCAGGCTTAGTTGCTCCTTGGCATGTGGAATCTTCCCGGACCAGGGATTCCCTTACATTGCAAGGCGATTCTTAACCACACCGTTCTTTGGAAACCAAATGAATTTAGAACTTTCCTCTGGGACAGCATTCGCTGCCTGGAATTGCAATAGTTTACATGTTTCTGTCCTCAACTAGACTGAGTGATCCAGCTCATTCACTAGCAAATTAATTGTTTCATATGATGCCCAGGGCAATAGGTCTGGAATAAATGCTGAGTGAATGAGTACGAACCTGCCAATTTATTGAAAAATAAGACTGCAAAACTTTATGGTCTCGATGCATCATAAACTCAATAGTCACCATTAAGTGCGGGGTTTTGTATCATGTGTTTATTTCTCTCACTTTACAGATGAGCAGACTGAGGCATCAGATCAGATCAGATCAGTCGCTCAGTCGTGTCCGACTCTTTGCGACCCCATGAATCGCAGCACGCCAGGCCTCCCTGTCCATCACCAGCTCCCGGAGGTCACTCAGACTCGCATCCATCGAGTCAGTGATGCCATCCAGCCATCTCATCCTCTGTCGTCCCCTTCTCCTCCTGCCTTCAATCCCTCCCAGCATCAGAGTCTTCTCCAATGAGTCAACTCTTCGCATGAGGTGGCCAAAATACTGGAGTTTCAGCTTTAGCATCATTCCTTCCAAAGAAATCCCAGGGCTGATCTCCTTCAGAATGGACTGGTTGGATCTTCTTGCAGTCCAAGGGACTCTCAAGAGTCTTCTCCAACACCACAGTTCAAAAGCATCAATTCTTCGGCGCTCAGCCTTCTTCACAGTCCAGCTCTCACATCCATACATGACCACAGGAAAGACCATAGCCTTGACTAGGCGAACCTTTGTTGGTAAAGTAATGTCTCTGCTTTTGAATATGCTATCTAGGTTGGTCATAACTTTCCTTCCAAGGAGTAAGCGTCTTTTAATTTTATGGCTGCAGTCACCATCTGCAGTGATTTTGGAGCCCAGAAAAACAAAGTCTGACACTGTTTCCACTGTTTCCCCATCTATTTCCCATGCAGTGATGGGACCAGATGCCATGATCTTCGTTTTCTGAATGTTGAGCTTTAAGCCAACCTTTTCACTCTCCACTTTCACTTTCATCAAGAGGCTTTTTAGCCCCTCTTCACTTTCTGCCATAAGGGTGGTGTCATCTGCATATCTGAGGTTATTGATATTTCTCCCGGCAATCTTGATTCCAACTTGTGTTTTTTCCAGTCCAGCATTTCTCATGATGTACTCTGCATATAAGTTAAATAAACATGGTGACAATATGCAGCCTTGACGTACTCCTTTTCCTATTTGGAACCAGTCTGTTGTTCCATGACCAGTTCTAACTGTTGCTTCCTGAGGCATAGATAAGTTTAAATGTCCAGTCATTCATCCAGAAGGCTTAGGATATGGATATTGAACTCCGATCTGTTCGACTCCTAGCCTGTGTTCTGAATCACTCTCCCCAACGCTGAAATATCTGACGATAAAAATAGTATCGGGAGTAAAAGATTTGTTAGGGATATAAGCTATCACAACATAAGCATTTATTTCATTCATTTATCCCTTAGGGCTTAATTTGTAATATTGACAAAATATATTCCGTAAAAAGTACTTGTCTGGAAAAGCCGACGTTTAAAAAAAATCAAAAGGGAAGCAAATGTTCTTCAGAAGCTTTGATCAAAGGCATAAATGTGGTGCCTCTGGAAGCAGCATCTCTCATCCTCAGTGGAGTTTAAGGGTCCCCAGGCAGACTGGATTTGCCCTGCCTCAGTTGGGGGCATAGGAACCATCAAGGTTTGGGTTTTCATTTTCTATCCTGAGAGGAGTCAACAGAATTCCTAGAGTTACGACAAGCCCAATGTCATCACCTTACACTTCTGGTCTCCATAGCAGCCCTGGAAATCCTTATTTCACAGACTAGAAAACAGAGGCTCAGAAAAGTTATATGAAGCTATGCTCCTATCTTCTGCTACTTGGGCATCTAACTCTCATCCATAACGAAAGCACTTTCTTCCGAGAGAGTCCCAGAATTTTCGTGAGCATTTGGGAGCCAAGCAGAAGCAGAGCTGGTCCCTCGGTGTCAGAAGGAAGCCTGCCCGATTTATTTTGGGTTTGACATCCGATGGCTGGCCATTTCCTCTGGCCTGGCTTTGTTTGGGGCCGATCCCTCGCTCTGAGCGCGCCGGCCTGTGGCTGCGCCTGAGTGACCAGGAGGAAGGACATCTTGCTGCCGACATTTCCTGTCTCAATTTCCTTCCCTGTTTCCCTGTGATTAATGGTCAGCCCTCCCCCCACCTGCGTTGTTGCCTTGCAGCCAGAGATGCACCCGCCGACAGGAACTGTTTTCCTGCAGTTTTGTAACTAAAAATAACAATAATAAAAGTCTTCAATTAATCTCCCTGCATCCCCAGCCTGCTCTGCTGAGGTTCTCCGGCTGGTGCTCATGTGTCAGGTGTGTGCAAGCCACCAGCCAGCTGAAGAACCTCTTGAAACTGCCAATGGAGCTGAGGCTACAGGATCCTGAGTTGGAGATGATTTCATTGCCCAGGGTCAGCAGACAGAACTCTAGCCTTCTTATCTTTATTTATTTCTTTGTTTTTTTGTCAGTGGCATGCTGGGATCTTAGTTCCCTGACTGGGGGATTGAACCTGTGCCCCTTGTATTAAAAGCTCAGAGTTTTAATCACTGGACCTCCAGGGAAGTCCCCTGTTTTACTTTTTAAAAAACCTCCCATTTATTCAAGACTTATTGTGTCCTAAGCACTGTGCTAAGCATATCACGTAAATTCTGTTACTTAATCCCGGTAGACAAACCCAATGGTCATGTTATCTGCATTTTTAAAAATTAGTCTTTATTGGATATAGTAGCTTTTACAGTGTTGTGTTAGTTTGTATGAATCAGCTGTCTGTACCTATATATCCCTTCTTTCTTTGCGTTTTCATCTGCATTTTAAAAATTATAACCTGAACTCAGAGAGATTAAGTAATCCGCCTCAAGTAGACAGTTATCAGGGGCAGGATTTGAGCTGAGGGTGGTCTTGGTTCATTTATATGAGCTTCTGATTTGCTTTTTAATTTTACTATTATTATTGATTATAAACACTCATTTAACAAGGGTTGTTTGTGTTCAAAATGCACTAAGAAAGAGGTCAAGCCTAGGAAAAAGAAACATAAGTAAGACATAATTCCTGCCTTCGAGGAGTCTTCAGTTAAGTGGTACAAGCCTGCTGCCTCTCATGTCTTATACTGAAGAAATAGGAGGGGTTATTTGAATTAAAACTATATTTACACCCTCAGTCTCCATATGCCTTCTCTTTTTAACCCATCAGCAGATGTTACATGTGTTTGGGCAAAGTTTTTTTTTCCCCCCAGACATTTAAGAAATATATACTTCAGGTCTCAAATCAATGACTGCTTCATTTCTATTGGGTTTTTAAGCAGCAGCAGCTGGGTTCAGTAGACCATTTGTAATCAACAGCATCCTTGTTGTCCCTGAGAACAGAACAATGCCAGGCCACCCCTTCTGCCTGTCAGTAGGTGGCAGTCTGGATTTGCACTCCCTGTGTGCCTGGGATCAAGTGGGATTCAGAGATTCATATGCTGTGGAAATGCCCATCACCAGCTTTTTCAGATCTTTCTCAGCCTAAAAGCAACAAGCTCTCCAAACCTGAAAACACAAGTGTGATGACAGCCATTTAGAGAAACTCTTAGTTTGTATTAACTGGACTTTGGAAAGAAATTTTTTGGGACTTAGATCTGTAGCCATTTGATGTGTGGTCCAACTCCCATCTGGGTTCCCAGGTACTCAGCCGTAAAGAATCTGCCTGCCAAAGCAGGAGATGTGGGTTTGATCCCCTGGAGAAGGAAATGGCAACCTGCTCCAGTATTCTTGCCTGGAAAGCCCCGTGGACAGAGGAGCCTGGTGGGCTACAGGCCATGGGATCACAAAAGAGTTTGACACAATTGGTGACTGAACAGTAACAACTACCATCTCCACCTAGTCTGTAGATACAGTGCTTGTTGGAGACACTCTCAGATCCACCCCGTCTAGACCAGGTCTCTGGAAGAGGACCTCTGGTCCTTACCTGAATGGCAGTGTTTTCCTACTTGTGTTCATATCAGAGAATTCAGATAGCTCTGTCCTGCTCCAGTAGTTTTCAGTCTCCCTAAGACAGCATCAGCTGTGATTAAATGATCATAGGTCTCTGATACAACTGCCTCCATGGGGATGGCAGTAGTAACAGTGTTTGCGATAAATATGACTAGTAAGTTTACCTCTGAATTATCTACGAAAAATTTCTTAGCTAGGAACACTATCCCTAAAGATGAAATTATGGGAATACTGTTGAATTTAAGGAACTAAAAATCATATAAACAATTTTAGACTGCCTGAATTGCACCATTGTCTGACTCAATCGGTATCACAGAACACTGGGCTTCCCTGGTGGCTCATATGGTAAAGAATCTGCCTGCAGTGTGGGAGACCTGGGTTCCATCCCTGGGTTGGGAAGACCCCCTCGAGAAGGGAATGGCAACCCACTCCAGTATTCTTGCCTGGAGAATCCCATGGACAGAGGAGCCTGGCTGGCTACAGTCCACGGGGTCGCAAAGAGTCGGACACAACTGAGAGACTTTCACTTCTGGGATCTGAGATCTTATATATCTGTCTGGTTTTTGTAGGGCTTCCCCAGTGGCTCCGTGGTAAGGAATCCCCTGCAATACAGGAGACACAGGAGATGTGAATTTGATCCCTGGGTCAGGAAGATGCCCTGGACAAAGAAATGGCAACCCACTCCAGTACTCTTGGCTGGAGAATCCCACAGACAGAGGAGCTAGGTGGGCTGCAGTCCTTGGGGTCGCAAAGAGTCGGACATGACTGAGCGACTGAGCGCACACGAAACATCAGATTAAGAGAGTTAGGTTCTGCATACATGGTGAGAAATGTGTTTAACACTGCAATTCGATTCATTTACACACACACACACACATCCTGATAAAAATATTTAATAAGGCAATATTTACATTTATAATGGTCCCTGACATCCATTCTATTATATTTTAAATTTTTATCAATTATTGGTTAAGACCCACCTGATTGATTTCACAGTGCATTAACAGATCCTGGTCTGTTTGCAGTATGCTGTCGTAGAAAATGACTTTTGAAATTTTCCACTAAAGTGGCAAAGTAAAGGCCATCTGTGCTCTGGGGCAAGGTAGCATAGCTGCTCAAAGAAATCTCTGCTTTAGGAAAGTCATTCAATAATTATACTAATTCCTTACTTCTACACGAAGCTCAAAAGTAGGATAGAACTTCCCTGGTGGTAGAGTGGTTAAGAATCTGCCTGGCAATCCTGGGGACATAGGTTCGATTCTTTGAAAAGTCCAAGGTACTGGTCATCTCAAGTTGTTCTACTTGCTAAAAAGAATAATGTAGCCTTTTTTTAAAAACGTTTATATGATATTATAGAGTTTTAACTTGAAGTATCTCAATTTCTTTAAATTAGCAGATTAAATTAGTTCTACTCCATTTGGAGATCTAACACTGGAGTAGTTTGACTAAATGAGTTTTACCCTATTTTTTTTGAAAAGTGTTTATTTGTTTTTGGTTGTGCGGGGTCTTCATTGCTGCACGCGGGCTTTCTCCAGTTGAGACAAGCAGAGGCTACTCTGCTTTGTTGCAGTAGGTGGGCTTCTTACCGCGGTGGCTTCTCTTGTGGCACGTGGTCTTCAGTTGCTGCAGCACGCAGGCTCAGCAGCTGTGACCCGCAGGCTTAGTTGCTCTGCGGCATGTATGATCATCCCCAACAAGGATCGAACCTGTGTTCCCAGCATTGCCAGGCAGATTCTTAACCACTCTACCACCAGGGAAGTTCTACCCTATTTTTGAGCTTCGTGAAGAAGTAAGGAATTAATATAATTATTAAATGATTTTCCGAAATCAAAGATTTCTTCGGGCAGCTATGCTACCTTACCCCAGAGCACAGATGACCTTTACTTAGCCACCTTAGTGGAAAGTTTTAAAAGCCATTTTATAGAACAGCATATTACAAACAACAGACCAGGATCTGTTAACACATTGTGAAATCAATCAGGTGGGTCTCAACCAATATATAATTAACAAAAATTTAAAATATAATAGAATGCATATCAGAGACCATCATAAATACAAATGTTATTTTATTGAATATTTTTTATCAGGATGTGTAGGTGTAAATGAATTGAATTGCAGTGTTAAATGTATTTCTCACCATGTATTTCTCTCTTACAAAAGTTTAAAAGCTACTAATGTAGAGGATACCATAAAGCATGGAAGTTTTTTTTTACCCACAAACTTCTTTAAATCCATTAGGAGATGAGATATAAAAACAAAGTTAGTGCCAAATGATGATGGAGGTTTGGGAAGCGGGCTCTCAAATTTTCAGATGACAAAGCTGAAAAGAATAGCAAATATAATGGATAAGAGAATAAAAATTTCAAATTATCTTGAAGGATTAAATTAAATTAGAGAGCTGTAGATGGAAATGTAAGTGATCAAAAGTCCAGATTTTATATTTGAAAAAGTAATACCATCAAATTAGGAGAACTGCTCTTTCCACTTGAAGGTAGATAATGGCGTCTCTATATTCACTGAATATGTAGCCACATGGCTAGAACTCTCTTTGGTCAGTGGGGGTTCATTTGGAGAGAGGCAGTTATAAATCTGGTAGAGGCCATCTGGAAGAAGAGGACTTGGAAAGTGGGCCTTTTACTTGGACAAGAGAACATTTAGGAAATAAAGGAAATAGCATTTATTGATCAAATATTTTATTTCAGGCATCTTATACAACTGTCTTCATGTATTTGGAGGTATCAGCTGAAAAGAGAGGAGTCGGGACTCTGCATGGCTTCAGACAGCTGCCGTGGCTGATAAGAGCTGCCATTCATTGAGCGCCTACAGGGCACCAGCCACTGTAATAGACACATTATAACATCTCTTTCTACGATGTAACAACCCCATTTGTCAAGCCCTGACGAAGTGTCAGACACAGTTCAAAGCCTTTTTTGCTTGAACTATTTTATTTAATCCTCCCAACTATCTTTAGAGGAAGGTACTGATTTTTTTCCCATTTGCAAATGAGGAAAATGGGCCTCAGAGAGGTAGTCACTCTCCTGGTATCACAGTTATTAAGGGCGAGGAGGAGCTCTTTAGCCATGATAACTGCCTCAGAATGGGGTGGGTTATTGCTCAAAGAAATGAGATCATTGCCCTTGGAACTAATCGAGTCTGAAATGCCTCCTGTTGATCAGAGGTCTTTCTCTGAAAATTGAAGTTCTGATGTAGGAAGGTGACTTCAGGCAGTTGTTCCAAGGGTAGATTTCCTGGAAGAGAAGGATTTCTCCTGGTCCTTCAAGGGACAGTGGGAAGATGATGAAGGGGACTCCCCTGGTGATCCAGTGGTTAAGAATCCACCTTGCAATCCAGGGGCCCCGGGTTTGAACCCTGGTCAGGGAACTAAGATCCCCCATGCTGCCGAGCAACCGAACCTGTGTACTCTGGAATTTGCACGCTACACCTAGAGAGTCTGTGCACTGCAATGAAAGATCCCACTTGCTGCAACGAAGACCTGGTGCAGCCAAAATAAATTAATAATTAAAAAAAAAGAGAGACAGAAGATGATGGAGAAGAAAAGAGGTGGATCTTTGAAGAAGGAGATTTCACAGGTACAAAGCAGGTCTGTGCAAGGTGAATCATGCCCGAGGGAGAATGAGGAGAGCTGTCTGGCTAATCGGTGCCTCCACGAACCCCTTCTTTGCCTAGTTTCCGTTTGTAACTGCACCCTTGACTCCAGCAGCTCACTTGAACCCCCACTGTCTAACTCAGCTCAAGAGTGGAATCCTGGACATGCTAATGGAATTCTGCCTCTCACCTCTTTTGCAATTTTCAATATTATCTCCAACTAAACCCCACCCCAGGTGGGTAGACAGAGACTTAAGCACCTACTAGAAATTCTAATATTGCTTTTTCCTCTCCTAGTTTCCAGTGGCCTGGCATCCCATCCCATCCTCTATGGCCTGATACTTCTGAAAGATCTTGGCTTCAGTGATTGCACTTCTGATTAGATCAGAGCTCCCAGGTAAGTCCCAGGTAAAGGTAAGTCCTTTAGGAATATCTGCTGTGCTGGGGTTCGACTGGAGCCTTGAGAGCTCCGTGGTGACTGTTAGACTCATCTTGCACTGTTGTCTTTCCCTTGGGGTGTTCATTTTCTATTGCTGCCTCACAAATTACTGCCAGTTTAGAGACTTAACCCCCACTGATGAGCTCATAGTTCTGGAGGTCAGAAGTCGGGGTGGGCTTAGCTGAGTTCTCTGCTTAGGATCTCACCAGACCAAAATCAAGATGTTGGCTGGGCTGAGCTTCTCTCTGGAGACTCTAAGAAAGAATCTGTTTCCAGGTTCATTTGGGCTAATGGTATAATTCAGGTCCTTGCTGGCTGTCAGTAGGGAGGACCCTTAGCTTTTAGAGGCCACCTACATTGCTTTCTATTTGACCTTCTCCATCTTCAAAGGGACTCCTTTATCTTCTGTGTTTAGAATCTTTCTGACTTCTGCTATCAATCAGAGAAAACTCCTGCTTTTAAAGGCACTTGTGATTAGAGTAGGTCTACCCAAGTAATCTCTCCCCTGATGAACTCAAAGCCAGTTGAAAAATCCTTTAAGTACAACCCTGATCGTAATCACAATGGAGGTATCTCATCATATCACAAATTCTACCCACAAGGGATTAGACAAAGATAAATGTCACAGGGGCCATCCCAGGATTCTACCTAGCACATTCAGCAAAGGCACTGCCATACGCCTTCTCATCTCCCAGTCTGAATGTCGGTGAACCTGGAAGAGGCTGGTGCTAAGCCTACTTCTCCCCATCTCTCTGTGTATTATTGATGGCCTTATTTGGTTTTTACGCTAGCAAATCGTCTACTACTTGGATTGTACAGCACCTGGCTTGTAGAAAATACCTGAAAGTAATTGAAAAAGATACATGTACCCCAATGTTCATTGCAGCACTGTTTACAATAGCTAGGACATGGAAGCAACCTAGATGTCCATCAACAGATGAATGGGTAAAGAAGCTGTGGTACATATACACAATGGAATATCACTTTGCCATAAAGAGAAATGCATTTGAGTCAGTTCTAATGAGGCAGATGAACCTAGAGCCTATGACGCAGAGTGAAGTAAGTCAGAAAGAGAAAAACAAATATCATATATTAGTGCATATATATGAAATCTAGAAAGATGGTACTGATGAGCTTATTTGCAGGGCAGCAATGAAGATGCAGACATAGGGAAGAGACTTGTGGACCCAGTGTGGGAAGGAGAGGGTGGGACAAATGGAGACAGTAGCATGGAAACATATACATTACCCTGTGTGAAATAGATAGCCAGTGGGAATTTGCTGTATGACTCAGGGAGTTAAAACTAGTGGTCTATGACAACCTACAGAGGTGGGATGGGGTGGGAGGTGGCAGGGGGTTCAAGAGAGAGGAGACATTTGTATACCTATGGCTGATTCATGGTGATGTTTGGCAGAAACCAACACAATATTGTAAAGCAATTATCCTCCAATTAACAATAAATAAATTGAAGAAAAAGAAAAGATCCGATAGGATATTATAAGTATCACTCCATCATATGCTGCTGTCAACTACAAATTGGCACTTGCCAAGGACGCTTGCCATCTACCTCTACAAGGATTAAATCATGAGCCACTGCACTGCTGACCTTCAGCACCCCCTGAAGGGAGTTTAGGAGAGCAGAAATGAGGTACTCTGTGCTCCGGAAAAACTGTCAGAACTGGTCTTCAGATAGTTAGATATTTTCAGGATCTGATTTTATTCTTGCATCTCCTCGTATCTAGAAAAGCACTAAATTCCTTCAAGGTGACATCTGCTCCTCGTGGCTAGCAGAAACCTCCTGCAAAAATATGTGCTTGAATGCATGTGCATCCTTTTCACCAAAAGCATATTTATATTGACCTTCCCTCTATCTTTTTGGAGCAGTTTCTCAGAGCTATCTGAAATACTGTGTCCCAGGCTGTAGTCTTCATTTTGTCCCAAATAAAACTCACAACTCCCACACTGTACATTTTTTTAAAGTTAGAACATCTTTTAGTCAACTTGATTCTAGTTTGAACTTCTGAACTTGCCAATGTCTGACTGTTTTTGCTCCACAAAAATAGCAATTTCATAGAGTTCAACCTAAAATATTAACAGTAAAGATGAAGATACCAGTAAACATCTCCTGAACACTTATGGTCCTGAGGATGTGGGTGAGGAGCGGTGTGTCTCCAGTAAGTGGTGAAGGGAGGCTGCTTTTCCTGTGCTTGGTGTATCTCTGCGGGGCCTGATTTGAGTCTAAGCATCTCCAGGTGAGGTCAGGGTATATGCCAATTTGGCTATTTATTTAGAATTTATGTTTTCAAGATAACATTTTTAGGAAGCTAGACAGTGAATCATTTTAGAATTTAATCAGAGTAAGAGAAGTTAACACTTTGGTCCTTTTCTAGGTAGGAGACAAGGGCTGAAGCATCCTGGGGTTTCCTACCATCAATAGACAGAGAAGGACATTGGTTACTGAGCGTAGCTTCAAATTTTGGGATGGCTTCTTAACTCACTGAAACTTGGTTACAGGCACGAACTGAAGACCTAAGTGATGTATTTTCCCATGTGGAACCTGAGGTTCTGCTCATCTTCAGAAATGAGTTGGAAGGCATAGAAGGAGAGGGTGGTAGATATTTCTGCCAGATTTGATTTCACTCTGAGATGAATTTTTTCTTGCTGGAAAATTTTCTTCCAGCTCTCACCAGCTCTCTGGGCCCTTGAGCACTTTTGGCTCTTTACTAGGCTCCTGCTTTAAGAACAAAGCAAAAATTTGCAATTTCATAATGATTTTCTGAAGCCAAGGGGGTACTTAGTAAAGCCTTCCATCCTGGTGCATTCAGGCTGTTATGACAAAATCCCAGACTGGGTGGCTTATAGACAACAGGCATTTATTGCTCATGGTGCTGCAGGCTGAAAGTCAGAGATCAGGGTGTCAGCAGTCTGGTGAGGGCCCTCTCCCAGGTCATAGACATCATGTCTACGTCTCACATGGCAGGAGGGACCTGGGAGTTCTGTGGGGGCCTCTTTTATAAGGGTACTAATCTTATTCATGAAGACCAGCCCCTCCCCCCATGCCATGACCTGATTACCTCCCAAAGGCCACATCTACCAGAATCACCACCTTTGGGTTAGGTTTCAGCATATGAATTTGGAGTGGGGGAACAGACATTCAGACCATGGCAGCTTTGGGGAGTTAAAAGTTGGTTTCTTTGTCTCCATGATGGTCTTTGCTTCCAGTTGCGGCAGACTGATAGCTAGCTTTGAGCTTTTCCTTTTAACTTCAACACACTGGGGGCCTGGAGCTCAATGGCTGCAGGTACAAAGGACAGTAGACATGTGGTCCTTTGAGCGGATGGAGGTGGAGGAGAAAGCCCTGTGTCCTCAGAGGAGCACGGGGCTGAACCAGGAGCAGATCCTAGGTGTTGACTCACTGTCCTGTGAGCCCGGACTGCTGTGTCAGGAACACGTGCTAAGTCACGTCCCAGTCACTGAAGGCTTCTGCTGACCCCCATCTGCCTCTGACTATTTTAGGACTTAGTCCTTCTGTCAGGAATTCCTTCTACTTAAACACTTCCCCCTGCCACCCCTTTTCCTTCCGCTTCAAGTCATCTGGTGCCATGCAATGAAGCCCTGACCTGGCCAATTTGAGATACATTTATTCACATTTCTGTTATATGATTCAGTAATAATTATATTTAGTGCTTTGGGGCTTTTACGTCTCCTCTTTTCAGGCTAACATGGGCTTGCCAGAAGTGGGGATCGTGTAGGCAATATTGTATATACAGGTGCTTCTTACATTTTGATATTCACAAACTACCTAGGGATATTATTATAAAAAAAAAAAAAAAAAAAGCAAATTTGATCTAGTAGGTCTGGGTTAGGACCTGATTTTTCCTATTTTCCTAGTTATGGAAAGCTCCCAGGTGATGCTGCTGGTGGTGGTCCAGAGTCCATACTTTGTGGATTTTAATGTGCCTAAACATTGAAATCCAGAGAATACAATGGCACCCCACTCCAGTACTCTTGCCTGGAAAGTCCCATGGATGGAGGAGCCTGGTAGGCTGCATGCAGTCCATGGGGTTGCTGAGGGTCAGACATGATTGAGCGACTTCACTCTCACTTTTCCCTTTCATACGTTGGAGAAGGAAATGGCAACCCACTCCAGTGTTCTTGCCTGGAGAATCCCAGGGCCAGGGGAGCCTGGTGGGCTGCCGTCTATGGGGTCGCACAGAGTCGGACACGACTGAAGTGACTTAGCAGCAGCAGCAGCAAACATTGAATCAGCTAGGGGAATAAAAAAACAAAACAAACAAAAACAATGCCCAAGCTCCATCCCAGATCAAGCAACTCAAAATTTATGAGAGCAGGATCCAGACGTAGGTATTTTTTTTTTTTTTTTTAAATTCTCCAGATGATCTTATTTTGTCCCCAGAGTTGACAGCCCCTGGATTAGGACTAATGGGAAAAAGTATTAAATTCAGAAGCAGAAGCCAAAGTTTTTTAGCTCAGTGATGCTACTTCCTTAGCATGTAATTACTCAGAAAGATACATGCAATTACTCTAGTTAAAACATGTAATAATCACAATAACATCTGTCTCCATTCATCCAGTATTGTTTCAGCCATTTTACAAAGTTGTCTGTGATGACTCTCCATTCTATATAAGATAGACTCTCAACGGGCATTAGAAACCCTCCATGTTGGCCATCCAGGGCTACTCCCCACCACACATTCATTTTGGCCACATCTCGGAGAAGGCAATGGCACCCCACTCCAGTACTCTTGCCTGGAAAATCCCATAGGATTTTGGGTCCATAGGGTCGTTGAGGGTTGTACACGACTGAGCGACTTCACTTTGACTTTTCACTTTCATGCATTGGAGGAGGAAATGACAACCCACTCCAGTGTTCTTGCCTGGACAATCCCATGGACAGAGGAGCCTGGTGGGCTGCCGTCTATGGGGTCGCACAGAGTCGGACACAACTGAAGTGACTTAGCAGCAGCAGCAGCATCCCTGGATACACTATGGGCTTTCTAAGCCATCTGCCTTTGCTGAAGATACTCCCTCCGCTTTGAAATCTCCGTCTACATGCTCTCCTCTGTCAGACTCCTCATACTATTCAGGCTCAGTCACAGCTATCCTTCAAGGCCTACTTTAAGTGTCAGTTCTTCTAAGAAGCCTTCCTGACTCCCTCTTCAGTTGGTGTAAATCCATGTCTTAGAGCGCTTTCACTCTCTCTTGTGGAATTTATCTGTCTGCTTTGTGTTAGTTATTTTTGTATATATCCTTTCCCTTCTCCAGTCTGTAAACTCCTGGAGGGCCAAAGACCATGTGTTTTCACTTAGGGGAACTCAATACACATTCACTGAAATTGGAAACATGACCTCTGAGGGCCAGGCTGAGAACAGTATCTGCAAGACGTAGCTTATGGCCAGGACTGTGGAACCAGAGGCCATTTTAATTATAACCAGACTTGGTGGCTCCAGCATGGAATCGCTCAGCTGAAGTGACTTCAAAAGGTTCCAGACAACGCAAGTCAACTCTGGTTCAGAGGCAGATTATGTCCATCTGACACTGAGAACTTGAGGAGCTTGGGTTTGCCGTCACTGTGGAAGGTTCACCCGGCATCTCAAATTGAGAATTCTTTAGGAAGAACTCAGGATGGGCTGGCGGGTCTCAAGGATCCTTTGTGTTGGAGGGAGGGCAAAGGAGCTAATGTATGTTGACCCCCAATCAGCTATTAGGCTGCATGTTTTATCCATATGATGACCGTATGACTTAGGTACTATTACTCCTGTTTTAATGGTCAGGAAAGTGAAATTCAGCTGGATTAGTTTATTTGTCTGAGACCACAAAGCTGATGCTCCTCACAACCCAGGTTTGCACCAAACTCTGACTTCAAAACCAATAGTACTTATAAAATACATAATGTACACTTCATTGCCTTCCAATCCCCAGCTGAGATTTCCTTCCTTTTTGTGAAGATAAAAGATGATCCAGACTGTTTGCTCCTTCACTTTCCCTGCTCAGCAGGGCTGGGGGAGTCTCCTTGGAAGCCCTCTCCATCCTCTGATTGATTCCAGACCATCGGATTAATGAGGGCAGGGACAGTGCATCTCACCAATGCATTTTTCTCTCCAGCAGGAATCAGAATAGAGAAGTTAAGAGCACAGACGGTTATCTGGCCATGGCTGGAGTTCTTGATTTCCAGCTCACTAGCTTGGTGATCTTGGCAAGTTACCTAAACTCCCTGAGCCCGGTTTCTTTATGTTACAGGTTGTGGAGAACATTAAGTAGAGGAGAGCTCTTAGTTTAGTCCCTGACACATAAGAGATATTCATTAAAGTTGAGATGAGCCAAACTTTGCCAACCAGCCAGTTGCAGGTGTGACTTTAATGTGAGTCCGTAAACACATGTTATACTTCTCTAGAATTCAGCCTCCTTTAATGTGAGTTCCATTATTCTGGGATGAATAGAAATGCTCAATTTGAGTTTCAATGGGTATACTCAGGTAAGGCTTAGGTAGTGCTAAGGCCAGACTTTCCATGCTCCAGCATGGAAAAACTCAGCTGAAGTGACTTCTAAAGGTTCCAGACAATGCAAGTGAACTCTGGCTCAGAGGCAGGTTATGTCCATCTGACACTGAGAACTTGATGAGTTTGGGTTTGCCATCAACTCGGGAGGGGGATGGGGAACATCTGGTCCTTCATGGCGTCTGTCCACAGAGGTATCCTCCATTCATTGGGTTTTTTTGTTGTGGTCCATGTGTAGATATACTCCTTCTCAAGGGTCTTGCTTCCTTTGGGGGGGATTTATTTAGTCCAAGACTGTAAGTTTCTTCTAACTTTGGGTCTCATCAACTCTCTGGTGGGTTTTGCTGTATCCCTGGCACCTTAATGCACAAGACAGGTCCCTTTCATCCGGGACCCGTAGATATTCCCTTCCTGTTATTGATGGACTCACTCAACACAGAGATGCTGACCTGTGCACTTGCCAGCTGTCCCTCTCTTTTATGTTCCACGAGTTCTGGAAATCTTTCAAGTCTGGGAAGGAGAAAATGTCCTCTGTTACCTCCAGCAGGCATTTTGTCCAAGCTTTTCTGTTTCTCTAAGCGCATCTGCCTTTGGACCAGAAAAGATAAAGGATTCTTTGTTATCTTCTCCTTTCCACAAAGTCATACCTCTCCTCTGAGGCAATGAACACGAAATGGCTTAATTGGGATGTAGGCAGGAGGGTTGGAGGAAAACCACAGGTGGAGTAGAAGTGCACAGGAAAACATGGGCTAATATTTCAGAAGGACCAGCCCATCGCAGGTCCATTCGGCTTTGTTCTCCCCATCCATTCAAGTAAGACCCTGGCCGTGTCCTTCATCCTCCTCAATCTTCAGCCTTTGTTTTTTTCTGTGAGTATTCTGAATCTGTGTGTAATTAATGTCTTTTATGCAATTGTTCCTGTCAGTTTTGGCTTTCTCATTAGATAGTAAACTCATTAGTAATTTCCTCTAGAGCCTATCTGTGTTCTCAGACAGTGAATATTGAAAAAAAAAAAAATGTGGACTTGACTTAGTCACAGAAGAGCAGCCATGTATACTCTTCTGTCGGTTTTCTTCTTTGATCTCAATAAAAAGACCTCTTATAAATATTCTTGCTATCACATGAAGCCCCTATTATCATATGAAACCATTTCTATATAGTTTTCTCAAGTGATTTGAATGGCATCTGATTAAAAAATCCAAAATTCAAAATTATAAATTTTGAGTGACTGCATGTAAAAAAAATCAGATCACCCATTCTGAAATATACCAACTACAAAATCTCCTGTCCTGAATCATGTGGAGTTCATCCTCCACAGAGCCCATGTCGTACTACATGTCAGCAAAGCTGTAGGAAGGAAAAGTCAGCCAGGACTGAGCAGAAGGCCATTTCCCAGGTTGGATGGAGTTTGGGCAAATCTGGACTTCTGGATGCTGGTCCAGCATGAAAGGAGCTTTTGAACAAGAAAGAAGCTGAACAAACCCAAAATCAATAGCTCCTCTTACATCCATCAGAGAAACGAGATCACAGGGCAAACCACTGTCCCCAAAATTGAAAAGACAAATAGAGAGTTACAACTGAATTACCCGATTAGAGGCCCAGAAGCAAGAAACTCTGTAGTAACCAGTAGAAATTTAACAAAGTGTGGCCAGGGTCCAACAAGTAGGAGAAAAGAGAGAGGGTGGAGGAGGCAATTAAACTAATGGGGATGCAAATGGAGGGTGATGATTAGAAGCTTATTCAGAAGAGCTGAGTTTTGAAAGGAGGAGACAGGGAGGGATTCTAAAATGATGTAATTTATATGTTTTTATTTGTAGAAGATAGTTTATGTACAGGCACATTGTCAGTAACTCCATGCATGGGTTGCTGAAAGCCTCGTCTTTAAATTTGTGGATTGAAAGTAACAGAAAGTTGATCTGTGAACTTAGTTCCTGCTTCTCCGTTCTTTGGCCACTAAATAAAGATTGTGCTGTGTTGAAAACAAAATAGAATTTATAGGGAAAGGTGGGATTGGACAGATGCCTCAAAATCCACAGCATTTTGTAACAAGAGACAGACAGAGAAAAGTTATAATAATCCAATGAAACCCTGGCCTGGTGAACCCTGCTTGTTGGTTATAGGACCCAGTATTGACCCTTTGCAGTTTAAGACACTGGAACTGATGCACAGTTCATTTCTAATTGTGACCAGTTTCATCAACATTAACCATGGAATCCAGCGTAAAGTTTTCTTCAGTGTTGTTTTTGTTTTTTTCCCAGGGGTAAATGTCTTTGTAGGTTCTTCATCTATAATTGTTGCCTCCCCAAATAGGCTTAAAATAAACATTGTGGTTTATAAGTTCATTGAACCAGCCACTGATTGCACTAAAGTTACTTCTATGCGATTTTAAACCTTTAAAGATCTTCATATATTTCTAAGATGTTTTCCTTAATGCTGAGAAAGCTTATCCTTGTTTCAGTAGGAAAAAAAGTGTAATCAGAAAAATGACAGAAGGAGCAACACAAATATCATTCTCCTATTTCTTGATCAGATGAGAGATAATTTGTGTTAAAGAAATAGGCCTTCTAGTAGAATAGATAAGTCATTTTATAAAATGAAACCATTCACACAAATAAGGAATGTAGTCTTCATAGTAGTGATAGCTTATGGTGGATGGTGTCGGAGTCTTGATCTCTGAAGAAGATTAAACTTCAGGACCAGGGACCAGGCTTGATCACTCAAGAGCTTTTGTATAGCAGAATTTTCTAGAGCTCTGAGTGTTCTTACCTTGTCCTGAAGATCCCGGACAAGCTCCCAAAACGATAGCTTATGGTGAACTGTGTCGGATTTTTGATCTCCGAAGAAGATTTGGCTTCGGGACCAAGGACCAGATTTGATCATTCAGGAGCTTTTGTGTAGCAGAGTTTTATTAAAGTATGAAAAGGGACAGGGAAAGCTTCTGACATAGACATCAGAAGGGGGATGAGAGCGCCCCCTCTGCTAGTCTTTAGCCAGATGTTTTATGTCTGTCAGGAAGCTATTAATCAGATAAGAGGGACACCTCAAGGCTGACGGGATTTCAGCAGGCCCCTCTCCCGCAATATGCATTTTTGAGATAAGATGGCACACACTGTGTCGTCCCCTAGCCATACGACAATCGATATCAATACTGGTTTGTTGAGCTATTATCAGCCCAAGGTTTGAGAAAAGAAAAAAAGTTCGTCTTAGGTGGAACCATTGTGAAGAAAGGCACATTCCAAAGCATACATAGTTTCATTAACATAGCTTAAGAAAAACATTTTCATGGAGAGTTTGTTTCCTCCTGCTGCTTAAGGGAGAGATAAAAAAAATGTCTGACTCTTGGAGCCTATTTCCTCCATTTGGAGACCTCTGGTCTTCCTGCCTGTTACCCTCTCAGTAGGAAACTGGCAAACAATATGCTTTATGGCAAGCAATGCTCAAAACTTGAAAATTCTTCATTTCAAAATGCTTTCAGAGACTACTATAGACTGAATTGTGTCTCTGCAAAATTTATATGTGGAAACCCTAACCTCTTATCTGACTGTGTTTAGAGGCGGGGCCTTTGGGAGTTAAGGTTAAGTGAGGTCATGGGGGTGGGGTGGAGCCCTGATCCAATAACATTAGTGGCCTTTTTGAAGACAGAGAGCTTTTTTTTTTTCTCCACCATGTAGGATACAGAGAGAAAGTGACTGTCCTCAGGCTAGGAAGACAGTCCTCATCAGAAACTGACAAGATGACACCCTGAGCTTGGACTTCCAGCCTCCAGAAATGATGAGAAGATACATCTCTACTGTTTAAGCCACTGCTGCTGCTGCTGCTAAGTCACCTCAGTCATGTCGGACTCTGTGCAACCTCATAGACGGCAGCCCACCAGACTCCCCCATCCCTGGGATTCTCCAGGTAAGAACACTGGAGTGGGTTGCCATTTCCTTCTCCAATGCATGAAAGTAAAAAGTGAAAGTGAAGTCACTCAGTCGTGTCCAACCCTCAGCGACCCCATAGACTGCAGCCTACTAGGCTCCTCCATCCATGGGATTTTCCAGGCAAGAGTACTGGAGTGGGGTGCAATTGCCTTCTCCGGTTTAAGCCACTGAGTCTATGCTATTTTATTATGGCCATCTGAGCTGAGTAATATAGAAGCCTTAAAACAGTCTTTTAAATACCTGCTGGATAGCAAATCTTTGTCATAAGAAAATACATTTGACTTTTAGAATCAGCCAAATGTTGTTTGAAGCCAAGGCTATTGAATAAACATGGATGAGTGAACAAAATAAGAACATTTTCTAAAATAAGACAAAAAAATGAAGTGTAGTTATAAGGTAAAAACATCACTTTTGATTTGTGACCATAGAATGGGTTTAGGGGTAATTATAAAAGTGGGCAAAGGCAGCATCATTGCAATAATTGTGCAGTCCCCAGAAAGCTACTTTGAGGGACAATAATCATTTACAAAATTATTTTTTCCTCAGTTGTAAAAGAAGGACATATTAATATTTAATGTAGACAATTCCAAAATTTTGGAAAATCATAAATAAGTAGAAAAATAGAAATTTGTTGTCATACCATCCCTAGAGATATCCACTGTGAAACTTTTGTAGACTTTATTCTAGAATCTCCAGCTCTCAAATATTTGCACACACATGTGTGCAAGCTTACATATTTGGGGTCACAGTGAATACATTGTTATAGCTTCACCGATTCAATGGACATAAATTTGGGCAAGTTCTAGGAGACAGCAAGGGACATAGACTGGCATGCTGCAGTTCATGGGGTTGCAAAGAGTCAGACACGACTTAGCAACTGAACAGCAACAACAATCTTATTCCCACTTAGCATCATGTTATGAACATTTCACAAGGAGTTCAGTAATTGTGATAACATGATTAAGAGCATTTGTTTAATATTCTATCATATAAACATTCAAATCATCTTTTAAAACTATCTGTTGTAGGGCATTAAAAACTTTTTATTTTATTGTAGGGTTAACTCTTACAAATGACAAGATCTAAAACTATAACTGTCCCATAAATTTGTCCAAGTAGATTTGAAACTTAAATGAGGTCTTGAATTTCATTTCAGTTACAGAAAGCAAAGTGTGCCAGTTCCTCTCTGTAGGCAAAATTTTTAAGAAAGCGAGAATATAGAAGAGTCTGGGTCAAGGGTTTTAAAATAATCACCAGACAGGCCATATTTTAGGTAAAATTATATCAGCACTGTGAATGCTTAATCCTATAACTGGCCCAAGTATTAATCAGAGTGGTCTAATGTCTCAGATCAGTGTTTCCAAGTTTTTGTAGTAAACCACTTAATGCAAAATCCATAGCTCTATAAAACCCAATTATGAAACTTTCCTCTCTTTTTAATCAGTTAATCATAAAGTTCTCATATTTATACATCAGCAAAAGACAAATGATACACACCCTGGAATTTTCCATCACAGTAGAGTCTTAGCTATTATTGAAGAGCAACCACAGAAAGTAGATCAGAGTTCACATGTGGTGGCTATAATAAACTGAAAGAAAACACAGCCAACCCAAATACCATTTTGTTGTACATGTTGCTGCTCCGTATAAAACTCTTCAGAGTTTCACAGGGAGACCTCATTTTAGTGCTGTCTGCTTTACTGTGCTTCACACATATTGTGTGTGTGTGTGTGTGTGTGTTTTCCCTACAAATTGCAAGTTTGTGCCAACCTTGTGGTCAAGCCAGTATGTTGGCACCATTTTCCCAAGAGCATTTGATCATTTGGTGTCTCTCTGTCACATTTTGGTAATTCTTACAATATTTCAAGCTTTTTCATTTTTACTATATTTTTATGATGATCTGTGATTAGTGATCTCTGCTGTTACTATTGTAACTGTTTGGGCCCCTAACCAACTTTGTCCATTTAAATTGGTGAATTTAATCAATAAATGTATGTGTTCTGACTGCACCTGGCCACCCAAGAGCCTTGATGGAGACATACAATGAGAATAAGGTGGTTTTCATGCCTACTAACACAACATCCATTATACATCCCATGGATCAAAGAGTGATTTTTATTTTCAACTCTTATTATATAAGAAATACATTTCAGAAGACTATAGCTGCTGTGGATAGTGGTTTGTCTGATGCATCTGGGCAAAGTAAGTTGAAAACCTTCTGGAAAGGATTCACCATTCAACTAGATGGTATTGAGAACATTAGTAATCATGTAAAGAGGTCAAGATATCAACAATCACAGGAGTTTAGATGAAGTCCATTCCAACCATCGTGGATGACTTTTAGGGGTTCAAGACTTCAATGGAGGAAGTAACTGAAGATATGGTGGTAATAGCAAGAGAACTAGACCTCAGTTCAGTTCAATTCAGTTGCTCAGTTGTGTCCGACTCTTTGCAACCCAATGAATCACAGCACGCCAGGCCTCACGGTCAGTCACCAACTCCCGGAGTTCACCCAAACTCATGTCCATTGAATCGGTGATGCCATCCAGCCATCTCATCCTCTGTTGTCCCCTTCTCCTCCTGCCCCCAATCCCTCCCAGCGTCAGAGTTTTTTCCAATAAGTCAACTCTTCGCATCAGGTGGCCAAAGTATTGGAGTTTCAGCTTTAACATCAGTCCTTCCAAAGAACATCCAGGACCGATCTCCTTCAGAATGGACTGGTTGGATCTCCTTGCAGTCCAAGGGACTCTCAAGAGTCTTCTCCAACACCACAGTTCAAAGGCATCAATTCTTCGGCGCTCAACTTTCTTCACAGTCCAACTCTCACATCCATACATGACCACAGGAAAAACCATAGCCTTGACTAGACGGACCTTTGTTGGCAAAGTAATGTCTCTGCTTTTTAATATACTATCTGGGCTGGTCATAACATTTCTTCCAAGGAGTAAGCGTTTTTTAATTTCATGGCTGCAATCACCATCTGCAGTGATTTTGGACCACCCAAAAATAAAGTCTGATACTGTTTCCATTGTTTCCCCATCTATTTCCCATGAAGTGATGGGACCAGATGCCATGATCTTCGTTTTCTGAATGTTGAGCTTTAAGCCAACTTTTCACTTTCCTCTTTCACTTTCATCAAGAGCCTTTTTAGTTCCTCTTCACTTTCTGCCGTAAGGGTGGTGTCATCTGCATATCTGAGGTTATTGATATTTCTTCTGGCAATCTTGATTCCAGCTTGTGCTTCTTCCAGTCCAGCATTTCTCATGATATACTCTGCATATAAGTTAAATAAGCAGGGTGACAATATACAGCCTTGACATACTTCTTTTCCTATTTGGAATCAGTCTGTTGTTCCATGTCCAGTTCTAACTGTTGCTTCCTGACCTGCATATAGGTTTCTCAAGGGGCAGGTCAGGTGGTCTGGTATTCCCATCTCTTTCAGAATTTTCCACAGTTTATTGTGATCCACACAGTCAAAGGCTTTGGCATAGTCAATAAAGCAGAAATAGATTGTTTTTCTGGAACTCTCTTACTTTTTCCATGATCCAGCGGATGTTGGCAATTTGATCTCTGGTTCCTCTGCCTTTTCTAAAACCAGCTTGAACATCTGGAAGTTCACGGTTCACATATTGCTGAAGCCTGGCTTGGAGAATTTTGAGCATTACTTTACTAGCTTGTGAGATGAGTGCAATTGTGCGGTAGTTGGAACATTCTTTGGCATTGCTTTTCTTTGGGATTGGAATGAAAACTGACCTTTTCCAGTCCTGTGGCCACTGCTGAGTTTTCCAAATTTGCTGGCATATTGAATGCAGCACTTTCACAGCACCATCTTTCAGGATTTGAAATAGCTCAACTGGAATTCCATCACCTCCTCTAGCTTTGTTTGTAGTGATGCTTTCTAAGGCCCACTTGACTTCACATTCCAGGATGTCTGGCTCTAGGTCAGTGATCACACCATCATGATTATCTGGGTCATGAAGATCTTTTTTGTACAGTTCTTCTGTGTATTCTTGCCATCTCTTCTTCATATCTTCTGCTTCTGTTAGGTCCATACCATTTCTGTCCTTTATTGAGCCCATCTTTGCATGAAATATTCCCTTGGTATCTCTAATTTTCTTGAAGAGATCTCTAGTCTTTCCCATTCTATTGTTTTCTTCTATTTCTTTGCATTGATCGCTCAGGAAGGCTTTCTTATCTCTCCTTGCTATTCTTTGGAACTCTGCATTCAGATACTTATATCTTTCCTTTTCTCCTTTGCTTTTTGCTTCTCTTCTTTTCACAGCTATTTGTAAGGCCTCCCCAGACAGCCATTTTGCTTTTTTGCATTTCTTTTTCATGGGGATGGTCTGGATCCCTATCTCCTGTACAATGTCACGAACTAGACCTAGGATTCTGAAAATGTGACCAAATTGCTTCATGATACAACTTTTATGGACAAGCAGTTGATTCTCATGGATGAACAAAGAAAGTCAATGGAAACTACTCTTGGTGAAAATGCTATGAAAATCATTGAATGGAAAACAAAGGATTTAGAATATGACATAAATGTAGTTGATAAAGCAATGGCAGGATTTGAGAAGATTTCTAACTCTGAAAGAAGTGCAGTTGTGGATAAAATGCTATCAAACAGCATTCCATGCTACAGAGAATTTGTTTGTGAAAGGAAAAGTCAACCAACATGGCAAACTTCATTATTGTCTTAGCTTGAGATATTGCCACAGCCACCCCAACCTTTAGCAACCAACACCCAGATCAATCAGTAGCCATCAACATGGAGGTAAGACCCTTCACCAGCGAAAAGATTATGACTCGCTGAAGGCTCAGATGTTTTGGTTAATATGTTCTAGCAATAAGGCATTTTGAAATTAAGGCATGGCATTGTTTTAGACGTAATGCTATTGCACACTTAGTAGACTACAGTATAGTATAAACAAACCATTTATATGCCAAACCTAAAAATTTATGTGATTCTACTGTATTGCAATGATCTAGAACCAAACCCACAATATCTTCCAGGTATGCCTGTAATTTGTATTGTTTTTCTCACCCTGTGCAATTTTCTGCTTCTGTACTTTGGCAGATCTAGAAGGGAAGAAAACAAAAGATGGAGGAGAATTTTCAGAACCACATCCCACTCTTAGGCCAACTTCTGTGTTGCTGGGTTGAAGTGACTCTGGATGTGTGAGCTGCACTGTCTTTGCCTGGTTTGTGTGGAGAAGGGTAGCACCATCCTTGGGAGGGGAAAGTGCCTGCTGGAGGTCCCAGCAGTGTAGCAGACACTTTGGTCAGGACGTGGAGTTCACTGGCCACACGCTTCCTTCTCCCCATTTTCTGTCCCAGGTCCCTGGGAACCCAACCAAATGTGGGTTTGGTTGGTAGTATCTGGCCCCCACTGAGGAAATGATATTGCATACTCTGAAGAAGAGGAAGCAGAGACACAGGGAAGACCATTCTATCGTCTCTCAGTTTCACCCTCATTTTCTCAGCCTCATCTCAAAGGCTCATTCATTTCCCCCGGTATTGTTTTAATAATTTTCTGATTGGCTTCCTGACTCTGGTTTGACCATAGCTATCAGAATGTTTAGTTCTTTACAGCAGGCAGGATTAAAATCCAAATCTCTTAGCGTGACATTCAGGCCCCATGTCCACCATACTCTACACTCCAGAACTATCAAAAAGATGACAGTTACTTGAATGCATCTTGTTGTTTAAGGTTCTGCACATATGACCTTGGGTGAGTTCCTTAGCTTCTCCATGTTTTGGGACTAGGATAGAATCTGCCTTAGGGTATTGCTGTGGGGATTAAATGAGGTAATATGCAGAAAAGGCCTGGAGTAGACCTGGAACATAGGAAAATGCTCAGTAATTTCTATTATTGTTATGCCTTCATTCTGGCCTCTTTTACCTTCTTTGATCTGTCTGACTCAGACTTACCCTTTAAGATGCAGATCAAGTGTCTCTTCCTCCACTAGTTATTTATCACTTTTTCTATTCCCCTCCTACCCCTTAGGATATACCCACCACTCCCATCACCACTTATATCCCCAGCTGTTATTAGCTTACATATTTGTCTCTGTCATAAGACTCTAAGCTCATTGATGGCAAGGACCATGTCTCCATAGCCCTCACTGAACACAGACCTTGGTGCACTGTAAACCCTCATTTGATTTTTATTTAATGAATTAGGTTTAGGGCTCCACAGTGGCTTAATGCCTTCCCAGCCTGATGCCCATGTGCAAGGGTGGGTGCTCAGCTCAGGTGCATTTCAGGTATATGGCCATGTGAGGTGGTCTCTCAGTGTCTGGCCATGGAAAGACACTGTGAATGACTGCAGGTGACTTCCCCATCCCCAGAAAGCAGCTCTCAGCAAATTTCTAAGCTCTTGATTCAGCATAAGAGCCACACAGCAGGTGCAAGGGAAAGCAGATTCTAAGTCTGTATCTTTCACCTGACAGATGCCTGATTTACCATCTCCAGCACATTCGAGTTGATCTTGCATCACTAAGAATATTTTCCCTGAGCTTTGAAGTGAAGCCATAAGACAGACCTGGATGTCAGGGTGGGAACGAACATTGACTTCATTTTCAAATATTGCAGTTGCTTCCTAGGATCACCAAACAAAGTTGCCCATGCAGCAGTACCCGCCTTTCATAAATCTAAATAGCTCTTGTTTGAAAAGCTGATAGAATTCCAAAATGGCCATAAAGATGATTAGAATATAGCACAAGAATACCTTGCCACACAGAAACGTATTTAGAAGCAGTTCAAGGCTGATTTTGAAAAATTGCAAGAAGGGAAAATATGTAAAGTAGGGAATATGTGCCATAAGAAAAAAAAATGTGTGAGCGACTATCACTCTGAGAGAACTGTAATCAGATTCTTCAGCTCTGTTGGAAGGACGAAGTTGGCACTTTGAAGTCTTGAAAAATCTTACTGAAGTTCTGAGGCTTATGAACAAGGTACCAAGTAGATGATAAAGATTATTATTGGGTTAAAAATGAAGATATCCAATATTAAGACCCTTTAAGAAAATAACTTACCCTTGGAAGGAAAGTTATGACCAACCTAGACAGCATATTAAAAAGCAGAAGCATTACTTTGTCAACAAAGATCCATCTAGTCAAGGCTATGGTCTTTTCAGTAGTCATGTATGGATGTGAGAGTTGGACTGTGAAGAAAGCTGAGCGCCAAATAATTGATTCTTTTGAACTGTGGTGTTGGAGAAGACTCTTGAGAGTCCCTTGGACTGCAAGGAGATCCAACCAGTCCATCCTAAAGGAGATCAGTCCTAGGTGTTCATTGGAAGGACTGATGTTGAAGCTGAAACTCCAATACTTTGGCTACCTGATATGAAGAGCTGACTCATTGGAAAAGACCCTGATGCTGGGAGGGATTGGGGGCAGGAGGAGAAGGGGACGACAGAGGATGAGATGGCTGGATGGCATCACCAACTTGATGGACGGGTTTGGGTGAACTCCGGGAGTTGGTGACGGACAGGGAGGCCTGGTGTGCTGCGATTCATGGGATCGCAAAGAGTCACACACAACTGAGAGACTGAGCTGAACTGAACTGAAGAAAATCACAGTGTTCCACAGCGCCATAAAGTTACAAATGGAGTTGATGAACATTTTTAAATAACCTTGGAAATACTGGAGAGATAACATTAACCAGAGCCTGTTCTGCAGAGTGAAGTAAGTCAGAAAAAGGAAAATAATATCATATATTAGCACATGGATATAGAATCTAAAAATATGGTACTGATGAACCTATTTGCAAGGCAGGAACAGAGATACAGATGTAGAGAATGGACTTGTGCACATAGATGGGGAGGAGAGGGTGGGACAAACTGAGCGAGTAGCCTTGACATATACCTGACCATGTGTACAATAGATAGCTAGTGGGAAGCTGCTGTATAATGCAGGAAGCTCAGCCCAGGGCTCTGTGCTGACCCAGAGGGGCAGGATGGGCCAGGGGTGGGAGCAGGGCTCGAGAGGGAAGAGATATATGTGTACACGCACCTGATTTATGTTGTTGTACAGCAGAAATTAACACAACATTGTAATGCAATTATCCTCCCAATAGAAATAAAAACAAAAACAAAAATATTAAAAAATAGTCTTGGAAATACCAGAGAAATAACATTAAGCATTGCCCCCCCACCCAAAAAAGGGACAATTACAAAATTGTAAATGCAGAATGATCTCAACTATGAAAAATGCATAATAAGAAATAGAATCTGTCATATCATCATGGTTGCTTCCTTTCGGTAGGTAGTGGAATAACAATACCCTCTTCATATTCCTGACTTTTGCCCTTTAACAAATTCAATTAAATTAAAGCATTTGTTTATTCTTTATTTTGGCAGGCTACTCTTTGATTCACATTTAGAATTGCAGACTTGCCAGTGAGCTATTGGCTCTTCTGGAATATTCCTTCTTTGAAGGGCAGCAGAGGCCTTGGGAGGGTAGACTCTCAGAAATACAGGATCAGATGGTCCAGCTCTGCTGGAGAAATGAATTTGCAGCATTTCAGATAAGTGTTGTCAGGACTTGGGAGCAGATGTGGGAAGACTTCCTGTTTCACATGGGCACCTATTTCATCATGTGGGCACCTGTTTCATCACCTGTCTCTCTCTCTCTCTCTCTCTCTCTCACACACACACACACACACACACACACACACACACACACACATCTTCCCCAGTGTTGCCAGTGGTAAAGAACACACCTGCCAATGCAGTAGATGCAAAGAGATGCAAATTCAATCCCTGGGCTGGGAAGATACTCTGGAGAAGTGTGTGGCAGCCCACTCTAACATTCTTGCCTGGAGAATCCCATGGACAGAGGAGCCTGGTGGTCTACAGCCCATGGGGTCACAAAGAGTTGGACACGACTGAAGTGACTTAGCACACATGCATGCATACACACTCACACTCAAATGAACTCCCAATAACTATATAATACATATACTTTTCAATTGTTCAATTGCACATAAAATGTTTGTGTATATTGACCACAAGCAGGTCATCAAGCATACTTCACACAACTTAAGGGGATTAAAGGGATATTTTCTCATCACAATTTAAACTAGAAATCAATAAAAATGTATTAGAAAATAACCATTTTTTGAAGACGAGAAATACAGTTCAACACATGGGTCAAAGAAGAAATTTTAGCAGAAATTAAAACATTTTTGAACTAAATAATAAAAATACAGCATATCAAAATTCTTGAAATGTTATCAAATTTGAAACCTTAAATGCATGTGTTAGAATAGAAAAAAGATTGACAAAAGTGGTCTACCTCAAGTTAGATAAACCTAAGGAAAAAGAAAAAAAGGCTAATAATAAGAAGAAAACTGAGTGATATACAAACAAAATTTACAATAGAGAAAATCTACATAGTCAAAAACCGATTCTTTAAAAGGACTAACAAAATTGATAAACCTATGGCCAGATTGGCAAGAAAAAAAAAAAGAGGGCACAATACCAATATCTGAAATAAAAAGAAACCAGCACTATAGATCCTACACACACTAAAAGCGTAATCAGGAAATATCATTTCAAACCTTTATGTCAATTGATTTGAACATTTAAATGAAATGAACCCGTGCGTAGAAAGAACATCTCAGAATTGACACAAGCAAAAGCAGATAATGTGAACACTACCTTTTTTATGAGAGCCACTTACTCTGTAATTAAAAACCTTTTCCAACAGAAAATTTTAGTCCATATTTATTCCTGAGAAAACTCTCTATAAAGTTTAAGGAAGAAATGCATCAATGTCATACAAAATCTTTCAGAAAAGAAAAAGGAATATCTTTCCCGCTTATTTTTGAGGCCGGCATAACCTTAATCCAAAGACATAAAAAGGACTTTACAAGAAAGGAAAATCACAGGCTGAATTTTCTCATGAAGATAGATGTAAAAACCTTGGAGGGGAAAAAAAAAGGCAAACTGAATCTAACAATTAAAAAAAGGATGTTGTCCCATGGACTAATTGGCTTTATTCGAGCACAGAAAGTTGATTTAATATTCCAAACCAGTTGCACATGGCACTGTGTATTTCAGAATAGAACAGAAAAAAAAAAGCCATCATCTAGGTAGATGCAGAAAAAAGCACTTGATAAAATGTAATATACCACTATTTGGGCTTCCCTGGTGGCCCAGTGGTAAAGAATTCGCCTGTCAATGCAGGAGATTCGGGTTCGATCCCTGGGTCAGGAAGATCTCCTAGAGAAGGAAATGGTAACCCACTCTGGTATTCTTGCCTGGAGACTCCCATGGACAGAGGACCCTGGTGGGCTACAGTCCATTGGGTTGCAAAGAATCGGACAAGACTTAGCACCGGACAGGGAGGCCTGGCGTGCTGCAAATCACGGGGTCGCAAAGAGTCGGACACGACTGAGCGACTCAACTGAACTGAACCAGCAGCTAAACAACCACAACAATACCACTTAAAACAAAAATATTTATTTACACTGCAGTAAAGTAAACGACTTTTTGAGACCTAAGGAGTCAGACACGACCGAGCGGCTATGCACAAGTAAACAAAATATACATAACATAAAATTGAAAAACCACTTTTTAGTGTAATAATTCATTTAATCCTCACAAGAACCCCAAGATATATGAAATGATTATTTCCCCAAGTTTATAGATATGGAAACTGGGTTACAGATAAATTAGGAAATTTACTTCAATTCACACAGCTGGCAAGTGGCAGAGTCGTTATTCAAACCCAAGCCATTTTCAGTCTGAACTCCCAGGTGGGAGGCTGAGCTGGGCACACAGGGAAGGCAGGGGCCCTTCTCCGGAGCATCCTCCACACACTGGAACTCCAGCTTGAACAGGTTGTGGAGGCTGGAGAAGGGTTGAGAAGAAGAAATAATGCTCTCTTCCAAGAGCCAGCCCATATGGGACTTGTGAAGTTTGCATTTGCCCTCACAGAAAGAGCTGAAATTACATACCATTGCGGTTTCCTCCAAATGGTTTGGAACAACCGAAGGCACGGTTCAAGGTAGGGGTGTTTAGAGGCACCAGACTCGATTCTCAGGGACGTCAAACCAGAAGAGACGTGGCGAATGGCCTCTGGGGCTTCGTGGCAGGTGGGTTGCTCATCCGACCTCTGTACTCCCAACACACATCCACGCAACACCTAACACTACCCGAGGTTAGTAAAAGAACATTGTGGGTTTTCCAGATGAGTTAAGAAATCAAAGAATAGTTAGACACTTAAGCCCTTCAAATGCTTAGAAACCGGGAGAAGGAATAGAGCCCAGACAGGTTTCTGATCTCATTTTCATCCAAGGTTTCCTCCCAGACGAAATCGGCTACTACAGTAAAAGGAAGTGTCAGTTTTGGTTTACTTTTCTTGCCTGAGCTCTGTGCATAGAAAACTTCCCCAAGGCTTCCCTTTCTGGACACTTCTTCCCTCCCAGGTCACTCCCACTTCCCCTCTAGGGCCAGGGCTGAAGAGGAAGATCTGTCTGTTTGGTGGTGAGGGGAGGCCCATAGATGGTGACTAACAGACAAGCCCCGGTCTAAGCCTTTCCCAGTTGGTAACTGCGGTTCCTCTCAGGGTCACCAACGAGTCTATTATGGTATAATAAAGGACATGGATGAAAGGGAAAGAGGAGAGTGAAAAAGTTGGCTTAAAACTCAACATTCAGAAAACTAAGATCATGGCATCTGGTCCCATCACTTCATGGCAAATAGATGGGGAAACAGTGACAGACTTAATTTTTAGGGCTCCCCAAATCACTGCAGATAGTGACTGCAGCCATGAAATTAAAAGACACTTGCTCCTTGGAAGGAAAGTTATGACCAACCTAGACAGCATATTAAAAAACAGAGACTTTACTTTGCCAAAAATGGTCCATCCAGTCAAGGCTATGGTTTTTCCAGTAGTCATGCGTGGATGTGAGAGTTGGACTGTGAAGAAAGCTGAACGCTGAAGAATTGATGCTTTTGAACTGTGGTGTTGGAGAAGACTCTTGAGAGTGCCTTGGACTGCAAGGAGATCCAACCAGTCCATCCTAAAGTAGATCAGTCCTGGGTGTTCATTGGAAGGACTGATGCTGAAGTTGAAACTCCAATACTTTGGCCACCTGATGGGAAGAATTGACTCATTTGAAAAGACCCTGATGCTGGGAAAGATTGAAGGCAGGAGGAGAAGAGGACGACAGAGGATGAGATGGTTTGATGGCATCACCAGCTCAATGGACATGAGTTGGGTAAACTCCGGGAGCTGGTGATGAACAGGGAGGCCTGGCGTGCTGCAGTCCATGGGGTTGCAAAGAGTCAGACATGACTGAGTGAACTGAACTGAACTCTTTAGAAGGGCTCAGAGTGCTTTCCTTTGAAAGCTGTGAGCAACACAATTCCTTTGTCAGAGATGTCATTGGATTTGGGAGATGGAGCACAGGGTCCAGAAAAGTAAGAGGTGGGGAAGGCATGACTCTGGCATAGACACCCAAACCCAGGGAGGTAGTGAAGCATGGTTGATGACCAGTTGGGACAGGTGGTAACCAATTGGAGTGGACACTGGTGATGTCAGTTACTGGTGATAATGAAACTCACTCAGTCATGTCCAACTCTTTGTGACCCCATAGACTGCAGTCTGCCAGGCTCTTCTATCCATGGGATTCTCCAGGCAAGAATACTAGAATGGGTTGCCATTTCCTTCTCCAGGGGATCTTTCCAACCCAGGGATCAAACCTGTGTCTCCCATATTGCAGGCAGATTCTTTACCGTCTAAGCCACCAGGGAATGGGCCAGTCACTGATGGGGTCAAGGTTGTATCCAGCTGAAAATCAGCCTGTTTAGCACTGCACTCACCACTCGGCTGCTCCGGCTGGCAGCTCAGGTAGCTGGAAGCCAGACAGTGCGTTTGCTGGGGAGCCAGGCTGACAAGGGCAAGAGCACCCACCCCACCTCTTCTCCTGCTCCTGACTCCAGCTTTCGTAGACTCGGTTCCTCCAGCTGGAGTTACCTCCCATGCGCTCAGAGAGGCTCGTGTCTGTGGACACATGGAGTGGAGGCCAGAGAGCCAATAGTATCCAACAGTATCCATCCCCACCAGGCCGCCTTTCATGCTTCCGTGGCTCTTACTATTTTCCTGCCTGGATCAGCTCTATATGCCCTGACAGCTTCCCATCTCCCAGAACTTTGGCTTATTCTCAGATCTCCAGGAGTGGTGAGGCATTGGTCTCTGGCTGTCTGATTTCAGCCTCTGACTTTTGACACTTCCCTTCTTCTTCCTTATGGAGTGACAGAGTCTGAGGTTGCACAACTCCAGGGCAGAATTCCCACAATCGTGAAAGGCATCCCCAGCAGACCTTCCATGGGATGCAGAGTTAACAGTGCTCTCTGGACTTGGGCATCCCTGCATTGTTACAGTTGTACTCAAAAGTGGGAAATCTGGTGAAGCCAGTTGAGAGATTCCACCCCTCCCCCCAATTTTTAGCTTGGCCTATTTCAGCGTGGCTACCTTCTTTTCCTTCTTTCTTGTAACAGCCCTCCTTGTCTTTCTGGGTCTGGTAATCATAGAACTCGCTCTTCTGTCAGAGTGATAGGCACTTGATTTGCTTGGACACTCGTAGTCTCATTGGATGTGGGCACGTGACCCAAGACAGTCCAGTCAGAACACTTCCCTGGTATGTTCTCTGCCCAACCTGGCAGAAAGATGCTCTCCTTTTGTTACGGCTTTGCTATGTGGTGGCCGTCAGCCTAGAACTGCCTGTGGGCAGGCCCTGCTCTTGTACAGACTATAAGGAACAGGAAGGACTTAGGTTGAGTATTGAAGAGAGACAGAGACAGACAAGAGAGATAACAGAACCATATTATTTGAATCCTGAAGTCAACTCTGTCTTAAACTGCCCAGTTATATAAGCCTTTATTATTAAAAAAAATTTTTTTCTATATAAGCCTTTACATGCTCAGTTTTGCTTAAGATAGTTTTAGCTGAGTTTGCATATCTTACAGAACACCCCTGAAAGCAATAATACATTGGGTACCTTAGACATTACTTACAAATAACACTGGGTACCTTAGACATTAATTGCACAGGAGTTACAATGGTAACCCCAAAATGCACATTACGTCGTAAGCCCCCCAAATTGTGGGGCTGCAGAGGTGGGGCAAAGTCTCTGGCAACTGATTTTAAATCAAGTTAAAGCAACATATGTGAGCCAACCATAGCCGGCAGGCACGCCCCACCAGCCCCCGCCAAGAGCGCCAGTAGAAGACCGCCTCTGCAGAGCGACCAGAAAGCATTTAGGTCAATTTGGGCTGCAGCCCCCACCCCAAATTTCCCCAGGGATAGAGACCAGCATCCTCACTACCCTGGGACCTGCCAAACATCTCCTGAGAGGACAGGGGATGGCGGAATGCCTCTCGGTTTTGTTGTCAGCTAAAATGAATGGAGAGCTGACTGTTTCCACACTGCAGAGGGTACCCGGGCTGACGCACTGGTTGCCATGGTGCCTGAGTGCACTCTGCCGATGCTGAGATCTTTGCACCTGTACCTGCAAAATACCACTGACGGGGAGCTTATTTTCGTGATTAAGGTAGTCATGCATTAACAGCCCAGGAGAGCATTCTGCTGACCCGGAATGTGACATCTCTGTAGGTCAAACAGAAATGCTTTACGGATGCACTGGAACAGATAGTTCAATGTCACTTAAAAGCATTCACTGAGAAACAGTGGGTGTCAGATTCCTGCGGGAGTCCAGGGAGCGTGAAGATCTTGCCCTTTGGATAAGGAGGCCAGACAGCAGCGGCTGAAGGACTGGCGTGGAAATTCCGGGAACCAGAAGAGCACAGCCTGGCTGGTGTTTGAAAGTCACCAGTGGGGAGAGAAAATGACTTGCAGAATTTCAGTGTTGGTGGCTGCAGTGTGAGATGTCAGGGTGGTGAGGGTGTGATCAGACAGTGTCCACCTGGGTCTCTTCCTTTCTGTTCCCTACATGGTCACTCTGGTCCAGTCCTTTACTATCATTTTTTTCCCTGAAATACTGCAGGTTGACTCCTAACTCTCCCCTGCAGTCATGTGGTCCTCTTCTCTGAATTATCCTCAGCTGCAGGGCAGGTTATCATGCTATGGCTTGATCAGGATGCTCCCCTGCTAAGAACCTTCAGTGGCTCCCTTCTGCCCTCAGCACAGTATATTAGGTGCTCCATGATGATATCTGACTTTTCTTTCCAGCCCTTTCTCCTGCCTCTATACTGCCTACTCTGTACCACATACACTCAGGTTTGGCCAGACAGAACCAAGCACTTACAACACCCTCCCTGCTGGAAATCATTGGAAATCTCCTCCATGGACCCTTCCATTTTCCCCTGAGCACACAATATCTCCCTTTCCCAATTCCCCCTTTTGCATGGTGCTTGTCAGTAACCCTGGATTACAGTTATTTTATAAGATTTTGTGAATTTATTGAAGGGCAAGGCCATGCCTATTCATCCCTGTATTGTGCATACATTTTAACATAGTTCTTATTATTGGTGCTCAGCTGGTGTTTGTGACCAGTAAATGAATAGTTGAATGCTTATTTAGGAATAAGTTGTTATAGGATAATTTTTTAAATAGAGGCTAATCCTGTGTGTGCGTGCTCAGCTATGTCCTACTCTTTGCAACCTCATGGACAGTAGCCCACCAGGTTCCTCTGTCCATGGGATTCTCCAGGCAAGAACTGTCTGTGAGTGATGGACCTTGAATTTAAACCTGGAGAATTGGACTCCAGAGCCCTTATTCTTATGCACTTTGCTGCTAAGACCATCCTGGAGGAGGCCATGATAGCTTATTACAGTTTGTGGGGCTGGTTTAGGCTGTTTCTTAAGTAAGTCTTGCATACTCTCCAATTCTAATGCCTATTATTTAATTATTTCAGGAATACCAGAGAAATTATTTTGGTTTTTAAGACTGCTCTGCGGGAAGGCTTTCCCAATCAAAATATATTTCACATAAAACCCTCAAATTGCAGACTCATCACACCCTATCCTCTCATTTCCATAAGATTCTTCCAGGTTCCTGCCCACCTCAGCAGGATGGAGTCATGTGGTGGAGTTAGTCCAAAATGAGGTGCAAGCAAGTTAATCTTCATCAAGTTAAATGGGCTTATTTGTTATTTCATTCATCAAACATACTTGGAACATTTGTTGTGTGATCCCTCTAATGAGAGTTGGAACTGCTGTCTTTATTTGCCCTAAAGCTATATGGTTTGACACTAGTCTTAACCATCAATATCCCTTGCGCTGTATGACAGCAGGTGCCATGAGACTGCAGGGCTTTCCTGGTGACTCAGATGGTGAAGAATCTGCGTGCATTGCGGGAGACCTGGGTTCGATTCCTAGGTTGGGAAGATCCCCTGGAGGAGGAGGGCATGGCAACCCACTCCAGTATCCTTGCCCAGAGAATCCCATGGACAGAGAGAGAGCTGGGCGGGCTACAGTCCATGGGTTGCAAGAGTCAGACACGACTGAGTGACTAAGCACAGCACAGCCTTGAGACTGTAATTTGATGAGGACATTGGGAAGAAAGGAGCTTGCCATAGCTCTAGGTGGCATTTTGAGTGTCCCAGGCATCGTGACTCAGCTGTGAAAGGCTCTGGGTAAATGAGGGCACCTAATAGGATCTACCCGAGCAGGGAGCCTTGCCCCACGCCCACCCTGGAGCCCAGACCTCCCCATCTGGCTCTGGCTTCCATGGCTTTGGCAGCGACGTGAAAATCCTGGAGGAGACTCAGGAAGCGGAGGCACACACGTTAATCAAAGCTTGCAAATGTTAGGGCTTAAAACACAAAACTGAAAGAACCAAGATTATTCGTGAATGAAGAGAAATTTTGTGGCTGCCTTCAAACTGATGAAAAGTAATTATGAAAAAAAAAAAAAAAACCTGGGGATCGGCTTTTCTTAGTGCACATTGAATATGTAAAGAAATAGGTTTAGATGTAAAACTGCTCCGTTAGGAGTGCTGTTAAGTACTGGAATTGGTCCCTAAAAGAAGTTAGAGAATGTCCTATGATGGTTTTTAGAAGAGCAGATTGCACTTCTACAATGCACATGTGTGTGGCTCTACCCAAGGATTGGAGGGTTGATGAAATTCTTCTCTCAATTCCCATGTGAATGTCTGCTCAGTTGCTCAGTCTCATACTACTCTTCGTGATCCCGTGGACTGTAGCCTGCCAGGCTCTCTGTCCTTGGGATTTTCCAGGCAACAGTACTGGAATGGGTTGCCATTTCCTCCTCCAAGGGATCTTCCTGATCCCAGGGATCAAACCCTAGTCTCCTGCATTGGCAGGTGGATTCTTTACCACTGAGCCACCTGGGAAGCCCCCCTCTAAATTCTTAGGTAGACACAAATTCTGTGAGTCTTGTTCTGAATATTTCTGTGAGATTACCATAGACAGCTGTGGATGTGTGCTAAGTCACTTCAGTCGTATCTGACTCTCAGACGCTACGGTCTGTAGCCCATCAGGCTCCTCTGTCCCTGTGGACCTATACTAATCTGAGAATACATTAGCTCGGGTGACTTTGATGTTCCTGCAGCTGGCTGTCTTCTCCAAAATTCATCTGAAGATGTTTGCTTAGTTTTTATTTTGTACGAAGGCATTGGTTAAAGCTCTGGTTCCTGGAATCAGACAGGTTTTCATTTGTGTTCTCTCTTTTCTACTATGTCTCATCTTTACAGCAACTTCCTCATCTCTTCTGGGTCTCAATTTCTTACCTGGAAAATGGGAAGATTATCTCTTACCTCAAGGGATTTTGTGTGTGTGTGTATGTGTGTGTGAAAAAGAAATCTTCTACTGTGTGTGAAGTACTTTATAGTTCCCAGCACTTGATGATGAGTAAATAATAAAATGTTGCCAAATATTACTGTTTGCTTTGCAATAATAATAATTAGAAACATTATTTTCAAGTCATGATGCTCCATTTAAGTGATCACATCATAATTTATGAGGTATTAAATATTTTCCCATTTGAAATATAGACTCTGACACAGCTTTTGCCCTGAAGGACTCCTTTTCCATAAAGGCACAACAGTTCAAATATGCATGTGGGGACACACGAGCACACACCTACTCGCAGACTTATGCTTGAAGGCCTTTTGGTGGCAGGTGATTAAATTCCGAATTGATTTTGGTAGCTAAGGAGGGGCTTGCTGACTCCCCTCCAGCCATTGCTACCCTCATTGTCACTACAGTAAGGCCAGAAACAATCACAAAAAAATTGGAGGGAAGTGTTTAGAAAGCAGGAAGAAGGGAGAAGAAATGAGAGAAGATGATACGGAGCCAGCCGCCCCCTGCTGCCTCCTTCATACCCTTCTCAGTCTCTCTATCTTCAGGTGGGATGGTCAGCAGGAAAAATAGCAAAGGACCCCCATCCCATGCTTTGTATTTCTGTGAGCAGCGGACAAGAAAAATAGGCAGAGGGGGACCATCCTCTCACTGCCTGGCCTGGAGATGAGAGGAGCAGAGGCAGGAGGCAGAGAGAGACGGGAGAGATGGGGCAGGAGCCAGAATTTGGCTTTGCTTCCAAGGCTGCCAGCTGTCAGATGTCTGAGGAAGAGCAGGGAACAGCTGGAGGCACTGGCTTTGGAGGAGACATACATTTCTGGCTTGAGTAACACCTAGGTAACTGCATTGAAAATCCTGCTCCCATAATAGGAACCAAACTATTTGATTTGTAGAAGATCACGTAGAATGAGAGGAAGAAATGGCAACCCACTCTAGTATTTTTGTCTGGAGAATCCCATGGACAGAGGAGCCCGGTGGGGTCCAGGTGGGGTATAGTCCATGGGATCACAACGAGTCGGACATGACTGTGTCAGCACGCACACACACACGCACACGCATAGAATAAACCACATAGCTTGAGGCCTGGGAAGCTCTATTAAGTGATGCCTTTGGAACTTGTTTGGAGGGGTCTCAATTCACCGGGGTCAGCGCCTGCAACTTACCTTCTCAGTTTAACTTTTACCGATGACTTAAGCGCAAAGCTACTATTGCATTGAGTAATCAATCTCGGGATCATCTATTCACTATGTTCCATAACCTTCTACCCCCTAGAGGTGGTTAGGACACCTTGGGTCACGAGTCCTAATATCTTAGCCCGATTCTGTAGACCTCTGTCCACTAGAGGTGACAAGAACAGTCTAATTCTGGGATTTAAAACGCAGTCTTAATCACTCTCAGGTGTCCAACCTTAAAGCTGTTTTTCTCCCTTCATCTTAGCTGGGGTAATCTGTCAGGGGCACTAACAAGATAGTTCTCAGACCTGGTTGCAACTGGGAGCTGTTAAACCTCCCCCATCCTGAGTGATTCTGGGGTCAGACTCAAGAAGCAGTATTTTTTTCTAACCTCCCAGGTGATGCAAACATGCAGCCCAGACTGAGAACTGCTGGAAACCAGCTTGTGTGGGAGTGCTATGTCATGCTGGTCCACACGGCTTCTCTCTAGCTCCTCCAGGGTGTATGGTAGGAAGGAGGATGGGGAAAGGGCTGAAGGTCTTTTAATCAACTGGAAGTGTTGGTGGTCCTCTCCTTGACTGGGTGCTGTTACTTCCCCAATTCAAGAAGCCTCACTCCCCGTCCAACTGACATCTGAGTGCTGGCTCTGTTCTGAGGCATATTGTGGGTCCTTTGAAGGGTTCTGTGGGCTTCCCAGGGGGGCACTAGTAGTAAAGAACCTGCCTACCAATGCAGGAGACATCAGAGATGTGGGTTCGATCCCATGGGTTCAGTCCTCTGGAGGAGGGCATGGCAACCTGCTTCAGTGTTCTTGCCTGGAGAATTCCATCGACAGAGGAACCTGGTGGGGCTACAGTCCATAGGGTCTCAAAGAGTAGGACATGACTGAAATGATTTAGCACACGCACATGGGCTTGGTAAGATGGCAAAAGCCACAGTGTTTTCCAGAATACCTGCTTGACCAAAGGGACACTCACATAACATATTCTTGCTGCACAGAGGTGGGAGTGCAGATCAGATCAGATCAGATCAGTCGCTCAGTCATGTCCAACTCTTTGCGACCCCATGAACTACAGCACGCCAGGCCTCCCTGTCCATCACCAACTCCCGGAGGTCACTGAGACTCACATCCATCGAGTCAGTGATGCCATCCAGCCATCTCATCCTCTGTCGTCCCCTTCTCCTCCCGCCCCCATTCCCTCCCAGCATCAGAGTCTTCTCCAATGAGTCATCTCTTCATATCAGGTGGCCAAAATACTGGAGTTTCACCTTTAGCATCATTCCTTCCAAAGAAATCCCAGGGCTGATCTCCTTCAGAATGGACTGGTTGGATCTCCTTGCAGTCCAAGGGACTCTCAAGAGTCTTCTCCAACACCACAGTTCAAAAGCATCAATTCTTCGGCGCTCAGCCTCCTTCACAGTCCAGCTCTCACATCCATACATGACCACAGGAAAGACCATAGTCTTGACTAGGCAAACCTTTGTTGGCAAAGTAATGTCTCTGCTTTTGAATATGCTATCTAGGTTAGTCATAACTTTCCTTCCAAGGAGTAAGCGTCTTTTAATTTCATGGCTGCAGTCACCATCCGCAGTGATTTTGGAGCCCAGAAAAATAAAATCTGACACTGTTTCCACTGTTTCTCCATCTATTTCCCACGTAGTGATGGGACCAGATGCCATGATCTTTGTTTTCTGAATGTTGAGCTTTAAGCCAACCTTTTCACTCTCCACTTTCACTTTCATCAAGAGGCTTTTTAGCTCCTCTTCACTTTCTGCCATAAGGGTGGTGTCATCTGCATATCTGAGGTTATTGATATTTCTCCCAGCAATCTTGATTCCAACTTGTGTTTCTTCCAGTCCAGCATTTCTCATGATGTACTCTGCATATAAGTTAAATAAACATGGTGACAACATACAGCCTTGACGAACTCCTTGTCCTATTTGGAACCAGTCTGTTGTTCCATGACCAGTTCTAACTGTTGCTTCCTGACCTGCATACAAATTTCTCAAGAGGCAGATCAGGTGGTCTGGTATTCCCATCTCTTTCAGAATTGTCCACAGTTTATTGTGATCTACACAGTCAAAGGCTTTGGCATAGTCAATAAAGCAGAAATAGATGTTTTTCTGGAACTCTCTTGCTTTTTCCATGATCCAGCGGATGTTGGCAATTTGATCTCTGGTTCCTCTGCCTTTTCTAAAACCAGCTTGAACATCTGGAAGTTCACGGTTCACATATTGCTGAAGCCTGGCTTGGAGAATTTTGAGCATTACTTTACTAGCGTGTGAGATGAGTGCAATTGTGCGGTAGTTTGAGCATTCTTTGGCATTGCCTTTCTTTGGGATTGGGATGAAAACTGACCTTTTCCAATCTTGTGGCCACTGCTGAGTTTTCCAGATTTGCTGGCATATAGAGTGCAGCACTTTCACAGCATCATCTTTCAGGATTTGAAATAGTTCAACTGGAATTCCATCACCTCCACTAGCTTTGTTCCTAGTGATGCTTTCTAAGGCCCACTTGACTTCACATTCCAGGCTGTCTGGCTCTAGGTCAGTGATCACACCATCGTGATTATCTGGGTGGTGAAGATCTTTTTTGTACAGTTCTTCTGTGTATTCTTGCCACCTCTTCTTAATATCTTCTGCTTCTGTTAGGTCCATATCATTTCTGTCCTTTATCGAGCCCATCTTTGCATGAAATGTTCCTTTGGTATCTGTGATTTTCTTGAAGAGATCCCTAGTCTTTCCCATTCTGTTGTTTTCCTCTATTTCTTTGCATTGATCGCTGAAGAAGGCTTTCTTATCTCTTCTTGCTATTTTTTGGAACTCTGCATTCAGATGTTTATATCTTTCCTTTTCTCCTTTGCTTTTGGCTTCTCTTCTTTTCCTAGCTATTTGTAAGTTCTTCCCAGACAGCCATTTTGCTTTTTTGCATTTCTTTTCCATGGGGATGGTCTTGATCCCTGTCCCCTGTACAATGTCACGAACCTCATTCCATAGTTCATCAGGCACTCTATCTATCAGATCTAGGCCCTTAAATCTATTTCTCACTTCCACTGTATAATCATAAGGGATTTGATTTATGTCATACCTGAATGGTCTAGTGGTTTTCCCTACTTTCTTCAATTTAAGTCTGAATTTGGCAATAAGGAGTTCATGGTCTGAGCCACAGTCAGCTCCTGGTCTTGTTTTTTGCTGATTGTATAGAGCTTCTCCATCTTTAGCTGCAAAGAATATAATCGATCTGATTTCGGTGTTGACCATCTGGTGATGTCCATGTATAGAGTCTTGTCTTGTGTTGTTTGAAGAGGGTGTTTGCTATGACCAGTGCATTTTCTTGGCAAAACTCTATTAGTCTTTGCCCTGCTTCATTCTGTATTCCAAGGCCAAATTTGCCTGTTACTCCAGGTGTTTCTTGACTTCCTACTTTTGCATTCCAGTCCCCTATAATGAAAAGGACATCTTTTTTGGGTGTTAGTTCTAAAAGGTCTTGTAGGTCTTCATAGAACCGTTCAACTTCAGCTTCTTCAGTGTTACTGGTTGGGGCATAGACTTGGATTACTGTGACATTGAATGGTTTGCCTTGGAAAAGAACAGAGATCATTCTGTCATTTTTGAGATTGCATCCAAGTACTGCATTTCACACTCTTTTGTTGACCATGATGGCTAGTCCATTTCTTCTGAGGGATTCCTGCTCACAGTAGTAGATATAATGGTCCTCTGAGTTAAATTCACCCATTCCAGTCCATTTTAGTTCGCTAATTCCTAGAATGTCGACATTCACTCTTGCCATCTCTTGTTTGACCACTTCCAATTTGCCTTGATTCATGGACCTGACATTCCAGGTTCCTATACAATATTGCTCTTTACAGCATCGGAAGGCACCCCAATAACCATTTCCTACGTGCCCACCATAGACACCTTTCCATCTCCCTCTAATTCTTTTTCCCATTCAGGTGTCAGACAAGCACTTGGCTGAATAAACTCTGTTATTAGTCAGGGTCCATCCAGACGATGGACGGAGAGGATGCTTATATGCACATCTTCAGAGAAAGACGTATAGGGAGGAGGTGGATTTTAAGGAACTGGCTTATGTGATTGTGGGGCTGGGAGGTCTAAAATCTATAGCGGATGTGGACAGGCTGGAGAGCCAGGGAAGAGTTGATATTGAAGTCTTGAGGCCAAAGGCAGTCTGGAGGCAGAATTCCTTCCTCTTGAGGAGGTTTCAGCCTTTTCTCTTAAGGCCTTCAGCTGATCAGACGAGGCCCATCCATGTGATAGAGGGTAACTGGCCCCACTCAGAGTCTACTGATTTAAGTGTTAACCACACCTTCAAAATACCTTCACAGCAGTATCTAAACTGGTGTTTGACCAAAGAACTGGCTACCCCAGTCTAGCCATGTTGACACATAAAATTAAGCGTCCCAAAACCCAACTGGGAAATGAAATACATACCTCTTGGTTCCAGGGAGAGGAAACCCCTCTTTCTCCTTATGGGAGGAAAGAGCTTACAGGTCACTCACTCCTTTCCCTTTCTGCCTGTTCTCTTAGTTGCCTGGGGAAGGGGGCGGGTGTTAGGAGAAGAAGCTGAGGCTAAACTTCTGGCCTGGGAGCTGGACCCCACTGAGCATATTTGCTACCATCTTGCTTAGTGCATAACGTACTTAGTCCAGTTTGATCTTAGCTTTGGGCCTTAATAACAACTCTAGGGTACCAGGAAAATCCCACTCAGTATCTTGGTATAT
Organism: Tragelaphus eurycerus; assembly: GCA_935064755.1. NCBI lineage: Eukaryota > Metazoa > Chordata > Mammalia > Artiodactyla > Bovidae > Tragelaphus > Tragelaphus eurycerus. The sequence continues at coordinate 2,452,618 of CAKXYN010000059.1, read as the reverse complement.
ATTGAATATTGTGTTTGACAACATAGCCCCACTACGTGGTTTATTTCTTATGTGTATCTGGAACTCACTTAAATACTCTGTGACTTGAGACACAGGACACTTCTGGGATTTGTAGGGCCTGATGCTTATACAACTTGAGGAATGATTTTTAAGGGAAAAAAAATATAAAACTATAAACACAAATGTAGGTCAGACTTAAAAGGGAAGTATGCAAAAAAAAAAAAGCCCTGGAATTTAAGCTTCCTTATTACGGACTGAACTGTATCCCCTCCAATTCACATGCTGAAGCGTGTGACTATTTTTAGATGCGGTCTTCAGGAGGTGATGAAGTCTCAGGTGGCTTAGCGGTAAAGACTCCACTGGCAATGCAGGAGACGCAGGAGACTTGGGTTCGATCCTTGAACTGGAAAGATCCCCTGGAGGCGGAAATAACAATCCACTCCAGTATTCTTGCCTGGAGAATCCCATGGACAGGGAAGCCTGGTGAGCTACAGTTCATAGGGTCGCAAAAAGAGTCGGATGTGACTGAACAACTGAATGACAACAAATTCAAATGAAGTCATAAAAGCAGAGCCCTAATCCGATAGGACTGGTGACCTTACAAAACAAGGAGAAGGTTTCTCTCTCTCTCTCTACCCCTTTCTGTTGGGGGCCAGCGTGAGATGCTCCGCCCATGGCAAAGGTCATGAGGAAGAAGGTTCGACATACGCAAAGGCAGGATCTAGCCTCAGAAGTCCCCCTGGAAATTCTCGAGCATCTATCCCCATAACCAGAGCTTGCCTACTTTACTACTTTGTGCTCTCACCTAGACTTCTGACTTTACAGGGGGCTGTCCCCCACCACCTCTTTCAGAGAATAAGTTAACTTAGAGCTCCAGTTAATAATAATTCCTGGGTGTGACAGGAGTATTTTAACCTACAAACTCCTCTGAAGGTTCCCTAGCCTGCCTGACAGGCTTGTCCGGCCACATGTGATTGCTCACAGCCTCCCAACCATGAGAGGCCTGAGATGCTTTAAACTTTCTAAAAACAGGTTCCTTAGAGAAGTTAGAAAACTATTAGTATAAGTATAGTGGGCTGATTAGAAATTGTATTGGTGAAGCGTTTTTCATTTGTTGAGCCAATGTTTGCTGCTAAGTCTCCACATCCCCTGCCCTTACACACATTAATGAATAGAAGAAATAATTATTAACCTTTGATATTAATCACATTAGACCTTAGGCTAAGTAAATTCTTTCCTTAATTAAAACCCACTATACCCTCACCCTATAGGAATGTAACTTTATCTGGTACCTTCCGAAGGTGGAGTCTGTTTTAAGAATAATCACCCCTGGAGAAATAAGTGTTCTGGTTGACTGACTGCTGTCACAAGGAGAGGGTCATAAATTGTCAGCACGCCCGCTGGCCAGAAGATGATGTAACACCCCTAAGACCTCTGTATACATTTGTATGAAGCACCTGACTTTGATAAAAGTCAGGACTGCTGACCCCGCGTGACTTTTGTATAACATTTCAGTGTATAAAAGTAGACCCTGGAAAATAAAGAATTGGGATCAGTTCCCCGAAAGACTGGGCTCCCCATGTCGCTCTCTCTCTCAAACTCTGGCTGAGTCTCCATCTGGAGCGCGGAGCCCGCCAAGCTTACTAATTATGCCTGGGCTTCTAAGATCCAACCAGGGAGGCCTCAGTGTCTCCTCTCCTTCCGGAGAACGGGAGGATGCCTGCGGCCTACGTAAGTGGTACAAACTTCTTGTCTTGAAGTTTTATTGGTTTCTTGTGTAAACCAAGCTACTCGGCCTCTTTTCTCCACTGAATTTTCCTGCTGAGCTATCCTCATTCTATTACTCTTTATATCCATAATTAACGTTTAATTAAGCAGTTGTTTCCTGATCCTTGCCGATGCCATCCCTGCTTTGAATTCCCTGAATCAGCCGGGGCTAGACCTCGGCACCTTTTCTCTCTCCACCTCATGACACAGCAAGAATGTCCCTGTCTGCAAGTCAGGATAAGGGCTGTCCACAGGAACCAAATTGGCCAGCCTCCAAGACTGTGAAAAGTACGTTTCTGTTGTTTGAGCCCCCTGGTTTATGGTATTGTATGGTAGCCTGAGCTAAGACAATTGCTCTAGTGGTAAACCTACCTTTGCTGAGATGAGATGGGGAATACTGCACAAGCACACGTATGTATATGATACACATACATACACACTTGCTTATATATATATATATATATATCACTGACTCGATGGATGTGAGTCTGAGTGACCTCCGGGAGTTGGTGATGGACAGGGAGGCCTGGCGTGCTGCAGTTCATGGAGTCGCAAAGAGTCGGACATGACTGAGCGACTGATCTGATCTGATCTGATCTGATATATATATATATATTTATAGGGCTTCCCAGGTGGCTCAGTGGTAAAGAATTTGCCTGCCAATGCAGGAGATGCAGGAGACCCATGTTCAACCCCTGAGTTGGGAAGATCCTCTGGAGAAGGAAATGGCAACCCACTCCATTACTCTTGTCTGGGAAATCCCATGGACAGAGAAGCCTGGTGGGCTACAGACCATGGGGTCCTAAAGAGTTGGACAAGACTTAGTGACTAAACAACAAATTATATATATATGTGTGTGTGTGTGTGTGTGTGTGCATGTAAAACTTGCTTTTCCAGGATAAATCAAGCTTTTTTCTGCCTTATTGGAAAAACATTTTTTCATTACTTCCTAATCCCTTTACTGCCATCTTATTTAACCTCTGACCTCCAGTTGGCAGTTGTTAATACATCCTTATTAGAGTCAAGTGTTCTGGAAACAAGTCATACGTCCTTCCATATGGTAATGGAAAGTTTTAATTGCTTGCAGCGAGCTATTTGATCAGTCTGTTTGCCCATTTTCTTTCAGAGGATAAAAGAATATTTGTTAGGCTTCGAATGCAAGAGAGAGTGCAAAGCCTGCATGTAATATCCGTTGGGTACAATTCATATTTTAAATGTAATAATTGTAGCCTTTCCAGATCATTATTTTTTAATGTAGTTAAATATAATTCATTAGCAGGGTGCTGCAAATAGCAACGACATTTGCATCACTGTAGTTACAATGTACTCAGCAGGTTGGGAGCCCACTGAGATTTCCGTGGCTTGATTTAGTAGGACCACAGGATGGTTGCGCATTGTCATTTGCAGGGGGAAAGAGCTGGTAGGCTGGTGAGTAACAGTTGTCTCCAGTGAGTTGGGACCAGTCTGTTCTACCTTCATATCCACTCAACACACAGTATAGCAGTCAGCCCTCCCTAGTATTAAAACTCTGAGAATGTTCATGGGCCATTTTCGAGGTCTTGACAGCCTCTTGGCTTTTATTTACCTTCGTTTCCAGGATTCTGATTGTCTACAGAGGAAAAGGGAGCGACTTCTAAGAAAAAAAAACCTGTTCTAGAGCTATCATTCTGTTACATTTCAGTGTTTCCCATTTACCTTGGTGAATAAAGATGCAGAACAAGTGTTTGAAAGCATGATGGAAGGTACAGGGCAAAGGAACAGATGCCTAATTCTCCATCATCCTCTGTAGTCTCCCATCTCCTCTAAATCACAGATCAGCTTCTTTTTTCCTTTCTTCTCTTTTTCTTTTACTCCCCATATACAACCCTCTCGCAAGGAGATCCAACCAGTCCATTCTGAAGGAGATCAGCCCTGGGATTTCTTTGGAAGGAATGATGCTAAAGCTGAAACTCCAGTATTTTGGCCACCTCATGTGAAGAGTTGACTCATTGGAAAATACCCTGACACTGGGAGGGATTGGGGAGAGGAGAAGGGGACGACACAGGATGAGATGGCTGGATGGCATCACTGACTCGATGGACGTGAGTCTGAGTGACCTCTGGGAGTTGGTGATGGACAGGGAGGCCTGGCGTGCTGCGATTCATGGGGTCACAAAGAGTCGGACACGACTGAGCGACTGATCTGATCTGATCTGATCTTGTGCTTTCCCCTGTTTCACATCACATTTCTTTTTCTTCCATTTCTCCCTCCTGGTCTCCTCTCTTCTTTCTGGCTGCTGCCAACCCATCAGCATTCTTTTATCCGCAAATCAAGGTCGCCTTATGGACCCTCTTGTGTTCCTCCTGTGTGCAGGTACAAAAGCCATGAAGTCTGAGATGCTGCAGAGACACTTTGCAGGGGACTGCTCCTCAGTGCAGGTCCCGGCCCTATATCTGCAGTGCTCAGAATGTGCTAACGAGCTGTGCCAATGCTGGGGGTGGGCAGGAGTGCCCAGTGCCTCTCCTGACCAAGGTGGCCTCTTCCCCAGGCACCTGCTCTGCTGCTGGCCAGTGGGCACCTGGTATCTGCAACTTCTCTGCATACATGAGAGGGGAAAGCTTCTTCACTTTCCCGGAGCTCACCTCCAGGTGTGCATCTTCTTTGGGAAAGCCCTGCTGCTCTCAGAAAGCAGGAGGGGAAAACTCTTGGCTGAGCCTTCCCTGTCCAGCGTCTTCTGTTTCGTCATTGTCATTGTTGTCCTTTGGTCACTAAGTCCTGTCTGACTCTTTGTGACCCCATGGACTGCAGCACGCCAGGCCTCCCTGTCCATCACCAACTTCTGGAGCTGGCTCAAACTCTTGTCCATGGAGTCCGTGATGCCATCCAACCATCTCATCCTCTGTTGTCCCCTTCTCCTCCCACCTTCAATCTTTCCCAGCATCAGTGTCTTTTCCATTGAGTCAGCTCTTCACATCAGGGGGCCAAAGTACTGGAGCTTCAGCTTTAGCATCAGTCCTTCCAATGAATATTCAGGACGGATTTCCTTTAGGATGGACTGGTTGGATCTCCTTGCAGTCCAAGGGACTCTCGAGAGTCTTCTCCAGCACCTCAATTTAAAGGCATCAATTCTTCAGTACTCAACCTTTTTCGTGGTTCAGCTCTCACATCTGTACATGACTACTGGAAAAACCTAGCTTTGACTATACGGACCTTTGTAGGCAAAGTAATGTCTCTGCTGTTTAATATGCTGTCTAGGTTGCTCATTGCTTTTCTTCCAAGGAGTGAGCGTCTTTTAATTTCATGGCTGCAGTCACCGTCCACAACGATTTTGGAGCCCAGGAAAATAAAGTCTCTCACTGTTTCCCCATCTATTTGTCATGAAGTGATGGGACTGGATGTAATTGTCTTTAACCCAGAAGAAAGTGGAGAACATCTCAGTTCTCTGGTTGTTTCTAAGTCTGCTTTTGGAGAAAGGCCTCAGAGGGAAAAGACACCCATTCTCTCCCAGTCTCTGGGGCTCCTTGTGGGGCTCATTCCCTGAAGCACCAATTACGTGAGTCACTTTAAAAAGGAGACACACAGCGTGTTAGAGACATAGGATTATGGTGCATATTCTACCTCCCTGCATCTAGTCCTCGATTAATTTCTGAAGTTGTATTAATAAAACATTATTAATATTTCATATTAATATTATAAATATTAATACTAGGTATGGAAGAGGTACTAGACATTTCACCTGCTTTTCCTGTTGTTTGTCTTTTGTATTTATTGATTACTGTATCTACCCATTTACTGACATTTTATAAGAACAAATAAATAATGTAAAAATAAATTTTAAAACTTAGTTGATACATTTGAGTTTTTGTTTAACACAGTGCCTGAGTCCTAGCACATAATATCAGCTATTAAATTTATTTCTTTCATAAAAAACTCCATTTATTTTATTAGCTCTTCTTCCGTACTAATGATTGACTAGTTTTTCCCCCACTGGTCTTTGTTATAAAATAGAGTGAGAAAGAGAATGTTTTCCACTCCCAGTTCTACTGTTTCCTTTGTTCTCCTCTAAGCAATTTCTCCTAAACTACCCACAATGATAATAATAGTAATGACGGTGATGATGATGAAAGACGGTGCTTTCTTTATTTACCCTGATTTCTTCTCTTCTTGGCTCAGTGTGAAAAACAATGTCATTTCAACCTACTTTTTTGTCTTCAGGAAAAGTAATGTTTTCGGAGATGTGAGAAAATCCAGGGATTTTGATTGGAATTAGAATTCAGGCAAGAGCTAGAAGTTACACATATTTGCTTGATTGAAGAAAGGAACACAGTGTTTTGATAGTTAGAAATTAAAGTGGGGCTCAGCTAATAGAAGAACATTTTCTCTTCTAAAAAGCTTTTATATTTAACCAGTAATAAGTGAACTAATCAGTTAAAAAAAGGTAGTTTTGAGGCGGATGTGTCTGGTGTGCTGAGCTAAGGAATGAATCCATCAGTAACCACATCCTTCTGGGGTGTCTGTTGTGCACAAAGAACTGCCTGTCCTGTACGTGCCCATGCGGGGAACTCAGCAGTCAACAGCACTCAACAGAATGTACACAAACCACATCCCAGGTCCTGCGTGAGGTGCTCCATTTCTCCGTCAATCTTCTGAGTTTCAAAGCAACATAGACAAATGCCTGTGAAAATCATTCCTTCAATATTGTTCATAGACTCTCAATTTGGCACGGCCAAGAACCTTCTCTCTCTGTTAAATGGCATCTTTTCACAGCCAGGCCTGGCTCGCGTTTGTTGCCATTCATCTCTCTCCATACAATCACATATCCTTGAGTTTAGCTGATTTTCCCTCTAAAGAACAGCAGAAGCTGTCTCCTCCCCAGCCTGCTGCTGTTACCCTTGATCAGGTTTTTGCGTCTTCTTAACTGTGCTCTTACAGTGCTTACATGGCTTGTGTATTTCTGGAAGCTCTTATTCTCTTGTCAGGGTGTTCCCTGCTAGAGTGATCAATCATTCCACTTTGACTGGGACTGAGAGGTTTCCCGGGCTGTAGGACTTTCTGCTTTAACATAGGACTGCTGCTGCTGAGTTGCTTCAGTCAGGTCCAACTCTGTGTGACCCCATAGACGGAAGCCCACCAGGCTCCGCCGTCCCTGGGATTCTCCAGGCAAGAACACTGGAGTGGGTTGCCATTTCCTTCTCCAATACATGAAAGTGAAAAGTGAAAGGGAAGTCGCTCAGTCGTGTCAGACCCTTAGGGACCCCATGGACTTCAGCCCACCAGGCTCCTCCATTCATGGGATTTTCCAGGCAAGAGTACTGAAGTGGGGTGCCATTGCCTTCTTCGTAACATAGGACAGTCCCAGGCAAATGAGGACAGTTGATCACCCCACCTGTAACTACATTTCAAGTCAACGTCTGATGCAGGTGGATCTGATTGACTGAACATAGATCATAGGTCCGCATATATTATTAGCAAAGGAGGCTGACAAGGGTCTGGCATTTTTCAGCTTTTCTAGTGGAAGGTGGGCTTGGATTTGTAAGATCTAGGAGCCCCCAACTGCAGAAAGAGAAGTCAGAGTCTGGGTGACAAAAGTTAATGACAGACATATCAATCCGTTCTTCTCTATCCTATCTTCTTCATTCTAACGTCCTGTGCGTTCTTGCAGAAAGCAAAGCTCACTTTCCACCAAGTCTCCTCTTTTACATTTGGAAACTCATGCTTGCTCCCCACAGAAGATGAGGTCCAGGTTTCTTGGTGTGGCCCCTGGCCCTTCCTGATCTGCCCCTAGGCCTCCACCCCTAGCTCTACCTCCCGCGTCTCCCCTCGTAGCTTCAGGGACATCCTTGCAGTTCACAAATCATGCCGTGTGTTTTCACTCCTCCCGGGTTTAGAATAAGCTCTTCCCTTTGCCAGGATGTCCCTCTGTTCCCAAGGCAGTGACACCTTTGCAATCACTCCATTCCACAGCCATCTGGGCAGGTTTCATTTTTTTTTCTCCCTCTGCATGTTGACAACATTCTCTGTGCTGTGTTGCTATGTTCAATTTACATGTCTCTCTTTCCCTTTAAATTAGCAGTGCTTCAAGTCCCAGAGAAAGAGAAACATATTTTCTATGAGAGATGGAAAGTGTGACAGCAAGTACACTTGAAAAATTTTTTCTTTACCTAAATCTCAGTGAATTCCTTAAATAGATGTGATAAGATCTTGAAAGTGAAAGTGAAGTTGCTTAGTCGTGTCCAACTCTTTGCAACCCCATGGACTCTTTGCAGCCCCATGGACTGTAGCCTACCAGCCTCCTCCATCCATGGGATTCTCCAGGCAAGAGTACTGGACTGGGTTGCCATTTCCTTCTCCAGGGGACTTCCTGACCCAGGGATCAAACCTGGGTCTCCTGCATTCCAGGCAGATGCTTTAACCTCTGAGCCACCAGGGAAGCCCAGAAGATTGATGAAGTCCTTCGAGCCAGTTGTTCCCTAAATGTTAATTTCCCCACCATTCCTGAACTAATAGAACCTCCCAAGTTTAATGAGCACTTAGCTACATACTGTCTACCTGTTTTTTGCTCTTCATGCTGGTTGGACTGTGAACGTGATGGCAGAAATTGGAGTAGCTTTCTTTGACTTTGACATAGAAGCTGATGTTGAGAATGACAGATGAAGAAGAGAGAAGGAGCATGGATTCCCAATACCTATAGCCAATAGGTCACTTCTGGATTCTTCGTGCTCGGACTATTATGAGAGAAAAACATTTATCTTGTTTAAATCACTGTTACTTTGATTTTTTTTTTTTTTTTTTTGCACAGTCAAACCTGTAACAATATGAGAAAGGAAAGGTGTCACAGGTGAAAAAGGTCTTTTATTTCTGACTTAGATCAAAGTGTGATGGGAGGATGGGTGTGAGAGAACTGAGCAGACACACGAAAGCGTAACCCTGCTGTTGTTGTCTGTGTGGAAGTGTGGGCCACTTTTTGTTACAAACACGTCTCTGGATCAACATCTTCCAGCATAATTTCTTCAAATCAAAGGTATCACTCACATAACAGGATAGACGGAAGGAATGAAGAGAGAAGAGACTTGCTCTTGTTCTTCTTTCTCTGTTGTTTAGGTGTGACTATGGATAATCAGTGATCATGAACATGCCAGGAAGATCTATCACTAAAGCCTCTTGCAGAAATGCCACAGAGCAAGACATGATGTCGGACTTCAATGAGATAAACAGGTGAGACATACAAACAGAAGACAAAAGTGGGTAAGTGAGTAGCTAGGCAAATGATAGAGTACTGCTTACCCAAAGTTACTTTTTAAAATCGAATAATGCAATATTTAGAAGAGGGAGAGACAATATGGCATGGTGACAAAAGCAAAGCTTTGGGGTGACAACTGGGGATTATCACCCAGTCACGTGTCAGCTCTCTGACCAGGAGTAAATTACTTTATTTATTTGAGCTCACTTTCCACTTAGAGTGAATGAAAAATGCCCCCTCCCTGTGATTGTTATGAGCATGAGAAAACAGCATACAGGTTCTTACTTAAGTGGTTGTTTTTTATATGTATGTCTTAATCTGCAGTGAAGTTAGTGCTTAGGGTGAGTTGACCTCTACTTTTATTTTTTTCCATGTGAGTCCCCTATTATCTTTGTACCATTTATTAAAACAAAAAGTCCTTTGGTCTCCAGCACCATCTCTGTCACATATCAAGTGTCCTGAGCCTGCTTCTAGCCTTTCTTTTCTCTTCCATTGTTCTGTCGGTTTGTCCTTGAACCAATTGCCTTTTAAATGGGCTTTTTATGATATCTTTACAACTGATATGGCACTTCCGCTATCTCATTCTTCCTCATAATTGTCTTGGCTATTTATACACTTCACCTACATTTCAGAATCAAGATCCATGAGAGACCCTGTCGAGATTTTGATCAGAATTACATTAATTGTAAAAATGACTTTAGAGAGTATTGAAACTTTAAGGACCTAAAAGATGGGTAAGATATGATAGGCAGAGGGTAATGAGGGGTAAGGAGGGAGTCAGAGCAGAAGGAATGGCAGGAGGCAGGAAAGCCCAGGGTATATTTTTGGTCTATGGTGTGGTCTACCTTGACTGGTGAGTGATGGATACTAGAAGGGAAGTATACAGAAGCCTGAGGGACCTTAGCTGTCAAATGTAATGTGAATGCACAGAGAGAAGCCTGTGCCAACTCCAGAGCCCAGAGAGTCCTGTGACAGCTACCTGATGAAAATCAACTTCCTGTCCAACTTCGTGAAGTGACAATGCAACGAAGGTTTGTGTGAAAAAAGTTAGAGAGAGGGCGTTTAGGCAGATGTTAATCAGGTATTAAGCCATGAAAGTGTTACTCTCAAATGGGTATCTTTTTATACATTATTTTACCTGTGGCTACTAAATCCATCTGTAAACACTCTGTGGGTTTATGAGCTCAGAAATATACATTTTCTTATGATTTACCCACATGTACAATTAACTTGATCAGGCTCAGCCAGAGGCACTTATTAACATCCCCAAATGGAATCTATTCATCCTGCTCAAACCTGCTGGGGTATACCAGTTGACTGCACATTCAGTTTTCCTGGGACTTTACTGCTGTGATTTCCAGAGCCCAGAAAGCCACTTAGTCTTGCTATTGTCATGCAATTCCCATGCTGGTTGAAGGGTCAGTTGGGTGTTAGAATGTACAACCCAGTGTTTGCTGAAGCACAACATTTGTGAGCTAGGTGGAAGTTAGGGTTGGTCATCCATGCATCCATGCAGGAGGTAAGGAAGCAGGCTCAGAGAGGTGAATTGACTGCCTCTCAGTGAAACAGAACATTTGGGACAGAACTGGGACTGTAATTAAAATCTCCTGACTTCTGGTTTACTGCCTCATCCATGACATCTGCCTTCTTAAAAAGTCTGTCATCCTACTGATTATTCTCCTTGCTCTCTTTTGAATAGACTGCTTGTTCTTTGCTTTCTAGTTCACTTTCAAAGCTCTGACAGGTTTAATGTGTTCTTTAGGTTGCCGTTGCAATTATATAACTCATCTTGCCCACTATGCACAGCTTGAGAGTGAAAGATCAGATCAGATCAGTCACTCAGTCGTGTCCGACTCTTTGTGACCCCATGAACTGCAGCACGCCAGGCCTCCCTGTCCATCACCAGCTCCCGGAGGTCACTCAGACTCATACCCATCAAGTCAGTGATGCCATCCAGCCATCTCATCCTCTGTCGTCCCCTTCTCCTCCTGCCCTCAATCCCTCCCAGCATCAGAGTCTTCTCCAATGAGTCAACTCTTCGCATGAGGTGGCCAAAATACTGGAGTTTCAGCTTTAGCATCATTCCTTCCAAAGAAATCCCAGGGCTGATCTCCTTCAGAATGGACTGGTTGGATCTCCTTGCAGTCCAAGGGACTCTCAAAAGTCTTCTCCAACACCACAGTTCAAAAGCATCAATTCTTCGGCGCTCAGCTTTTTTCACAGTCCAACTCTCACATCCATACATGACCACAGGAAAAACCATAGCCTTGACTAGACGGAACTTTGTTGACAAAGTAACGTCTCTGCTTTTGAATATGCTATCTAGGTTGGTCATAACTTTCCTTCCAAGGAGTAAGCGTCTTTTAATTTCATGGCTGCAGTCACCATCTGCAGTGATTTTGGAGCCCAGAAAAGAAAGTCTGACACTGTTTCCCCATCTATTTCCCATGAAGTGATGGGACCAGATGCCATGATGTTCGTTTTCTGGATGCTGAGCTTTAAGCCAACTTTTTGACTCTCCTCTTTCACATCCATCAAGAGGCTTTTTAGTTCCTCTTCACTTTCTGCCATTAGGGTGGTGTCATCTGCATATCTGAGGTTATTCATATTTCTCCCAGCAATCTTGATTCCAGCTTGTGTTTCTCCAGTCCAGCGTTTCTCATGATGTACTCTGCAAAGAAGTTAAATAAGCAGGGTGACAATATACAGCCTTGATGTACTCCTTTTCCTATTTAGAACCAGTCTATTGTTCCATGACCAGTTCTAACTGTTGCTTCCTGACCTGCATACAGATTTCTCAAGAGGCAGATCAGGTGGTCTGGTATTCCCATCTCTTTCAGAATTTTCCACAGTTTATTGTGATCCACACAGTCAAAGGCTTTGGCATAGTCAATAAAGCAGAAATAGATGTTTTTCTGGAACTCTCTTGCTTTTTCCATGATCCAGCGGATGTTGGCAATTTGATCTCTGGTTCCTCTGCCTTTTCTAAAATCAGCTTGAACATCAGGAAGTTCATGGTTCACATATTGCTGAAGCCTGGCTTGGAGAATTTTGAGCATTACTTTACTAGCATGTGAGATGAGTGCAACTGTGCGGTAGTTTGAGCATTCTTTGGCATTGCTTTTCTTTGGGATTGGAATGGAAACTGACCTTTTCCAGTCCTGTGGCCACTGCTGAGTTTTCCAAACTTGCTGGCATATTGAGTGCAGCACTTTCACAGCATCATCTTTCAGGATGTGGAATAGCTCCACTCGAATTCTATCACCTCCACTAGCTTTGTTCCTAGTGATGCTTTCTAAGGCCCACTTGACTTCACATTCCAAGATGTCTGGCCCTAGGTCAGTGATCACACCATCGTGATTATCTGGGTGATGAAGATCTTTTTTGTACAGTTCTTCTGTGTATTCTTGCCATCTCTTCTTCATATCTTCTGCTTCTGTTAGGTCCATACCATTTCTGTCCTTTATCGAGCCCATCTTTGCATGAAATGTTCCTTTGGTATCTCTGATTTTCTTGAAGAGATCCCTAGTCTTTCCCTTTCTGTTGTTTTCCTCTATTTCTTTGCATTGATCACTGAAGAAGGCTTTCTTATCTCTTCTTGCTATTCTTTAGAACTCTGCATTCAGATGTTTATATCTTTCCTTTTCTCCTTTGCTTTTCACTTCTCTTCTTTTCACAGCTATTTGTAAGGCCTCCCCAGACAGCCATTTTGCTTTTTTGCATTTCTTTTCCATGGGGATGGTCATGATCCCTGTCTCCTGTACAATGTCATGAACCTCATTCCATAGTTCATCAGGCACTCCATCTATCAGATGTAGGCCCTTAAATCTATTTCTCACTTCCACTGTATAATCATAAGGGATTTGATTTAGGTCATACCTGAATGGTCTAGTGGTTTTCCTTACTTTCTTCAATTTCAGTCTGAATTTGGCAATAAGGAGCTCAAATTTAGTCTTTGCTCTGCTTCATTCCATATTCCAAGGCCAAATTTGCCTGTTACTCCAGGTGTTTCTTGACTTCCTACTTTTGCATTCCAGTCCTCTATAATGAAAAGAACATCTTTTTTGGGTGTTAGTTCTAAAAGGTCTTGTAGGTCTTCATAGAACTGTTCAACTTCAGCTTCTTCAGCGTTACTGGTTGGGGCATAGACTTGGATTACTGTGATATTGAATGGTTTGCCTTGGAAACGAACAGAGATCATTCTGTCGTTTTTGAGATTGCATCCAAGTACTGCATTTCGGACTCTTTTGTTGACCATGATGGCCACTCCATTTCTTCTGAGGGATTCCTGCCTGCAGTAGTAGATATAACGGTCTTCTGAGTTAAATTCACCCATTCCAGTCCATTTCAGTTCACTGATTCCTAGAATGTCGACATTCACTCTTGCCATCTCTTGTTTGACCACTTCCAATTTGCCTTGATTCATGGACCTGACATTCCAGGTTCCTATGCAATATTGCTCTTTACAGCATTGGACCTTGCTTCTATCACCAGTCACATTCACAGCTGGGTATTCTTTTTGCTTTGGCTCCATCCCTTCATTCTTTCTGGAATTATTTCTCCACTGATCTCCAGTAGCATATTGGGCCCCTACTGACCTGAGGAGTTTCTCTTTCAGTATCCTATCATTTTCCCTTTTCATACTGTTCATCGGGTTCTCAAGGCAAGAATACTGAAGTGGTTTGCCATTCCCTTGTCCAGTGGACCACGTCCTGTCAGATCTCTCCACCATGACCCGCCCATCTTGGATTGCCTCACGGGCATGGCTTAGTTTCAGTGAGTTAGACAAGGCTGTGGTCCTAGTGTGATTAGTTTGACTAGTTTTCTGTGAGTATGGTTTCAGTGTGTTTGCCCTCTGATGCCCTCTTGCAACACCTACCGTCTTACTTGGGTTTCTCTTACCTTGGGCGTGGGGTATCTCTTCACGGCTGCTCCAGCAAAGTGCAGCCATTGCTCCTTACCTTGGACGAGGGGTATCTCCTCACCACTGCCCTTCCTGAGCTTCAATGTGGGATAGCTCCTCTAGGCCCTCCTGCGCCCGCACAGCCACAGCTCCTTGGACCAAATCAACAGCAGTGCTCTAGCTCCTCAAGACCCACTCAGATGTCTCTCAGATTGTTCTTGGAATCCACTGGGAATGGTCTGCAGTGGGCCTCTCAGATGAAACACTTCACTACACCATGATTCCTGCCATTTTCCTTCTCTCTGTGTTGTGATGATACCACAAGTGATGACCAGGCCAGCAAGGCTGATGCCTTCCCCAGGCATGATGGTTGCCGTGAAGGTGTCTATCAAAGCTGATGTTGCTTCTGCCTGGGCCAAACGTGATGGTACTACCTGACGTCAATGTGGTCCACCAGTCCCTGCCCATCTCTCTTCTCCCGTACCCACTCAGGATCTAAGCATGAATTTCTGAGTGGGGATAGAGGAAACCTGAGTGTCACAGATAATGCTCTACATAGAACTGTGCTTCCCCTTGCACCAACCTGAACTTGTGTGCTGAGATTTCTTTTAAGAACTTTTCTAGGTAGACTCTTGAGGGACCCATCCAACCAGCCTTGACAGAATCCAAGTGTGGACCCAACTTAGACTCAGATTGGGACCCCCTGATACATTTAACAGTGAAGAGAGTTCACAATAGTAGAGAATCTACAGAATATAGTCTTAACAATAGTGGAAGAGTTGAGAGCATAAACTCTGAAGTTAGACTACCCATCGGCTCTCCTACTTGTAGCTGTGTGACCTTTGGTAATTTATTAATTTTCTTTGAGTCTCTACCTATTGAGGACACTTGTAATCAAAGGAGATAACTGATAGAAGGTATTTGGTACAATGTTTGGGATCAACTCAGACTTCGGTAATTGTTGAATGAATAAGTCCGACATCTGGGGTTGAAAGTATTGAAAAACAAACTTTTCTGGGTGTATTTAAATAAATCTCAGAGACTCATGGAGCATGAAACATGGAATACAGAAATTTGCCTAGCAGCTTTATTCTCATGCACCAAATTACTCATTTTTTCAATAAACGTGTTCTGGATCTATTTTCTGTTAAGCACTGAGATTAAGATATATGTAGAAACTTACGGTCTAATGAGAGATAAAGACGATTCAATGTGATAAGTTGCATAACAGGGGAGAAAAGATGCTGCCAGATTTCACTGAATCTACGGTGCCATAATAATTTGAAAGATCTATCTTTTTCATAAACCTCTAAGAAAAAAGAAGTTGGCAATTTTAAATTTTTATTAAGACATCAGTTCTAATGGATTGATAATTTTCATTAATTGTAAGACAACATTTTCAGAACTGTTAAAGTGCAAAAAAAAAAAAAAAAAAAAAAAAAAGGTATCCTAGAAAAATAAATGAAATAGATGATTAAGAAAGAAGAGTTTGAATCCTTGTCAGAGAGCTACTGTGGACCATGAAAAAAGACAACAGATTAAGGTTTGGTTTGAAGAATAATAACCAACAAGAACTTACTATATAGCACAGGGAACTCTGCTCAATGTTATGTGGCAGCTTAGATGGGAGGGGAGTTTGGGGGAGAATGGTACATGTAAATGTATGGCTGAGTCCCTTCACTGTTCACCTGAAACTATCACAACATTGTTAATTGATTATACCCCAATACAAAATAAAAAGTTCAAAATTAAAAATATTAAACAATACATAGTCAATCACCATAGTGGACATTTGTCATTCATTTAGCTGCCCAGCATCTAAAGCCCCATCCTATTTAAGGGAGAGGCCACCTTTGTGAGTGTTGGCCTTACTTCCCACCATAAAAGCCAAAGGTAACCACATGTTTCTTTTTCCTACTACCTGGAGGCTGGTTTATGGTCACATGACTCAGGCTTGACCAATTTTAACTCCTCTTTGGGATTTTGATCATCAAGCTAGTGACAAAGAGATGAAAAGGCAGTTTAGGATTTATTCATGATGAAGGCAACCAGCAACATAGTTAGTGATGTCTATGGCAGTGATACAGTTGTTCTGAAAGGGTGATATTGTCCTGGAGTGGGAGGGACAAAGGTGCCATTGATGGCATTCTAACCAGACCACTCCTGTCATGAACTAGTGGGAACCCCTGCTCTCTGAGCTTTACCATGTTGGGTACTGGATATTTTTGTTTTCTTATAAATCTTTTGAGCTTCCATTCTTGGAATGTAATTCATAATTTGGAAAACAGTTTGGTCTTTGGAGCTTTTGCTTTGTAAGATTTTTTTTAGGCTGAATCAGAGCAGTAGTGAGTGTAAAGCTAATCATTACCTACCACGGAGATAAACTCTCCTCCGCGCTTCATGAACGATGACACTTTCAGTCTGACTCGTAAAAATAGGCACCCTACTCTTTCCAGTGACCTACCCTGGTGGCTCAGTGGTAAAGAATCCACCTGCCAATGCAGATGTGGGTTCAATTCCTGGGTGGAGAAGATCCCCTGGAGAAAGAAATGGCAACCCACTCCAGCATTCTTGCCCGGGAAATCCCATGAGCAGAGGAGCTTGGTGGGCTACAGTCCATGGGGTTGCAAAAGAGTCAGATATGACTTGGCGACTCAACAACAATGACAGTTGTTTCCAGTGGCTTTTCCCCCAGCCTTGGGTAGGTTTTTTCCTTATATGTATATACCGATCTGTACCCGGCTGAGTTCTTGTGGGGGCTCCTCTGAAGATCATCAGAGTTTTCTCTGTGTAGCTTTCTCCTTTCCAAAGGTTTGACCTGCAAACCTTTGGGCTTCCTGAACTGTATCTCCATTTCTTCAATCCAGGGAGCTCACTGGGCTCTGCCTGGGACAATGCACAAGGGCACCTAATTTATGTTCTGTCTCTTAGAGATAGTTTCCTTTCATTTCCTAATGTCCAGTGTTTTGAAAGCTTTTATTCCATATATTCTGTTCAGTTTTCAGATATGAAATTCTTTATATTCTTGCTCATCCATCTTAGCCAAAAGTATAAATTTCTAGTAATTTTATTTTAGCTGAAACATGTAAGTGTGGTTCTTTCCCTGATTTCTTGATACAGTGCCATGACTCTTTCGTTGAGTTTGATTCTACACATTGGGGTTTCTTTTTGCAAGTTAAATTTATCTTGCATCACCTACATTTTCTAGTTTAGTCTCTTTGAAGCAGAAATGAGAAGTGAAAAATACTTAAAAATCAGTCTGAGTATATTAATCTTCTAGAGTTAAGAATTATTCTTAGTCCAATGCTCTTATTTCACCCACATCAAGTTCAACAACAATCTTCTTTTCAACTCATTCTTTCTATAGCATCCAACTTAGAAATCATAGAAACAATTCACTTTTAAAAATAATTTTAAAACATCTTTTGTTGATTTTCATATTTAATTACATTATGTAATTGCGATAGTAAGGACATAGACTGGGAAATAAAAGTAACCAAATCTTGATAAACATATAATGAGCTGATGTGAACAGAAGTGTTTATGCATACCCGAGAATGACATAGTAGATCTGAACATTTAAGGTCTTGGTTTTAAGTCTTCCACTTGGGAAGTGAAACTTGGAGAGTGCCGGTTAAACTTGCCAGGTGGATAAGTGAAGGTCTATTTAGGGAATCCCTATGCTGATCTTTGCAATCTGCCTTGATGATTTAAGTAGATAAGCAAGGTGAATGAGTAGTTGGCAACTTAATGAGGTGAAAGAGTCTTCAAGGGCTGAATAAGAAAAAGTATATGTGTGTGTTAATAGTAAATATCCCTTTGACCTTGGTCCCGTTGATTCCAATCTGAATTTCCACCTTTTCTCTTCTGATCTGTAAATAAGTTGTACAATCTTCAGCTTTCCTTTGAGTTATTTTAAACCATGGATAGTAACACTTTTCAGCTGAAGTCTCAGAACAGTGCTCTGAGATGGGTATTTTCCTGATGAGGAAACTGAGCAGAGATTACAAGTCTTTCCATGGACACAAAACTAGCAGGCAGAGGAGCTAGGATCCTAACCTGGGATGGCTTCTGTTTTCAGAACCTTTTCATCTCCTTCTGTTGGCCAAGGTAATTCACAGAGAGGATTCAAGAGTAGGAAAATGGACTTCACTTCTTAATGGAATGAGCTATGAAGTCACATTGCAGAACCAGGGATACAAGAAGGGGTGGAGAATTGAGACCATTCTTGCAACTACTAGCACAATTTCATGTGCCCAACACACAGTGATCCCAAACAAACAAAAAAGCCCATGTTTGGAGCAGAGAAAGGTTTATTGTGGGGCCATGGAAGAAGACGGGTAGCTCATGCCCTCAAAAGCCCTGAGCTCGCCAAAGGATTTTGGCAAAGTACTTTTAAAAGTCAGGTGAGGGGATGTGGTCTCAGGGTATGTGATCAGCTCATGCACAAATCTCTGACAGTCTGATGGTGGCTCAGAGGGTAAAGCGTCTGCCTGCAATGCAGGAGACTTGGGTTCAATCTCTGGGTCAGGAAGATCCCCTGGAGAAGGAAATGGCAACCCACTCCAGAACTCTTGTGTGGAAAATCCCATGGACAGAGAAACCTGGTAGACTATAGTCCATGGGATCCCAAAGAGTCGGACATGACTGAGCGACTTCTCAGGGGTTAACATTATCAGTCCTTAGGCTCAAGGATGCTCGGGCCGATATGCTCAATGTCATGAAGTAGTTAACATCTTCCTTTTGGTGGTGGTAGTGGTGGTGGTGGGGAAGGGTGTGAGGTTTTCACATTGGTAAAACAACTCAGGAAATGTGCAAACACTGTTATAGCGGTGCTTCAGAGAGGAGCTAAAGCAGAGGATATGGGGGAAAGCCTGTCCCAGGAAAGCCCCTTAGAGTCCTGCTCAGTTACAGGTTGAGCCCATAGCAAGCAGGACCTTAAGGACAGTTTAAGGCATTTTATTTGCAGTCTATGGGTACTGCTCACAGATTTTTAAGGTGGACTTTGCCTTTGCAAAGATCATTGTGGCTATGGAAACAAAGCATAGACGTGGAGGAGCAGGGAGGAGGCCATTGTCAAAGTTCAGGTGTGAAATGAAGAGGTTGATGATGATGGTGAAGATGACGGCAGTGATGATTCAGGCCGCTCTCGTGGGAGTGGAGGTAGAAGCAAATTGGGCAATTGAGATAGAAAGTAATTGACAGAATTTGGGGATGGACTGACTATGAGTTGGATGTTGACTTTCTAGACCATAAACTACTTGAGGGCAGGGCCAGGTCTCTGAAATCCCACCTAGAATATCATGAATGTTCAATCTGGAAAATGAATGAATTTCTGTATTTCACAGTGCAGGTTTCTTCTCCTTAATCACATGTAAATCCTTGGGGTTTGGTTTGCAGCTTCCATGTTTAAAAAATTTTTTTTATATTACATTTTTATTTATTTATTTTTTTTGGCTGCTGAGCAGCATGTGGAAACTTAGTTCACCCACCAGGAATGGAACCCGAGCCCCCTGCATTGGCAGTGCAGAGTCTTAACCACTGGTTTGCCAGGGAAGTTCCCCCTGGTATTTTTTTTTTTTAATCCTTTCCAGAATTAAGCACAGTATGGAGGACTCTATCAATCTGATGCATGTGATAACTCTCCCAGCCCCACATTAGGGACGGCTGGCTCTGGCGCTGACCTTATGTAAAATGAAAGAGACAGAGACTCAATAGGACATTCAGGCCTCCCAAGATACCTTCTCCAGGGAGGCCTCCTGGGAGCCACCAGGCTAATCAGCTCCCAGGTAGAAAAACCCCATATGGGCAGAGATGGAGGCTGAAGGAAACAGTGCCTCTGGTTAGCTTATTTTTCTCTTGGGAAGAAACGTGTCCAGTAGTGACTGTGCAGAGTGGAGGTTCAGTTATTTGAAAACAAGTCAGGAAATGGAGGCCCCAGCTCGACTTTATGGGGAGTTTGGGGGACAGTTGCTTCTTTTACTGGGCTCCTTTACTGGGCTGTGCTCACGCACTTCTGCAGACCCAGTTAATGAAACTGAAGGGAGATTTTTCTTGCTCCGGGTCTGATATGAGCTGCTGAGAGGTTTTTTTCAACAAAGGTCCGTCTAGTCAAAGCTATGGCTTTTCCAGCAGTCATGTATGGATATGAGAGTTGGACTGTGAAGAAAGCTGAGCACCAAAGAATTGATGCTTTTGAACTGTGGTGCTGGAGAAGACTCTTGAGAGTCCCTTGGACTGCAAGGAGATCAAACTAGTCAATCCTAAAGGAAATCAGTCCTGAATATTCACTGGAAAGACTGATGCTGAAACTGAAGCTCCAATACTTCGCCACCTGAGGCAGAGAACTGACTCATTGGAAAAGACCCTGATGCTGGGAAAGATCGAAGGCAGGAGGAGAAGGGGACGACAGAGGAAGAGATGGTTGGATGGCATCACCGACACAGTGGACATGAGTTTGAGCAAGCTCGGGGAGTTGGTGATGGACAGGGAAGCCTGGTGTGCCGCAGTCCATGGGGTGGCAAAGAGTCAGACATGACTGAGAGACTGAACTGAACTGATTCTTCATATTTGCTGCTCCTGAGGGGTTGGGGGGAGGATTTGATTAATGGCCACGCCCTCTCTGGAAGGACGGGAAGCTGTCTTTGGTCCCAAGGGGAGGCTTCTGCCTGCCTCCTTGCCCTGCCTGGGGTGGGGAAGACATTCATCCTGTTAGCATCTGGGGCTAATTTACTGGAGTGAGTCCAGCCCACTCACTCTACCTCCTAGAGCCTGCGGACTCTGCAAAGTTTGGAAAGGCAAGCCTGCATTTTAAAAATGCCTTTGAGCTTAGTGTGTGTGTGTGTGAAATGCAGAATAATGCAAATTTTTTTTCTTCCACAAGTAGCAGAGCGAGTAACGCTGGCAGTTTTACACAACAGAGATGGAAAATGGACCCCTGGTGCAATGTATTCCATGCTTACAAGCTGCCCGCTGGGGTTTTAATGTGAAAGATAATTTTGCCTTAAATAATTGGCTCAAATTAAAAAAAAAGAAATATGAGAGCACTCTTCTGCAAACAATCTGAGTCACTGCTGGGCTTGGAAAGTGGTTATTGCTGAGAATTGGGCCCAGATGATGACCTCTCAGGCCTTATTGCAGTAACAGACCTGCGTGCTCCCCACATTTTTTCTCCTGAGAGAAGATGCGCTGAGAGCAAGTTGAGGAGGCTTAGGGTGAACTGACTCCTCTTCCTGCTTTTTTAGTTTCAAAATACTGAAGGGGCATTTTCTAGCCCGGCATGTGGGCACTTAACCACACGCCTCCTATTACCCTGATGAGACGCACGCAGCTTGGCCCTCGCACGTCCATTTACCCTTTAATTTAATAAGTTTTCCCTTCATGGAGCTGCTAAGAGTCTTTTCCTAAGAAAAACAACCAGTATCCATACCCTCTTGCCTTTCCCTGTAACAGTGAATATACCTCTTCAAAAAGCTTTTTTAAAAAAATCATTCATTTTAATTGGAAGTTAGTTAGTTTACAATATTGAGACGGTTTTTGCCTTATGTCAACATGAATCAGCCACAGGTCTACATGTGTCTGACAGCATATGGTGTGTGAGAAATGGACTGGAGGAAGGGACAGAGGCCAGGTCACGTGTGCAGACAGAGCCCTGGTTCACAGCCCAGAGCCTCTGCCCTGGAAGCCCGCCCTACGCCCTACTCGTCGGCCACAAACAGCCTGGGAAGCCAGCCTGCTGTCGGATGGACTAGACTTGTAGGGAGACAGACTGCTCCATCTGTAACAATCCGGGAAGATAAATAATAGCTTATGTAATCACCTACCCCAAATGGCCAGGACTCGACTTAAAACTTCCAGCTTTCCTAATTTTTGTCCCTGCTTCTAACTTGGGACCAAGCAGAGAAAGCCAAATAGGCAGCCCCCTCGCCAACCCATCCCCTGGTGGCTGAATCTGCCTGCAATGCGGGAGATCTGGGTTTGGTCCCTGGGTTGGGAAGATCCTCTGAGAAGGGAAGGGCTACCCACCCTAGGATTCTGGCCTGGAGAATTCCATAGACAGAGGAGCCTGGCAGGCTGCAGTTCATGGAGTCGCAAAGAGTTGGACACAACTGAACGACTTTCACAACTCATCACGCAGGACACCCCCCACCCCCTTCTAGTTCGCCCACCTCCAGCTCCCTGAGACCAGCAGCCTCAGAGCAGGACGCAGGAATCTTCCTTCCCCGTTCTTCTCCAGGAAACCCTCCCATCCCTGCTGCCCTCTGCTTTGGCATGTCTGCCAAATGCAAGGGACCTGGCTGCTTCCCTTGCCTCAGCAAACGCTGGATAAACCTCCTCTGCTTGTTCTCCTGGAATTGGTCTTGGTTTATTTCCTCTTGTCATAGCTCATGGGAAGGTGTGACATTAATTAGGTGTGCCCACAACTGTTGGGGGCTTCCCTGGTGGCTCAGATGGTAAAGAATCAGCCTGCAATGGAGACCTGGGTTCCATCCCTGGGTCAGGAAGATCCCCTGGAGCAGGAAATGGCAACAGTAGCAACTTTTCTGGAGCTCTGTGCATCTCTCTCCTGTCCCCAGATGAAAAGGAACAGATAGAGGGCAGATAATATACACGCTCTGCCACATCAAAATGACCTACTTCAGGGGCAGAGTAGTGTGAGAGCTGTTCCTTCCTCATCCCTTGCAAGTCCATAAGAGCATCCTTTTTAGCCAAACCTGGGAGTTCCTTTTAGACAACCCTTCAGATCTGACTGGTGTATCAGGCTCATTTTTATCCTTAAGAGCCTAAGAATGGGCAAGTGGGACTCTTAATTGGGAACATTTATTCCATTATTCGGAGAAGGCAATGGCACCCCACTCCAGTACTCTTGCCTGGAAAATCCCATGGACGGAGGAGCCTGGAAGGCTGCAGTCCATGGGGTGGCTAAGAGTCGGGCACGACTAAGCGACTTCACTTTCACTTTTCACTTTCATGCATTGGAGAAAGAAATGGCAACCCACTCCAGTGTTCTTGCCTGGAGAACCAGGGACTGGAGAGCCTGGTGGGCTGCAGTCTATGGGGTCGCACAGAGTCAGACATGACTGAAGTGACTTAGCAGCAGCAGCAGCAGTTCCATTATTTTTCCTTTTATTTAGTCATTCAACGCACATTTATTATGTGCTAATATAAAGGCTTGAATTTATTTATTTTTTTAACCTCAGATAAATGGTTTATTTAATAAGTAATAAATAAGGAGGAATTTTGTCCAGATTAAAAAAAACGTTTTTGGTCTGAACACATGAAGTATACAGCAACTACTGATAAATAAGAATAAGGAACTTGACATAGTAATAGATCAGGTGAAAAGACCTATGAGTTTTGGCTGATTATATTTATTTGGCTTTTATTTTCAGAGATGTTTTTGAACACATACTTTTGATTCAGGAGCAACTGAATTTCCCCTGTGGGGCTCCTAGGAGATAGCTGTCCAAAGTTCAGCCACAGGGACTAGACTCATCCTTCAGCATCTCACCAAAAGGTTTTATTTTTCACCCCAGCTTTTCATACTTTTCATCAGTTTTCTGATGCTAAGCTTTTATGCTCTTGTTTCTAAGCTTGTTTGCTTGTTTTTTTAGTTACTGGTGTAATTCAGAAGTGCTCTTGGAAAATGCTTATTGTTTAATGTTCAGACATCAAGTCCAAGCCCTTACTATGCATTTACCCATTTATTTGATAAGTATTTATTAAGGGCCTGCAAAGTCGGGGTTTTGGGCTTCCCAGGTGGTTCAGTGGTAATGAATCCTTTTGCCAACGCAGGAGACCTGGGTTCAATCCTTGGGTTGGGAAGATTCCCTGGAGAAAGAAGTGGCAACCCACTCCAGTATTCTTGCCTAGAAAATCCCATGGACAGAGGAGCCTGGCAGGCTACAGTCCATGGGGTCGCAAAGAGTTGAGCACGACTGAGTGACTGGATTTAGCAGGAAGCCAAAGACACTTAAGCCAGAGGGCCCTTCACTGCCTCTCTGCTTCTGAGTCTGTGGGAGGAGCCCTGCCATCTCTTCAACAGGCTCACCTGATTTTACAAAACTTGCAAGTCATGTATTTTAGCCAATATCGGTTAAGATGTCTGTTGTTTTCTCTGCAACCTCGCCTCTTGTCAAACCACTTCCTCTCGTGTTGCCTGAGGTTAGAAGAACTTTGGGGAAATTTGAGACCTGCCTAGGAGGAAGCTGAGCTGGAGATTTACTTGGTTTGAGTGTGGTGGGATATGTTTGTGTGCACAGCAAAGTTCTTGCGGCCAGAGATTCATGATGGGCCTAGTGGCAAAGCCGGAGATTCAGTTCTACTGCTGATATATTGACACCATACTCAGTGACTTCCACTCTCTTTGGTGGCTGGTCAACTGGCCTTGGATTCTTTCACTTAGATACCCCCTTCCCTGACACCTGCTGGCATGTGATGCTAGCTCCCTTGCTAGCTCCCACACACGTGCCTCAACTCATCACCCACTGTTAGCTTTCTTTCACACCACCCTCCATGCAAACAGGACTCCCTGCCCTTAGCACATGCTTGACTCTGAGATGGCCTTGCTCATCCCTATGGACACAGGTTCTTACTCACTTCTTGCTCATTTGACATGAAATAGTGACACTCAGGGGCTTCCCAGGTGGTTTAGGAGGAAAGAATCCGCCTTCAATGCAGGTGATGCAGGTTTGATCCATGCGTTGCGAAGGTCTCCTAGAGGGAGGCATGGCAATCCACTCCAGTATTCCTGCCCGCGAAATCCCATGAACAGAGGAGTCTGGCTGGGCTGCATCCATGGGTTGCACACAATCAGACACAGCTGAAGCGACTGAACACACATGTTCATTGACACGCAGAGAGATGACATAAAACCCATGCCTACTCACTCATGTTTTTCCATGAGACAGCAAGAGACATCGCCACCCATCAGGCTTCAAACCCCAAGGGCATGCAGATTTGTCTCATCAGACTTTACTTGGAAACACAAATTTAAGATGAACTTATTAAGGGTGTCAAGGCCACCTCCACAGAGCAGTGAGCCCCAAGCATGGGGCCTCCGTATGCGTGGGTCTCCACGCAGTGGCACTGGTCACTCCCCTGTGAAGACAGTCCTAGAAGAAAGAGCAGGCAACAGCAATCTGGGTGAGAAAAGGGTAATAGCAGGGAATTTGGGTGAGAGAAGGGTGATAGCAGGGAAGGTGGGAGAAGCGGAGAATCTGGCATGTACTTTGAAAGTAGAATCAATAGGCTTTCCTGTTGGATGGATGAGGGGAATGAGAAAAAGGGTGAAATCTAGCCTGCCTCCCACACTTCCGTCTTGAGCATCTGCGTGGAAGAAGCATCTACATGGCACCTCTGACTTCAAGGGGAAAGACCATTCATTTGGTTTTGGTCTTCTGGGGTTTGAGATCTTTTGGATATCTGAGTAGACAGTTGCAACTAGGAGGCTGGCATTCCAGGGAGGGGTGGGTGTTGGAGATAGAAATTCTAAGTCACTTGTAGAAAGATATTTAAAGCCATGAGACTGACTAAAATCACCGGGACAGAAGTGCAGCTGAAAAAGAGAAATCTGAGCCACAGTCCCCTTTAGAGTTGAGGTGTTCTAGAAAACAGTCCAAATAGAGTGGTATTAAATGCATTTTACTGAATTGATGTTCCAAGGTAATGTGTGCCGCAGCCACCCATTCCTCTAGAATGGACTGCTTACTGGAAGTTAGGTGAAGGAGGGCTTTCATTTAGAAGGGGCTGTCCCATCACATCTGTGGTCATCCTTTATCCTTGGGAGAGATATGCTCTTTGTGGAGATAACGCCGAAGCTTAGAAAGGGAAGTCGCTCAGTCGTGTCCGACTCTTAGCGACCCCATGGATTGCAGCCCACCAGGCTCCTCCGTCCATGGGATTTTCCAAGAAAGAGTACTGGAGTAGGGTGCCATTGCCTTCTCCAGTTTATCAAGAATACCTATATATAAAGTTAGTTGTTAATAAATTCATACAACACAACATAGTTATCCATGAATCTTCATTTTTCTTTCCCTAATACTAAAAAGGATAAATATACTATCGGCTGTTATCATTTGCTGATGACAACATCTGCTAATCAGAACATGTAATACTTTGAAAACTGTTACTACAAAATGTGGAAAATCCTATGGTTAATACTGTTAAGTTTTTTTAAAAAAAGTGACAATAAACAAGTATTTCTGTAACACTATAACTTTTACTAGGGAAATCCTTAAAACCCACATGTTTTTGGGGGGTATTTATCTGGTTTATTTCTTTTTTAATAATTGTAGTAAATACTTCAGTAGAAAAAGTCCAAGCTTATAAAGTAACTACTGCTGTTAATTTAAAATGAAGCATTCTATTCAGAAAACCCATTGTAAAAAACTTTTATAATTCAGTATAATATAAAATTACTTAGTAAAAATGGACATAGTTCTTTGATCCCAATTCTAGAAAAGAGTAAATTTTCACTTAGGTTTTAAAATATTTGATTCAAACACTCATTAAGAGCCAACTGCAGGATTTTTCAGACCCACTCTTAACCGGTTTATAAAAAAGACCAGCACCATCTCACACTACTGAATCATGATAAAAAAAAAAAGACAAAAACCCAAAACATTATAGAAATGACAACAGTTAAACCACAACAAAACAGTTATCATCAACTATTAAAGAGTCTTAGGTCTCCAAGTTAATATCTCCCCTCTAGAGTTGTGCTGGTTTCTTCTTATTTCTGAGGCAAATAAAAAGAATCTTATAGCTGCCACTTTGTTCCAAATACAAGTTTCCTAATAAAGTAAATTTCTACAGGATTGGTTCGGTAAAGTAAAATCTTTCCTTCAATCCTGAATCTTTTCTTGAAACTAAATTAGAAAATACTAGGGAAACCCAAGTCATGACCCTAGCCTAGAAACCAGAGCTTAGAAACCAGAGCTCAAGTTCACCCAGCCTGCTTTGCAGCAGGGACACGTGTGTGATCAGAAGCTTCCAGGCAGTCACACCGGCTTGCTACTTTGGGCGGGAGTGACGTCAGGACCCAGGCTCTGTGCAGAGGGTTTGTGTTCCATACCTGCCCCCTCTCAAGAGGAAGTAGTCGAGTACAGGTGGTGGTTTTCTGGTGGCTGTGAGACTGAGCTCCTGGTGGCCCAGGGTGTGGTTTGAGGGCAAGGCATCGGCAGTGTCAACCATGGTGGTCCCTCACCAGGCCAGTTGTTCGCGTGGCTTTGGAAGTTTCCAGGATGCCTAACCTTTAGCCTAGTTTGCCAGTCCTCCCAACCCCACTGTGAACACTCAATTTTTCTTTCATAAGCTCCTTTATTACAGGATTACTGTTGTTGCTTACAAGAGAAAACAATGACTAAGCTAATGTCCCTAAATGGGACTGCTAATCATATAAATGATTTAATATTTGTAAAGCACACAGCGCCTGGCAGATAAGCCCTATATGAGTATTTTCCCTTTTAATGAATAATTCTCACTTTGGATCCCAAACTCCATCCTAAGACTCTCAGATCACACATTATACAAGCATCTCTGTCTCAAAGGGGATGTTTTGATTTAACATGAGACAGTGTTTGCAACACCAGAAAAGTACTTTTGTCCAGAACCCAAGCCCAAGGCTACAATATTAAAAGAGTTCAAATGGGAAGATCTGCTATTAATAAGTAACTGAATTTTAAGAACTGCTTCCTTGGTCCATACCACACTGTCTTAAGAGCTGATTGTTCTGTCATTTGAAAATAATAAAGTGTCAAACTCAGCACCAATCACATGAAGTGAAAGACACAAATCAGAGAAGTCTGTGGGCAGCTCTGAGGGGAAAAAGACAGTAATGAGCTCCTGTAGAATAAATCATTTTCAGCCCATAGCCTTGTGTAGACAAGAGGCTCCCAGGGATGCTGAGTTGAAGAGGTGAGTTGCAGCAGAGAAGGCTCTGCAGACCAGGTTTGTGTCCTGCCTCTGTCAACTACTGTGTGATGTGGTGAAGACACTTAACTTTTGGAGATGATTAGAGTAGATGACATATGGACGCTTCTTGTGTGATAATGGGCTTCTCAGGTGGTGCTAGTGGTAAAGAACCCACCTGCCAGTGATGGAGATGTAAGAGATGTGAGTTTGATCCCTGGGTTGGGAGGATTCCCCTGGAGGAGGAAATGGCAACCCACTCCAGTATTCTTGCCTAGTAAGTTCCGCGGACTTCACTTTCTCTTTTCACTTTCATGCATTGGAGAAGGAAATGGCAGCCCACTCCAGTGTTCTTGCCTGGAGAATCCCAGGGACGGTGGAGCCTGGTGGGCTGCCGTCGATGGGGTCACACAGAGTCGGACACGACTGAAGCGACTTAGCATATATTAGCAAGTTCCGCGGACACAGGAGCCTGGTGGGCTACAGTCCAGGGAGTCACGAAGACTGACGAAGCTTAGCACGCACGCTCTGCATAGAGCAGTTGCTCAGTACACGTTTGTTCCTTTTTTCTCACTTTCCTCCTATCAGTTGTAAAACCAGGATGTTCTTCACACTGTGCATTTCAGGACTGACGCATTGTCGTTAGAGTTGAACACAACAATGCATGCTTAAGGAATTTTGTAAACTAGAAGCTTTTGTTTTTGAATGTGACACACTTCTGATTTGTTTGCTACATTTTGAGTTCAAAGAATGTGGCAAGTGTTTGGAATTGGCCAGAATGTTTGATAGGTTGTGAAAAAAAAATTCTTACCAATTATTTTGACGAGGGGAGACGTTACATGAAGTGATGTTGAAAGGGAGTGCTTTGTGGTTGTTAAATGCTATTGAGTTCATTAAAAGCATATATACAAGGATGGTGAAATAGAAAAACGTGTGTCACCTATCAAAAGGTATTGCAAACTGAATGAGAAAACTACTGCTATATTAAATTTCAGAAACGTCATGTTTAGTGGCTCCTGAATATTGGTAAATGTGAATTCTCCAAGGATATATCACGAGTAGCTCTTCTTCAACTTTTGTTGGACCCTGGAATAGAAACAAATCCTCTGTAAAGACTGCTTTTGGCTGTAACATTTCTCGGAAAGCTTCTGGGAAATGGTCAATAAAGGGACATAGTTCTTTATGGATGAAGACCCTGACTTGCCAAAAAATGCTGGGTGTGAGAGTGGCTGGTGGAAAGAAAGGAATGAAAAGGGAAAAGGAATGAGACATGATCGCAAAGTCCAGTGGTAAATGCGACTTCAGGAAAGGTTTGATCCAGGGTCTTGATGATGTCAGAAAGAGGTCTTTATCTCTTTACTCTTCCTCCCTGCTGTTCATCCCAAGCAGAATCCCCATCATGTTTGTTGGCTTCATGGAGCATGAAGGAGGCCAATGTGGCTACAACTTTGCAAATCCTAGTGAGACATGCAGGAGAATTAAGTAGAAGATTGGTGGGAGACAGAACATATGTGGCCTTGAACACCAGGCAGAAAGCTTGAATGTTTTATTAAGAGCTGCTGCTGCTAAGTCGCTTCAGTCGTGTCCGACTCTGTGCGACCCCATAGACGGAAGCTCACCAGGCTCCCCCGTCCCTGGGATTCTCCAGGCAAGAACACTGGAGTGGGTTGCCATTTCCTTCTCCAATGCATGAAAGTGAAAAGTGAAAGTGAAGTCGCTCAGTCGTGTCTGACTCTTAGCGACCCCATGGACTGGAGCCTACCAGGATCCTCCGTCCATGGGATTTTCCAGGCAAAAGTACTGGGGTGGGGTGCCATTGCCTTCCCCGTTATTAAGAGCAGTGGTAGGT
The DNA here is from genome assembly GCA_935064755.1 of Tragelaphus eurycerus. Lineage (NCBI taxonomy): Eukaryota > Metazoa > Chordata > Mammalia > Artiodactyla > Bovidae > Tragelaphus > Tragelaphus eurycerus. The sequence goes on along the minus strand of CAKXYN010000059.1, from coordinate 2,422,969 downwards.
AACTAAAGATTTTTAAACAAGGGAGTTACATAATGTGATGCAGAGTTCTAAAACACTGATTATCCGTACAGAACGGTTTGGTGAAGAGCCAGAGAGGAAACAGAGTACAAAGTAAGTTAAATGGTTGTATTCGTCCCTCAGATCGAGGTAAAGATTGGGTGTGAGAGATGAGAGAAAGGAAGGAATCATGAGCGAGATGCTTTGTCTGTGGCACTTCTTTGTACCCCAAATTTACAGTGTCTTTCCTGGTATTTGTTTTGCCAGGGATCCCAGGGGTATTACCCATCTATGACCAGTTTTTACTGTTAATTTTTTTGACTTTGATTATTAGAGAGCTCTCAACCCAATATTACATGAGAAGGAAAAAAATGACTAAACAAATGGGACCTAATTAAACTTAAAAGATCTTGTACAGCACGGGAAACCATAAACAAGATGCAAAGACAACCCTCAGAATGGGAGAAAATAATTGCCAATGATGTTACTGACAGGGGATTAATTTACAAAATATACAGACAGCTCCTGTGGCTTAATATCTCCCCCCCCCCCAAATCAAACAACCCAATCAAAAAAATAGGCGAAAGATGTAGATACACAGTTCTCCAAAGGAGACATACAGATGGCCTTCAGGTACATGAAAAGATGCTCAACATCACTCATGATTCAGTTCAGTTCAGTTGCTCAGTCATGTCTGACTCTTTGCAACCCCATGAAATGCAGCACGCCAGGCCTCCCTGTCCATCACCAACTCCTGGAGTTCACTCAGACTCATGTCCATCGAGTCGGTGCAGCCATCCAGCCATCTCATCCTCTGTCGTCCCCTTCTCCTCCTGCTCCCCAATCCCTCCCAGCATCAGAGTCTTTTCCAATGAGTCAACTCTTTGCATGAGGAGACCAAAATACTGGAGTTTCAGTTTTAGCATCATTCCTCCCAAAGAAATCCCAGGGCTGATCTCCTTCAGAATGGACTCCTTGCAGTTGGATCTCCTTGCAGTCCAAGGGACTCTCAAGAGTCTTCTCCAATACCACAGTTCAAAAGCATCAATTCTTTGGCGCTCAGCTTTCTTCACAGTCCAAGTCTCACACCCATATATGACCACTGGAAAAACCATAGCCTTGACTAGATGGACCTTTGTTGGCAAAGTAATGTCTCTGCTTTTGAATATGCTATCTAGGTTGGTCATAACTTTCCTTCCAAGGAGTAAGCGTCTTTTAATTTCATGGCTGCAGTCACCATGTGCAGTGATTTTGGACCCCCCCCCAAAAAAATCTGACACTGTTTCCACTGTTTCCCCATCTATTTTCCATGAAGTGATGGGACCAGATGCCATGATTAGAGAAATGCAAATCAAAACTACAATGAGGTATTATCTCAGGACTATCAGAATGGCCATCATTAAAATGTCTACAAATAGTAAATGCTGTAGAGAGTGTGGAGAAAAGGGAACCCTCCTACACTGTTGCTGAGAATGTAAATTGGATAGTGGATGCTGGCTCTCACCACCGTTCCAATTCAGCATTGGAATGGAGGCTTCAGCCAGTGTAATAGACAGTAAAAGTAATAAATATATAAACATTTGGAAAGATCAAGATGGATTTTCACTATTAGAAGAGTATGTGATTTTTCTCCCTAGAAAAGCTAAGAGAATCAAACCCAGTAAGTCTTAAAATGTATGAATTAGAGGTCTGTATTATCTTTATTAGGCTTCCCTGGTGGCTCAGATGGCAAGGAATCTGCCTGCAGTGAAGGAGACCTGGGTTTGATCCCTGGGTCAGGAAGATCCCATAGGGAAGAAAATGGCTACCCACTCCAGTTTTCTTGCCTGGAGAATCCCATGGACAGAGGAGCCTGGAGTGCTACAGTCCATGGGGAGGCAAAGAGTGGGACATGACTGAGTGCTAATACTTTCAATTTTCATTGTCTTTGTTATCATTTAGTGACAACTCCATTCTAGGGTCTGAACTGAAGATGCAATGTTATTATCTTACTTAAGCATCATAACAAACTTGTTATTCCGATTTCACAGGTGAAGAAACATGCTCAGAGAGGAATTAACTTACTTAGGTTAACAGTGGGAGAAGGCAATGGCACCCCACTCCAGTACTCTTGCCTGGACAATCCCATGGATGGAGGAGCTGGTAGGCTGCAGTCCATGGGGTCGCTAAGAGTCAGACACGACTGAGCGACTTCACTTTCACTTTTCACTTTCATGCATTGGAGAAGGAAATGGCAACCCACTCCAGTGTTCTTGCCTGGAGAATCCCAGGGACGGCGGAGCCTGGTGGGCTTCCGTCTATGGGGTCGCACAGAGTCGGACACGACTGAAGCGACTTAGCAGCAGCAGCAGCAGCAGGTTAACAGTGAGTGGGAAATCTGGGGTTTGAATTCAGGGCACTGAGTCCAAAGTTCCTGCCCTTTACTGCTGGGCTCAACTCACTCCAAACACAATTTCCATCCCTACAAACCTGAGTGGAAAAGAAGATGCAGTCCATAATTATGCGATAAATCATAAATGCCCAAGAATAAACCAAACAATATACGTCTGTACCCAAATGAAGAAAAGCTGCTAAATGTTCTTGAAGGAAAGGAAAGAAAATCTAAATATAGTCAAAATCATACCACTCCTGGGTGGAAAGCACACTTATTACTGTGAAGATGTCGTTTCTCTTTAATTAACCTATAAATTCAATGCAATCCCAATTAATAGCTGAAAAGGGTTTATTTAACGCAAATTTGTTAAGCTGGTTCTAAAGTTCATTTGAAAGAAAAATCCAAAAGCCATTAAAAAAAGATTAACAGTTTTGACTACATACAAAGATTTCTGTATGTGTCAAAACACTGTGTTAATCGCTCAGCCATGCCTAACTCCGCCATCCCATGGACTGTAGCCTGCCAGGCTCCTCTATCTGTGGGATTTTCCAGGCATGAATACTGGAGTGGGTGGCCATTCCCTTCACCAGCGGATCTTCCCAACCCACGGGTCGAACTCAGGCCTCCCACATTGCAAGCAGATTCCTTACCATCTGAGCCACCAGGGAAACCCCAAAACTCTATACACAGAGTGAAAAAAAAAAAGATGATAGCTTAGGAAAAGTTTTTTGCCATACATAAGACAAAGTGTTATACCCCTAATAAACTGAGTGCCTCCACACGGATATGGAAACGACAAACAGCCTGACAGATGAGATAAAGCTCTGAACAAGCAATTCAGAGAAACGGAAATGTAAATGGTCAGTAAAATATGAAAAGATGCTCAAAGTCTCAAGTAGTCAGGTAAACAGAAATCAAATGATGGAAATTTCAATTTCTGCCTATCAGATTGGCAAACATTTCAAGATTATTAGCGTCCAGTGTGGGTAAGGTGGTGGGAAATGGACACAATTTTCATTGCTGGTGGAAGATTAAATTGTTATTGAGGGAGGAAATGAACAGGCTGAGCTGACTCTGTCTTGAAAAAGAAGGAAACTCCATCTTGTACTTTCACTAAGCTTTGGACTATGTGTCTGGTAACAATGGGGATAACATACCTATGGCTGAACTGGCCTCCTGGATTGATAAACAACAGACTCCATACCAAGATTTCCTGTTGCCAAAAAGAATGTAATAATCCCCTATGCAGTCCATCACCTTTGTAATCATTATGGCACCCACTGGTGTAGGCTACAATGTATAACCAGCTGACCCTTCTGATTATGAATCATGGCTGTAACCTGACTGTATCGGCCTTTAACACTTTCCAGGCTAGGTTTAAGGAATTTGGGGATGTGGGCCTGAGCAGTACACATAAGGTATATAAAGTGAAGTCGCTCAGTCGTGTCCAACTCTTTGGGACCCCATGGACTGTAGCCTACCAGGCTCCTCTGACCATGGGATTTTCCAGGCAATAGTACTGGAGTGGATTGCCATTTCCTTCTCCAGGGCATCTTCCCAACCCAGAGATCCAACCCGGGTCTCCCGCATTGTAGACAGACGCTTTACCATCTGAGCCACCAGGGAAGTCCTAAGGTATATAAGGTTTTCACCAAAGTCGGTTGGAGTCCTTGGCTAAGAGGAAACTCTGCCTTGGGCCCGTTGGTGTAATAAACTGCACCCTACTATCTGCATTGTCCTTCCGAGTGAGTTTGTTTCCTGGAACACATGGCTACAGCATTGTAATCTTTTCAAGTAATCTGCTGCTGCTGCTGCCACTAAGTCGCGTCAGTCGTGTCCGACTCTGTGCGACCCCATAGATGGCAGCCCACCAGGCTCCCCCGTCCCTGAAATTCTCCAGGCAAGAACACCGGAGTGGGCTGCCATTTCCTCCTCCAATGCATGAAAGTGAAAAGTGAAAGTGAAATCACTCAATTGTGTCTGACTCTAAGTGACCCCATGGACTGCAGCCTACCAGGCTCCTCCATCCATAGGATTTTCCAGGCAAGAGTACTGGAGTGGGGTGCCATTGCCTTCTCCATTCAAGTAATCTAGTGGTATCTATTTGGGCTTCCCTGGTGGCTCAGACAGTAAAGGATCTGTCTGCAATGCAGGAGACCTGTGTTCAATCCCTGTGTTGGGAGGATCCCCTGGAGAAGGGCATGGCAACCCACTCTAGTATTCTAGCCTGGAGAATCCCCATGGACAGAGGAGCCTGGTGGGGTACAGTCTATAGGGTTGCAAATAGTTGGATATGACTGAGCCACTAAGCACAGCACACACAGTGGTATCTATTAAAATGGAATATGTATATATGCTTTCATCCAGAAATTTCATTTCCAAGGAATCTAGTCTGTAGAAATCAAGCTACCAGTAAAATAAGGATATGTATAAACATGCTACTCTAGTGTAGTTTGTAACAGAAAAATAATTATTTGAAAACTCTAAATAGTTGAATGAACTATGTTCATTCATACTATTGACAATTATGCAGCTATTAAAAAAAGATTGCATTGCATCTGTAGAAAAATCCATAATATTATTAATGTGAAATAATGTAATCTGCTGAGTAATGATTATAGTAGTTTTGTTAAAGTAAAATACTATAACCCATATATCATAATCTTAGGTATTTTTGAATATATTTATTTATATGTATATATAAACATAGACTGTGGCAGAATACTTATAAAACTTAACATTGGTTTTTTTCAAGGTGGTGGGATTGAATGAAGCCCGGAGAGAAAGATTATGAACTATCTTAACATAAGTCCATTGTTCTTTACCTGTTAGAAGCAACTATTGCTTTTGTACTGCCAGCTACAAGCTGGTACTTGCCATCTACCTCTGCAGAGATCAAATTATGAGCTGCTTCAGTTGTTGACCTTCAACACCCCCTGAAAGGAATTTAGGGTGGAGATCAGGAATGAGGCATTCTGTGTACTGGGAAAAACTAGCAGAACAGGTCTTCAGATATTTTCAGGAGAAGATTTTGTGAGCCCAATTCTTGCATCTCCTCATATCTAGATCATGGCCAATTTGTCCATCATGGCAATTTCCAAGATGAGAACCCCCAGCATTGCGGAGGGACCAACAATGGTATGGGGGCCAGAGTTGGTATGTCTTATATGTAAAAGCATCCTATATTCCTCTAAGTAATAGTTTAGTAGTTGTTTGGGGGACATTAAGCCTCAAATCAGCCCTGGAATTAATCCCATTCCCTCCATGAAAGATTAACCAAATTCCAGATGAATCCCTAGTGCGCTTCTTTGTTTATGATGTCAGAGTTACTAATCCTTTTTAGCCAAGGAAACAATTATTATGTGTTGCAAATATGGACTCTTGTCAGCTCATCAGCAGACCATTTGGTTAAGAGATAAGAGGAGGAAATCCTTTGTCTTTCAAGATAATCTGCTAGAGAGACCCTTGTGCATGGTGGGTGGGCTGGTTGAAAAAAAGAATTCAGAAAAATTCCCCTTAAGAATTGCTTTGGAGCATGTGGGTTGGCATCTTTCTAGCATTACTTTTCTTCCTCAGAAATCCTTTGCCTTACTCAGAAGAACCCTTGGGACCAGTCACAGGAACTAGACAGGTCAAATTTAGTTCTTGCTAAGATGTTTTTCCACTGAATGTGAACAAATGCAATTCCTGGGCTGTGTGACTATGAGGTGTGTGGCTTCAATGATGTTTGTGTCATTTGAAGGAGAATGCAATCTCTCAGGAAACTCTTTAATGCAGTAAGGAATTTTTTTTTTTTGACTCGTGGTAAAAGAAAAAGAACATGAAATTTCCCATCTTAGCTATTTTTAGGTGTATATATGGATCAGTAACGTTGGGTATCTTCATTTTATTGTACAACCAATCTCCAGAACTTTTTCATCCTGCAATACAGAAACTCAGTTCTGTATCTCCCCCAACTCCTCCCTGCAGCCTCTGGCAACCACCATTGAACTTTCTTTGCTAAGAGTTTCTGTGACTACACACCTCATAGAACAGGAATCACCCAGTACTTGTCTTTTTGTGACCAGCGTATGGGCTTCCCAGGTGGCATTAGTGGTAAAGAACTTGCCTGTCAGTGCAGGAGATGTAAGAGACGTGGGTTCGGTCCCTGGGTCAGGAAGATCCCCTGGAGAAGGGCATAGGAACCCACTCCAGTATTCTTGCTGGAAAATGCTATGGACGGAGGAGCCTGGTGGTCCATGGAGTGGTCCACAGGGCCACAGAGTCAGGTACAACGGAAGTGACTGAGCACACGTATTTCCCTTAGCATAATGTCCTCAAGTTTCATCCATGCTTTGGCATGTATCAGAACTTCCTTTTTAAGGCTGAATAATATTCCACTAGGCATCCAAAAAGGAATTTTAATACTCAAATTTTATATCTATTTAGTTAGATATAAAATTTAAAATTCATCTATTTTAATCCTTAAATATCTTATCCCCTTCCTTTCTTCCTTCTTTCCTCCCTTTTACTTCTTCCCTCCTTCTTTCCTAGCTTCCTTCCTTCCTTTCTTTCATTCCTTTACTGCAATGCCTGCTCTATGACTGAGAGCAAAAACCACAAATGGTTAAGACATTATCGTGTCCTAGAAGTTCTCAAGGTGGGCATACAGTTATAATCCAAGGCAGAATAGGCCATTTGAGCAATTTGTTAAAGTAACAAAGAAAGACACATCACCTCAAATTGACCCTATGCCAGGCCCTATTATTTCTAAAACCTCCTGACTGCTCTTTCACTCATAGAAGATAAAAGTGGGCTAAGAGCATGGCATTTGATAACTTAGGACTGATACTTGCTTCACGGTTTTAGGCTATAAGTTCTGCCTCTTACAGAAAATAGACCCACTCCATGGGCTTGAGACGATGGTTGTGGTTTGCATTTTTGATCCGTAAAAGCAGAAAGGAGGGGTTACTGAGTGTCCTGCTAATGCTCTGGTCTAAGAGTGACAGACACTGGAACATTCAGCAGAGATAGAAAACCCATAGCGCCACAGGACTGGCCTCTCAAGTTCAGATGTTTAGTGAAAACTCAGGTCAAATCTCCTTTTTACTTGCACAGAATGGAGAACCTCATTTTACCTTAACTGAGTTGTTTGCTTCATTCTCTTAGGGTCTTATTGGGCTATGCCCCTCAGGCCTAATTTTTGAGTTGATAAATGGGCAAGTTTGGTCCTAAAATGGATTATGGGCCAGGAAGGTGGGGACCAGCTGCTGGCACATTGTGCATTTTATTTTCTATCGATAGCCCTGTTATGGCGCACAGGCTCTCGGGTTTCCTGAGAAATGCAGCCATTCTGTAAACAAAACGCTGTCATTTTAAGCCATTAGAATGCATTATATGAGGCATAATGGCCAAAGCAGCACGATGGGAAGTCAGTGAGACATAGACTGGTGAAATCTCCGGCTTTCTGACTGCCCTGGGACTTGACTGCCATAATGAACTCAGCCTTCTCATTACCCTTTGTGTTAAAAAAAAAAAAAAAAAAAGCATAAATGTGCTTTCCTACTTCAAGTCGAGGTGGACTTAGCAGTGTGTGCTGACTCTAGTTTGCTGTTTCAGGGACTCTAGTTGTTTTTGGAGTCACATAGTCTTCTCTTGGGTTTCCCTGGTGGAGGAGTGGTAAAGAATCTGCCTGCCAAGAGACTTGGGTTTGCTCCCTGGGTCTGGAAGATCCCTGGAGGAGGAAATGGCAACCCACTCCAGTATTCCTGCCTGGGAAATCCCATGGCAGGTTACAGTCCATGGCAAAGAGTTGGCCATGACTGAGCACACACACGTGCAGAATCTTCTCTTAAAAGATGTTATTTAATTGCACCTCCCCTTCCAATAACCCCTACCCCCCACACCTAACCCATCCTTCACTTTTTTGGAAACTTCAGCTCCTTAGCTCCTAAGGTGTCAGCCAACAGTTTTAACTGCAGAAGAACTTTGTCTCTCATGTTTTAGACTTGGAGCTGAGTCCTTTAACCATGCTTGTAGATCCTGTATTATCAAATACAATGTAATTTTTATTTTGTCAATGTACGGGAAGATGGCTCCATGGGAGAACAGCTCTACCACTGCATTCTATGCATTAGTTTCCATGGAAAGTGGACGCCAAGATAGGATTAAACATGCAAGGATTTCATCTGAGGACACTCTCGTGTGGCAGGAAATGGTAAGGATATTGGGAGAAAACTGGGAGAGCATCAGCTCACTGTGCAAATTGAACCCCAGTGAAGAAAAGAGGGAGAGAAGTCTGTGTGAAAGCATCAGAGGCTGGCATGCAGTTTTTAAGGTTTGTCAAGATCTAGGGGAAATCTTTGGGTCAAAGTCGGCAGTCAGAAAGGGTCCCATGTCTCTTAGGAGCCCGGCTGCCTAACCAGTCTCCCTGCTAGCTCATTCGATGGTAGGCCTGGACTTCAAATTCTCAACTTAAGAGCACCAGCCTTTCTCTAAAAACTTCATTGTCTGAGGCTCCCCCGTCTACTAGAGCCTGCCACAGTATTTGATAAATTGCACCCTTGCCTCGGAGGATGGGGCAGGTCAAGGTTCCAACACCACGTTTCAGATGTCAGCAGAGAAGCCCTGAACGCAGTGTGCAGGGCAGGCTCGAATTCCACTTCTGTGCCTGTCATTTCTCTTGTTGTTTTCCAGTCTTACAGCAAATGAAAGGAAAAGAGCATGTGCACGTGTGGACGGTGTTGGTAATTTTGCCCATCACATATGCAGGGAGCAGCCTTTGTTCAGCAGATAAACACAGTCCAACAACCAAGGAGTCATGCTTTTGGGAAATCATGGCAAGACATGATAAAGACATAGGAAAGGGGAGGGGGCGTGTTGGGGTTGAGGTTTTTGAGGCTCTTACATACCTCCTGCTCACTAATCATTAGACCTGTGCTGTCTGGAAACACCTGGTGTTTTTTCAGAAGAGTGAACCTGTGTGCTGTAGTTAATGATATGTGTAAGAGTGCACAGCAAAGGGAGAACCAGTCCACGGGTTCTCCATCTGTCCTGACCTCACTCGGGACAAATCAGGAAGGTGAGTGATTTTTAGATCATGCTTGAGCCTCAAGACCCAGCTAATCACAACCCACGAAGGATGCTCCAGTAAACTCCTGCTTCAGAGCCTACTTCAACAGGAGAGAGACAGAAGTCAGATTCTCTTTAATGGAGGCATCAAATTCTTGAGTCTTTGATGGACCTGGAAACCATTGGCTATTATTAATGTCATTGTCATTCAGTTGCTAAGTTATGTCCGACTCTTTGTGACCCCATGAACTGCAGCACATCAGGCTTCCCTGCCCTTTACCATCTCCCAGAGCTTACTCAATCTCATGTCCATTGAGTTGGTGACGCCATCCAACCATCTCATCTTTTGTCACCCTCTTCTCCTGCCTTCAGTCTTTCCCAGCATCAGGGTCTTTTCCAATAAGTTGGCTCTTTGCATCATGTGGCCAAAGTATTGGCGCTTCAGCTTCAGCATCAGTCCTTTCAATGAGTATTCAGGGTTGATTTCCTTTAGGATTGACTGTTTTGATCTCCTCACAGTCCAAGGACTCACAAGAATCTTCTCCAACACCAGTTCAAAAGCATCGGTTCTTCAGTGCTCAGCCTTCTTTATGGTCCAACTCTCACATCCATACATGACTGCTGGAAAAGCCATGCTGCTGCTGCTGCTAAGTCGCTTCAGTCGTGTCCGACTCTGTGCGACCCCATAGACGGAAGCTCACCAGGCTCCCCCGTTCCTGGGATTCTCCAGGCAAGAATACTGGAGTGGGTTGCCATTTCCTTCTCCAATGCATGAAAGTGAAAAGTGAAAGTGAAGTCGCTCAGTCGTGTCTGACTCTTAGCGACCCCATGGACTGGAGCCTACCAGGATCCTCCGTCCATGGGATTTTCCAGGCAAAAGTACTGGGGTGGGGTGCCATTGCCTTCCCCGTGGAAAAGCCATAGCTTTAACTATATGGACCTTTGTTGGGAAAGTGATGTTTCTGCTTTTTAATATGCTATTTAGGTTTGACATTTTGTACAGTTTTTAACTTGGGGAAATGTTCCTTTCCCTTTCGTGTTCTGCTTTCCCTGTTTCTATGATATAACTGGTCTTTCAGGACAGATGCAGGTTGGGGTTGGTACCCAGCTGCATATTAGGCCAGTGGGCTGAAGATGGAGCAAAAGTCCATTTTCAACCTGAACAAGAACACAGTCCATCCTAAAGGCCATCATTGTAGGCTCTTGGCTATTTGTTCTCAGCACAGTGAAGGGCTTGATGGAGCAGCATTCCCAGTGGAATTGAGTTCTCAGAGATCTTTCCTGAGATCAGGTCACAAAGTGACATCATGTCACAACCCCAATATGTTTCTTGTTTGTCAAGAATTTATTCATGAACCTGAGGCTCATGTCCATTGGGAATTCAGTCTCATAGGGAATGCCTTCTTTTTTTTTGGCAAGAGAACTGTATAAATAATATAATGTTTGGCATGTAAGTCCCCCTAAATATTGAAGAAGTAAAGGAAGTAGCCCAAAAGAAAAGCAGACAGTAGAATGGGGAAAATGGGACAGGACAGAAATACTCCATCTCTCAAGTTCATGCCCTCCTCGTGTGGTTTTTATGGTGAAATATGTTGGTGGGAAAATGCTGAGCATCTTCCACACAGGCTGACAATGTCCATTCTTTTGGTTTTATCATAGGAGGGCAGAAAAGGGAGGTGTACAATGGCATTCACAAGTTGACTCTATGGGGACTGCCCAGGTAGTCCAGTGGCTAAGCCTTGGCACTCCCAATGTAGGGGACCTGGGTTCGATGCCTGATCAGGCAACTAGATCCCACGTGCCACAGCTGAGAGTTCACACACCACAGCTAAAGACCCCACATACCACAAGGAATGTGCTGCAACTAACACCCGGCATAACCAAGTAAGGAAGTATATAAAAAACCCACAAAAAAACAAGTAGACACTGTGATTTATCTTTATATACATTTTCCCATTCAGTTTTCTAAAAGGAAGGGCCCCATGGATAAGTGTGATTAATTTTGATTTATATATTTATTAGGGAGGGTTCAATGCATAAAATAGTACCTGCAGTCAAATGCTCTACCACTAAGCTATAACCCCCCTATGAAACAGAATCTCTTCTGGGAAGTTTCAACAGAGAATCATTTAAGGTGATTGGATGCTTATAGGGTATCCAATGGATGCTGGACAGCTAGTCCCTAAAGCTTACTTCCTGCAACCTTGCTTGTTAGCAGAAAAGCAACCAAAGTGGCAGGGAGATGGTTTCTGCCTTCTAGATCTGCGGGAGGACACCTAAGTGATTCAGAACCCTACCTGGAAGAGTATCTGTGGGATGTATTATAGTTTTAGGCTTTCCAGACACTGAGTTATTGGAGGGCAGAGTCTCCCTCCAATAAGAGTCTCCCTCTCTCTCTAAGGAGATCTCCCATCACAGGTTGCAAATTGTCTCAGACAGGCTAAATAAAATTGTTTGTTCCAAGTGAAAAGAACATTATGGTTAAAATGCACCTGAAATCTGATGGACCAGGGCTCCGATCTCTGCTTCAGAACTTCCTAGTTGTTTAGATCAGATCAGATCAGTCGCTCAGTCATGTCCAACTCTTTGCGACCCCATGAATCGCAGCACGCCAGGCCTCCCTGTCCATCACCAACTCCTGGAGGTCACTCAGACTCACATCCATCGAGTCAGTGATGCCATCCAGCCATCTCATCCTCTGTCGTCCCCTTCTCCTCCTGCCCCCAATCCCTCCCAGCATCAGAGTCTTCTCCAATGAGTCAACTCTTTGCATGAAGTGGCCAAAATACTGGAGTTTCAGCTTTAGCATCATTCCTTCCAAAGAAATCCCAGGGCTGATCTCCTTCAGAATGGACTGGTTGGACAATTCTCTTAAAGTGTCTAAGTCCTAGTTTATAAAATGGGAATGATACTACTCCCTTATGGGGTTGGAGTGAGAATTAAGTCTGATGCACTAAGTAAAGTGCTTAGTGCAGTATGCAAAGCCCAACAAGGATCCAGCCAATTGTAGAAAGGATTAACAAGGTTCTACCATAAGTACTAGACCAGAACGGTTACCCAGGTGCATGGTCTTTGCTGTAAATCTCCTGAGGTAACAGAGACGAGACAGATCCAAAAATGTTTTGAGGGTCAAAATAAATACTTATGAGACCAATGCTTTAAAAATATGTTTAATATTATTAGACTTCCAACATATCTTATTATTAGAATTTATTGTAACTCTGAGGTATCAAGGTGGATTCTATGAGCCTTACACCCATGTGGATCTCTTATAAGCACCATTTTTATTTTATATGGGCTTCCCTGATAACTCAGTTGGTAAAGAATCCACCTGCAATGCAGGAGACCCCGGTTTGATTCCTGGCTCAGGAAGATCCACTGAAGCAGGAACAGGCTACCCACTCCAGTATTCTTGGGCTTCCCTTGTGGCTCAGCTGGTAAAGAATCCACTTGCAGTGTGGGAGACCTGGGTTCAATCCCTGGGTTGGGAAGATCCCCTGGAGAAGGGAAAGGCTACCTACTCTAGTATTCTGGCCTGGAGAATTCCATAGAATGTATAGTCCATGGGGTCCCAAAGAGTTGGACACGGCTGAGTGGCTTTCACAATTCACTTCACTTCACTTTATTTTATACATTGCAGTGGGTTGAGACGTGTCCTCCAAGAGATATGTTCAGGTCCTATCCCTCCATGTCTGAATGTGACCTTACTTGGAAATAGGGTCTTTATGGAAGTAGGCAAGTTATGATGAAGTTGTACTGGAATAGGGTGATCCAAAAATCCAGTGATTGGGGTCTTGATTAGAGAAAGGAGAGGGAGGTACACAGATACACTCAAAGGGAAGATGGACATATGAAGATGGAAGCAGAGATTGGAGTCATGCAGCTACAAGCCAAGGAATGCCAAAGAGTAACAGCTACCACCCGGCAGTAGGAAGAGACATTAAGAAACACACACACACACACACACACACACACACACACACACAAAAGGAACAGTTAGATTCTATATTAAAATGTGCAGGCAGATATGGTAGTTTATATGTAATACGATCATTCATAACTCAATGACGTTTTAGTTGCTGAGAAAATTTTTCTTTGCTATGATGTCTTTCCTAGAAGGAATGAAAAGTTATATGTGATGATACTATAATACTTGCTTTCTCAGATCAGATCAGATCAGATCAGTCGCTCGTCGTGTCCGACTCTTTGCGACCCCATGAACCGCAGCACGCCAGGCTTCCCTGTCCATCACCAGCTCCCGGAGGTCACCCAGACTCATACCCATTGAGTACTTGCTTTCTCAAACTAACACTAAATTAAGGTTGTGTTTTCACTTTTATTCGGTAGGCAGCGTAGGATCTTCTGTGTTGAAAGTTCATAGTTATAATTAATATTCCTTTGCATCAGGAAACCAAGAAAACCAAACAGTGTCATTAGAGTACATTCCTCATGTTGATACAACTTACTCAGGCCATTGTTTTGACACTCGTACTATAGGAAGGAGGACAAATATGCTTTACAGAGAATTAATTGCGTACAAGAGCTATTTATGTGAATACCAATCAACAGAAGCAGAGCAGTCTGGCTATTGATTTCTAGTGCTGTCAACATTTGCTAACATACAATAATAAAACTGTTAAACTCTATCCTCTCCATGAAAGAATGTGAACATTCTTAGAAGCTCCAGAGTGTTGAGTGCTGGAGAATTATAATTAGATTTTTATTTCCCAGGAATGAAAAATACCCATCTCAGAAAGCACCATACTTCAACCAGGGCAGAGATTGCCCGACTAGTGATCATTACCAGTCTATGATGTCACTAGTTGTTCTCCTGACACACGCTGTCTGTTCCAATTACATTTCTTACAAAAGTTAAACAGACAGTAGGTAATTGAAAATACCCTACTAGAAATCTCCCCCTTGGAGAAAGGTCTGGATTTCCTCAGCTGTTATTGATCATAGCACTGTGATCTCATTCAGGTCCTTGAAATGACCTTATGGCTACTCTCTATGTTCACAGAAAAGTGCAGTATTATTTGTTACAGCAGAGAACGGAGCTACGCAGCCCACCTTAGGAAGTTCTGTCTTATTGAGAGGAATGTACTTTCATCTCATAAATGGATAATTTAACTTAAATAATCACTCCCTTTGCCAATATTATGTTTTAGGACTTTCTTTTTTTCTTTTTTAGGTTCTTTAAGGTCAGAAGACATATATATGGCCCATTTAAAAGGATATTTTTCTTTTTGTTTGTCTTGGTAAGTGTAAATTGCTTTCTTAGCAATGTACAATTACAGTCCAAATAGTGACACAAAACACCAATTTCCTCATTTTGAAGATACATGGGATTGTTGCTGGCAAAGGTTAGAAATTGTTGCAAAACTATCTTAAACTGTTTGTACAAGAGTTATCCAGGGCGCCAAAAGCTTTCTGCTCAACATAAATGAATGTAAGGATAAAGAAATAGTTCCAGCTTCCAGGAAAAGCCCACATATCAATAGTCAGTGCTCACTAGTGGGATGTTAGCAGAGTGTCTCGGGGTGTACCGTGACAAGGCTTGGAACAAGCTCTACCGTGCTTGCTTTCTGTAGCCCTAGCACAACGTGGCATACTGTAGAATCTCCTACTGGTGATTTGAGAGAGTTGGGCTTACCTGGTGACTCAGCCGATAAAAGAATCTGCGTGCAATGCAGGAGACCCGGTTCGATCCCTGGGTCAGAAAGATCCCCTGGAGAAGGGAATGGCAACCCACTCCAATATTCTTGCCTAGAGAAATCCATGAATAAGGGAGCCTGGTGGGCTACCGTCCAGGGGTCAAAAAGAGTCGGACACGACTGAGTGGCTTTTACTTTCATCGATAGAAAGGAATGCTCAGTGGATTGGAGGTCTCAGACCTTTAAGATTATAGATAAAATAACTATTTTGGATTATTTGGTAACTATTATTATTGGTAACTATTTGGATTTGGCATCTTTTGCTAAGTTACACCGATGCTTTTCAGAAATATGAAATGCAGCCATGGATGTGCTAGAGGCACCTGAAACCTGGGTGAGGGAGCTGGGAGTCATTGGGCTGCTTACAAAGAAGCTCTCATCCCCTTCAGTAGATAATAACTAGGTCCACATCAGAAAGTAAGTATCTGATGGCTGGACTTCAGTGTATCGCGCAGGTCTGTTACGGCTAAGTTGAGAAGCCCTGAGACCTGAAAACCCAGCAAGGGGACATTGAGGTGGGTTTTCTTGAAGATTTTGACTTAAGACGTCTCCCACCTTCTGATCCTGCAGGTGTTGCCAGTCTTCCCCATAAGAGTGAACATCCTGCTCTCCTATACCCCACCCCACCGCTCCCCGCCCCTGCCCCAGTTCCGTAGTGTTAGTGCTGAGGACTCAGTCCCAGGACATGGCTCCTCTCTTCCCAACACTCCCCTCCATGCCTCCTCTTGGACACAGGTCAGTAATTAGGGCCAAGGAGCAGCATAACCTAACTGGTGATGTGCTGGGCCTGATAAGGGGTGGAAGGGACTGGCTATACCTACAAAGGCGTTATAAGATCTACCAGATCTATATTAACTACCGGCAGGAGCCAGAGCTTACACGTGGGACTGGATTCCAAGAGCACTGGCTCAAGAGGGCCAAAGCACAAAGTTGGATATGTAAGTTTACCAGGCGTGCTGTCCTGAGATTAAGAATAGGTAAGTTTAAACCTGGCAAATACCCTAAGAAATGAAGCTGAAATGCCAGAATGGCCAAGGCAGAAAGGATTATAATCCTCAAGGTGGTGGGCAATGAGTCATAGGTATTCCATGTATGGGTGGCCAGTTGGTAATGTTCTACAGGAAGATGTGGATGACCACCATTTATCAGAGTTACATGGGATGAGCTAAGGGGAGGAATATAGTTGGCTGGTTTAGTTGCTAAGTCATGTCCGACTCTTGCAACCCCATGGACTGTAGCTTGCCAGGCTCCTCTGCCCATGGGATTCTCCAGGTAAGAATATTGGAGTGGGTTGCTATTTTCTTCTTCATGGGATCTTCCCAACCCAGGAATTAAACCCGGGTCTTCTGCATTGCAGGCAGATTCTTTACTAACTGAGCTATGAGGGAAGTCCAAGGCGAGGAATATGAGCATCACTAAACAGTCCGTACTGTGTGGATCACAATAAATGGTGGAAAATTCTGAAAGAGATGGGAATACCAGACCACCTGACCTGCCTCTTGAGAAACCTATATACAGGTCAGGAAGCATCAGTTAGAACTGGACATGGAACAACAGACTGGTTCCAAATAGGAAAAGGAGTTCGTCAAGGCTGTATATTGTCACCCTGCTTGTTTAACTTCTATGCAGAGTACATCATGAGAAACGCTGGGCTGGAAGAAACACAAGCTGGAATCAAGATTGGTGGGAGAAATATCAATAACCTCAGATATGCAGATGACACCGCCCTTATGGCAGAAAGTGAAGAGGAACTAAAAAGCCTCTTGATGAAAGTGAAAGTGGAGAGTGTAAAGGTTGGCTTAAAGCTCAACATTCAGAAAACGAAGATCATGGCATCCGGTCCCATCACTTCATAGGAAATAGATGGGGACACAGTGGAAACAGTGTCAGACTATTTTTTTGGGGCTCCAAAATCACTGTAGATGGTGACTGCAGCCATGAAATTACAAGACGCTTACTCCCTGGAAGGAAAGTTATGACCAACCTAGATAGAATATTCAAAAACAGAGACATTACTTTGCCAACAAAGGTTCGTCTAGTAAAGGCTATGGTCTTTCCTGTGGTCATGTATGGATGTGAGAGTTGGACTGTGAAGAAAGCTGAGTGCCGAAGAATTGATGCTTTTGAACTGTGGTGTTGGAGAAGACTCTTGAGGTCCCCTGGACTGCAAGGAGATCCAACCAGGCCATTCTGAAGGAGATCAGCCCTGGGATTTCTTTGGAAGGAATGATGCTGAAGCTGAAACTTCAATACTTTGGCCACCTGATGTGAAGAGTTGACTCATTGGAAAAGACTCTGATGCTGGGAGGGATTGGGGGCCGGAGGAGAAGGGGACGACAGAGGATGAGATGGCTGAATGGCATCACCGACTCAATGGACATGAGTCTGGGTGAACTCTGGGAGTTGGTGATGGACAGGAAGGCCTGGCATGCTGCGATTCATAAGGTTGCAAAGAGTTGGACATGACTGAATGACTGAACTGAACTGAACTGAAACAGTCCGTAGCAGCTCTCTGCAGAGCAGGGCAGACAGTGAGAGAGGCTGTAATAGAACTTGGCTTGATAATGGCAATAAGGATGATGGGACCCACCAAAATAGAGGTCAGGTGTTGACACCCTGATAAACCCAGTGCTTTCCATATTCCATCTCATCAACTATTTTAAAATATTTATTTATTTATTTTAGTTGGAGGCTAATTACTTTACAACATTGTGGTGGTTTTTTGCCATACATCGAAATGAATCAGCCACGGGTGTACATGTGTCCCCCCCCCCATCCTGAACACCCCCTCCCACTTCCCTCCCCACCCCATCCCTCTGGGTTGCCCCAGAGCACCAGGTTGGAGTGCTCTGCTTCATGTATCAAACTTGCACTGGGCATCTCATCAGCTATTTTCAAAGAACCCAACCTGTCACCCTAAGATTCCAGGTTACATGCAAGTTAAATAGCAATAAATAAATAATAAGCAACTAGACACATCACAGTGAAATTTCAGGAAATCAAAGAGAAGAAGCAAACCTTAAAAGTCAGTGGGGAAAAATGGAGCTTACAAAAAGAACCACAATTAGACTTGCAATTAGTAACAGCAACAATGGGATAACATCTTCAAAGCACGGATGGAAAGTGAATATCCGATGGGACCTCAACATCCAGTTAATCTGTCATTCAAAACTGAGGGCAGAATAAAGACATTTTGAGACAAGTAAGGACTGAGAGATTTCACTAGTCTAAGATGTGATGGATGAGCCCCTAGAAGAGCTATGCTTTAGCTAGAGGAATTGAATTTGTGCATGGAGTGGGATTCAATTTTCTATCATCACTCCTAAATTCTTAAGTGATATAGTAATAAATCTAAATAAGTACAGACTTTCTGTCTAATGATTTTAGTGCACATCATTTGTGTCTGTTTTGCAGTGTGTGCCTTAGCTAGAGGTTCGATTAAATTATTTCTTCTTTGTCATATAGTAGTCCCTTAATCGGAGAAGGCAATGGCAACCCACTCCAGTACTCTTGCCTGGAAAATCCCATGGACGGAGGAGCCTGGTAGGCTGCAGTCCACGGGGTCGCTAAGAGTTGGACACGACTGAGCGACTTCACTTTCACTTTTCACTTTCATGCATTGGAGAAGGAAATGGCAACCCACTCCAGTGTTCTTGCCTGGAGAATCCCAGGGACGGGGGAGCCTGGTGGGCTGCAGTCTCTGGGGTCGCACAGAGTCAGACACGACTGAAGCGACTTAGCAGCAGCAGCAGCAGTCCCTTAATACAGCCCCAAACATATGCAAATACTTGTTTTAAAAATGCTATTACAGTGCTTAACAAAAGTTAACACCTATGTCCAGAGGAGGAGTAAACACAAAGAACTTTTTAACATTTAAAAGCTGGATGTTGTCATAATTATGTCATGCTTCCATGACCTTCCTTTTTTTTTTCCCAGCTGTGCCTTGGCTATGGGATCTTAGGACACAACTGAAGCTACTTAGCAGCAGCAGCAGCGGCAGCTGTAGCGGCAGTTCCCCAACCAAGGATCAAACCCAGGGTCCTAGTAGTGATACTGCTGAGTCCTAACACGACTACCAGGGAATTCCCCCTATGACCTTCCTAATAGTATTCCTTCTGTCAGGAATGATGCTTCTACCCCAGACCACATATAACAAAGTCCTACTGATCTCTCACACTTCAACCACTTAAATCCCTTTAAATCTCAGCAAAATTATCACCTCTTTACTAACCCTTCCTTGACTCCTCAAGGAGAATCACCATTCCCTCTTTTGGATTCATAAGATTATCTTACATGATTGTATCCTAAGTCCCTTAGAAAAATGTATGTGCTTACATGTCCAAATTTGTTCCCCCAAGCTCCAAGCCCTCTATGTATTATTCATCCTCAGGTCTCCAGGACCAAGCTCAGCGCTTGGCTTATGGCCCTATCTGTCCAAAGAATGTTTTGTTAAGTTGAATGAATGAAGATGTGACTCATAAAATGTTACCCAGTATAGCCTTGCAATGATGGAACATGAGGCCCCATAGAAAGCAGCTCACTGCTTGGTCCTTCCTGTTCATAGAAAATTATGAAAAAAAAAAAAAAAAAACACCTCAATATCTTTTGGAGTAACTCAGCTTTACAGCCCATTCCTCAGTATCACTGGTCCACTCTGGAAACACAGCGAGCCCTTGATCAACTGCAGACCAGAAGCACATACCCTTCTAAGTCTGTCCTAACAAACACTGGGCATTCCTCTAACAGCAGTTAGAACATTGCTATTTTAGCGACTCCTCTGGAGGTTTAGTGGTTAAGACTCTGCTTCCAAGGGAAGAGGGGCGCCGGTTTGATCCCTGGTCGGGGAATTGAGATCCCATATGCCTCATGCGGCCAAAAGATAAAAATAAATAAATAGGACAAACAACAAAAAAAAGCACCACTGCTGTTTTAGAACCCTTAATTTCTTTGTTAGTCTTGAATAGGGTTTCACTCATCTAATGTTAGAATGTATAATTGAAACTTCTGTTTTCTGTTAAAGCTAGCAAAGCAACAGTCACATTTGCTTTGAAATCCTGAAAAGAGAAATAAATAATAGAGGGAAAAAAAATTAGTGAGTTTACTGCAAAGCATATGGGTATTTTAAAAGATATTACTCTGAAGACTTAGCATCAGATCAGATCAGATCAGTCGCTCAGTCGTGTCCGACTATTTGCGACCCCATGAACTGCAGCACGCCAGGCCTCCCTATCCATCACCAGCTCTCGGAGGTCACCCAGACTCACATTCATCGAGTAAGTGATCCCATCCAGCCATCTCATCCTCTGTCGTCCCCTTCTCCTCCTGCCCTCAATCCCTCCCAGCATCAGAGTCTTCTCCAATGAGTCAACTCTTCGCATGAGGTGGCCAAAATACTGGAGTTTCAGCTTTAGCATCATTCCTTCCAAAGAAATCCCAGGTCTGATCTCCTTCAGAATGGACCGGTTGGATCTCCTTGCAGTCCAAGGGACTCTCAAGAGTCTTCTCCAACACCACAGTTCAAAAGCATCAATTCTTCGGCGCTCAGCCTTCTTCACAGTCCAGCTCTCACATCCATACATGACCACAGGAAAGACCATAGCCTTGACTAGGCGAACCTTTGTTGGCAAAGTGATGTCTCTGCTTTTGAATATGCTATTTAGGTTGGCCATAACCTTCCTGCCAAGGAGTAAGCGTCTTTTAATTTCATGGCTGCAGTCACCATCTGCAGTGATTTTGGAGCCCAGAAAAAGAAAGTCTGACACTGTTTCCACTGTTTCTCCATCTATTTCCCATGTAGTGATGGGACCAGATGCCATGATCTTCGTTTTCTGAATGTTGAGCTTTAAGCCAACCTTTTCACTCTCCGCTTTCACTTTCATCAAGAGGCTTTTGAGTTCCTGAGAAGTATAAACTCTAAACTTTGGGCTATATATGTATTTGTTTTCCCTTAGAATGTTTAAGTTTTACTCCTTAGTTCTGAAAACATATCTTTCTATTGAACATTTAGATCTTTTCACTTTTTTTTTTTTTTTTTTTTTTTTACCAGATGGCAGTTGTTATAACCATTTTCAAAGTGAATATTTTAACTTTCAAAAACAAAAAAACCATGAAATAGCATGTTAGGAATATTAGGCCCATTTCATTTTGTTCATATTTTGTTAAACTTATTGTTAGACTATTTCATCAATCTGGACATTTTCACAGATATTTTTATCAATTCAGGCTGTTCTGAATCACTTACCAGTCTGGTTGCCATGGTACAACAATGATTTTTTTATTCTTTTTCCAAACAAAAAAATAACCTTTCAATGACAATGCACTTAGATTTTGGAAAAAAAAGAAAAAGAAAAAAATGCATCCATACTCAGTTATACAAAGCAACTGTGTTTAGCTTCAAATTCTCTTTAATCTTCAGTGTTATTAGAACAGGATTTGTATCCTTGGGGACAGAGAGTTTTTAATTGAAACCCAAACCTCACAGCACTGACGGAACATTGTGTGATATAGCAATTTGTAGGTTATTTAAAAGAAAATGAGAGTCAGATAGTGGTCCATTCAAAGCAAGTTAATAAATCCTGGTCTCCATTTATATATAGGGAATGACAAGGAGGCACAGTAATAAAAATAATAATATTTAAAAGATAATAAGGGACTTTGCTGGTGATCCAGTGGTTAAGAGTCCACCTGCCAATGCAAGGGACACGGGTGTGATCCCTGGTCCGGGACAGTCCCACACACCAAGGGACAACTAAGCCCGCGTGCCACAACTACTGAAGCCCACGTGCTCTTGAGCCTGTGTGCCACATCAGAGAAGCCACCGCAATGAGAAGCCCACACACCACAGCTCCCGCTCACCTCAACTAGAAAAAGCCCACGTGTAGCAAGGAAGACCCAGAACAGCCAAAAATAAATAAATAAAAAATGATCAAACAATATATTTGCACACACTCGGTACCAGACCCTGTTCTAAGGGATTTGCTCATGTTATCTCTTGTAATCCTCACCATCTGAGGGGTAGATGCTGCTATAATGCCCATTTTGCACATAAGAAAGAAGGAAGCAAAAAGAAGTTAACTAGTTTAATGCCTAGTGTCACATCAACCAAAGATAGAGCCAGATTTCAAAGCCTGGTAGTTGCCCACAGAGTTGGTGTTGAAATGAAGCCGTTTATTCCCAGGTATGTGAGAAATTACAGAAAAACTGGGATTAGATTTCTAACTCCTGTTCACATCTTCTGATTTGTGGTTATCGCTTTAGCAAATCACAAGAACCACTCTGATCTGAATCTTCCCAAAGCATCCATTTGGTTCCCCCTCTGGTATAGTGTTTGATTGCTCCCTTGTTCTAAACATGTACCTTTTCCTGCCAGCTGGGAACAGCTAGGGGCAGAGACCCCAAGGGACCTTGTAAATCTTCTGGTCTGATGGAGCCTAGTGCTGGGCAGGTAATAGTGGGTCCTCAAGAGAGTCCTACCTCTGAGGGTTTGATCAGTTCAGTCGCTCAGTTGTGTCCGACTCTTTGCAACCCCATGAACCGCAGCACACCAAGCCTCCCCGTCCATCACCAACTCCTGGAGTTTATTCAAACTCATGACCATTGAGTCGATGATGCCATCCAACCATCTCATCCTCTGTCGTTCCCTTCTCCTCCTGCCTTCAATCTTTCCCAGCATCAGGGTCTTTTCCAATAAGTCAGCTCTTCGCATCAGGTGGCCAAAGTATTGGAGTTTCAGCTTCAACATCAGTCCTTCCCATGAATATTCAAGACTGATTTCCTCTATAATTGACTGGTTGGATCTCCTTGCAGTCCAAGGGACTCTCAAGAGTCCTCTCCAACACCATAATTCAAAAGCATCAGTTCTTCAGTGCTCAGCTTTCTTTATAGTCCAACTCTCACATCCATACATGACTACTGGAAAAACCATAGCCTTGACTAGACGGACCTTTGTTGGCAAAGTGATGTCTCTGCTTTTTAATATGCTGTCTAGGTTGGTCATAACTTTCCTTCCAAGGAGTATGATCAGGTCTGCAATATGTGCACACAGGGTTTCCTCCTATTGCTCTTCATCCCCATGGAGTCAACACAAAGTGGCAGTGAGAGAGTTAACTTAAGCAGGGTGTCCAGGGCCCTTTAAGGAGGAGGTGAACATTCTCTGGGCTCATGCTTTCCTTAAGCCTTGTGCATTAATGTATCTTGCACGAGAATTGGCCTTCCTTGAGGAGCTAATGATCACACAGCACAATGTCTTACTCATGGAAATGCTTTTCTTAGGCTCTATGTTAATAATTTTAATTGTAACAAATCTTGCCTGGGGACCTGTTTCTCAAGACTTGTCCCCCTGATTACACAGCAACGGTTCTATCTCACCCAGAGACATTGTCCCGAACTCGTTCTCCCTTGGCTAATCTTGTACTGAAGTTATCTCAGGATGTATGACTTGGGAAAGGGTCTGGTGAAACTCTTACAACCTTGAGATATTCTTTTTATCTATTCTCAGCAACCTGTTGAGAAGTAGATAAGGCCCTGCTTAAACTAGAGGCAGATACTTGCCTCACCTCTTATCATCTCTATGTCAGAAGCTTTTTCTGACACTTTAACTTTAAATAAAAATCTACACAAAGCTCTGAGTGACTAAGACTGTCTTTGGTCCTGGAGTTATGTCTTCTCCTTTGGAGACCACAATCTCAGCACCGACCACCGACCACCATAAGCTATCAGACGGAAAACCTAGAAGTAAAGCCAGGAACAAAGCTGATCCAGGACCGTCTGCCTCCCTTTGTCCAGGCTGCTTGAAGGCAGGAGAGTGCCTGGCTAGCGAACATGGTGGCAGGGGCCCAGGGTCTCCAGGTCAAATCAGAGCCTCTGTCTTTCTACTATTCCTAAAACTTCCCAGGCAGACCTAGATCAAAACTCCTTCAATCCGATGGCGTTCAGACCTGCCCTCTTTTTCTGTTTAAATCCCACTCAGACAACTCATCCTGTCTCTTGACTTTCTTTTGGGGGGCGGTGGTGGTCTCTGTTGCGGCGTGTGGGATCTACTTCCCTGACCAGGGATCAAACCCCAGGCCACCTGCACTGGGAGCGTGCAGCCTTAGCCACTGGCCCACCAGTGGTGGTGGTTTAGTCGCTAAGTTGTGTCCAACTCTTGCGACCCCATGGACGCTAGCCCGCCAAACTCTTCTGTGCTCTGTCCACGGGATTTTCCAGGTAAGAATACTGGAGTGGGTTGCCATTTCCTTCTCCAGGGGATCTTCCTGACGCAAGAATTGAACTTGGGTCTCCTGCCTTGCAGGAGGATTCTTTACCAGCTGAGCCACCAGAGGGAAGTGTCCACCACTTACACTTCACAGGGTCCACCAGGAGGGAAGTCCCTAAAAGTTCAGTTTTCTTTTCTTTTTTGACTGATTTCTGAGTAAAATCCTTTTATTTTTCTCAAAGAAAGAAAAGCAAACAGCCTCCTCCTTCAGTTGAAGGCCACTCTGGTGTTCAGCTAAGTAGCTTCCAGATAGAACACTGAGACGATTCTTGAATGAGCTTTTCACTTTCTCTCTTGCTTTCCTGATGCCCATGATACTCTGCTGTTTGGGCTATTATAAGGTTAGAAGGATGTTTATAATAATGAAGACGAAAGTCCTTTGCACATGGCCTTGAGCTTTCCAGAGGAAGCATGCCTCTGAAATCTAACCAATAGATAATAAACGGGCAGCATTTGGAGCAAGAAGCATAAGGCTCCCAGCTTCACTCAGAGGGAACAGAAACGGCTTTGCAGGGGTGGCTTACCAGTCTCTAAATGTTGAGAGAAGCACCACACTGCATAAAGCAAATATCCTGGTATTGCCTATGTTCAGTGGGATATATCAAATTAAACATTTTATAGGGCTGCATAATTATGGTTTATCATAAAGGAAAAATGGGAGTTATAATAAAATAATTAAGCATACATGCAAATCTTTTGTACTTTCCATTTTGTTTTGCTGTGAACCTAAAACTGCTCTAAGAAATAAAGTCTGTATTTTAAAAAGCCATAGAACTTCTTAACAAAGTGAATATTTATGATTATAAACCTTGATTACAAATGACATAATAGGCATAGGGAGTTCAAGCTTCTCTCTAGACTTGTCAAATATTTGTCTCCTGCATTTAGCAGTGGCAACCCACTCCAGTACTCTTGCCTGGAAAACCCCATGGATGGAGGAACCTGGTAGGCTGCAGTCCATGGGGTCGCTAAGAGTCAGACACGACTGAGTGACTTCACTTTCACTTTTCACTTTCCTGCATTGGAGAAGGAAATGGCAACCCACTCCAGTGTTCTTGCCTGGAGAATCCCAGGGACGGAAGAGCCTGGTGGGCTGCTATCTTTGGGGTCGCGCAGAATCAGACACGACTGAAGTGACTTAGCAGCAGCAGCAGCAGCAGCATTTAGCAGAAAGGACACAAAAGTACATATTATATATATACTGGGCTTCCCTGATAGCTCACAGTAAAGAATCCACCTGCAATGCAGGAGACCTCAGTTTGATTCCTGGGTCAGGAAGATCCGCTGGAGAAGGGATAGGCTACCCACTGCAATATGCTTGGGCTTCCCTGGGGGCTAAGGTGGTAACAAATCCACCTGCAGTGCAGGAGACCCCGGTTCAATCCCTGAGTTGGGAAGATCCCCTGGAAGGGAATGGCTACCCACTCCAGTATTCTGGCCTGAAGAATTCCATGGACTGTATAGTACACGGGGTCCCAAAGAGTCAGACACGACTGAGCTACTGTCACTCACTCACTCATGTGTATATCGATAATACGGGCTTCCCTGGTAGCTCAGCTGGTAAAGAATCCACCTGCAGTGCAAGAGACCCCAGTTCAATTCCTGGGTCAGAAAGATCCGCTGGAGAAGGGACAGGCTACCCACTGCAGTATTCTTGGACTTCCCTGGTGGCTCAGCTGGTAAAGAATCTGCCTGCAATGAGGGAGACCGAGGCTTGATCCCTGGGTTGGGAAGATCCCCTGGAGAAGGGAAAGGCTACCCACTCCAGTATTCTGGCCTGGAGAATTCCATGGACTGTATAGTCCATGGGATTGCAAAGATTCAGACACGCTGAGAGACTTTCACTTTCACTTCATTTTTTCACCAATAATATATTTTTAACTAGGTCAAGGAGGCACCATACTTAAGCTTGTTAAACAAGTGTTTCTTTATGAGAAAACATGAGACATAATACGAATGATGGGAATTTCAGGAGAGATGGCAGGCAGGTAGGGGAAAGTACTTTTGATCTGGGAAATTTTCTGTGTCTCACAGTTAATTAAACCATGGAAACAGTGCCAAGGGTCACTCCTGTTGCAACGTCCAGGGGCAGACTTGCTAACTTTGTGAATTTTCCTAGGACTGATTGCTTGTGATATAACCTTAAGTTATTCCCTAATGTTAATTATTTGAAATCAGATATTGAGAAGGCAATGGCACCCCACTCCAGTCCTCTTGCCTGGAAAATCCCATGGACGGAGGAGCCTGGTGGGCTGCAGTCCATGGGGTCGCTAAGAGTCAGACACGACTGAGCGACTTCACTTTCACTTTTCACTTTCATGCATTGGAGAAGGAAATGGCAACCTGCTCCAGTGTTCTTGCCTGGAGAATCCCAGGGACAGGGAAGCCTGGTGGGCTGCCGTCTATGGGGTCACACAGAGTTGGACACGACTGAAGCGACTTAGCTGCAGCACTGAGCCTTTAAACTTAGAACTGCAAGTGTTATTGCTAATTCCCACAGCAGCCCTAAGAAGTAAGTACTGGCATCATTTAGGTTCCTTGTGGCAAGCAACAGTAACCAGCACTGGCTAATTTAATCAAAAAGGAATTTGTCAGGCTCAAGGAAACATGGGAACAGGAAAACACACAGGCTTCAGGAAGAACATGAAGCAAAGCAGTTTGGGGGATTCAGGAGCAGAAACTAATGAGTCATTTGTCTAGGGAGCCTCTCATTGTTCCTGGACCCTGATTCAAGTCCTACAAATGATGGTGGCAGCGGGGTATCCGATGGTCCTGGCTTGAGTCTATTTTCCCTTGCTGCTGCTGCTAAGTCACTTCAGTCGTGTCCGACTCTCTGTGACCCCACAGACGGCAGCCCACTAGGCTCCTCCATCCCTGGGATTCTCCAGGCAAGAACACTGGAGTGGGCGGCCACCTCCCTCTCCAATGCATGAAAGTGAAAAGTGAAAATGAAATCACTCAGTCATCCCCGACTCCCAGCGACACCAAGGACTGCAGCCCACCAGCCTCCTCCATCCATGGGATTCTCCAGGCAAGAGCACTGGAGTGGGGTGCCATTGCCTTCTCCTTAGGATACTTTAAAAAATTATTTATTTATCTATTTATTTATGGCTGTGCTGGGTCTTCCTTGCTGCACAGGCTTTTCTTTATTTGCAGCAAGTTGGGGTTACTCTCTAGTCGCGCTTGCTTCTCTTGCTATGGAGCACCAGTCAATCCTAAAGGAAATCAATCCTGAATATTCATTGGAAAGACTGATGCTGAAGCTGAAACTCCAATCCTTTGGCCACCTGATGAGAAGAACTGACTCATTAGAAAAGACCCTGATGCTGGGAAAGATTGAAGAAAGGAGGAGAAGGGGATGACAGAGGATGAGATGGTTGGATGGCATCACCGACTCGATGCACATGAGTTTGAGCAAGCTCCAGGAGTTGGTGATGGACAGGGAAGCCTGGCGTGCTGCAGTCCATGGGGAAGCTAAGAGCTGGACACGACTGACCGACTGAACTGAATCAACTCTAGGGCACTCAGGCTTCAGCAGGTATGGCCCGTGGGCTTAGCTGCTCTGTGGCACGTGGGATCCTCCAGGATCAGGGATCAAACCTGTGCCTCCTGCACTGGCAGGCGGATTCTTTACCCTTGAGCCATCAGGGATGCCCTCCCTTAGGGTACTCTGATCTACCCTGGATGGGGTTGGCTTTACAAAGGGGAGCTGTTACCCAAAGAAACAAGGAAGGGAAGCTGCTGAGGCCAAGATCCAAAGTACCTACTTGAATAGTCTCCTAATTTTAAAGGTGAGGAAGGAGGTCAGTTACGCTCAGTTCTGTGTCAGGTCACGTGTCTAGATGTCAAGGCTGAGATTTGAGCCCCTGTGGGTTTCCTCCCCTCGCCCTCCCTGTGCAGATTCCCCTCTATTCTACTGAACAGAACAGCATGATGACAGTCACAGCCCAGAAGATCCACAGCCCTGTGTTTGTAAAACCTTCTGAACTCTTCCAGGGAAAGGTAGGGTTTCAGTGGAAATGAGTCAGCAGCCCTGTCTGACCTTCCATGCCTTTCTGCTTTTCCCTCGGTTTTTATTTCCTTTGCTGCACCCCCCACAGCCTCTTTCCCAGTGTCAACAAGTTCAGAGGAACTGATAAGTCAGCCAGGCTGAGGGGGAAGCAAGCAGAAAAGAACCATCCGGTTCTGCAGTCGCTGTGGGCCCAGGAAGAGTCCGTGCTCCATGCTGCCCTCGTCTCTCTTCTCCTCTTGGTCCAGCTGGTCTCTCTCCCTCTCTGAAAATAAGACTTCCAAACAACCTCCCTGTGTGTTGTGTCACTCACCGAAACACCCAAGGCTAGCTCGATCAAGAGCGAAGTGTAATTTTGAATTTAAAATTAGAGATCTGCGCCTATTTCAGGAATCGGTAGCTGCAGGGTGGTGACCAAGCACTCAAGCTTATAACTTCTTCCCCAGTAATAAGCATCAAAACTGTGAGTAGAGGCTTAGTCGACTTTTTAAATTGTGCCTAGACTCATGACTCAGAAGAGAAATGCTCTTTATGTTCCTAAAATATTTAGCATTCACAGTTTACACCATGCGAAACACGTGAGTTCATTTCCATTTGGTTGTTTCTGTTTGAAAATTACCTGAAACAATTGTTTGATTATATAATTATACAGTTTAAAGAGGCACAGTGAGACATAGGCCTTTTATTTTAATTATTAGAGGAGATAATGTTTACCAGGTACTAATATATGAAAAATGCTCAGTAAAATGCTTGTTTCCTTCTCTTTGTGAAATAAACTTTAGTCATTGTTCGTGTACTTTAACATTCTTATTCATTTACGTTTACTGAATAGCTGCCAGGGGGCCCATCGCAAGTCATGCTCCTGCTTCAAATTCATCAGTACTTTCTATCACCTCCCAGTGCTTTGCTACTCAAAGTGTGGTCCCTGGACCAGCAACAGCAGCATCACCTGGGAGCCTGTTAGAATCAGAGGTTGTCAGGCCTCTCCTGGGTCCTCCTGAATCAGAATCAGATCGCAAAGTAATCTGTGTACATACTGAACTCTGAGAAGCCCTGATCTACTGATGAAGGTTTCCACTTCATCTAATGAATAAAGTCTTATTCCTCATTCTTTTGGTTCATCACCTGCTACTCCCCTTCTTGGGATTTGAACTGAGATTCCCCAGGCAAACCAAGCTGTTTCCTGTCTCTGGGCTTCTCTCATGCTGTTCTCTTTGCCTGGGTTCTATTTTCTCTCTTTTTGTCTTGTTATTGCCTACTCTTTCTTGAAAACATGTATCTATGCATTTGTCCAATCATTCATTATCTGTGTATTTATTGAGAAGGCAATGGCACCCCACTCCAGTACTCTTGCCTGGAAAATCCCATGGATGGAGGAGCCTGCTAGGCTGCAGTCCATGAGGTTGCTAGGAGTCGGACACGACTGAGTGACTTCCCTTTCACTTTTCCTGCATTGGAGAAGGAAATGGCAATCCACTCCAGTGTTCTTGCCTGGAGAATCCCAGGGACAGGGGAGCCTGGTGGGCTGCCGTCTATGGGGTTGCACAGAGTCGGACGCGACTGAAGTGGCTTAACAGCAGCAGCAGCAGCAGCAAGCACTGTACTTAGGCAGCTTTTGTGTGTGTGTGTGCATGGTTTTATGTTTTTAAAATTATTATTTTTTTTCCATTTTGCACTTAGAAAAATTTTTCTAGAGTTTAGTTGCTTTACAATATTGTGTTAGTTTTTCCTGTACAGAAGAGTGAATCAGCTATACGTATACACATATCCCTTCTTTCTTGGCTTTCCTTCCCATTTAGGTTACCACAGTATATTGAATAGGGTTTGCCATGCTATACAGTGGTAATAGATTTTTCAAAGTAGGAGTAGGAAATGGCAACCCACTCCAGTATTCTTGCGTGGAGAATCCCATGGACAAATGAGCCTGGCGGGCTACAGTGCAAGGGATCGAAAAGACTTGGACACAACTGAGTGACTAACACACACACGTACACATGTGCACAGACACACGTGCACATATAGTTGGTGCACAATGTTATATAAATATCAGGTGTACAGTATTGTGAAGTTACTGTTAATGATAAAATATTGGCTACATTCCAGTAATCATCGTTCAAACTAAACACTGTCATGATACAATTTGTTCATATTAGATGTTTGTAATGTTTCTGATAATCAATAAAAGAGATTCTTGATAAAAAAAAAAAAAAGAAAGAAATTCTGCCTGTCCTTAAAGAAAAAAAAAAAAAAAAAAATGGCTACATTCCTTGTGTTATGCAATATATTCTTACAGTTTATTTTATACCGAATAATTTGTACCTCCCACTCCCCACCCTTGGTTTGCTTTTCCTCCCTCTCCCCACTGGTAACCACTAGTATTTTCTCTATATCTGTGGCTCTCACATCGTTTGCAAATATTTCCTTCCATTCTGTAGGTTGTCTTTTCGTTTTATCTATGGTTTCCTTGGCTATGCAAAAACGTTTAAAGTTTAATTAGGTCCTATTTGTTTATTTTTGCTTTTATTTCCTTTGCTTTAGAAGATAAAGCCCCCAAAACATTGCTACAATTTATGTTAAAGGTGTTCTGCCTATGTTTTCCTCTGTTTGGTCTTACATTTAGGGCTTCCCAGGTGGTGCTAGTGGTAAAGAACCTGTTAGCCAATGCAGGAGATGCAAGAGACTCAGGTTGGACCCCAGGGTCAGGAAGATCCACTGGAGAAGGGCATGGCCACCCACCCCAGTATTCTTGTCTGGAAAATCCCTTGGATGGAGGATCTTGGCATGCCCATGGGATAGCAAAGGGTCGGACACAACTGAAATGATAGCACGTCTTATATTTCGGTATTTCATCCATTTTGACTTTATTGTTAGAGAACGTTCTAATTTCATTTTTTTACATGTAGCTGTCCAGTTTTCCCAGCACTACTTATTGAAGAGTCTGTCTTCATTGTATATTTTTGTCGGGCTGCTTTTTAAAGAAACTGTCCAGCGAGATGAGTGGCTTTCCTCTCTGCTATCTCATGTACCAGACTTAACTCTATCGTTGGTGTATTATGTGGGGTTGACACTTACTGTTGACATGGACCAAAGTGGGTAGGGAGCCTGTCATATTTCTCTTTGTCTTTCCTGTACCAGCACAGTTCCTGGTCCTCAGTAGCTGCTCAGGCAAGGTTTTGTTGGACTGAACTGTTGCACTTTGAGGAATGAGTGATTGGGCCAGGACAATGGCAGGTGAACTCTAAAGTAATTCATGACCTGAGCATGCCTTCTACCCACAAACCACAGCCTGACACCCTCATGCACCATTTGCTCTCTCTAATTCACTGAAAGGCCCTGACCTGACCAGTGGTAGTAGTGACAGAATCTCAAACTTCTGTGGATGTTGAACAGACTTGGGAGCTGAGAATGTCACAAACAGGAAGGACTCTGCAGAGACCTGAGAAGGTGACCACTGCAGATGGCTCAGAGGAGGGGTGTGGCTGTGGGCTCTTTGGCACACCTCCTCCAGCTGTAACTACATTGCCCACAACTTGAGTTAAGTGTCATCTTATGAATTACTGACCGGTTGAGTTTTCTACTGATTCCCTACCTCTTGGAGAGGCATATCTGTGGGCAGCTGCAATGGTGGTGACCAGTTAAGAGATTCCATCTTTGTTGGAGGAGGGAAGTAGTTACCAGAGGGTAATGAAAGCAAGAAGGCAATGGCACCCCACTCCAGTACTTTTGCCTAGAAAATCCCATGGATGGAGGAGCCTGGTAGGCTGCAGTCCATGGGGTCGCTAGAGTCTGACACAACTGAGCGACTTCACTTTCACTTTTCACTTTCATACATTGGAGAAGGAAATGGCGACCCACTCCAGCGTTCTTGCCTGGAGAATCCCAGGGACAGGGAAGCCTGGTGGGCTGCTGTCTATGGGGTCGCACAGAGTCGGACACGACTGAAGCAACTTAGCAATGAAAGCAAGAGCTTTACCATTATGAGTGGGGACAATTGAGGGCCATGACATAAAAGATAAAAAACAAGGACTTTCCTGGCGGTCCAACGTTTGAGTCTCCAAACTTCCACTGCAAGAGGTGCAGCTTTGATCCCTGGCTGGGGAACTAGGATCCCACAGGCCCTGGGGCATGGCCAAAAAGTAAAAAAATAAATAAAACAATTTTTTTAAAAGGATAAAAAAATAAATGAAATAAAGAGAATAAATCGCAAAAGAGAGGAGGAAAAATGTCATGAAAACAAGGACGGTGGAACTGGTCTTTCTGGGTCCAGAACCCCAGCTCTGCATATTAGAGCTACATGATCTTGGGCAAATTGTTCAGTTTTCCATTATCTTGGGCAACTGTTCACTTTGCATCTGTAAAATGGGAATAATAATATTTCCTACTTTACGAGGAACTGTTATTCATAAAGACAACTTATTATTCATAAAGACTTGGACTAGGGGCTGACACACCACATAATCAAAAAGACCTCTGTGCTTAAGAAACAGAGAGTATTGAATTGCTTGAAAATAAAATTCAGCATTTCTTTCTCTTTTCATCTCTGTGCACCTCCACATTAGTAAACAAACGCATTTGCCTACTTCATGGTATTTCCCTGGGTTTGCAATAGGGGTGTGTGTGTCTTTAAGCTGGTGAGCAATGCTTTAAACAAAAATGAACAAAAGGGAAACAGCTGCTTTGTTTTTGAAAAGATTTGCCAAGCTCACATAGTTAAATTTAATGGCTGGGTGTTTTAAACCCTGGAGAACAATGTAATTTGTGTCATCGCTGCTACAAAGGATGACTCGTTGGCGAGCGTTTCATTTCAGTCGCCTAAAGACCTAACTTGAACAAAAGAAGCAAAAACAAACACAAATACAGTCATGGAAAAACTCTAATTAGGCTTTGGGGAAAAAAAGATTGTCCAATCCTGTCATGTCTTTGCAGAGCAAAATAAAAATAACACTGGCACCTGCAAAGTTATTTTTCTCACCAAATATTTTAATTTTTTAAGTAATATTTTGTGTACTAGTTATGATTCCAGGGTGTGGGTGAGGGTTGACAGAAGGGGACGCCTGGAGACTAGTATCTGAACGTTTTGTACCTGCTTCACTTGCAATGTCTCCTTTCATTCTCTCCGAATTCTGTGGAGGAGATACTTTCTCATTTACAATCGGACATTCTAGAACTATTAATAGGACACTCAAGAACTAGACTTAAGTGTCATGCAACCCAGTAAGTTATAGCACTAGAGTCTGACTCTATATCTGCCTGACTTGGGGGGAATAAACCCCCTTTTGAAATGGTTTGTTTTTGATTAATATTTATTTTAAAAATTATAATTAATGTACTGTTTTGGTTACGTTCTGCAGCATGTAGGATCTCAGTTACCTGATGAGGGATTGAGTCTGTGGCCCCTGGGGTGGAAGCACAGAGTCCTGACCAGGGGACCACCGGGGAAGTCCTGGTTTGTTCATTTTTTAATGGAAACAAAGTATATATATATCTCAGTCTCTTCCTTGTAGGTTGTCAGGAACCAAATATCAAATGCTTGTGAAGTTCAGATATATCTAACATTTAATTTTTCTTCATGCAAGATAGAGATTTTGCTTCCCCAGAGTCTCTGCATGTCGATAGTAATCATAGGAAACAACTAGATGAGGTTGACAGCTATGGAAGACAACAGTTAAGCGATGACCTCGTCTTGGTTTGGAAGCTCCAGTTTTCACATGTTAGTACAAGAAATGCCAATTACCGGACACAAGCCAGTACGTTGTGACACAATTCCAAAGAGATGGTGATGATTAAGGCTGTAACTCACTCATAAGGGGAGTTGGCTGTCTCGTAGTGTTTCTAATTGAGACAGAGAAAAACTGGGAGAGAGAAGATTCCTGAATACAGAAAGGATTAAGGAATTCTGCTACTTTCCTCCTCAGGGGTACTATTTCCATATTAGTGGGTTGGCCAAAAATTTATTTGGGTTTTCTGTATGAGCAGGAAAAGCCTGAGTGAACTTTCTGGCCAGCCCAGGACATTATCACCAAATAGCCCAAGGACATGTGAGAGGAGAGGAGAGAGAAAATGAATAGAAGATAAGTGACTCATACCAGTAGATAATTAACTGGAAAGGACTTTTTATTTGGGCTTATGCTCTTTGTTGTTGCTGTTGTTCTGTCTCAAGTTGTGTCCGACTCTTTGCTACCCCATGGACTGCAGCACACCAGGCTTCCCTGTCCTTCACTATCTCCCCGAGTTTGCTCAAACTCATGTCCATTGACTCAATGATGCCATCCAACCAGCTCATCCTCTGTCACCCCCTTCTCCTCCTGCCCTCAATCTTTCCCAGCATCAGGGTCTTTTCCAATGACTGCTCTTCACATCAGGTGACCAAAGTATCGGTGCTTCAGCATCAATCCTTCCAATGAATATTAAGGGTTGATTTCCTTTAGGATTGACTTGTTTGATCTCCTTGCTGTCCAAGGAACTCGCAAAAGTCTTCTCCAGCACTGCAGTTCAAGAGCATCAATTCTTCAGTGCTCAGCCTTCTTTATGGTCCAACTCTCAGATCTATACATGACTACTGGAAAAGTCATAGCTTTGACTAGATAGACCTTTGTTAGCAAAGTGGTGTCTCTGCTTTTCCTGTTCCCTTTACTCTCTAGGTCAAGAAATCTACTACTCCAGAGAAGGCAGGGAACCGTATCATTTATCTTCTTGACACTGGGTCAAGCAGTGAATTGAGTCAGCAAGTCAAATGAGTCTTCAAGAGCACTTCCCTTTACTTGTAATTGTTGTTGAATGTAACATTGTGTGGGTGTATTTGTGTGTGTGTATGTGTGTGTGTGTTTAGAATGGGTCTAGGGCATTTAT
Source organism: Tragelaphus eurycerus (assembly GCA_935064755.1). NCBI lineage: Eukaryota > Metazoa > Chordata > Mammalia > Artiodactyla > Bovidae > Tragelaphus > Tragelaphus eurycerus. Next base: position 2,387,720 of record CAKXYN010000059.1, on the reverse strand, counting down.
GAAAAAAGTTCCTGTACCCTCACTAGAATAACCCCTGGGTCAGAGCCTGCAAATCCTTCTTATCACTGCAGATGGTGACTGCAGCCATGAAATTAAAAGACGCTTACTCCTTGGAAGGAAAGTTATGACCAACCTAGATAGCATATTCAAAAGCAGAGACATCACTTTGCCAACAAAGGTTCTCCTAGTCAAGGCTATGGTCTTTCCTGTGGTCATGTATGGATGTGAGAGCTGGACTGTGAAGAAGGCTGAGCGCCGAAGAATTGATGCTTTTGAACTGTGGTGTTGGAGAAGACTCTTGAGAGTCCCTTGGACTGCAAGGAGATCCAACCGGTCCATTCTGAAGAAGATCAGCCCTGGGATTTCTTTGGAAGGAATGATGCTAAAGCTGAAACTCCAGTATTTTGGCCACCTCATGATAAGAGTTGACTCATTGGAGAAGACTCTGATGCTGGGAGGGATTGAGGGCAGGAGGAGAAGGGGACGACAGAGGATGAGATGGCTGGATGGCATCACTGACTCGATGAATGTGAGTCTGAGTGACCTCCGAGAGCTGGTGATGGACAGGGAGGCCTGGCGTGCTGCGGTTCATGGGATCGCAAAGAGTCAGACACGACTGAGCAACTGATCTGATCAGCACCAGTCTGGTGGTGTCAGAAAGGCTCCTGGTATTGAGAAAATTAATACAGAAAAACTGCACTAAAATAGGATTAGGAGACCAGAAGGGAGAGCTCTCATACACATATCACATGATGCCAACACAGATCCCAGCAGGAAGAAATGTACCTTGCATCTCCAGCAAGAAGTGGCATCCTTTAACCACCTGTAGACTGTCTCCTTGCCTGGTAACAGACCAGCCAATGAGAGACTGCGACGACTCAGCCAATGAGACGCCACTTTCCTTCAAACTCCCAGTTTCCTCCAATGACTTTTGTTTATACCAGCTCCTTTCAACTCCCCCTTCTCTATAAAAGAGTTTGCTTTACAGAATTTGCATGAGGGTCACTATAGTTGCATGTCCTGAATTGCAGTTGGTTGCTTCTCCCACATAAACCTGTTTAGCTGGAAAAATAAGTGACTGCTTTATTGTTTCAGGTTAACAATGTACAGAAAAGGAAGTGCTCTGAGTTCAGAAAGCCAGGGGCTGGTCTTGACATGTTTCCACTTGATCTATAACTTTGAGCAAATTATTAGAAGAGGTAAATGAATACATTTGAAAATGCCTTTTTAACTGAAAAAAAAGGACTTCCCTGGTGGCTGAGATGGTATAGTGTCTGCCTACAATGTGGAAGACCCGGGTTCAGTCCCTGTGTCGGGAAGATCTCCTGGAGAGGGAAACGGCAACCCACTCCAGTATTCTTACCTGGAAAATCCCATGGACAGAGGAGCCTGGTTACAGGCTACAGTCCATGGGGTCGCAAAGAGTCAGACATGACTGAGCGACTTCACTTTCACTTTTTTTTTAACTGAAAAAACTATACAATCACAAGAGACTCGGGTTTGATCCCCCTGGAGGAGAAAGTGGCACCCACTTTCTCCAATATTCTTGCCGGGAGAATCCCATGGATGGAGAGGCCTGGCAAGCTATAGTCCATGGGGTCATGAAGAGTCAGACATGACTGAACATTTGAGCACCCGGCAGAGAGCAGTGTACAATATTTAAGGTTTATCGATAGATTGTGATGTACAGTAGTGACGTTTGATCGTATTTTTTTCTTTTCTGCCATCTTCTCCCACCAGAGCTTTTTCCCCTGTTCTGATGCTAAATCGTACTGATCCCTTACATTTCATTGTAATCACTCTGTAGGACTTGATTAGAAGCCTCTTCTGTGCACATCAAACTTGCCCGTGATCAACTATTTACCAAATCACAAGAAATAACCAAATTAGGTCATCCCTGGTTTTCCTTCTTGCCTCCCCAACCTGCTCCTCTCTTGAGGTAGTCGAGGCTTCTCCATGTTTTTGTGGCACTTAAGCACAATCTATTTCAAATATTTTTTTTTATATATGTCTGTCCAGTAGATCATGAGCTGCTAGAATGCTGCTAGAAATTAGAAAGTGGTCAGTAAATGTTTGTTGAATTAGGCTGATATGAAACATAATTGGTTATGACTCCATAATATTACATTATTTACATGGCTATTTTCACTCTTATTTACTTGTGAGTGTGTGTGTGTGCTTGTGCTCAGTTGTGTCTGACTCTTTGCAACTGATCCCAAGGACTACAGCCCACCAGACTCCTCTGTCCATGGAATTCTCCAAGCAAGAATACTGGAGCGGGTTGCCATTTCTTCCCCAGGGGATCTTCCCAATGCAGGGATTGAACCAGCGTTTCTTTCATTTTCTGCATAGGCCAGTGGATTCTTTGATTTAGGGTTTTGTTGTTATTTACTATTATAGATAAGGCTGTGATGAAGATCTTTGTGACAAGCTTATTTCTGTTGTTTCAGATTATTTTCGTAGATTTGAGTCCTAAAAGTAGAGTTAGATTTTGACTAGTGTTATCAGGCTGCTTTCCAGAATTATTGCACAATTAAAATCCCCATTTATGTGACTGCTTTACAAATTGTAGTTCACACTTTTGTATAGCATGAATACACATCTATCAACATCACTGCATTGGAAGCATTGCAGTAGCTAAGTTTACCATTTATCTTCACTAAGAATGTTGCCAGAGTGTAGAGGTCCCAAGGAGTGGAAGCTTGTAGGCCTTAGCAATGAAGAAAGAAAATTTAGAAGGCCCTGCCCAGATAGTGCAGTCTCCCAGGAAAACTTAAGAGGGCCAAATGCAGGGCCTGGGGATTAAAAACATTTCAGTCTTTGTTCGTTACCTTCTCTGCTACCTAAATAGGTAATATTGATTGTTAATAATGGATGTTAAGGGTTATGATGTAATGAATAGATAAAGCAAAGACTTCTTTTGGTTAATTTCATTGTGACGAGAATGACAGTGAGGGACATCCCTGGCAGTCCAGTGGTTAAGACTCCAAGCTTCTACTGCAGGGGGCATGGTTTGATCCCTGGCTGGGGAACTAAGATCCGGCAAGCCCTGCAGCCAATAAAATAACATGAAATAAAAAAAAAAAAAAAGGCATCCACATGATAGTGAGTCTTGAGCCAGTCATAGAAAGCCAAGATCTCCATTTGAGTCATTTGTTGAGTCACAGTAGCCCTTCTCACTTGCAATCGCGTTAGAATATTGAGAAATGTAAGGTATAATATTGATGTAGAGAAAAACATGTAGGTCCCCCAAGTTTGTGATTGATTTGGTTCTCCTTCAGTTAGGAAGTCTCTTGTGTTTAATGATGCAGCTGATGCAACAGCTGGTCATTTGCCGTGGGCACCCTGGGTCCCACCCTGGCCTCACAGGCCTTTCTGTCGTGTGATGGGGGCTGCAGACCAAGTCTCCTGTTGGTTTATTTGTGGGTTCCAGCCTTGTCATCTTTAGGAAGAGAGGAGGATGGAGATTGTCAAATGCACGGGGTAGAGGCTCGGGGTGGGCAAGAGGGGGCAGGGGGCGAGCACAAGAGCTCATTTAAACAGAAATGATGACTAGAGAGCAGAAAATGCAGATTGTGAAGATGAGCATTCTCGAGAAGGTTGAGCAGACCCTGAACTATGTCAGTGGTGAAAAGGTCAGAGAAAGGCTAGTATAGAAGCCATGTGAACACGGTTTGTCTACACCAAGCCGATTATTTTGGAATAAAGTTAGTCTTTTAAAAAAATATTTATTTTTATTTATTTGGCTGAGCTGGGTCTTAGTTGTGGCACACAAGATCTTCAGTTGCAGCACGTGAACTCTTAGTCGCAGCATGTGGGATCTAGTTCCCTGACCAGAGTTTGAACTCGGCCCCCCCGCTTTGAGGGAGTGGAATTTCAGCCACTGTACCACCAGGGTCATCCCTAAAATCAGTCTAATTCAGTAACTATTTTCTGAGTGTCAAGAACTGTATTAAGAATGGTTTTCCGCTACGTGCCAAGCCTCTGTTCCCTGAGAGACCCAGTAGCTGGACTTGCATTGTTTCTTGCTGAAGAAATTCACACTCAGTCATCTGAGTAGGAAAAGAAAGTAACAAATCACTTCAATAGGCCCAACAGCTTGAACAGCTAGATTCATAGGTCCTACTGAGGCAGATGAAAGAGGAGAGTGGAAAAGTTGGCTTAAAACTCAAGTATCAGGGGATCCAGTCCCATCACTTCACAGCAAATAGATGGGGAAACAATGGAAACAGTGACAGACTATTTTTTTTGGCGGGGGCGGTGGGGGGGGGCGCTCCAAAATCACTGCAGATGGTGACTGCAGCCATGAAATTAAAAGACGTTTACTCCTTGGAAGGAAAACTATGACTAACCTTGACAGCATATTGAAAATCAGAGATATCACTTTGCTCCGTCTAGTCAAAGCTACGGTTTTTCCAGTGGTCATGTATGGATGTAAGAGTTGGACTATAAAGAAAACTGAGCGCTGAAGAATTGATGCTTTTGAACTGTGGTGTTGGAGAAGACTCTTGAGTCCCTTGGACTGCAAGGAGATCCAACCAGTCCATCCTAAAGGAAATCAGTCCAGAATATTCATTAGAAGGACTGATGTTGAAGCTAAAACTCCAATACTTTGGCCACCTGATGAGAAGAACTGAGTCACTGGAAAAGACCCTGATGCTGGGAAAAATTGAAGGCAGGAGGAGAAGGGGATGACAGAGGATGAGGTGATTGGATGGCATCACTGACTCGATGGACATGAGTTTGAGCAAGCTCCAGGAGTTGGTGATGGACAGGGAGGCCTGGCATGCTGCAGTCCATGGGATCACAAAGAGTCGGACACGACTGAGCGACTGAACTTCACTGAACTGACTGAGGCAGAATTAATGGAAAACAGATTAGAGATTTAATAAAAATGTAATGAGAAGGTTTAATGAGATAAGAGATTATAAAAAGACTTCTGGAAATATTTTTTAAAGCCCCACACAAAATTTCCAAATTTAAAGTTAAAAGATGACTTCAAAGAGAGAGCAGTTCCTGATGAAAATCAAACTGATTATCTGAAAGAGCAAATGGAGAAAGTAGTACACTGCTGCTGCTGCTAAGTCGCTTCAGTCGTGTCTGACTCTGTGCGACCCACTAGGCTCCCCCGTCCCTGGGATTCTCTAGGCAAGAACACTGGAGTGGGTTGCCATTTCCTTCTCCAAAAGTAGTACACAGTGCCGAGCAAAAACCTCGAAGAAATGGATATCACAGATGAAAAGACAGAAGACATGGAAGACACAGACAACAGGAGTTACAAAGAAAGAGATGAAGAATATATGGGAGATAAATACAGTTCAAAGAACAATAGATAAAACTTCCTTGTCTGAACAAAATTTTGCTTTTTCAGATTGAAAGTCTTCCACCAACTTCAGGAAGTATTTCTGACAATGACATATAAACCAAATTCATCCATATAAATCTTCTAAAATTCAAAAAAGAAAAAGTTTAGTAAACTTTCCAGTGCAAAGAAAAACGCGGTTATAGGAAGAGGAGAATTAGACTAGCATCAGACTTCTTATGTGCAACACTGGACATTAGAAAACAGTCATGACCATTTACAAGTCTTGGGAGAAATTGAGTCATAATGTCATTCAAGTGTGAGAACAAAAGACAGCCATTATTAAACAGGCTATTATCCACTCTTTGTGAAGGTACACTTTTTATATGACCAGAGGAATTATTCTAACTGAATGAAATTTAATGATAACCTAGATCTCAGGATAGGAGAAGATGAAGAGTGTAAGACACAGCAGTGAGCAATGTACTTCTAAGATGTATAATTAAGTCTAAAAGATGACGACAAGGGCTGTGAACTGTAATATGAGTTAAATAATAATCCTCTAAATAGAAGAGGCTGACTGCATGTATCTATATGAAATAATAGCTGTCTCCCCAGGCAGGAAGCTCTAATGTTTATGAGTGATACTTGGATTACTATTTCAATTTTAAATGAGTCTCACCAGTTGGAACAAGGGTGATGGGAAACTCTTGGTTGGGGTTGGTGGTGTAGGGAACAGATTAATAAAAATCTTGATGTGGGGAACATCATTATTACTTAATTTTATCACTGCATATCTATGCGCCGAAGAATTGATGCTTTTGAACTGTGGTGTTGGAGAAGACTCTTGAGAGTCCCTTGGACTGCAAGGAGATCCAACCAGTCCATTCTGAAGGAGATCAGCCCTGGGCTTTCTTTGGAAGGAATGATGCTAAAGCTGAAACTCCAGTTCTTTGGCCACCTCATGTGAAGAGTTGACTCATTGAAGACTCTGATGCTGGGAGGGATTTCGGGCAGGAGGAGAAGGGGACGACAGAGGATGAGATGGCTGGATGGCATCACTGACTCGATGGATGTGAGTCTGAGTGACCTCCGGGAGCTGGTGATGGATAGGGAGGCCTGGTGTGCTGCAGTTCATGGGGTCGCAAAGAGTCGGACACGACTGAGCGACTGATCTGATCTCTGATCTGATGACTTTGTGACTTTAAAAGTTAGGGAGTTAATGAGTAGCTGACAGAAAGTTCCTAATTAATTTGCAAAGTTAAGGCGGAAATAAAAATAATAATAATAAAAAACTTTTTCAATGCAGCAAATTAAGAACAATATCAAGAGGAAGCAACAGTGAAAACTGATTACAAACAGAAAGTAAAATGTAAAAATAAAGTGAATATCACAATGAAAGTAAAGGAATACTTTAATAAAAAAACAAGCAGCTTCAGAATACTTACAAATTTTACCTCTATGCTGTTTAAAATAAATTCAACTGAAGAAAAATAGTAGAGTGGAAACTAATGGGACATACAAAAATATTTTAGCAAAAGTGAAAGTTGCTCAGTCGTGTCCGACTCTTTGCAACCCCACGGAATTCTCCAGGCCAGAATACTGGAGTGGGTAGCCTTTCCCTTCTCTAGGGGATTTTTCCCAACGCAGGGATTGAACCCAGGTCTCCTGCATTGCAGGTGGATTCTTTACCAGCTGAGCCACCAGGGAAGCCCAAGAATATGAGAGTGGGTAGTCTTTCCCTTCTCCAGGGGATCTTCCTGACCCAGGAATCAAACTGGGGTCTCCTGCATTGTTAGCGGATTCTGATTTTAGCAAAACAGAAAACCAAAGAAAAGTAGAGGCAGCTATATTAACATCTGCTCAGTCACTCAGTCGTGTCCAACTCGTTTGTGACCTCATTGTTTGTAGCCCACCAGCCTCCTCTGTCCATGGAATTTACCAGGCAAGAGTACTAGAGTGGTTTGCCATTTCCTACTCCAGTAATATATACCAGATTTTAAAAATCTGAGGGATGATATAGGAGAGTGATAAAGAGCATAATATATAAGGAAGAGATAATAAATGTTTGTCTCCAGATAACATAGCAGTAAAACATAGAAGGTAAAACAAGAGCTAGAAATGCAAAGTGACCTTATAAAATCCAAAATCATAGCAGAGACTGTAGCATACCTTTTTCAGAAAAATAAGTGAACAGTAAGTAAGTATGAATGTCTCAAATACTGCCGTCACAAACCTGATCCAGACATAGGCCTTAGATAATTGTGTGCCCTATTCTTCACTACATCCCCCAGACAACTGTGGAAATAAATCATTTATCTGACTACAAAGAAAACCTTAAGACATTCTAAAGAATTTTTTATTGCCCCAATTTTTTGACTATAAAGCAGTTTATTAGAAATTATTCATAAACAAGTAGTGATATAATTATTTGTACATTCATGACCAAACTTTAAATTGGTCAAGCTGGGAAGAGCACTACCAAGCATGTGGAAAAAATGAATGCAAATTCCCTCTAGAGAAATAAGCTGTTAATTAGAGCCTTGTGCAATTTGCACACATAGGGTCTCACCACAGATGAGCTCACAACAAAAGTTCTCAAACACGCGGGAAGAGGTTCTGATTCTCGCAACACTCACTCGGTGGTTTTGGATCGACTCTCCCGCTGAGGACTCCAGCCTCATACTGTTGGAGACACATCAGCCTTGGCCCATTACTTGTTTCTGATCTTTTCAAGTGCCTTGAGACACTTGCGGGTTGAAATATTGAGGGCATATTGCAGATATTTAAACTATCCATCAGATCAGATCAGATCAGTCACTCAGTCGTGTCCGACTCTTTGCGACCCCATGAACTGCAGCACGCCAGGCCTCCCTGTCCATCATCAACTCCCGGAGGTCACTCAGACTCACATCCATCGAGTCAGTGATGCCATCCAGCCATCTCATCCTCTGTCGTCCCCTTCTCCTCCTGCCCTCAATCCCTCCCAGCATCAGAGTCTTCTCCAATGAGTCAACTCTTCGCATGAGGTGGCCAAAATACTGGAGTTTCAGCTTTAGCATCATTCCTTCCAAAGAAATTCCAGGATTGATCTCCTTCAGAATGGACCGGTTGGATCTTCTTGCAGTCCAAGGGACTCTCAAGAGTCTTCTCCAACACCACAGTTCAAAAGCATCAATTCTTCGGCGCTCAGCCTTCTTCACAGTCCAGCTCTCACATCCATACATGACCACAGGAAGGACCATAGCCTTGACTAGGCAAACCTTTGTTGGCAAAGTGATGTCTCTGCTTTTGAATATGCTATCTAGGTTGGTCATGACTTTCCTTCCAAGGAGTAAGCGTCTTTTAATTTCATGGCTGCAGTCACCATCTGCAGTGATTTTGGAGCCCAGAAAAATGACCGAGGAAGGACGGTGGTGAGGACCGGCGCACTAAGCACGGCCGAGAGGAGCTACCCCACGACCGAGGTCAGGAAGGGCAGCGGTGAGGAGAGACCCCTCGTCCAAGGTAAGGTGAGATGGCTGTGCTTTGCTGGAGCAGCCGGGAAGAGATACCCCACGCCCAAGGTAAGAGAAACCCAAGTAAGACGGTAGGTCTTGCAAGAGGGCATCAGAGGGCAAATACACTGAAACCATACTCACAGAAAACTAGTCAATCTAATTACACCAGGACCACAGCCTTGTCTAACTCAACTATCCATCAGAGAATATAAATAACAAGGGCTAGAAATACGAGACAAAAAATTAAAAGGGAAAAAAAGAGAGAAATACTCCAGCCAAAAAGCAGAAGTTAATCAAGCCATATGCCAAAGGCATACCTTTTTTAGAGACCGTTGTTAATTTTCAGTCGCCCAGTCGTGTCCAACTCTTTGTGACCCCATGAACTGCAGCACGCCAGGCCTCCCTGTCCCTCACTGTCTCCCAAAGTTTGCCCAAGTTCATGTCCATTGCATCGGTGATACCTTCCAGCCATCTTATCCTCTGTTGCCCTCTTCTCCTTCTGCCCTCAATCGTTTCCAGCATCAGGGACTTTTCCAATGAGTCGGCTGTTCACATTAGGTGACCAAAATACTGGAGCTTCAGCATCAGTCCTTCCAACAAGTATTCAGGGTTGATTTCCCTTTCGATTAGTTTGATCTCCTTGCTTTCTGGGGACTTTCAGGAGTCTTCTCCAGTATTATAGTTTGAAGACATCAATTCTTTGGCATTCTGCCTTCTTTACAGTCCAGCTCTCACAACTGTATGCGACCACTGGGGAGACCATAAGCTTGACTGTATGGACCTTTGTCGACAGAGTGACGTCTCTGCTTTTCAATACACTGTTAGGTTTGTCATACTTTTCCTGCCAAGAAGCAACTGTCTTCTGATTTCATGGCTTGTTTTAGAGAATATTTTATGTCATACCTGGAGATCATTGGAGTTGCTCTTCTAATCTGTTGTGAGAGAATAAGGAGCCTTCCTACTTTCTGATCAATTTGACAGTGTGACTTGATGGAACCAAACCCTGGCTTCAGATTTTTATTTTTTCCCCCTTGATTCAGCTTGATGGAGGCTCCAATCTTGCTGCATGCCGTGTATTTATTCTCTGTCTTTCAGGAGTCTGATGTGACAAGAAACCAGAGATGCAGTGGCCTGCCCACTCTGGGAGCTGTTACTCATATACTTTTTGGTGGATCAACCTTGACTTTGCAGATATTAGGTTGGCCAAAAAATTGGTTGGGATTTTTCCTAAGGTGCAATGGAAAAACCAGAAAAAACTTTTTGGCCAAGTCAATATTTCCAGGCATTTGAGGACATCTGAGCTAAGTGATACGCAGACTCACTTATTTCAGTAGTGCTTATCAGGCTAGAGTCATATCTATAGAATGCTAATTGACCAAGTTTTTAAAGAGTCTAGGCTTTCCTGGTAGCTCAGATGGTAAGGAATCTGCCAGCAATGCAGGAGACCTGGGTTGGATCTCTGGGCTGGGAAGATCCCCTGGAGGAGGAAATGGCAACCTACTCTAGTATTCTTGCCTGGAGAATTCCATGGATAGAGGAGCCTGGTGAGCTGCAATCCATGGGGTCACAAAGAGTTGGACACAACTGAGCAACTAATACAATAGAGGCACAGAGCTTCCCTAAAAGGGTCCTGGATTCAGCTGATTGGTCATCATTATTAGCTCATATTTCCAGGTGTCTTTTTTTTTTTTTTTGGCTGCACTGCGTGGAATGTGGCATCTTAGTGCCCTGACTAGAGATTGAACCTGGAACCCCTGCAGTAGAAGTGTGGAGTCTTAACTGCTGGACTGCCAGGGAAGTCTCCCCAGGTGTCAGTTATTAAAATTATATTCTGCTTAGTGTATGTGTTACTGAAACTCTCCAGACCTACCTTTACACTGAAAATAGATTCTTAATAGCATGGCAGAGTTTTCACCATAAATGGGTTGATCTCAGTCCATTGATCACAGAGAGAGACAATACATACATTACATGATGAACGTGACAGTAACAAAAGTCATCATAATCATGTTAGGGACTGAATGTCTCCACTCCCAAACTCATATGTTGATGTCTTAACTCTCAGTGTGCTGCTGTGTGGAGATGAGGCCACAGCGAGGCAGCTGGAGTTAGTTTAGGTCATGAGGGTGGCCCCTCATGATGGAATTAGTAACCTCAGAAGAGCACATGACCTGAGAGAAGGCCATGTGAGGACACAGCAAGGAGGCAGGGATCTGCAACCTAAGGAGAGAACTCTCACCAGGAACTGAATCAATTGGCACCTTGATCTCAGACTTCCTGGCCTCCAAAACTGTGAGAAAATAAATTTCCGTTGTTTACACCACCTAGTCAGTGGTATTTTTTATGGTGGCCTGAGATGACTAAGGGCCTTCCCCGTTGGCTCAGCAGTTAAAAAAACAAAATCCTGTAATGCAGGAGACGCAGGAGATCAGGTTCAATCTCTGGGTCAGGAAGATCTCCTGGAGGAGTAAATGGAAACCCACCCCAGTATTCTTGCCTGGGAAATCCCATAGACAGAGGAGCTTGGTGGGCTGTAGTTGATGGGGTTGCAAAGAGTCAGACCCAATGAAGTGACTGAGCACACACCCGTGAGATGACCAAGACAGCCCCTGATGTAAAGTGGTGCAATAAGGGGCAAATGCTCTGTGTATGTTGGGCTTATCATGTTGTTGTTGTTCAGTAGCCCAGTTGTGTCTGACTCTTTGTGACCCTGTGGACTCTGCACGCCAGGCCTCTCTGTTCCTCACCATCTCCTGAAGTTTGCCCAAGTTCATGTCCATTGCATCAGTGATGTCATCGAGCCATCTCATGCTCTGATGCCGTCTCCTCCTTCTGCCCTCAATCTTTCCCAGCATCAGGGACTTTTCCAATAACCTTCAAAATATCCTCCTGAGTGTGCAAACTCAAGATTAGAACAGTGAGCACTGTGGTCCATAGAGGTGAAATGATTTGCCCAGAGTTAATGGGAAAAAGCAACTTTAAATGCCTTTATTTACAATACATTTCTTACAGTGTACCTTATTTGACTTATGAATAAAGAATATATATGTATATATTTTAACTTAAAAGCATCTATTAAAATATCTCAAAGACTAGACAGAATGTTGAATAGTGGTTCAAACAGAAGACAGAAGTTAAATAGTTTGCCCCACTTTTCCCACTGAACCCAGAACCAGGGGGCTGCCAGAGTCCACATTGGATTACTAATGATCAGATTGAAAGAGTCAAGATTAGCCCCCTAGAAGCCTTATAAGATAGGTCTTAATTTGGGTATAGTTTCAGTTTTAAGGAGAATTGGGATTGCTTAATTAATCAGATTGCATTTAATTAATCAGATTATAATAAATTAATCAGATTACAATTTGCAAAAAGCTTTCATGCACTGTCACATTTAATCTGTACAACAGTTGATGTGATAATAATAATCTCCATATTATAGAAGAGAAAAATTGAGGCTCCAAGAAATTAAGTGATTCTCTCAAGCTCACTTAGCTGGTCTGTGACAGACTCCAAACGTTGATCCAAAGACTTTGATGGGAAAATGCAAGCTCATTATACAGAGTTTAGGCACACCAGGAGGAAGAAATGGGCTCCCTCATAGGTCTGCCGTTGTTTGCCACGGTTGATCTCATTTTTTCCTAACCCTTGACTCTGAGAGGGCAAATGATGGCAACTGAAAACCAAGATTCTCTGATTCATAAACATCATGTTGATATAGTCACCAAGTACTTAATAAACCTGGAAGGGGATGAGGACAGAAGCAAGAGGGCAGTCAGCTACATGTATAACACACAGCTGAGGACAGCTTAGAATGAGATCACTAAGTGCAGGACATACAGAGTATAAAAATCAGATAGAGGAACCAGTTATCTCCTCAGTCAACTGAATATGCTTGACTTCTGGGGAACTGGGGCTGGTAAAGAATGCAATGCAGGAGACTCTGGTTTGATTCTTGGGTCAGGAGGATCCCCTGAAGGGATAGGCTACCCACTCCAGTATTCTTGTGCTTCCCTGGTGGCTCAGACGGTAAAGAATCCGCTTGCAATATGGGACATCTGGGTTTGCTCCATGGATTGGGAAGATCCCCTGGAGAAAGGCATGGCAACCTACTCCAGTGTTCTGGCCTGGAGAATCCCCATGGACAGAGGAGCCTGGTGGGCTACAGCCCATGGGGTCGCAAAGAGTTGGACACGATTGAGCGACTAAAAACAGCACAGAATAAAACAAGTGGAGTAAGAAACTCAAATAGATTAGTCCAAGCTGCAACAGAAAAATGAGATGGACTTAATGTGAAATATAAGATGAAGCTCAATTAGCTGAAAGGAACCAAGATTTCAGGTGAATGGTGTGTACTAAAAAAAAAAAGAAAGAATGTTGAAGCTTTAATTGAAGCCATGGTTGTTACTTAAAATACCATGAAACCATTTGGAGTGAATCAAACGTTAATTGACTTCATCTGCAAATGCATGGCACACGAAAGAGAAAGTTGGACCACAAGTAAACTCTGTGCATCCAAACAGTGGGGATTTGATTTAGGGAGAGACCCGTGGAACCTAAATGAAAGTTGCAGAAACTAAAAGAGGCATGGATTTATGAAATAAGTCATGCATGGAAATAGAATAAAGAGATGACAGATAACCCTGTATACGAGACAGCAAAAGAGACACTGATGTATAGAACAGTCTTTTGGAATCTGTGGGAGAGGGAGAGGGTGGGGTGATTTGGGAAAATGGCATTGAAACATGTATAATATCATATATAAAATGAGTCGCCAGTCCAGGTTCGATGCATGATACTGGATACTTGGGGCTGGTGCACTGGGACAACCCAGAGGGATGGTATGGGGAGGGAGGAGGGAGGAAGGTTCAGGATGGGGAACACATGTATACCTGTGGCAGATTCATTTTGATATATGGCAAAACCAATACAATATTGTAAAGTTAAAAATAAAATAAAGTAAATAAATTTTAAAAAAAGAATAGAGATGATACTGAAATGCCACAAGATCCAGTGATGATAGAGTTAAGTGATATATGGAGGAGGCAGAAAGACTTGTTTTCATACTTTCCTGGTGTAGCTGATAACATGTTTTAAAAGAGAAAAGAAAAACAAAAATTCAAAGCAGTTTCTGAATCTGAAACTGAAGAGATGTTAGGACGTTTTGAATAAGTAACACTGCCCGGAATTGTCAAAGAATGAAGGAAAAAAATATTTGGTTCTACATGACTGAGTATCAAAGTCCGTTATGCTGGGAAAGATTGAGGGCAGATGGAGAACAGGGCGTCAGAGCATGAGATGGCTGGATGGCATCACTGATGCAGTGGACATGAACTTGGGGAAACTTCAGGAGATGGTGAGGGACAGGGAGGCCTGCTGTGCTGCAGTCCATGGGGTCACAAAGAGCTGGACACGACTGGGTGACTGAACCACAGCAACTACATGCCAAGGCTGTGAAGCTTTCAAGGTGACCTTTCCCTGTTAGAGAAATGTGTGTTAGCTGCTCCGTCGTGTCCGACTCTTTGCAATCCCATGGACTGCAGCCCGTCAGTCTCCTCTGTCTTGTGGAATTTCCCAGGGAAGAATACTGGAGTGTGTTGCCATTTCCTTTTCCGGGGATCTTCCCGACCCGGGGATCGAACCTGGGTGTCCTGCACTACAGGTAGACGCTTTACCATCTGAGCCACCAGGGAAGCCCCTGCGAGAGAAAGGGAAGCACACACAGTCAAGACACAAATCATTGCCTAAACTGGGTCTATTTTGGCTGGTATAACTATACTAGCATTCTTTCAGTTAATATTTATATGGTGTATCTTTTCCCATCTGCTTGTGTTCAATCTTAATGATTTAAGTATTTCAGTGCACCTCGGTAAGAAAGCATACAATGACATGTTATAAACCCAACTGCATCTTTTTTGCTTCATAACTAAATCATTAGATCTGTTTACATTTGTTATAACTACCAGGTTTATAAATTAGACTTCTTTTTTTCCAGTTGTGTGTGTGCTTGTCCCTGTTCTGTGTTTCATTGCTTCCTTTTCTCAGCTTCTTATAGATTTTTTAAAAAATTTTCTCATTCTTTTTCCTCTTATATTTTAGAAGTTACTCAGTGGTCCCCAACCTTTTTGGCACCAGGGACCAGGTTTTTTGGAAGACATTTTCTCCACGCACCAAGGTTAGGGGGAAGGGGATGATGGTTTTGCAATGATTCAAGTACACACCAGGGCTTCCCAGGTGGCTCAGACAGTTAAGAATCTGCCTGCAATGCAGGAAACCCTGGTTCAATCCCTGGGTTGGGAAGATCCCCTGGAGAAGGAAATGGCAACCCACTCCAGTATTCTTGCCTGGAGAATCCCATGGACAGAGGAGGCTGACAGGCTACAGTCCATGGGGTCACAAAGATTTGGATACAACTGAAGCAGCTTAGCACCCACACCCTGCTTTATACTGATCTTTCTGAATCTCTAGTTGAATGTTCTTAAACTTCTCAACTATTCTCTCTGCACATGTTGTTTCTGTATCTGACTCTTTTTCCATCTGGCACTCACATCAGACCTGAGATAGTTTCTCCCAACCTACCATCCATGATTCTTAAAAACCCTTTCCTATTCCCCATCTCTTCATCTCTCTATACCTCATTCCGTGTAGTTTATTCAGCTCTATTTTCTAATTCGGTATTCTCTCTTTGGCCAGATTTTCCCTTCTGTTTCTGTGATGAAGGTAGTTCTTCGAGAAAAGAACTATATTTTGTTCTGCCAGGCAACAGGTACAACTGCCATTCTGGGATCACTTTTAACTACATTTTTGACGGTACTTTTTGGACAGCACAGGTTGTGTAAATTGGCATTGCAAACCACACGAAGACTAGCATGTGGCTTTCCCCTTCTATTTAGTGACAAAATTCCAGACAGTATTTGTTCTGACTTCCCCCCAGGGAGAGGTGCAGAGGTCAAGTTTGCTTCTAGGGTATGCTTTTAGAGGATAGCCTTTGGGGTTCAGGTTTTTTTGGGGGTTCCAATAAGTCACACTTAGAGGGGTTCCTGTCCTTGCCTCCTCTTTTCCAAACCCTGCAATACTTTGAACACCAAAGCTCAAGTTCATGGAAAATATGCTCAATGGAAAAGCTGTCTCTGCTTTTGTTTCTGGCTGCCTGTCCTTACTTAGTTTTTAACCTGGGAATTCTTGACATTTTGCTAACTTGTGAACGTAGTTGAGATAACTTTTGTTTGTTTGTTTGTTTTCATTTTATCCGTTATTTTTAGTTGTTTTAAGTGGAAACTAGTCAAACCGGATGTCTGATCCATCTTGGTCAATGCCTACATATACAACGTTTAGAGGAATTTTTTGAACTTAATACTTCATAAAAATACCAAGATACCTTTTTTGAGAATGGTTGCAATGGGAATTCCTTTATCTTTAACTAGGCATACATATACACAAGTGTTGCCCAGTCATGACCAACTTTTTGCGACCCCATGGACTGTAGCCCAGCAGGCTCCTCTGTTCATGGAATGCTTCAGGCCAGAATACTGAAGCAGGTAGCCTTTCCCTTCACCAGGGGATCTTCCCAACCCAGGGATTGAACCCTGGTCTTCTGTGTTACAGGCAAATTCTTTACTATCTGAGCCACCAGGGAAGCTCATATACACAAATAAACACACATACATATGATATATCCATTGGGCTTCCCTTGTGGCTCAGCTGTAAAGAATCTGCCTGCAATGCAGGAGACCTAGGTTCAATCCCTGGGTTGGGAAGATGCACTGGAGAAGGGAATGGCTACCCATTTCAGTATTCTGGCCTAGAGAATTCCATGGACTGTATAGCCAATGGGGTGGCAAAGAGTTGGACATGACTGAGTGACTTTCACTTTGTATATATAAACATGTATAGCTTTGAGTGTTATATACAGTTGGATTTTCATATAAATGTTCAGTCCTTAACTTAAGTACCGAAGAGGGATCTTTAACCAGAGTGTTTTGGGAAAGATCTTCATGCTAGGGTAGCCTGGGACCCTTCTCCTGCCATGTTCAAGTTCCACCAAGTCTCTTCCATAGTTCCCACAATGTCTTGTTTCATGAGTTTCTGCACTAAGATGAGACTTTCACAACAGTGATACTATAGAGCCTCCATGGTGTCTTTCCTTCCCTCCTATATGCTCCACAAAATGGTGGTGCTTCTTTTTTACATATTAATTAAGGGGATAATTTTTCACTGTTTCCTTTATCCTACAAGTTTTCTTTTTTTCCTTTACATTTTGGAGACTTGGGGGCAAGTGTCTTTTTAAGGTGACCTTGAAATCCTACTTCCATGCTGTCTGCTAGCTGCACTGTCTTTGGGATCACATCCTACATTGAGTTAAATGTCTTTTGGTTGAAAGAGCTACTTCTTGCTTAGAAGCGGAGTCACATCATCTGTAGCGCTCACACTGACCAGTGTGACTTTGTTAAAGTTGAGAAGAACTGTCTTCCCCCACAGAGGTTACCTGGCACCAGTTGGTTCTGCAGAGGAGTTTTTATGGAAAGTTTTCACATCATCGGAGTCATCATTCTGAAGTTCCTCCATGTAGGCATTACGAGTTTATTTTCCCATAGAAGAAATCCACTGGGATTGTGTTCCTAGGAAGAAATTATTCAGTAAGTCCTTTAATATTAGTAGACTAGAGATATAAGGGTCTTGGACTTTCTTGGTGGTCCAGTGGTTAAGAATCCACTTGTCAATGCAGGGGACAGAGGTTCGATCCTTGGTCTGGGAAGATTCCACGTATCGCAGGGCCACTAAGCCCGTGGGCCACGGGCTCACGTGCTGCAATTACTGAAGCCCGTGCTCTAGAGGCTTTGATCCACAACTACCGAGGCTGCGTGCTGCAACTACTGAAGCCCCTGTGCCTAGAGCCTGTGCTCCGCAACAAGAGAAGCCACTGCCACGAGAAGCTGCGGGCCGCAACACAGTAGCCCCATTAGCCGCAACTAGAGAAAGCCCGTGTGCAGCAACAAAGACCTAGCACTGTCAAAAATAAATAAACGCATGAATGAATAAAATTTTTTATAAAAGCAACGTAAGGGACAAATGTAAAGAGAAAAAAAAATCATGCGTGTGCACTTCTTTTCACACCTTTCTATGTGTTTTTGTTTTTTAAAGCTGTTAACTGTTGGGCTTGTTTTCTCTAAAGGGAGCTGACACAGAGCAGAATAGACTTGTTTACAATAGGCGATCCACAGGTCCACTGCACATTCCTCTCTGGGTTAATAGTGTTCTTAGAAAGTAGAAGACCCACAGCTGTTGTCTTATTCAAAGTCTCAACCTCAAAAGCTAAGCTGATCAGAACTTGACCCACATGCAGGAGAATTTATAATGTTAATATCCCCGTTAATAAGCGTTTGCTTTGAGTTGGTCTTTGGCTTGACAGGAGCATTTTTTACCTAAGTGCCAGGTGAATTAAGGTGGTGTGGCAGTAAGTTTCCAGCCAATGACACTTTTCACAATGGCATTTTAATAAGGCTGGGTATCATTCCTTGTTTACAACAATAATGACTGAAATGAGAATATAGGTACTTGAGAATTACAGTCACCACCTAAGGATTTCTAAATATGGCTGATCATTTAACATCCGAATTCTTGGACAGACTTGAAAGCCTGCTAAGCGGGTTGCCTGAGGTGGTGAGTGAGTCAGAAATAAAGTATAGGGTCTTATTATCTGATTCACTGTCTTGTTTGTTTAATAACCTCCTCCATTTAATATAAATACTTTGTCTCTTAGAAAGATGGCACTGTCAGAGTAGGAGAAATAAACCAGTATCTTCTGGACCCCTTGCTTTCAAGGCAGAAGAGAGGAAACTGGTTTTGAGTCCATCATATGATAGTTGAAGTTCTTTCTACCTGAAGATGTCAGCAATCTCACATAGCAACAATCTAACATGAGCTCCTTAACTAAAAACCCTCTGTGTGCAATGCATTATGCTACACAATTCATTTATTCAACAAATATTTACATAACACTTTATTTAAGCCAGAAACTAGAGATACAATGAACGAGGTAGATCAAATTCTTTACTCATGGAGCTTGTGTACGAGCCTGGTAACAAAAAGGAACAAATAAAGAGGTGACTAAAAGAGTTATGTAGCCGGGGAGTGTGAGGTATTACAAAGTATCTGGGAAGGCTTCCTGGAGGAAGGCGCATTTAGACTGAGACCTAAAGGATGAGAAAGAGATATCCAGATAAAGTAGGGGTGGGGATGGGGATAAAGTGGGGTGGGGATGACTGTTTTAGAAATAAAACCATCAAGATCAAAGGCAGAGGGATAGCATATGATAGGTTTGCTGAATGACCAAATGAATGAAGGAATATTCAATGATCAGACATTTTTGAATGGGGACACTCTGATGTTTCAGACACTCTGATATTTCTTTGGCATAGAGTCTGAAGTGTTTCTGTGGATGGTGATTGGATATTCCTGTCTGATACAGGTTAGACAGGAAATGGAGTCTGAAGGCAGTTCTTAGGCAAGCAGACAAGGCTTTGTGACCTCACCACCTTGGGTCTGTAATTTAAGGAGTTTGGATACACCAAGGACCCCCCTCTGAATAGTAGGTTAAGATAACCTCTGTCAAGTGGGCCTATGGGTGACCCTGATCTTACAAAGAACGCTGAACTATGAGCTCCGTACTTACGTGGAAGTTACTCACCAGGATGTGCTGAGTATTTCTCTTCCTTCTCCCCCGGCCTTGAGCCAAGCTGGTTTAACTGTTCCAGGAGGCTTTCAGCCATGATGGGAGCATGAGGCTTTGGTGTCGATTAACCGGAGACAGTGAAAGGGGAACTGTACTCCTGGGAGGCAGGACCTGTTGTGGAGGCAAAGGACAACCTCCAGGAGCACAGTCTATAGCAGACACAGGGGAAGGCTGCACGTTCAGTTTTCTCTCCCCCGTTTGGAAATTTTATCACCAGCGTCAAAACTGGAAAATTAGAATTTGGTTTTATGAAGGGTATTGACACCCTGACTGGTGAGACTTTGAGAGAATGCTTTCCACAGACAAGTGAGACTGGCACTCCCAAACTGCGGGATGAAAGCGGGAGGTGAGAAGCCAGCTTGCTTGTGCGCGCAGTCGCTCAGTCGTGTCCGGCTCTTTGTGACCCCCACGGAGGACAGCCCGCCAGGCGCCTCTGTCCGTGGAGTTGTCCAGGCAGGAATACAATGGGGAAAGAGTACTTGAAATCCAGGCAGGGACTGCCCTGTGGTGCAGTGGATAAGAATCTGCCTGCCAATACAAGGGGACACGGTTCCGTCTGGGACGATTCCACATGCTATGGAACAATAAGCCCGTGTGTGACAAGCGCTAAGCCCAGGCCCTAGAGCTTGCCTGCCACAGCTCTGGAGCCCGTGTGCCCTAGGGCCTGTGCTCCACCACAAGGGACGTCAACGCCACGAGAAGCCCGTCCATGCACCACCACTAACGGTAACTCCTGCTCTCCACAAGGAGAGAAAGTCCACGCAGCAAGGAAGACCCACTGTGGCCAAAAATAAATAAATAAAATTGTTTTTAAAAATCCTGGCAATTTGATTGTCAATATTGTACAAAAATCTTGCAATAAGGAAGGGGAAAAAACAAATCCTCTTACAGCCCAAAGAGGATTCACTTCTGGTAAAGATGTTCTACAGAGAAAAACAATAAGTAGATTATCCTTGTCAGCCTGATTATTAAAAGAAATGCATAAGTCATTAAAAATGGTCGCTAGATTCTTAACTGATCAGTCAGCTGAGGCATGGGCAATGAGTCCCCCGAGCAAGTCTGAATTTCATTAAAGCTAATCAGAAAATGGCTTAAACATTTGATCAGTAAAATCCTAATTTCTTTCCAAAAGGAGGCTACAAATTGCATCGTGCAGACCAAGTTCAGGATAATTTTTTTTCTGTCATAACTTTATAGAGTTGCTGTGAAGACTAAACAAGATATTACAGGGGCAAGGTCTTAGTCCAGTGCTTGGTCCAAAGGAAGAGTCTGATTAATGTTCATTGTTCTGTTGTTACTGCTTTTAGGAGGACCAAAGCTTCCCTGGTGGCTCAGACGGTAAAGCGTCTGCCTACAGTGCAGGAGACCCAGGTTCGATCCCTGGGTCGGGAAGATCCCCTGGAGAAGGCAATGGCAACCCACTCCAGCACTCTTGCCTGGAGAATCCCATGGACTGAGGAGCCTGGTAGGCTACAGTCCCTGGGGTCGCAAAGAGTCGGACACGACTGAGTGACTTCACTTCACTGCACTTCTCTCTACTTCATCCCTCTGCCGGCTTTGAATTGGCTTTGATCCGTCTCACTAGGAGCCTCGATGAAGTCAGATGTTGATTCACCTGATTACACGTTGGTAGATCCAGGAAGACGCGCTAGAGACAAGGTCCTTTGTTAAGCAGAGTCTCCTTAACACAGTTGCTGACATTTGAGGATATTTAAAGGTAAATCTAAATCTCACTTTGAAAAGATAGGGAATTTAATGGAATCGTGGAATAGGAATTTGATGGTTGAAGATTGGTAGGTAGAAACTGGAGGAGGAGGTGTTGGAAGAAACAAGAGAGGCAAGGAGATGGCAGGAAGCTCAGATCAAAAGATTTATGTGAGAAACATCCTTTTTTGGGATACAGCTACTTAATTCGTAGTAAATGATGTCCAATATTGCCGTTATTAAAAAAATTTTTTTAAGTTGATATATTGTGCTTTCATTTTTATTCAAAGAAAATTCAAGAAATTTTCTCTTTTTTTTTTTTTTTTTGGCACGTGGGATTTCAGGTCCCCAACCAGGGATCAAAGCCATGCGCCCTGCAGTGGGGAATTCAAAGTCTCAGCTACTGGACCACCAGGGAAGTCTTCAATATTGTATTTAAAATCTTTGCCAGTCCTATGTTTTTCTTGGGCAACAATCCTTTTCTGTTACTAAAAGACTTAACTTAAAATCTCTCTCATTTATTCCTGGTGATCATTCCCCAGGGCTGTGAAATGTAGCCTCCTGAGTTAGTTAACTTGTCTGTGTTTGGCCCTGGAGCGATCACCCTCTGGTATGACAAACACTTTCTACTAGAAGCACTAAGGAACAGGCTTGAAGACATGTCTCCATCTGGGACTGGGTGCTCTGGGCTTCTGGGACATATGACCTTTGGTGATGATCTTGAATGAACCACAGTTTTCTGAGCTCCAGTATGGGAGAATTATGTTTGTTTTGGAGAAGACTCTGATGCTGGGAGGGATTGGGGGCAGGAGGAGAAGGGGACAACAGAGGATGAGATGGCTGGATGGCATCACTGACTCGATGGATGTGAGTCTGAGTGACCTCCGGGAGTTGGTGAAGGACAGGGAGGCCTGGCGTGCTGCAGTTCATGGGGTCGCAAAGAGTCGGACACGACTGAGCGACTGATCTGATCTGATCTGATCTGATGTTTGTTTTTAAATAAAAGGATTCTTTTTAAAATAAAATCAAGGAATGAAGCACTGATCAAATAATATTGTGAACGCCCATAATCCTTCCATCATCCTCAATTTCATTCCCCAATGGAAACTGATGGGTATCCTTTCAAATATTTTCTGTCCCTCTATAAGCATATTTCTATTACACATAGCTGATGTATACTTTCTTATTTTTGTTTACTTGCTAAGTCGTGTCTGACTCTTTGTCACCCCATGGACTATAGCCCGCCAGGCTCCCCAGTCCATGGGATTTCCCAGGCAAGAAAACTGGAGTGGGTTGCCATTTCCTTCTCCAGGGGATCTTCCCGAGCCAGGGATCGAACCCATGTCTCCTGCATTGGCAGGCAGAGTCTTTACTGCTAGCCACCAAGGAAATGCCATACTTTTATATACAAATGACATTACTTGCAAACTCTTTCACAATGGCTTTTTTTTTTTTTTCCTTCGCTTTGTCTCATTGACACAAATGCTGCGTATTATCAGTGTGCAGTCTTGAAATTGGTTTTCCTTCATCTGAGTAGTCAACACTGGTCCACACTGGTCCACAGGCATTTTGGGGCTTGTTTTCTTGATTGAATCTAAGAGTGAAAACCGAACTAACATTGGGAGACAATCAAACTGAACACAATGGAAATAAAAGCATGAACTGTGTGTTTTCAGGTCCTCGGAAGTAGGCAAGGCTGGGATGGGCCAGGGCTTGAAGGATGAGTTAGCATTCCATAAAGAGCAAAGAACTGGGAGAAAAATTAATCAGCGGGAGCGAAGGCTTGGAAGAGCACGGATATGGCTTAGAATTTGGAAGTGAAAATTATGGAGGTTCTACGACCTGCATCATTCTGACTGGAACTCACAGGGTTCACTTTTGGGTAGTCATTAACATTTACTAGGTGACCTAATGACATCTTCATGTAATGGAAGGTTTGCTTAAGGTTTTGCTTAACAGAGCTAAGTAGGTTTTCTCTGTTCCTAGACTCTGTCTTCAGTATATATTATAGTGAATGGACTCAGGGAAGATTTCATTGGAGGTATCTTTAATCTTTGCCAATAACTCTGGAACAAACCTCCTCTTAAGAAAAGCCCCAAAGGGAGATGTATAGGAAATTGTAAATTGAAGTAAGTTACAACACTCTTCCTTAGTTTCAAAACAAGTATTGGGCTTTCACTCACCTAACCACGTTTCTCTGGAATTTTTTTGCCTTAGGCTGAAAGCCACAGGGAAATTCTTTACCCCACAATCTCCTTAAGAACAGAGTCTTCTCTTTAAAACCTGCCCTCACCTGTCTCACTGCTAAATAAATGACTTCCTGCTCTTCTGTATCTGTGGTTAATTTTTATTGCTCTTAATGTTGTTTTGTTTGGGGTTATACTTTTTCTACAGTGTGATATTTCATGAAATTACTGACAGTTGACCATTTTTTTAACCTACAAAAAATGACAGTTTCATATTGTCCAATTTAAATCTGGGACTGTGTCGTTTCTTGTTATATTAAAATTGGGGTTCATCAGTATTTTGTTTTTTACTAATTTTCTCACTTTTAACTTCATGGTTAGTCAAAATGAAATCTTTATAAGCTTCAAAATACCTCCCAGTTCAGTGCCTTGTCTCCATTTGACTGTTATCATCCAAGTTCAGGCCTCCTTATCTTTTTACCTTGACTATTGAAGTGCATTTCTCCTTGGCTTCCAGTCTCCAGACACATTTGCCAATTTTTCTCAGTGTTATCTTCTCAGGCACAGTCCTTGTTCACCTGTCAGTTTAAGACCAGACATGGGAGGCTCCCACAAGATAACTCAGCCTCCTCTTCCTCCTCCTACTCCTGTTCCTCTGCCCACAGTTTACATCGTGAGTTCCCTCTATGTTCGTTTTGGTTCCTTCCCTTCCGCCACCAAGCTTGCTTTGCCCGGTATCATAGCTGCCTCTGTAGCAATCTTTTCCTCCCCAGACCACAAGCTCTTTGAAGGCAGTGAGAGTCATCCCGAGACACCGCTGTAGCATCCAGTGTGATGGTCACTACATGTGGCTATTCAGGCTTTGGACAGGCAAGCCGGGGATGGCCGTTCTTAGAGACTGTGCCTTGGCTTGTGGGATCTTAGTTCCCCAACCAGGGATCCAACCCAGGGTCCTAGCAGTGGTAGTGCCGAGTCCTATCCACTGGACTACCTGGGGATTCCCCCATGACCTTCCTAATAGGATTCCTTCTGTCAGGAATGATCCTTCTACCCCAGACCACATATAACAAAGCCCTACTGATCTCTCACACCACACGCACTTAAATCTCTTTAAACCTCTGCAAAATTATAACTTCTTTATTCACCATTCCTTGACTCTGCAAGGAGAATCACCATTCCCTCTTTTGGATCCATAAGATTATATTACATGATTATAGCCTAAGTCCCTTAGAAAAATGTATTTGCTTACATGTCCAAATTTGTTCCCCCAAGCTCCAAGCCCTTATGGACGAGAGCCCTTATGGACAAGATCCTTGGGTTCCCCAGGGGTCACATGGTTGACACAGTCGTGGTTAGCACACTGGCTTATGGAGAGCAGATTCTCATATGTACTCACAGAATTCAGCTGAATTTTAATTATTTAGATCCGACCCTGAAAACTGCTTCAAAAGCACTAAAACCTCGCATCTTCGGACCTGGAGAGTTCACTTGGCCCTTAATGGGAAACAGACAATCCCAGGAAAGGGAAACTGACTACAACCTCTCCGCTTGGTCCAGCAGGCTCCCAGATCCGCAGTCAAGTCCGCTGACCCTCTCTCTGGGACAGGAGATGCCTTCCTCCCCTCCCCCAGCCTCAGGTGCCTGAAAACACAGGGCTTCCCTGACTCCATCCACTGTCTTCTGCCTCACAGGACTGCCCCTCATGCCCATGCAAAGCTAAGAGCTGTAGAACAGCCCACCCCCACCACCCGAGTGTTCCAACTGGAAACTTTTCTTTTCGGCCACCAGCCACTTCTAGTTTATCTTCGAGTCTCTATTTCCTTTGGCTGTGGTACTTCCTGTGTAACCAGGAAGCAAAACCTTGCAAACTGTTACTGACTTGGAGAGTTTGGTGGGGCTTGGATTCCACAGCCAGCCCCATGGGAACCCTGGGAACTGTTGTCAAGAGAAAGCCATGAGTTTGACTTGTGGTTGCCAGGGGGAAGGATAGGGGGAAGGAGTAGAGAGTTTGGGGTGGACATGTACACACTGGGCTTCCCTTGTCGCTCAGCTGGTAACGAATCCGCCTGCAATGTGGGAGACCTGGGTTCGATCCCTGGGTTGGAAAGATCCCCTGGAGAAGGGAAAGGCTACCCACTCCAGTATTTTGGCCTGGAGAATTCCATGGACTATATTAGTCCATGGGGTGGCAAAGGCTCGGACATGACTGAGTGATTTTCACTTCACTGCATGTACACACTGCTATACTTAAAATGGATAACCAACGAGGTCCTCCTGGATAGCACAGGGCACTCTGCTCAATGTTGTGTGGTGGCCTGGATGGGAGGGGAGTTTGGAGGGAGAATGGATTGCATATATGTGTCTGGCTGAGTCCCTTCACTGCTCACATGAGACTATCACAACATTGTTAATTGGCTGTAGTCCAGTATAAAATAATTTTTTTTTTTTTTTAAAGAGAAAGCCATGAGTTTGAGCCTAGGAGATGTAAAAAGATAATGGGGTCCAATTGGCTTTTGGAGATGCTTCTTACATGTGAAGAGGAGTTCTGAACAAGGCAATGGCTATTTACTGAGCAAATATGAAAACTGGCAGCCATGGATCAAAGCATGCTGTGCAAAGGAAAAGGTCTCGTGCTGCTGTGAGGTGTCACATTGGCAGAGAGGTCCATCATGAGCTGCCCGAGGATTTGCTAAAGAGGGAAAGACAGGAAAAAAAAAAAAAAAAAAGAAACAATCAATTTAGGAATGCACACTAACTGTAAAGTTTCCTGTGGGAAAAATAAGCAAGTATTTCAAACATCAGAAAGAAAATGCCATGGGGAATTTCCACCCTTCTTAAATACAGTATGTCTTGGCACGAGTACAAGAAGAGGACTGGAGTTGTTACTGCTCCCAGGCAGGGCAGATGTAGCCCAAACAGTCATCTCAGGCACCGGGTCACATCCCGACCGTCGAACGGGTGGACCAAAGGGGTGATTTTGTCAATCTACATCTTGTAAAAATCTTAAGAACAATTTTAGGTAACTTGTATTCCAATTTGGAGTCAGAGGGTGGAGCAGTAATGCCCGGAGAGAATCTAGGGATAAAAAGATCCTTTTTTTTTTTTTTCTCCTGCCTAGAGTGTGGGAAAGGGCAGAAGTCCTCGGGAGAACAGCGGGACCCATGATGTTCCTTGGGAGCGCTCCGGAGGCTGTGTTGTGTGGAGGCTACAGGAAATCCTGACCTTACTGGTGTTAACTTCTGGAGTGCGTCCCAGGCCTGGGAAACCCATGGTCCTGCTTCCAGACTATGGGGACCTGCTGGCTCCTAGGCTGCCAGGGGAGGTGGAGAAGGGGGCCAATTCCAGAGAGGGGGCTCAGGAACCAAACCTTCAACCAGCGCCCTGAAGACTGTGAGAACCAGTTCTTCTCCGTCTTGTTGCAAAGTGCCCCCAGGAACACCATGGAGCTTTCTACAGCCCTCGCCAATCCCATCTCCACCCTCATTCAGCACATCACCTGGGGCTCTTGGATGGGAGAGTAGGTCATTGAGCATCTTCCTACCCTCTAATAGAAGGCAGATAGGATTCTATTTCAGCTGATGCCCATGGCTCCTCTCATTGCTCAAGGCAGGTGAGACAGTGGTTAGGTATTTAGGTATTTAGTGGTTAGGGCATAAGTCCCTGTCTCTGCACCATGCTCCTAGGAGTGGTGAGTGAATCTATCTAATTGGCCAAATCAATTAAATTAATTAAATTTTTGGCTGAATCAATTAAATCAATTAAATTTTTGAGAAGATCATTTCTCATGATTTTCAGTGCATTCAGAGTATGCTTCAAACTTGCGCCCTATCCCCAGGCCCTGCTTTCTTGTGGAGCTTCGTGCCACTGGGTGGACCTTGGCAAGCACGCGGGAGTATTTTCATACGTGGCCCCCTTCAGCACTCTAATCAGAATTTCTGAAGCCCTGGGTCCTTCCATCTATTTGGAAGATGCCTAAGGAATGAAAGGAGTGTGAAAACATAGTTGCCTGGCTCCCAAGGGTTTCTGGACCCAGTGAGACGATGTCTACATCAGTGTGCGTGCATGCATGCTCCATTGGTTTCACTGGTGTCTGACTCTGAGGTGCTATGGACTGTAGCCTGCCAGGCTCCTCTATCCCTGGGATTTCCCAGGCAAGAATACTGGAGTGGGTCGCTGTGCCCTCCTCCAGGGAATCTTCTCGACCCAAGGATCGAACCCAAGTCTCTTTTGTCTTCTGCATTGGCAGGCGGGTTCTTTAGCACTAGCGCCACCCAGGAAGTTTCTACATCAGTGTGGCCAGACTCCAACAGCCAGTATCAGTCATCTTTTGCATTCTGCTTCCTGATTTTCTGGTTAAACCAAGGTATTGCTTTCACTTCACCCAGTCTGTTTTATCAAAGGTGTACATCATGAAGTTCAAGGCCAGGATAAATTGCCACTGTAACAGCCCTAACAATTTCAAACCCAAGCAAAGCTGAGTTTTCAGTAAATTAGTTTTTCCCCTTTCACCCTGAAATGAGGATCCGCTGCTGCTGCTGCTGCTAAGTTGCTTCAGTCGTGTCTGACTCTGTGCGACCCCATAGACAGCAGCCCACCAGGCTCCCCCATCCCTGGGATTCTCCAGGCAAGAACACTGGAGTGGGTTGCCATTTCCTTCTCCAATGCATGAAAGTGAAAAGTGAAAAAGTCACCCAGTCGTGTCCGACCCTTAGCGACCCCATGGACTGTAGCCTACAGGCTCCTTCGTCCATGGGAGTTTCCAGGCAAAGAGTACTAGAGTGGGGTGCCATTTTTTTCTCTGGAGTGGGTTGCCATTGCCTTCTCTGGAGGATCCGCTAGCCAACTACTTTTCTAGTGCAATGATGTTTCTTCTTACAGCATTGATGTTGAGAGAGGAAAGAGCTAGGACTTCCCTGGTGGTCCAGTGGTTAAGAATCTGCCTTGCAACACAGGGGACATGGGTTCAATCCGTGGTTGGGGAACTAAGATGCTGCATGCCACAGAGCACCTAAGTCCACGGCCACAACTAGAGAAGCATGCGCTGCAACAAAAGATCCCGCATGACACAACGTAGACACCTTGTGCCTGCCGCGACCAAGACCCAAGGCAGCCAATAAAAACAAAAAAGAAAGGAAAGAGCTCATTTACTCACCACTACAGGCATGGGTGGACTGAATTTCAGATTATCAATAGAGATTTCAAACACACCCAAAGTAGTCTGCGTGACCTTTCCCCCACCCACAGCCCAGCACTCTCTACCACCTCTCCTTGCTTTACTCTTCTCACCAGTGTTAAAACTTATCACCGTTTGACATCCTATATGTTTTATTGTTGCAAACAAACATTTTTGCCTCTCTCCATCTCTCTTTCACACATGAGTGAGTGAATGTCTCAGAAAACAGTGTTTCCTCGGAAATGAAGCTTTTGACTTCTTTCCCAGCCCATATACTTGGAAGCTAGATCAATTGACTTGCAGTGACTTTGCACCTTATTTACAGCAAGATCCGAGAAAGACCTGGCAAATAGCCCAAGGGCACAGTCCAGCCTGAAGATTTAGTGTTGAGAGACCCTAGGTCAGCTCCGGGGTCAGTCTCCATATACCGAGTCAACATTCCAGACGCAGAACTCACCCAGAGAACAGAGATTGGATGAGAAATGAATTCACTCTACACAGTTGCCAACTGCTCGTTTTCAACTCTTCCTCCAACAGTTCCAATCAGACTTTTTACATGAATGGCACCCCACTCCAGTACTCTTGCCTTGAAAATCCCATGGACAGAGGAGCCTGGTAGGCTGCAGTCCATGGGGTCGCTGAGAGTCGGACACGACTGAGCGACTTGACTTTCACTTTTCACTTTCATGCATTGGAGAAGGAAATGGCAACCCACTCCAGTGTTCTTGCCTGGAGAATCCCAGGGGCAGGAGAGCCTGGTGGGCTGACGTCTAAGGGGTCATACAGAGTCGGACACGACTGAAGTGACTTAGCAGTAGCAGAGGAAGATAAAGACTTGGCTCTGTGTGATGTGACCTTCAGAACACACCAGGGATGTGACTTCAGCCACATGGCTTAAGCTTTGTGGGTTTCTGTTCCCTCATCTCTAGAATAGGGGCTGCTGGGAGAACTGCATTGGCTAGTATTTGTAAAATGTTTAGAACAGTGTCTGGTACACGTGAAGTATGATGTGTGTGTGTGTGTGCACTCAGTCATGTCTGACTCTTTGCAACTCTATGGACTATAGCTCACCAGGCTTCTCTATTCATGGGATTTCCTAGGCAGGAACTCTGGAGGGGGTTGTCATTTCCGTCTCCAGAGGATCTTCCCGACCCAGGTATCGAACACATATCTCCTTCAATGTAGGCGGATTCTTTACTGCTGAACCACGGCGGAAGCCCTCATGAAGTATGATAGGCTTTAGCTGTTATGTTTATTGGAGGAGACACTCTCCTCACTATCTTTCTTATTGGAATATGCTTGGTTATGCTTGTAAGACCCTTTGCCCCAGATGCACTTAAAAAAAAAGGACCATTACAAGGCACGATGACCTTGTGTATTTTGCAGAGATTTTTTTATATTGGAGATTTTTTATATTTTTAATGTATTTTTTATATTAAACTATAATATCTTAGTTTAATTCAACTCTCAGTCAGTGAGAGTAGAATATGCCCTCTTCACTGTGTGTCTCATATCACACTAGCTATGAGAGGCCAGCAGCCCCAAACAAGAAAAACCCCGTCCTCACCTTCATGAAAGTGCTCCAGAAATCTGTAGATCAGGCTGGGAATCAGATGTCCTCAGAACTACATTTAATTTAAAATCAAGCCACTTGAGAAAATTCAGCTGTAAGCTTGGCCTTCTCTCAGCTCCCTGAGCACAGGGCAGCAAGCTGCAATCAAGCTGAGAGTTACTCAGACTTTTCCATCAAGACCTTTAAGTTCTTGCTGTAGATTCCCTTGACACGAGAGTAAATAGAATATCACAGGTCCTCAGAGCCACCATGCCAGAAAAGCCTTCTGGCCACACAAATGGATTTTCAATATACAGTGCTTGAAATCAGGAGAAAAGGACTTCTGACTACTTTTTCTGCACTGAACATATACTGTTTTTGTAAGGAGAACTGAAGCTGTTTTAATTTTTAAAGAGTTTACAGTTGCAATAGAGAGTACCCTTGTGAAGCACATCATAAATTAGATACAAGTTAACACTCATATATATATATATATGAATGATCTAAAACAAGTAAGGACATTCTCAAGTGTTAATACTTCTCTTTCAACTTTTAAGTTGAGAATTGGGAACGCCAGGATGAAGGGGTAGACTGTAGAAGGCTGTGTAGGCAGACACACAGAAGAAGTAAGAATATCTCCAAGAAAGTTAAAGGATGTCAGCAAAGACACTTCAGCTTATAAATTGAGCCATAAGGCCTGAAGGAAAAATATGGCTAAAATTGCATGACAATATTTCTCACTTGCTTGGTTTGGGAACACCTTGTAGAAAGTTGAAGTCAACACGTGTAATCTGACTAAACTTGATCCATTTCCCTTCCGGCCTTGTTTACTAGCAGAAGTGAAATTTCCTGCTATTCACCAAAGGGACTGATGGTGAGTCATGCTGGGCTTACCTGGAACTCTGAGACTACTCTTTTCCCTCCTGTCCAAGGTCTAGAGACGGTGTTCTACTCAATCTTTACATCCAAAGGGCCTAACGTGTGAGTGTGCTCAGTCTCTTAGTCGTGTCCTACTCTTTGCTACCTTATGGACTGTAGCCCACCAGGCTCCTGTCTATGGGATTTCCCAGGCAAGAATACTGGAGTGGGTTGCCATTTCCCACTCCAGGGGATCTTCCCAATCCAGGGAATAACCTCATGTCTCTTGAGTCTCCCTCATTGACAGGCAGATTCTTTACCACTGTGCCACCTGGGAAGTGCAGTATCTTTACAGACGTGCTCGGTTGCTCCATGGTGTTTGACTCTTTGTGACACTATGGACTGTAGCCCAGCAGGCTCCTCTGTCCATGGGGTTTTTCAAGTAAGAATACTGGAGTGGGTTGCCATTTCCTCTCCAGGGGATCTTCCATAGTCAATGCCAAATAAGCATTTGAAAGATAAATAGGTGGATAGATGGATAAATGGATGGATGGGTGGATGGATGTAGAGAATGAGATGGTTAGATAGCATCACCAACTCAATGGACATGAATTTGAGCAAACCCCAGGAGACAGTGGAGGATAGAGGAGCCTGGAGTGCTTTAGTCCAGGAGGTCAAAAAGAGTTGGACATGATTTAGCAACCAAACAATAACAACAACAGAAAGAGCTAAGGTTACTTAAAGAATGCTTCCATTATTATCTGAAATAGAGACTATAGGAAAAGAAAGAAGTTGGCTGTATCATTTTTGGCTCTTTGAAACATCTATGCACCTTGTGCTGTTGTAAAAGTTCTAGGCTTTGATATCCTCATGGATAAAACTGAGGATTCAGAGGAGTTGTTCTCTAGGTTACCTTCAAGTCCTGTGATACTAAGCATCAGATCAGATCAGATCAGATCAGTCGCTCAGTCGTGTCCGACTCTTTGCGACCCCATGAACCGCAGCACGCCAGGCCTCCCTGTCCATCACCAACTCCCAGAGGTCACTCAGACTCATATTCATCGAGTCAGTGATGCCATCCAGCCATCTCATCCTCTGTCGTCCCCTTCTCCTCCTGCCCCCAATCCCTCCCAGCATCAGAGTCTTCTCCAATGAGTCAACTCTTGGCATGAGGTGGCCAAAATACTGGAGTTTCAGCTTTAGCATCATTCCTCAAGAAATCCCAGGGTTGATCTCCTTCAGAATGGACTGGTTGGATCTCCTTGCAGTCCAAGGGACTCTCAAGAGTCTTCTCCAACACCACAGTTCAAAAGCATCAATTCTTCAGTGCTCAGCCTAATACTAAGCATAATGATTAAGATAAAGAAAAGTAGAATTTACCATGGTTTAACAATGGCTTAAAAGTGTGAGAGGTACTTCCCTAGTGGTTGGGTGGCTAAGATTCTGCACTCTCAATGCAGGGGGCCTGGGTTTGATCCCTGATCAGGGAACTAGACCCTACATGCCAAAACTAAAGATCCTGCATGGCCACAACTAAGACACAGCACAACTAAATAAATAAATAATTTTTTAAAAAGCGTGTGAATGCTCTGTTATCAGCAGGAAGGCAACTGGTGGGCTTTTAAAAAATGTTTGGTTTCTGATACATTCTGTGTACTTCAAAGTGATATATACCACTTCTGTCTGAAGTAAATTCAAATTGATTTATCTTTCACAGATAATTCTTGTGATACTTGCCCAGCACATTGTAAAAATTAGGCTGGAAGTAAATCTTTTAATGTTTGGAGCTGAATTCTAAGACAGATTGGCTTCTGAGAAGTCCATCAGCTAGGGCAGGAGAAAACAGGGAGTTGATTAGTAACATCTACCACTTTTTACTGAATTGAACTGGGGTCTACTTACCCGTGCTCAGCAAACCAGTCTACTGATAACTGGTTATGATGAAGAAAGCCTACAATTTGTTGCAGGGTGCCAAGCAAGAAAAAGTATGGGCTTTCCTAGTAGCTCAGCTGGTAAAGAATCTACCTGCAGTGCAGAAGTCCCTGGTTCAATTCCTGGGTCAGGAAGATCTGCTGGAGACGAGACGGGCTACCCACTCCAGTGTTCTTGGGCTTCCCTGGTGGCTCAGATGGTAAAGCATCTGCCTGCAATGAGGGAGACCTGGGTTCAGTCCCTTCAGTTGGGAAGATCCCCTGGAGAAGGGAAAGGCTACCCACTCCAGTATTCTGGCCTGGAGAATTCCATGGCCTGTCTAGTCTATGGGGTTGCAAAGAGTCGGACATGACTGAATCGGCGTTCACACACAAGCAAGAAGAAGGGCAACTCGTGCTCAACAGACTTGAACTTCTTGCTGGCTTTCAGGGAAGAGGTTTTAAAGGCAAGATCAGAGGTGTGTGTTGCAGGGCATGTGATCAGCTCGTGCACAATTCTCTAACTGATTGATGGCGAGGTGACAGGATAATGTTCTGGAATGTTCTGGAATCTCAATCACCCACATTCTGGTTCCCACCTCTCTGGGGTCTACATGCTGATGGTCTGCATGGAGTTCACTTCTCCACCTGGTGTGGGCTTTAGTATTTACAAAATAACTCAAGGAGATGGCTTAGGATATTATCTAGAGTCCTTGAGGAGGAATTAAATGCCCTTGACCTTGTTCGACCGCCAAGCTATTATTTTGTCTTGCTTGACTGCTTTCCTTTGTTTCTACATTTTCTGAGTTCTCTGATTATCTGCTCTTTGGAACTCGGGGAAGGCCCAGGAGGCTGCAGTTTATTTCCATAGCCTCTTTTCCCCTTCAGTGATAAACAGGGACACTGAGGCCTCTGTCACTGGGAGAGACCCTGCTTGGCTTCACTCTCACAAGTAAACAAGGTCTCTCAAATCCCAATCAACCCTTGGATTTTTTGGTTTTCTGGTCTCCACCTTCTACCACTGAGCAGCATGTTCACTGTCCAGGCCCATTATTTTGCAAACTCTACAGCTCTTTCTGCCAAAACCAAATGCTATCTCTTCTCTTCTCCCAATATGATTAACTCACACAACCTTGGACCAAAACATACATCCACACGCCAGCAGTCAATGTTTTAGCTCCTCTTCTGTCAACATTGTCTCTCAGCCTGGGGCCAAAAAAGTCAGAAAGATCAGTGCCAAATAGTATTGTGCTTTTCATATTGATTCTCCTGTTTAAAATTAATTTGTTTATAGACTTTTGAATATTTTATTTGTACTAAGTACTTTTTTTTTCCTCTTGAGCTCTCTCTCTAGCTGCTTTTTATTTTTTCAAATGCTTTAAAGACAGTGGAGTTGGATTTAAAATATGTTCTGTTATGTTCTATTTATTTGTCTGGGTCATGGAAATTTCTGACTTTCAAAAGGTCAATGTGTGCATTTAACCATACAAATAACCAAAATAAAAATGCCACAGTATTTAAATTTTTATCTGCTTTTCAAGCCAGCTCTCCA
The DNA here is from genome assembly GCA_935064755.1 of Tragelaphus eurycerus. Classification (NCBI taxonomy): domain Eukaryota; kingdom Metazoa; phylum Chordata; class Mammalia; order Artiodactyla; family Bovidae; genus Tragelaphus; species Tragelaphus eurycerus. The sequence goes on along the minus strand of CAKXYN010000059.1, from coordinate 2,353,254 downwards.
AACATAGTCAATTTTAATATCTAAGTCCTCTATGTACAGCCACATAAAATCTTCCCCAATTTGTCTAAGGCAGGAGATTCCCAGTGTATTGTGATTTATCTTTTTTCCATAGCTATAACGCTTGTCACAAACTCCAGTTCAAAAAGTAGATAAAAAGCAGACGGAAAGCCATAAAGTGAAAATAATCAGGCTTTTATTTACTGTGTATATAAATGATGTTTAACTGGATAACCTGTAAGATCTTGAGCTAACGTTTGCATCTACAGAGATTCAGATACAATCTATGATTCAGACTATGATTATGCTCAGAGCAGTTTTCAGGTGAAAAAAGGTGAACTTTTTATTAAAAGGTTGTCCCTATCTGGGAATGTGTAAGCTGTCTTACAGTAATTACTGTAGTATCAGTGAATCGGAATATCCAACTTACCAGAAAATTCATTTTCTAACTCTCCTTTATATAAAGGAGAAAAGGGGAGGAGCCTAGTGGGGTGGGGTGGGAACCCCCTCCCTCCCCTAGAAGCCAAACTAGTGAATCTGACTTCAGACACACCCTCTGCTCTGTTATTCCAGGTCACCCATTTGTTCTTCTTTACTATGTCCTGCTGCTGCTGCGTCACTTCAGTCGTGTCCGACTCTGTGCGACCCCATAGACGGCAGCCAACCAGGCTTCCCGTCCCTGGGATTCTCCAGGCAAGAACACTGGAGTGGGTTGCCATTTCCTTCTCCAATGCATGAAAGTGAAAAGTGAAAGTGAAGTCGCTCAGTCATGTCTGACTCCAGCGACCCCATGAACTGCAGCCTACCAGGCTCCTCTATCCATGGGATTTTCCAGGCAAAAGTACTGGAGTGGGGTGCCATTGCCTAAACTTAGTTTTTTCTGTGCTGCTCTAAGAGTACACTCTTATCGTCTAAACACAACACCTTTTAAAACTGCACTTTGTTTTCTATTTTTCTATGTAAAATTTTGTCCCTTAACTTTAGTTCTCTGGGGCACAGCCCATATTTTTAATCCTAGCCACAGTGTGTCAGGAATTATCTCAAAAGAACTCATAAAACTGTCCCCCATTGTTTAGTTGCGATCACTGAAGTTGGTAGAGGTGAAATAATTTGGACAAAGTCAAGACCTACAGTTAGCAAGGGAGTGAATTCGAATTTTCATCAAGATTTGACATGTGCCAAGTGCTGTGTTCATTTTCTCAGTAGTACAGAATAGAGGCACTCTGTAATTTTCAGTATATAGAGGATCTCCATTAACAAGAATCCAAATAACTGTGATCCTCACATTTTAAATTGAAATTATTTTTTAAGAGAAAGAGGAAATTGTAAGAATGGTAACTCTATTAATAGTAATTAAAATATAAGCATGTATATATACAATTCCAGGGAATATTCTGTCCTTCCCTTAAAACATATGTGGTCTAAAATTCTACTCTTTAATATTATAAGTATTATAGAATGATTAGTATTAAAAAAAAACAACTCTAAGGCTTTTAAATAAATCAATGCCAAAATATAAATGGCGAATTAATACTAATACAGGGAAGTAGACGTACATATTTTACTTCATTTAAAGAAAGTTTAAATCTTATACGTTATTGATTTACAGCAGCCTAACTGTTCTCATAGATATGCTTTTTTCAGGATTGACATATACACACTGCTAGAACTCTGCTCAATATTCTGTAATAACCTAAATGGGAAAAGAACTTGAAAAAGAGCAGATATATGTATGAGTGCATCACTTGCTGTGCACCTGAAGCCAGCACAGCACTGTTAATCATCTATACTCCAATATAAAATGTTTTTTAAAATGACCTTTATTTCTAATTGCTTATTGTAGGAAAAAAAAGAAAAGCATAAAGATATTTAAAATATACATTCTTTATTCTGCTGTGAACATTTTACCATGTCACTGATCATTCTCTACTTGCATAAGTTATACATAACTTAAAATATTCTCATGTGCATATACCATGTACTGCTTTGTATTTTCTCAGTTGAACTGTTATTTATGATGAGATAATGAATACATTTGGCTTAGATTTCTGGAAGTAGAATCATTGGGTCAAAGAGTAGAAACCTGTTCGAAGTTCTTGAGAAGTATTGTTAGATTACTTTCCAGTAATTTCACACCATTTTTCACTCCAGGAGGAACCTTATCAGACAATTACCAGCAATGAGTATTATTATAGCCAGAAAGATTTATAATATGGCTTCATTCTAAATTATGTGCTTTATCAGGTTTGAGAAATGACCTTCTTTTGGTTCATGGAACACATTTCCCTAAAGGTTTCGTTGTCTATATAAATGAGTAAAAATGTAGCAGGTATTGTGCTAAGAGAGAAAATTATCTCTTAATTATAATCATACTTCATATAATAATATATATTTATAAACAAATAATATACTGCGTGCATGCCAAGTTACTTCAGTCGTGTCTGATTTTCCTGTGACCCTGTGGACTGAAGCCCGCCAGAGCCCACAGTCCATGGAATTCTCCAGGCCCTTCTCCAATGCATGAAAGTGAAAAGTGAAAGTGAAGTCGCTCAGTTGTGTCCGACTCTTAGCGACCCCATGAACTACAGCCTACCAGGCTCCTCTGTACATGGGATTTTCCAGGCAAGAGTACTAGAGTGGGGTGCCATTGCCTTCTCTGAAATAATACACTAATATGTTATAAATATATATTTATGCTATGCTACGTCACTTCAGTCGTGTCTGACTCTGTGTGACCCCACAAATGGCAGCCCACCAAGCTCCCCCGTCCCTGGAATTCTCCAAGCAAGAACACTGGAGTGGGTTGCCATTTCCTTCTCCAATGCATGAAAGTGAGAAGTCAAAGTGAAGTCGCTCAGTCGTGTCCAACTCATAGTGACCCCATGCACTGCAGCCCACCAGGCTCCTCCGTCCATGGGATTTTCTAGGCAAGAGTATTGGAGTGGGGTGCCATTGCCTTCTACAAAATATATATTTAGATATAAATAAATTATATATATATATATAATGATTTTCTAGATGAAGAAATTTTCTGGCTTAGAAAAGTTTAGTCCCTTGGCTAGGATAACCCAGCTAGTCGTAGTTGGTATAGCTTCAACCAGGTCTGACTCTGAAGCATCTATGAAGTTTTATTTATTTATTTTTCATCAGGCACTTTAAGATCAGGCACTCAAGATCCCCCCCACTGACATTTTTCTACATTATTATAATTTTCTGATCTCTTCCTTCCCATTTATTTTTCAGATGAACTATTTACAATGATTTTATCAGTTCCCTCAAAATTGGCAGTTTGACTGATGTTGCATTAAATTCAAGAAAAATAACATCTGAATAGTATTAGATCTTTAGCAGCACCGTGAGTGCTGCTGAAGATAATAATAAATATAATAATAAAAATAAAATAAAATAATAAGTGTCTTATTATTGTGGTTCGCTCTGCTGTAGCTTCTTCACCTCTCTTGTTAAGGCATTTTTACTTGTTTGTTTACCCCATAATAAACAGGAGCATTTCTTTACTATATTTTATTTTTTATTTTTTTTTAATTAAATCTTTACTATATTTTAATTGACTGTAGTTAGCACTGATTTGCCCTGGAGGAGGGCATGGCAACCCACTCCAGCATCCTTGCCTGGAGAATCCCCATGGACAGAGGAACCTGGTGGGCTACAGTCCATGGGGTCGCAAAGAGCTGGACATGATTGAGTAACTAAGAACAGCACAGCACTGATTTGTGTACGTTTATTTGTATTCGTTTTTAGTTATAATTTTAGTTTTCCAATTGATTTTCTAAGGTTCTCCAATTAGACAACTGTGTCTGCAATATTTTCTTCCCTTAATTCCTACTATTTCTTATCTCTATCTTTTCCATCTTTCGATGAATTAAGGAAACTCCTAGAACAGTGTTAAATATTGATGATATGGTAATTATAAAGAATATTGCTTTTTTCTTTACTGTACTGAAATTATTTCTAGTATTTTGCCTTTAAGTTAGTATAGATGCATGTGTGAGAGCGTGTGTGTGTTTTAAAGTGTAATAAAACATATAAATAATGCAGCTAGTAGAAATCCTACCTTGACTTTCCCATTTTGTCAATTTTTCCTTTTCAGTATTTTCATGAGCAATTTAGTGGGGACTTGGAAATAGTACATGGGCTCCAAAACTTGCCGCTACTTTGACTCTGAAATTGAACACATAATTTTTAGGACGATTTTCAACAAATGATGCAATATATTATTGCCTAATTAACTTTAAAATTTAATTCATTTCCATAAGCAACTCAGTCTCCTGAGGTAAGATTGTAATCAGCTTTTTCTAATTAGATTTATCCCACACTCCATTATTTTCCATTACCCATATTCTTTCCACCTCCCACTAGAATGTATAGTTTTCCAGACCAGGGCTAAAGGAAGCCAAACGTGGAGTTAATAAGGAAAAAGCCTCTTGAACCCACTGATTTCTGTTGTGGACGAGAAGTGCTTGGTTCTAGCTGTTCTCATAGCCTGAGCTCTTGATAATGTCACACTCAAGTCTAGCCAAATGAGGAACTAGGACTTCTTGAGGATAAAAATATATGGACTTTTCCATCAGTGGATGAGTGTGTAAAGAAAATGTGATTTTATACATATGTATGTGTATGTATATATATGGAGAAAGCAATGGCACCCCACTCCAGTACTCTTGCCTGGAAAATTCCATGGACGGAGGAGCCTGGTAGGCTGCAGTCCATGGGATCACTGAGTGTTGGACACGACTGAGTGACTTCACTTTCACTTTTCACTTTCATCCCTTGGAGAAGGAAATGGAACCCACTCCAGTGTTCTTGCCTGGAGAATCCCAGGGATGGGGGAGCCTGGTGGGCTGCCATCTATGGGGGTCACACAGAGTTGGACAGGACTGGAGCAACTTAGCAGCAGCAGCATGTACATATACACACATATATTTATATATATATAGCTTCCCTGGTAGCTCAGCTGGTAAAAAATCTGCCTGCAATGCAGGAGTCCCTGGTCCGATTCCTGGGTGGGGAAGATCCACCGGAGAAGGGATAGGCTATACAGACATACACAAATGAATGCTAACTATAGTCATTAGAATATAATTAAGAAACTTTCATTCATTATGCTATTGCACGTTTGTTACTACATGTCTGACCAAACCCGCAGGATGTACCGTACCAAGAGTGAACCCTAACGTAAACTGTGAACTTTAGATGATAATGGAGGGGGTGTTGACAGTGGGGCGGTTGTGCACGTGGAGGGGGCAGGGTGTGTATGGGACCTCTCTATACTTTCATTCCTTTTTCTGTGGACCCAAAGCTGCTCTAAAAGTTACGTTTATTAAAAACATACCTAACTAATATAATTTTATATGTCAGTTATATATAGATAATAAGAAAGAAAGTAAGTTCAGTTCACTTCAGTTGCTCAGTCGTGTCCGACTCTTTGTGACCCCATAAACTGCAGCACTCCAGGCCTCCCTGTCCATCACCAACTACCGGAGTTCACTCAAACTTATGTCCATCGAGTCAGTGATGCCATCCAGCCATCTCATCCTCTGTCGTCCCCTTCTCCTCCTGCCCCCAATCCCTCCCAGCATCAGAGTCTTTTCCAGTGAGTCAACTCTTCACATGAGGTGGGCAAAGTACTGGAGTTTCAGCTTTAGCATCATTCCTTCCAAAGAAATCCCAGGGCTGATCTCCTTCACAATGGACTGGTTGGATCTCCTTGCAGTCCAAGGGACTCTCAAGAGTCTTCTCCAACACCACAGTTCAAAAGCATCCATTCTTCGGCACTCAGCCTTCTTTACAGTCCAGCTCTAACATCCATACATGACCACAGGAAAAACCATAGCCTTGACTAGACGGACCTTTGTTGGCAAAGTAATGTCTCTGCTTTTGAATATGCTATCTAGGTTGGACATAACTTTCCTTCCAAGGAGTAAGCGTCTTTTAATTTCATGACTGCAGTCACCATCTGCAGTGATTTTGGAGCCCAGAAGAATAAAGTCTGACACTGTTTCCACTGTTTCCCCATCTATTTCCCATGAAGTGATGGGACTGGATGCCATGATCTTCGTTTTCTGGATGTTGAGCTTTAAGCCAACCTTTTCACTCTCCACTTTCACTTTGATCAAGAGGCTTTTTAGTTCCTCTTCACTTTCTGCCATAAGGGTGGTGTCATCTGCATATCTGAGGTGATTGATATTTCTCCCTGCAATCTTGATTCCAGCTTGTGTTTCTTCCAGTCCAGCGTTTCTCATGATGTACTCTGCATATAAATTAAATAAACAGGGTGACAATATACAGCCTTGATGTATTCCTTCTCCTATTTGGAACCAATCTGTTGTTCCATGTCCAGTTCTAATTGTTGCTTCCTCACCTGCACACAGATTTCTCAAGAGGCAGGTCAGGTGGTCTGGTATTCCTATCTCTTTCAGAATTTTCCACAGTTTATTGTGATCTACACAGTCAAAGGCTTTGGCATAGTCAATAAAGCAGAAATAGATGCTTTTCTGGAACTCTCTTGCTTTTTCCATGATCCAGCGGATATTGGCAATTTGATCTCTGGTTCCTCTGCCTTTTCTAAAACCAGCTTGAACATCAGGAAGTTCACGGTTCACATATTGCTGAAGCCTGGCTTGGAAAATTTTGAGCATTACTTTACTAGCATGTGAGATGAGTGCAATTGTGTGGTAGTTTGAGCATTCTTTGGCATTGCCTTTCTTTGGGATTGGAATGGAAACTGACCTTTTCCAGTCCTGTGGCCACTGCTGAGTTTTCCAAATTTGCTGGCATATTGAGTGTAGCACTTTCACAGCATTATCTTTCAGGATTTGGAATAGCTCAACTAGAATTCCATCACCTCCACTAGCTTTGTTCGTAGTGATGTTTTCTAAGGCCCACCTGACTTCTCATTCCAGGATGTCTGGCTCTAGGTGAGTGATCACACCATCGTGATTATCTGGGTCGTGAAGATCTTTTTTGTACAGTTCTTCTGTGTATTCTTGCCACCTCTTCTTAATATCTTCTGCCTCTGTTAGGTCCATACCATTTCTGTCCTTTATCGAGCCCATCTTTACATGAAAGAAAGTAAGCACACACACAAATATTACACACAGGCTTAATGACAGCTTGACGCCATGTCCAGAGTGTCTACGCTCTCTGTCTTTGCTCCTGTTGAATGTCTAGCATCTTCCCTCCCAGCGTTCCTTACTGTCACTCTCGAGGATGCTAAATCCATCAGGGTTAATCTCTCAGGACTGCTCCCTGCTCTCTAATCTGTCTTTCTGCCCTCCTTGCCTTCTCTTACTTTTTTTAATTCCCGAGCTTTCACCCCACACCATTCTCCTTATCATGAAACATCTGAAGAGTGTCCTTCTGTAAAAGTAATCTTGACCCCTAAACTCTGAGACACCTTATGAGTCCTTTCCTCATTCACCTCCTTTAAATAGGCTCACGGTATTTTCACTGTGCCTGAAATATGAAGAAAACAGAAACGCTTCATCTTTCTGTAATGGTCTGAGTGGAATATTTAAAACCTACCCCTTTGCTGAAAATCCAGAAAATTATTCTATAAATAGCAATCATTTAAGTGAATAAAGCAGTGACAGGGAGCCGATGGTATCATTTGCTCCATCGTACAGGGAGCCCTTTCTAGGGCTTCACAGGAACCCCTGGAACCTCTGCAGAGTGGGTTAGCTTCATCTCAAGTATCCAATGAATTGTACAGTTTTGCTTTCCTCTCTGGCTTTCTCTTTGGCTTCCAGGGAGCTCAGAATGGAACAGGAAGAGCTCAGCTTTCAGGAGAACATGCCCATCTGGCACACATGGTGAATAATAATGTCACCTCTATTTTTTTTCTGATTTTTCTACTTTATATTTCGTTTTCCCTTATTTCCTTGTCAATTTTCATGGCGTGATTTTCTGCAAGTCCACAAGATACAGAAAGGAGAGAGGAGTACTTTTTAAACTGACAGTCCAATTCTCAGCATGAGTGTCTCTCACTTTGCAAATTTTTTGGGGCCATTTGAATCATGTTGGAGAAGACTCTTGAGAGTCCCTTGGACTGCAAGGAGATCCAACCAGTCCATTCTGAAGGAGATCAGCCCTGGGATTTCTTTGGAGGGAATGATGCTAAAGCTGAAACTCCAGTATTTTGGCCACCTCATGCGAAGAGTTGACTCATTGGAGAAGACTCTGATGCTGGGAGGGATTGGGGGCAGGAGGAGAAGGGGACGACAGAGGATGAGATGGCTGGATGGCATCACTGACTCGATGAATGTGAGTCTGAGTGACCTCTGAGAGCTGGTGATGGATAGGGAGGCCTGGCGTGCTGCAGTTCATGGGGTCGCAAAGAGTCGGACACGACTGAGCGACTGATCTGATCTGATCTGATCTGAATCATGTAACTGTCTTCTCTCTGCCATCTGATACACTCTTGAATCACATAAGCTCACCGAGTGCAACATCAATGTGAATGTGAGCTTAAATCAACATAATAAGCAATCAAAATGGTCAGAAAAGCATCTCATGTAATGAATTTCCAAAGTAAGTGAAAATGACTTTAGTATTATTATTAACACTGCTATTTTCTGAACTATTTCTCTCTCTCTCTCTTTTTTTTTTTTTTTTGCAGGTACATTGTACTTATTTTGAAAAAGAAATCTAACCAAAATTTGGTTTGGAAGAAATCCTTTAACTTCATAACACAATATAGGAATCAGTCAGAATTGCAGCTACACTCATTCTAGCTTTATTCTTCTTGTTTTAATGTGACCATGGAAACATGGACAATAGCTAATAAGCCCCTGATAGTACTCAGGCTGCATTTGATTTTAACTGTCCTCCTGTACCTATCATTAATGTTGGGTTAATTGCAGCACATAATTTACCAGATGGCAACAGTAGGTTTGTGTAATATAATTTTTTTATTCAGATCTACAACAGTGTCTTGTGCATAATAGATGCATTGTCTCTGCTGACTGAATGACAGTGAGAATCAAAGAATGAATGAATGGTGAATAAAACCAATCATGCTAAAGCTTAAACATTAACTCTGGCAAGGCTGTTTAATGGAAAGGAATTCCACTGTGGGCAACTCAGAATCCTTGTTATAAAACACCTGTTCGAAAGAGAACTCAATTTTCCCTTAATGTTGCAGGTGCCGGGACATAGCTGCAGGCTTTTGGCATTCTTGGAAACAGACATTATTTGAACTGAATCCCTGATGAGAGTCTCTGATGAGATGGTCTAAAGTTCACAGGCACTTAAATTTTATCCCATGTACCAACTGTTTTTCCTTATTCTCTGAAGATTGTAGGAAAGGAGGTTGAAAAAGAACCATATGCTTTCAAGTTGTGAGGCTGGAGAAGAATCTTGAGAGTCCCTTTGACAGCAAGGAGATCAAACCAATCAATCCTAAAGGAAACCAATCCTGAATATTCATTGGAAGGACTGATGCTAAAGCTGAAGCTCTAATATTCTGGTCACCTGATGCGAAGAGCCGACTCATTGGAAAAGACCCTGACGCTGGGAAAGACTGCAGGCAGGAGAAGAAGGGGACGACAGGGAATGAGATGGTTGGATGGCATCACCGACTCAATGGACATAAGTTTGAGCAAACTTCAGGAGATAGTGAAGGACAGAGAAGCCTGGTGTGCTGCAGTCCATGGGGTTGCAAAGAGTCAGACACGACTGAGCAACTGAACAACAACAAGAAAAGGAAACAAAGAACTCAGCATCCAAGCTCCGTGTTGTATGCTCAGGGCTGGCTACACAATTTGAGGGAAACCTAGTACCTAAATGTGAAGCCCTTTGTTCAAAATTATTAAGAATTTCAAGATTGTGAGAGCAGAGCATTAAGCTAAGCACAGGGAGATGGCACCCCACTCCCGTACTCTTGCCTGGAAAATCCCATGGATGGAGGAACCTGGTGGGCTGCAGTCCATGGGGTCTCGAAGAGTCGGACACGACTGAGCGACTTCCCTTTCACTTTTCACTTTCATGCACTGGAGAAGGAAATGGCAACCCACTCCAGTGTTCTTCCCTGGAGAATCCCAGGGACGGGGGAGCCTGGTGGGCTGCCGTCTGTGGGGTCGCACAGAGTCAGACACGACTGAAGTGACTTAGCAGCAGCAGCAGCAGGGTCCTTCTTTGGAGAAGGAAATGGCAACCCACTCCAGTACTCTTGCCTGGAGAATTCTTGGATAGAGGAGCCTCGTGGGCTGCCGTCTATGAGGTTGCACAGAGTCGGACACAACTGAAGTGACTTAGCAGCAGCAGCAGCAGGGTCCTTCTTAAGTGCAAGGTTATTTATGACAACACAGGGTGCACACCCATAAAACAAGCCTCACATATATGTTCTTAAATCTCTTGCTGTTTCTGAGCAAAGAGAATTGAATAGGTCTGATGCAAGCAATTTTTATTCTTATGTAGTGCCGTTCAATAGAACTTTCCATGATGACTGAAATGGTCTCTATCTATGCCAATATATAGCCACTAACTACCTAAGGCCATTGAGCACTTAAAATGTGGGTAGTGGGACTTGAAATTCTAGTAATGCCACTGAAGAATTATGTATGGTAGTCGCTCAGTCATGTCCAACTCTTTGCAACCCACGGACTGTAGCCCATCAGGCTCCTCCGTCCATGTAATTCTTCAGGCAAGAAGACTGGAGTGGGTAGCCATTTCCTTCTCCAGGGGATCTTCCTGACCCAGGGATCGAACCCAGGTCTCCTGTACTGCAAGCAGACGCTTTACCATCTGAACCACCTGGAAAGCCCGAAGAATTATATTCCGATTTTAATTTTACCTGACATAAATTTAAACAGCTACATGCAAACATGGCTAGTGGCTGCCATATTGGACATTTGGAAGTTTAATGAATCAACCGATCTACAGACAGGAGAGAAAAGAAATTCTTCTTCCATAAAGAATTTGTAGCAGTGAAATTTGTAACAATGAAAAGCAAACAATGCCTTTTATGTTAACTGCTGTGGCTGTTAGCCTGCTTACCTAATGGAAAGTTGCAGAATATCTTCTAAACTCCTAAATAGAACAAAAAGTTTCTTTAAGATACAGAACTGTGAAATTTGGAGGCGATCCCTGCCTCCAAAATTTCCTAAGGATAGAGAGTTTCCATGGCAACGAAGAATCCATCCAAATGTAATTAAACGTGAATGATGAGGTTATCTGTATCATTCAGTTCTAGTACATTTTACCTTTAATTGTATTTTTCCAAGCTACCGACGTGCTAATATGTCAGACAATATTTGTTCAGGACGGAGGCTGACAAAATTCTGTAGGAAGAAGAAATAAAGACACAGTCATCTTGAAGGGAGCTCTGCAGATGGAATAAAACAAGAAGAAGTGTTCATTTGCTCCTCTTTGGAATTCCTTCAAGTCAGGATGAGAAGGCCAGCCATTATTTTAGGGTTTTTTTCCACTTCTTACTATCACATTTCTCCATTTCGGACCCTTGACAGGATTTGCTTCTGAAATGCCTCTTCCTTGAGTCCAAGAAGTATCTGTGCTGGTTCCGCAGTTGGTTGCAGGGTCCCAGCCAGGCATGTCAGTCCATTCCAGTTCTTCCCCCGGGGCCCCAGGCCATGGCCATGGGCGGCCTTGGGAGGCCCTAGAGGCCACCATCACTCTTGTCCTGCTTTAAAGTAAATGCCGAGAAATTGGTTTTGTTATATATAAAAAGTTTGTAATTAAAAAAAATACACAATGAATACTAGTGGCATGAGTGAATGAGAAGAGTTTCTTGCATCTTTGCTTTGTTTCAGTTGCAAATCACAGTTCTCTGAGTGGAGACTGAAAACACCGGAAATTGCTGAAGTGAGCTAATTTATTGCTAGAAAAAACCAGAGCAACCACCAGACCAGCATCATCCTCCAAAGGAAGCAAAGTGAATGCTTTAAATAGCAACTGTCTGTGTTTGGGATGTGGAGAAAATCCAGCCACACAGGGCCACGGAAGATGCAGCGGCAAAGGAGACAAAAAGGAAGGGATGTAGGGAGGCAGGGAAGAGGGAAGCGTGTGATGAAACTCTGAACTGGTTCAAGGGGACCGCTGATGCCTATCCTAAATCTCCCACTCAGTCTCACAGGATGAACTACGAAATCCCTTATTTGCTCTGACGTTGGCCACAGGGCAACAGTATCCTAGATTTTCTTTAGTTTCTATTGTTCAACCATAAAGGTGGCAAACAAACAAACAAACAAACAGGTGGGTCTTTGGGCAGCAAGTATTATGAGTATCACTTACATTAAGGGAAAAACCTTAACCCAATAATTCACTGATTCTCAGGAGCAGGGGAGTCCAATCCCCAATGCAGGAGGTTCTCGAGTCTCAAGATCAGAGGGAAGGATGGCTTTTTCTCCTGAGATTCACACCGAGATTTGGATGCACTCCATCAGGGGTGGGACCCCTTTCCCTTCCTTGGAGATGTTCCATATGCAATGTAGTTTTGCTTGTGGGCCCACTTTGCATATATGAAAGACCAGGAGGCGGGAAGCATGCATCCTCTCTTCTTTAAAATGTCTGTTTCTTTTCCTTAAATCTAGAACAGTGTCATCCCCCCTCCCTCAATTTTTGTCTTTTGAGACAAACCTTTTTGCAGCATTCAAACCTATTTTTGTGGAATGCCTGTGATGTGGACTTGCTTGATTGCTATCCTGTAATATGATGCAGGGCTTCAAAGGTGGTGCTAGCGGTAAAACACACACACACACACACACACACACACACACACACAAAACCTGCCTGCCAATGCAAGAGAAGTAAGAGACACAGTTTCAATCCGTGGGTCAGGAAGATCCCCAAGAGGAGGGCATGGCAATCCACTCCGGTATTCTTGCCTGGAGAATCCCATGGACAGAGGAGCCTGGCGGGCTGCAGTTCATGGGATCACAAAGAGCATGCAAAATCCAAATCAACTTTTACATGGGGATACAAGAGGATGATTTTCTAATACTGTCTTTCTACATTCATTAACTAGTATCCTACAAAAAGTGGCTACTCCCCTTCCTCCCTTATTTTTAGAGAAATTTTAAAATATCCCTATGGACTCTTGGATTCAGATTTTTCGACCCCTTTTTTGTTGGACATTATATCCTTTGCCTTGAGATATATTTACTAAATTAGTCACCTGTGAAACAACACTCGGGTGAAATGCTCTGGGGGGATGCTTTCTGTGGTCAAGTGATTTGGGGATGAAAAGTACCTGCCATCTCTCTTGAAGTTGCCTAGTGTACATCAGAATATTGAAGACTCCAAGGAATTCTATAGGAAAGAACTTGCTTAGTTTTGTTTAACCAAGTATTTCCCAAACTTACTTAACCATGGAATTCTCTCTTTTTTTTTTTTTCAACACAGGAAATATGTTTAGGGAAACACTAGCCAAGAACCAAACTTGTCAATTAAGTGTTTCACTAATAATATGAAACAGGGACTTCCCTGGTGGCCCAGTGGTTAAGACTGCATTCTCCCAATGCAGGGGCCCCAGGTTTGATCCCACATGCCTCAATTAAGACCTGGGGCAGCCAAAATAAATAAAATAATGAATACTAGAAACAGTAGCTGTATTTCCCTTTGGTCAATAATTTCTGTATGAGTAATTATTCTATAATCATTCCATGTTAAGATCAACTCAGCGTACTATTGAGGGCCTGAAGGTCAAGAGCAACCCTGAAGTAATGAAGGATTTCTTTAAAAGAATACAGAAAGTAAGTAACTAACTATAAAAGAAAAGATTGATACATTAACTTCATTAAAATTAAGAACTTCTGAGGAGGCTTTGTGGGGGGGATGAAACATGTGTCTGTATGGAGGAGTCCCTTCGCTGTTCCCCTTTAACTACCACAACATTCTTAATTGACCATCCAGTTCAGTTGCTCAGTCATGTCCAGCTCTTTGCAACCCCATTGACTGCAGCACACCAGGCCTCCCTGTCCATCAACAACTCCTAGAGTTTACTGAAACTCACGTCCATTGAGTCAGTGGTGCCATCCAACCACCTCATCCTCTGTTGTCCCCTTCTCCTCCCACCCTCAATCTTTCCCAGCATCAGGGTCTTTTCCAATGAGTCAATTCTTCACATCAAGTGGCCAGAGTATTAGAGTTTCAGCTTCAGCATCAGTCCTTCCAATGAATATTCAGGACTGTTTTCCTTCAGGATGGATTGGTTGGATCTCCTTGCAGTCCAAGGGACTCTCAAGAGTCTTCTCCAACACCACAGTTCAAAAGAATCAATTCTTCGGTGCTCAGCTTTCTTCACAGTCTAACTCTGACATCCATACATGACTACTGGAAAAACCATAGCTTTGACTAGACAGATCTTTGTTGGCAAAGTAATGTCTCTGCTTTTTAATATGCTGTCTAGGTTGGTCATAACTTCTCTTCCAAGGAGCAAGCACTTTTTAATTTCAAGACTGCAGTCACCATCTGCAGTGATTTTGGAGCCCACAAAAATAAAGTCTGACACTGTTTTCACTGTTAACCATCTATTTGCCATGAAGTGATGGGACCAGATGCCATGATCTTTGTTTTCTGAATGTTGAGCTTTAAGCCAACTTTTTCACTCTCCTCTTGCACCTTCATCAAGAGGCTTTTTAGTTCTTCTTTGCTTTCTGCCTTAAGAGTGGTATTAACTGCATATCTGAGGTTATTGATAATTTCTCCCAGCAATCTTGATTCCAGCTTGTCTTTCATCCAGGCCAACATTTCTCATGATGTACCCTGCATATAAGGTAAATACGGAGGATGACAATATACAACCTTGATGTACTCCTTTCTTTATTTGGACCCAGTCTGTTTTTCCATGTCCAGTTCTAACTGCTGCTTCTTGACCTGCATACAGATTTCTCAGGAGGCAGATCAGGTGGTCTGGTACTCCCATTTCTTTCAGAATTTTCCACAGTTTATTGTGATCCACACAGTCAAAGGAACAGTCAATAAAGCAAAAGTAGATTTTTTTCTGGAACTCTCTTGCTTTTTTGATGATCCAAGAGATGTTGGCAATTTGATCTCTGGTTCCTCTGCCTTTTCTAAATCCAGCTTGAACATCTGGAAGTTTGCAGTTCACATATTGCTGAAGCCTGGCTTGGAGAATTTTGAGCATTACTTTGCTAGCATGTGAGATGAGTGCAATTGTGCGGTAGTTTGAGCACTCTTTGGCATTGCCTTTCTTTGGGATTGGAATGAAAACTGACCTTTTCCAGTCCTATGGTCACTGCTGAGTTTTCCCAATTTGCTGGCATATCGAGTGCAGCATTTTCACAGCATCATCTTTGAGATTTGAAATAGCTCAACTGGAATTCCATCACCTCCACTAGCTTTGTTTGTAGTGATTCTTCCTAAGCCTCACTTGACTTCACATTCCAGGATGTCTGGCTCTAGGTGAGTGATCATGCCATCATGATTATCTGGGTCATGAAGATCTTTTTTGTACAGTTCTTCTGTGTTTTCTTGCCACCTCTTCTTAATATCTTCTGCTTCTGTTAGGTCCATAACATTTCTGTCCTTTATTGAGCCCACTTTTGCCTGAAATGTTCCCTTGGTATCTCTAATTTTCTTGACTAGATCTCTAGTCTTTCCCATTTTATTGTTTTCTTCTATTTCTTTGCACTGATAGCTGAGGGAGGCTTTCTTATCTCTCCTTGCTATTCTTTGGAACTCTGCATTCAACTGGGTATATCTTTCCTTTTCTCCTTTGCCTTTTGCTTTTCTTGGGGATGGTCTTGATCACTGCCTCCTGTACAGTGTCACGAACTTCCAGCCATAGTTCCTCAGGCACTCTATCAGATCTAATCCCTTGAATCTATTTGTCACTTCCACTGTATAATCGTAAGGGATTTGATTTAGGTCATACTTGAATGGTCTAGTGGTTTTCCCTACTTTCTTCAATTTAGGTCTGAATTTGGCAATAAGGAGTTCATGATCTGAGCCACAGTCAGCTCCTGGTCTTGTTTTTGCTGACTGTATAGAGCTTCTCCATCTTTGGCTGCAAAGAATATAATCAATCTGAGTTCGGTGTTGACCATCTGGTGATGTCCATGTATAGAGTCTTCTCTTGTGTTGTTGGAAGAGGGTGTTTGCTATGACCAGTGTGTTCTCTTGGCAAAACTATGTTAGCCTTTGCCCTGCTTCATTCTGTGCTCCAAGGCCAAATTTGCCTGTTACTCCAGGCAAAAGTAGGAAGTCAAGAAGTACCTGTGAAGTGACATGAAATCGCTCAGTTGTGTCTGACTCTTGCGACCCCATGGTCTGTAGCCTACCAGGCTCCTCTGTCCAGGGGACTTTCCAGGCAAGAGTAGTGGAGTGGGTTGCCATTTCCTTCTCCAGGGGATCTTCCTGACCCAGAGATCGAACCCAGTTCTCCTGCACTGCAGGCAGACGCTTTACCATCTGAGCCACCAGTAAGTATCTGTAGTAACAGGCAAATTTGGCTTTGGAGTTAATCGTCTATATCCCAATACAAAATAAAAAGTTTAAAGTTTGGAGAAAAAATTAAGGACTTTTGTTTATCAAAAGACACCAACAAGAGTATGAAAAGACAGACTTTGCACTGGGATAGTATGTTTGCATATATATAAATCCATAAAATACAAAGACCTAATACGAATATATAAGAGAAAAACAACTTGTTTAAACAAGGGACAAAAGACATGAACATCACAAACAGGTGATGAACATCAAAAAGGTACATCACAAAAGAGGAAAACCAATGGCCAATAAGCATATTATTGACCTCAGAGAAATGCAAAGTAAAATCCACGATGGCATTCCACCACACACCCACCAGAATGACTAAAGTGAAACACACTGACTGCACTAGGTATGCACGTGGGTGTGTGGAGTAGGTAGACTCTGCGGGGCCCTGCCTGGATCTCCTTTCAATGGAATGATTGTTGCCTGGATGCTTGGAGCACGTCAGCCTCCACCCCTAATCCCTCTATGATTGTCTCAGCTGCATCTCATCCAAGGTCACAGTGACTGAAGGACGGAGGGCACAAAGGACTTGACACAAGCGACACGAGTCACTTGGCCTGACTCGGGATAACTCTGCGGGGCCATTCTAATTCTCCGGAGCCCAGGTAGTTGTTGGCCCTGCTTTGCAGCTCAATTTCCCTCTCCCTCTATCCAATCTTGGTTCCTACTGCTCCCGTCTGCAGGATCCAATCCCAGGGGCATGTATGTGTGTGTGCTAAGTCACTTCAGTCGTGTCCTACTCTTTGCCACCCTGTGGACTGTAGCTCACTAGGCCTCACTGTCCATGGGATACTCCAGGCAATAATACTGGAGTGTGTTACCATTTCCTTCTCCAGGGGATCTTACTGGCCCACAGATTGAACTCACATCTCTTAAGTCTCCTGCATTGGCAGGTGGGTTCTTTACCACTAGTGCCTCCTGGGAAGCCACCTGGGATCCCAAGGGCACTTCATAATAAACATCCTGCATACTACACTCTGTTGCAGCGTCTGCTTCCCAGGGAGCCTGTCCTGTGACCTGTGAAACTTGAGTTCTCACTCACTGCTGGTTTTGGTGTGAGCCAGTACAACCACCTGAGAAAACTCTCAACTGTGACTTTATATTTACCTGGGAGAAGTAAGCTTTGTGTCTGTCTACCACCAAAAGCCATCTATGGGAATGTTCACAGCAGCACTTTTTTTCCATAATAGATCCAAAGTGGGAACAGCACAAATGTCCACCAACTGTAGATTAATTATATAAGTAAGCTCATACACAGGAATGCTGTGCAGTGATACGAAGAAGCTACTGTTACACATAACAGCATGGCTGAATCTCACAAATACAAGGCTGACCAGATACAAAAGAGCATATACTGTTTAATTTAATTTATATGAAGCTCACGAACTGGCAAAACTAACCCATGGTGGTAGATGTCAGAATGATGTTAACCTGTGGGGTGTGGGTATTGACTAAGAAGGAGCATGAAGCAGCCCTTTGGAGGGACAGAAATAGTTTATATTATGACATGGTTGGTGCTTTCATATGTAAAAGTTCCCTGAATTGTACACTTAGTTTTGGGCATTTTACTATATGTGTGTTATTCTTGTTGTGGTTCAGTCGCTAAGTTGTGTCTGACTCTGCGACCCCATGGACTATAGCATGCCAGACTCCCCTGTCCTTCATTGAATCTTGGAGTTTGCTCAGATTCATGTGCATTGAGTAGGTGATGCTATCTAACCATCTCATCCTCTGCGGCCCTCTTCTCCTTTTGCCTTCAGTCTTTCCAGCATCAAGGTCTTTTCCAATGAGTTGGCTCTTCACATCAGGTGGCCAAAGTATCAGAGCTTTATTTTCCGCATCAGTTCTTTCAATGAATATTTAGGGTTGATTTCCTTTGGGATTGACTAGTTTGATCTCCTTGCTGTCTAAAGAACTCTCAGGAGTCTTCTCCAGCACCACAATTTGAAAGGATCAGTTCTTTGGCACTCAGTCTTCTTTATGGTCTAACTCTCACATCTGTACCTGACTACTGGAAAAACCATAGCTTTGACTATATGGACCTTTGTCAACAAAGTGATGTCTCTGCTTTTTAATACATGTCTAGGTTTGTCATAGCTTTCCTTCCAAGGAGCAAGAGTTTTGTGTGTGCTATATATATATATATATGCATACATACATACACACACACACACCGTGTGTGTGTGTTATAGGTCAGTTAAAAAAAAAAAAAAGCAAACTCAAACTAAATTCCGTATTAACCTGTTGTAGATTAACTGGTTTGTGGACTAAATCTGGTTAAGGTGCTATAGACACATGTGATACTGTAGCTTTCTAGGGAAAGTTGGTTGGAATGGGCTTAGTAAAAAGGTCATCCTGATTAGTACACTGACTTGCTCCCCTGCAGCAGAAAGAACCAAACTCTAGGGCTTGGTGATCTGATGGGGGAGGAGAGGAATGCTCTAGGGTCACACTTCTGATTTAATCAGGACAGTTGCTCCCGCTCAGATATCTACCACCAGATCTTATCAGCCTAGATTCTCTGGGAGAAAACCTCTCTAGGGAGGAGAACAATCTCTTTTCATGGGCAGTTAGGATAGTCTACAACCCAAACCAGTTTATCTGCAGTCAGGTAAATTTAGTAATTGACAGGAAATCAATCATCATTAGACATTTACACTGCTTTGTTATCAATAATTATGAACCAATTGTACAAAGAAGAAAAAAGGAATCAGATAGTTACTATTTTTTTAATGAATTTCATAAATACATTTTCATTAACCTTGACCAAGAGAGATTAAAGCGATAACTTAAAGGCTCAACCTTTCCAACTTCCCTGGTGGTCCAGTGGTTGACTCTGCACTCCCAGTGCAGGCTAGAACTTCCTCACTTTCTTACCACACAGACATGACTACGGACCAGATAAATGAAGACCCTGGCCACTTTGGTTCACTCTTTTTTGGTTTCCTAACTCGGAGTTTGTGACTTTCTTCATAGAAATTCTCTTGTCTCTCTATCGTATATCATTTCTTGGTGTTAGTAGTTTCCACTCAACAGTGATTTATTTCAGTTGCTATAAGTGTATATGAATCACTCATTTTGTAGAAGGGTCTTAAAAAGAACTTTCCAGTCCTGATGTTTTTAACCATAAATCTAAAACCAAAAAATGCCTAATATCCAACTGTAGGCACAGACCTGGCGTTTACTCTTGTGTCCTGATATATACATGCCTCTGGCCTCTTTAGTTTTGCTGTGTCCCTAAATCACCTCAGAGCCCCCCAGTGCCCACCCTCCAGGAGCAGGGAGGGCCATTGCAGATCTGTTGTCAGCCTGAATGCCTCCTTAGGAAAGAGACACTTGCTCCAACAGCAGAGCCCCAGAATCCTGCTGTACGGCCATCCGTCCAGACTCCTCAAGCCCTGAGATGAAACAGCTCAGGTTGGTTGCATTGGCTTTGGAAAGAATGGAGCCAGCTGCAGTGTCTGTGGGCTATGCCCAGGACTCTGGGTCCTCCTGGGTTGCAGGAGCAGTGGCATGTAAAAATAGGCAATGAAAAATGAACGGGTTAGTTGCTCAGTTGTGTGTAACTCTTGGCGACCCCACCAGGCTCCTTTGTCCATGGAATTCTCCAGGCAGGAATACTGGAGTGGGTAGCTATTCCTGGGGGATCTTCCAAACCCAGGGATTGAACCTGGGTCTCCTGCATTGCAGGCAGATTCTTTACCGTCTGAGCCACCAGGGAAGCCCTGAAGTAGACAAGTACAAGTTAATTCATTCTTGCCAGTGGGCTAATTCTTATATGCTGAGGTAAAGGGAAAAGCAAGGAGAAGACTAGTAATAGAGGCTGACTGTTTGTTCCCTCAACATTTGTGTGTTGAAACTTAATCCCCAGTGTAATGAAGAGGCTTTTGGGAGGTGAGGGAGGTGACTAGGTCATGAGGGTGGACTGCTCATGAGTGGGATTAGTGCCCTGATGAAGGAGACCTCAGAGGGCTGCCTTCCCCCTTCTGTCCTCTATGTGAGGACACAGGGGAAAGTCAGCCATCTGCAACCTAGAAGAGGGCCCTTTCTGGACACTGAATCTGCCTGAGCCTTGATCCTGGACTCTGCGATCCCTGAAACTGTGAGAAATAGATATTTGTTACATAAGCCACCCAGTTGATGGTATTTTGGGCTTCCCAGGTGGCTCAGTGGTGAACAATCCACCAGGAGACACAGGGGATGTGGTTTGACCCCTAGGTCAGGAAGGTCACCTGAAGGAGGAAATAGCAACCTACTCTAGTATTCTTGCCTGGGAAATCCCATGGACACAGAAGCCCGGTGGGCTACAGTCCATGAGGTCACAAACATTTGGACACAACTGAGTATGCATGCACAATGGTATTTTGTCGGAGCAGCTTGAAGGGACCAGGACAATGAAACTGACTTTGATATCAGGGATTATGTGTCTGTGCCTACCTGTAAGGTTGTGCCATGCCAGGTGTAGGAGTAATCCTCAGGGAATAACAGATGAATGAGCCTGGAATGAGTGGATACCATTTAAAAAAAGAAGTAACGGTAGGAAAAAGGTGATTTAAAGTTACAAGAGTCTGGATCCTAACCCTGGCACTTTTATTAGTTCAGTGACCATGTGTGATTCATTTTTATTGCTTTAGAGCCAGTTTTCTTATAAGCAACATAGAATTATTTATCCTTCTTACACATGTGTGTGTATCTGTATATGCAGAGAAAGATGTCTAGAATGGTTTACATCAAATATTAACATGGTTGTTTTGGGAATTTAGAAATTGAGTGGCTTTTCCCTTTCTGTACATTTCACTGATATTTGATCTTTTTAAAGGTAAAAGTGTAAAGCATACCCCAAACACAGTCAATATAAAATTGTAATCATATGATACAACAACAAAATCTTTCATATTTTTGAGTTTTTGAAGTGGATGGCGTGCCGCAGGCCCCCCCCCCCCCGGGTGGGGCAAAAGGGGTGGGTTTTTTTTCAAAAAAAAAAAGAAAAAAGGAGTGGGGGCAGAGCCCCGGGCCGCCCCCAGGATTTTCAGGAAAATAATGGGGGGGAGATTCCTTAATAAAAATTTCCATAAATGGAATCACATTATTGTTCCGTCAGTTGTTTTCCCCTCTAATTTGTGTGTATAAATAGGTCTTCACATTGAATATTTCCAGCAGATATTCTTCTACTTTTTTCTCCATTAATCGTGCAGGAATCTTTAGAAAGGTAACATTAAGACTATTGTTCGAAGAAAATATTTGAAGAAATAACATATCACATCACCTAGAAGAGCAGCAGAGAAGGCTGAGCATCAAAGAATTGATGCCTCTGAACGTGGGGCTGGAGAAGACTCTTGAGAGTCCCTTGGACGGCAAGGTTGGTCAAACCAGTCCATCCTAAAGGAGATCAACCTGGAATATTCACTGGAGTCAAGACTAATGTTGAAGCCGAAGCTCCAATCCTTTGGCCTCCTGATGAGATGGGCCAACTCACCAGAAAAGACCCTGATGCTGGGAGGAGAAGGGGACAACAGAGGATGAGATGCTGGATGGCTTCACCGACTCAATGGACGTGAGTCTGAGCAAACTCCGGGAGATTGGGAAAGACAGCGAAGTCTGGTGTGCTGCAGTTCATGGGGTTGCAAAGAGTTGGGCAGGACTTAGTGACTGAACAACAACTTCAGAAAAAAAAAAAAGCAAAAAGCAGGGGGAAAAAGTTAATATTGAAAATCTAAAACCAGTTAAAATTTTCCGTTTAACAAATGAAGTATCACTATGTTTTATTCCTAGTTCCTTGGAAACATAGATATTCATGTTCAGATTTGACAGAAAACAAAATTCTATAAAGCAATTATCCTTCAATTAAAAATAAATAAATTTAAAAAAGGAAAATAAAGAACATAAAAAAAGTGTGTTATACTAGAACAAATGAGTGTTTGCTCATGAAAGAGGATGTTTGGTTTTTTTTTCAGAGATTATATTTTCACCCTTTAATGTAATATATTTTTCACGTAATAAAGTTTATTTATAGAGAAACAAATAAGAGGTCAGCAGCTTTTTAAAGGGATTTTGTGACAATTTTCTCTGTTTTACAGGTCTCAAGAGGTCAGACAGGTTCCCAATTGGTAGCATTTTTCTCTTTAGCTTTTTATATTTTTATTCATGGACCTCTAACAATCAATAAACAGTACAGTGTGTAAGAATTTCAAAATTTTATTTTGCAGTCACAGAGAAATTCTCCCAATTGAAAGCAGAATGTGATAGGCTGGAATACTTTACAAATGCTTCAAATGAGATTATGAAGCCAACCAGTAGATATTTATTATACTAAAATATAGTCACATTTTCCTTTAAATATTTGAGATTCTGCCTACAGTGCCTCTGTTATATTCATTCAAGTTATTCTTCTATTCCAAAACAATGAGGCTTCTAAACTGGTGGAATGTTGCCAGGAAATTTCAACACAGTTTGAAGGCAACATGACCAAAAGGCACAGTTTAAATTGGCTTAGGGAATGAATGGGCTCCTTATCAGAGCAGCTGAAGGCTGTATATAATTAACAGCATCTGTCAACATTCACAGGGCCCTATATAGAACAAACAGGCCCTATAGCCCTTACTAAACAGCAACCTCCAGCCTCTGGTACCTTAAAAATCCACATGACCTAAACAAAGAGACACCCCCAAGCCATCACTCGAAGGACACTGATACGTTTTTGTGAAACCAGCAGGGCCACAAAGCAACTGCTAATTAATGTTAATTATCTAGAACAATTCTGTGAACGTGAATACTGTTGAGATTTCAAATTAGCCAGCTATCATCAAAAATATAAAATACTGTTTATATCTAAAATTACTCATTTAAAAATCTCTCTCATGATTTTATTTTTAAAAGCGATGAAAATGATCTACTAACCTCCCTTTTTAATATGATGAATTCTCAGCTTGACCATTTCTGTAAACAGAATTCTACAGCAATTTTTTAGTTTTTGAAAAAATACATTTCGCCCATGAATACATACAAAACAACAACAACAGAAAATCCAGAGGCAATTTCATTAAATAAATTTATTTGTTAAAATAATTTAACTCCAAATACAACTGTTGAATTTGCATTGAGTTATAACTACAATTCATGTTTTAACTGAAAGGTCAAGGTTTAACAACTGACATTGTTACAAAACAATAAACTGTTGTTCATTTTTAAATGGTCAGTTGTATTAGAGCTCAACAATTAACTGTGAACTTTATTTATCTCTGGGAAACCCCAAATCAATAAGGATAAGTCTGTTTCCAAAACCCACTGCAGTCATTCTTGAAACCCTGATCAAGATTTAAGAGATGCACGATGACACGTTAATTAGAAAAAAAAAAGACCCCCATAGTCTTTAACATTTGATTGGCTAAGGAGACCATTAAAGCTTACCCAAGTGCTAACACAGGACTACCGAGAACAAAAACCACAAAACAAACAAAAACCTAATGGCAACAAGCGAAATAAGCACTTTCATATTCATACACATAGACAAAATTCCCACTGGACGACTCCTGAAAACAAGCAGCAGACATCCTCAGGCAACATTTCTTTATATAGAAAAGCAAGTATCAGTAGTTTGACCACAGAAAAGTGATGGCAACTGTAGTGATTAGAGTCAAAAGTTCAGTCCTAATTCTACAAACCAAAGAAGAAAAATCATCAAAGCACCTTTCCATAGTTTAAGAAAGATTTTATGTAATACTTTTGATCAGATGCTGGCTTGTTTTGAGTTGAACAAAAAGAAAGGCATCAGTTACCATCACTATCACAGCTTAAGAGAACCAAAAAACAAACAAACAAAAAAGTTGTGACACAGAACAAAAAATCTTAAAAAAAAAAATGCTGCCTTTGTATAAAAGTAAAACAAGACAAAACAAAGGGGAAAAAAAAAGAAGAAAATCTTATCGTAGTAGCTAAAGAAAAAGTGGGTCTTTGGATCAAACCATAACATTTTTAAGGCATGTTAGAAAAACTTTCACTTATCTAGTTGCTATTGTGATCAGGGCATAAAATAAATAGTGACACAAGGTCACCAACTATTAATTCATGTGCCAACAAATTTCATCTTCCTGTTCTTAAGCTCTGTATTAACATCTCAACAAACACATTCATTCAAGCTGAGTTATTTTCATACCAGATGAAACACCAACAGTAAGAGCACACGAGGGTTTCCAAGTTTCTGGATATATTTGATGCTTTGTCACTAAATACGCAGGGCTGGGTGGAAACACTGATCAGGCAGCCATATCAGTTATTAACATCTTTACAGTAAAAAAAAACAACAACCACCCTATTGTCTGACGTAAACACATCTAACTAAAACCCAACTTTTTAAATAATCTTTTCCACCTTATATCCTGCCATACCTTTCACATTATTTAACTTATTTTTCTTGTCTGCATAGCAATCCACAATGTAAAACTGTAAAATCTTTATAGATGTTTTTATATGTAATCTTACTTGCCACAAATTTCTACTAAATATGGAATTCTAAAAATCAGAATCATTCTGAGAAGTCAGAAGCTTCAAAACTCAAACAGTGCACTAACAAATACTTCTCTTTCAGTTGATAAAAATCATACTTCTTGAATCACTGACTTGTCTACAAGATTGAGTCAAATCACCTTTTACATGACCAAATTTGATGCAGTAAAACTGGTTAGAACTTTCTGGCCGATAAAAGGTGCTTCATAATTGGGAATTATTCAAAAGATTATATTGAAGAATGCAAATATTCACAATTCAAAGACTTTTGACAACCATGCCTGGTTTTACCCACACATCTGTCTTCTCATTTATGAAAAGTACTATCCACCTTTTTTCTCTCCTCCAACATTAACATCAGTTTACTAAACACTTGCGGGGCGGGCTAGCAATGATTTCAAGAATGTATTAAAAAAAAAAAAAAAAATGTTTTTGATCCATGGTATTCTGCAGGGCAGATTCTCAGTATAGGCAATTATCTCTGACTTGTGCCAAATTCTTCAGAACATTAAACGCACATGCACACGCAAACACACATTCTTCACTCGGTAACACACGTAAGACCCGAGGTTACTTGCACAAGAGTGTGAAACCAACAAGAAATATGGGCCGGTATGCAGATCACAGGCTCAGTGATATTGCAGTTCTGAAGGCCAAATTCATCTCCAGAGGATCAGCTCAAAATACTCTCTTCAGCATTTTATAACTCTGAAGGTGGTTGAAAACCCTTCTGCGCTTGATTGTAAAACTTATGAATACATTTTTCCTGTGCCATTAGTCATGCAAATGATAAATACTTGGCGGCTATAAAAACCAAAAATGTCAGGACTTGAGCACCTTTTCAAGACAAAATACTCACTCTAGCTTTATTTGCCACTTCAGTAATCAGGGCAAAATTGTTGTAAGAAAATCTTTATAGATTTTTCCAGGAAAATTAAAGGTTTTTTTTTTTTTTTTTGTCTCTTACCTTCCACTGTATAATTTCTGTTCTACTTTTAAGCCCCAATTATTTCACATGGTTATTCAATTTTTTTTTTAAATGCCTGCAATAAAGCTCTGCTATGGAAAACTTGATTTCAAAAGCAGGTTAGCCAAGAATCACACCACAACCATAGCCCTTAAAGGCAAGAAGGAATTTGCTGCTTTAACGAACATAAAAATGCAAGATATCTGTCCTGTCCTGTAAGGTTTCTGCAAACGGGAACATGTGGATGCAACATGGCTTCATTTTCCTTACACGATGGTACTAGTTCATCTACTGGAACGCTTCTCGTTAGTAAGGCTAGGCAATCTCTTTCCATCACAGTTGCTTCCTTCTTGTTCAGTAAAGTAACAAAGACCATCCCTGCTTGGTGAACAGAGGGGTGGGTCTGAGGTTTTAATTTGACTCAAACCCTTGTGAGAGTCTCCACTTTCTGGGCAAAGCAGGTGATGACATTCTAATACCAGGCTGTATTTTCATCCAACCTGTGCTGACTCTGGCTCTATCAGAGACTGGTGCGTGAGTTAGTTCTGTGTCACAAATTAGGATAACATCTACAATTAAGCATCAACTTTGAAAAACAGAAGTGTGTCAGCTGAGCAAACAATCTCTCCCTGGAATGCTGTCGGCAGGTCAGCTGCTATTATCTTCCTTGATGTGATACATTGGTTAGAAGCACTATCTCGGTTCCTGAAATTCAGTACTCTGGTAGGAAAATATTTCTCCTTGACTCATCTATTTTTTTTAAAGAAGACAAAATATTTTAATGGTTAAGCGGTCACAGGAATTCTTCTGGTTTCTGTCCCGTGATTACTTTTAACGTTGACCATAGTTGCTTCTGTCAACTCAAGTGACAATGCCATCATAGCTTTCGAAGGAGGTCGCCCTGTGGATCAACTAGGCCACGACGCCTGAAGTTGCAGGTGCCTGGAGGAGACTGAGGACGATGGTGAAGACTGGAGTAACTGGACCCAAAGGTGACTCAGAGATATCAGCTGACAATCGCCGCTTGGCTCTGAAGGACAATCTGCTGTTTCACTGGAGGTTCACACCGCACACCCTGCAGGCTCCATGGTCGGGCAGGAGAGGCTGGTGTTGCCTCCGATGGTGGGGGGCGGGCAGCCACATGTTAGTGCTATTGTATGTTACACGCGGAACAGCATGGGTCGTCCTTGTCAGGCTGTGCAGCATAGTTCATCTGCCTCACGATTTCGGCGAAGAGTTCGTCCACCATGGTTTTACTCTTGGCCGATGTCTCCATGAAAGGGCAGCCCCACTCCTCGGCGAGGGCCCGGCCTTCGTTGGAAGACACCTCTCTCTCACTTTCCAGGTCTACTTTGTTCCCCACCAAGATGACCGGCACTTTCTCATACCTAGGAGAGAACAGACACGGACACACAGGGGTTGGAGACGTTAGCACAGAGCTAGACAGGTGAAGTGGATTTTCTCTTTTTTCATGATATGATACTACAGAGTCCCTTGGACAGCAAGGAGATCCAAATGGTCCATCCTAGAGGAAATCAGTCCTGAATATTCACTGGAAGGACTGATGCTGAAGCTGAAGCTCCAATACTTTGGCCACCTGATGCGAAGAACTGACCCACTGGAAAAGACCCTGATGCTGAGAAAGACTGAAGGCGGGAGGAGATGGGGACGACAAAGGATGAGATGGCTGGATGGCATCACCGACTCAATGGACATGAATTTTAGCAAGCTCTGGGAGTTGGTGATGGACAGGGAGGCCTGGCGTGCTGTAGTCCATGGGACTGCAAGGAGTCAGACACGACTGAGCCACCGAACTGAACTGATACTACAGATATTCTCCTTAGCTACATGAAAAATTATTTGCTCCAGTTGGTTTGACATTGGCCAGAAGGCATTTAGAAGCAGCTCTCATAGTAGATCACAAATGGGTTGTTCAAAATGATGTTTTAATCAATTACATATCTTTTAAAATCAATTTACCTTTCCAGATATACTTGGAAAATTATTCTTAGAATCTCAGAATAATCCCCTTAGATGGATTAATGTAAACTTTGTTCATTATAAGGGATGCTTATGCAGAATTTCAGATGATGAGGTAATACCTCTAGTGACTATAAACACATAGTTTGTAATTTTATAAATTTTACTGTGTTCTAAAAGTATACAAGGGCTTCCCAGGTGGCTCACTGGTAAAGAACTTGCCTGCCAATGCAGGAGACATGGGTTCAATCCCTGGGTCGGGAAGAACCCCTGGAGAAGGACATGACAACCCATTTTGAGTATTCCTGCCTGAAAAATCCCATGGATAGAGGAGCCTGGTGGGCTACAGTTCCTGGAGCGCAAAAGAGCCAGCCATGACTGAGCAACTGAAACAACAATTAAGTGTATAAAACTGATCACGTTCTAATCATTCCTGAATAAGAAAAAAGCTAGCAGAACTCACTAAGATGGAACCCACCAAATACAGCTACGCTCTATGCCTTTATACAAACTGTCACAGCTTAGCCTGTTGAAAGGTAATTACTGTTCTTTTCAGCCTGACAAGGACTTAAACATTCCAATCATAAGCTCTGTTTGATGTTCTCTCTTCTTTTTCCTTCCTGACTAGAATCAGTGTGCTATAGACTAAACGTGTGTTCCCTGAAATTCGGATATTGAAACCTAATCCACCATGGGATGGTATTTAGGAGGTCGGGCCTTTGGGAAAGGACTGGGTCATGGATGCGATTTGTGTCCTTATACAAGAGACCCCAGAGACCACTGCCCTTATAGCCACGTACAGACAGAGTGAAAAGATGACCGTAGGGAAGTGGGCCCTCACCAGACACTGAACCTTCCAGAGCCTTGACATGGGACTCCCCAGCCTCAAGAAATATGAGGAATAAATTTCTGTCGGTTAAGCGAAGCAGTCTGTGGTATTCTTGTTACAGGAGCCAGATGGACTAAGATAAGGTGTCTATAAGTCAAGATGTTTGGAAAATGCTAACAGACAACAGAAATACAAAAAGAACAAAGACAAGAGGTTGTAAATCATTTTGTACCTAAAGATAATTCTCTCTACAATGGTTATTCATGGTGTAAAAAACAGATGGTGCTATTTGTGTTTATATTTGTTCTAAGCAATGTTGCTAATGCATTTTTACTTTATACATCGTTCTAAAGGCTTTTTGTGATTTCAGTATAAATCAATATGTGTGTCTGTACTTTCTCCTCTAAGCAGAATGTATCTCTAAATTTATCAAGGAAGCAAACTGCAAAACTGCACACAAGTGATAACAAATGTGACTAGACACAGCTAATCCGTTAGAAAACTACACACAGTCAGGATTTACTAAGGCAGGGTTTGTGCAGCGTTTTTATCATTCGGGAACCAGAGCGACGGGCGGGCAGTTAATGCTAGCAACAATACTTTCACAGCTTCATCTTCCGGGCAACATGGTTCTCGCTGCTCACTCTAATTTATAAAGCGAACTGTATTCCCAACAGAGTCTCGTTTTTTCCCTGTGACACAAGATCACACTGACAACGGTCTCAACAAGAGGGCATGCTCTAGGCAGTGTGCTCCTTAGCAGTCTGAAACACACAACTTCAAAGCAAGTGCAGCCATGAAATTAAAAGACTCTTACTCCTTGGAAGAAAAGCTATGACAAACCTAGAAAGCGTATTAAAAAGCACAGATAGGGGAGGAGCTAAGATGGCGGACGAGTAAGACGGGGAGAATACTTTCTCCTCCACAAATCCATTAAAAGAACATTTGAATGCTGAATAAACTCGATAAAACAACTTCTGAATGCTGGCAGAGGACATCAGGCACTTAGAAAGACAGCTCATTGTCTTCAAAACGAGAAAACAAGCCCTGCGGTAACTCCTTTTGCGGAGAACTGGCGCGGACACCAGCATTTGCTATTGGCAAGTGGGGGCTGGGCTAGGAGGAGCGGCGAGGCCTGCATTGCTTTGAGAAAGGATTTGGCCTGGCTATCTCGGGCGCTATCTGAGCGAAATAACCAGACTGTCGGTTATCTACTACATCAAAAGCCAGCCCTAACTTAAGACACCACCAGGACTACCTACGGAACAAAGGGCTGCACAGAGTTGGCCGGCTGCAGGCCGTCCCACTCCCGTGACAGGCAGCCAGGGCCAGAGGCGGGCAATTATAGCCCTAGAGGGACACTGTCTAACGGAAGTGTGAGTAGGTCTCTGTGCTGACTCACGCTTCTTGGGGCTCTGGATGGTCAACATCTGCCTGAGAAAGTGCGCTGTTTGTATACCCAGAAAACTGAGCGGCGGAGAGGCGATAAGTCGCAGCACCTGCGCTCGCTGAACATTTCATCACCTGCGCTACTCGGATCTGGGAAGGGCATAAAACGCAGACTCAACCAAGTCTGTGCTTCTGAGGATTATCTGAGTGCCTGAACCTGGCCGGTTTAGATTTGGGTGTTCATCTCCGCCCCCTCTGTAACAAGGCAGAGATCAGATATTGAAAAGACCTGTAAACCGCCTCAATAAAGAGAATTCAACAAACTACCAGAATATAGTAAGGACACTCTAAATTTGGCAATTTTAACAAAATGAAGAGACAAAAGAATACCCAGCAGCTAAAGGAACAGGATAGATCTCCACCAAACCAAACCAAAGAGGAAGAGATAGGGAATCTACCTGATAAAGAATTCCGAATAATGATAGCGAAATTAATTCAAAATCTCGAAATCAAAATAGAATCACAGTTAAAGAGTCTGGAGACAAGGATTGAGAAGATGCAAGAAAGGTTTAACAAGGGCCTAGAAGAAATAAAAAAGAGTCAACACATAATGAATAATGCAATAAATGAGATCCAAAACACCCTGGAGGCAACAAATAGTAGAATAACAGAGGCAGAAGATAGGATTAGTGAACTAGAAGATAGAATCCTAGAAATAAATGAATCAGACGAGAAAAAAGAAAAACGTATCAAAAGAAATGAGGACAATTTCAGAAACCTCCAGGATAACATCAAACGCTACAACATTCGAATCATAGGAGTTCCAGAAGAAGAAGATAAAAAGAAAGATCATGAGGAAATACTTGAGGAGATAATAGTTGAAAACTTCCCTAAAATGGAGAAGGAAATAACCACTCAAGTTCAAGAAATCCAGAGAGTCCCTAACAGGATAAACCCAAGGCGAAACACCCCAAGACACATATTAGTCAAATTAACAAAGATTAAATATAAAGAACAAATATTAAAAGCAGCAAGGGAAAAACATCAAATAACTCACAAGGGAATTCCCATAAGGATAACAGCTGATCTTTCAATAGAAACTCTCCAAGCCAGGAGGGAATGGCAAGACGTAATTAAAGTGATGAAGGAAAATAACTTACAGCCTAGATTATTGTATCCAGCAAGGATCTCATTCAAATATGAAGGAGAAATCAAAAGCTTCACAGATAAGCAAAAGTTGAGAGAATTTTGCATCACTAAACCATTTCTCCAACAAAAACTAAAGGACATTCTCTAGAGCAATACAATAATAGTGGGAGACTTTAACACCCCACTCATATAATCTGGCTGTAATAGACAAAGTAAAGAGGAAAACATATTTACTTATGAGCCTCAAGAAATTCAGTTCACTCAGGAGAGTTTAAAAAAAGAAAAAAAAAAGACTTATTTGCTCACTCTGTAGAGGTTTATTGACTATTTTGTGGGTTTGGTACCACTTTGGGTAGTAGGGAGGAAGAGGTGACAAATGTGATCCTGTCCTAAATAATATATTGTGGTAAAGATGGATTTACCAATGCAAAATACCAGGATGTGCCTAAAGATGAGGACACCCAAACTGGACTTTTTGTTTTCTGGACTTTTCATTTCGAGAACAAACCTCCTAATATAAGATGAACTCACCATGATTTTTTTAAGTGTTCTTTGTGATTAAAAACAGAAAGCCATTGGTTGAGAAATTACATATACTCCTCCCCACCATCACTCCCCTTCTTTCTTCCCATTTCCCTCCCACCCTCATTGATCCTTTCCTTTGTCCATTTTCCCCTGCAAAAAAAAAAAAAAAAAAAAAGCACAGATAACACTTTGCTGACAAATGTCCATACAGTCAAAGCTATGGTTTTTCCAGTGGTCATGTATGGACGTGAGGGTTGGACCATAAAGAAGGCCGAGCGCTGAAGAATTAATGCTTTCAAACTGTGATGCTGTGGAAGAGTCTTGAGAGTCCACTGGACTGCAAAGAGCTCAAACCAGTCCATCCTAAAGGAAATCAACTCTGAATATTCATTGGAAGAACTGGTGCTGAAGCTGAAGCTCTAATACTTTCACCACCTGATGAGAAGAACTGACTCACTGGAAAAAACCCTGATGCTGGGAAAGATTGAGGGTGGGAGGAGAAGGGGACGACAGAGGATGAGATGGTTGGATGGCATCACCAACTCGATGGACATGAGTTTGAGCAAACTCTGGGAGATGGTGATGGACAGGGAAGCCTGGTGCGCTGCAGTCCATGAGGGCACAAACAGTCGGACATGACTTTGTGACTGAACAACAGCATTATCAAAGATAAATCCAAGATTTGGATATTATCATTTTGCAGGAAATGGATCTAGAGAACTCTAATTTTTATCAAAGGACTTTGTACACATTTACTGTGTATCAGCGGTGATTATCCTCTCTGATCATACTGAGAGCTCTGAACATAGGACCCAAGAGTTTTGCACATCTAGAACCTTCACATACAACAGTTATGTGTTCCTCTTGTGGCTCAGCTAGTAAAGTATCTGCCTGCAGTGCAGGAGATGCCAGATTCGATCCCTGGGTCAGGAGATCCTCTGGAGAAGGGAATGGCTACTTACTTCAGTATTCTTGCCTGGAGAATGCCATGTACAGAGGAACCTGGGGTCATACAGTCCATGGGGTCGCAAAGAGTTGAACTCGACTGAGCAACTAATACTTTCACTTTCAGTCAATGTATTATATATTTATCCATCCATTTAACAAGTGTTTATTTGATAGAAGCCTATTTTTGTGCTAGATGCTATTCGAGGCACTTAAGATACATCAGCAAACAAAGCAAACAGCTCTGCCATATAGTCTAGCAGAGAAGATAGTGGTCGATAATAAACCCAAGTAAGTAAGTAAATTATTGGTTTAATATCAATAACCTCAGATATGCAGATGACACCACGCTTATGGCAGAAAGTGAAGAGGAACTAAAAAGCCTCTTGATGAAAATTAAAGTGGAGAGTGAAAAAGTTGGCTTAAAGCTCAACATTCAGAAAACGAAGATCATGGCATCCAGTCCCATCGCTTCATGGGAAATAGATGGGGAAACAGTGTCAGACTTTATTTTTCTGGGCTCCAAAATCACTGCAGATGGTGACTGCAGCCATGAAATTAAAAGACGCTTACTCCTTGGAAGGAAAGTTATGACCAACCTAGATAGCATATTCAAAGGCAGAGACATTACTTTGCCAACAAACGTTCGCCTAGTCAAGGCTATGGTCTTTCCTGTGGTCATGTATGGATGTGAGAGCTGGACTGTGATGAAGGCTGAGAGCCAAAGAATTGATGCTTTTGAACTGTGGTGTTGGGGAAGACTCTTGAGAGTCCCTTGGACTGCAAGGAGAGCCAACCAGTCCATTCTGAAGGAGACCAGCCCTGGGACTTCTTTGGAAGGAAAAGAAGCTGAAACTCCAGTACTTTGGCCACCTCATGTGAAGAGTTGACTCATTGGAGAAGACTCTGATGCTGGGAGGGATTGGGGGCAAGAGGAGAAGGGACAACAGAGGATGAGATGGCTGGATGGCATCACTGACTCGATGGACGTGAGTCTGGGTGAACTCCGGGAGTTGGTGATGGACAGGGAGGCCTGGCATGCTGCGATTCACGGGGTTGCAAAGAGTCGGACACGACTGGGCGACTGATGTGATCTGAATGAAAGTGAAAAGAGGAGAGTGAAAAAGTTGGCTTAAAGCTCAACATTCAGAAAATGAAGACCATGGCATCTGGTCCCATCACTTCATGGGAAATAGATGGGGAAACAGTGGAAACAGTGTCAGACTTTATTTTTGGGGGCTCCAAAATCACTGCAGATGGTGACTACAGCCATGAAATTAAAAGATGCTTACTCCTTGGAAGAAAAGTTATGACCAACCTAGATAGCATATTGAAAAGCAGAGACATTACTTTGCCAACAAAGGTCCGTCTAGTCAAGGCTATTGCTTTTCCATGGCCATGTATGGATGTGCGAGTTGGACTGTGAAGAAAGCTAAGTGCCGAAGAATTGATGCCTTTGAACTATGGTGTTTGAGAAGACTCTTGAGAGTCTCTTGGACTGCAAGGAGATCCAACCAGTCCATTCTGAAGGAGATCAGCCCTGGGTGTTCTTTGGAAGGAATGATGCTAAAGCTGAAACTCCAGTACTTTGGCCACCTCATCGAAGAGTTGACTCATTGGAGAAGACTCTGATGCTGGGAGGGATTGGGGGCAGGAGGAGAAGGGGACAACAGAGGATGAGATGGCTGGATGGCATCACTGACTCGATGGACGTGAGTCTGAGTGAACTCCGGGAGTTGGTGATGGACAGGGAGGCCTGGCGTGCTGCGATTCATGGGGTGGCAAAGAGTCGGACACAACTGAGTGACTGAACTGAACGGAAATGGTGTTAAGTGCAATGGGAAAAAAAAATTTCAGAACAGGGAGGGGGCTGGGAGCACAGGTGCAATTTTAAACCAGATGAGCAGGGAAGGCCTTGTTGGGATGGTGGCAGGTAAGCAAGATGTGAAAGGAGGGAGGGAGTTTGCCAAGCAGGTGTCTGGGGAAGAGCATTCCAGACAGGACACAGGCCAGGCAGTGTGAACGCTGGTGGGAAGAAGAGCAAAGGGCCCGTGGGGTCCATGTGTATCACCTCCCTGACTCCAGCAGTCAGAAATCCTGAGGTGTAGGAAACTTGTTCACTTGGAACAAATGAACTTTGGAACCTGGGTGGCAAAAGTGGCCTCAGAAGACAAACGTGACCTCTATGATGAGATCGACTAGATTACTTAGGAAGACTAGGTGCTTGGTTAGCAGGTGATAATTAGTATTTTCATCTCATGCTCATTATTTACCATAGTTTGGTGAGCTGTCTTGATTTCTGCCCCCCACTTTCTATTAATAAACATATCACTTGGGAATGAAAGTGAAGATGCAAAATCCCCCAAACACTTAATTTATGTGTTACTGTTGATGTGATCATGAGCAGGGCACTGCTGTACCCACATCTCAGGCATCAGCTGGTTTCTCATCAACTTCAGCCTATCTTCCTTGGTATTTCCTTTGAGGGCGCGACCAGGGTCATACAGTGGCTTCTGAAGCTCAAATCGCTTTACTTTTGTTTATGGTCTGAGAACTAACACTGGTTTTATTAACATGAATGTCCCTGTTGTTTACAGTATTCATAAGCGTGGTTACATAATGTATTAATAAATAGAGCTAGTTCTTTTGAGCAGCTCTGCTTAATGCATTGAATGAAACATCAGAAAACACTGGCTTGAGTATCACTTAGCTGTAGAGATGGGCTTCTCCACACGAGACGGCTTTGTAAACCTGAATAATTCAAGCGCATCTGATGTTTATCAATGGTCTTATGTAACTGTCCTGATAGGGGTATATGTGTATGTGTATTTCATTCTGGTTGTGTCTAAACTCAGCTGATCACCAAGATTCCCAGGCCCAAATCCAGGGTTACTGAATCTGAATTTCTGGGATTGGGCCTAAGTGCCTATTTAAAACTGTGTCTAAGTTCTGAAGAATGATTGTGAGGTTCGGCAAGGTTTAGGAATCACTGACCTGTTCTGTTACTTTGTGACCCCAGACAGCACTGGATGCGTATAGTTCATGGTTTTATACTGCGGCAAGCCCAGGATCAGCTCCTTTTCCCTTCGTTGACTCACCAATGATAACCTGGGGACAGATGCCACCACACTCAGTTCCTTTAACTTCCTTTTGAGGGAGCTCTTTTGTAGCATGTTAAAAGAAACTAGGCCCTCACACCAATTTCAACACCCTGCTATTTCCTTACTCACTTTTCCGTAAGCAGGCTGAAATTTACAATTCTCTTTGAACTCAGAAATGAGAATTGGAGAGAGTTTTACTTTCCCTTGTTCAACCTTCTACACATTGTTAAAAATCTCACCTACCAAGAGAGTCTCAAGGTAAAATGTCAGAACACTTGATGCTTTAATCATTTCCATGACAACCTCACCAAATGGGTTATATCTGAACATCTTTAGTGATGCGGAACTCACATCTCAGGCAACCCATTTTGTCCAATCAGCTCTGTTAAATGTGAGTGTTAAAAAGTTGGTGCTAAAAAGTTTATCCCTATCTAATGAGCTATGATCTATAACACCCTGTCCTTCCTGTGACCGTTGAGAACACAGAAATCTTTTCTCACAGGTTTTCTTCCCCATCTCCCTGCTCAAATTAAGTACCACAAGATGATTTTTTAAAGTCCATGGCAATATTTAAATAAGTAAAGACGAAAATGAAAAAACATTCTTCATCTCACCTCCATGAGAATGACTGCTAGAACTATTTTGGTGTGTATCGTTTCACGCTGTTTTCTTATACATACCTATATAAATGCAGATTTTTCGGAAAGGCGAACATACCCGTTATATTTAGTCGCTCTATTTTCACTTATTATCTTGGACTTTGTATACCCATAAGTGGTATGCCTCATGATAATGGTTAAGGAGTACTCCATTTTAGTCTATGTGATAATAAACGTACCATAACTTAATTATGCCTTCCCAGTTTGTGCGTGAAGAGTTCCCCTCCACTCATGTTCTCATTAACCAACAGCAAACCGATGAACCACACCTACACATGGAGCTTCCTTCTCAAAAGTGTGCACAGTGTGTGTTGTATGCATGTGTGTGTTGCATGCATGTGTGTGTTGTATGTATGTGTGTATTATATGTGTGTGTGTATGGCAGACCCTCTGAACCAGGAAAAAAAACACCACAGTTCTAGATTAGTTCAGACTACTGTGCTCACACACATGCAATCTTGATTGACATCCAGGAATTTATACTACAGCCAGTAGAGCTGAAGTCAAGGGTGCCTGTTTCCCCACCCTTGGGATGGGTATTTTTAATCTTTCAGGGAAGTATTACGGCAGTTCTGGACAAAGAGAATGGTTTTATGGCTGGGAGTTGAAGGCCCCAACCACAGCCTGCTAGCATAAAAACAACAATACTTCCTATAAAGGTGGAAAACGTAAGCTAAGTAAGGCTCCCTTCTTCTTCTAAACTACTTGTTTTGAGGTGACTAAATATTTCATCTTAAAAGGGAATTTCTGGTAATTTAGCTTGAATAATAAAAGGAAACCAAAATTCCTTGCGGTGTCGGTCTCTTGGTTTCAGACTGCATGCATACTGAAGAAGAACAGAGAGAAATTTGTAAATGTAATCTAAAAATTAAGTAAGGGCTGTAATGACACCAGAAAGATATACAA
This sequence comes from Tragelaphus eurycerus, assembly GCA_935064755.1. Lineage (NCBI taxonomy): Eukaryota > Metazoa > Chordata > Mammalia > Artiodactyla > Bovidae > Tragelaphus > Tragelaphus eurycerus. The sequence continues at coordinate 2,315,814 of CAKXYN010000059.1, read as the reverse complement.
GGCACGCAGGGCTACTCCATGATGATACAAATGAAAATCATCTGTTTTTACAGAAATTAAGAGCTGACACTGTATCTGAAGAACAGTGTGATGGTGAGGGACCAATTGGTCATGACAATGTAACTCAGGCACTTTGACTATTGTGTTGAAAAGCTATTTGGGAGAGAAAATACTTGGCAAAAGGCATCTGATAAAGGGCTGTTATCCAGCATATACAAGGGAGTCTTAAAACTCAACAAGCAACAAACAACCTGATTGAAAAATGGCCGATTGAAAAATGGGCCAAGGACCTTTAAGATACACCTCAACAAGGAAGGTATACAGATGGGCAAATGGGCATGTAAAGAGATGCTGCACATCATGTTTTGTCAGAGAAATTAAAATAGAGACAGCACGACACACCTACTGGAATGGCCACAATCTAGAGCACTGACAGCACCCAATGCTGGAGAGGACACGGAGCAGCAGGAACTTTCATTCATTCCCGGTGGGAATGCTAAATGCTACAGCCACCTGCAAGACGGTTTAGTGATTTCTTACAAAACAACATATACCCTTACCATACAAACCAGCAATCCCTGGTATTTAGCTCCCCAAACCAAATATTTACAAATATATAAAACCTGCACATAGGTGTATATAGCAGCTTTATTCGTAACTGCCCAAACTTGGACGCAACCAACATATCCTTCAGCAGGTGAATGGATAAATAAACTGTGGTATATCCAGACAATGAAGTATCATTAGTGTTAACAAGAAATAACCTAATGAGTCATGAAAAAAATAGGAAATTTAAATGCACATTATTAAGTGAAAGAAACCAATCTGCCATGGTGAAATACTGCATGGTTTTAATTGCATGACATCTTGGAAAATGCAGAATTCTGGAGACAAGTTAAAAGATCCGTTGTTGCCAGGGGTTGATGGGGTGGGGAGGAAGGGTGGAATGGATGGAATAAGAGGATTTTTAAGAGTGAAAATACTCTTCATGATACCGCCATGATGGATACATGCTATTAAACCTTTGCCCAAATTCACACAATGTACAGGCCTTCTCTGATGGCTCAGCGGGTAACGAATCCGCCTGCAATGCGGGAGACACTGGAGATGTAGGTTCAATCCCTGGGTCAGGAAGATCCCCTGGAAGGACGAAAATGGCAACCCATTCTAGTATTCTTGCCTAGAGAATCCCATGGACAGAGGAGCCTGGCAGGCTACAGTCCATCAAGTTGCAAAGAGTTGGACACGACTGAGCAACTGACACACGCACGCACACAACATACAACACTAGGAGTGTACTAAGGTAAATCACCGGGTGATTACGACACGTCAGTGTAGATTCATCAGTTTAACCAAGGTCATAGCGCAGCTGGTAAAGAATCTGCCTGCAATGCAAGAGACTCCGGTTCAATTCCTGGGTTGGGAAGATGTGCTGGAGAGGGGATAGGCTACCCACTCCAGGATTCTTGGGCTTCTCTTGTGGCTCTGCTGGTAAAGAATCTGCCTGCAATGTGGGAGACCTGGGTTAGGAGGATCCCCTGGAGAAGGGAAAGGCTACTCACTCCAGTATTCTGGCCTAGAGAATTCCATGGACTGTAGAGTGCATAGGAGTTGCAGAGAGTTGGACACCACTGAGCACCTTTCACCTTCCCTTCCCTTTCCCCAGTCTGGTGGGGGATGGTGTTAATAGGAGAGGTTATACATGTGTGGGGTCAAGGGCTATACAGGAAATCTCTGCATCATCTCAATTGTGTTGTGAACCTTACTCTAAAGAAATAGAGTCTTTAAAAAAGAAAGCTACTGGAGGACTAGGGTAGCCAAGGGGGCTTAAGTTTACTAAAGTCTTTATATCCCACTGATCACAAGTGAAAACTCATGAGAGAATACAAAAAGTAACTACCAAACAACTCTGAAATGTAAAGAGAAAAACAGGCAGATTGGGGCGGGGGGCCAATTCCTAGAGAGAAGACTCATGAGGTTGAGTTTCCTGGGTTTTTTCTCTTTACTTGGAGAGTGAGCAGTCAGTGGTATACACACAGCCAGAACTCTGGGAGAAATTCATTCTACCCAGAAGGTCAAGTGAAGGGATGCCTGTGAGCTGGAAGGTGTGCGTGGATGGGAAAGCCTCCCTTTTTTCTTTGCTTGTCCTTTCACAGCTCACCTACAACGGGCCCCCTAGCAGAGCTGGGGTGGTGGGCAATGCCCACATCTAAGACTTCATTAGAAATTTCTGGTTAGAGGAATTGAAAACAGGGCTTCTTAAGGTCCAAGGAGGATGAGAGAAAGCTCTAGTTTTTTCCCTTCTCTATTCTCTGCCCACTTTGCTAGAAAGATGACCCAAACTGGGAGAACTAGTTGTAGTGTAGCAGTGCAGAAGGATACCAACCAACTTTACCTACTTAATATTTATAGAATACTCTACTTCAAAAAAGTAGAATACATATTCTTGTCAAGTGCACCTGGAATATTCACTTAAGACCATATTTTTGGCTATAAAAACTGTAACAAATGTAAAAGAGCTGAAATGATACAAAATATATTCTCAGACCATAATGGAATTAAACTAGAAATCAGTAAGAAAGATACCTAGAAAAATCTCCAGATACTGAGAAACTGAACCATATACTCCTAAATAATCCATGGGCCAAAGAAGACATAATTTAAAAATTAGAAAAAATTTAAGTGAATGAAAATAAAACATAACAAAATCTGTGGGATGCAGTTAAAGCACTGCAGAGTGGGAAATTATAGCACTACATGTTTATATGCCTCAAATCAGTGATCTATGCTACCACCTTAAGAAACTAAGAGAAAATACACAAAATAAATCCAAATTAAGCAGAAGGAAGAAATACTAAAGGACAAAAATAAGAGATGTGAGAGTTGGGCCATAAAGAAGACTGAGTGCTGAAGAACCGATGCTCTTTAATTGTGGTGCTGGAGAAGATTCTTGAGAGTCCCTTTGACAGCAAGGAGATCAAATCAGTCAATCCTAAAGGAAATTAGTTTTGAATATTCACTGGAAGGACTGATGCTGAAGCTGAAGCTCCAATACTTTGGCCACCTAATGTGAAGAGCCAACTTGTTGGAAAAGACCCTGATGCTGGGAAAGATTGAGGGTAGGAGGAGAAGGGGGCAACAGAGGATGAGATGGTTGGATGGCATCACCAACTGAATGGACATGAATTTGTGTAAACTCTGGGAGATCGTAAAAGACAGGGAAGCCTGGCGTGCTGCAGTCCATGAGGTTGCAAAGAGCTTGACACAACTTAAGTGACTCGACAACAACAACAAAAATAAAAGAACTAGAAAACAGAAAAACAGTATAGAAAAAAATTCAGTAACACTAAAAATGTAGTTCTCTGAAAAAGAGCAATAAAATTGGTAAACTTTGAGGAGGAGGAGCTAAGATGGCAGACGAGTAAGACGGGGAGAATACTTTCTCCTCCACAAAACCATTAAAAGAACATTTGAATGCTGAATAAACTCGATAAAACAACTTCTGAATGCTGGCAGAGGACATCAGGCACTTAGAAAGACAACTCATTGTCTTCAAAACGAGAAAACGAGCCCTGCGGTAACTCCTTTTGCGGAGAAGTGGCGCGGACACCAGCATTTGCTATTGGCAAGCGGGGGCTGGGCTAGGAGGAGCGGCGAGGCCTGCATTGCTTTGAGAAAGGATTTGGCCTGGCTATCTCGGGCGCTATCTGAGCGAAATAACCAGACTGTCAGTTATCTACTACATCAAAAGCCAGCCCTAACTTAAGACACCACCAGGACTACCTACGGAACAAAGGGCTGCACAGAGTTGGCCGGCTCTGGTGACAGGCAGCCATGGCCGGAGGCGGGCAATTACAGCCCTAGAGAGACACTGTCTAATGGAACTGTGGGTAGGTTTCTGTGCTGACTCACGCTTCTTGGGGCTCTGGATGGTCAACATCTGCCTGAGAAAGCGCGCTGTTTCTATACCTAGAAAACTGAGTGACGGGGAGGCGATAAGTCGCAGCAGCTGCGCTTGCTGAACATTTCATCACCTGCGCTACTCAGATCTGGGAAGGGCATAAAACGCAGACTCAACCAAGTCTGTACTTCTGAGGATTATCCGAGTGCCTGAACCTGGCCGGTTTAGATTTGGGTGTTCATCTCTGCCCCCTTTGTAACAGGGCAGAGATCAGATATTGAAAAGACCAGTAAACCGCCTCAATAAAGAGAATTCAACAAACTACCAGAATATAGTAAGGACACTCTAAATTTGGCAATTTTAACAAGATGAAGAGACAAAAGAATACCCAGCAGCTAAAGGAACAGGATAGATGCCCACCAAACCAAACCAAAGAGGAAGAGATAGGGAATCTACCTGATAAAGAATTCCGAATAATGATAGCGAAATTAATTCAAAATCTCGAAATCAAAATGGAATCACAGTTAGAGTCTGGAGACAAGGATTGAGAAGATGCAAGAAAGGTTTAACAAGGACCTAGAAGAAATAAAAAAGAGTCAACACATAATGAATAATGCAATAAATGAGATCCAAAACACCCTGCTACTGCTAAGTCACTTCAGTCATATCTGACTCTGTGTGACCCCATAAACGGTAGCCCACCAGGCTCCCCCATCCCTGGGATTCTCCAGGCAAGAACACTGGAGTGGGTTGCCATTTCCTTCTCCAAAACACCCTGGAGGCAACAAATAGTAGAATAACAGAGGCAGAAGATAGGATTAGTGAATTAGAAGATAGAATCCTAGAAATAAATGAATCAGACGAGAAAAAAGAAAAACGCATCAAAAGAAATGAGGACAATTTCAGAAACCTCCAGGATAACATCAAACGCTACAACATTCGAATCATAGGAGTTCCAGAAGAAGAAGATAAAAAGAAAGACCATGAGGAAATACTTGAGGAGATAATAGTTGAAAACGTCCCTAAAATGGAGAAGGAAATTACCACTCAAGTTCAAGAAATCCAGAGAGTCCCTAACAAGATAAACCCAAGGTGAAACACCCCAAGACACATATTAATCAAATTAACAAAGATTAAATATAAAGAACAAATATTAAAAGCAGCTAGGGAAAAACATCAAATAACTCACAAGGGAATTCCCATAAGGATAACAGCTGATCTTTCAATAGAAACTCTCCAAGCCAGGAGGGAATGGCAAGACGTAATTAAAGTGATGAAAGAAAATAACTTACAGTCTAGATTATTGTATCCAGCAAGGATCTCATTCAAATATGAAGGAGAAATCAAAAGCTTCACAGATAAGCAAAAATTGAGAGAATTTTGCACCACTAAACCATTTCTCCAATAAAAACTAAAGGACATTCTCTAGATAGGAATCACTAAAAGGGTGTATAAATTCGAACCTAAAACAATAAAGTAAATCTTATTTATCAATAGTTGCTTTAAACATTTATGGGCTGAATGCCCTAATCAACAGACAAAGACTGGCCGAATCGATACAAAAACAAGACCCCTACATACCTTGTCCACAAGAGACAACCAAAAGACTAAAATGGGTCAAATGGATACAAAAACTAGACCCCTATATATGTTGTCTACAAGAGAACCACCTTAAAATACGGGATATATACTGACTGAAAATGAAGGGCTGGAAAAAGATTTTCTATGCAAATATGGACCATAAGAAAACAGGAGTAGCAATACTTATATCAGATAAAATGGACTTTAAAGATTCTGAAAAGGAGACAATGAAGGTTACACATAACAATTTAAAGGAACAATCCAAAAAGAAGTTATAACAATTATAAATATATATGCACCCAACATTGGAGCATTGATATATCTAAGACAAACATTAATTAATATGATAGAAGAAATATGCAGCAATATAATAATAGTGAGAGACTTTAATACCCCACTCATATAATCTGGCTGTAATAGACAAAGTAAAGAGCAAAACATATTCACTTATGAGCCTCAAAAAATTCAGTTTACTCAGAGTTTAAAAAAAAAAAGAGACTTATTTGTTCACTCTGTAAAGGTTTATTGACTATTTAATGGGTTTGGTACCACTCTGGGTAGTAGGGAGGAAGAGGTGACAAATGTGATCCTGTCCTAAATAATATATTGTGGTAAAGATAGACCTACCAATACAAAATACCAAGATGTGCCTAAGATGAGGACACCCAAACTGGACTTTTTGTTTCCTGAACTTTTCATTTCGAGAACAAACCTCCTAATATAGGATGAATTCAACATGATTTTTTTAAGTGTTCTTTGTGATTAAAAATAGAAAGCCATTGATTAAGAAATTACATATACTCCTCCCCACCATCACTCCCCTTCTTTCTTCCCATTTCCCTCCCACCCTCATTGATCCTTTCCTTTGTCCATTTTCCCCTGCAAAAAAATAATAATAATAATAATAATAATAAAAAAAATTAAAACAATAAATAAAGATGATATTTTTGTTTTAAAAAAAAAAAAAAGAAAAACTGGGAATAGAACTGCCTTATGATCCAGCAATCCCACTGCTGGGCATACACACTGAGAAAACCAGAATTGAAAAAGACACATGTACCCCAATGTTCACAGCAGCACTGTTTACAATAGCCAGGACTTGGAAGCAACCTAGATGTCCATCCACAGATGAATGGATAAGAAAGCTGTGGTACATATACACAATGGAGTATTCCTCAGCCATTAAAAAGAATACATTCGAATCAGTTCTAATGAGGTGGATGGAACTGGAGCCTATTATACAGAGTGAAGTAAGCCACAAAGAAAAACACAAATACAGTTAAAAAAAAAAAATTGGTAAACTTTTATCCAGACTGATTAAGAAAAAAAAAAAAGATGACACAAATTAACAACACCAGAGCAAACTTACTACACACACTACTGACATGGAAAAGAATATGCTCCTGAAAGAGAAACTTGGATGAAACGCACCAATACCTTGGAACATATGTGATGTCACGTATGCCCCTCTTTTCAGAGGATGACAACGCTGATCAGAGAATCTCTAAACCTCTCTGTTTCACTTCTTCAGGTATCTAAACTCTAGTTCTTCATTATCGAATTCAACTTTATCTCCTACAGCTTGATAAAGAGAATCTTCCATTCTGAATTCTGTCTGCCTGTCCATGATAGTTCTCTAATGAGAATGGTCCCTACCAATCAAATTCTAAGACCTATTCAAAGCTTAGGTCAGATTTCATCTTTCAAAATCCTCCCTTACTTTTATAAATAGCTCATTAGTCTGAACTCTCATATTTACATGTTATGTCATTAAGAATTTGGGCTTCATAGGTTTTCATAAATTTATTTGAGTATCTACTAGGCATTGTGTGAGGGACTGTGGATATAAGACCTATGAAATCCTTAAGAGTTTGTGCTCAAGTTCAAGGAAACATTATAAACAAACAACCAATATCACTAAAGACTGTGATACCTGTTTCAAAGAAAATCAATATTGATTAATATACAGTAACTTGGGTGGGCCAACATTACATGAGCGCATCAAAGAAGGCATCCCTAGGGAGATGAATTCTAAGCCGAAACCTGAAGATTGAGAGTTGAGTCAGCCACAGGAAAAAAAAAAAAACAGGAATCAAACATTTTAACCAGAAGAAAATATAAAGGAAAGGCAGTAGAAAGCTGCCAGCTTTATTCAGGGAACAAAAGGGAGACTGGCACAGTTACAGCATAACGAGCAAGGGGAAGAAAAGCACAAGGGATGACTGAAGAAGGACCCATGACCGCTCTTCTCAGAACAGGAGAAAGTGACTGAAGGTCTGTTAGCAGGGAAGTGGGGAGGTTTATGTGTAAAGAGAGCAGTGTGGCTAATCCACAGAAAATGTTCTTTAGGGGCACAGAAGTAGCAGGCAAACAGGAGATGACTGCTGTGTTCAAGGCATCAATGATGGCCTGAATTGGAATTATGGAAATGCCAGCGGAAAGAAATAAAAGTTAAAATATATTCTGGAGGCAGCATCAACAAAGACATGATAATGGACTGGTTGAAGAAGACAGCAGGTAATGGTTGGACGACAGAGAAATCAGTAAATGATTCAGAGGTAAACTACTGCTTTTACAAGTATGACTTATCTCATGATTTATGACAAAGGTCCATCTACAGTTCTTTGGGAAAATGGTCTTTTAAATAAGTAGCACTAGGTCTACTGGATAGCCATATATGGGGGGACAAAAAGAAAAACCTTGACTCTCTGTGTCTCACACCTTTCATACAAATTAGAGATAAATCCCAGAATAAAAGTCAAAATACCTCCTAGAATTAAATATGGAAGAGGAATCTTCATAACCTTGGAGTGCAAAAAGATGTATTAACTAGGACACAGAAAAGAACTAAACAAAAATGAAAGAATAAGAACTTATATTCTTTAAAAGAAACCACTAAGCAAGTGAAAAGGTAAGGCAAAATGGGGAAAAGGGACCTGCAATACATGTATCTCCAAAATGTATAAAGAATTTCTACAAAATTTAAGAAAAAGACAAAACAATTTTTAAGTGGACCAAACATGTGAGTAAGTTGTTTTAAAAAGAGGATATGCCCACAGTCATTAAGCATATAGAAAACTGTTTATCATTACATGCCAGAGAAATAAAAACTAAAATCAAAATGATCAGATCAGCCGCTCAGTCGTGTCCGACTCCTTGCGACCCCATGAATTGCAGCACGCCAGGCCTCCCTGTCCACCACCAAGTCCTATAGTTCACTGAGACTCACGTCCATCAAGTCAGTGATGCCATCTAGCCATCTCATCCTCTGTCGTCCCCTTCGCCTTTTGCCCCCAATCCCTTCCAGCATCTGAGTCTTTTCCAATGAGTCAACTCTTCGCATGAGGTGGCCAAAGTACTGGAGCTTCAGCTTTAGCATCATTCCTTCCAAAGAAATCCCAGGGCTGATCTCCTTCAGAATGGACTGGCTGGATCTCCTTGCAGTCCAAGGGACTCTCAAGAGTCTTCTCCAACACCACAGTCCAAAGGCATCAATTCTTCCGCACTCAGCCTTCTTCACAGTCCAACTCTCACGTGCGTACATGACCACAGGAAAAACCATAGCCTTGACTAGACGAACCTTTGTTGGCAAAGTAATGTCTCTGCTTTGCAATATGCTAGCCTTTGACTGTGTGGATCACAATAAACTGTGGAAAATTCTGAAAGAGATGGGAATACCAGATCACCTGATCTGCCTCTTGAGAAATTTGTATGCAGGTCAGGAAGCAACAGTTAGAACTGGACATGGAACAACAGATTGGTTCCAAATAGGAAAAGGAGCTCGTCAAGGCTGTATATTGTCATCCTGTTTATTTAACTTATATGCAGAGTACATCATGAGAAACGCTGGACTGGAAGAAACACAAGCTGGAAATCAAAATTGCTGGGAGAAATATCAATCACCTCAGATATGCAGATGACACCACCCTTATGGCAGAAAGTGAAGAGGAACTAAAAAGCCTCTTGATGAAAGTGAAAGTGGAGAGTGAAAAAGTTGGCTTAAAGCTCAACATTCAGAAAACGAAGATCATGGCATCCGGTCCCATCACTTCATGGGAAATAGATGGGGAAACAGTGGAAACAGTGTCAGACTTTATTTTTCTGGGCTCCAAAATCACTACAGATGGTGACTGCAGCCATGAAATTAAAAGACGCTTACTCCTTGGAAGGAAAGTTACGACCAACCTAGATAGCATATTCAAAAGCAGAGACATTACTTTGCTAACAAAGGTTCGTCTAGTCAAGGCTACGGTTTTTCCTGTGGTCATGTATGGACGTGAGAGTTGGACTGTGAAGAAGGCTGAGCGCCGAAGAATTGATGCCTTTGAACTGTGGTGTTGGAGAAGACTCTTGAGAGTCCCTTGGACTGCAAGGAGATCCAACCAGTCCATTCTGAAGGAGATCAGCCCTGGAATTTCTTTGGAAGGAATGATGCTAAAGCTGAAACTCCAGTACTTGGCTACCTGATGTGAAGAGTTGACTCACTGGAGAAGACTCTGATGCTGGAAGGATTGGGGGCAAAAGGAGAAGGGGACGACAGAGGATGAGATGGCTAGATGGCATCACTGACTCGATGGACATGAGTCTGAGTGAACTCCGGGAGTTGGTGATGGACAGGGAGGCCTGGCGTGCTGCGATTCATGGGGTCGCAAAGAGTCGGACACGACTGAGCAACTGATCTGATCTGATCTAGGTTGGTCATAACTTTCCTTCGAAGGAGTAAGCATCTTTTAATTTCATGGCTGCAGTCACCATCTGTAGTGATTTTGGAGCCCAGAAAAATAAAGTCTGACACTGTTTCCACTGTTTCCCCATCTATTTCCCATGAAGTGATGGGACCGGATGCCATGATCTTCGTTTCCTGAATGTTGAGCTTTAAGCCAACTTTTTCACTCTCCACTTTCACTTTCATCAAGAGGCTTTTTAGTTCCTCTTCACTTTCTGCCATAAGGGTGGTGTCATCTGCATATCTGAGGTGATTGATATTTCTCCCAGCAATCTTGATTCCAGCTTGTGTTTCTTCCAGTCCAGCGTTTCTCATGATGTACTCTGCATATAAGTTAAATAAACAGGATGACAATATACAGCCTTGATGTACTCCTTTTCCTATTTGGAACCAATCTGTTGTTTCATGTCCAGTTCTAACTGTTGCTTCCTGACCTGCATACAAATTTCTCAAGAGGCAGATCAGGTGATCTGGTATTCCCATCTCTTTCAGAATTTTCCACAGTTTATTGTGATCCACACAGTCAAAGGCTTTGGCATAGTCAATAAAGCAGAAATAGATGCTTTTCTGGAACTCTCTTACTTTTTCCATGATCCAGCAGATGTTGGCAATTTGATCTCTGGTTCCTCTGCCTTTTCTAAAACCATGAACATCAGGAAGTTCATGGTTCACATATTGCTGAAGCCTGGCTTGGAGAATTTTGAGCATTACTTTACTAGCGTGTGAGATGAGTGCAATTGTGCGGTACTTTGAGCATTCTTTGGCATTGCCTTTCTTTGGGATTGGAATGGAAACTGACCTTTTCCAGTCCTGTGGCCACTGCTGAGTTTTCCAAATGTGCTGGCATATTGAGTGCAGTACTTTCACGGCATCATCTTTCAGGATTTGGAATAGCTCAACTGGAATTCCATCACTCCCACTAGCTTTGTTCGTAGTGATGCTTTCTAAGGCCCACTTGACTTCACATTCCAGGATGTCTGGCTCTAAGGTCAGTGATCACACCATCGTGATTATCTGGGTCATGAAGATCTTTTTTGTACAGTTCTTCTGTGTATTCTTGCCACCTCTTCTTAATATCTTCTGCTTCTGTTAGGTCCATACCATTTCTGTCCTTTATCGAGCCCATCTTTGCATGAAATGTTCCTTTGGTATCTCTGATTTTCTTGAAGAAATCAAAATGAGGTACCACTACACTCTTATCAGATAAGCTAAAATCTTAAAAGGCTGATACTATCAAATGTCGGCTAGCAAGTGGAACAACTCTTATTGGGAGAAGAGTAAATTGGCACAACTGTTTTGGAGAATCATTTGTCACTATAGTTGACCCTTCAACAACTTGGGGATAATCTGCACACAGCTTACAGCTGGCCCTTTGTATCCATGGTCACAACTAGGACCTCAACACACCATGGACTGCGCGGCACTGCAGGAGTTACTACTGAAAAATGTCTGCATGTAAGTGGACCTGCACAGTTTGCCCCATGTTGTCCCAGGGTCAGCTGTATCTACTATGCATCATGACCCAATAATTCTTCTCCGAGGTATTCACCAAGGGACACTGTACATATATGCACCAAAAGATACGCACTATAACGTTCACAGTAGTGTTAATCATGATAGCTCTGATCTCAAAACTGCCCAAATGCCTATCAACAGAATAAACAATGAAATCATGGGATGTTCACACAAGGGACTACTGTACCTCAATGAAGTGTTCGCTGCTGCTACAAGCGACATGAATGAATCTCATAACGAGGATGCTGAATGATGAGAGTTTGATCCCTGGGTCAGGAAGATCCCCTGGAGAAGGAAGTGGCAATCCACTCCAGTATTCTTGCCTTGAGGATCCCACAGACAGAGGAGCCTGGTGGGCTACAGTTCATGTGGTCGCAAAGAGTCAGACACAACTGAGCGACTAACACTTTCACTTTCAGAAGCCTAAAAATAAACAAAACTAGTCTGTGTTGGTCTTCGAGCATGGAAGTAACAGGCATGAAACACGAGGGAAACTGCTGTGTTGTCTGAAAGGTCTGTCCTGCATCTTTGTGCAGGATTTGGCTACCTGGAGTATACATCTAGCTGTCTGATCTTATTTGTGTGTTTTACCACATAAAAGTTAAGCCTCAATTAAAAAAAGAAACTGAAACAAAAAAATAAACAAATAAGATAATTATCTAAATGATTTCCTCACTGAATTAGGAATAGTAAAATAACCTTAAGACCAACTGAATGAGCACGCATGTTGGTAAAGGGTGTAAGTTACACAAAGTCCATGATTAAGTCGATCAGTTGGTTTACTGCTCAGCTAAACACTGCTAATGTATTCTAAAATTCTGTCCACGTCCTATGCTATTTATTTTATATTCAAGGCTGGCTGAAGACTGAAAGCATAAGGAATACTATACAAATGCTTTTAGAAATAAAAACGATGAAAACTCTGAACATTTTCTTTACTACTGGATCTATAAATTGCATCCATCTGACTGACTACAATTCTTCTCAGGCACAGCATGATGTCACAGTAAGCCAGAGAACTCCAAACGTCCATGTTAGAAACAGAATATAACTATGACTACCTTCAACCTGGCTTTTTATCTATTAGATACGAAAATACAATACTACCCCCCAGATATGTGTCATATGTGGGGAAGTGTTTGCAACTGGAAGCCTTAAACCTTGTTATTTAGAAACCACACATGCAAATATCTGAATAAACCATTATTATTTTTTTAAGCACAATACCCAAGATATCCAAAATAAGGCAGAGGAAAGCAGCTACTGGTTCACATTATGTACTTTAATGTGCAACTAAATTTCAACCTGCATTTTAATGTATATTCAGTCATCAACTAATCTGTCAACAAAGTAAGCATCTTCTTATATAATTTAAACAGCAGGGACAATTCAAGCATGGACACATATTTGAAGAACACAGAACTCTCATCTATTTAAGAAACAAAGGTCTTCAAACACAAAACTTGCATTTTATCTTTAGAGACAGCTGAAATCTAAAACCTCTGCATTAAAAAACAGGTCCAACTATTGTACTTGAAAAGACTAAATTGAGTCAATTACTCAGAAATACGCAAGTTATTTGAACTGCAATCTATATTTACATCAAATTATAGGATATTTCTTTTCAGCATCCCCTCATTTCAGCATTCTTGGCAAAAACGTTGATGAATGGAAATTTGTTATGTTTTGGGAACACAGTTAAAGTTCAAGTATTTTTTAAAAAGTTACCTCTGACTGAAGAACATTTAAAGATGCATCAAAGCTAGGTAGAGCTAAGACTTTTTAAGAAACTTTGAGATCTTAAAATGTTTATTTCCAAATCACTAAATATAAACAGCACCAAATAAAACTAAAAACAGAAACACGCTGCATCTCCAGAAAGTTCAGGTTATCAGATCAGCAGAATGAGCTTTTCTTCTCTCAGCAATGAACAGCTCAGGCAATGAGTGCCATCAATTATGCACGGCAGGTTGTAACTGGTTGGTTCAACGGGGCGTAAGTTTGACGGGTGATGTCTATTAAAAAGGATTTTTCATTTGAACTGGGAGAAGTTAACAGGTGACAGATGGCAGAGGCAAAACAAAACAAATGCACAGTGAAGAAAGGAGCTGGAAACCCTCATTATTGGCAGCGATTATGGTGCCCAAGAGCAGCCAATGGAGAATGATGAGCTACGGGTATGTTGGCAGGATTCAACCCAACAGCCAAGTAAAAGAAGTTGGAAACGGTTATAAGAGGTTACTGTGGGAGCGAGGGAGAAAGGATGGTCAGCAAAAGTCGTCAAGAGTCTCTAAAGTAATCAAGTTGGAGATGAGAGGCTGTAACAACAGGTCTGCAACAGTACTGATTACAGGGAACGGGCAGGGTGAGAATTATTGGATGTGAGAAAACTGGTCCCTTCATTTTCATTCCTGCTACAAAACTCCTTTAATTTCCAAAACAACTCACACCTGAGCTATGCAAGTCTCCTAACTGGTCCTACCTCCAATTTCTTGCCCCACTATTCTATCTTCTATGCCATTTCCACAACAGCTATCCTAAAACCCTGCACACGGTCCTCTCCCCATCCCCGCAAATCACTACCTTAGAAAAATAAATGGCGGCTCTACAATCACCGGGGCTTCCCCGGTGGCTCAGTAGTGAAGAACCCGCCTGCCAATGCAGGAGATGTGGGTTCAATCCCTGCACTGGGAAGATCCCTTGTAGAAGGCAATGGCACCCCACTCCAGTATGCTTGCCTGGGAAATCCCATGGACAAAGGAGCCTGTCGGGCTACAGTCCACAGGGTCAAAAAGAGTTGGATATAACTTAGCAACTAAAGAACAACAACAATTACAACCACTAGATAAAGGCTAACACTTAAGGTCAACCACAGCTTGGTCACTGGCTAAAATCATGATGGAGTCCACAAGGGGAAGAGAACTGGAAGTATATATAGGGTACCTAGAAAAAGTCCCAGCTGTGTGCCCTAAGACATGTCACGTGACCTCCCTCAGCCTCAGGTCCCCCCTCCTTTTTTGGCTGTGCCATGCGGCATGCGGGATCTTAGTTTCCTGGCCAGGAATTGAACCTGCGCCCTCCGCACTAGAAGCTTAGAGTCCAACCACTAGACTGCCAGGCAAGTTCCCCTCCTGTTCCTTATATGTGAAACATTACTGATTCTTAGGTATTATAATATGGAAGAAGATGGTGATGACTTTACTAATAATAGCTTAGCACCCATAGAGCGCTTAGTAGGTGCCAGACACTGTGCTAAGCAGTTTACATGAATTATCCATTGAAGTATTATGGATACTGTAAAATACTACAAAATGCTAATTATCCTTTTCTAAGTTCTCTCGAACCATCTGTTAGTAAGTCAGTTTTAGAATTTTAATTGTGGTGATATAGCTGTAAAAAAGTACAAAAATTGTTACATAGTATCTTATTTTTTATCTCCAGCCTCCATTCCCGGGCAGGAGGGTCTTCTACAATAAAAGCCATTAGCTCCTATTGGTGCAATGTGAGAACAACAGGATAGATATTAATATCAAATTAGTCTGCTGCTACTATCAAATTGCCTCTAATAGCAAAAGCTGGCAGTTTACCATCTTCTCCAAACAGAAGTATCTTTCCTTACTCTATTCACCTTCTTGCTTCCAACACTGCTGAGTCCAGTCACTAGATATGAACCACGGCTCTGATGAGATCGGGCGTGTTCAGGATGGTATGGCCGTAGGCTGAACCATGCTCTGAAGCCTTACAGAACAATGTGGTATAATCAAAAAGAAAATGGGACAGAACTGAAGAGAATGAGGAGAACCGAGGTCTCGTTTCTGCCTTAAACCAGCTGTGCCACCTCTGAAGTTAGATCTGGGACCTCAGGAAAGCCAGGGCCAGGAATGTTTTTATGTAGCTGTTTCTCCAGTACTGGAACCGATTCTTGACAGTTACAGTCCTACAAAACAGAATGACTTAATGAAGTGATGATCTGCAAATATGACAGCTTTCGCATGGAGCCCCTAGTGAAAATGTCCCAGAAACAATGCACACATATCCACGGCTGCTGCTGTTGTTTCAGTCACTCAGTCCTGTTTGACTCTTTGTGACCCCGTGGACTGTAGCCCACCAGGCTCCTCTGTCCATGGAATTCTCCAGGCAAGAGTACTGGAGTGGGTTGCCATTTCCTTCTCCAGGGGATCTTCCTGACCAGGGATCGAACCTGCGTCTCCTGCCCGGGCAGGCAGACTCTTCACCACTGAGCCACCAGGAAAGCCATATCCATGGTCCCCAGGCTGAGAAAGCATTTTCTATGTACTTTATCTAGAATGCTTTATTTTTCTTTATCCTTTATCATGCTTTCCATTAGATGCCAAAATGCTTAAAACTGATTTATAGCATAAAGGCTCTCCAGACATTTGGAAGAAAAATGGTCAAAATCCATAATGTAACAAACTAAAGGAACATTTATTTATAATTCAACAAATACTTTCTTTGTACCAAGTGCTAGATATCAAAATTGAAGCAGACTACCACCAAATCAATACATGGAAGAAGCTTTTATTCTTAAGACAGATTAGATGGTGTTTGCCAACTACTTTTATAAACAATATACACTGTGGGCAGAGTACAGGGGGAGGGTCCAGTAAGACTATTATTATTACAAGCAGAACATATA
This sequence comes from Tragelaphus eurycerus, assembly GCA_935064755.1. NCBI lineage: Eukaryota > Metazoa > Chordata > Mammalia > Artiodactyla > Bovidae > Tragelaphus > Tragelaphus eurycerus. The sequence goes on along the minus strand of CAKXYN010000059.1, from coordinate 2,299,434 downwards.
CACGTAGACTTAGATTTTTCTGCTGAAAGTAAACTTTAATATGTTATAATCTAATAAAATTATATATGATCTTCAGTTCAGTTGCTCAGTCGTGTCCGACTCTTTGTGACCCCATGAATCGCAGCACGCCAGGCCTCCCTGTCCATCACCAACTTCCAGAGTCCACCCAAACCCATGTCCATCGAGTCCGTGATGCCATCCAACCATCTCATCCTGCATCCCCTTCTCCTCCTGCCCTCAATCCCTCCCAGCATCCGGGTCTTTTTGAATGAGTTAGCTCTTCACATCAGGTGGCCAAAGTATTGGAGTTTCAGCTTCAACATTAGTCCTTCCAATGAACACCCAGGACTGATCTCCTTCAGAATGGACTGGTTGGATCTTCTTGCAGTCCAAGAGACTCTCAAGAGTCTTCTCCAACACCACAGTTCAAAAGCATCAATTCTTCCGCACTCAGCCTTCTTTATAGTCTAACTCTCACCTCCATACATGACTACTGGAAAAACCATAGCCTTGACTAGACGGACCTTTGTTGGCAAAGTAATGTCTCACTTTTTAATATGCTGTCTAGGTTGGTCATGACTTTCCTTCCAAGGAGTAAGCATCTTTTAATTTCATTGCTGCAATCACCATCTGTAGTGATTTTGGAGCCCAGAAAAATAAAGTCAGCCACTGTTTCCCCATCTATTTCCCATGAAGTGATGGGACCAGATGCCATGATCTTAGTTTTCTGAATGTTGAGCTTTAAGCCAACTTTTTCACTCTCCTCTTTCACTTTCATCAAGAAGCTCTTTAGTTCTTCACTTTCTGCCATAAGGGTGGTGTCATCTGCATATCTGAGGTTACTGATATTTCTCCTGGCGATCTTGATTCCAGCTTGTAAGTGTGGTTAGTCATGTGTGGATAAGAACAGTAAAATGACACAGGACAGATAAAATGTGAAGGCAAATGGTGAGCGCCTGCATCAATCTGCCACCTTTTAATAGCTAAAATACACTCATCCATTCACTTACCACTCATCCTCAATATTCTTTAAAGATCTTCACAGAGAGAAATCCAAAGGATCAATAGTACTCTTTTATCAAAATAATTTATAAAATATTAACATGTTCATCTAAAAATGTTTTACCATTTCAGATAACTATTGCTGTATAAAAACTACCCCAAAACTAATGGATTAACATAACCATTTTACTGTATTTCATGGTGGTGTGAGTCAGGAATTTGGGCAGAGTTCAGTTGGGTGATTCTTCTGCTCCATGTGGTACTGACTGGGCTCATTCAGTGGTCCATGGGCAGCTCCCTCCCTCTCTCCACAAGGTCTCAGGGCCTTTTCAGGGCAGCTGGACTTCTCACATGGCAGCTCCGGGCTCCAAAAGACCATGGTGGAAGGTGCACAGTCCTTGTAGACACTAGGCCCCAAACTTGCTTAGCATCACTTCCACCATCTTTCTTGGTCAAAGTAGTTACGGGCCAGCCCAGAGTCAAGGAAGGGGAAATAGATCCCACCTCTTTCTGGGAGTTGTGTCCAACAATCCACAGCCATCTTCAGTATAGTATGCTTTGTAAAGAAGATGTCATTCTTTAAACTGAATTTCTAGTTCATGACGATCTGCTGCCCCAAATTAAGAAATATAATACAGAAGGATGGTGGCCAAGTCAAAGAAAGAAACTGTTTATACAGACTGGGTATTTCAAAAATACATGTAAAAAACTGGGCTGCAGTTGTCATGATTCTAAAAACAGAACTTAAGGTAAGAGTCCAGAGGGACTATATAATTTACTGCCAAGAGACGCTTTTGAGATGGAAAGGGACACTGTAAACAAATGTGCCAAGGCAATAGGTATCAGCCTGAACTGTCCCAGGTAAAGAGACATTGGGTCACCTTTGGAGAAAAGGGAACAGATGAAAGTGGTGGTACTTATTCAAAGGAAAATATTCATGGGTTTGTTAGAAGCCAATCAGTATGGCGTATAAAAGCTTTCAGTTCAGTTCAGTTCAGTTGCTCAGTTGTGTCCAACTCTTTGCAACCCCATGGTTCACACCACGCCAGGCCTCCCTGTCCATCACCAACTCCCAGAGTTTACTCAAACTCATGTCCATTGAGTCGGTGATGCCATCCAACCACCTCATCCTCTGTTGTCCCCTTCCCCTCCAAAAGCTTTAGGATTTGTGATTTCAACAGCATGTGCTGATGGGAGCAATAGAACCACTCACCTTCCCCCAGTAGTCCTTCTTCCATAAATGTCCAACCATTTCATTTAGTAAAACCAGATGATGTGCTCAGGATAGCCTGAGGAATAAACATCAAGAGTGGCTTTTTCAAATGGATGTAGCTCTGGGAGGCGTCCTACCACCTGACAGTGTTTAGGTCCTTCCCCTCTGAAGACAGCAGTATGCCAAACTGGTTAATGGTCGTTTGAGAGCAAGAACAGGTAGAGCTCATGCAAGCATTACAGCTCTTTAATGTAAGGCCACTGAAACAAGTTCTGTGCCATTAGTATTATCATAAACTGATAAATCATCGAGATGTTATTTTCACATCTCTAGCTCCTCTAAAATAAAACTTAAAAATCACCTTAACTATCTAGTTACTGTTCAGGTAGTATGCACCTGTCTTAACAGTGAGCATCTAGCCCCTCATTATGCCAACAGGACTGATGGTCAAAGTTTGTTTGGCTCACAAAGCAGAAGAGAAAACATTCTGAGTACACATGGGTCGTCTGGGTGAGGAGGAGATTGTATCTCAGTATAGTTTTGGAGGAGGAAATGGAAACCCACTCCAGTATTCTTGCCTGATGCCCGGGAAGTCCCATGGACAGAGGATCCTCGTAGGCTACAGTTTATGGGGTCTCAAAGATTTGGACACAACTTACAGGCTGAACAAAAATAGTTTTATATATACCATATCTGGAAATTTCAGTTTTACTAAATGCAAAAACCAAAAAAAAAACCCAACAAAACCCTGATATGACGATAAGGCTCATCCTTTGTTTCTCAACCTATATTAAATTAACCCTGATAATGAACTTTTATTTTTAAATGAACTTTTATCTTTAGCTTATCTCCCAGCTATCTTCCCTGGGTACTAGCTAACCTACTCTATTTTCTCTCAATTATCCATAAATCAGTTTGCCTTTTTAATGCTTTCTAAGACAACAATTCTGCTCAAACCATTCAACAACCAAATACAAACAGAAAGTTTTAAGATTTCATTTCCAGGGAGGATTAAGATGTACTAAATAAAGCAAATACACAATTGTTGACATTAGACTTAGAATTTTTTGAGTCAGAATGCATCTTTAGAAAAGGTAAGAGAAATAGGTGAGGGGGATTAAGAGGCACAGACTTCCAGTTACAAAATATGATTCAGAGGTATGAAATATATAGTATATACCTGTACAGAGGAATAGCATAATAATGTAAAATCTTTGTATGATGACAGATGGTAACAGGACTTATCATGGTGATCATTTTGCAATGTGTAGAAATATCGAATCACTATGTTGTGCACCAGGAACCCACATAGCATTGTAGGCCAATTATGCTTCAAAAACAAAAACAGAAAAACAAACTCACAGAAAAAGAGAACAGATTTGTGGTTACCAGAGGCAGGAGTGTATGGGGGTCGGGGGAGGAACTGGATGAAGGAGTCAAAATGCACAAATTTCCAGTTCTAAGTAAATAAGTTCTAAGGATAAAATGTAAAACATGATTAAATATAATTAACACTGCTGTATGTTATCAATGAAAGTTGTTAAGAGAGTAAATTCTAAAAGTCTTATCACAAGGAAAAACCTTTTTTTCCTATTTCTTTAATGTTACATTTGTATGAGGTGATGAATGTTCACTAAACCTCCTGTGATAATCATTTCATGATGTACATGAGTCAAACCATTACGACGTACACTTTAAACTTACATAGTGCTGTGGGTGAGTTATAGCTCAATAAAATAGGAAGGGGGAAAAAAACTTGTACCCCCCAAAAGCTTCCTTAGAAAAAATGGTCTAGTAAAAGCAATGCCTTTGGTGGAATAATACTTTAAAACTTAGACATAAAACTATTCAAAAAAAAAAAAATGTATTCTGTCTCTCTCTCCATATATAATAAACTCAACACTGTCAAACATATATTCATTTGTAGTACATGTTGACACACCAGATGGATGAAGATAGAATCTTGTACTTATTCTGCATAACGCCCAGGGCAATGTTATGCAAATAAAATGCTTTAAACCATAGTATTTGATGTTGACAGTGATGACTTTTATGCAAAGACAAGACTTCTAGAATCAATTTATTAAAAAACTCTGTCAACATATTTCCCTCCATTGCCCCCTCCTTCTCTCTCTCTCTCTCTCTCTCTCTATATATATATATATATACACACACATATATACAGATGTATGTAACCAGCCATAAACACTATTAAAATTATTTCTACCCCATGCGCAGTTTTGGCTTTCACACAAGGTCTATTATTATTGTCAACTTTTAAAAAAAGAAATATTATTTAACAAATACTTTTTAATATGTCTGATTACTTCCTATGAAGTATCTTTACATTTTACATACATGTACTAAAAAAAAATTGGAGGAGTAAATGGCAACCCACTCCAGTATTCTTGCCTGGAGAATTCCATGGACAGAGGAGCCTGGCAGGCTACAGTCCATGGGGTTGCAAAGAGTCGAACACGACTGAGTGACAAACACACACACACAAATCACAATTCTTTGTGGGTCCAAAATCATACTGTCACCATTTATAGGCAAGACAGTCTTGTGGAAGACAAACACACAAAGCACTCAGGCCTACACGGTCTGTAACACACACTGGATGAGCACTTCAGACATGGAGGAGAAAGCAGTGGAGAGATGGAAATGCAACACTGGATTGTGCTGTGTGCTAAGTCCCTTCAGTTGTGTCCGACTCTTTGCAACCCCATGGACTGTAGCCCACCAGGCTCCTCTGTCCATGGGATTCTCCAGGCAAGAATACTGGAGTGGGCTGCCATGCCCTTCTCCAGGGGATCTTCCTGACCCAGGGGTTGAACCTGTGTCTCCTGTAGTTCCTGCATTGCAGGCAGATTCTTTACCTCTGAGCCACCAGGGAAGCCCACGGAAGAGAAAGCAATGGAAAAATGGAAATGCAATATTAGAGTAGCTATATAAATTATCTACATATAGGAAGGCAACTTGAGTCTAATGCCTAAGAAATCACGTGGCAGTACACTGTTTATAAAGTCAGAAAATACTTGGGTCTCATTTCTATTTCTTTGATCTTTGGTGAGATATTATTGATATTTTAGGGTTACTATGCAAAGAATTCTATAGGAAATCAGTCCTGAATATTCAATGGAAGGACCAAGGCTGAAGCTGAAGCTCCAATTATTTGGCCACCTGATGTGAAGAACTGACTCAATGGAAAAGACCATCATGCTGGGAAAGATTGAAGGTGGGAGGAGAAGGGGATGACAGAGGATGAGATGGTTAGATGGCCTCACTGACTCGATGGACACGAGTTTGAGCAAGCTCTGGGAGTTGGTGATGGACAGGGAAGCATGGAGTGCTGCAGTCCATGGGGTCACAAAGAGTCAGACGTGACTGAGGAACTGAATCGAAGCAAAGCAAGTTTACATTCATTACCTCATCAGTTATTTTATTATATCTATATTCCAGATGAGGAAGTTGAGATGTAGAGAATGCTAACTTGCTCCTCATAACATAACTAGTAAGTACTGAAGCTCAGCTTTAATCAGATTAACCCTTATGGTCTTCATAGGTAAAATCAGATCATTACATACGATAAAATTAAAAACTGAATTAGAACAACTACAATAAACACAGTATATTTGTTATGTTCCTTGGAAACCTAAGAATGCATGTATTTAGAATTAAAAACAAAATAAAAATTTCCACCCAAAATGCAAGAGAAACACTCTAAGGCTTCATTTGCAGAAAGATGTAAAGACATCTGGTAAGAAGAAAATATTAAGATGTACTGAATTATTAACAGGATGTAGGATTTCCACATTTGAATTATTAATTTTTAAGGGCTGCTCCAAGAAAAACATGAAAAACAACACTCCTAAGTGTTTTAAGTAAAGGTTTATAATGTTTCTCTGGGGTAATTTTACTAAGTGATTTTAAGATAGCTATAATTACGGTCATCTTCATCTATTTTTACTGTCTTAAAGGCAGAGCTGAATCAATATCATCTTGGAGAGATGCAGCAAGCCTCTTACAGAGATGAGTCTCCCCAGCAGCCTGTTGTGGTAACGAACACACATTCTAGTCAGAATCCTACTGCAACGTCCCGTTCTCTGTTCCACACACACAAGGGCCGGAGCTATCCTGCCTTACCAGGATGAACAAAACTACATGAGAAATAAGTCCTAATTGCAATCTGCCCCACAAACAGTAATAAGTGCTTCCTCAAAAGATACACTTTCTGTATCTTTTTGATCCTTGACTAAATGGTTTCTTATTCCGTAACAGAGGCTGCATTTACTAACTCAAATTGGGAAATTTATTGCACTTTTAGAGCATTTATACAGCATTGCTGGAAAATGGAAAAGCGGGAAGAGAAGATAAAAGTTGTTTCAAACTATGAAAGAGATAGTTCCATTTATTTTTCTTAGAGAAAAATGTTCCACAATAGCAGTTTTCAAATTGTGTGTGATGAGATCAATTTAGTACATCAAGAGGAACACTTATAAACAATGAAATAAGAAAAGAATAATACAGAAACTATAATAATAGCAATACAGCAAGTGTAACTCTTGTTTCATGAAATTTTGGTTTCAGTTATACGTATTTATATCTGTATGTACGTTGTAAAATGTATTTCCGAGAGCCATGATTTAAGAAAATGTAAAAGCCCCTCACTGCTGACTGAATACAAAGAAACAGATAGTTTCTTAAAAAATATTCTTTTTGACAGATAATAACAATTTTAAAAAATAAGACACTGATGAGAGAAAATGAAGGAAAATCTAAGATTGTTCTGTATTCAAGGCCTAGAAGATTATTGTTAAAATGTCCATAGCACCCAAAGCAGTCTACAGATTCAATTCAATCTCTATCAAAACTCCAATGGCATTTTCCACATAAATATAATAAAAAATTCTAAAATTGTATGGAATTACAAAAGACCTCAAATAGCCAAAGGAATCTTGAGAAAGATCTAAGCAGCAACCATCACACTTCCTGATTCCAAACTATATTACAAAGCTACAGAAATCAAAACAGTATGGTACCAACATAAAAACAGACATATGTTAATGTAACAGTGGAATAGACTAAAGAATGCCCATATGTATACGATCAACTACTTCACAACAAAGCAGCCAAGAATATACAATGGGGAATGAATAGCTTCTTTAGGAACTGGTGCTGGGAAAATTGGACAGCTGCATGTAGAAGAAGAGAACTGGAGTATTATCTTGCACCACAAACAAAAATCAACTCAAAATGGATTTAAAGATTTAAACACAAAACCTAAAACCATGAAACTCCTAAAAGAAAACATAGGCTGGTAAGCTGTTTGACAGTGCTCTTGGTAATAAGTTTTTGGATTTGACATAAAAAGCAAAGGCAACAAAACAAATAAAAAAGAGTTGGACTACATCAAACTAAAAAGCTTCTGAGCAGCAAATGAAACCATCAACCAAATGAAAAGGCAATGTACAGAATGGAAGAAAACATTTACAAATCATATACCTTATAAGGGGTTAATACCCAAAATATAAGAGGGACTCATACAACTCAACAGAAAAAAAAAATCCAATTAAAAAATGGGAAGAGGATCTGAACAGACATTTTTCTGAAGGAGACATACTGATGACCAACAAGTACATGCAAAGGTGCTCAACACTGCTAATCAGGGAGGGACACATCAAAGTCACAATGAGAGTATCACCTGTTAGAGTGACTACCACCCAGAACACAAAAAACAAGTGTTGTTGAGAATGTCGAGAAGACAGGACCCCTGTGCACAGCGGGCAGGGATGTAAATTGGCACAGCTACCAAGGAGAACAGTATGGGAAGTTCCTCAAAAAATTAAAAAAAAAAAAGAACTATCATATGATCTAGGGATGCCACATTTGGACATTTACATCTGAAGAAAACAAAATCACTATTTCGAAGAGATACATGCACCCTCAAGTTCACTGCCACATCAAGCGCCAAGACATGGAGACAACCTACGCATCCACTGATGGACAGGCTGATAAAGGAAATGTGGCATATACGCCAAACAGAACATTACTAAACCATAAGAAAATTAAAAAAAAAAAAACAAAAGGAAATCCTGCCATTTGAGACAATACGGGATAGAACTTAAGGGTATTCTCTGAAGTGAAATAAGTCAGGCAGAAAAAGACAGATACTGTATAATTTCACTTACATAGAGAATCTTAAAAGAAACAAATAAACCACAAAACTGAACTCAAAGATACAGAGAACAGAGGGAGGGTGGTAAATGGGCAAAGGTGGTTAAAAAAAAAAGGTATATGCTGCTGCTGCTGCTGCTAAGTCGCTTCAGTCGTGTCCGACTGTGCGACCCCATAGACGGCAGCCCACCAGGCTCCCCAGTCCCTGGGATTCTCCAGGCAAGAACACTGGAGTGGGTTGCCATTTCCTTCTCCAATGCATGAAAGTGAAAAGTGAAGGGGAAGTCGCTCAGTCATATCCGACTCCCAGCGACCCCATGGACTGCAGCCTACCAGACTCCTCCATCCATGGGATTTCTCAGGCAAGAGTACTGGAGTGGGGTGCCATTGCCTTCTCCAAGGTATACGCTACCAGTTATAAAATAACTAATAAGTAAGCCCTGGGGAGGTAAGGTACAGCATGGCAATAATACTGCATTGGATATCTGAAAGCTGCTAAAGGAGTACATCATGAAAGTCGTCAGCACACATGTACAAATTCTACCCATGTGAGGTGACAGATGTTAACTAAACTTACTGTGGTGATTGTTTTGCAGTATATATGTATATCAAATCATTACATTTTATGAGAAATAACTTCTAAATATTTTAAGTTAAAGCTTTACAATGTTTTTGTCCTGGGTAATTTTATTGAGTGAAAAAACCCTACAACTATTACAATGTATATGTCAATTATCTCAATAAGAATAAACTTTAAAAACCCACAAAATCATTAATCAGTATACTTTCCCATAAAATACCAATCTGATTCCTTTTCAAAACAAAAAACAAAACCAAACCAACAATCTATCCAATGTGACCAGTGAATACATGTCAGCATTTTGATTTAAAGAATGTGTAATTCACAAGTATACTTTATTCACATGCTGCAATCTGTTTTAAATAGCTTATTCAGACAGAGTTCAGCAATGTATGATAAGTTCATTTCCAACATTAAGCAATGAAATACATCAAACTGCAAAGAATTCCAATTCTGTTGTTACTAGATCTCCCAAACCATGTTTTCAATATAATATGCTGCTGGCATTTGATTCAGATAACCAATAACCTTATTCTGACTCATATGCTGAAAAAAAAAATCTTATTTCATAGCGGTGACCTTTAATTTAAACTGAAATTTATTAAAAATCAGGCTAATATAGGTATCTGTTTTTTATTAGAGTTTTCCTACAAGAATAAAAGGTGAAGTAGTTGAAATATTAGGTCAGACGTTTCCAGACGTTTCCAAAGAGGTTTCAATCTTTTAGAAGTATAATTTGAACAGTATTTAGTACTGTGTGTGTGTGTGTGTGTGTGTGTGTGGAGTTGCTCAATCATATCGGACTCTTTGCCACCCCATGGACTGCAGCCCACCAGGTTCCTCTGTCCATGGAATTCTCTAGGCAAAAATACCGGAGTGGGTTGCCATGCCCTCCTCCAGGGGATCTTCCCGATCCAGGGACTGAAGCCAGGTGTCCCACATTGCAGGCAGATTCTTTACCATTTGAACAAGGGAAGCCCATTCAGTAGTATACACCATGTCAAAATCTTAGAAGGTTTAATCTTTAAGGTTATCAAAATATGTGTTTTAATACATTTTGATAACCTTAAATCTTATCAATATATTTTACTTATATACTTTACTGAAATGCAGATGTCTAAAATCATAGAACTGTCATTGTTGATATCATTGTACTAAAACACTAGATCTGGTAGACCATAAGAGTGTGTTTAAGAAATTTTTCTGTCAGGCTGAGAATGATTTTTAATTTAATAAACCACAGCTGTCAAAGGGCTTCCCTGACAGCTCAGTTGGTAAAGAATCAGCCTGCAATGCAGGAGACCCTGGTTTGATTCCTGGGTCGGGAAGATCCGCTGGAGAAGGGATAGGCTACTCACTCCAGTTTTCTTGGGCTTTCCTTGTGGTTCAGCTGGTAAAGAATCCGCCTGCAATGCAGAAGACCTGGGTTTGATCCCTGGGTTGGGAGGATCCCCTGGAGAAGGGGAAAGGCTCCACTCCAGTATTCTGGCCAGGAGAATTCCATGGACTGTATAGGCCATGGGGTTGCAGAGTCAGACGCAACTGAGCGAGTTTTACTTTCACAACTGTCCAAGTTACAAATAAAAAGGCAAATATATACATGGTAGATTTCTGTACACCATTAATATTTCATAACACATTTCCTAGAGAAATCCACTCTCTGCATTTTTACTTCTGCAATTATTCAGTCTCCAACAGTTTTATCTTGGGTTAAAGTCTATTCATATTCAAACTCAAATATTTCTCCCCGCAAATGTGGGGTACATAGAATTCCTTTTATACTATAGGCCAGAAAAACATAAGTACATGAGGAAACAGTAGGTAAGAACAGATGGGGAGAAAGGGGGAAGCCCAAACAGAGCCAGAGGAAACCCTAGAATGGGAGCCACACTTCTTTCCCCAGGGGTTCAGGTTCTAAAGACGATGGCTGAGAAAGAAACCATATAAAGTAAAAACTATCCTTGGAAAAAACCTTAAGTGTGGTATATCTAGTGTTACGTAAAGATCACTGCTTAGGAATATGTATAAATATCTAATATATGTACCTTAATGTGCCATATATAATTTCTGAAAAGATGTCATACAATTAGACCACTCAAGTGTAGTGTTACAGGAAAACTTAAAAAGATTCCAACTGTGTTGGCTTTTCCTGTTGGTTTCGTCATCCAGACATATTTTATTAGGTCCTACTCCTCAATGTTTATCAATTATTGACTTTTTCCTAAAGGAGAGTTAGAAGGTCAGTGTCCTCTACCTGCCTGAATACTTCTCATTTCAGTGGCCAGTCAAATTGCCTTTCGAATCATCCATTTGTTCCATTTGCCACAGGATTTATCCATTTGGAGAGGGCTTATATCTTTTGTCTGTGTGCAGTGGCATGGATGGCTGGCTAAATTCTTTTTGCCCTCTCTACCTTTAAAAAGACACTGTAATGATTCCCCTGATTAGAGGAATCCCCTGATTTTATTGACACAATGATTACAAAACCTTAACTAGATTAAGATTTGCAAGTCACACGCTGCTGATTCTTTAAGATTCATAGCAAACTACTTTTTCCCTTATCGTGCTAACTAGACAAAGGTATTCCCAGAAAGCTGAGCTTGAGGGACGTCATCTACAAAGTAAACTCAAAAAATTCTAATCCTGGGATGGTAAAAAGAACCCGACTCTACTGTAATTTACTCTAATTTTACATTGCAACGAAACCAAGATCCCCTTTCAGGGAAAAAAAAAAACAACTCTGGGCTGTAAAAAGATGACTCATAGTTATTAGGCTCTGTACCATGGAGGAGCTCTCAATTACAATTTTGGTTTTCGGAGGGATCAAACCGGGCAAGGTAGTGTTTGGGGAAGGAGTTGGTGGCAGACTCCAGAAATCATTTATTGGGACAAACAGCATTGGATGTACTTCCTGGTTTTAGCTCTATGTGCCGAATTACTGCGGGTCAAGATCTATGCTTTAGCAAATGGCAATCCATCTTTACCTTAGAGCAGGCTTTTTGGCAACTTGCTGTGAAAAGCAAAAGGGCAAACAATCAGCTGGTCACTTAAAAGTGATCGCTCAAATGAAAGAGAAATATAAATAAGAATAGTTAAAAAAAAAAAAGTCACTCACTCACTTGGGTAGTACAAATTAACCACCCCTTTCCCCAATCTTTTTCCCAGTCTTAAAAAGTGCCATTTCTTCTAACGTAACGAAGTCTCCTCTAGGTAACTTGCAATTCTCAAGTTCTATCCTTGGCACATTTTATTTTCTATTACTGGCCACCCACTTCTGTCTTTCTATACTCTATCCAGAAGGTTTTGTCTACTCTGCAAATCTGAATTATGAATTGATCTCGAGTCTCTGTATTTATTCATACATAAACTGATCTTTCAGGCTTTATTCCAATATCCTAATTGCTTATTAGGTGCATCTATCTGGATGATCACCATCTCCAAAGGTGAAAACATCTCCTGCAGCTATTCCTCCCTAATCCTATTCGCTCATATTCAGAATGTCAAGATTACTTTTGACCTTTCCCTCGTCTCTCCCACTAAGTTTGATTAACTCACATTGTTTGCATCCATTCTTTCCTTTCTGTTCTGACAGACACTGTGCTAACTCAGAATCTGTATATGAGATTCTGACAGTATCTTACAACTCTTCCTTCTGACTCTGGTCTATTATCACTAAGCCATCTATCATATCATCACCATATTACCATTTCAGCAAGCATTTTGATCATGCTCCTTGATGACAAAATCAAGTCCGAAACTCTTTAACCTTCTGTAATTCAGCTTTGCATATTAATATTTAGCCTTACCTCCTCTCACACTTTATATAAATACCTGGTTTAGCTAATCTGGTCTATTTAACATTCAACAAAGAGGAACTAAAAAGCCTCTTGATGAAGGTGAAAGAGGAGAGGGAAAAGATGTCTTAAAACCCAACATTCAAAAAACTAAGATCATGGCATCTGGTCCCATCACTTGATGGCAAATAGATGCGGGAAAATGGAAACAGAGACAGACTTTATTTTCTTGGGCTCCAAAATCACTGTGGACTGTGACTACAGCCATGAAATCAAAACATGCTTGTTCCTTGGAAGGAAAGCTATGACAAATCTAGATGGCATATTAAAACCCAGAGATATTACCTTATCAGCAAAGGTCCATCTAGTCAAAGCTATGCTTTTTACAGTAGACATGTATGGATGTGAGAACTGGACTATAAAGAAGGCTGAGCACCTAAAAATTTATAATCTTGAGAGTCCCTTGGACAGCAAGGATATCAAACCAGCCAATCCTAAAGGAGATCAGTCCTGAATATTCATTGGAAGGACTGATGCTGAAGCTGAAACACCATACTTAGGCCACCTGATGCGAAGAGCTAACTCATTGGAAAAGACCCTGATGCTGGGAAAGACTGAAGGCAGGAGAAGGGGATGACAGAAGATGGGATGGTTGGATGGCATTGCCGACGCAACAGACATGAGTTTGAGCAAACTGTGGGAGATGGTGAAGGACAGGGAAGCCTGGAGTGCTGCAGTCCATGGGGTCACAAAGAGTTGGACACGACGAGTTCCTGAACAAAACCCCCTATGCATTTCCCATGCCGTGTTCTCCATCTGGACGACATCACGTTCCTAATTCATTAAGGTTCTTATTAAACTCTCTCTTTTCCGGTTGCCCTAAGCAGACAGAAGTATTCTCCTAGAATGTTAAGAGTTGAAGGGAGACTGTCTACTCCAGGTACACAATGGGCTTTAAGGAATCACCTCCTCTATCTGTAAAATTCAAATGCTTGGGGAAACTGAGGCCACTAAAGTAATTCTTTCTTTGAACACTGAATTTTTTTCAACATATTTTTCTTGATTGTTTCCTAAGTACCAGGAGCTGTGCTAGCCACATGGGATTAGAGTTTAATAAGAAAGACTGACTGTACTTAAATATCACCTAAATATTTAAACTTTGATGAGCACTACCAGAAGAGGGGAAGCACAGGGTGCCACTGATGTCTGAAATACGCGTGGTTGAAGGAAGGGGCAAGGCATGAAGTCAGTATAGTGTGGGAAGACAGGAAGGAGGAAATTCAATTTGGGAAGATGAGGAAGGCTTCCCTGAGGAGGAAATCTTTTAACTGAAGTGTTAGTCACTCAATCATATCTGACTCTTTGCTACCACACGGACTGTAGTCATAGGTTGCAGATTCCTGTCTTTGGAATTTTCCAGGCAAGAATAATGGAGTGGGTAGCCATTTCCTCCTCCAGGGGATCTTCCTAACCCAGGGATGGAACCCACGTCTCCTGCATTGCAGGCAGATTCTTTACTGTCTGAGCCACCAGGAGATGCAGATTCGATGCATGGGTCAGGAAGATCTCATGGAGAACGAAATGGCAACCCACTCCAGTATTTTTGCCTGGGAAATCCCACAGACAGCGGGGCCTGGCAGGCTGCAGTCCATAGGGTTGCAAAAGAGTCAGATATGACTCTGTGACTAAAAAACTACAATCACCAAGAGGAGGATTTAACTCTGCAAAAGGCAGGTGATGTCTACATGTAGAAGGAATGCCTAGAAGAGAGGCAATTTTGCAGAACTAAGAGGAACTAAAAGGAGGTCTGGGTGCTCAAATGCAAGGGGTGAGGAAGGTTGCCAGAGGTGAAGCTGGAAAGGCCAGGAGGGGCGAGAGCACGCTGAGCCTGGTCATGGTGAGGATCTCTGGGCTTTATCCTAAGACAGGCCTTGGAGAGCATGTTCCAAGATACTTCAAGTCAGGACCACAGCTTACCCTGGGAGGAATGGGACAAGCAACCATAACATTAGAAACAACTCGAGTTTTATTTCAACTGAAATGTATTCTATACCCCAGCCACTCTTCCCTATGCGTTTGATCTCATCCAAAGTCAATTTCAAAAAAAGAAAGCATGGGAATTTATAAAAACCACCATTTAGTTGGCCTGCTAGGCTTGGATAGGAACTTGTGTATGTACTTTCCAAATGTCCTGTGCTTCTCCAAAGTTGCTTTATGCCACTTCAAATTTACAAAAGACCTCTGTTAGTACCTGTTTTTGATAACCAAAAGAAGTCAGGTGATTTTTGCTTTTAAAAGTGAAAAATGAAAATGGCATTCAGCATTTAGTTAGATGTGAGCAGCTGAGAAGTAGCACTACCGTATCAAGGAGGGAGACACCCCAAGCTCCCTCCCCAGGAACCACACTCAGCATCAAGCTGCCACAGCTCTGAACTGTGTCTATGCACATCTGAGCTTTACCTAGATTTTTTTGCGTGTATCTGTAAGCACGATGTGTCCTAAGGTAACCACTTCTTCGCTTTATGCCATTGTGGCTTAGGAAAGGTTTCATAGGAATGCTCTCCTTTCAGATGGGGCATGGGAAATCTGTGAATGAATATCCATTAACCTATGACAACTTTTTTTTCCAGTAGTCATGTATGGATGTGAAAGTTGGACTATAAAGAAAGCTGAGGGCTGAAGAATTGATGCTTTTGAACTGTGGTGTTGGAGAAGACTCTTGAGAGTCCCTTGGACTGCAAGGAGATCCAACCAGTCCATCCTAAAGGAAATCAGTCCTGAATATTCATTGGAAGGACTGATTCTGAAGCTGAAACTCTAATACTTTGGCCATCTGATGAGAAGAACTGACTCATTGGAAAAGACCCTGATGCTGAGAAAGATTGAACGCAAGAGAAGAAGGGGACAACAGAGGATGAGATGGTTGGATGGCATCACTGATGCAATGGATATGAGTTTGAGTAGACTCCAGGAGTTGGTGACGGACAGGGAAGCCTGGTGTGCTGCAGTCCAGGAGTCGCAAAGAGTCGGACACAACTGAGCGACTAAACTGAACTGATAGACACTTTAGGGAGCGGGGGCCTGTTTTATATTTTCTAGAAGCAACACTCCATACAAGAACAATCCAGCGACACACTCCATTTCACTGTTGCCCACACATAGATGCTACAGTAAAAGTTACATGTTAATTCTGTGGCCTTTTCCTGCAAGATCCTTAATAAGAGAAAATATTTTAAAAGAATACCAACAAATTTTCCCAAGGATTGTTTTCATCACGATTGCTTTTTTAGTATCATCTTGGGCTTCCCTGGTGGCCTGCATGGCAAAGACTCTGTCTGCAATGGCAAGAGAACCGGGTTCAGTCCCAGGGTCAGGCTGATTCCTCTGGAGAAGGGAACGGCTCCCCACTCCAGTATTCTTGTCTGGGAGATCCCATGGACAGAGGAGCCTGGGGGCTACAATCTATGGGGACGCAGAGTCAGACATGACTGAGTGACTAACACTTTATTAGTCTACACTAGGTAATGAATTTCAAAATGCAGCCACAAATTTATTTCCTCTAAAATAACATTTAAGCAGACAAGGAGACAAAGTTAAATAACAGCTGGCATTATGTTCAAGGTATTGCGCTGGACACCTTAAAATGCGTTACCTCATTTAATACTAACAAAGACTCTGAGAGGTGCATGTGCGTGTATGTGTGAGGTGCTTGCTATGCTATGCTATGCTAAGTCACTTCAGTCGTGTCCAACTCTGTGTGACCCCATAGACGGCAGCCACCAGGCTCCCCCGTCCCTGGGATTCTCCAGGCAAGAACACTGGAGTGGGTTGCCATTTCCTTCTCCAATGCATGAAAGGGAAAAGTGAAAGCGAAGTCGCTCAGTTGTGTCCGACTCTTAGCGACCCCATGGACCACAGCCTACCAGGCTCCTCCATCCATGGGATTTTCCAGGCAAGAGTACTGGAGTGGGGTGCCATTGCCTTCTCCAGTGAGGCGCTTAGTTGTGTCCAACTCTTTGCGACCCCGTGGGCTGTAGCCTATCAGGCTCCTCTGTCCATGGGATTCTCCAGGCAGAAATGCTTGAGTGGGTTGCCATTTCCTTTTCCAGGGGATATTCCTGACCCAGGGATCGAACCTGGGTCTCCAGCACTGCAGGCAGACTCTTTGAGAGGTGCGTGCCATACTCTTAATTCACAACATGGAAGCTGGAGCTTAGAGAAGCAAGCGTTTCCCCCAAATATTTACACCTTAGACCTGTACTGTTCCATATGTTAGCCTTTGAGCCACGTGTGGCTGCCGAGCAACTGAAATATAGCAATAATACTGTATAAATACTGAGATGTGCAGTAAGTATAAACGGAACCCCAAGTTTTGAAAATTTAGTATGCAAAAGAAAATGATGAAAATACCTCAATTTCTGAATACTGATTAGATGGTGAAATGACAGCATTTTAAAGTGGGTTAAATAAAATTTATTATTAAAATTAATTTTACCTGCTTCACATTAAAAAAAAAAATTCAGCTACTAGACATTTCAAAACTACACATGTGGCCCACAATTATATTTGAATTGAATAGTACTGCCGTAGACGAAAGGCTGCATAATTGAATTTGTCAGTAAATGCCAAGTTCAAAGGCAGCCTGGTGTAGAGGAAGAGAAGAGTACATGGATTCATGCAGATTTGGTTTAAATATCCTCTCCACCAGTGACTAGTTTTTGGCAAAAAATATCAACCCTCTCTACATTTCACTTATGTCATCAGCATCATGGTATTAAACATCCTCAAACAACTGTGTATGTACTATGTAAAGCAGCTAACTGGCAGAGGGGAAACAACAACTACAAATACCTCCTACAGCAACCACTTAAAAATTGATCCTCAAAAAGAATAGAAAATGCACTTATTTGAAAATCACATTTTATTCTTTAAGTGGAAAAAGTTAAAGAATCAATACACTGAATGCCTGCTCTAGCATAATATATGCATAATATATATTATATTATAATATACCTAAAATACACAGATCCTTTCTTTCAATATTGTTAAAAATATGCTATAGGCTGGGAGGCCAGATAATGAGGTTAGGGTGAGGTAAAAAAAAATATCAGGACACAGATAGGCCCAAGTGGTTCTTATGGACAATTATCTTGAGCTTATGAACTCCATGTCAGCTGATTTTTTTCAACCTTTTACATCAGGAACTGAGACGAGTGAGTAAAATGACATCAGGGCAAGTAGAGTTTCACTTTTTTCCTTCCTGGGTCATACTGCAAACAAATAAATTGTTCCAGTACACTAAGTTCATACTAACTCATTATTGGTGATCTCAAATATACCAAAAGAAACTACAAAATCATGTGAATTTGTACTATCCAATGACGTTTTGCCCTATTCTGTCCCCTAGGCTCCTGTCAAGAAGTTTGGACTGGGCATGTGACTTTATCAATGTATGTACCATCTGTATATATGTAAATACAAAGAGTGGAGCAGTTGGGGCATTTACTTTAATGGGATATATGTATACAGCCTAAGATTGACATGTGACAATGTGTTTGATTGCCCTGTTCTATACGGATTTTTTTGTTGTTGTTATTATTAATAGTCCAGGGGAAGTGTTAAAGATTTGAGTCACTTAAATGTAGCCTCTTAATATCATATACTTTAACACCAAAAGTATTCCTACATTAACTATAGCAATTAACTTTAAGAAAATGATACTGAAGTAAAAAAAAAAAAAAAAAGCTATTAGATTCACAGATCTTAGAATATTATCAGAGACCATAAAAATATTCACTTTATTCTAGTTTGAAATTTTAATGGAAAAAGTAATATACAAAATTTTAATTTACCTATTAAAGTGCATATTCAATGAGTTAAAGGTGGGGGGGAGCTTCAGGAGAAGGCTTCCCCTTTGATCTCATATGTGGCATCAAAAATCTGCTTCTTGTAATGAATTTTTGAACAACCCCTGAGGGCACATGACTTGGTATTTGCTCTTTCAAAATGAGTTGATTCAACTTGGCTAAAAATGAGATTACATCTACAGTACACTTACAACTAGCTTTCAGCCAATGTCTATTAATTTAGGGTTATAGGTAGAATTGGGTAAGAAAAACAAAATTACACTAGATCAAAATTATTAGCAATTATTAATAATAAGAATCAGACAAAACAATAACGTGCACTTAACCAGTAATTAGAAAAATTTGCTAAAACTCGGAACTGAGACATTGCATTTCTGATTCTTGAAATTATAGGAAAAAATATAATCAATTTAAGAGAATACAAATATCATAAGCCATTTAAGCTACCAGCCATATTTTCAAAATGCACACTTTAGAGTAAAAGAGTTCCTATCAGGAAAGTGCTTACTTGCATTAACTTTACATTAGCTAATATTTGAGTCACACCTTTGAAGAAACTTGCTTTATTTCCAGGAATGTCTCCCCATCCCCCCTTTTCTTTCTTTCTTTTTTGTTTTTGAGAGGAATAAGGCACCTAGACTAAAGAAAGAAAAAAACAAGTTGTCATATTCTTTAATGTGAGTGGTATATTTGTGCTTCTATATACTAGAATATACTCTATTGATTCCACTGAGCCAAGTCTTCAAATAATATGATAATCTGTCTTTCAAGTTTCATCTCAATTGCAGAGTTCATTTGTGTTAAAACGCCCTGGCACCATTCAGTCTTCTATGAAATGAGAAAGGTCTATTTCCTTCGGACTTGACATGTTTACCACGTATGTGTGAGCAATTTTTGCTGTCAACTAACTGCAAAGGTCTTTTTGTTGTTGTTGAATCTGAAAATGTCTCCACTATACTTGCACAGCTGCCCTCTTCCCAGCAGAAACCAACCCGCCCCTCTCCCCTCTGCGAGTTTTAAACTTTCTTGCTTTGGGGGTTCTGCACAAGCGCTACTAGTAACATCCAAGAGACAAAGAGCTGTGCTTGTGGGATGCCAAATTTGAGTTGTGAAACAAAGCACTCAAATTTGAGATTCAAGAGGATGAGGATGATGCTGGTTAAAAAAAAAAAAATTATGATAAAGCGTTATGATCCTACAGCCGGCTCCCTAGACAGCTCCTCCAGCCCACGGCCACCCCAGAGCACGCGGGAGGGAGTTCTGATCCCCGAACAGGAGGGCTGCGGGGCCCCCACCGGCGAAGCCCCCTGCCCGCGCCCCCGGCCCTCTCACCGCTTTACTCGGATGATCTGGTCCCGCATGGGCTTGATGTCCTGGAAGCTCTGCTGGTTGACGAGACTGTAGACGAGAATGAAGCCCTGGCCGTTCTTGATGTACAGGTCCCGCATGGACGCGAACTGCTCGGTGCCCGCCGTGTCCAGGATCTCCAGCACCGACGGCGACGAGTCCACCTCGATCTCCTTGCGGTAGAAGTCCTCGATGGTGGGGTCGTATTTCTCGATGAAGGTGCCGGTCACGAACTGCACGGTCAGGGCGGATTTGCCGACCCCGCCCGAGCCCAGCACCACCACTTTGTACTCGCGCATCGTCCCTCCGCGGCCGCCGCCGCCGCCGCCGCCCGCGACATAGACCTACGCCCGCCTCGCTGCACGCCCGGACCCTGCGCCGGCGGCCGGCCCCCGCCGCCTCCCGCGGCCGCCCCCACCTCACGGCCGCCGCGGCCCCCCGGGCGCCGGCGGAGGGAAGAGCAGCCCTGGGCATAGGGGCCGAGCCAGGTGGCAAGGCGGCCCCGCGGGCGCCGGCAGGCACTGAAGGCGAGCGCGGAGCGGGAGCTAAGGAGCTGCCCGAGCCGCCCGAACCGCGGGCCCGCAGTGCCGCCCGCCCGGCCGCCCCGCCGCCCCGCCCCTCGCGCCTCCACGCCCAGCTCCCCGCCCGCCGCCGCCGCCGCCGAGGCTGCTGCTCTTCCCGGCGGCTGAGCGCGCGCCCGAGCCCGAGCCGCAGCGCTGCCGGGGGGCGGGGCCCGGCGGATCAGGGGGCGGGGCCCGGCGGCGCAGCCCCGCCCCTGCGCCCCTGTCGCCTAGGTGACCGGCCGCGCGCGCGCTCCCGGGAGGCTCTGCGCCGCGCGGAAGCCTCGGCTGGCGGCTTAGATAAACAACCACCTCGGCCACCTGACAACACTCCATCCCGTCGAACCCAGCGGGTAGGGGGCATACTGAGCATGCGCAGTTCTCCACCCGGCGACGGGAGCTGTTTCTACCTGAACACGCCACGTTCAAGACTTTGGTGGAGACAGGATGTTGGAGGGGCCAGAGCAGTCTCCGAGATTTAACTTGAGGAGGGGAGTGAGAAGAGAGACACCGGCAGGGGCCAAACGGCGACCCTGGCACGAGGGCCTAGCTGGACACCACCCGGTCCGTCAGCATTCCTGAGGGATTTGTTTTTATAAAGATAACGAGAAGGCTTTTTGTTTTAGGGAGGAGCAGGCACACCACGAAAGGAAGCTTTTATTTTACGCCTTAGGACACTCAGGGAGACGCGAGAGGCCGCAGGGAGCTTACTGCCTAAGGCAGTGAGGCCGCGGAAGCCGGGGCCCACGCCCGGTGACGTCGCCGGGGGTCCCGCCCACCTTCCCCAGCCCTGCGCTTTTCTTGGCCTGAGAGAAAGTCGAGCTCTTCCCACGCCCTGTCATCACGGGCGCTTGGAAAACCGGGAGAGCAGAGCCCTCAGCCACAGCCGCAAAGCCCGGGGACACCTCATAGCAACAGCCAGCCGGGACAACCTAGTAGGAAGCTAGTGGTGCCACTCTCGGCCAATGGAGAGCCGCCGTATACCACGTGATAGCATCCATCAGCCAATGAGGGGGGAAAGCCAGTTGCAGGCTCCGCCCTCCCATCGCCAACTGCTTGGCTATGATGGGCCTTTGCGCGTGAGCGTGCTCTGCCAGCCAATGGTAGGTGAGCTCACGCATGACGGAGACTTACTCTGAGCCAATCAGAAATCGCGTTCTCTTGCCAGCCCACACTGGTAGTATGGAGACAGGGCCGAGAGCTGGTGGGCTTTGGGCGGGGTCACTGATTGAGGTGGCGGTCGCAGCACCCTACTCTGGCGAAGGAACGAGTTGAATTGCAAGCGAGAGTGATGAATTTCGCTTTAATGTCGTCTCCGTGGCATTCTGCCTAAATGATGCACACAGAAATAGTGCTGAGGGATGCGGGCTAAACCGTGGGATGAGTCGAGAGAACGGTATCTTGTATTTAGGGTGAGAAAATTTCTAGTCGTTAGGGAGACATACTGCAGCAGTTGCATGGGTTCTCCAGGCGTGCCTCCTAAAATGTTTTTAGCAACTCACTTTTGCCACTTCAGATCAGATCAGTCGCTCAATCGTGTCCGACTCTTTGTCACTCCATGAATCACTGCACGCCAGGCCTCCCTGTCCATCACCAACTCCCGGAGTTCACTCAGACTCACGTCCATCGAGTCAGTGATGCCATCCAGCCATCTCATCCTCTGTCGTCCCCTTCTCCTCCTGCCCCCAATCCCTCCCAGCATCAGAATCTTTTCCAGTGAGTCAACTCTTCGCATGAGGTGGCCAAAGTACTGGAGTTTCAGCTTTAGCATCGTTCTTTCCAAAGAAATCCCAGGGCTGATCTTCAGAGTGGACTGGTTGGCTCTCCTTGCAGTCCAAGGGACTCTCAAGAGTCTTCTCCAACACCACAGTTCAGCATCAATTTTTCGGCGCTCAGCCTTCTTCACAGTCCAGCTCTCACATCTATACATGACCACAGGAAAGACCATAGCCTTGACTAGGCGAACCTTTGTTGGCAAAGTGATGTCTCTGCTTTTGAATATGCTATCTAGGTTGGTCATAACTTTCCTTCCAAGGAGTAAGTGTCTTTTAATTTCATGGCTGCAGTCACCATCTGCAGTGATATTGGAGCCCAGAAAAATAAAGTCTGACACTGTTTCCACTGTTTCCCCATGTATCTTCCATGTAGTGATGGGACCGGATGCCATGATCTTCGTTTTCTGAATGTTGAGCTTTTTTTGCCACTTACTGTTCTCTTAATTGCACATTCCCTCCCATCCATAAAGTCAAATTTAGGAGAACTTATGTCCCTAAATATTCATGGCTTGTATTTTGCAATAACTGGTTATTGGGTTTACCGTTATTAAACTATGTCCTTCTCTAACCAGTCTACACCCATTCATTACTAGTACACATTTCTTGGGAATTACAAATTTCTATACTTCTAGAGTTTGATCTGGGCCTTCCAGTGGTAAAGAATCCCCTAGCAATACAGGCGACACGACTCGCATAGAAGACTGAATTCAATCCGTGGGTTGGTAAGATCCCCTAGAGAAGGAAATGGCAACCCAGTCCAGTATTCTTGCTTGAAAAATCCTATGGTCAAAGGAGCCTGGTGAGCTGGTGAGTCCATGGAATTGCAAAAAGAGTCAGACACAACTTAGCGACTAAACAACCACAGCAAGGTTTGATCATGGCATGCCTCTTCACCCTTTTTAGTCCCCACAATGTCATCTTGTAGAGAGGGTTTTGGTCTGTGTTAATAAAACAGATGTTCTTTTATCATCTTTTTTTCATCAATTATTGAACTACTATAAAGGTGTACTCAAATTTAGCAGTGTCCTAACAGCTGTATCGCTCTGTTACCTTAAAATGGATAGCTTACCTTTGCATTACCTTGGTATAATATAACACCTCAAGTTTGTGCTTAAAATAATTGCAGGAAAGTATCCTGTCATGAGTCATTATTTCTTGATTACATATCAAAATATGAGAGTTACATTTGAGCCACCAGAATCAACAGCGAAGGTAGATTGCTAAAGAACTAAGAATCAAGAGGAAAGTTCCAAGAGAATTGAAACCAAAGAGGATCTGTTATCCCATCTTAAACTAGTAATGTGACTAGGTGAATTAAAATTAAGAGCTCACATGGGTTTGAGATAAAGCTTTACATCTAAGCTTTTTTGGCAGCATGTTTCAAGATGATTTTGTAGGTGCGTACAATGTTCAACTAGCTTTTAAGACTTTTCATATAATGTGTAAAACTTACATACTTTTTGTGGTTTCTTTGTAAGAGCTATGCTTCTTTCACAGAAAAGACATACTATCTCTTTTAATATCCAACTTGAGTATTGTGTTAATAAGTTCCTAGACACATTGGGATTTAAATAGAGCCAAGAAACATCAAACTTTCTCTCTTTGTATAGTTCTTTACTTCCTGTGTAGTACCTTCTATTACAATGGAACTGGAAAACCATTCACTTTGCAAGGAATAAAAGTCCAGCAACTTTTTTTTTTTTTGAGAAATTTGCCTTGAAGGACTTGTTTGGTGGTCCTGTGGCTAAGACTCTGCACTCATAATGCAAGGGGCCTGGCTTTAATCCCTGGTGGTGTGTGCTTCAGTCGTGTCCGACTCTCTGCGACCCCATGGACAGCGGCCTGCCAGGCTCCTCTGTGCATGGGATTCTCCAGGCAAGAATACAGGAGTACCTTGCCATTTCCTTCTCCATTAATCCCTGGTCAGGGAACTAGATTTCCCATACTGCCACTAAGAGTTCACATACCTCAGCTCAGAGTTCACATGCCACAGCTTACAGATCCTGCATGTTGAAATAAAGATCCTGCTGCAACTAAGACCTGGTGCAGTGAAAATAAATGAATAAATAAACACATAAAATAAGTTTGCATTGGGATTGTGGGTCCAGAATTTACCCTTAAGCAACTGTTTTCATTTCTTAGGTCCCCAGAAGTTGAGAAGCTATGACCTGGAATGCATCTGTTAGAAGTTGTCACACACACAAAAATAGTGAATGGAGTGTCCATTTACTCCTCTTAGCCTTATAGAGAGAGGAGAAGTTTTAGGGGGCATTTCTCAGGTTATTGTCCCAGCTTTTTCATCAGTGTGGCCTTTCTTGATGAGAAGTGTAGAGACTGTGGCTCTTGGAGTAGTCATACCTCATTTATATTTCTTACAATGACAGGCCTCAGTTTTCATTCTCAGTGCTGCCATAAAGATAGATTTTTAATCATTCAGACAAACATGTCAAGTAGGAGCATATTTTCTTACTTATTCTGTCTTGGTCATGACCTGATTTGAGGCTCAGTGTGAAATGCTGGTTGAAGAATTAGCTGCTGTAAGAAAGGATGTTGAAATGTATAGAGAATTTTGAAGATTTGGGTGGGAATTGGGTGTGTATTTTCTGATCCCTTAATCGTGTTGATTGCTATGCTAGCATGAACTATCTATTCTGAGAGTGATTTTAGAAATGTCTCCATTCATTTGTTCTTGGAAAACACGAAATAAAAATGAGATAAAATGAAATTGAATTTTCCCCAAGAGCGGTAAATCTGTATGCTAGTGAAAACTTAACAGTGTACACTGACACTTTAGGATCTCTTTAGCTTCAGAAGTGCACTGCTGGGAGAAAAAAAGAGAGAGGAAGAGAGAAACTTAATTTTTCCTCTCCTCACTGAATCTGAGAGTTATCTCACCTATGCCCATATACCCTCAATTGTCACACTTGTGTTACCATGGAAACCCAGCTCCTTTCTTTGCTTCTGTGAAAGATGTTAGAAAAGGTGGGATGAAGTGAGAAATACACTGTGTTCTGGGACTTCTGGCAATAGCAAGAAGCAAGTATGCAATGAATTTAATGTAAACAAGTGAGAGGGCATTATTAAATGACCAGAGCTTCTTGGCTATAAGACCCTGATTTCTATTGCTTTCTATAAAAGCCTGTGTATCTCTGATTAGCCATAAAGGGCAAGGACAAGTCAAATACATCTAGAACCTATGAAATGGTCCCGGCAATTAGAGCCGAAGACATTTTCTTGGCCTTCCAGGCTCCAGTACAGATTAGAATCAAAAATATTCATGAAGAATGAAAAGGAAGGAGCAAGATAAATGTGTGTCTTTTTTGAAAATATGATATGTCTCAGTACTTTAGAAAAGAATTAGAATGCAGAAGTTGAGTATGTAAACAAATCAGTGAAAGAAACCTTTTTGTTGAGAAATTTTTCAATAGGCAATATTAAGCAGACAAAAAAAAATCAAAAAACAGAAGGAAAGGCTTAATGATTAAAATATAAGGGAAAGGAAAAAAAGAAAAACATTGAAGAATCTTAAGAGCTTGAAGGTCCAGAGGAACATATGTTCCTGTGTGGTCAGTCATGTCTGGCTCATTGCAGCCATGGGAACTGTAGCCCATCAGGCTCTTCTGTCCATGGGATAATCCAGACAAGAATCCTGGGATGGGTTGCCATTTCCTCCTCCAGGGGATCTTCCCAACCCAGAGATGAAACCCATGTCTTGTGAGTCTCTTGCATTGACAAGTGAATTCTTTACCACTGAGCCAGCAGGGAAGCCCAGAGGAACCTAACTCTAGTGTAATTTATTGAGCATAGAAGACCAGGCACAATGTTGCTGGCATACCCTGCAGTTTTCCTTTACTTTTGAAGAAACAAAAAAACGGTGAGGGGGATGAATCAGGATTGATCATTGAAGGTAGCACCTTCCCCCCTGTATACAGTTACTAATAGTTCAGAAGTAAGCACATGATTCAGTTCCTGCTGTTGATCTGGGAAGAAGGATGCTAGACTGGGGGATTTATGGGATTCTGATAAAACGAAGTCAACATCTCCATTTTTGACATTACCTGTTTTCTGCTTTGCACGTTGAAGTGTGAGTATATGGTCACCATCTTTGGGCTGTGATACTTTGGATGGCTAAGAAGAAAGATGGGAAGAGCCCAATCCTGATGACAGCATTGAAACGTCAAATCTATACTGTAAATGCCCACTTTTGGACCATAGCTAAGTAAACAGCTAGTCCTTTCATTTACGCTTTTTAGTTTGTTAGGTTTTTTGCATCTTGCAGTCAGATACATCTCAACTGTTACACAAAGTGTTAGGGATTTGAGACAAAAATATGTTTAAAAAGATTAGCAAACACTCATGAGCAATTTCTTTCTACTAATATCCTGGATGGTATTTCAAAGACATTATAATATTTATTGAGCACTTACTATGCATATTATTCTAGGCTCTGAGGATATAACAATAGACAATTAGCCAAAAGAGCTTGCATTCTAGAAGGAGGTATAGATACTATAAACAGAAGAGGCATGCATTAGGCAGCTGGTTGCACATTTAAATTATTATGCATATAATAAAATAAATAATAAAATAATAAGGTTAGAAAATACATAACTAAATAATTGAATAAAATTACAAAAACACTTTTTCAAGTACATGGTAATATTCAGTTCAGTTCAGTTCAGTTGCTCAGTCGTGTCCGACTCTCTGTGACCCCATGAATCACAGCACGCCAGGCCTCCCTGTCCATCACCAACTCCTGGAGTTCACTCAAACTCATGTCCATCGAGTTGGTGATGCCATCCAGCCATCTCATCCTCTGTCATCCCCTTCTCCTCCTGCCCTCAATCTTTCCCAGCATCAGGGTATTTTCCAATGAGTCAACTCTTCACATGAGGTGGCCAAAGTATTGGAGTTTCAGCCTCAGCATCAGTCCTTCCAATAAACACCCAGGACTGGTCTCCTTTAGGATGAACTGGTTGGATCTCCTTGCAGTCCAAGGGACTCTCAAAGAGTCTTCTCCAATACCACAGTTCAAAAGCATCAATTCTTCAGTGCTCAGCTATCTTTATAGTCCAACTCTCACATGCATACATGACCACTGGAAAAACCATAGCCTTGACTAGACGGACCTTTGTTGGCAAAGTAATATCTCTGCTTTTTAATATGCTATATTATGTGTCATTTATACATGAATTTCTAGAGGTCAGGAGAAATGTAATAACCTGGAGGGTATTTAGTCAAGGAAAGCTGTCTGAGAAAATTAATATGAAGCCATATTTTGGAGGAAGTGACAACCTAAAGAACAAAAGAAGAAAGCAGGAATGAGGTGGAGTGAAATGAAGGGTAATACAGGATTACTTGATTCCTTACTTCTCTGTAGCAGCACCATTCTAGTGACAACTCTCAAGGAAAAAAATCAGAAGTCTCAAAGCAAGATTATAACAGATACAAAAATACTATACAAAAAAAAATTATACAGAAGAAAAAGTAGAAGAGTACAAAGGTACCTAGCCCTTCATGGACCACAGCCTTGTTGTGACAAAGGAGCTTGCCTTCAATGAAGCTATGAGCCATGCTGTGCAGGGTCATCCAACACAGAGGGTTCATAGTGAAGAGTTCTGACAAACCATGATCCACTGGAAAAGGGAATGGCAAACCACGCCAGTATTCTTGCCATGAGAACCCCATAACAGTATGAAAAACCAAAAAGATATGACACCGGAAAATGAGCCCCCCAGGTCAGAAGGTGTCTATATGCTACTGGGGAAGAGCAGAGAGGAATTACAGATTGCTCCAGAAAGAATGAAGTGGCTGGACCAAAGTGGAAACAACGCTCAGTTCTGGATGTGTCTGTTGGTGAAAGTAAAGTCCAGTGCTGTAAAGAACAATGTTTCATAGAAACCTAGAGGATTAGGTCCAGAATCAAGGTAAATTGGACATGGTCAAGCAGGAGCTGCCAAGAGTGAACACTGACATCATAGAAATCAGTGAATTATCAATAAAATGGACAGGAATGGGTAAATAAAGGCATTATTCAAAATAATGAATAATTTATAATGTGGGTGCCATGAAGAAATTGTCATAGGAGGTAATAATGGACTTGAGGACATCATGAAGCAGGGATTCACACTTTCACAAATAGAAGCAGGAAAAAGTGAGGTGAAGCAAAAAATGAAGATGGAAGATAGGTTGGAAAACAATTTTTGCTTAGAGTTGTTTTTTCATAGTAGCTGTTATGTAAAAATGAATGGAAGTTGATTGAAAAAAATTTAAACAGACCAGTAATATATAAAAAGAAGTCTTTTTGGTAAATAATGTACTTTAAAATGTTTTCTGTACAGTACCTTTTTGCCATAGGGAGAAAAGAAAACTTCAATAAAAAAGCTGTTCAGGAGTAATAAATTACAGCTTAGTGATACATTTTGGAAATTAAAAAAAAGATTTGCCAAATGTAATGGTATAGGAACAGCAATAAATACCTGTATTAAAAATCAGAAATTTGTCAGCTATTATTTGGTTTTTGGTCAAATACAGTTCTAGTAATTTTTCTCACACTATCTTCTGTACAAATCTAAGAATATTTTAAAAAATTAAGCTATAGTAGACATATAAGTATCTTGATATTACTCATAATAAAGTAACTAATATTTGTTGTGTTCTGCATTTTCAAAGGCCTGTCCCATAAATCCAAGATGCAGTTTATTTTTAATAAAAATTTTAAAACTAATTAGGAGCAACTATGCTCATATGTTGGAGAAGGCAATGGCACCCCACTCCAGTACTCTTGCCTGGAAAATCCCATGGATGGAGGAGCCTGGTGGGCTGCAGTCCATGGGGTCACTAAGAGTCGGACACGACTGTGCAACTTCACTTTCACTTTTCACTTTCATGCATTGGAGAGGAAATGGCAACCCACTCCAGTGTTCTTGCCTGGAGAATCCCAAGGATAGGGGAGCCTGGTGGGCTGCCTTCTATGGGGTCTCACAGAGTCGGACACAACTGAAGTGACTTAGCAGCAGTAGCATGCTCATATGTAAAATGAAGATGCTAAACCATGTAAAATGAAGATGCTCCTTCCTCCTAGATCGCTAGAGTATTGTGGAGAGTGAAACGCCCTCCGTGAAGAAGACTATGGGAAAAGCCTGTCATGAGAATTTTTGTTTATTTTTCTGATTGTTTGGGGCTAGAAGAGGGTAGTGGTAGTGTAGGCCTGGGGCAGTTAGCAGCCAGCCACCTTGTGGGAGAGTGAAATAGGGAAAGAACTGTTGTGAATCTGCCGGTGCTTCTCAGTCAGCATTGCCTTGGGAAAATCAGTGCCGGCCCTCACCTGTATTGTGATTCTGAGCTCTGGTCCAGGAGGACTCAAGAAGACAACCAAGGCTGTGTAGAAGCCTTGCGCTTATTCTTTCTTTATTTAATTTTGGCTGCACTGGGTCTTCATTTCTGCTCGTGGGCTTTCTCTAGTTTCGGAGCATGGGGGCTGCTCTCCAGTTGTGTGCGGGCTTCTCATTGCAGTGGCTTCTCTTGTTGTGGAGCACAGACCCTGGAGTGAACGGGCTTCAGTAGTTGTGGCACACAGTTGCTCCATGGCTGTGTGATCTTCCCAGACCTGGGATGGAAGCCCCGTCCCCTGCATTGGCAGGCAGATTCTTAACCTCTGGACCACCAGGGAAGTCTTGCCTTGTGCTTCTAAGGAGTCAAGAAACTCCTTAGGTCCTAACCAACTCAGTGAAATTGCCCACTAACACCTCCTTCTCTAACTCCCCTGGGCTGGTGAATTACAACCTAATGACTGAGTCTCCTGGTTGTTTCTCTCTGGGAAAGCAGAAGGTGAATTCTCAATGTAAGAAGTGATTGATTGGGATTTGGGATTCTTCACTGTCGAGCTCATTTACTTTCACCCCCTGAGCAACTTGGCATGACTTAGACTGTCTAGTGAACTGATGAACCATCCTTGTTTACCTTGATCTGTCCTGATTTTAATCTAACATCCCAGAAAACCCCTTCAGGCCAGTGGGTCATCCTAGGCCTGTTCTCGCACACATTTCCAGAGGAAAATGAAGGCATGTGCAAAGAAGGTATTTTGATAAGTATGGTTATTTCAAAAGACAAAGAAAATAGTAGTCATAGTTTCCAGCAAAAACATAAACATTAGAGTGGACCAAAAATTTAAAGTAAGCCTAAAAAATATAAGGGATAATGTTAGCTGTATTGGAGAAGGTGATGGCACCCCACTCCAGTACTCTTGCCTGGAAAATCCCATGGATGGAGGAGCCTGGTAGGCTGCAGTCCATGGGGTCGTGAAGAATCAGACACGACTAAGTGACTTCACTTTCACTTTTCACTTTCATGCATTGGAGAAGGAAATGGCAACCCACTCCAGTGTTCTTGCCTGGAGAATCCCAGGGACGGGGGAGCCTGGTAGGCTGCCGTCTATGGGGTCACACAGAGTCGGACACGACTGAAGCAACTTAGCAGTTGGCTGTATGAAAACAAAGAAATAGACAAAAAGGAACCACTTTGGACATATTGCAAATGATATATGTAGTAGTTGAAATAAAGAATGAGAGAGATGGGATGAGATAGCAGAACAAATACAATTATGTAAATGCACTGGAAGATCAGATTGAGGTCATCGCCCCAAAGTAAGAAAAGAGTGTGAAGAAATAGAAAAGGGGGAAGCCAAGAGATAATGGGAAGCAGATATAGAAGTGGCAGCATGCAGATAATTCTCAAAAAAAAAAAAAAATAGAAGGAAAAATAAAGAGATGACTTCTTAGGTAAAATGTTTTATTTTCAACAAATGAATGAATGGATGGATGAACAAATAAAAGAGTTCAGCTAGAAGGGTCCATGAAGTATCAAAGGAGAATGTTATAGAAAACCCATACCTACACAGGTTGTAGGGAAATTTGAGATACCCAAGACAAAGAGAAAATTCTAAAAGTTTACAGTATGAAAAATTAACATCAGATGTTTCAGTAGCACAAGAAGCAAGAAGAGCAATAGAATAATATTTTCAACATATTCAAGGGAAAGAATTTAGAAACTGAAGTTTATATTTAGCCAAGGTGCATTCAGGGCTTGTCTGCTGGCTCAGACAGTAAAGAATCTGCCTGTGATGCAAGAGACCAGGGTTCAATCCCTGGGTTGGGAAGATCCCCTGGAGAAGGGAATGGCTACCCACTCCAGCTTTCTTGCCTGGAGAATTCCATGGCCCGATGAGCCTGGAAGGCTACAGTCCATGGAGTGACTAACACTTTCATTTCAGAGTGCCATTCAGATATGAGAATAGTGTACAAATAATCTCAGGTGTAGAAGACCTCAGGAATATTGCAGCACAGAGACCCACATTGGAAACAGTGTAAGAGTACTTGAGGAAAAGGTGGTGATATTGCATGAAATGTTGAAGAGGAGATTATCAAATATTTTAGTAAAATCTGTTGTCTTTAAAAATACCTAAGGTGAAAGAAATATCCAAGAGAAAATACATCCATAAATTTTCAGAATTAAAAGTATAGATAATATCCGCATGATGAGCCTACACCAAGAAGTCTGAGAATGTGCTAGAGCTGTTCTTATTTTATTAAGAGGGATATTATATATAAAACAATAGCAAGTATGTATATATATTCACAAGAAAAAAAGAATAATGTTGGAAATATTAAAAATAAAAGATTTTAAATATATATAGAAAAAAAAAAGGAGAAAAGGAAAGATATGCCTATTTGAATGCAGAGTTCCAAAGAATAGCAAGAAAAGATAAGAAAGTTTTCCTCAGCGATCAGTGCAAAGAAATAGAGGAAAACAACAGAATGGGAAAGACTAGAGATCTCTTCAAGAAAATTAGAGATACTAAGGGAATATTTCATGCAAAGATGGGCTCGATAAAGGACAGGAATGGTATGGGCCTAACAGAAGCAGAAGATATTAAGAAGAGGTGGCAAGAATACACAGAAGAACTGTACAAAAAAGATCTTCATGACCCAGATAATCACGATGGTGTGATCACTGACCTAGAGCCAGACATCCTGGAATGTGAAGTCAAGTGGGCCTTAGGAAGCATCCCTACGAACAAAACTAGTGGAGGTGATAGAATTCTAGTTGAGCTATTTCAAATCTCAAAGATGATGCTGTGAAAATGCTGCACTCGATATGCCAGCAAATTTGGAAAACTCAGCAGTGGCCACAGTACTGGAAAAGGTCAATTTTCATTCCAATCCCAAAGAATGCTCAAACTACCTCACAATTGCACTCATCTCACACGCTAGTAAAGTAATGCTCAAAATTCTCCAAGCTAGGCTTCAACAATATGTGAACCGTGAACTTCCAGATGTTCCAGCTGGTTTGAGAAAAGGCAGAGGAACCAGAGATCAAATTGCCAACATCTGCTGGATCATCGAAAAAGCAAGAGACTTCCAGAAAAACATCTACTTTTGCTTTATTGACTATGACAAAGACCTTGTGTCCATCACAATAAAACTGTGGAAAATTCTGAAAGAGATGGGAATACTGGACCACCTGACCTGCCTCTTGAGAAATCTGTATGCAGGTCAGGAAGAACCAGTTAGAACTGGACATGGAACAACAGACTGGTTCCAAATAGGAAAAGGAGTACGTCAAGGCTGTATATTGTCACCCTGCTTACTTAACTTAATGCAGAGTACATCATGAGAAATGCTGGGTTGGAAGAAGGACAAGCTGGAATCAAGATTGCCAGCAGAAATATCAATAACCTCAGATATGCAGATGACACCACCCTTACGGCAGAAAGTGAGGAACTAAAGAGCCTCTTGATGAAAGTGAAAGAGGAGAGTGGAAAATTTGGCTTAAAACCCAACATTTAGAAAACTAAGATCATGGCATCTGTCCCATCACTTCATGGCAAATAGATAGAGAAACAGCGCAAACAGTGTCAGACTTTATTTTTTTGGGCTCCAAAATCACTGCAGATGGTGACTGCAGCCATGAAATTAAAAGACGTTCGCTCCTTGGAAGAAAAGCTATGGCCAACCTAGACAGCATATTGAAAAGCAGAGACATTACTTTGCCAACAAAGGTCCATCTAGTCAAGGCTATGGTTTTTCCAGTGGTCATGTATGGCTGTGAGAGTTGGACTATAACTGAGTGCCAAAGAATTGATGCTTTTGAACTGTGGTGTTGGAGAAGACTCTTGAGAGTCCCTTGGACTGCAAGGAGATCCAACCAGTCCATCCTAAAGGAGATCAATCCTGAGTGTTCATTGGAAGGATTGATGTTAAAGCTGAAACTCCAATACTTTGCCCACCTGATGCAAAGAGCTGACTCGTTGGAAAAAGATCCTGATGCTGGGAAAGATCGAAAGCAGGAGGAGAAGGCAACAACAGAGGATGAGATGGTTGGATGGTGTCACCAATTCAATGGACATGAGCTAGGGTAAACTCCGGGAGCTGGCGATGGACAGGGAGGCCTGGTGTGCTGCAGTCCATGTGGTCATAAAGAGTCAAACACAACTGAGCGACTGAACTGAACTAAAGATATTCAGAATACAATCTAAGGTATCAGTAATTATTAAAAAACTTAACTCACCAGTTAAAAGGAAAAGAAAATGTTCATTTAGCAGTAGCAAAGGAGAAGAACATATAAAAATTGAAGAGACTTTCCTTAACCTCACAATTTAAGAGGAACAATACACAAGGCCCTAAAAACGGGCTTTAGAACTGATGTCTTCAGCCCCCACACTCAAGTGCCAGGATGAAGCAGTTTCATAAGACAGTATTCATTCAACAGATCTCTATTCAGTGTGAACTAGAACACAGGCGCTGTTTTAGATGCTAGGATACAGCAGTGAATAAAGTTGGTTCAGTCTTTCTCCCATGGAGTGCAATAGTCTGATGGGGAAGACAGTGAAGTAGATTAGTCAAAAAAACCAGGTAAAATTAATAATTACAGAATACTTTATTTAACCAAATCTATTAAAAATATTATCCTTTCAGTATATAATCGAGGTGCGTGTTTGCATGCTCAGCTGCTTCAGTTGTGTCTGACCCTGTGAGGCCCTATGGACTGCAGCCCTCCAGGCTCCTTTGTCCACGGGATTCTCCAGGCGAGAATACTGGAGTGGGTTGCCTCACCTCCTCCACCCAGGGGTCGAACCTGAGACTCTTGTCTCCTGCATAGGCTGGCAGGTTCTTTACCACTAGTGCTACCTGGGAAGCCTCATATAATCAGGATAAACATTATTAATAAGATCTTTTACTTTTTTCATACAAAACCTTTGAAATCTGGTGTCTATTTTACACTTAGAGCATTCAGACTAGACACATTTCAAATGATCAGTAGCTGTGTGTGGCTAGAGGCTACCATATCAGAACAGTTCTAGGTGATAGACAATGGTGGATGGTTCAGGGGAGGAATGGAGAGATTTGAGAGGCTGTTTTGTGAGTGATGCTGACAAGCCTACATGATGGTTTGGATGATAGGGTGATAGAAGACAAGAAGCATCAAGGAAAACTTTGAGGTTCTTGGCCTGAGCAGACTGCTCTGTTTGGTGTCTGTGGTCAGGTCAGATTTTCAGAATGACTTTGCTTAGGGTTCTTCAGATTTCTATTTGGTGGATTCCTCTTCATTTTTCTAGGCTTCTCTTTCTTTAGAAAGACCTTTCTTATTCCAAACAATCTAGAATTATCTCCATCCCTAGAACATGCTTTCCTTTTTTTATTTCTTTTAATGGAATTATTTTAATAACTAATAGTTATAATGATCATTTTAATAATATTACAATTATAGAGTCATTATAATATTAATAGCACCCATTGTAATAGTATATGTTGTTGGGGGATGTAGAATAATTAGCCCCTGCATCACATGGCTCCTGTCCATTGTACATTGCTTTTTTTTTTCTTCTTCTTTTTTAAAAAATTTATTTATTTTTAATTGAAGGATAATTGCTTTACAGAATTTTGTTGTTTTCTGTCAAACCTCAACATGAATCAGCCACAGGTATATATATGGCCCCTCCCTCTTGAACCTCCCTCCCATCTCCCTCCCCATCACACCCCTCTAGGCTGATACTGAGCCCCTGTTTGAGTTCCCTGAGACATAATGCAAATTCCCATTGCTATCTATTTTACGTATGGTAATGTAAGTTTCCATGTTACTCTCTCCATACAGCTCACCCTCTCCCTCCTCCCCTCACCCCGTGTCCATAATTCTCTTCTCTATGTCTGTTTCTCCATTGCTGCCCTGCAAATAAATTCATCAGTACCATCTTTCTACATTCCGTGTATATGTGTTAGTATACGATATTTATCTTTCTCTTTCTGACTTACTTCACTCTGTATAATAGGCTCTAGGTCCGTCCACCTCATTAGAACTGACTCAAATGCATTCCTTCTTATGGATAATATTCCATTATGTATATGTACCACAGCTTCCTTATCCATTCATCTGTTGATGGACATCTAGGTTGCTTCCATGTTCTTGCTATTGTAAATAGTGCTGCAGTAATACTGGGATACATGTGTCTTTTTCAGTTTTGATTTCCTCGTGGTGTGTGCCTAAGACTGGGATTTCTGGGTCATAGGGTGGTTTTATTCCTAGTTTTGTAAGGAATCTCTGTACCGTCTTCCACATTGGCTGTATCAATTTACATTCTTACCAACAACGCAGGAGGGTTCCCTCTTCTTCCCACCCTTTCCAGCGTTTATTGTTTGTAGACTTTTTGATGATAATCATTCTGACCGGTACGCAGTGATAGCTCATTGTAGTTTTGATGTGCATTTCTCTAGTAAGGAGTGATATTGAGCATCTTTTCATGTGTTTGTTAGCCATCTGTATGTCTTCTTTGGAGAAAAGTCTGTTTAGGTCTTTTTCCCACTTTTTGATTGGATTGTTTGTTTTTCTGGTATTGAGTTCTATGAGCTGCTTGTACACTTTGGAAATTAATCCTTTGTTAGTTGTTTTATTTGCTGTTATTTTCTCCCATTCTGAGGGTTGTCTTTTCACCTTGTTTATAGTTTCCTTTGCTGTGCAAAAGCTTTTTAGCTTAATTAAGTCCCACTTGTTTACTTTTGTAGAACATGCTTTTAGATTACTGTTTTATTTTTTATAACTCATCATCACTACCTGACTGTTATTTTGATTATTTGCTGGTTGTTTGTTTACTCTGCTAGACTCTAAGCTTTTGTTCTCTCTCAGTCATTGTAATCCTGTGTACCTGGATCAGTGTGTAGGACAAAGCAAATGCTTCTCAGGCGGTGCTAGTGGTAAAGAACCTGCCTGCCAATGTGGAAGACATAAGAGATCCAAGTTTGAGCCCTGCATTGGGAAGATGCACTGGAGAAGGGCATGGCAACCCACTTCAGTATTCTTGCCTGGAGAATCCCATGGACAGAGGACCCTGGTGGGCTACAGTCCATAGGGTCTCAAAGTGTCGGACATGATTAAAGTGACTTAGCATGCAAGCATGCTTGAATAACTGAAAGGAATTCAGATAAACAAATTATAACTTTTAAAGTTATAACTTTATAAGTTATAAATTAAATTTAGATCAAAATGGAATTTTAAAAATTCCAAAAGTCAAAAGAGAGTAAAGAAAATATCTGTTAACGGAAGAAACGAATTCTTATGACTGATATGATGCTGTTTGGTGTTTTTAAGATTAGCACTGAATACCATCTACTGTGTGCAATGTGCTACTGGGAATAAAAGGTGACTTCTTCCTCATCATATATGTGTATCAGTTCAGTTCAGTTCAGTCACTCAGTAGTGTCTGACTCTTTGTGACCCCATGGACTGCAGCACGCCAGGCCTCCCTGTCCATCACCAACACCCAGAGTTTACCCTAGCTCATGTCCATGGAGTTGTTGATGCCATCCAATGATCTCATCCTCTGTCATCCCCTTCTCTTCCTGTCTTCAATCTTTCCCAGTATCAGGGTCTTTTCCAATGAGTCAACTCTTTGCATCAGGTGGGCAAAGTATTGGAGCTTCAGCTTCAACATCAGTCCTTCCAATGAACACTCAGGATTGATCTCTTTTAGGATGGACTGGTTGGATCTCCTTGCAGTCCAAAGGACTCTCAAGGGTCTTCTCCCACACCGCAGATCAAAAGCATCAATTCTTCGGCACTCAGCTTTCGTTATAGTTCAACTCTCACATCCATACATGACTACTGGAAAAATCATAGCTTTGACTAGATGGACCTTTGTTGGCAAAGTAATGTCTCTGCTTTTTAATGTGCTATCTAGGTTGGTCATAACTTTCCTTCCAAGGAGTAAGCGTCTTTTAATTTCATGGCTGCAATCACCATCTGCAGTGATTTTGGAGCCCCCCAAAATAAAGTCTGACACTGTTTGCACTGTTTCCCCATCTATTTCCCATGAAGTAATGGGATCGGATGCCATGATCTTCGTTTTCTGAATGTTGAGCTTTAAGCCAACTTTTCCACTCTCCTCTTTCACTTTCATTAAGAGGCTCTTTAGTTCTTCTTCACTTTCTGCCATAAGGGTGGTCTCATCTGCATATTTGAGGTTATTGATATTTCTCCCGACAGTCTTGATTCCAGCTTGTGCATCATCCAGCCCAGCGTTTCTCATGATGTACTCTGCATAGAAGTTAAATAAGCAGGGTGACAATATACAGCCTTGACATACTCCTTTTCCTATTTGGAACCACTCTGTGGTTCCACGTCCAGCTCTAATTGTTGCTTCCTGACCTGCATACAGGTTTCTCAAGAGGCAGGTCAGGTGGTCTGGTATTCCCATCTCTTTCAGAATTTTCCACAGTTTTATTGTGATCCACACAGTCAAAGGCTTTGGCATAGTCAATAAAGCAGAAGTAGATGTTTTTGAATATAAACTAGCCATTATGTTAAAGTCTAGGCTTTGCTTTAAAAAAGTGGCTCCCAAAAGTGTAGGTACAGGATTATTTAGGATACATTTCCATGTGTAGTCTATTTTCTGATATCTTTTTTTTTCCTGGTTTATGTTGAGTTTGTGAGTTTCACAATTCTTGTCACACTTGTGACAAATGTGTGGTTAACCTGATGACTTTTGAGTTAGAACATAATTTCCCAAAATCATTTTTTCCATTTGAAGTAAGGACAACTGCTAGTTTCTTGCTGGGGGTTACAGTATTTTATCTTTTTATACAGTAGGTGGAATATTTGTTTGTCAGAGGTTAGTCGGTTCATATAGAAAAGGATGCTGGAGGTAGAACTTACCACTCACGGCTCGTGACCCCCAGTGTAACCCTAAGCAGACTTGTGTCTTAGCATCCATAACATTACTGCAGTGTTTCCTCTGCTGAGACTGGGTCGGTGTTTTTGTTCATTTGAATGTTAGTACTCAGTACACCAGGGCTTCCCAGGTGACTCAGTGGTAAAGAATCTGCCTGCCAGTGCAGGAGATGCGGGTTTGACTCCTGGATTGGGAAGATCCCCTGGAGGAGGAAATGGCAACCAGCTCCAGTATTCTTGCTGGCAAAAATCCCATGAACAAAGTAGCCTGGCAGTTTATAGTCCATGGGATCGCAAAGAGTCTGAGTGACTGAATACACACACGGGCTCCGTGCATTGCATGACATTTGCAAATCCTAGTGAACAACTGAACTCTAAATATGCTTCTGAAAATCCTGTATTTAACATACAGAGAGGACGAAAACAGAGGAAAGGAATGAAGATTTTGTCAATATCAAGGAGAGGGAAATACAAATATTTCTCTAAAGCTGGCTTTGTCCCACAAAGAAACTTCCAGCTCAAAAAGAGGAAGTCTACAACAAGCAAGGTAGGCGTCGGTCTATGAGTTTGAAGGTAGAAGTGTCAGGAAGGATTTGAAAAATCACCTCTTTTATCAGCTGACTGCTGCCCGAAATTCTCCACTTAGGGTTTTGGTCTTTTGATGTAAATCCTTTCTTTTTTTTTTTTTTTTCCTGTCATAATGTAAGTGGAAGATATGTAGTTAAATTGCAGCATCATCCTATAAACTTTAGGACTTTCAGCCATGCTTACTTGGCAGGAAAAGAAAACAAGGAAAATAAAAAACAAAGAAATAAGTTAAGTCAGTACATAAATCATGGCATGAGTGTGTGCCCAGAATGATTGTGAGCAGTTCATGGGATTTCACAGTATTTTGCATCATTTGTTATTTTTTGTTAATGAGAAGATTAATCTCTTCACATGGTATGATATGAACAATGCTAGCTTTAACAATGACTGGATTCTCAAATTTGATTCCAATACTGTTTTATTTTCAAGCGAGTATGAGAATTTTCTGTATAGGAGCTTGCATCCTTCACCTGATTCCATCAATTTTTCTTCTGCTTCTCACTCTATTGTGTTCAACAGTGATTTGGGGCACCTTAGGGAAAGCAGATGAGAGTCACAGGGGAAGGTCCATCCGATTCTTCTCAGTAGCCAGTCAGTTCTCATGTCAAGGAGAGTTATTCATCCCACTCTTCAGGGCTATTGCCTCAAAACTTAGCATCCTGCTTTTGTAGACAGTATAGCCTCTCATTATTATTATCCTAATTAATGCTTCTCATACAGCTCCACAAAATATTAGCACTCAGTGAACCACATTCAAATGGCTGCACTAGTTGAAAAATAATCTTGTTTACTTAGTGAAAATCCTACCTCTGTGCAATGGCACTGATTGCAAAATTGAGTCCAGCCTACTTTTGAGTAAGAGAAGCTCAGAAAGACATTTCAGAGGGTGTTAAGCCCTTTCATTTTCCTTGGCATACTGGGTAGGTGAACAAGGTTAAACTATCCTATAATGCACGTTTCCCTGATTCCATCCTGTTGGAGACTGGTCTCTGCCATTTATAGATTTTTTTTTCTTTCTTTTTTTTTTTTTTTGTAATAAAGATTTTGGCTGTGTCTCATGCAAACTCATGTTTCCAATGAAAAGGTTTATACATGTAAATTATTTAAGAAATATTAATCTGTGGCATACTTAGGTCATATGAACAACAATTAGCTCCAGGAATGAAACTGAATAAGTCAGTTCTGCACTACACCCTGACAAGCTGAAAGGAGCTAAAATGAACAGTTTATGGTGTTGTCAGGTTCTGATGATGGAGCGCAAAAGAAAGAAATCCACTTAAGATTATTGAGAAAGGAGACCAATCAATAGCATACGTTACTAAGATTTTTATACTGAAATTGCAAAGTTTCAAAGAGCTCAATGCTGCCTGGATATTACGACTGTAGACTGTTGTAAGCCTGGGGATTTTCTGTCTGGATACCTGTGACTGATGGGGTCAGGGTGGGCCGAAGTTCAGTAAGACATTTAACCATGGTTTGGTGAATCACGTGTGTATGGAAGTCAGTCTTACGTAGTGAGTACTCCTCAATTACCATGGCTTTCCAAAAGTGGAAATAGAGAATACTCAGGTCATTCAGTTCATCTTCCTATTTTGTTTTTCCATTTCACTCAGAAAAGGACTGAAGTACATTTCATACATATATATCAGAAAACCTTAAATATAAATGAACTATAGTGATAAATCTTCTAAATCCAGGAGTCAAATGAGATCTGTCCAAGAAACCTTAACATTATCTGTCCAAAAAAAGTATTTATAAAAACTGTGTTTCACACTGGAATACGTCTCTATAAAAGCTTTCATCATGGCATTCACACTTTGTCTGCTTCCTATGTGTGTGTATGTATCTGTGCGAGTGTGAGTTGGGAAGGAGGTGTGCACAGATCCTACTCAAGTCTCACCAACTAAGAATCTAGGGGACAGAAGGGTAGGTGGGCGTGTGTCTATTGGAAGTACTATATATGTTGAACAAAATTCTGTAGATTATTCTGTCATGACTTCCTCGTGAAAATTAATGTAACAATATTAATTTTTCACTTTCTAACGTAAAAATTGGGACTCCCTTAGTTGCCCAGTGGTTAGGACTCTGAGCTTCCACTGCAGGGGGCCCGTTTTTGCTCCAAAATCACTGCAGTTAGTGATTGCAGCCATAAAATTAAAAGACACTTACTCCTTGGAAGGAAAGTTATGACCAACCTAGATAGCCTATTCAAAAGCAGAGACATTACTTTGCCAACAAAGGTCCGTCTAGTCAAGGCTATGGTTTTTCCTGTGGTCATGTATGGATGTGAGAGTTGGCCTGTGAAGAAGGCTGAGCACCCAAGAATTGATGCTTTTGAACTGTGGTGTTGGAGAAGACTCTTGAGAGTCCCTTGGACTGCAAGAAGATCCAACCAGTCCATTCTGAAGGAAATCAGCCCTGGGATTTCTTTGGAGGGAATGATGCTGAAGCTGAAACTCCAATACTTTGGCCACCTCATACGAGGAGCTGACTCATTGGAAAAGACTCTGATGCTGGGAGGGATTGAGGCAGGAGGAGAAGGGGACACCAGAGGATGAGATGGCTGGATGGCATCATAGACTCGATGGACTTGAGTCTCATTGAACTCCGGGAGTTGGTGATGGACAGGGAGGCCTGGCGTGCTGCGATTCATGGGGTTGCAAAGAGTCGGACACGACTGAGCGACTGAACTGAACTGAATTGAAGGGGAATTAAGATCCTACATGTCATCTGGCATGGCCAAAAAAAAAACCAAAAAATAAGAATTTGGGTAATGAAATAAAGCCTAATCTCTTAAAAAAAAATTAAGTAAAAATCATACTTTACATAGTGATCCTTAAAATTGTTTCTGAGGATATTGAATAAGTAGATTATGGACCCCAGATACAGAACCTAGTCTAAATTCCTCCTCCCCAGGTGCTCCCCAAATAAGAATTAATCTCTCTTTCTAGATTTGCCAAACACTCCATGCTTTTCTTTTGATATATACTGCCAACTCTCTTGTATTATATTTGCTTTATCTCCATCTGCCTTCTCAGCTAGTATGTGGACTCATGCATGTTTGGAGCAGGGGAGAGAAAGGCAGAGAAGCTATAATTTTTTTCTCCATCTTTCTGACCCTTATATTCCTTTGGCTGGTCAATAGAGTATATTTAATAAATGCTGACTGGATTGGATTAAATATGAAATATTAAGTGGTATTAAAATATGATCAAGCTCCAAACTATTGAATTTTTGTATTATCCTCTCTATTAAAAGATGGTGTTTTAAAATTTTGAACTTAAACCCTAACCAGATAAAATCATAACAGTCAAAATTTTTAAACAATGTAATTCTTCAAAAAGCCGTAACATAAGCTTAATTCACAAGACTCATAACGGAGCCATATCTTTTAGGTAATCATTTGCTAATTTTCTAACTAAATCCCAGTACTAAAACACAAACAATCTTTGGATCTGACAAAACAGTCGAAATTATAGAAAAGCGCCCATTTTCTAAAATCTCACTGTATGTAAAT
The DNA here is from genome assembly GCA_935064755.1 of Tragelaphus eurycerus. Taxonomy (NCBI): domain Eukaryota; kingdom Metazoa; phylum Chordata; class Mammalia; order Artiodactyla; family Bovidae; genus Tragelaphus; species Tragelaphus eurycerus. The sequence continues at coordinate 2,256,796 of CAKXYN010000059.1, read as the reverse complement.
TCATTCTTAAAATTCTGTTTCAATAAAAAGTAGCCAATAATGTTACTGAAAAGTGGGGGTCTGGCTGCTCGCCACTCAAAAGCCAATAAACAGGCCAGTTAGGTGGAAAGGAAAGTGCTTTATTTCAGATGGTGGTAACTGGGAGGTAGGATGGACATCTGTCCAAAGGCCGAGGTCCCCCCTGACAAGCAGGGGGTGAGAGCTTTTATAGATGGAAGGAGGGGGCTACATGCAGAAACAGCACAGCCAGCTCTGACAGTCTTCAGGTTGGTCATCGGTGATCTGACTGCCACCATCTTGTTTGTTTTAGGTACAGTTAATCATCAGTTCCAGGGCTGGTTTGTTGCCATTTCTTTGAGGCCAGTTCTCTGAATCGTGGCAGCTTATGTCCTTCAGTCTGGTCATCACGTGGTTAACTCCTTCCACTTGGTGTTTTAGTGTCTATAAGACAGCTCACGGGATATGGCTCAGAATATCACCTATAGCCCTTGAGAAAGAACTGAAGGTCCTTGACTACGTTTAATGACTACGTTATTATTATTTGGTCTCCTTTAACTGTTTTCCTTTGCTTCTACATGTTCTCGTTTCTCTGATTAAACTTATTCTTTGACTAAAGTTTTCCACAGACAAAAGGCAGGCAGAGAATACGATGAGGGGTGGAGTGGGGCTAGGGCCATAGGGTCCTGTTCCATTTCAAGAGCACAATTCTAATTAGGTAAGAAGAAAAATAAACAATTATAAAACAAATCACCAAGGCAAATGCGTTTTCAAAGATGTGAATCACCAAGTTTAAAAAATATTAGGACAATTTATAAATACTTAAATAGCCTTTGATATAGTCTTGTCTGCGTTGCTTAAAATTTCAGGATCTTTTCTCGTTGCTTAGAAACCAAGGACGTCTGAATAGTAGGACTTGGACAAGCTGCCTAAGGAAATATTTATTATGATTTTAATTCCCTTATTCAAAATCCCCTCTTTATTTCCAGCCCAAAGTCTGGTGTAAAGAGGATAGAAAAGCTCAGAGGTGGTGGGGGGCATAGAAACTCTATAGAGGCTCAGACTGGAATAGCCAGATGCAGAGTGCCTTGGCAGTACAGTGGTTAGGATTCTGGCTCTTTCACTGCTGAGGGCACTGGTTCAATCCCTGGTTATGGAACTAAGATCCCACCAGCCTTGAGGCATATTAAAATAAAAAAAATAATAGAACAGCCATATGACAGCAGACAGGATAGAGAATAATTAACATCAGCCTCCTCATTGTGAGTCCACAGTGAGTACCTTGGTTTGGGCCCTTGGGATAACGCTCATGAATTACACAACCTGATCCTCTGTTCAGAAGTTTTCAGAGGCACTGCTGAGTGTGCTAAAAAAGCATTACTACCTACGCAGAGCATCATGTTTCTGCGTGCTCATAAGCCCAACTTATTTCCGAATGTATTTGGGAAAAATAAAAAACAGATTTACCAGACCACCTGATCTGCCTCTTGAGAAATCTATATGCAGGTCAGGAAGCAACAGTTAGAACTGGTCATGGAACAACAGACTGGTTCCAAATAGGAAAAGGAGTACGTCAAGGCTGTATATTGTCACCATGTTTATTTAACTTATATGCAGAGTACATCATGAGAAATGCTGGACTGGAAGAAACACAAGCTGGAATCAAGATTGCCGGGAGAAATATCAATAACCTCAGATATGCAGATGATACCACCCTTATGGCAGAAAGTGAAGAGGAACTAAAAAGCCTCTTGGTGAAAGTGAAAGTGGAGAGTGAAAAGGTTGGCTTAAAGCTCAACATTCAGAAAACGAAGATCATGGCATCTGGTCCCATCACTACATGGGAAATAGATGGGGAAACAGTGGAAACAGTGTCAGACTTTATTTTTCTGGGCTCCAAAATCACTGCAGATGGTGACTGCAGCCATGAAATTAAAAGACGCTTACTCCTTGGAAGGAAAGTTATGACCAACCTAGAGAGCATATTCAAAAGCAGAGACATCACTTTGCCAACAAAGGCTAGGCTGTGGTCTTGAGAAATCTGACCTAGTCAAGGCTATGGTCTTTCCTGTGGTCATGTATGGATGTGAGAGCTGGACTGTGAAGAAGGCTGAGAGCCGAAGAATTGATGCTTTTGAACTGTGGTGTTGGAGAAGACTCTTGAGAGTCCCTTGGACTGCAAGGAGATCCAACCGGTCCATTCTGAAGGAGATCAGCCCTGGGATTTCTTTGGAAGGAATGATGCTAAAGCTGAAACTCCAGTATTTTGGCCACCTCATGCGAAGAGTTGACTCATTGGAGAAGACTCTGATGCTGGGAGGGATTGGGGGCAGGAGGAGAAGGGGACGACAGAGGATGAGATGGCTGGATGGCATCACTGACTCGATGGATGTGAGTGAGTGACCTCCAAGAGCTGGTGATGGATAGGGAGGCCTGGCGTGCTGCAGTTCACGGGGTCGCAAAGAGTCGGGCACGACTGAGCGACTGATCTGATCTGAAAGAGAGATAGTAAAAATGCAAATGACCATTTTATATCCATTCATATCCTCCTTTGGGAATATTCATTCAAGCCAGGCTCCTGAGGACCCATGTTTATAGCACAGGAGTTCTGTGCTCGAAGCTGGTGAGCACACCACGTCTAGCTCAGCGGCAGTCGGATTTGTTTTCTCCTGGGACTTTAGAATTAGAGTCCATAGCTGGGCACTTGAACTAAGAAGGGATGGAAAACTACACTGAGGAGGCCTTTTTTGAGCTCTATATACAAATAGCAGAGATGCCAATCTTTGGAGAAAAGCCAAAGAATGAAGCAGATTCATAAATAGAGAGAAAAAGCAGGAATGGCCCCCTAAGTTCCAGAGGTGACAGCTCATTCAGGTTCCTGCTTACAAGGGGACCAGTCACATTTCCTGCCATTGTCTTGTCAGATAGTTCTCCCACTCCAAGCTTCTACTAAATTTTCCTTTCCTTTAAGTTAATATTGTGAGTGTGTGTGTGCATGCTGTCGGGTCTGACTCTTGGTGATCCCATGGATTGCAGCCTGCCAGGTTCCCCTGTTCATGGGATACTCCAGGCAAGAATACTGGAGTGAGTTGACATTTCCTCCTTCAGGGGATCTTCCCCACCCAGGAATTGAACCTGAGTCTCCTGCATTGGCAAGGGGTTTCTATTACTTATAACACGAAGACTGCTGACAAAGACAAGATTATTCCATTAGGATATGTTCCCTTAAGCCTCAATTAGGTTGACATTGGAAATGAACAGCATTCTGCTGTCAATTTGTCAGCATTAATTACATGTTGTGGCCCAAGCACTCCTCAGAGCCTAATTGCATACAGCTTGTGACAACAACTCTTAGAGCTGCAGCATGTTGGTTAGTTAGAAGGTCCGAGTATATTCCCTGGAGAATGTAGTGTGTTCCTTCTGTAATGGAAATATTGTCTCTCATGCATGTTATTTTTGCATTAATAATAAAACACAACACAAAAGCTCCAGGCAATAACCAGGTCATGCAAGTTGAAGCCTGCTGCTGCTGCTGCCGCCAAGTCACTTCAGTCGTGTCCGACTCTGTGCGACCCCATAGAAAGCACCAGGCTTCCCCATCTCTGGGATTCTCCAGGCAAGAACACTGGAGTGGGTTGCCATTTCCTTCTCCAATGCATGAAAGTGAAAAGTGAAAGTGAAGTCACTCAGTCGTGTCCGACTCTTAGCCTGGTTGCAGTTTATTTCCCAGACCCAATCAGAGCCTGGTGCCAGCTCTCGAAATGTGGATAAACCAGGAGGAGCCGAGTATTTCCTGCAACTATTCATACAGAGGAGGTGTTCTGCTTCAACTTACCATTTGTTTGTGTAGGTAATGTATCTTGTCCTCTGGAAAAACTAAAAAATTATCTAGTTCTGCTGTCAGACAGCATCTGGCTCACCTAGAACACAGTTGTAGCATCTCTTGTAAATACAGGGAATTCCTTATTTTCCAGCCAGCAGTGAAGGGCATATACGGCTTCTGGATTGTAGCCTAGGTCACATGTGTCAACCTCCATCGTCTCTAAAATAGCTTCATATTTAACTTTTAGATCAGTTTGGACGTGCTACTCTTAGACCATACCATTCATCATCTAAATAGAAACCCTTTCGACAGTAAGATAGTAGTGTTAGTCCCTCAGTCGTGTCCAACTCTTTGTGACCCCATGGACTGTAGCCTGCCAGGCTCCCCTGTCCATGGAATTCTCCAGGCAAGATTACTGGAGTGGGTTGCCATTCCCTTCTCCTTGGGATCTTCCTGACCCAGGGATTGAACCCAGGTTCAATCCAGGAAAACCCAGGTTTTCCCGCATTGCAGGAAAATTCTTTACCATCTTAGCCACTTTAAAAAGGGGTGCTATTAATAGTAAAGCTAGACCACCAAACATAAACTGGGGCTACCATAGGCAAACTGGATGATACAATCACCCTACACTTGGCTTTTGTATTCACAGTTTTTGAGTGACTTAATTTTAACGTAGTAATGATGGTAGCAATGATAATTACCTAGCTAGCATTATTGCCTGTTAGTGTCATTAGTGAATATATATATGTGAATATATATATATGTGAATATATATATGTGAATATATATATATGTATATATATATGAAGTGAAGTGAAGTCGCTCAGTCGTGTCTGACTCTTTGCAACCCCATGGACTGTAGCCCACCAGGCTCCTTGGTCCATGGGATTTTCCAGGCATGAATACTGGAGTGGGTTGCCATTTCCTTCTCCAGGGGATCTTCCCGAGCCAGGGATCGAACCCACATCTCCGGCATTGTAGGCAGACCCTTTACTGTCTGAGCTATATATATCATTAATGTGGACTACTAATGGACCTTTCTATTCTCAATATTGGCATTTACTGTTAGAGGCAGTATTTACAGCAGATAAAAGCATGTCTATAATTATATGCATTATCAGAGTCAAACATACCTGGGCCAAAATATCTTTCCTCACCTTCTCAATATATGACCTTGGAAAGGTTGCTTAGGCTAATACAGTCTCTATATTCTCTAAGTAAACAGTGAATGAATAATGTATATAAATCACATGGCACAAGGCCTAGCTTATAGTCAATAATATGAACTATCGTTACTATGTTGTAGTTAAAATAATATTGGAGAATAGAAATCAAGTTCTCCATTTAAAGTGGAGAAGAGAAATGTTTCCATAAAAGAAATTTTATACAGTGCGTGTAGACCACAGAAGTGTTTACAAGGGGAGAATGGTGTTTGAGACAACAAACCCACAGTCCCTTCATCAGCACTGTGTTGTTCCCACTCAGCAGATCTCATTCATGGTCATTGTTGAGCCATCTATCACGGACCGGCCACAATGCCATGATTTACAGATTTTTGGTAGGGTTGCAGATAAGTTTTCCCATACAGGGCTTCTGGCAGTGAAATCAAAGGCTTGGATCAATAAACTCTGAAACAGTATTGAATTGCTCTTAATCATTTTATTGATGAGGCGGAACAGTTTGATGAATAATAAACTAGTTTCGCCTGAACCCTACCTGCTCCTCTTGTAAACTCTGTTTTTGCAGGAGCCCACTCCTATAATTTATTGATAAGAAATCTAGTGTGGAGTGCTGATGATCTGCATTTAGAGTTTTAACAGTGATATTAATGAGGGCAGACAACATGGATGATGATGATAATTCACCTAATGTGCATCAGAAACAGACTTGACAACTTGATTTTGTTCTCATTGTCTCAATTAATTCTAGTTAAATACATGACTTAGACAAGGGTCAAAAGTATCATTGCTTAGTAAAGATTCCGAATTTTCTGGTGCCAAGAAGTATTTTCCTCGAATCTTTTTCAGTTGAACCTAAATCTTGGAATACAATTATTTTTGAGGAGAAGGATGTAGATTTAGTAGATTTTTGGCCAACTTCTAGTTCTTAAGGTAGTTTGTTAAGGTCCTCGGCTTTATCTCAGCTCTCTTCCTGACTGAGATGGGAACTACGGGAGCCACGTGAGTGTTAAAACCCCCACCTGCCTTCACTTTCAGGACCTGGACTTCTATCAGGAGCTGATGGCCCTGTGGACAACCTAAGCCTCATTTCCTACTTTCTACTCTGGGTTTCAAATTCTTTACTGTTTCTGTAGCCAGTGATTTCCAATTCCATCTTCCAGTTTTGACTTTGGTGTAATTATATCTGATATATTTTATCCAAGATTTATAAGTGTTTGGAATAAGACCAAGGACCCATCAGCTTAGTTTCCAGATTTTGCTATAAAGAGGATTTGACGTCTCCTGATTTTCAGATCTCCCAGAATGCTATGTGTAATGTTTATCATCAACAGGAATTGGCAATGGAAACCAGAGCCAGGATCTAAAATCTCAGAGTCCATCACAATGGGAGAGGTTATTTGGGAAAACAAAGCAAAATGGTCTCCTACTCTAAAATATATACTATCTGGAATAAAAGGCACAAACCTTAGACTCTGATGCCAGTGAGACTGAAAATTTTAAACTTTGGAGAATAATTGACGTTACTTGTTTTACCAGGAATAGCACAGTAGGTCAGGTAGGATTTGTGGGAAATTCAAGGTGTTGCCTGTGGAGTGTTCACTTTTGAGTAGGACTGTGGTGGTCACCCCCAGGAAGTCACACCAGCACCAGTGCCACCCTCCTGGGCCCTGGAGCACAGTCAGGAGGGAGATGCAGGCTCCCCCTTGCTGTGTCAGGGTTCCTACCAGTGAGTCACACTGTTCTCACTTTCTTAGGTTGTACAGAGTTTAAACAAGTTTTCTATTTGGATACTTTAATTATTGTACTTAGCACCTTAATTGTGTCTTCCCACAAAACGTGAATCGGTGTAAAAGCATTTTGTTTCCTTAAACACACAGGCTCTGCTTTGTGCAGGGTTTTCCCATCCCCCCTTTCCTGCAGGTTCGATTGGCCGGTTCTCTGAGGCTCGGTGAAAGCGCTGGGCAGCTCAAGGAGAGCGGTGCTCTGACAGGGACTGATGAGGCTCAGAGCAGCGGGATGTGCAGAGACTAACAATATTCTTTTCTTTTTTGGCGTTCAACAAGCATCAGCTTACACTGTGAATGAATACATATTGGAAGGTTATTGAAGGAAGTGAGCACAGCTTTGCCCACTGCGTAAGTTCATAGGCTTCCTAGAGGAAGGCAGGCTGAAGAGTGTTCTGGGGTGCTGGGACTTGTATCTTAAGAGTCAGGCGTTTATCTGTCCTGCTGCCTCTCATAGAACGGAGAGGAGGAACTAGGGCGAACCAAGGTGAGATTTTCACACACTTCCCCTGCCCTCTTCTGCCTTTTCCTCAGCACTACCTTGTCAAAAAAGGCAAGTTAGGAGACAGCCCAAGTGTTGATTGATGGATAAATGAATAAACAGAACACAGTGGAATATTACTCAACCATGAAAAAGAATAAAATTGTGACACACGTTAAAAAAGGATGGATCCTAAAACATTATGCTAAGTGAAATAAACCAGACACAAAAGGACAAATATGATATGGTTCCATTTACATGAAATAACCTGGAAGAAACAAATACATAGACATGGAAAGTAGACTAGAGGTGACCACAGTTTAGGGGAAGGAGAGAATAAAGAATTATTGTTTAATGGGTACAGAGGTTCTCTTTGGAGTATGAAAAAATTTTGGAGATGGGTGGTGGTGATGGTTGCACAATTTTGTGGAAGTAATTAATATCCCTGAACCTTGCACATAAAAGTGGTTAACACAGCAAATGTTATGTTATATGTATTTTAACATATATACACACAAAGACAAGTTAAGGAGGCCATCATTTCTGGAAAGATGTAGTAGGTATGTTTTTCTCTGTTTCTCCAAGTACAGCTATATGTGGTTATATAAGCTGTAAGGACAGGATATATAAAACATAAGCCTATGAAAGGTAGAAAGAAACAGGCAATTCACCAGGAGCCTTAGCTTCAAGCACTGAGACAACTGCGAGTTCTGTGGATTTTCTTTTTGTCTCATGTGTCCCAGACTGAGTGTGGAAGAAGTCAGCAGCCTGCAGTTGCCGGCAAAAAAAAATTAAAAAATCCCTACAGAAGTCAGCTTGTCCTTGAAGATGCTAGTGCAAAATTTCATGTGGAAGAGGGTGGAGCTGGAGCTGGCAAAAGGCCGACTCTGTCCCTGGGCCGAGAGAAGAGCCCCTGGTATTACTGTGGCTACAAAACCTGCTGAAAGCTTGTCAAAGACAGAATCAACTCCCCTAAACTCCTCCCTCCTTGAGACAGTACGAAGCCTCTGCTTTCATCTGAATGTATTCAAAATGTTACCTCCTCACTCATTTCTAACTTTCTTAGAAAATTTTCAAAGACTGGTTTGTTATTATATGTAGTGAAGGACTCCTTGATTATGGTAGCTCAATGCAATGCCTTGAGAGACCTGGCAACCCAAGTAGTTATATCTAAAGTAAAAGGGGTTACTGTGGAGAATTTATACCCAGACCTATAGTATGCCAGTACTTTCAGTTGCTCAGTTGCATCTGACTCTTTGCAACCCCATGGACTGTAGCCCACCAGGCTCCTCTGTCCATGGGACTCTCCAGGCAAGAGTACTAGAGTGGGTTGCCATTTCCTTCTGCAGGGGATCTTCCCGATCCAGGGATCGAGCCTGTGTCTGCTGCATTGCAGGCAGATTCTTTACCACTGAGCCACTAGGGAAACCTTAGTATGGCTGTACTTTTATACAAAGACTCAGGAATTCCTAAAATTCGAACTGTCATCCTTGATGAAGATTTGCCAACTTTGGATCCTATGAGAAGAACAAAGTTCAACACAAAAGAAGATTCCAGACACCTTTTCTTTGCTTCTTCAACAGTAGGGCACAGAGTGAGCTCAAGCTGAACCTTGTTTATGTCCCTCCCTATCTTTGTTGTCCTGGACGGCCTGCTGAACTCTTCTCTGTGCGTTTGTTTTCTCATCTGTAAAATGGGAATGATAGTAACAATAATGATTCTTCTAAACAATGAAAGTCAAGTTAGTTGCTTATCAAATTAGATCAGATCAGTTGCTTAGTCGTGTCCGACTCTTTGCCACCCCATGAATCGCAGCACGCCAGGCCTCCCTGTCCATCACCAACTCCTGGAATTCACTCAGACTCACGTCCATCAAGTCAGTGATGCCATCCAGCCATCTCATCCTCTGTCATCCCCTTCTCCTCCTGCCCCCAATCCCTCCCAGCATCAGCGTCTTCTCCAATGAGTCAACTCTTCGCATGAGGTGGCCAAAGTACTGGAGTTTCAGCTTTAGCATCATTCCTTCCAAAGAAATCCCAAGGCTGATCTCCTTCAGAATGGACTGGTTGGATCTCCTTGCAGTCCAAGGGACTCTCAAGAGTCTTCTCCAACACCACAGTTCAAAAGCATCAATTCTTCGGCTCTCAGCCTTCTTCACAGTCCAGCTCTCACATCCATACATGACCACAGGAAAGACCATAGCCTTGACTAGGCGAAACTTTGTTGGCAAAGTAATGTCTCTGCTTTTGAATATGCTATCTAGGTTGGTCATAACTTTCCTTCCAAAGAGTAAGCATCTTTTAATTTCATGGCTGCAGTCACCATCTTCAGTGATTTTGGAGCCCAGAAAAATAAAGTCTGACACTGTTTCCACTGTTTCCCCATCTATTTCCCATGAAGTGATGGGACCGGATGCCATGATCTTTGTTTTCTGAATGTTGAGCTTTAAGCCAACTTTTTCCCTATCCACTTTCACTTTCATTAAGAGGATTTTTAGTTCCTCTTCACTTTCTGCCATAAGGGTGGTATCATCTGCATATCTGAGGTTATTGATATTTCTCCTGGCAATCTTGATTCCAGCTTGTGTTTCTTCCAGTCCAGCGTTTCTCATGATGTACTCTGCATATAAGTTAAATAAACAGGGTGACAATATACAGCCTTGACATACTCCTTTTCCTATTTGGAACCAGTCTGTTGTTCCATGTCCAGTTCTAACTGGTTCTTCCTGACCTGCATACAGATTTCTCAAGAGGCAGATCAGGTGGTCTGGTATTCTCATCCCTTGAAGAATTTTCCACAGTTTATTGTGATCCACACAGTCAAAGGCTTTGGCATAGTCAATGAAGCAGAAATAGATGCTTTTCTGGAACTCTCTTGTTTTTTCTATGATCCAGCGGATGTTGGCAATTTGATCTCTGGTTCCTCTGCCTTTTCTAAAACCAGCTTGAACATCAGGAAGTTCACGGTTTGGAGAATTTTGAGCATTACTTTACTAGCATGTGAGTTGAGTGCAATTGTGCAGTAGTTTGAGCATTCTTTGGCATTGCCTTTCTTTGGGATTGGAATGAACACTGACCTTTTCCAGTCCTGTGGCCACTGCTGAGTTTTTCCAATAAAAAACACTTGGAAAGCAGAATCCTCTTTATCTTAAGAATATTTCAGAAAAACCTGTTCAGCTATCTGTAGACACTAGAAGGACTTCTCTGTCGAAAGCAGTGTCCAGTACGAGCACCAGCAGTGAGTACTCTCTGAGCTACAGAGTACCCAGAAGTGCTTATGTTCTCATCCCTGAAGGCCAGGGATCCACACTGCCTAGTCTCACACACTATTTTTGACGGTTTACAAATGTAGCCACTCTCTCATCTCAGGCTGGAATATCCCAGTGGCAGAGCCTCTTCATTAAAGGCTCTGAACATCACATCATCCGTTATTTATATATCTCTCTGGGAGGATATGAGGATTATTTTGGCTTCCTCAAATCTAATTAAGCCATGAAACCACCTTATAGAGTGGACTATTTATCCTTATCTTGCAAGTTATGAAACCTTAGGGGTTAAGTGATTATGTTCAGCTTACCAATTTAAACATGGGCAAGTATAAACAAAATTCAACACTTATTCCACATTTTATCCACCATGTTCTATTCTCCTGGAACCAACAAAGAAGAATTTAGCTCTCCTATTCTTTGTACTTGCTTTTTTCCCCTTTTCCCCTCCAATCGTTATCTGAATTCAAGGTGGTAGAATTCAGAGTGGGCTCAGAGGTAAAAAATCCACCTGCCATGCAGGAGATGCAGGTTTGATCCCTGGGTCAGAAAGATCCCCTGGAGGAGGGAATGGCATCCCACTCCAGTATTCTTGCCTGGGAAATCCCACGGGCAGAGGAGGCTGGTGGGCTACAGTCCATAGGTTTGCAAAAGAGTTAGACATGACTTAGCAGCTAAACAACAAGAAACGTGTAGGATAAGAGATCACTTTTGGAGGGGTCTAGACCTTCAATTTGGAGAAGGCAATGGCACCCCACTCCAGTACTCTTGCCTGGAAAATCCCATGAATGGAGGAGCCTGGTGGGCTGCAGTCCATGGGGTCGCTAAGAGTCGGACACGACTGTGTGACTTCACTTTCACTTTCACTTTTCACTTTCATGCATTGGAGAGGAAATGGCAACCCACTCCAGTGTTCTTGCCTGGAGAATCCCAGGGATGGGGAAGCCTGGTGGGCTACCTTCTATGGGGTCACAGAGTCGGACACAACTGAAGTGACTTAGCAGTAGCAGCAGCAGCAGACATTCAATTAAGAAAGCCTCTAAATAAGGACAGATCACAGAATTTCCTTAATCTATACATGGTTTCAATTAGGTGGTGGTTAGTTAAAATACACTTAAAGGAAAACCTAAGTCATAAGTTAATGAACTTTGTCATTAAATTTGTCATTTATTTCACCTGCTGTGAAAGGAGAACCGTACAATTTCATTCTGGGGTATCTTTTCTTGGTTATTTACATGAATTATTTATCTTATGTCTGGAAATTTAATACATGTCATAGAGCTGCAAATTACACAATCCATCTTGGGCTTTGTAGTTTGCTATCTAAATGGGTAATCAATCTCAGTTATTAGTTTTATTTATTGAACCCGGCTCAGGAAGTAGCAGCTTGACCCCATTTTACGCTGTGTTAAAAACACAGATATGGTCAGTCCAAGATGTTGGATGCGGTGAAGGTAAAAAGAAAACCAATGTAAGTGAAAGGTCAATTAATAAATGCTGTGCCAATCCTATATGTCAGGATTGTGGATGGAGAGTAATGTATTGCCCCTAAAAAGGCAGAAATCAGAACACGCTGGCCAGTAGGGAAAAACACTGAATAAACATATGGCTTCAAGAGTCATTCTGAATCAGTGAAACAAACTGGAAATTTTAAGAAATGAGCTCTTAGATGTACAAAACCAATCAGCTTCCTCTTATATGATAATTAAAATAATAATAATAATGTTGGTTTCTATCCCAGGAGCCTTAAACAAAGTGCAATGGAGTTATGCAGTTAGCTTAGTAAGTTCAATGACTGCCCAGGAAAGGATAATGAAATTCTTTCTGACTTGATTTTTGTAGGACTGTCTTTCATTTGAAGGGGAAAATGCAGAATAACGGAAGGAAAAACTTAGACCCTGTGACAGTCATCTGAGCTCAGAGAGGAAGCGGAAGGAGGATGGGTCACAAAAATTAAAAAAAACCATTCAGAAGTCTCTGGACACACTCAGGTATTTACATCCCCCCTCCATATGATGACATGTTTTTCACTCAACTCTTTAAAACAGCCTGCAATTTTAAGTTTCCAAACTGCTACACAGTTAACTTTTATTAAATAGAATGTTCTGTAGAATCCCATGAACTTGGGCAGTATGGCAGTATGGCAGACAGAAAGAATGATGTGATGTAGTCACCACGTTAGCTTTAAAGCTATTTTTTAAAAAATAATTTTATTTGTTTATTCACTTTTCTAATTTTTGGCGGTGCTGGGTCCTTGTTGCTGCATGCAGGCTTTCCCTGGTTGCGGCAAGCATGGGCTCCTCTCTAGCTGTGGTACACAACACAGGCTTCCCACTGCGGTGGTTTCTCTTGCAGAGTGTGGGCTTCAATAGTTGTGGTGTACGGGCTTAGTGACCTTGTGGCTTGTGAGACCATCTCAGATCAGGGATCGAACCTGTGTCTCCTGCATTGGCAGGCAGGTTCTTTACCACTGAGGCACCAGGGAAGCTCCCTTTAAAGTTATTTTTATCTCAGTGTTCACAAATGTCTTTTCTCAGGCAGCAAGGCCTTTGAAGCAAGGCCTGCTTCACTCTGCCGAGAACATTCTCTTTGCTCATCCTCCCTGTACTCTTCCTATTAAACTCCTACTCAACCTTCAAATTCCAGTGTAAAATCCCTTTCCAGAAAAACTGTAATTCTCCAGAGTAACTCAGATTCCTTTGTCTCGTAAACATATCACAAGGCCTTCTTCCACAGCAGTAATTTCATGGAATTATTTTATTAATATCTCTCTCCTCTAAGGGAAAGTAAGTTCCATGAGGCCAGGGGTCATGCTTGCTATTTCTCATCACTTTGCCACTAGTTTTTAGCATGGTGCTTAGAACATAGCAAGAACCTGATTAATGTTTTGAATAAATGACTGAAAAGCAAGAGCAATTGTGGTTTTGGATTTGGTGAGAAGAGGAACCCAAAGCACAGCTTCTATGCCTTTCAAAACCATTATAGGTTTTGAAGTTCTTATGACCAATACAAAGCGACAAGTTCTCCATAGCCCTCTAGCTCCAGGATGACTGCAAAGTTCACAATGAAAGTGTCTGGCTAATTTGGACGTAACTATGAAAGATGTTTGGATGGTTGACTCATTATTGTCTGAGAAATACCTAACTGGCTTTAAAATTAGTAGTGGCTATATATTTGTCATTTGTTCAGAAGAAGGGAAGAAGAGAAATTGATATGGACCTATTGAACGTCTCGGCTACTCATTATCACATCATTCCTGCTTTTCCCACTATTGTAACATCTTCAGGTCTTCCATGACATATTTTATTCTCTAGTGAGACAGGAGAGATCAGCAAGCCCACCATCTTATGGAGATTAGAAAACAGGACTTCCTTTTGTTCCATGACCCCAAAGCCCCTTGTGGCCTTTAGTTCTGCTTTCCTTTGTCAGGGACGGTATCACCTTTGGGTTTCCTCTTTAAAACTGCAAAGGAAATTCAAGATTTAGTTCCTTTTCCGCTGGCTGCTTGGCGTCGTGACAAATCTCAGCTATTGTTTTAAAGATCAATATAAAGTTGAGGAGTAAAAGTTGAGACTTGAGTGAGAAGCTCTTTGTGAAATTTCTTTTTTATTTTAAATTAAATTTTATTTTGCTTAACTTTACAATATTGTATTGCTTTTGCCATACATCAAGATGGATCCGCCACAAGTATGCATGTGTTCCCCATCCTGAACCCTCCTGTGAAATTTCATTTCATCTTGTCTTCAGTTAATTCAATACATGTTTGCTGCAAAGCTATGATACAGAAGACACTGTGATATGTGTTAGCTGATTAAAAAAGATTCACAGTCCAAGGGGAGAAGCAAAATTGAGCCAGCTGTATAAGGCAGACAGTAATAAGTATTATAATAAGAGTACAAGGGAAGTTCTATGGGAACATAGGGGAGGGAGAGATTAATTCCAGTTTAGGGATTTGGGGAAGGCTTTGTGAAGAAATTTGCACCTTGAAGATGGATTTATAATGATGAAACAATTTCAGTGAGCTTAAAGAGAAAAGAGAGGCTCTTTTAGGCAGTAGGAACAAGGGGAACCTAGACAAGAAGGTGGGAGAGCACTGGAAATGTTTTGGAAATCTTTGATAATACTGTGGAACTGGAGTTCTCAATGTTTAGAGTATAAGGGGTGAGATGATAAATGTAGATTGAATCTGTAGAGTAGGCTTTAAATGTTAAGCAAGACAGTTAGAACTTTATGGATAGTGTCTGTTCAGGTAAGATTACCTTTATCAGAGTTTCTAGAAGTTTTAGTTTAGAATGATTTCAGATAGCTGGAATTCTATTCTGATGAGATAGTGAGAGATGAGCCAGGGGTGGGGAGATCAGCCCAATTTCTTAGGTCTTACATTTAGTCTCTAGGAGTTTCTGACTCTAACCTAACTGAGATGGGTACACGGGCTTTGTTGGTTGGAAGGGGGTGTGGATAAATGATATTCAGATTGCATCAAAATGTATTATTTACAAAAGCAGCTGGTTGCCTGGTGTCCTGGTTGAGAGTGACTTTGGATCTTCCAGCCCCAAGAAAGCCAATGGAGAGGAACAATGCCTTTTTCCTCTGCCTTGCAAGTCTGCGTGACCTCTTTTTCAGGACTCAAAGCATGACTCAGGGTCACCCATGGATTTTTGAAGTTCATTTCAGCTTTGCAGATTTTGTTGTTGGCATTTCCTCCCATAGTCTTGTCAATAGGTTATGTGACTGTTTTTGTCCCTCCCTGCCCCAAGTGTCCTTTATATATTTACTATTGCTGTAAAATTGAGAAAAGCTGACTCTTAGGCTGCAATCCAGCTTTCACCTCAGACCTGAAATGAGCACACGATATTTTGAAGTTCTTTTTGGTGATTTCATGGTTCAACAATAAGAGAAATAAAAAGAAAGTCTTGATATATTTCTTGTATGGGATCATTTAAAAAATCTGACAGGACCAAAGTAGAGTTGGAAGATCACCTGGACCACTATTGTAGCATCCCAGAGAGAGTGATCAGGGAATGAACTCAGGAGAAATGGAGAAGAGAGGGATGGACATGAGATTTGTCAGAGGGGCAGAATATGCAGAGGTTCTTACTGACTGGGCTTCCCAAGTGGCTCAGTGGGTAAAGAATCTGCCCACAATGCAGGAGACCCAGCAGATAAGGGTTTGATCCCTGGGTCAGGAAGATCCTCTGAGAAGGAAATGGCAACCCACTCCAGTATTCTTGCCTGGGAAATTCCGTGGACAGAGGAGCCTGGTGGGCTACGATCCACAGAGCTGCAAAGAGTCAGACATGACTAAACAACTAAGCATGCATGCACTGTTGACTGGATGTAAGAACTGAGATAGCGGGCAGATTTGCAATATCACCCCGGTTTCTGGCTTCAATGCCTGAGCAGAAAGAGGAAAGTGCCACTCAAAAGAATGGGGACTCTGTGACAACCTAGAGGGGTGGGATGGGGTGGGAGGGAGATTCAAGAGGGAGAGGATGTATGTATACCTATAGCTGATTCATGTTGACGTATGGCAGAAACCAATGCTATATTGTAAAGCAATTATCCTTCAGTTTAAAGTAAAAGAAAAAGGTAAAAAACAAAAAGAATGGGGAATGTGAAAGAAAACACAGACTTTTACTAGGCCAGTCATGACCTCATTTGAATAGGCTGAGGTTGAAGGATCTGTGAAATGTTTAGATGCATATACAAGCACTGGGAGGAAAGCACATGGAATTCAAGCTTAGAAGATGTATCTGGCCTAAATGTGACGGTCATTATTATATTACAGTTTATAACAAGGAACTGAATGGATGTACCAAAGGTCAGCACATAGAATATGAAAACAAGAAAGCCAAGGACAGAAGCTTCAAGACCATGGAATGAAAGACCATGAGCACTCTCACTTAGGAATGTTTAAAATGTTCAAAGGGATACAAGAAGGAGTAGAGTTCCCACTTCAAGAACTGGATATTTTGTGGGGAGAAAGAGCATCCAGATATGAAAGAAGGAGCATGCAGACATTTTAAGCAACAAAAGACAATGTTGTTAATATAAAAGTCAACAGATTAAACAACCGAGTAGATGCAGATGAAGAGAAAATTAATGAATTGTTAAATATTCCTGATGAGACCACACAGAATGCAGAACAGAAAAATAGATAGGAAATGTGGAGGATGTGGAATTTCAGGTCCATGAATCAAGGCAAATTGGAAGTGGTCAAACAGGAGATGGCAAGAGTGAATGTCAACATTCTAGGAATTAGCGAACTAAAATGGACTGGAATGGGTGAATTTAACTCAGATGACCATTATATCTACTACTGTGGGCAGGAATCCCTCAGAAGGAATGGAGTGGCCATCATGGTCAACAAAAGAGTCCGAAATGCAGTACTTGGATGCAATCTCAAAAACGACAGAATGATCTCTGTTCGTTTCCAAGGCAAACCATTCAATGTAACAGTAATCCAAGTCTATGCCCCAACCAGTAACGCTGAAGAAGCTGAATGGTTCTATGAAGACCTACAAGACCTTTTAGAACTAACACCCAAAAAAGATGTCCTTTTCATTATAGGGGACTGGAATGAAAAAGTAGGAAGTCAAGAAACACCTGGAGTAACAGGCAAATTTGGCCTTGGAATACGGAATGAAGCAGGGCAAAGACTAATAGAGTTTTGCGAAGAAAATGGACTAGTCATAATAAACACCCTCTTCCAACAATACAAGAGAAGACTCTACACATGGACATCACCAGATGGTCAACACCGAAATCAGACTGATGATATTCTTTGCAGCCAAAGGTGGACAAGCTCTATACAGTCAGCAAAAACAAGACCAGGCGCTAACTGTGGCTCAGACCATGAACTCCTTATTGCCAAATTGAGACTTAAATTGAAGAAAGTAGGGAAAACCACTAGACCATTCAGGTATGACTATATCAAATCCCTTATGATTATACAGTGGAAGTGAGAAATAGATTTAAGGGCCTAGATCTGATAGATAGAGTGCCTGATGAACTATGGAATGAGGTTCATGACATTGTACAGGAGACAGGGACCAAGACCATCCCCATGGAAAAGAAATGCAAAAAAGCAAAATGGCTGTCTGGGGAGGCCTTACAAATAGCTGTGAAAAGAAGAGAAGCAAAAAGCAAAGGAGAAAAGGAAAGATATAAACATCTGAATGCAGAGTTCCAAAGAATAGCAAGAAGACATAAGAAAGCCTTCTTCAGCAATCAATGCAAAGAAAGAAGAAAACAACAGAATAGGAAAGACTAGGGATCTCTTCAAGAAAATCAGAGATACCAAAGGAACATTTCATGTAAAGATGGGCTCGATTAAGGACAGAAATGGTATGGACCTAACAGAAGCAGAAGATATTAAGAAGAGATGGCAAGAATACACAGAAGAACTGTACAAAAAAGAGCTTCACGACCCAGATAATCACGATGGTGTGATCACTGACCTAGAGCCAGGCATCCTGGAATGTGAAGTCAAGTGGGCCTTAGAAAGCATCACTACGAACAAAGCTAGTGGAGGTGATGGAATTCCAGTGGAGCTATTCCAAATCCTGAAAGATGATGCTGTGAAAGTGCTGCACTCAATATGCCAGCAAATTTGGAAAACTCAGCAGTGGCCACAAGATTGGAAAAGGTCAGTTTTCATCACAATCCCAAAGAAAGGCAATGCCAAAGAGTGCTCAAACTACCACACAATTGCACTCATCTCACACACTAGTAAGATCAGATCAGATCAGATCAGTCGCTCAGTCGTGTCCGACTCTTTGCGACCCCATGAACTACAGCACGCCAGGCCTCCCTGTCCATCACCAACTCCTGGAGGTCACCCAGACTCACACCCATCAAGTCAGTGATGCCATCCAGCCATCTCATCCTCTGTCGTCCCCTTCTCCTCCTGCCCTCAATCCCTCCCTGCATCAGAGTCTTCTCCAATGAGTCAACTCTTCGCATGAGGTGGCCAAAATAATGGAGTTTCAGCTTTAGCATCATTCCTTCCAAAGAAATCCCAGGGCTGATCTCCTCCAGAATGGACTGGTTGGATCTTCTTGCAGTCCAAGGGACTCTCAAGAGTCTTCTCCAACACCACAGTTCAAAAGCATCAATTCTTCGGCGCTCAGCCTTCTTCACAGTCCAGCTCTCACATCCATACATGACCACAGGAAAGACCATAGCCTTGACTAGGTCAGATTTCTCAAGACCACAGCCTAGCCTTTGTTGGCAAAGTGATGTCTCTGCTTTTGAATATGCTCTCTAGGTTGGTCATAACTTTCCTTCCAAGGAGTAAGCGTCTTTTAATTTCATGGCTGCAGTCACCATCTGCAGTGATTTTGGAGCCCAGAAAAATAAAGTCTGACACTGTTTCCATTGTTTCTCCATCTATTTCCCATGTAGTGATGGGACCAGATGCCATGATCTTCATTTTCTGAATGTTGAGCTTTAAGCCAACCCTTTCACTCTCTCCACTTTCACTCTCATCAAGAGGCTTTTTAGCCCCTCTTCATTTTCTGCCATAAGAGTGGTGTCATCTGCATATCTGAGGTTATTGATGTTTCTCCCAGCAATCTTGATTCCAACTTGTGTTTCTTCCAGCCCAGCATTTCTCATGATGTATTCTGCATATAAGTTAAATAAACATGGTGACAATATGCAGCCTTGACGTACTCCTTTTCCTATTTGGAACCAGTCTGTTGTTCCATGTGCAGTTCTAACTGTTGCTTCCTGACCTGCATATAGGGTTCTTAAGAAGCAAGTCAGGTGGTCTGGTATTCCCATCCCTTGAAGAACTTTCCACAGTTTATTGTGATCCACACAGTCAAAGGCTTTGGCATAGTCAATAAAGCAGAAATAGATGTTTTTCTGGAACTCTCTTGCTTTTTCCATGATCCAGCGGATGTTGGCAATTTGATCTCTGGTTCCTCTGCCTTTTCTAAAACCAGCTTGAACATCAGGAAGTTCACGGTTCACATATTGCTGAAGCCTGGCTTGGAGAATTTTGAGCATTACTTTACTAGCGTGTGAGATGAGTGCAATTGTGCGGTAGTTTGAGCATTCTTTGGCATTGCCTTTCTTTGGGATTGGGATGAAAACTGACCTTTTCCAATCTTGTGGCCACTGCTGAGTTTTCCAAATTTGCTGGCATACTGAGTGCAGCACTTTCACAGCATCATCTTTCAGGATTTGGAATAGCTCCACTGGAATTCCATCACCTCCACTAGCTTTGTTCATAGTGATGCTTTCTAAGGCCCATTTGACTTTACATTCCAAGATGTCTGGCTCTAGGTCAGTGATCACACCATCATGATTATCTGGGTCGTGAAGCTCTTTTTTGTACAGTTCTTCTGTGTATTCTTGCCACCTCTTCTTAATATCTTCTGCTTCTGTTAGGTCCATACCATTTCTGTCCTTTATGGAGCCCATCTTTGCATGAAATGTTCCTTTGGTATCTCTGATTTTCTTGAAGAGATCCCTAGTCTTTCCCATTCTGTTGTTTTCCTCTATTTCTTTGCATTGATCACTGAAGAAGGCTTTCTTATGTCTTCTTGCTATTCTTTGGAACTCTGCATTCAGATGTTTATATCTTTCCTTTTCTCCTTTGCTTTTTGCTTCTCTTCTTTTCACAGCTATTTGTAAGGCCTCCCCAGACAGCCATTTTGCTTTTTTGCATTTCTTTTCCATGGGGATGGTCTTGATCCCTGTCTCCTGTACAATGTCACGAACCTCATTCCATAGTTCATCAGGCACTCTATCTATCAGATCTAGGCCCTTAAATCTATTTCTCACTTCCACTGTATAATCATAAGGGATTTGATTTAGGTCATACCTGAATGGTCTAGTGGTTTTCCCTAATGCCCCGCCTTCCCGCAACCGGCGCACAATGAAGAGCGCCCCGCCTTCCCGCAACCGGCGCACAATGAAGAGCACCCCGCTGGCTGAGCTGCGCACTAATAGCGCGGCCCAGAGGAGCTACCCCACGACCGAGGAAGGACAGCGGTGAGGGCCAGCGCACTAAGCACAGCGGAGAAGAGCTACCCCACGACCGAGGTCAGGAAGGGCGGCGGTGAGGAGAGACCCCTCGTCCAAAGTAAGGTGTGATGGCTGTGCTTCGCTGGCCGGGAGCAGCCGGGACGATATACCTCACGCCCAAGGTAAGAGAAACCCAAGTAAGACAGTAGGTCTTGAAAGAGGGCTGCTGCTGCTACTGCTAAGTCGCTTCAGTCGTGTCCGACTCTGTGCGACCCCATAGACGGAAGCTCACCAGGCTCCCCCGTCCCTGGGATTCTCCAGGCAAGAATACTGGAGTGGGTTGCCATTTCCTTCTCCAATGCATGAAAGTGAAAAGTCAAAGTGAAGTCGCTCAGTCGTGTCCGACTCTTAGCGACCCCACGGACTGGAGCCTACCAGGCTCCTCCATCCATGGGATTTTCCAGGCAAAAGTACTGGGGTGGGGTGCCATTGCCTTCCCCGTGAAAGAGGGCATCAGAGGGCAAATACACTGAAACCATTCTCACAGAAAACTAGTCAATCTAATCACACCAGGACCACACCCTTGTCTAACTCAATGAAATTAAGCCATGCCCGAGGGGCAACCCGGGATGGGCGGGTCATGGTGGAGAGATATGACAGGGTGTAGTCCGCTGGAGAAGAGAATGGCAAACCACTTCAGTATTCTTGCCTTGAGAACCCCATGAACAGTATGAAAAGACAAAATGATAGGATACTGAAAGAGAAACTCCCCAGGTCAGTAGGGGCCCAATATGCTACTGGAGATCAGTGGAGAAATAACTCCAGAAAGAATGAAGGGATGGAGCCAAAGCAAAAAGAATACCCAGCTGTGGATGTGTCTGGTGATAGAAACAAAGTCCGATGCTGTAAAGAGCAATATTGCATAGGAACCTGGAATGTCAGGTCCATGAATCAAGGCAAACTGGAAGTGGTCAAACAAGAGATGGCAAGAGTGAAAGGAATTAGCGAACTCAAATGGACTGGAATGGGTGAATTTAACTCAGATGACCATTATATCTACTACTGTGGGCAGGAATCCCTCAGAAGGAATGGAGTGGCCATCATGGTCAACAAAAGAGTCCAAAATGCAGTACTTGGATGCAATCTCAAAAATGACAGAATGATCTCTGT
The DNA here is from genome assembly GCA_935064755.1 of Tragelaphus eurycerus. Classification (NCBI taxonomy): domain Eukaryota; kingdom Metazoa; phylum Chordata; class Mammalia; order Artiodactyla; family Bovidae; genus Tragelaphus; species Tragelaphus eurycerus. Next base: position 2,235,117 of record CAKXYN010000059.1, on the reverse strand, counting down.
TCGTTTCCAAGGCAAACCATTCAATGTCACAGTAATCCAAATCTATGCCCCAACCAGTAACACCGAAGAAGCTGAAGTTCAACAGTTCTATGAAGACCTACAAGACCTTTTAGAACTAACACCCAAAAAAGATGTCCTTTTCATTATAGGGGACTGGAATGCAAAAGTAGGAAGTCAAGAAACACCTGGAGTAACAGGCAAATTTGGCCTTGGAACACGGAATGAAGCAGGGCAAAGACTAACAGAGTTTTGCCAAGAAAATGCACTGGTCATAGCAAATACCCTCTTCCAACTACACAAGAGAAGACTCTATACATGGACATCACCAGATGGTCAACACTGAAATCAGATCGATTATATTCTTTGCAGCCAAATATGGAGAAGCTCTATACAATCAGCAAAAACAAGACCAGGAGCTGACTGTGGCTCAGACCATGAACTCCTTATTGCCAAATTCAGACACACTAGTAAAGTAATGCTCAAAATTCTCCAAGCCAGGCTTCAGCAATATGTGAACTGTGAATTTCCTGATGTTCAAGCTGGTTTTAGAAAAGGCAGAGGAACCAGAGATCAAATTGCCAACATCCGCTGGATCATGGAAAAAGCAAGAGAGTTCCAGAAAAGCATCTATTTCTACTTATTGACTATGCCAAAGCCTTTGACTGTGTGGATCACAATAAACTGTGGAGAATTCTGAAAGAGATGGGAATACCAGACTACCTGATGCCTCTTGAGAAATCTGTATGCAGGTCAGGAAGAACCAGTTAGAACTGGACATGGAACAACAGACTGGTTCCAAATAGGAAAAGGAGTATGTCAAGGCTGTATATTGTCAGCTTGCTTATTTAACTTATATGCAGAGTACATCATGAGAAACGCTGGACTGGAAGAAACACAAGCTGGAATCAAGACTGCCAGGAGAAAGATAAATAACCTCAGATACGCAGATGACACCACCCTTATGGCAGAAAGTGAAGAGGAACTAAAAAGCCTCTTGATGAAAGTGAAAAAGTTGGCTTAAAGCCCAACATTCAGAAAATGAAGATCATGGCATCTGGTCCCATCACTTTATAGGAAATAGATGGGGAAACAGTGTCAGACTTTATTTTTCTGGGCTCCAAAATCACTGCAGATAGTGATTGCCGCCATGAAATTAAAAGACGTTTACTCCTTGGAAGGAAAGTTATGACCAACCTAGATCACATATTCAAAAGCAGAGACATTACTTTGCCAACAAAGGTTCGCCTAGTCAAGGCTATGGCTTTTCCTATGGTCATGTATGCATGTGAGAGTTGGACTGTGAAGAAGGCTGAGCGCCGAAGAATTGATGCTTTTGAACTGTGGTGTTGGAGAAGACTCTTGAGAGTCCCTTGGACTGCAAGGAGATCCAACCAGTCCATTCTGGAGGAGATCAGCCCTGGGATTTCTTTGGAAGGAATGATGCTAAAGCTGAAACTCCAGTACTTTGGCCACCTCATGCGAAGAGTTGACTCATTGGAGAAGACTCTGATGCTGGGAGGGATTGAGGGCAAGAGGAGAAGGGGACGACAGAGGATGAGATGGCTGGATGGCATCACTGACTCAATGGATGTGAGTCTGAGTGAACTCCGGGAATTGGTGATGGACACCTGGCGTGCTGTGGTTCATGGGGTCGCAAAGAGTCAGACACCACTGAGCGACTGATCTGATCTGATCTGTGGAGGATGAAATGAAGAGACATGGAAGATGAAATGAGAAGCTTCAATTTAAAGCTAGTAGAAATTCCAGAAGGAGGAATATAAGAGCATAGTGGAAAAGCAATATTAAAAAGCATTTTTAAAGACATTTTAAAGTTCAAAAAGAACCCAAAGTTTGAGAAGACATGCAGAAGATCAACTAAGACAAATGCAACAAATCTGCATTAGAAACATTATATTAAAAGTACAGGGGGAGGATCTAAGATGGCAGATGAGTAGGACAGGGAGAATACTTTCTTCTCCACAAATCCATTAAAAGAACATTTGAATGCTGAATAAATTCTACAAAACAACTTCTGAATGCCGGCAGAGGTCATCAGGCACTTAGAAAGACAATTCATTGTCTTTATTTTTTTTTATTATTATTATTTTTTTAATTTTTCTTAACTTTACAATATTGTATTACTTTTACTATACATCGAGATGGATCTGCCACCAGAATACACATGCTCCCCATCCTGAACCCTCCTCCCTCCCCCCTTCCCACACCATCCCTCCAGGTCATCCCAGTGCTCCAGTCCCAGGCATCTGTTATAGGGCATCGTACCTGGACTGACTCGTTTCAGATATGATATTATACATATTTCAATCCACGCACATATGGTCACCTAATCTTCAACAAAGGCGGCAAGAATATACAATGGATTAAAGACAATCTTTTTAACAAGTGGTGCTGGGAAAACTGGTTGAACACTTGTAAAAGAATGAAACTAGAACACTGTCTAACACCATACACAAAAATAAACTCAAAATGGATTAAAGAGCTAAATATAAGACCAGAAACCATAAAACTCCTAGAGGATAACATAGGCAAAACACTCTCTGACTTACATCACAGCAGGATCCTCTATGACCCACCTCCCAGAATATCGGAAATAAAATCAAAAATGAACAAATGGGACCTAATCAAACTTAAAAGCTTATGCACAACAAAGGAAACTATAGGCAAGCTGAAAAGACAGCCTTCAGAATGGGAGAAAATAATTCATTGTCTTTAAAAGGAGAAAATGAGCCCTGCGGTAACTCCTTTTGTGGAGAAGCGGCGCGGACACCAGCATTTGCTATTGGCAAGCGGGGGCTGGGCTAAGAGGAGCGGCGCAGCCTGCATTGCTTTGAGAAAGGATTTGGCCTGGCTATCTCGAGCGAAACTCCAGTATTTTGGCCACCTCATGCGAAGAGTTGACTCATTGGAGAAGACTCTGATGCTGGGAGGGATTGAGGGCAGGAGGAGAAGGGGACGACAGAGGATGAGATGGCTGGATGGCATCACTGACTCGATGGGTATGAGTCTGGGTGACCTCCGGGAGCTGGTGATGGACAGGGAGGCCTGGCGTGCTGCGCTTCATGGGGTCGCAGAGTCGGACACGACTGAGCGACTGATCTGATCTGATCTCGAGCGCTATCTGAGCGAAATAACCAGACTGTCGGTTATCTACTACATCAAAAGCCAGCCCTAACTTAAGACACAACCAGGACTACATATGGAACAAAGGAATGCATGGAGATAGCCGGCTGCAGGCCGTCCCACTCCAGCAACAGGCAGCCAGGGCCGGAGGCGGGCAATCACAGCCCTAGAAAGACACTGTCTACAGAACTGTAGGTAGGTTTCTGTGCTGACTCACGCTTCTTGGGGCTGTGGATGGTCAACATCTGCCTGAGAAAGTGCGCCGGTTGTATACCCAGAAAACTGAGCGGCGGGGAGGCGATAAGTCCCAGCAGCTGCTCTCGCTGAACATTTCATCACCTGCGCTACTTGGATCTGGGAAGGGCATAAAACGCAGACTCAACCGAGTCTGTGCTTCTGAGGATTATCCGAGTGCCTGAACCTGGCCGGCTTAAATCTGGGTATTCATCTCTGCCCCCTCTGTAACAGGACAGAGATCAGATATTGAAAAGACCAGTAAACCTCCTCAAGAAAGAGAATTCAACAAACTACCAGAATATAGTAAGGACACTTTAAACTTGGCAATTTTAACCAAATGAAGAGACAAAAGAATACCCAGCAGCTAAAGGAACAGGATAGATGCCCACCAAACCAAACCAAAGAGGAAGAGATAGGGAATCTACCTGATAAAGAATTCCGAATAATGATAGTGAAATTAATCCAAAATCTCGAAATCAAAATGGAATCACAGTTAAAGAGTCTGGAGACAAGGATTGAGAAGATGCAAGAAAGGTTTAACAAGGACCTAGAAGAAATAAAAAAGAGTCAACACTTAATGAATAATGCAATAAATGAGATCCAAAACACCCTGGAGGCAACAAATAGTAGAATAACAGAGGCAGAAGATAGGATTAGTGAGTTAGAAGATCGAATCCTAGAAATAAATGAATCAGACGAGAAAAAAGAAAAACGAATCAAAAGAAATGAGGACAATCTCAGAGACCTCCAGGATAACATTAAACGCTACAACATTCAAATCATAGGAGTTCCAGAAGAAGATAAAATAAAAAGAAAGACCATGAGGAAATACTTGAGGAGATAATAGTTGAAAACTTCCCTAAATTGGAGAAGGAAATTACCACTCAAGTTCAAGAAATCCAGAGAGTCCCTAACAGGATAAACCCAAGGCGAAACACCCCAAGACACATATTAATCAAATTAACAAAGATTAAATATAAAGAACAAATATTAAAAGCAGCTAGGGAAAAACATCAAATAACTCACAAGGGAATTCCCATAAGGCTAACAGCTGATCTTTCAATAGAAACTCTCCAAGCCAGGAGGGAATGGCAAGACATAATTAAAGTGATGAAAGAAAATAACTTACAGCCTAGATTATTGTATCCAGCAAAGATCTCATTCAAATATGAAGGAGAAATCAAAAGCTTCACAGATAAGCAAAAGTTGAGAGAATTTAGCACCACTAAACCATTTCTCCAACAAAAACTAAAGGACATTCTCTAGATAGGAATCATTAAAAGGGTGTATAAATTCGAACCCAAAACAATAAAGTAAATCCTATTTATCAATAATTGCTTTAAACATTAATGGGTTGAATGCCCTAATCAACAGACAAAGACTGGCCGAATCGATACAAAAACAAGACCCCTACATACCTTGTCTACAAGAGACAACCAAAAAACTAAAATGCGTCAAATGGATAGAAAAACTAGACCCCTATATATGTTGTCTACAAGAGAACCACCTTAAAATAGGGGATATATACTGACTGAAAATGAAAGGCTGGAAAAAGATTTTCTATGCAATTATGGACCAAAAGAAAACAGGAGTAGCAATACTCATATCAGATAAAATTGACTTTAAAGATCCTGAAAAGGAGACAATTAAGGTTATACACAACGACTTAAAGGAACAATCCAAAAAGAAGTTATAACAATTATAAATATATATGCACCCAACATTGGAGCATTGATATATCTAAGACAAACATTAATTAATGTGATAGAAGAAATATGCAGCAATACAATAATAGTGGGAGACTTTAATACCCCACTCATACAATCTGGCTGTAATAGACAAAGTAAAGAGGAAAACATATTCACTTATGAGCCTCAAAAAATTCAGTTCACTCAGGAGAGTTAAAAAAAAATCGACTTATTTGTTCACTCTGTAAAGCTTTATTGACTATTTTATGGGACTGGTACCACTTTGGGTAGTAGGCAGGAAGTAGTGACAAATATGATCCTGTCCTAAATAATATATTGTGGTAAAGATAGACCTACCAATACAAAATACCAAGATGTGCCTAAGATGAGGACACCCAAACTGGACTTTTAGTTTCCTGAACTTTTCATTTCCAGATCAAACCTCCTAATATAGGATGAATTCAACATGATTTTTTTTAAGTGTTCTTTGTGATTAAAACCAGAAAGCCATTAGTTAAGAAATTACATATACTCCTCCCCACCATCACTCCCCTTCTTTCTTCCCATTTCCCTTCCACCCTCATTGATCCTTTCCTTTGTCCATTTTCCCCTGCAAAAAAAAAAAGAAAAAAACTTTGTTATCTAACCAATATGTGTCTAGAGAAAAAAAAATAAAATAAAAGTACAGGACATCAAAGGTAAAGAGGAAAATATATAAAGCTACAAGAGGTAAGACAGATTATGCATAGAAGAGCGATTCCAAGGGATAGTTGTAGGATCTCTGTTATCATAGAGAAGAGAAGACAATGGGATATTTTCAAAATGTTTGGGGCAATTACATTGTATATTCACTTAAATGTCATTCAGAAAAAGGCAAATAGTTTTATGCATTTCTAAGGAAGATAACCACCTACCAACTCTTCCAACTCTCCCTTAGAAACTTCTAAGGGATTCACTTTAACTGAAAAGAATTGAACACAGAAGGAAGAAGTAGGGAACACATACATGTAGAAAATTAGCCTAGGTCTGGGTTGGCACTGCAAACCAATGGGGAAAGTATACTTGACTCAATAAATGGGGCTAGGGCCTTCCATTCTCCTCAAGGGAAAAACATATGAAATTGGGTCTCTGTATACAAAAATCAGTTCTCACCAGAAGAATTTGAAAGGCAAAATTAGTATAGAAGAAAATATGCAAAAATATCTTTATGGCCTCAGGGTAAGGACAAATTATTAAACCACTAAGAAAAGGCCTTAATAAATTTGACTGTGTTAAAAATTTAAAAAACCTCCCACTCAATAAGATAGGTATGTAGAACAATTTTCAGAAAATTAAAGTGGCAAGAAACTTACAAGAAAGAGACTTAACTGTACTGCTAGTACCAATTGGAGAAATGCAAATTAAATCACAAAGGGATAGCAGACTTGGCAGAAAAATTTAAATTGACATTACCAAAAGTTACAAGGATTTGACAAATAGAAATGGAGACGACTAATGTCCATTTGCAGTAGTAAATGAATATAGCCGATATTTACTAAATCCAGGGGGCTTCCCAGGTAGTGCTAGTGGTAAAGAACATGCCTGCCAATGCAGGAGATGTAAGAGACTCGAGTTTGATCCCTGGGTTGGGAAGAGTCCCTGGAGTAGGAAATGGCAACCCACTCCAGTATTCTTGCCTGGAGAATCCATGGACAGAGGAACCTGGAAGGCTACAGTCCATGAAGCCACAGAGTTGGACACGACCGAGTGTGTATACACACACACACTAAATCAGGACATAAACTGTGGTGTGTTTATACAGTGGAACATCATATAGCAGTGAAAATGAGTGAACTTAAACTATGTGTGTGCATAGTTAATTCTCACACATAATGCTGAATGAATAAAGCCAGTTGCATAAGAATACATACTCTATGACACTATTTACATTAAAAGACGCCTACTCCTTGGAAGGAAAGTTATGACCAACCTAGATAGCATATTCAAAAGCAGAGACATTACTTTGCCAACAAAGGTCCGTCTAGTCAAGGCTATGGTTTTTCCAGTGGTCACGTATGGATGTGCGAGTTGGACTGTGAAGAATGCTGAGTGCCAAAGAATTGATGCTTTTGAACTGTGGTGTTGGAGAAGACTTGAGAGTCCCTTGGACTGCAAGGAGATCCAACCAGTCCCTCCTAAAGGTGATCAGTCCTAGGTGTTCATTGGAAGCACTGATGCTGAGGCTGAAACTCCAATACTTTGGCCACCTCGTGCGAAGAGTTGACTCATTGGAAAAGACTCTGATGCTGGGAGGGATTGGGGGCAGGAGGAGAAGGGGACGACAGAGGATGAGATGGCTGGATGGCATCACCAACTCCATGCACATGAGTTTGGGTGAACTCCAGGAGTTGGTGTTGGACAGGGAGGCCTGGTGTGCTGTGATTCATGGGGTCGCAAAGAGTTGGACACGACTGAGTGACTGAACTGAATTGAACTGAAAAAACTTAAAAAATATTCCATATGGTTTAAGGATACATACATGATAAAATTGTGGAGATGCATGGGAATGGCATAGTTCAAGTTCAGGAGGGAGACTTACATGAAGTAGCAGTGTTCACCTGTGTTGTCAACAAGGTAATTATTTATCAGGCTTCAAGGTAGGTATTGGGTTGGCCAAAAAGTTTGTTTGGATTTTGCCTTTGTGTCTTGCAGAAAATCCGAATAAACTTTTTTGCCAACCCAGTTGGACACGACTGAGCAACTTCACTTTCACTTTTTACTTTCATGCATTGGAGAAGGAAATGGCAACCCACTCCAGTGTTCTTGCCTGGAGAATCCCAGGGATGGAGGAGCCTGGTGGGCTACCGTCTATGGGGTCACATAGAGTCAGACACAACTGAAGCGATTTAGCAGCAGCAACAGCGCCTGGTCATCGGTTGTTTTGTTCCGTATGACTTTTTATGGCTTAAATTTTGCATAATGCTTTTCTACAATGAAAAGAGTAAATCAGAGATGAGGAACTGGAGATTACACTGGAGATGGGTATTCTTTCCACTTTTTTTTTTTTTTTAACTGGAAGGGAAGAATGTTTTATTCTTTTTTTTTTTGAATAATTTTAAAATTGTTTATATTTTGGCTGTGCTGGGTCTTTGTTGCTGCATGGGCTTTTCTCTAGTTGCAGAGAGCAGGTGCTACTATAGTTGTGCTGTGCAGGCTTCTCATTGTGGTGGCTTCTCCTGTTGTGGAGCGCAGACTCTAGGGGACACGGGCTTTTGGCAGTCATGGCCTGTGAGCTCAGAAGGTGCGGCTGCCAGGCTTTAGGGCCCAGGCTCAGTAGTTGCTGCACTTGGGCTTAGTTGCTCCTCAGCCTGTGGAATCCTCCCGAATCAGGGATCAACTGTGTCTCCTGCATTAGCAGACACGTTCTTTACAACTGAGCCACCAGGGAATTCCCCCGTTTTCTACTTATACCAAGTGATTTGGAGGCATTCAAAAATATATGTGATTTTCTAGATAAACTGACATGGGGGACTGCAGAATTCTGAGCTCAAACTCAATATATTCAACTCTGTGAAGTACTTTCTAGTATTTGGACAGTACCGGGTACATAGTCTGAATCCTACACAATTTGGAATTGTATTGACTCCAATCATCAAGAAGCAAAAAGCTCAAAATGATTTTTTCTTTATATTCTTCCTTATTCTCTAACTAATATAGTTTTTTGAGAAGAACCGATGGTATACATATAGAAAAATGCTCAAAATTGAAAATACTGAACCCCTGAAAATATTTCTAAAGATCATTCTTCCAAAGAAGCTGAAATTTGATGATATAAAGGCCTCTTAAAACTTGTGCTCCAAGTGTAGATTGTTTGTCAAATTTCTTTGCTTATTGTTACAATTCCAGACACTAGGCATCTCTGTATATTTTATTTCATTTACTTATTATAAAATTTTCAAAAATGAAAGAACTCACCAACAGCGTCCATATCTCTTTAGTGAGTTGGGATAGATATTTTTAAATGTGTAGATGTGTGTAATAAAAAATTATATGCTTTCACAGTCTCCCCTTCGGAACTAAATCAGACATTTTCTGAGTAGGGTACAGCATGTTCTGTACTAAAGGAAAACCCCTGCTTGGAACAAAAGTGTTACTGACTAGCTCTGCCTGCCAGAGACCTTTATTTCACAGGAAATGTGAATATGAAAGTATTTTACTAGTAATTAGCTTTTAAAATAGCAGCGACTTCATTTTCCTCATTTATGCCTGGAAGCCAAACATGGAATTTGTGGGGGGTTTTGTGCTTTGCATGAAATGGTTAGAAACATGCTGCATTCTAGCTGAGAAATATGAGGATTTACCAAACTTGGTCTTCACCTGCGACCGCACCAAGAACAGTCTTGAGGAGACAGTAAACCCCGAAGGTGAGTAACCAGTGTTTTCAGCAGGTGCTGCCCCAGTCTGGGCCACCAGGCCCATCCTCCTCCACATTCATCCTTGTATCCCGGGGAACATCTAAAGGACTTGGTAATTACAGTAGCATTCACTGACTCTTCAAGCTTATTGTCCCCATTTAGAGATGGTAAAACTGAGGCACAGAGAAGTTAAGGGTCTTAGCAAAGGTCATAGTTAATATGCGGCCAGAGTCAAGCTTTAAACCCAGGCTATCTGATTTCATAGCTACTCATTTAACCACCATGCTTCATCTCATACCATATTTGAAGACATTAAACTTCGACACTGGAGAAGGCAATGGCACCCCACTCCAATACTCTTGCCTGGAAAATCTCAGAGGAGCCTGGTAGGCTGCAGTCCATGGAGTCACTAAGAGTCGGACACGACTGAGTGACTTCTCTTTCATGCATTGGAGAACGAAGTGGCAACCCACTCCAGTGTTCTTGCCTGGAGAATCCCAGGGACGGGGGAGCCTACTGGGCTGCTGTCTATGGGGTCGCACAGAGTCAGACACGACTGAAGCAACTTAGCAGAAACTTCGACACTAGTGGGATTAATTAGTATCTCATACCAGGCAAATTCTGTCGGTTTCTATTTTCATCCCTGGTAGCTGTTATCACTGGTAAGTTGGGGCTTAGACCTTTAAGGTCAGGCCTTTACCAACTACTGGGAATACCAAATCGTTTTCTAAAATGATGATGATACCAGTTTACATTTTCAACACTATATGAGAGTCTGTCTTGTTCTGTTTTTAATTTTTTACTGACGTGATGGGTGTGAAATGGTTATCTTGTGTTTTTAGATTGCATTTCTCCAAATTATTGATGCAGTGGAAATTTTTTCACATGTATTTGGGCCATTTGTATTCCTTCTTCTGTGAAATGTCAATTCATGTCTTATGGACATTTTTGTAGTGAGTTGTTTGTCTTTGTTTCATATTGAATTATAGGAATCCTTTACATATTCCTGCTATTAATTTTTTGTCTCTTATAGTATGTATATTGGATACCTTACTTGTATATTTCTTATTGATCCACTTGATAAATAGAAGTGCTTAATTTTAAAGAGTTAAATTTATTGATCTTTTTTCTTTATGATTTTGAGGTTTAAAATATTTAATATATCTAGTAAATATATTCTTATGCATTGTTGTCTTAAAAATTTATAGATTTTTCCCTTTACATTAAGTCTTGAATTGGAATTAGCAACTTTCATGTATGGTGGGAGGTAGGGATCCAATTAAAAACAATTTCAATCCATTGGCTAACCAGATGTTCAAGTACCATTTGTTGCGTAGGTTCCCTTCTCACACTGATTTTCCAAGCCCTCTGTCTTTGTCATCAGTCAAACCTTCTTATATGTGTGGACTGTTGCTGGCATTTCTGTTTTGTTCCATTGGTCTACCTTGTTTGACACTTCATCACTTCCTATCTTAGTTGCTGCAGTTTTATAACTAGTTCTGATGTGGATTCTAAAAGTCCTTTTCCTTATTCTCCTTTGGGAATGTTTTGCCATATTTAGTCCTTTGCTTTTCAATATACATTTTAGAATCAGTCTGTCAGTTACCATAAACAATGTTAGTGTTTTGATTGGATGGTTTTACAGTTGTAGATTACGATAGGAATAAGTGACAACTTATTTGTGTACATGAAATATCCCTGTTTTTTAAAGTCTTTCAAAAAAAGTTGAAAATTTTCTCAAAAGGTCTTTATCCATCTTTTATAACTGGCATCTTGATTTAAAAATGTATTTTTGAATTACTGTTCTGCACAGTTATACAATTTTTATTTATTGTGCAGCAGAGACCACTTTGGTTATCATTAAAGGTGTTTCCCTTTCTCCCTAGACCCACATCTTCTTGGCCTCCCTTCCATGGAGGTGCGGCCATGTGACTGATCTCTGAAAGATGGAATGGGGGTAACCATGCTGTACCCACATTGAGAGCTGGCCCAGAAACTTCCTCTGTGGCCCCCTACCCCTTCCTTCTAAGGTGCTGGATGTGGATGCCAGAAAGACTTGGGAAACCACATGTTGAATAGGGTGGCATCTCTATCGGCTGGGTCCCCAGGTGACTAGGTAGCATGGAGCCCCATCTAACTCACCTGCTTCAGTTAAATTAGGTTTTTATTTTATTAAGCCACTGAGTTGTATCTCAGTTGTATTACAATGAATATGATTATCTTAATGAATGCATGGTAATTCTAATTCCAGCAAGTCGATAAGCACATCTATTAATCTAAATATTTATCTGTTGATTCTTTAGTGTTTTCCACAAAAAAATTGGGGCTTCCCTGGTGGCTCAGTGGTAAAAAAAAAAAAAAAAATCTGCCTGCCAATGCAGGAGATATAGATTCAATCCCTGGGTAGGGAAGATTTCCTGTAGAAGGGAATGGTAACCCACTCCAGCATTCTTGCCTGGAAAATTCCATGGACAGAGGAGCCTGGTGGGATACAGTCCATGAGGTTTCAAAGAATCAGACATGACTTAGCAACTGGGCATGCACACACGCATGCATGCTAAAATTAACATCATTTGTTAATTAAAATTATATAATGAATAATGAGCTTTGTTTGATTTCTTTCCTGTTTTTTTTAGTAGGTTTTCTTCTTTTTTGTATTACAGTACTAAGACCTGTACAATTCTGAATCAAAGTAGCAAAGGTTTGCAAGTTGCCTTGCTCCTGATATTCAAGGGTGTTCTTTTAATATTTTTCCATTAATTGCATGCTTGGTATAATTTTGTATGTATATCCTTTTTCAGGATATGGAAATTCCCTATTATTACTAATGTTTCAGATTTCTAAAAAATCATAGGTGGAAGTTATTTAATTTAATGATATATTTATGTCTTTGGGAAAATGTGTTTCTTCATTAACCTGATAACGTGCAAATACATCTGTTTTGTGAGTGATATTCACCATAATTTTAGCTGAGGCTCAAAATTAATAAATCCACTTTAAGAAGTAGATTCTCAATATTATCTATTTAGTTTCTATTTTGAGGAAAATTTCTCTTACATTCATTATTCTCTTCTTTATACTATCTTGGGACTTAATCTTCATTTTTTAAACTAACTTCTTAATGCAGATGTTAATTTATTAGTTTTGAGCCTTTCTTTCCTAATATAAATATTTAAGCTGTACATTTTCATTCATCATTTTATTTGCATCTTTAAAGTTTGTATATATTTCATTATTGTTCAGTTCAATATTTTAAATTTCCATTGTTCCATTTAGAGCACTATTTAAAAATTAATAAACAAGTAGAGTTTTCAGTTACTTTATATTAATTTCTAACAACTGCATTTTTTAAACCAGGAAAGTGTGATTGGATATGGATTATTTGTGATTTATTATTGAGGTGATGGAATTCCAGTTGAGCTGTTTAAAATCCTGAAAGATGATGCTGTGAAAGTGCTGCACTCGATATGCCAGCAAATTTGGAAAACTCAGCAGTGGCCACAGGACTGGAAAAGGTCAGTTTTCATTCCAATCCCAAAGAAAGGCAATGCCAAAGAATGCTCAAACTACTGCACAATTGCACTCATCTCACATGCTAGTAAAGTAATGCTCAAAATTTTCCAAGCCAGGCTTCAGCAATACTTGAACCGTGAGCTTTCTGATGTTCCAACTGGTTTTAGAAAAGGCAGAGGAACCAGAGATCAAATTGCCAACATCCACTGGATATGGAAAAAGCGAGAGAGTTCTAGAAAAACATCTATTTCTGCTTTATTGACTATGCCAAAGCCTTTGACTGTGTGGATCACAATAAACTGTGGAAAATTTTTCAAGGGATGGGAATACCAGACCACCTGACCTGCCTCTTGAGAACCCTATATGCAGGTCAGGAAGCAACAGTCAGAACTGGATATGGAACAACAGACTGGTTCCAAATAGGAAAAGGAGTACGTCAAAGCTGTATATGGTCACCCTGATTATTTAACTTATATGCAGAGTACATCATGAGAAACACTGGGCTGGAAGAAGCACAAGCTGGAATCAAGATTGCTGGGAGAAATATCAATAACCTCAGATATGCAGATGACACCACCCTTATGGCAGAAAGTGAAGAGGAACTAAAAATCCTCTTGATGAAAGTGAAAGAGGATAGTGAAAAAGTTGGCTTAAAGCTCAACGTTCAGAAAACTAAGATCATGGTATATTTTCCCATCACTTCATGGCAAAAAATGGGGAAACAGTGGAAACAGTGTCAGACTTTATTTTTGGGGGCTCCAAATCACTGAAGATGGTGATTGCAGCCATGAAATTAAAAGATGCTTACTCCTTGGAAGGAAAGTTATGACCAACCTAGATAGCATATTCAAAAGCAGAGACATTACTTTGCCCACAAAGATCCGTCTAGTCAAGGCTATGGTTTTTCCTGTGGTCACGTATGGATGTGAGAGTTGGCCTGTGAAGAAAGCTGAGCGCCGAAGAATTAATGATTTTGAACTGTGGTGTTGGAGAAGACTCTTGAGAGTCCCTTGGACTGCAAGGACATCCAACCAGTCCATCCTAAAGGAGATAAGTCCTGGGTGTTCACTGGAAGGACTGATGCTGAGGCTGAAACTCCAATACTTTGGCCACCTGATGCGAAGAGTTGACTCATTGGAAAAGACTCTGATGCTGGGAGGGATTGGGGGCAAGAGAAGGGGATGACAGAGGATGAGATGGCTAGATGGCATCACCTACTCGATGCATGTGAGTTTGGGTGAACTCCGGGAGTTGGTGATGGACAGGGAGGCCTGGCGTGCTGCGATTCATGGGGTTGCAAAGAGTCGGACATGACTGAACGACTGAACTGAACTGAAATGAACTGATTGAGTTTTGCATTAATGGCCTGGCACAGAGTGAATTTTAAAAAATGTTTCCTATGTGCAAGAAAGTAATGCATATTCATTTTTTTTTTTAGTTCTATGCTTATTCAGTTCAGTTCAGTTCAGTTCAGTCGCTCAATCGTGTCTGACTCTTTGAGACCCCATGGATCGCAGCACACCAGGCCTCCCTGTTCATCACAAACTCCCGGAGTTCACTCAAACTCAGGTCCATTGAGTCGGTGATGCCATCCAGCCATCTCATCCTCTGTCATCCCCTTTTCCTCCTGCCCCCAATCCCTCCCAGCATCAGTCTTTTCCAATGAGTCAACTCTTCACATGAGGTGGCCAAAATACTGGAAACTCAGCTTTAGCATCATTCCTTCCAAAGAAATCCCAGGGCTGATCTCCTTCAGAATGGACTGGTTGGATCTCCTTGCAGTCCAAGGGACTCTCAAGAGTCTTCTCCAACACCACAGTTCAAAAGCATCAATTCTTTGGCGCTCAGCCTTCTTCACAGGCCAAACTCGCATCCATACATGACCATTGGAAAAACCATAGCCTTGACTAGACGGACCTTTGTGGGCAAAGTAATGTCTCTGCTTTTGAATATGCTATCTAGGTTGGTCATAACTTTCCTTCCAAGGAGTAAGCATCTTTTAATTTCATGGCTCCAGTCACCCTCTGCAGTGATTTTGGAGCCCCCAAAATAAAGTCTGACACTGTTCCACTGTTTCCCCATCTATTTCCCATGAAGTGATGGGACCAGATGCCATGATCTTAGTTTTCTGAATGTTGAGCTTTAAGCCAACTTTTTCACTATCCTCTTTCACTTCATCAAGAGGCTCTTTAGTTCCTCTTCACTTTCTGCCATAAGGGTGGTGTCATCTGCATATCTGAGGTTATTGATATTTCTCCCGGCAATCTTGATTCCAGCTTGTGCTTCTTCCAGCCCAGTGTTTCTCATGATGTACTCTGCATATAAGTTAAATAATCAGGGTGACCATATACAGCTTTGACGTACTCCTTTTCCTATTTGGAACCAGTCTGTTGTTCCATGTCCAGTTCTGACTGTTGCTTCCTGACCTGCATATAGGGTTCTCAAGAGGCAGGTCAGGTGGTCTGGTATTCCTATCCCTTGAAAAATTTTCCACAGTTTATTGTGATCCACACAGTCAAAGGCTTTGGCATAGTCAATAAAGCAGAAATAGATGTTTTTCTAGAACTCTCTGTGCTTATTAGGTCAAGCATATTGATATGATCTTTAAATATTTCAATTGTCTCCTCATGTATTTGATCTTGCTTGGTCAGTCAATTACTAAGCAGATGTATAAATTTTCTCAGAGGATCTTTGAGAGTTCTATTAATTTTTGCTTATATTCAATTTTTGTTTGATGTTTTGCATTTATGTTTAATGTGTATACCTATATAGAGTTGATTTTCTTTATGGTCTGATCATTTGACATAGCCTTTTAAATTCTCTAATATTGGTTCTTGGCTTTAAAATTTACTCTGTCTGGTATTAATGTGGTTATACCTGTTTTCTTTTGGTTAGTTTTTTCTAGTTTCTCCTCTTTCATACTCTGACTTTCCAACTTTCTGTGTACTTATATTTTAGAAATGCTTATTGTAAACATCATATACCTAGGGTTCTTTTAAAAAAAAAAAATCCAGCCTAGCAAAGATATAGCAGAAGGTTCAGTCTATTTATATTTATTAACAATATGATATTTGCGTTTACTATCTGATTTTGTGATTTCTATATTTTTCTTTTTTTTTTCAGTTTCTTTTTATTTCCCTTTCCCCACCTTCTTTTGGATTGGTGGTTTTTTTTTTCCTCCTTTGATAGTTGTACTCATTGTGGTTACCGTTAGTGGTTTACTAGGAACAGTATCTTTGAAACTGTGAGTTATGAAAATAATTTCATGATTATTGACTTTAAAAAAAGTATGTAGAATAGGATGGTAAATGGAGTAGTAAATGTATAATTAGGGAAAATATTGTTTTCATGACCATGTTTTTACAGATATATGTATATTTCAGATATAAGTGTATTTCAGGTATGTCTGAAATATACATATATATATATACACACACACATACACACACACATGCATATATAGCTTGGAACATGGCTTATTATTATTGCCTCCATTAGCCCCACTGGTCCGCTGGTTTTATTTTCAATTGTTCTAACATTGCCAACTAGCAAAATAGCAATACCCTGTAGAGCCATTTTGGAGGCTGAAGCAAAACAAAAAATGTGTACTTTTCAGAGTTTGTTCTCATATATAAAATATATACACTTTTCAAAATATTTTCTTCTGTTGTGGACTAAGTGAAAAAAGTTAATGAAAGATCAACAGCTGAAACACCAGAATATATAGAAAGCCTGCGTGGCCCAGTCTGACGTCAGGCTAGTGTCTAACCCAGAGGCCATGTGCAAGCCGATGGGAAAGGTCAGCTCCCTCTGCAAAGAGTGGCAGGTCAACCAAACAAGGACACGCAGCCTTGTTCACAATCTTGACACTTTGCTATCGTGGACTTTTCCCCCATTAGTTTCGATTTTTAAAATGTTACACTAACAGTATTCATTATATGGATTACAGATATTTTTTATCACTCACACTAGGTGGGCAAACAAACAGGATTCAGCCCTGCTGACCATGTAGGCCTTGGGGCCCCTGCTGCAGGCCCATGCTTCCTGGGATGGGTCCAGTCTAGCTTTTGATCTCCCATGCCACTTAGAGCTGGGCACGTGCCACCAGGCAAAGAATGGATTTGGTGCTTGCTCACATTAAAATATTCCCATTAAAAAAAACAAATCTCTGAGCATTTTTTACTTTCTTGATAGCTCCTCAGTGCATATGAAGAGTTTTTAATATTTTATCCAGCTGTCTGTTTTTCCCCAGAGGCTCATTCATTGTGTTTATTCTATTTATTGCCCCCAGAAATGGAAGTCTGGGAGGTTCATTACCACAAGACGTAAAAAATATGACTTATCTGCTGAGTTCAGCCAGTGTCTGATGACTAGCCACTGCTTTACCCAATTCCACTGAGAGGCAACCAGTTCAGTTCAGTCACTCAGTCGTGTCTGACTCGTTGGGACCCCATGGACTGCAGTGCGCCAGGCTTCCCTGTCCATCACCAACTCCCGGAGCTCGCTCAAACTCATGTGCATCGAGTCGGTGATGCCATCCAACCGTCTCATCCTCTGTCGTCCCCTTCTCCTCCTGCCTTCAATCTTTCCCAGCATCAGGGTCTTTTCTGATGACCCTGGTGAGTCGGTTCTTCACATCAGGTATTGGAGTTTCAGCTTCAGCATCAGTTCTTCCAGTGAATATTCAGGACTGATTTCCTTTAGGATGAACTGGTCTGATCTCCTTACAGTTCAAGGGACTCTCAAGAGTCTTTTCCAACACCACAGTTCAAAAGCATCAATTCTTCATCTCTCAGCAACCCCGATTAACCTTTCCAGGAGCAGGGCTGACAGATGGTCCTCCTGGAAAAATGATTCATACAGAGTAATTCCTTTTAAATGGCAAACTTTTCAAAGTTTGATTTTTTTAAAGAGTTCATGCTTTTATGTTCTAGGCACAGTTCTAAGAGTTTGGCGTATGTTAACTAATTCTCACAACTACCTTATCTGGTAAATACTATTATTAATCAGCTCTGTTTCACAGAGAAGGAAGACAGAACTAGAGGTTCCCTCACCTGCCTGTGATCACACAGAGTAATGAGTCAGGATTTGAACTGGGCTCCCCAAGTGGCGCAGTGGTAAAGAATCCACCTGCCAAGGCAGGAGATAACAAGAGATGAGGTTCGATCCCTGGGTGAGGAAGATCCCCCAGAGTAGGCAATAGCAACCCACTCCAGTATTCTTGCCTGGGAAATTCCATGGACAGAGGAGCCTACAGTCCACAGGGTCACAAAAAGTGGGATACGACTGAGCACACACAGGCAATGCAATGTCAGCTTGGCTACTAGTGTTGCACTCTTAACTGCTATGCTGTAGGGCCTTCACCAGAGAAGGCAGTGGCACCCCACTCCAGTACTCTTGCCTAGAAAATCCCATGGATGGAGGAGCCTGGTGGACTGCAGACCATGAGGTCGCTAAGAGTCGGATACGACTGAGCGACTTCACTTTCACTTTTTACTTTCATGCATTGGAGAAGGAAATGGCAACCCACTCCAGTGGTCTTGCCTGGAGAATCCCAGGGATGGGGGAGCCTGGTGGGCTGCCGTCTATAGGGTCGCACAGAGTCGGACACGATTGAAGCGACTTAGCAGCAGCAGCAGCAGCAGGGCCTTCACACGTCACAGGGCATGATGCGGTTAGCCCAGACCAAGGAGCAAAGGGCTCCCTGACCCATTTTCCTGGCTCCTGCAGTGGTGCACGTGCATAGAGTATATGAAAACGAGTCCCGGTGTCTGCCGCTAGTCATCAACTCATGCACTAAATATGTCCATTGATTTCTGTAAAGATTTTTACCAGAGCAAAACCACCAAATATGTGGCTTTTATTCAAAACATATTGATGACTCTTGGAGGAGTTGAGATCATCTCAACATTGATTATGTGTGTGTGTTTCTTAATTACTCCCTGCTGTCTTAATGGGCACCTTGGTCAATAATGCAGATCAATTGTATTAATTCCCCAGTGTGACCCCCTTCAACTTGTAAATGTCATGATTGATGGAGAGGAATCACTTCGGTTATTTTGAAATGACCCTGACAGGTGGTGCAGGTCACTTTCTGGAGTTTTATACTCAATGCTTTATAGCCAAATCTGGCTCCAGAATTGTATTTACTGAATGCACACTGAATATGCTTTTTCAACTTAATATAAAGGTCTTTGGCTTCCATAAGAGCCACTTTGATCTTTTTTTTTTTTTTTTCCTGGCTTCTTTTCAAAGAAATACTAACAAAGAGCTCAGGAATACAAAAGACCAAGAGTAAAAATTTAGATCAAGTGAAACATGAGTTTCTCTGGTGCCTTAAAAAATAAAAGCTGTTCCCTCTGAAAGTATGTGAAAATTTGCCATTTTGGGAATCCACAATAAAAAATACTTCAATGTTGACTTTTTTCTTCTTCTTTTTCTTAGATGATTAATTCAGTACTCTCTCAGGCAAGACACTTTCGTAGGCAAATAATTTTCTTTACCTAAATGAGTCAAATTATGACATAGAATACAGTTCTTGCTTAAAAGGAACTCCAACACTTGAATAATGGAATTAGTAAACGATAGAGGTGCCTTTCTGTCAGAGTCTGGATTTTCTGAGAAGCAGACTGGGAGGTGGGGATTCCTACCCATGTGGAAGGGAAGGGGGCACAACTGGGTGAAGGGAGAGGTTGGGCTGTGACACGGTCTCAACAGAGGCCTCAGTCCCCACCCTGGGGAGCTTTGGATCCAGTTGCAGTATTCGCCTTGAGTTGGGCAAATCTGGGGGTCTTTACATTCCTGTCTCAATCCACTGGTCAAGGGCCCTGCTCGGGACAGGGCGAGACTAAGGCAATTCTCTTAGTCAGTGCAATTCCAGAAGAAGGCTGACAGCTGTGGCCCGAAAATAGGGTCTTTGCCAGTGGCATCAAGTCAAGATGAGGTCACTGGGGTGGTGCCCTAATCCAAGATGATTGGTGACTTTATAAGAGGATAATGTGAAGACAGACACCCAAGGGAAAGGCCCTGGGATGATGGAGACAGCAACTGGAGTTATGCGGCTGCGAGCCAAGGGACACCAAGGAGTGAGGGTCACCCCTGGAAGCTGGGGGCTTCCCTGCTGGCTTAGTGGTAAAGAATCTGCCTGCAATGCAGGAGATGCTGTTTCCATCCCTGGGCTGGGAAGATCCCCTGGATGGGGGCATGGCAACCCACTCCAGTATTCTTGCCTGGAGAATCCCATAGACAGAGAAGCCTGAGGGGCTACAGTCCATAGTGTCACAAAGAGTTGGACACGACTGAACTCTCGTGTATGTTGCACTGAAAGCTGGGAGAGGCAGGGATCAAATGTCTCCAGAGCCGCAAAGGGACCTTAGCCCTGCCAGCTCCGTGATTTCAGACTTCAGCCTGGAGAACTGGAGAGAATTCATCTCTGCTGTTGTAAGTCACTCTCTGTGGAGGGCTTTCTTAAAGCAGACTTAGGAAAACTATAGTACTCTCTAGCCTTTCTCCATTTTTCACAGGTTGATTTTTCCTTTTTTGTTCCACAGAAAGCTTCTTGAGGGTAGAGACTGGCCTTCCTCCTGTTCGTGTTCCTTGAACAGCTTAGCAGGACTTAGTCGGGGCACGGTGAGCATTCACTGAACTGAAATAATTGTAGGCTTCCCCAGAGATAGTGCAGCTCATTATTAGTTATTCTAAACCCCCTATAATTTGCCTGTCAGCTTTTGACATTAATTGTCATTGAGGACGTAGAAGAGGTGCCTCTTAGTTGCTGAGAGGTGTTCGGATAAAATGAGGAAATAAATACTGATAGGGAAACCCGGGAACTTACTTTAATATTATTTTAAGAACAGTTACTAACATTCACCGAGAACTTGCTGTGTGTCAGGCTCTGTTCTCCATGATCAGTGCACATCCTTTCACTGAAGTGTCATAATGCCTGGTTGAGGGAGATCCTGTTAGACCCAGCTTACCAATGAAAAACATTAACGCTTAGAAGCTGTAAAATGCAGGATTGAGAGTCAAACTTGGGAAGTTTAACACTGTAAAATTTGCTCTCAACCACTAGACTACTGGGACATGCAGACACTAATCACTCCTTTCTGCAGAACTGAAAAATCCTCA
Source organism: Tragelaphus eurycerus (assembly GCA_935064755.1). Taxonomy (NCBI): domain Eukaryota; kingdom Metazoa; phylum Chordata; class Mammalia; order Artiodactyla; family Bovidae; genus Tragelaphus; species Tragelaphus eurycerus. The sequence goes on along the minus strand of CAKXYN010000059.1, from coordinate 2,214,017 downwards.
ATCTTGTGTTTACAGATGTGAAAGTGTTAGTCGCTCAGTCCTGTCTGACCCTGAGACCCCATGGACTGTAGCCCAAGCTCCTCTGTCAATGGGATTCTCCAGGCGAGAATACTGGAGTGGGTTGCCATTCTTTTCTCCACAGGATCTTCTCGACTCAGGAACTGAACCCAGGTGTCCTGCCCTGCAAGCAGATTCTTTACTGTCTGAGCCACCAGGGAAGGGTTTATGGATAATAATGTGTTTAGGTTGCTCTCCATAGAAATGTGTTGTGAGACTATTGAATATATACTTCTATGGTATGCTTGTTATCTCCATATATAGCCCATCAATTTACTCCATGTATTTAGCTCAGTTGGTAAAGCATCCACCTGCAATACAGAAGACCCCAGTTCGATCCCTGGGTTGGGAAGATCTGCTGGAGAAGGGATAGGCTACCCACTCTAGTATTCTGGCCTGGAGAATTCCATGGATTGTATAGTCTATGGGGTCAAAAAGCATCTACAGCTGAGCGATTTTCACTACACTACCATTTAGAGAATATGACCCAGGTTCCTGACGCTGCCATGCTACTTGGAGTATGCTTTTCTTCCTTCCTCTGTAAAGCCACAGGTTTTATATTTAAGTGAGTGAGTTTCCACCTGTGTGTGCACTGCAGCGCTTCTTAGAGGGTGAGCCCGGCAATGAGGACACTTCACTGCTGTTCTGCCTTTTTCTTTCTTTTGGAAGAAAGTTGCTCCCAGTGGCTCAGACGGTAAAGAACCCGCCTGCAATGTAGGAGACCTAGGTTTGGATCCCTGGTTCTGGAAGATCCCCTGGAGAAAGGGAATAGCTAGCCACTTCAGTATTCTTGCTTGGAGAATTCTACGGACAGAGTCCATGGGATCGCATAGAGTTGGACATGACTGAGCGACTAACATTTTCACTTTTTTCTTTAGCAAAAGAAAAATTAGATTCCCCTAATTCAGGTCATTTATGTTTTCCCATGAGGGTTGATAAGCAAACATCTCCCTTTGCTTATTAATCCAAACTCCTGAAAAAAATCCAAGAGTAAAGACATCAGAGAAAGGAGTGACTCTGTGGACACAATTGGATTTTAGGGACATGTGATCCATACGTGGATTTTATCCAGAGTCATTCTACATCTTTTTAGGGACTGCTTCATCGGGAATTAATGGGACATACCCTTATTGGGAAAAATTGGGGAAAATTCAATGGCTTTCAATATTTTTATTTCAATTTCATATTGAAGTTTGATTTAAAAAACTGGGTAACACTGGAGAGATGGGACAATGTCACATCCGCTTCAGTGGCTTCTGGTCCTAATAAAGAATTAAGCTCTGTCATAAACTTAGAATAGCACTGTGCAGCTCAGAGCTACAGAATATTTCATAAATAGTATTCTCGTGATAGGGAAGAAAACCTGTTTATAAATCCTATTAAAGGATTCTTATGATGGCTTCACCTTGAACCTGGATGAATGCTTTACTCTGAGTTCTTTTCTGAATTTTGGGCCTGAACATTTGCTCATGACTGTAGAGTTAGGGCAAGCCAGGGCTTGAGAGTTCTGCTGCTCTGTGTGATCTCAAGAGTCACTTTATTTTTATGTCTCGATTTCTCATGTACGTTACAGATGTAATAGTTCCTTCATAATGCTAAGGATTATGTCAAGTATATTTGAACACAACAAAGTTACTTTCTGATTATACCTGATTTCATGAGAATAACTATATGGTTTTCACCAAATCTGGAGGGGAGGTCTGAAATGGTTTTATTAAAATATATGCCAAGTAACACATAAGACATAAGGGCTTCCCAGGTGGCGCTAGTGGTAAAGAATCCGCCTGCAATGCACAAGCCACAAGAGACACGGGTTTGATCCCTGGTTTGGGAAGATCCCCTGGAGGAGGAAATGGCAACCCACTCCAGTATTCTTGCCTGGGAAATCCCGTGGACAGAGGAGCCGGGTGGGCTAGAGTCTTTGGGGTCGCAAAGAGTCAGATACGACAGAGCGTCTGAGCACACTTCATGGACCAACTAGCATATAAGATGCTTACACTGAGCACTTAAAACGACCCCTCAGATGGCTGAGCCATGCAGTGGGAGATAGTGAGGTCACATGACTGCTGGTCATGCAATTGAAATCACCTGGACAGAGGTTTTCAACTAAGCTGTGACCTAGTCATTCTGAGGGCAAACACGGAAAGGGAGTGTTGTCTAGTCAGGTTACTTGTCACAGCAGAACCTCTATGTATATTGAAAAGAATCTCTGCAGTCATTAGAACTTAGATTAGTGATTCTCCTCAATGACAAAGGTGGGTCTCTATACATTTAATAGAAATCTATGTGGACTCTTTTCCGAAGCCCTTGACGCATAAGCTAGTCCCTGGGGAATATTCTCAGTTCCACCCCTTCCCCATCCTGCCAACCCATCTCCCACCAAAAACATGGAGGGAAGTTATTACTGCGTCCATTCATACTGCATATGAATCATTGTGATTCACAACAACTCAGTCATTTCAACAGCGATAACCCAGTCCAACAGCAATGGGAGTCTAATATTTCTGAGACTCTATTTGGGTGGAGGGGAGAAGAACTCATTCTTTAAGTGAGCCAGAATTTCCTTCTCACGGATTTCAGAATGTTGAACTGTATCTTGGTTTGCCTGACTGCCCCTAAAAGCTTTAAAGTGTTGCAAAAGATCTGTGACTAATAATAAACAAGAGTATATTTGTTGAGTGTGAAACATTTTTTAGTTGGGGGCTGTCCCAAATTAAGATACCTTCCTATTGCCAGATAATTATAGAATACTTTTATTTTGTATTTTAACATTTTCTATGCTGAAGAGAGAAATTAGTTTCATCCGCTCAGGTTTAAATTTCTCTTTTTTGATGTAGTAAAAGAGAAAGTCAGTCTGCTCATGAAAATTATACTTCATCAACCAGGTGTGAACAATTTTGAGTAGTTTGTCTTACATTTTTCACTTAAAATAACTTGTTCTTGAAATCTGGCACCTTGAACTTACTATTAACAGAGAATGTTTTCTTGTCAGGAGGGATTGATATGATAGCAGCCATTTTTAAGGTTTGTTTTTTTTTGATGTGGGCCATTTTTAATGTTTTCATTGAATTTTCTACAATATTGCTTCTGATTTATGTTTTGATTTTTTGGCCATGAGGCATGTGAAATCTTACCTCCCCCGACCAGGGATCAAACCCCTGCACCCCCTGCATTGGAAGGTGAAGTCCCAGCCACTGGACTGGTGGGGAAGTCCCCATCTTTTAAGTCATTGCTCATCTAAACACAGAGCTGGTTTTTCAAACATCTGCAAAAGTATGCAAGTATTTTTACCCTTGGAATTCCTGATGACACTGTTTAAAAATACAAGTGCCTTTATTTGTAATATGCCTGGTCTGTTGAATGTGTTTTCTACTCATAAGGGGTCTCATAACCACTCAGAAGGCCTGAAGCTTTAAACCTGCCCTGAAGAAAATCTTGTCTCCCCATTCCCGCCTTGGCTCATTGAGGGGGTGACTTCTGCCAACCCCTGCATGACAAGGACCCTTCCCACCTTCCTTAAGAAGTATCATGGGCCTCAAAGGACAGAGAAAGGAGGAGACTGAGAAGGCGCCCAGCACCTTGGGAGGTGTGGCTTTGCTGAACACCTGTCCACAGGTGTGCTGCTCAGCTCTAGTGCTCTCCTTTGCCTACCTGGGGCCAGGATAGCCCCGCAGACCAGGACTCATCATTCTGCCCCTCTCTGTAGCCTAAGGTCTAAGACACGTCCCTTACCTGGGCTCTCACCTGAAGCCTGTCTCATGGATTAATGGGCACTTTCTTGTCTGTTAATTAACTGATGTTTTCTTCCCCATTTGGTTACTGATGTTCACATCTCTTCATATTCAGGCAGAATTCTAAAGTAGGGGGCGGAGTGGGATTTATTGTATTTCTAATTTCAAAGACTACCAGAACTACTTCCCAAATGATCCTTGCAAATTGTGTTTCCTACTGTTAAAAATCCAGAAAAAAAACCAAACCCCCAAAACCAAATCAAAAGCCTGCTCTTCTTTGAAGTTACCAAACATTATCTGTGCGAATGTGAAAACCAATTTGTTTGGCTAATTATCAATCTGTCTCAACAACAACAAAAAAAAATGGAGGAAGACAAGAAATCCTTTTAAATGCTTCTTTTATTTCATTGGTTGTATATTGGGTGAGTGAACTGAATATTACAACCAAAACATAGAATTGATACAAATTAGACTCCTGTTTACACTGTAAGGTAATGAATGAGGGAATTCTTTAAGTGTTACGGAGAGGTTTAGTAGAAATGTTACCAGTGATATGGCTCAAAGAATATTTAGGTGAAGTGCTGTTACATCCTGAAAACAAAGAGTGAAATGTGGTTCCCATACAAGTGACGAGTTCATCTCTTAACTACAGTATTTGTTGAGTTGCTATCTTCATGTCTTGGTATTGGTGATTTTGTTTTTGTAATTAAACAAAGCATTTAAGATTTATTCATCATAGTCAGACTTCTGAATATAAACAAACTTTTGGCAAATAATATTTATACAGAAAAATAGTTTTAGATCCTCTCAAATCCCAGAATTATTCTATAAAATTACATTATAAATAAATAAAAAGCAAAATCTGTTGTACATATATTTGTACATCTATGCATTTGCCTTGCCTCCTCCTTATTGTAAATGGCATATTTATGACTCTTTGCATATTATAATCACAATTCTGGAAAAGTGGATATCATAGTAAAAATACAGTCTTCTATATTTGCTTAGGGATATAGGTGATATTTTTGATGTTCCATTGTTAAAGGGCTGGAAATAGTTGTGTGCTAATAATTTTAAAAATCAAAACCATGAAACAAAAGAAAAAAAAGAAAGACAATGTAACAACAATTAGTCTACTACAAAAATATTTCAGTGATTCCCATAATTTATGTTTTAGTAATGTATACTACGTTTTCAATGAGTTTAAGTGAATTAACAAAGAAAAAAAGAAAATAACTTTGAATGTTTTAGGCAAGTTGTAGCATAACTACATTGTTATAGTTGAGAAAATTACAAATATCAATAATACATAAAGATGAAACTACCAAAGAAATACAAGTTAGATACAATACTTTTCCACAAATTAAAACAAATGCAACAATACAAGCACTATGTAAGATTACACTTAGAATGTAATTTTTTTTGATAGGGTTATCAAATCTACGATATAAGATAAATAGTCATTAGACTCTGATCAATATTAATTAAAATGGCAGATTTCTTTTTTTCTCAAACAAAAATGATATGGTTGGTGCATCTAGTTTTCAGAACAGGTGGTGATGCCAAAATTTAAAATATTTTACATTCAATCTCAAAAGTCAAAATACTTCAATCACTAATATGTTCACAAAGAAAATGGATGTTTTAAACAGTTACACATAATAGTCATTTATAACAGCTGTTTTGTTTTTTAAACAATAATTTAAAAACTATGTAGGTACTGTATAGGCTATGTGCAACATATAAAATGTGAAATATGAAATATTTGGTACGATAGTGCTTAAAATAAACTTTAAAACAAACTTTCTGAACAAAATTTAATTGTATCGCTATTACCTTGAAGATCAACCAAGTATTTAAAAAAGTAAACAACATTAAAATATGTTTCATCCATATATAGTATATATATGTATGTGTATATATAATATGTATGTACTTGTATTAAAGTTTTTATACTTTTGAGACATAAAATATGCTTTAAGGTGAAAGAATTAAAAGAACTTATGTTTTTTTCCATGCTGTAGTCAGTTACAACCCTTTAATCCAACTTTTGAAATGCAAAACAGTAATGGATTTTTTAAAAAGTGAAACTATCTACTTGCTGTTTACGTAGTAATTTAGATTAAAGTCACAGTCAAATTTTCAGTGACTAAACTCAAACTTACTTAAATTAGAATATTATACAGATCTCCCCACCTACAGCTTCCTTGTTTGTCTAGGTTTTTAGTTTAGAAGAGTTATTCGGTAACAGGCAACCGTTGGATGGTGAGTTGGAAAGACTGATCCCTTCGGTTAGACTGTTGGCATGGGCCTCTCATGCTTGTCAAGCTGGATGAAGTCTGGCAAAATCTAGGCACTTCTACAAAGTCTCTCTTATAAAACAACTTTAAAAATATACTTGTAAAATAATACCTTCAAGACTTTGTTTGGTTAGGTATGAAACTCACACCGTACAAAGTTTCTTTTTCAATCTATTAATGTTATTCTAGAATCACATGATTCAATGCGGCGTCTCCAGGCAAACCAAATACCACGCTTCAGTGTGTCCCCAGTACTTGTGCTTGAATTTCCATTCAAATTTTAGACCCGCAGCACAGGTCACGGTTTTACTTCACTTCTCATCTTTGCTGCAGCATTCGTGTTGTCAAGAAGTGAAACACAGCTCTGATCCAGTGGGTAAAATGAAATGACAGTAATTGAAGTTAGAATTGAACCTGCCCCTGGAATAGGTTTTTTTTTCTTTCTTTCTTTTTTTTAACTAATGCTAATTGCTTATTGCTAACTTTGAAATATTCTGAGTCGAAATGAATAAATTGGTTGGACTTTCTGCATCAGCTATAGTTATGGAGATAAGACAATATTCCTAGGACAGAAACTATGTTTAGAAACCCTTTAAAAGTAAACTTTATCCTTTATGTCCTTTAACATCACAGCTGGTCTCAGGTAGTTAACTATCTTAGGTTGGAATATACTAAGCATACCATATTTAATACTCATATATGATATAGCAGCACTAGCTTCTTAGAGTTGTGGTCTGTCCAGAAGAACTAAATCTTTATTTAGCATGCAGTTTGTGGCAATTCTATTGAGGAGGGAACAGGATAGTATGTACAGTAACAATGTTTAGTTATTCTCAATGCAGATTCTTGGCATTCCATTCCGTTTCTGCTGATTATTTCAGAATTATCTGTTAAAGAAAAAGACAGATGTGATTTAGACCTCCTTCTTGAGAGAAGAGAGCTAGTTTAAGTCTTACTCATTGAAAACAGACATTTAAAAACAGGAATTTCCTGCCATTTCTCATAATTCTGATGCAATTATAATTTTGCATAATTCCCACCCTTCATGCTGAAAATATTTAGACTTCAGCACTGATACTGTGCAGCCACTGTCAAGAAAGTTGATTCAAATGCACAGCATTTTCTGTAAAACTGACTGCATACATGCTGGCATGCAGTGTGTTTAGGTCTTAATTTCCTTTTTTAGTTTTGTCTTTTATCTCCTAATTATATATTCAATTATAATTCAATTAATAGTCATTAATGTGATCAGGAAGTTTAATCAATGAGTTAGTTTGTACACAAAATGTTATCTGTAAAGATTAAGTATAAATATTTAGAAATGTGTAATAAATTAAGTAATATTTATCTATTAACTTGCATTTATCACTCAAACATATATTCCCATTAAAAGTAATTTTTTTCCCAAGATACAATCACAACACGTTTCTAGTTCAGGAGCTGTTTAAATGCCCCATATTAAAGAAACAAGAGATAACATTCAAATAAAGCAATTATAACAGTCAATAATTCCTAAAGCACAGATAAAACTAAACCATCAAATGCAAACCATGGTTCTTGGAGTTTGATCTAAGTTCATTTCTAACTCTATAACTTTACAAAGGACAGGGGGCTTGTCCTGTGTGACCCACTCAACTAAGTGTCAAGCTTAAAAGCCAGGCTTGTGACACATTTTAACAAAAATATTTATTTTTTGTACAATGCTTTGACCAAACTTTGTGCAATTAATAAAATGTTTATTTATTAAAAAGCCAAGAGTCTCTGTTTATGAACTAACCAGTAAAAATTCTTCATGGTCAAGGTCAGTCACTGTTTCTACACACTGGGATCCAATTCTCAATACAAGCCTTATTTCTATAATTTCTTACCCCATTATGTTAGAACTTATAACACGGATTTTTCACTTTACGTGGGTATTTCTGCAGTTAATATAAAACAGTTTTAGTACATACATTTAAATAATTTCTCCCATGAAATAAGTATGAGATTTATTTTATGCAAATATAAGATATGTATAGAACTGATAAAAATAGAGGAAGACTTTGTGTGTGTTAAATACTTATACTAAAGGAAAACTTAAAACTTTGGATAATGCCATTTTTTTGTTTTACAAAAAGCTCTAGGAATTTGGAATTGAGAAAAAATATCTCATGTACTCATATATGAATAAAAATAATTATATGATTTATATGTAAATAGTATCATAATATCTTTGAATAGTCATTGCCTATAGCCAATATTCAAATTCTTCAGATGGTTATAACTTCATTTTTAGATTTAGATATTTGAGTATTAAATAGGAATTAGTCTCTATTTTATCCCTTAGCTTCCATCCTGTCTGTAAGGTTTCCAAATAAGAATGTGCCCCAGGACATGAGATCATGTCCTGTTTATTTCTCTTTCATTTTATTTTAGCAAAGTCTCTCTAAAATATTTATGGAAAACAAATGTTCAGTTTCTTACATTAAAATAGAATAATATATGTTTTAGAATGTATTCACCTTCTTGCTTATTAACTGAAATGAAAATGCCATATAGAATGAAAATTCCTAACCACCTGGAAAGAAAAAGTATCTAACAGCCCAGGAATGGGCAAATCTATAATTATAGAAGTTAGTTACAATGATGCTTTGGACTTAAACTTGACGGAAGTGTCAAACCACCCAGGTCTAACTGAACCAGAAGTCAACCTTGAAACTGGGCTCACCCAGTCTGCCTTTCCCCTCTGCCCTAGCCTACACATGATCCATTATGTGGATAAAGACACATAAATTAAGTGTCTTTATCAGGCACTACTGACCTCTAAGCTGTGCTTCCTGGCATCTTGGCCAGAAAACTCTGACCATAGCCTGGTCTAAGTCTTGGGCTAGTTTGAGGACCGTAAGTGTGGTATTAAAAAATAAATTATGCCCCTAGCAGCTGTGAGTTTCAAGAAGCCTAACAGATTTGATCTTAGAAGGAAGGAAAGCTTTGGGCGTTTCATTTTTTAAGTGGTAGCCTTTTTCTAAAAAAAATACGATTGGATTATTAAATTTCTTTTCTAAGAAATATAGCTTGGTACAGCCTGAGTGAAGTGTACTCTGGGGTGAAATACATTCAGGAATCCAGATGAGGGCCAGTTGCCAGCTGAGAGCCTCTTATGAACTCCTGAATGTCTGATCGCTGCTTCTGATATTAGAGGGCGCATGACATTACAGGTCTCAGGACCCACAGGGAGGGGAGGACAGTCTCCACCAGGAAGAGACCTCTGGCGGGAAGCGGAGGGCCAAGTAGGAAGGGTGTGGAGGAGCTGTTTTGAGGGCAAGGGGGCTCTGCTGTCTCGTTTTTCATATGGCTTTTCCTTAGCTTGTATTTTAAATTCACACCAAAAAAAAAAAAAAAGTAATTTAAAAATAGGATGAATAGGGAATTTTGTGTGTTTTCTGTTATCTCTCCTTGTAGAGTCTTCACACCAATTCTATACGAACATATAAACTATGTTCTATACATGAAGACTTCAGTCTCCATTGTCATTTCAATAGCCAAGAGGACCAAAAGCTTCTGGAGGTGCCTGAATATTTCAATATATCTAGGTACAAAGCATATATTCCTAAAAGAGCAGACTTATATGTGGTCCTGGGAACATTGGTTCTGAATCCGATATTGACAAGCCCTAATCCTAAGCTGGTCCATTAAAAAAAAAAAACAAAAGTTAATTAAACCACAGTTCTCGAAAGTGACCTGCCCAGACTGGCTGTCAGTGGCGTCCTTCCTGCCCTGCACTTGGCAAACCCGAGGATGATACCCAAAGTTCCTTCCTCAACCTCCAGGCATCAAGGCTCAGACTTTTTTTTGGAAAAGGCAGTCGCAAACTCCCCTGGGGTCTGCCAGCATTTGTGTAAGTCAGAAATAGCTACCATGCTGGGTCTCCTAAATGTCCCCTCCCTGAAGCATCCTTATTGTCTTGGTTTTCATTTTAACAGATACTCCCCTGATTTTCCAGGAGGCCCTGAGAAATTCCTATCAGAGTCTGAAGAGTTAGGTCATTGTTTGGCAGACACGGGAGAGGCAGCATGAGCGGTGTTAGCTGGCTTGATGATGCACCAACTTCTTGTGCAAACCAGCACGAGCTTAGAGATGTTACCTCACCCTGCTTCCTGGCGTGGGAATCCCCTCCAGGGTATAGTGACAGTCTGCAGTGGGACCAGGAGAAGCAGTAGTTCCAAGGAGCAGGTCTGTATCCCTGATGGTGCCAGAGAAGATGCTCAGAACCCACTGGGAGTTTGGGAACCAGGGAGAGGTGAGACCAAGGGCTGGGGTCTGGAGTGGACAGAGCCTGGAATGCTGGATGGGAGGCAGCAGTGACTAGTCTGCAGGAACCAGATGCGTAGAAGTTGCTGACGCCCCCAAACCCACCAGGTCTTCCTGGCATGGGTGGTCAACCACATCCTACCCTAGGCTTCCTCTGGACAGATGCTGCAAACATGTCTGCTTATGTAATTGGAGCCCCTACCCAATCAGAGTTCCACTGCTCCAGCTTCCAAGGAGCCCTGGCAAGCTACATGATAGGAAAAAAGAATCTAATCAGATGGTAAAAGCATCTGCCTACAATTCGGGAGACCTGGGTTCGATCCTGGGTCAGGACGATCCCTGGAGAAGGAAATAGCAACCTTCTTGGTACTTGCCTTTCCAGGTAAGTGTTGCCTGGAAAATCCCATGGACGGAGGAGCCTGATAGGCTACAGTCCACGGGGTCGCAAAGAGTCGGATATGACTGAGCGACTTCACTTCACTTCATATTGAACAAATCTCTTCATCTCTCTGATAGACTAGACCCTCAAATAAGTATTATTTTCTATAACAGAATCATGATGAAGAAAGGAATTAAATTATTAAAATAAGATCTTAGCTAATCGTTCATGGTCAAAGTCTTGAACTGAAAGCATTATTTTCAATTTCTTTTTTCCACTAAAAGGAGGACACACAAAACTGAGAATAGCTGATGTCCACAAAATCAGTGATTCTATTTTTTAATACAAAGACACATGATCTCAAATCATGACTGCATTCCTAAATCTTCAGTGGACCCCCTAGTTGTAACAAGACTGTCTGCAAGGCAAAACTATCAGTTGGCTGCAGCAATGAGCATCTCCTCTGGCTGGTCAGATTTAAGAACATAATGATTTGGTTTAATCCACATCCTTAAATTATTCCTATATGAGCCCAGTACACAATTAGTCTCATTTTTATTTATTGAAGACAAAATATGAATGGACCCAAAGAACATCAGATGGGTTGTTTTCCCAACATATGTGTTACGAGGAGCCATTTAATAACTCTGCATCCCCAGTGAAGTGCCTACCATTGACTTGTAAGTGTAATGGCCCCTCTGTCCATTGGATTCTCCAAGCAAGAATACTGGAATGGGTTGCTATTCCCTTCTCCAGGAGAATCTCCCAACCCAGGGACTGAACCCAGGTCTCCTGCACTGCAGGCGGATTCTTTACCATCTGAGCCATCTGGCAAGCCCCAGTGTAATGGCAATCAAGCTCACTGCAAAGAGGACTGGGTTGGGCACTGCCTGAAGACTCAGCCTACAGGGGCCAGGCAGGAAGTGTGCATAAGTGGGTAGGTCAGGTGGGAAGTGTAGGAGATGGAAGGGTGCCTGCCTAGAAGGAATGGAGAGGCAGCTACTTAGCTCCAGCCAACTGTCACCTGCAGAAACCTGAACTCTAGATGGCCTGACCTTTCCATTTGCCAGAAGCAGCTAGAAGTTCAGCCACTGGTCCACACTGGAAAACAACTCTGTGTGGGTTAGCTGTATCTTTGGGCTGAATTCAGCTATGAGCTGCCAGTCTGTGTTTTCCTTGAGCCTTCCTTTCTTTCTTTTAATTAATTTTTGGCTCCACGGGGTCTTCGTTGCTGCATGTGGGCTTTCTCTAGTTTGGGCGAGTGGGGGCTACTTTCTAGTTGCTGTGCTTGGGCTTCTTATCGCAGCGGCTTCTCTTGTTGAGGAGCACAGGCTCTAGGGCAGGAGGGCTTAGCTGCCCCGAGGCATGTGGGATCCTCCAGGACTGGGGATCGAACTTGTGTCCCCTGCGTCGGCAGGTGGATTCCCAACCACTGGACCACCAGGGAAGCCTGAGCCTTACTTTTTAGGAGGAGATATCTGCTAAACCTGGATTGCTGGCTTCCTGAGCTGGACAGCAGCCACGGCTGCAGGCATCATGCAGGGAGGCGGCAGTGGTGACGGTGGACAGGATCGAGACAGCAGGTCTCGATTAACAGGGAGTTAATCTTGCAACTTTCAGACAGTTTTCTTTCACCCAAAGGAGCTGGGCAATTGACCAACTGGCACCCTCTACCTAAGAAGAAATGACTGCCTCTCCCTTGACTGATTCACCAGACATGAAGTATACACGTTGCCTCGTCTTTCCCAAGATGATGATGGATTCAGACTGAGTCCCTCTTGGGCCCCTACCTTTGGTGTGCGCTTGAAAAAGAGCTGACCAGAGTGAGAAATGCACTCAGTGGAAAGCAAAACAGTCTGTGCAGAGGCTGAAACACTGACCCTGAATGCAGGGCCAGCATGATCGCTACAGCTGAACCAACTAGCACTTAAGCAAGAGGGTTCAAAGAAGACAAACCAACATATACTCTCCTCAGCGCTTCAGAGGCGTCCAGTATTAATACATTCTGAGTTTTCTACCTTGTGGTTGATCTCCAGGAAATGTACATATAAATAACTTTGGAAATGTACATATAAATAATTTTGGAAAGTGTAGGCTTCCAGAAGACTTTAGACGTGTTCACACTTCTTATGTAAATGGGTTCATGGCAGACATTCAGAGATGTCAGATGAGTTATCCTTTAAAATGTTAGCTCAATATTAAGTTCAGTAAGAACTCTTACTGCTTGGCTTAAATGATAGGAATAAACATTTCAGTGAAAATCCAACTGTTTCAAGGGACCCAAACCATGAGAAACAATTAGAAAAGAGGATTAATGAACGTTTTAATTAAACATTCAATACGGTCTTTGTAATGTTGAGTCTGGAGAGGCAGATAACATATACCTTTATCAAATATTTGTGTGGCCTTGCTGAAATCTAAAGGAATCCCAATGGATCTGGATACCACTAGCATAAGAGCTCAAGTGGACATTCCTAACCAGGGGTGTTGCACAAACTAGGTCTACAATCAGGTTTCATAAGGTCAGGGTCAGTGTCTCATTCCTCTCCAGATTCCTAGTGGGGCTGGCCACATAGCATGTACTTCTTAACTCTCGGTTGCGTGGATGGCTGAATAAATAAGAATTTACCAAGGACAAAATGCCACAATGTTGGCAGCGACAGAAGACCAACAGATGCCTCACGAGTGAGAGGTAACAACGGATGTAGGAAAAGAACCCCTTGGACAATCTATACCTCTTACTCTTTCAGAGAAGCTAAGAATTTAAGAATGTCCAAGAAAAAGAAACATCCATCCCCATCCACCCAACCCGTGTTCTCCCTACATAAAAGGACAGATATTCCAGGCTGGGGCAGAATCACTCAGAGGACGGAAATACGGCATGTAAACAAAAATGCCTCCTGAGGACAAAATTCTAGACCTGGGAGAGTTCTTAGAGGTCTTTTCCCAGCCATGGCATTGTTTAGTGGCTAAATTGTGTCTGACTCTTTTGCAACCCCATGGATGGTAGCCCACCAGGCTCCTCTGTCCATCAAATTTCCTGGCAAGAATACTGGAGTGGGTTGCCATGTCCTTCTCCAGGCGATCTTCCTGACCCAAGGACTGAACCCACGTCTCTGGCCTTGGCAGCCAGATTCTTTACCATTGAGCCACCAGGGAAGCCCTTTCCCACGGTTACAAGGCCCTGTTTCCTTAGAAAGTAATTAAAGAAAGGGATGTTTCACTGTCTCCTTAAACAAAACTTATTATTAAGCTAAAGACAGAAAACTGAATGGAATTTCCTAAAAATCCTGCCGAGCTAAGGAGGTCTGCCTGTTGTTCACCATCCAGTATCTTTGTCTTTATTCACGGTTTTGCTGTTCGGTCACTCACGCTCCTCCTCACTGCTCTCCACGGGCCTCCTGCCTTCTCCAGGCCCTGCACTGCCGATATGCTCTCCAGCTTCTCCCTAGCCCTCCACACGTCTTCTCCACAGCATCCTCTACTGTGTCCAATTTCCCTGGTTTTGTCTGAGAGGTGAAACTTTTGTGTTTTGGTTGAAGCAAACTGTACAAAAGCAGACAGACATCTGTACATTTTTGGCGGCCAAAGAACTCTGTATCTAATCACAGAGTGGGTTGCGATGGATGACTGAACTATGAATTACTGAAGTCAAAAGCAAATGCCTTTGGTCTCGTGGTGGACCTATGTCATCAGAGTAATTCTCATGATACATGTTCAGGAATGAACACTTTCAAGAATGCTGACCTATTTCATGACTATTTGTAAACTGAGAATGAGTGGTATATGAAAAGACACTTTGAAAACCTGTCAAGTTCATTATTTGAGGGGAATGTTGTCCTGGGTTGGTGGGGGACAGTGTTTCCTGGGATACTGTCTTCCAAATAGATTTTTATTTATACAGAAAAGGCATAAACTGGGCTTGTGGGCGAAAACTCTCAAACATGACAACCAGTTTCACTCTTGAGCAACCTGAGGTTGGTTGGAAGCCCCACAAGATTTAGCAGAACTTAAAGAACAGTTTAGTCAGGATTCTTGCTTTGTCCTCTGTCATTAATATAAAATTTACATCCCAAACTCTAATTCCTCTCTTTTCAATGATGTATCGTTTTGTTGATGGCTCACGACTGTCTAGTATTTTCTACTCTATGATATTTGAACAAAAAGATTTTTCAGCTATATTTTCTAAAAATCATTTAAAATGTGACTATTTGAGCTTCTCCATAAAAGGCAGTAACACTGGCCTTATGAAGACCAGGGCCCACACTGACAACTGGTGTTATCTGGATACAGTACATATACGGACAGTCTTGACCTGAGGAAGATCTACTCCTTGCACCAGTCCATTTTGCCTGGAAAAACCCAGGCTCTTGTATTTCAGTGATGCCTGAAATACAGGATCCCCTCCTCCACCCCAGACCCAGCTGAGGGAATTCTGAGGACCACTTCTGTCGCTTTCACGGGGAGATGGGAATCTACACCTCAGATCATCTGGAAATCCATATGTCACGCAAAGGTGACTTTTTCTCCAGAGTGATATATAGGAGTAAGAAGGGGAAAGCGCCTGAGAGGAGGCTTTTTACTCCGTGCGCTTCCCCTGATGTTACAGAAGTGCTGAAAAGAAGATTGCATCCAAGAGTGTTCTGTGCTTGTTCAGGAAGAGAGGGGCTGTGAGACCGTGTCTGCCAGAGGTCAAAATAAAGCAAAATGCTAGACTGGAAGGGCCACACGAAAGCCAGGAAAAAAGTAGTCATCAAACCAAATATAGCACCCAGGTCAAATAAAGAGGGTGCTCTGAATGCTTCCGGGGCCTCCCAGGACCAGGTTCCAGCTTTTATTTTCCTATTAGTCTCCTGGAAATCTTGGCTCCATGTGGTATATCCCATCCCTGCTCCAGACGCCTTCCCTAGTGAACATTCCAATCACTCAATGGTTGAACCACAGATTATGGTTCTCCCATCCTCAGCTAGTGGAGAAGGTGAAGGATTTTACTATCACACACTATCTGGAAGTTTTGGCTAAGCGTATGCTTTTGGCATCTTTCCTGAACCCTGAAAACACGGAAACATCCATAACATGGTATTTGGCCTCTTCCATGCTGTTAGCACAGTATTATCCTTGAGAAATGTCATGAGTGAAATAAACTACTGTCAGACAGCCTGGAGACTTAACCATCAAGTCCTTCACTGTCTCTACAGGAAAACTGCTTGAGTTCCAAACCAGGTGGCAAAAGAAATTCTGAACAAACATTTTAAAATTAAGGGCTGTCTGCATATTAAGGAAGGCTAAATTCCTCTACTATATCAAGAAATAATATATAGTAGTTCTGTCACACTATTTAAAAATATTCTAAAATATTATAGAAAAATATTATAAGAGATAGATTTACTATGAAATATTTATGATATAAAACATTTTTCTAAGAATATTATATTTAGAATATGTGCTTTGAGATGTGGAGGAAACGAGGCTATCTGAGATTAGTCAGCCTGCCCACATCTGAGGCTATTTCAGTGAAGGTGACCTCTGGACATGATGGCAGAATCCAAGAAAACTTTTTTTGTATCTTTAAAAACCAGTTTATGCAGCAACTGAAAAGAAATTTCAGAAGCATTCATTTAAACCTGTTCTTTTCAATATGGGGTTTTGCTCCCAGTAATACACCAAAGAATCAGGCCAAGAAAAATCACAGAAACAAGATCCCATTGGATTCAACATCGAATCCCCAGTCCTGCTCAATGCCCTGCTTTTGTATCCACTACATTATGTTGGACTTAGAATCCTGGGCACATTTTGGCCGAAGTATTCATCTTAAGAGTGTAGCAGAATGTATAATTCAGCCTGCTAAGAACTGGCTTTTAAGACATGAAAGGCAGAAAAAGAAACCAAATGCTGGGATTCAGTAAAAAAGAAGGCAAAGATGAATGTTACGTCCAGGACACAAAGTCTGTCTTTGTATACTGTAATCATCCTACACGTTTCTTGAACTGATAGGATGACACTGCCATCCAACAAAATTTCCAGAAAAATTAGTCTCGTTTGGCTTTCTTCCTTTTTAGTTCTTGGCCCGTGTGTTTGAGTATGTGTGTCAGAGAGAGAGAGAGAGAGAGATGAACAAAACCACCCAATGGGTGTAAAACAATGATGCAAAGGAAAAGTCAAAGACGGTCCAGGAGTGGAAACTGAGGAGGCTTGTTTGTGCCATCAACCGGCTCTGTGACCCTTCTGGGCCTGAGTTTCTCACTCTGCTTGTACCACACTGGCACCTCTGCAGCGTGGTGGGTAGTTAACCAGGTGGCCATCTGTCCTCTCTAATAACTCCTCAGAGAGTGTCCCAAATATCCTCGTATAAAAGATGGCAAAATGGAAGCCAAAGAAAGAAAAGGTAGAAAGCAAGCAAGTTATATTCGCTCTCATTTCTTTACTACTAACCATCTTCCCTCAAAGCTCAGTGGTTAGGTCCATCCTTTCAGCATCCCTACTTTTTGGGATGATTCTTATGATAATTACTTTCACTGTCACTGCGTACATGTTGGTTGACTGCCTGTCCGCTTGACAGTGCTAAAAGCCATGAGAACAGAGACTTGTTTATTGCTATGTTCCCAGAGTTCTGAATTTCACATGACACATAGTGGGCTCTTTATAAACATCTGTTGAGGAAAAATATGAAGATGCATGGCAATGAGTTAACAGTGGGCTCTGTTCAGCCTCAGAGCAGACCCAGCTTCTAACATGCATGGTTCACTGAGGAGCAACCGAGCACATTTGCACTCAGTCACCTATTTCATGGAAACAGAACTGTTACAGGAAAATGCAGCAACAATAAAGAAGTTTTCCTATGAAAAGAGTAAGGATTTAATAAAACAAAAACCTAAGTATAATTAGGTATCTCTCTTTCCGATCCTAATTCTTTCTTCTTTGGAGAAATGTCTATATTCAGATCCTTTGCCCAATTGAAAATACTATGGTAAAACAGGCAGAGCGTAAAATGTGCCGTTTTAACCATTTTAAAGTGTACGGTTCAGTGGCATTAAGTGCACTCACACGATTGTGCATCCCACTACCATCTATCTCCAGAACTTCCCATCACTCCAAACTGAAACTCAGTACCCAACAAACACTAACTCCCCATTCCCCTTTCTTGCCAATACTTAACCCCTTCTTCCTTCTTTCCCTCCTACCTTTCTTTTTATCCTCCTCATTTTGGGTTTCAAAAATGGAATCTGAATCATCATAAATTCCTTGGCTCACTTTGAAATTTAGCTCTATGACTTTTACCTACAACTAAATTAACCTCTGGGCTTCCTTGGTGCCTCGGGGGGTAAAGAATCTGCTTGCCAATGCAGGTTCGACCCCTGAGTCAGGAAGACTCCCTGGAGGAAACGACAACCCACCCCAGTATTCCCGCGTGGGAAATCCCATGAACAGAGGGGCCTGGCGGGCTACAGTCCATTGGGTTGGGAAGAGTCGGACGCGGCTTAGTGACTAAACAACAAACAACAAGAAATGAACCTCGAGTCACTCCTTCAATAGTTGCCCCTCCAGGCTGCCCAAAATGTTCAGGCTCAGGTAGTGATGTTTGTTTAATCTGAGATTTATGTGATGGTAAGGCTTCGTGGAAACAGTGGAGAAAAGCAGTATCTCTCTTTTAAAATTATTGCTCTTTAAAAAGAGAGAGAGAAAGCCTTGGATGAAAGGACTCCTCCTGGTTGACTCTTTTTACAGAAGTTTCTTGCCAGTTCACCACATTGAGAACAGTGAATTGCCTTCATTCATCCACTTTCTAAGTCGTGTTTACTGGACTGAAATTTGTATTTTCCTTGTTGATCTCATCAACTAACATTTTCAAACCATATCTTGAACTGAGATTTAAAAGGCTTGCTTCTACGGGAACTTTCCTCTTAAATGGTTAAAACTTTGTAAAATAAACCGATAGTTAAACTAAGTATAGATAGTGCATGCTCGGTTGTGTCTGGCTGTTTGCGACACTATGGACTGTAGTCCACCAGGCTCCTCTGTCCACGGGATTTCCCAGGCAAGAATACTGGAGTGGGTTGCCATTGCCTCCTCCAGGGGATATTCCTGACTCAGGGGTTGAGCCTGTGTCTCCTGCACTGGCAGGTGGATTCTTTAGTTAGCAGTTTTTAAGGGAACCGTGTAAAGAACTTCATCCCAATTCTACATTGACCATAAGCTCTTATCTAACACAAATAAAATGCAGACACAAGAGAACAGGATATGGAGGTTGGCGAACCTGAGTTCTCAAATTGTTCAGCCACTTCCAACCTGCTTGAATGTTAAGCAAATTATTCTTTAAAGTTTTCTCCCCTCTGAGAAATGGGTAAGACACTTCACAGAGCTCTATTGAGTATTAGGTTCAGAGATCAGATCAGATCAGTCGCTCAGTCGTGTCCAACTCTTTGCGACCCCATGAACCGCAGCATGCCAGGCCTCCCTGTCCATCACCAGCTCCCGGAGGTCACTCAGACTCATACCCATCGAGTCAATGATGCCATCCAGCCATCTCATCCTCTGTCGTCCCCTTCTCGTCCTGCCCTCAATCCCTCCCAGCATCAGAGTCTTCTCCAATGAGTCAACTCTTCGCATGAGGTGGCCAAAATACTGGAGTTTCAGCTTTAGCATCATTCCTTCTAAAGAAATTCCAGGATTGATCTCCTTCAGAATGGACTGGTTGGATCTTCTTGCAGTCCAAGGGACTCTCAAGAGTCTTCTCCAACACCACAGTTCAAAAGCATCAATTCTTTGGCGCTCAGCCTTCTTCACAGTCCAGCTCTCATATCCATACATGACCACAGGAAAGACCATAGCCTTGACTAGGCGAACCTTTGTTGGTAAAGTAATGTCTCTGCTATTGAATATGTTATCTAGGTTGGTCATAACTTTCCTTACAAGGAGTAAGCGTCTTTTAATTTCATGGCTGCAGTCACCATCTGCAGTGATTTTGGAGCCCAGAAAAATAAATTCTGACACTGTTTCCACTGTTTCTCCATCTATTTCCCATGTAGTGATGGGACCAGATGCCATGATCTTTGTTTTACTCTCTAAATTTAAATCCAGTTCAAACCCAGTTTCTGGACCTGACAGGTGTATCACCATGGGTTAAGTGCTTCCAAATCTTATTCTCAGCACTGCTCATCTCTGTAATGGGAATCAAGCGCTGTCCCTAACAGAAATCACTGTGAGCCTCATATAATTAACAAGCACTTGCTGGTAGCAAGCACATAATGCTCTGTTATCATTTGGTAATATTTCACCTATTTTAGTTTCTTAATAATAAATAATGCAGCCACTCAGTCGTGTCCGACTCTTTGTGACCCCATGGACTGTTATAGCCCGCCAGGCTCCTCTGTCCATGGGGATTCTCCAGGCAAGAATACTGGAGTAGGTTGCCATTTTCTTCTCCAGGGGATCTTCCTGACCCAGGGATCAGACCCAGGGATTGAGCCCAGGTCTCCTGCATTGCAGGCAGACTCTTTACCCTCTGAGCCATCAGGTCGTTTCTTAGGCTAAGCCAGAAAGCCTGAATATAACCCTTTAGACAAGGTACAGCAGGTACTAATATTTCTTAGATCACTGTGCTCAGAACAGACTACTATTTATGGACAATTCTGCACACCCAGTCTTGTCTAATAAACATCATTCTTCAACTTTTAAACCTTTACCTGTTCTGATACAGGTCCCCATACATGGTAGTAAAAATAAGAGAACTCCGATCATGAGCTTATGTGAAATAAAAAAAGAAAGCAATTCTTAAACACAGTTTTCCAAGGCAAAGGAGTACAATGGAGTATTCTTCTCATTCTTCACAAACTACTTAGATTACCCTATTTTAACTTCTTTCCTTGTTCAAGAACAACCTTAATATTACAGGGGTCAGAGAAGAGCAAAGCAAAGAAGATGAACAATTGGAACTGACTCAAGCAATTCCTTTTCTCTTGAATCTTCATAACTAAAGTGGTTCTCTGGTCCTTTCAAATATTTTGGGATAACAGTGACAGATACTGAGAGAACGACTAATGGAAACGTTATGAAATTACTACTGGAGACGATATTTGGAGAAAAAGAAGGATTCAAGTTTAATCTTTTCGATTCCTCCAAAACCTTTCTAAATTTTAAGGAGGAAGCAAATCTATTGATGGTTCAAAAAAAGGTACAGGTAGCATATTCATGCTGGATTGTGGTTTGAGGGACAGAGAGAGGACTCAGTCTGGGGTTCTCAGTTTCCAATCCCTTATGCAACCTTGAATGAGTCACTTCACCATTCCAGGTCCTTTTCCTCATTTTAAAACGGAAGCTTAGGAGCTTACGGAAGGTTGTATATCTGGTTTTGCCACTTAAGAGATGATCTTGAACATGCTTTTCAGCTTCTCAAAACTGCAGTTTCTTTATCTATATACTAGGAATGAGAATATTCCCTTCCAGGGCCATTTGGGGGTTTTAATGAGAATACTTCATACAAAAGCTTAGCACAATGTCTGGCACTTGGTAAGCACTTACTAACAGAGATGCCTGGGTCATCTCTGTGCTGTCTGCACGCTCTATAGTACTTGGGGGCCCCTTTGTGCCCCCTGCGTGCTTAGTCCCTCAGTTGTGTCCAGGCCTTTGTGACCCCATGGACTGGAGCCTGCTAGGCCCCTCTGTCTGCGGAATTTTTCAGGCAAGAATACTGGAGTGAGTTGCCATTTCCTTCTCCAGGGATCCTCCTGACACAGGTATCGAACCCTTGTCTCCTGTGTCTACTGCACTGCAGGCAGATTCTTTTTACCCACTGAGCCATCAGGGAAACCCACTGGGGGCCCTTTAATGTTCATTTAAAGCACTTTCTCAGGAAGACAGTGTGGCGAATGGGAAAAAATACTACCCTAAGCAGGACAGGGACAATCAAGTTCTAGTCATGGTTCTCTTATTATTTATGGGACCTGGATAAGCCACCTTGCTGAACTGGGGACTTGCTTCAAATTACAATGTAACTTGCATCATCATTCCCTTTTTCTGTTATTGTACAAGGATGGCCTGGTTGTGGTCAGTTTGCTCACAGGACTTAAAGCTTTTCATAGCTTTGATGTAGTTGATCCAGGTCTTAGATCAGATCTGCAATGCCTGAGGTGACAGTGACTTTGGGAAAATGGGTGACATTTTACAATGTTCAGCTTAATGATGCTGCTTCCAGAAATGTATTGCAGTAAATAGTGAAGAGCCTCTGTGCTTGATTACAGGAAGCTCATTGACACAAACTCTGAGCAAGGGGAGGGTGATGATAATAATATAATTTCATCACCTAGAGTTAAAACAGACCAAAAGTTCCAGCATGTTATACACAATGCCAAGGCATGATGGAGACTAAATGTTAGATGAGCTATAGTTTCTCATAAACCAATGTCAGAAAACACCAGTTAGTGCATTTGTCCTTTATAGTACAAATCAACCCTGGAGGAGGGCACGGCAACCCACTCCAGTATTCTTGCCTGGAGAATCCCATGGACAGAGGGGCCTGGCGGGCTACAGTCCCTGGGGTTGCAAAGAGTTGGGCACAACTGTGCAACCAACACTTCTACACTAGTACAAATAAAAGTGAGCAAGTGTCAACAGGAACCACTCTTTTTATGTAAGTCTTGGGGAGAGATGCCTTTTAGAAGGTTGATGTGGCAGGGACCAGAAAGCTGGTGAATCCACAGATACTCAGAAGCTGGAAAAAGCCACTGGGAGAAGAAAGGATAAAAATGCCTCCATGAATTTTCCTTTCTTAGTTACAGCCTGTCCACCATGGGCTTCCCAGGTGGCGCAGTGGTAAAGAATCCACCTGCAATGCAGGAGATGCAGAAGACCTGGGTTCGATCCCTGGGTTTCGAAGATCCCCAGGAGCGGGGCATGGCAACCCACTCCAGACTTCTTGCCTGGAGAATCCCAAAGACAGAGGAGCCTGGCGGGCTCCAGTCCGCAGGGTTGCAAAGAGTGGGACATGACTGGGTACTGAACGCATGTACTCCTTCATATCCACAGGCTCTGCGCTCACAGATTCAACCAACCATGAGTAGAAAATATTTGAAAAAAAATCAGAAAGTTCCAAAAGGCAAAACTTGAATCTGTTTCCACTGGCATCTACTTACATAGCATTTATGATGCATTAGGTAATGCAGAGATGATTTAACATCTAAGAGATGTGCATAGGTTATATGCAAATGCACCATTTTATATGAGACTTGGGCATCCGTGGATTTTGGTATCATTTGGGGTCCTGGAACCAATGCCCCGCAGATACAGAGGGGACTATTCATCCTCCCCCACACATGAGAAAAGGATCTTTCTCTCCATCCCAGTTCTTCACTTTATCAATGAAGTAGCTTTGTCACCAGTTAACCTGCACTCAGTCTACCCCAGCTCACACCTTCCCACTCACGTCCAGTAGATGGGGGTTTGCAAAGCCCCCCTTTAGCGTTTTGCTGCCCTGCTCTCAGCCTGCCATTCTAGGCCCTCAGTCCCCCTAACCCCTCCTCATCGCTCCATGGGATTTTCCAGTCCCGCCCTTGTGTTACCGCTCCACCCCCTCACTCACTGCATGCAGTGCGTGAGCCATACCATCCCCCGCTTTAGACCTGACACAGTAAGAGCTGCTCTGTCTGCATCTATTGTGGGGTAAAGACTGAGACTGCTTCTGAAACTCCAGGCTTGGGGAAGAAGACAGGATGAGGGAAAGCACTGACCTTGGGGTTAGAGAGTCTTGAGGTCAAAGGGAGGCCCTTCTACTGATTATAAAGTCACAGCAAAATCTGAGCCTTGATGTCTCCCCATGCTAAAGAGGAAGAACAGAACCCATCTGATAGGGCTAAATATAAGGACACACACAAAGCATGATGCCCATGCATTTATAATGCTAGCCCTCCTTGCCCCTCCCCCACCTCCTGCTCTACCCCTTATGTTTCACTCTGGCAGGGACAGTTCACTTGCTCCTTATCTAATTCCAACACATCCTTCAAGATCCCCTCCCCACTTTAGGAGTAAAGTTCTGCCATGCAGCTTATTTTTTTCAATCCGAGGACCTGACGATTTCCCTTTATGACACTGTCTGATTGCTTCGGCTCTGACTGGGCAGTAAACTCCTAGGTGCCATTAGCACTTCGCCACAGTGTCTCCAGTGTGTTCAGCAGACTCAGCCAGGTCTGACCTTGGGAGCCACTGCCTCCAGTGATGTGGCCCAGAGGGAAGCTAGGAGGGTCTAAGAGGCCGCACCTAATGCCAGTTTGTGTGAGTGACACTCAGGCTAGCTCTGTATCGGGAGACTGAAAGGATCTCTCCTCTCCATCCACCCACACAGCAAGGCTGACGACTGCCCCAGACCTGCAGGTAGAAGTGTGGGCAGGCAGGCAGCAGTGGCAGAACTTGGGAAGAGAAATACCTATAAATCAAAAACTGACTCTGTCCATAGCAACTTGTATTACGGATGAGACCTCATTCATCTTTCAACCTTGGCAATGGATCCAAATTCCTGCACTGCACCTTGCCTCTCTTTCCTTACACAGCTACAGCTGGAAGGAAACACACCTCTAGGATGAACTGTATATTTATCTCAAAAGAGAAAACCTACGGTTAGAAAAATGAGCATACTTTTAGGATGGTCAACAAAAGCTGAAGTGCTACTGGGAATATGACTTTTCAATCAGAAAAGATTCCCCCCTCCCCCAAATTCCATCAAAATGCAAAAGAGGATGGGATTTGAGGTAGAATAAAAGCAGGACTATCCACCATGCAGTCAAGTTCCACATAAGAACCCTTGACATTTTTCTCTTCAGCTGCACGAAATTGGAACTGATATGATGTCTTTAGGTGCTATATACAAAAGAATCCTGCCCAAGTTTCTCACCATGAGGTGTAAATTATTCATGAAAAATGAAAATGTACCAGATCACAACACTTATATAACTTAGCCTTTCCTTGGAGAATCTGCAAATACATATATTAATTAAATCTCATGGTAGTTCTGCAAATCGGCTGCTTCTGAGGCAGGAAAATAAAAGGTCTTTTTTTCTTCTTCTTCTTATTTTCTGATTTCTTAAACAGAATCTGCCTCTATATGGCTCTCATAGACCCAGCTCCCCCTAAGACATACAGAGCAGCCATCCCACCTCTCCTTCCCTGTACCTCAAGAATTTTTTTTTTTGACAAGACTGGCTGCCGTCTCTGGGGTCGCACAAAGTTGGACACGACTGAAGTGACTTAGCAGCAGCAGCAAGTTTGGAGGGCTTTCCAGGTGGTGTTAGTGTACAGAATCTGCCTGCCAATGCAGGAGACGTGGGTTCGATCCCTGGGTTGGAAAGTTCCCCTGGAGAAGGGAATGGCAACCCACTCCAGAATTCTTGCCTGGAGAATCCCATGGACAGAGGAGCCTGATGGGCTACAGTCCACAGGGTGGCAATGAGTCTGTCACAACTGGGCGACTTAGCATGCACACACAGCAAGTCTGGATTCCAATGCACCAGCCACACTGCGGCATGGAATTCAAACTCTAATTATCAAGCAGCTTTAACTAGTGGCGTTAATGCAAATATGCCATTTTTATTGTTTTGCTCTTTGACTTTAAGAGATATACAGCAATCAGTCTCCTTCTCTCTCCTCCTCTGTCCCCCTACCCTGTTGTCCACATACACACACACACACACACACACACACACACACACAGTCACTCCTTCTCTCTGCAAATTATCTGATACGGCAATTCTTCTTCATTTGAGGCATCCTAATCCATTACTGAGGGGGAAGGCAATAGCACCCCACCCCAGTACTCTTGCCTGGAAAATCCCATGGACAGAGGAGCCTGGTAGGCTCCAGTCCGTTGGGTCACTAAGAGTCGGACACGACTGAGCAACTTCACTTTCACTTTTCACTTTCATGCATTGAAGAAGGAAATGGCAACCCACTCCAGTATTCTTGCCTGGAGAATCCCGGGGATGGAGGAGCCTGGTGGGCTGCCGTCTATGGGATCGCACAGAGTCGGACACGACTGAAGTGACTTAGCAGCAGCAGCAGCAATACATTACTGAAACCGAGCCCTCCTCCATAGTTAGACCATTAGCACAAAGTCAGAGAAGCTGCAACACACACCTTTAGCGGCACCGTGATGCTGAGACGGGTGTCGCAGCCCCAGCATTATTTCACAAGGGCTGGATCTAGACAGTTGCTGTCCAGGCCTTTTGGGGGCACAACAAAGTGCCAACTGAGTCACAGTTGGATCATCCGGACAGGGAGGCTGGTGACTCTGCTGTGGTTCAGGGGAGGGAGCTGATGGGGGTCTGCTTCGCCCACACTGGGGCCTTGCAGAACCCAGATTTTTCTTATGGAAAAACCACAGGCTCCAAATGGGTCAAGTGGGGAACAGTGGGGAATGTTTGATGCCTCCTACATTTGTCTGAACATAGTACTAACAGATGGCTTTGAATAATAGATGTTTTATAAAACTTTCTGAGACGAGAGATTAAGTAAAACAATGACCTGACCTTTCTAGATTTCTTCGTTAGGATAGGGTGATTTACTATAACTCTGTATATTCAAGACTCTGTACACAAATAGATTTGAAGTTGTGTTCACATTTATATGTGAGAAGTAAGTAAACTCTGATGCTCTTAAACCTTTCTCATCTCTCTTTAGTACTTTGTAGCAAGCCTGATAAAGCATAATATTTGTATCTGGTTGCATGTAATTATTTTGTCTGATAAGATATGACTGAAATCGATGATTATATACACTAAATATTAACAGGCATGTTTGCAAAATGGGTATTTTCTGACATATGAGATATCCTAACAAATGAAGGGCTAGGAATATATGTATTATTTTATTATTATTATTTTTTAATTGGAGTATAATTGCTTTACAATGTTGTGTTAGTTTCTGCTGTAGGAATGCATAATATGTTATTAACTAATTTTCAACAAACTCTTCCTAAGGCTAGCTTCCAGTTGAATGGATTTAATCTTTGGAGGAGAATTCAAAAGATGTGACAAGACCTCAAGGTCCTAATTTTAAACACCAACCAGCACTTTTTGGAGATTTGATTAGTGCTACTAACATCTTGCCAGAAATATAATTTGATTTCACCAGCTTTAAAAGCAGTGCATGGGGTGCTCCATTAAAATATTTCTAATATCCAATATGTAAGAATTTGTCTTCCTAGCATGGACCCATGACCCAGAGTGAATTAGATGTATCATTTCACTACATGGCTGCAGAGCTCTAACTGTGGATGTACAGACAATACGTATTCACTCCAGATCTGAAGGGACACTTTCTTTTGAATAAAGACCTGGGAAGGCTCACTCAGGTCAGAGTTGGGGAGCCATAGGTTAGGAGCCAGCACCCTGGAGGCATTTGACCAGGGAGTCCACCCAACTGGTATCCCTGAATTCAGGTCCTACAGAAAATCCACTTCCTGCAGGCAACCTTTCACGTTGGCCCCAATCTCTTTTATCTGCTGTGTGACATTTATTTGACCAGGTTTTGCCATAGCATGAGATCGTTCTTACATTTCTCTTTGGCCGACTCTTTGTGACCCTGTGGACTGTAGCCCACCAGGCTCCCCTGTCCATGGGATTCTCCAGGCAAGAATACTGGAGTGGGTTGCCATTTCCCTCTCCAGAGGATCTTCCCAACTCAAGGAGCGAACCCACATCTCCTGCAAGTCTCCTGCATTGCAGGCAGATTCTTTACTACTGAGCCACTGGGCTTCCACGTCACTGGCAGAGGCAGGACAAAGTCAGCCCCTTGCCAGCTGCCACTGTCCCAGGTGAAGCCTCTCCCTGGGCTCCACAGACTCTCCTGCCTCGAATCCATCTGCTTGCTCTTCTTAGAGTTGCGTCCTCTCACTTTGCTGCTTAAAAACTTTCAATGGCCAAGTATGGGCCCTTAACCCTGGCGTTTAAAGTCTTGCACACTCCAAGTCAAACCTATGCTGTCACTGCTCCCAGACACCAGTGCTCTAACCAAGTGGATTGTTAGTTTTTCCCCACTAAGCTTTACACTTCCGCATCTTCGCACATTTGTGCTGTCATTCCGTCTACCTGATGATGACGCTTTAGGGGACATGCTGAGGAATTCAGAGGGTAGGAAAAAAAATTCTAGCTGCAGGGGTTCAGGGAAAGACTCCGAATATAATTGGGCCTTCAAGGATGTCATTAGGTAAGCTGAATAATCTCCATATATAAATGAAGGAACTAAGATTTTAAACATATTTACTTGGAAATTATTTTCTCCTTTTTTGAAACAGAAAGTATCTTTGAAGCAGAAAAATACTACTAATAAAGCAATGACAGGATGATGTTGTTGTCGTTCAGCCCCTCAGTCGTGTCTGACTCTTTGCAACCCCATGGACTGCAGCATGCCAGGCTCCTCTGTCCTCCACTCTCTCCCAGAGTTTGCTCAAACTCACGTCCATTGAGTCGGTGACGCTATCTAACCATCTCATCCTCTGCCGCTCCCTTCTACTTTTGCCTTCAGTCTTTGGCAGCATCAGGGTCTTTTTTAATGACATAGTAGAATACCACAATAATTCCAGTTGGAGGGATATCAATCTCTACTTTCATTTTATTAATAAAATGTTTTATAATATGAGAAAAATGAGATAATCCATCTACCATGCTGTGGACCTCACCTCTTTCATTGGACACTCTGAGATTAAATTGGCATCAATATAGGCATCTACAGATTTATACATTCTGACCTCCTGTTAGTAGACTGAAACTGAATGGCTTATACAGTACCTGCAATTTCATTTCTGATTTCCCTTGTCACCGTGCTACTTACGAGATGAGCGGCAGAGGCTGGGGTTAAAGTCCAAGGCCGTGATTCACACAAAAGCAGCCCCTGAATCTGCTTCACCAGGACTAATGACTAATTTCTTTCCACTTCTCATTTTAGTTCTCATCTTACTTGCATAGAAATTACTCATAATTTTCAGTCTACTCACTGGGTATAATATTACATACTCTATTAATAAATAGTTTTATATCATAATTAATATACATCAACTTGTATATAGTTTCTAAACATGACTTGGCTATTACATAATTAGCTTGAAGCTCTGCTCAGATTCAGGCTGTCTCCCCAGCTTGGAATTCACCTTGGTTAGAGCTGTATGAGCAGAACTCCTTCATTTTTCCCTAAAGCAACAGAGCTCGCTGTTACTGAGTTTCACTTTAGAGATAGGTTTATCTGTGGAATAAGTGACTTTCATTCATTTGTAATTATAGAGAGAGGCAGTATAGCAAGGTGGTTAAGAGCATATTCTAGCAAGACAATTTATTAGATGTTTAACTTCGATTAAGGTAGTTAACCTTGGTTTCAGGTCCACCATCTATAAAATGAGGACAACAATAATCGTTAACACTATAGTAAGACTGTGTGTATCCTATACATATGTATTCTTTCTCATATGATGTCAAATATATGATATAATATTAAATGTATTATATGAGAAAGAAATCATTTAGAGTAGTATCTTGTACATCTACATAATTTGTAAATAATATTATTTGTATAACTTGTATATTAAGGCCCAAAGAACTTAACTGAAACAGGAGATAGCTATTGGTAGATTTGCTTATTGTACTTTTGTTCTTATATCTACTCCCAGAGCTAAATAACCAAAACATTATTCTCTATTTCCCCAAAGTATTTCGGTTTTGTTGTCATTTAATTTGAAACTGCAAGTCTAAGTTCGGTTAAAACTTTCACTGCTGGCATCTTGATTAAGCCCTGAGGGGACAGTTTATAAATCTGTTGTTTCATCTTGACTCACCAAGGGGTGACATATAAAGGAACCCTGGGCTGGAGGAGCTGTCACGGGGTGTTCTGGTCTCTCTTCTTCTTCTATGAATGACTTGTATCTAATTACAAATACCTATGAGAGCTGAACTATTTGAAGTGACAGTTGGTCCAATGAACTAAAATACTGTGAAAACTCTATCGCGTATTTACATCACTAAGTTGTGTCTGAGTCTTTGCAACCCCATGGACTGCAGCCCACCAGGCTTCTCTGTCCATGGGATTCTCTAGGCAAGAGTACTGGAGTGGGTTGCCATTTCCTTCTCCAGGGGATCTTCCCAACCCAAGGATGGAACCTGGGTCTCCTGCATTGCATGCAGATTCTTTACCGTCTGAGCCACCGGGGAAGGCCACATATTTGTTTTAAGAACAGATGGCTCAGTGAAGAGAAGGAAGGGATGATGTCTGTCATGCACTGAACTCTGAAATCAACAGCACCCCTTTCTCCTCTGTGTGTTTAGGACTTTGCTGGTGGCTCATATTACCTTGGCTTTAACAAGCGGTTTTCTTGATCTTTTTCTTGAATGGTATGATCCCTGGCTGAATGTTATTTTTATTACCTTGATTTCTATTATAAATCTTTTGGTTTTTTAATTCAATTTTTTTTTTCTTGAAGTATAGTTGATGTACAATATTGTGTTAGTTTCAGGTGTACAGCAGAGTGATTCATTTATATGTATATTCTTATAAATCTTTAATTACCTCACTGGATTAGACAAAAAGCACTAATCAGAGACCCTGCAATAATAATTCAGCTCTTCCATCCTCCCCCATTCCTTCCAAAATTACTTTTAGAATTATTAAAGTATTTTTTAGCAAAAAAGCATATCATAGAAAAAATTTAACTCCCTGTATTGTAGTTTCTTTTGGAGAAGGCAATGGCACCCCACTCCAGTACTCTTGCTTGGAAAATCCCATGGACAGAGGAGCCTGTTAGGCTGCAATCCATGGGGTCGCTAAGAGTCGGACACGACTGAGCGACTTCACTTTCACTTTACTTTCACTTTCAGACGGTAAAGAATCTGCCTGCAGTGCAGGAGACCCAGGTTCGATCTCTGGGTCAGGGAAGATCCCCTGGAGAAGTGAATGGTTATCTCTATCATCTCATGCTTTGGGCCTAGCATGGCAGCTAAGGAACCATAGGTTTGTTGAATCTCAAGAGCTGGAAGGGACCTTAGCGGCCATCCAGTTCTCATCTTCCTTTCACAAGCGAGGAAACAAGATTCATTTTGTTTAAACGACACATAATTTACATCCATATGATTCAATGTAAGTTTAAAGGGTGAAATCTTAATAAGATGAAAACTTGCCATTTCATAGTCAATAGAAATCTCTCTGAATTCTAAATTCCTGGGCACTAAAATACTTTTCAAGTTCTTTTGTAGTGGCTCCGCTCCTTGAAACTTGTGGAAAATACATTAAGAGTATCATATCTGAGAATTTATGTTTACTATTAGTTCTTTTTCTGTTATGTTCTTGTGAAAGAAGAACTTCATCAAGAGCCACTAAAGGATTTTTCTTTGTCATCACTGAAGTCCGGCATTGATTATACCTGATAAACTGCAAAGCACAGAATCTAGGATTCTTGAAGCTACTGTCAGGTCTATAATTTTAGTTTTTTGAACTTAATTGAAGTTAACTTATTATTAGTTCCTTTACCAGTCACACTGTGCTGAAAAGTGATATATTTTAGTTTATGAATAGCTTAGGCCTCTTCCCTACACAAATACATAAGCTTACACATAGGCATGCGATCTCTCAGTATTTTTCTGCCAAATGGGGCCAAAAAATCAATAGGTTGCAAAAATATTTATGATACAGGATCAAGAATTTATCATAATAAAGGGACATAACCTAAAACTCCAAAGTATTTCTTTATCTTGACTTCCTTTTCATTCCCAAGAAAGAGCGCTCTGTATTAAAAGCGCTTAACTTGCCATAAAATATAATGTTAAAAATTCCACTGTAACCACAACTATATTCCACTTGAAACTTGTTTTCTTATGAACGGACCTTACAGCAAAACTTCTGTCAAAAATCACAAAAACATAGCTCAAGAAGGCTAGACTTAGACATGAAAGAAACATTTCCAGTTCCCCTACTAAGGACCAAGTAAAAAGAGAAGCTTTGAATCTATTAATGGAAGGACGCACACTGTCTCTCCCTTCTCCTATCCTATCGTTTGAAAAAAAAAAACAAAAACAATCCTCCAACTAAAAACTGGTGTGATGTTCTTTGTTACATCTGTTTGGAAGCCGAGTCGGCTCTCCTGAGAGGGAAGCCGGCTTGTGGAGGTGGTGAGTGATGAGCTGAAGTGCCGTCACTAGCTGGCATTGCTTGAGTGCCCACCCGGCCTCTCTCTCCTCCCGCCTTTGTTCCTTTCTGCTCTGTCACCATTCAGAGGACAAGGCGGGGAGCTCACAGATTTTGCCTTCGTTTCTTCATTCAAGGGCACTCACACCTGTCTTTTCAGTGATTAGACCTACAGCTCTGGCAACGCTTATTAACTTGAACACGGAAGGAAGTGTGAATCAGCCCTTCCCGCCTGCAGAATAGAGTTTGGAATCTGCCATTTATACCCAGACATGATTTTTCCCCAATTTCTTCCATTCCCTGGGACCTTCCCCCCACTCCCCATTTCCTCCTATAATTCTTGTTATCTTTTATCAGTGCAGTCGATTTTGTTAAAACAAAACAAAACAAAACAAAAAACCAAAACGCTACACTAAGCCCAAAACCAAAATGGCGCTTCTGTGAAGGGAGCGCATGCGCAATCAGGTGTTTTATTTTATTTATTTTTTTTTCCGGGCAAGCGAGAGCAGACGCTCATACTCCTCTCCTGGGACCCTGAGCGCACACATTTGCAAGTTGGTTGGCTGGGGTTAGGGTTACAGTCAGCCAGTGGCGACAGGAAACAGCCAACTGGCCTTCACGGAGAAATAGTCCATCCATGGTCTTATTGGCACATGCATTAAACCAAAAGAATTAAACGCCCCTTTATCGGTTATATCCAGCCTTTGTGAACTCGGTGGGCCGGTACTCTGCTTCCAGTACCGTCTGGCTCTCACTTGGGAACCAAGTGAGTTTGAGGAGCACACAAGACCAAGGTGAAATGTTAACCAGAATCATTCAGACCTCAGATTTGACACTAAGGGAAAAAGGGAGGCTTTCCTCAGAGGAGAATGTTTCTTTTCCCCTACAACAGATAACAGGGTCTGAATGAACTGAATCCAAACACAGCCAGTTTTGAAGCACCCCCGGGCATGCTTTTCTCTTGTTTTTTTTTTTTTTTTTTCCTGTGACAATTCACAAACCACTGGATACATAATGCTGTACTAAAAGGAATGTAAGCCTGTCAGGTTAATTACACAATATTAGGTACGAAAACAAACAGTGCAACACAAAACATAGCTACATCATTATTTGCAGTAAATGTTAACTCTAAATAAGTGCAACCTGTCCATAAATGCTGGCTATAAACTAATCAAAAAAATAAAATTTGATGGATAAACATGAAAAAAAAAATTCTCACCGAGAATTTTTTTTTTTAAATATCAGCACTCATTTAGAGTTTGGGATTTGTGAAAGAAAGCTTTAAAAGGAGCAAACCTGATTGGCTGTGGCTGTTGCTGCGAAGGGGACACTTGTTGCAGGAGTTGTTGCTGCAGAGACAGTGGCTGACGTAGCGCTGTGCATCATGGGTACTTTCAGGAGGGGAACCATGGGAGCAATGAACAGGAGGGTGTAGCATTATGGTAATAGAAGTGGTATTTTGGCATGGTGAATATCAGAGCAGCAAGCCATCATGGGTTAAACCAGCAGATGGCATGCAATCACAATGCAAAGCAAGGAAGCATGGGAGAGAAATAAAAAAGGGAAAATAGCTTATTACAAGTACAATTAAAGGAAGTTTTAAAACATAATCAGTGATTCCCAGAAAGGCCAAAGCAGATTACTTTGGTTGATGTATTTATAAACATTTTTACTTCTAGCAATAGATCATTCCCAATTCAGAGCCTGTGGTGCCTATAATAAAGGGTGCTTCTAAAAATGCAAAATGTAATGTCCAAACGAAGTAAGAATATATGATATTCATTTTTTAATCACCATTCTAAAACATCAGAACCTCAATATGTAGGCCTAATTTGGCAAGTCAGAATTTTCTTGGAATGAATTGCAGTTAAATTGAAATTTGGGGGTCAATTTGGGGCTGCCTGTTTGAACTGTAATTACTGGGGTTGTGGTTTATTTGGGTCCATAAACAGTGAAGCAAAAATTATGGCCTTGATGTAATTTCTAACACACTGTGAAATATGTATATATATATATTTCACATTGTGAAATAGACAGGCAAATTTTACCAATGTTTATTTTTCTTTACTGTAAATGGAACTAATCCATGTGTCCTTAAGACAGATTTTTGTACCAAGGCTTTGGGAAGTGTGGGGATAACTTATGTATGTATTATTAAAAGTTAACATCTATGGGAATAGTAAGGTACAAATACTCATTACAAATAAATCAACACAAAATCAAAAAGTATAGTAAAGCAAGGCAGTTGTGACATTTGTTTTCAAAATACATCCATGTATAATCTTTTAAAATAAGTACTTCTGGGAAACTCTGATAACTCTAACACACAGCAAAGAGGAGATAAAGGCACACCACATGAAACTTTAAAACATTGATGAAATTAGCCTGCCTCTCTGATAAAGTAAGCTTTTTCTCCCCCTTACACTAAACCGTATAAACTCTAAATAGAAACAAAGTACAGATCATTAAAAAGCAGACTCGCACTTGTGGTCTCATGTCTTGTAGTGGTTGTTCTAGTCACATTAAAACGGTCATTTTCTTAAGTACATAAGTACATTTTAAAACCTCAACGTTAACTCTAAAGCCAAATAAGCCTTCAGATCTACCAGTTCCTACAGCATTTCTACCATCTCTGAAATAAATCTCAGTCAAGTGAAGGTACTGTACATACTATAAAAGACAAATAAAAAAGGTTGGAACCTACCAATACTGGTAGCGGGTGTCATGCACAAAACTGACCCTGCGTGTCATGCAATGGTAGGTGGAAAAAAAGTGAATAAAGGGAAAGAAACAGGTTAGCGGTTTAGAGTTAACATTCAAAGTGAGATTGAAGCACAACCAGAAATAAGTAGGGTTAGTTAACACAGTCTTTTAGAGTCATTCACATTTTCAGTGCGGACACAGATATATCTGACTTATTTTAAGCCGATATTCTTCACTGCTTTTCATACTATGGATTCATCTCCATCAACATGATTCTAATAAGAATGACATGTGATCATGCGGCGGTCTCCTTTCTCTAAGACCTCACAGTATTTTAACAGACATTCTCCAGTTCCTCCTCCGAGGCAGGAAGTGGGTATTTTACAGATGAAAAATCTGAGGCATAGTAACTACTCCAAGGTCATGCATCGTGGGAGTCAAGGGTAAGGCTAGAAATAGAAATCTATTCCTAAAATCCAGGTCAGGTTTGGTATTCACTAGATCACACTGACCTTATTGCATCAAGAGTTTGCTTGTGTGATTGTAGAATGTTTTGTGTCGATGACAATATGAAAATAAAAACAGTAATTAAGATTCTGTACCCTCCAAATCAAAGGGTTGCAGGTCAGGTGAATTTTAGATTGCTGCTTGAAAGCCCTCAATGTAGGAAGAGGTTCCCCTGACAGGCTGACCAGGATATGTGTGACCTATTTTCTGTTATGAGATTCATTATGATAAAGGAGTAGTGGCTTCCAATAAAACTAAGCACTGCTTAGGCAGAGGCTCTGCAAAACTGCAGAACTGGGGCTGGGACAGGACTGGGGTTAGGGGGTTTGTTATGGTTGCTACTAGGTGATCCCTGAGGGGTACCTTTGGCGAAACTCCTAGGAAACCTCAAGTAGGTGTCTAGGTGGGTAGAAGGGAGCAAGGAGGGGGCTAGATTTCAGTCCTTCCCTGGGAATAGCTGTCTTACCTATGGATGGTCTTATTAATATACTGGAATCAGAAAACTGACCATGAATATAAAGCATGTTGTGGAATACCAAAAAAAAAAAAAAAAAGAAAGGTATTAAAAGGAATTATCTACTTCTGGTTCAGCTCCTTGAAAATCAAGGTAATGGAAGGATTTAGATAACTGAAGATTGGGTGTCATGTGGCTGCCAGAGAAGCAGTTTTTAATCAAAGTAGGTATATCCACTTAGGGTTTTACAACTGCCTTCTGAGACACTAGATAAAGACTCTGAGATGCATAGGTCTTTATTCTCTCTGCTGAATTGATCACACTTGAGGGAGACTTTTGCCTTGATCTGTATTTTGATCAGGCCAATATTAATAACTAGTCAGAAAAAGAGGCTATTTAACTGGGCTCCTTCTGGATTCTTCAGCAAACATGTGCTAATAAATCCAACTGGAAACACAAGCACCTCCAAATCCTGTTCATGACACCCTACCTTTCTAACCTTCTTCACAATGAAACTTCTGGAAAGCTTTCACTTCCTTGACCCCATCTGTTCTTCAGTCCTCTCCAATTTGACTTTCATTTTCACGTCTCCACTCAAACTGCGAAGTCATTTCTGCAGTTAGTTGGAGCACTTCCATCCTCATCTAACTTCCTGAGTCATGGTAACATTTGGCACTTGGCTGCTCTGTAATAAACCACTCTTTTCTCTTTCTCTTGGATTTTCTGATGACAGAGACTCACACACAAACGCATACACTCTATCTCTATACACTAGAGTTTTTCGGGCTCAGACTGATTCCTTTTCATCTACTCTACACTTTTCTTCTAGTTTATCATTCATTCCACGGTATCATTCAATGTAGGATTTAAATATAATCTACAAGCTCAAGGTTTCCAAATTTATGTATCCCTCCCAGATTGCTCCCCTGAGCTCTAGGGTCATTTCGTCTAACTGCTTATCCAGACTTTTTACTTGGGAGATCTCACAAGCATCTCAAATTTAATACACTCAAGCATTTCCCACAGCACCCATTTCTGCACCTCCAGACACGCTAGATGGGACACATCACTGTCCATGTAGCAGCTGTAGCCTAAACTGAAAGCTCTTCTGGATACCACTTTCCCTTGTGAAATTCCCTGATCCAACTCACCAGACAGAGCAATTCTGCTTCTAAAATGCACCTTCTGTTTGTCTGTTGGTCCATCTCCACTGCAACCTCTCACCATGACATGTGGGCTCGGATATGCAGTAAGTAACGTCCTAACTGGTCCTCCTGCCTCCATTCTCATCCCCATTTAGTCCAGGCTCCATTCTGCTGGTGGAGTAAACCTTCCCCATAAAGGTCTGTTCACTTCTCTGCTGCATATGATTCACTGCCTTCTCATTGCTTTTAGGATAAAGGTTCCCATGGTCTAGTCTCTGTCTGTTTGCCCAGCTCATCTTATACCCCTTTCCCCCTGGCACCAAGCTCCAGGCAGATTAGCCTCTTATTTCTCGGAACCAAATTCATTACACGTTTGGCCTGCCTTTGGGCTTCTCCCAAGCCCTCTGCCTAAAAATCATCTTTATCCCATTTTCAAGTCTTAAAGTATATGTTGCCTCTTCCAAAAACTGTTCACTTGTTCTTTTACCTATCTTCACATGCCACTGAAATCAGTTTCCATTTTAAACCTTATTCAACTCTTTACTTTTCATTCATTATACTCATAAAAATTTTGACTATACATTTATATGGCTGTTCATTGAAATCCACCCCTCCTCTTCCGCTGTAAACTCTGGAGGGCAGGGTTCATGTCTGTCTACATCTATGGGGTACACAGTAGGCAATCAGTTAACTGAGTGAATGTTCTCATCTGCCAGTGAGAGTGTGTTGGGAGCAGCTTGTTCCTAAAATTCATTAAAGTACCCAGTTTGTGAATGATTTCAAAGTCAACTAAGTCAACTATGGCTGGAGTCAAAGTTACTCCTTTAGAAATTTCACGTTATTCTTTTACATTCCAACATGGATGGGCTTTCCTGGAACACACACAAATGTCACGGGGTTGCAAACCATCAACAGCAGCTCCTGCAGCCACACTGGGCTAAGGGGGTGCCTATCCTTTGGCCTCAGTTCAGGATGTGGCTGAAACACTCAACCAAATTAATGTGATGAGCATCTCTATGGGGCCAAAAGTGATACAAACATCGTGAAAGTCGCTCAGTCGTGTCCAACTCTTTGCGACCCCATGGACTATACAGTCCATGGAATTCTCCAGGCCAGAATACTGGAGTGGGTAGCTGTTCCCTTCTCCAGGGGATCTTCCCAACCCAGGGACTGAACCCAGGTCTCCCACAATGCAGGTGGATTCTTTACCAGCTGAGCCACCAGGGAAGCCCGATATGAGTATTTGAAACACATGATTTTTGCAGTGTGTGGCTATCTTACTCAATGTCAGATTCTTCTCCTGATTTCTTTCTAAGCCCCATCTCTGCCTTTTCACCCCACTGTCTCCCTCCCCCAACCAACACAGCCTCTCCAATACGTCACACTAGAGATACAATGGACAATTTGTTATTCCTCAAGCACACTCTTCCCAATCCATGCTCTTCGCCCTGCCTGGGATGCTCTTCTCCTACTGGTAGAATTTTCCTCTCCAAGTCCTAAGGACATTTCTCCTCCTCTTTCTTTCCAAAGTTAGTCTTTCTTGCTGCATGTCATTTGTCACCACCACCAACTGTAGATCTGATGGCCAAATACACTGTCTCTTTCTTCTTCACTCTCCAATTCCCTAAGGTGCTCTGCATGAGATTTGACTTTTGCCTTGTTCTGCACTCCTTTGTGTGATCCTACTCCTTTGGAACCCAGAACAGACCATGTGTTCGAGAACAGCTTGCTGAATTAAATAGGATAAATACATTCTGCTGTGGTTATATACATAGCGTTTCCACTAAACACTGACCAATCTTTCATCAAGATGTGTGATAAGCTTATGTAAGAGTATGGTTTCTGATAATTAGGGAAGATCTGCGCTAGCACCTCCCTGTTCTACTTACTCTGTATTTCCAACTTAATGAAATAAATCAATGAGAGAGTCAGTGGGTCATCTCTGTTCCGACTGGTAGAAGCATTTCACTAAGGCATTAATTCTATCAACAAAGACTTTTCAAACGTCTTCTGCTTCAGTTGCACAAATATTTCAAGTCTAGAATCTCTGAGTAGGATTATCGGGACACTTCCATGAATCATATATTCCACTTTGCAGCATAAGCACAGCCTCAGTTTTCCCATCTGCAAAATGCAAATAATTATGCCTGCCACTGGCAGAACTATCCTGAAGAGTAATGTGATAAGAACACTTACAGGAACTCAGAATAAACCTGTCAGAGAAATGTCAAGAATTATTATGCTGCTATTTTTGTGTGTGGTTTTTGTCACTTTCCTAACAGAGCAAAGGAAAAGTATAACCACTAGGTTAAAATAATTCCTATCAAAAAAGGAAAAATCCCACTCACTGCCAATGTGCTAGGGCATCAACCAGGGTGATAATTATATTACCATGGGTTTGGGGAAGAATCCCATATTTTGCATAATATTTTATATTAGTATCTCCCCAGCCTGGAGGCAGAGTTCCTAAAATTCAAAGTCGCATTGTATCCATGGGAGAATTTTAGCAGTATATTAAAAACTTCATTGCGAATGACCTTTCAATAAAGCGTAATTTCCAGGAGAACATAAACATTTTTTGTTTCATCTTTATGATAATTGTTAATGTATTTATAGAAAAACCAGTTAATTTAAAAGTAATGAGCCCTTCATTTACCAATTTAAAAAAAAATTTTTTTGAGCATCATCAAAAAAAGTTTTGAGCATCATCATTTAATTTGTAGGATTTAAAACAACAATGATTAACAAAGACTGATCATCATCATTATCATTTTAAATTAGGCTAAAAATGTGGCCTATGAGAAAGAAAGCTGAAATACAAACTACAGGAAAATAAACACTGAATTTTCTGTTATGGAATTAACTAGGGGATGGACTATGCTGTGTGTGTGTGTGTGTGTGTGTGTGTGTGTGTGTAGGTGCACTCAGTCGTATCTGACTCTTTGAGACCCCATGGACTACAGCCCACCAGGCTCCTGTGTCCATGGAATTTTCCAGGCAAGAATACTGGAGTGGGTTGCCATTTCCTCCTCCAAAGGATCTTCCCGACCCAGAGCTCGAACCCGAATTTCCTGCCTCTCTTGCATTGGGAGGCATATTCTTTACCACTGAGCCATCTGGGAAGCCCAGGACTTATGCTAAAATCCTTTTAATAAAATTATTCTTTCATCATTTAAAAGAAACATGTGAAAACTTCACAGAAGTTGAAATACACTTCACAGCATGAGATCCACATGTCTGTTCACTATATTTATATCATGTTACAGATGTAAATACTTCTAAAGCACAGAATTAACTGGACTAGGACCCACTGTTCGGCTCCCAAAGCTCAGGTTGCTGGACACACTTGAACAGTTCTTAAAGAGTCCAGCAGAGGGCGGAAGTGCACAACCACAGCACCCAGTACAGCCTCTGGGTCCTCTACACGTGTCTCACCAACTCTAATCAGGTCATGGCAAAACAGGGATGTTATTTATTCTTGCTTTGGCAGTCCTTAAGTGGTTTCCAGGTGAAATATTTTTAAATGAGAATTCTTCCAGTGATTTGACAAAAAGAGGAAGAGTTAAGTATGGGTTAGAGGCCTTCAGTCTTTTGCACAGCTTAGCTCCAGGGTTTCAGAGGCATTCCCAGGAAATGGCGGTGGCATTACTACCCAGTCTTCAGAAACAGACTTGCCTTTTTCTGTTTTTCCCCTCAGTATATTCTTCCACACTTTTTTCTCCCTTAAAACATCTAGTGATGAGGTCTATAAAATAAGACACTTGGAGAAACCACAAAGAACCTCAAGAAAAGTTTACCTTCTAGTAATTATTTTATAAACATGTTACATCAAGTGGATTATAAGTACTATTACTGCTGTGCTACAACTGCACTTAAATGTCACCAATTAAGGCTGTAATCGGACAAGAGCAAAGCCCTGATAATTACTGATTTAGAGACTCACTCTATAGGTCTGTAAGTCTATTTATGTTAAGAGAACTATACTAAGAAAACTGTACGCTAAGAACCACTTTACTCACACAGTTGACATTTTTACTACAATCTAAATATTCTTAATAATAATTCATGTCAAAGTATAGATTTTATATGAATAGGATAGAAATATTTATTCAACTCCCTCCTATGTTAATTCCAGATATGCTACAGTATTTAAGAAAATGGGTAAGAAACCTGCAAAGTCCACCCAAGTGGATTGGGATCAGTATGCTTCTTTAGGATAAAATTGTTATTCATCTATATTGACCTTTAAGTCACTATCACGGGATGAAAATTTTGACTTCAAACTAAGAATTCAATGGACAGTCTTCTCACTAAAGCTTAAATCACTCCTAGTTCTTTAAAATAAATTTTTTTTTTTAGATCCTCTAGCAAAGTTTATTTTGCAAGTATTATCCCTGCGTTTAGCTCAGATTAAAAGGTCAAAACCCCAGCCATTTATGGTGACTCTTTGTGTTTGTATATGTATATAGGTCTGTGGTCAGGGAGGTGGGTAAAAACATGGAGGAGGGCTGGCATGTATTGTATTTTTGCTTCTTCACTTTATCTGATGTTTTACACCAGACTCCAGAAGAGGACTCTGGCCTCCACATACAGAGGCCGGCTGGTGTCATGTCATGTAAATCAAACTGGTCTCAGGGTAACTGGGTTCTTGGTCTTTTTCTCATTAGTCCTGCCACCTTGGGAAGTCACTTCACATTTGGGGGGCCTCAGCTTTCTCATCTGTAAAACAATCAACTGGATGTGGAGATCACTAAGACTCCTTTAACCTTCAAGATTCTATGATTAATAGAATTCATTTCTTAGTAGAATGGCAGAGTTAAAGCACCTTAGCACCTACTATTATCAGGCACTGGCTTAGAAACTGAGGATAAGAGGTCTCTATATTTGTGAACTTGGTGGAAATTGAGAAGGATGGCAAAAGAGAGAGAATGGATGTAAAAACATGAGTAGAGGATTG
This sequence comes from Tragelaphus eurycerus, assembly GCA_935064755.1. Taxonomy (NCBI): domain Eukaryota; kingdom Metazoa; phylum Chordata; class Mammalia; order Artiodactyla; family Bovidae; genus Tragelaphus; species Tragelaphus eurycerus. The sequence continues at coordinate 2,172,350 of CAKXYN010000059.1, read as the reverse complement.
CTTTAATTTGAATAGCCTCGTTTTTTGTTTGTTTGTTTTTGTTTTTTTTTAGTGCTCTGAATAGGAATAGAAAAAAAAAAGGTTAGTATTTACTGGAATTGCTATTTTTAGGTCATTCAGGGTTAATGACAAGTTTCAACTGTCACACATAAGAGGTCTTCTTTACATAAACAATTTTACACAGTTTGTGTAAATACGAGAAACCCAAAGCCCTAACTGCTATTTGCTTCGCATGGGTTCAGTCGGTCACTTAACTCTACAGAATATTTGGCTTTAGAATCCTAACAGTCTTTAGCTATCTTCCCAAACAAGGTAAATTATCTAGATAGCTAGGACAATGACAAGTTTCAGGCTGTATTTATCGTACCTTTGAAAAAGCAAACTAGATGCCACCAAACAGCTTAAAGGAATGAGAAAGAAAGCACATGACCGGAGGGCACACGGACACAGGACTTGGAACTGTCAGGGCACGCACCTGTCGGAATGAACGCGGTGTGCTGCTGCAGCTGCGCACTGGTGAGAGCCTGCTGGTAGTGCAAGACGCTGGGGTTAAACACGGTGCTTGCACCGTTGCTTTTTTCAAGTGCTTGTCTCTTTGGTAAAGGATGAAGAGCACCAGGAGGGAAGGCCTATAAGTGAAGAATCGGATAAGACATGTATAACTCAAAGTAAACACACCTTCAGTGTCCACAGAGATCATCAATCGCAACAAACTTTTAAAAAATGACAGCTAAGGAGATGCCTCTGCCATGCACCTTAATTTAAACAGCGGCAATGTCGAATGAGTGAGAACTTGTTATTGCGAGCGAAAGCATGACTTCGGTAACCCCAAAACGGTAGCATCTTAACTAAGGAAAAGAAAAACTATCAAGCAACAACAGCGAAAAATGACTTCAGCTTTTAAAATGAGTTAAACTATTCTAAGGGGGGGAGGAGGAGGAAGCATTTGTGTTATTAATATTAATACCTATTCTTTTCTTTAACTAAAAATGGCAATTTCTTGAATTTAAAGGTTAATTAGGATTATCATGAGCATTTTTTACGAACCAAGTAATTTAAATTTGCTTCACTCTTTTGGAAAAGGTATTAAAATTTGTTAGGGATTAATTTATTCCACATATTACGTATGAAAATGAGATGGCTAAACACCTTATTGAATTTTTCTCATTAAACATAATGATTGTTTGCAACTGATATTTTACAAGTAATACAAATCTCGATGGTTCTCTGAAAAGCTACATGCAAAGCGAAAGGTGAAAGGTCAAAGTACCAGGTCTACAGATGCTTCGAGAGGTCGCTTCATTGCTTTGGCAGTCGACTGAGTCTTTTAATAACAGGCAGCGAGCACATGATGGCAGTGGGCCAATGGGATTCAAGCGAATTAACATACAGGTAAACAGCAAGCAGAGGTGCATCATGGGAACGGCATTGCATTGTGGATAGGTGAGAAGGAAAAAAATATTCTGAATGCAATATACAACGTACAAAACACTAGGCATGCACAACAACAAAAATGTTCTCTAAAGAAATGAATATTACACCTTAAATTAGTATTGAAGCAAAAATGCATCTACTATACCTTAGTTAAAAGCATATAAGAGAGTAAAATATAGATGTTTGAAATTCAGGAAAGTTAATTAAAACAGCAGCTTGCATACACACCATAAGCATTTTTATATTGCTTCAGAAAAAAATGCAAAACTTTCAAGGGCCACAGGATTGAAGAACTTCTGATAAGTTAGTTTTCAAATATAAAATTAAGATCCAAGTTGAAAAAAAAATATGTCTTTAACTTTCATAAACGTAAGTTTTAATGACAATCTAGCCTAACAAAATGAAGTGGCAAACTGAGACAAACAATTCAGGCAAAAAAATATTCAAACACAAGATTATCTAGGCAAAACGGTTTGGGTTTGGATCTTAATTTTTTGTCTGAATTATGTGGATAATTGTCTCAATTTTTCTCTTCACTCTGCTAGTGTGGATCTGGCAATATGCAGTAAGCTTCCAAACTTAACAAGTTTTGAATTTGAAGAGTAGGTTTCTCAAATTTCCATTTCATTCCACCGTATGGTTTCTAATGACTAACTTATCTTCCATTCTGTTTTTCACCACATTTGAAATTTCTATTCAATTTTTGGCAAACAACTTACCGGGATTACACTGAGAAAATACCCTTTAAAGGGTATTGGGTGTCCTCGGGTATCAAAATTTTATCTAATAATTCTATTCGTACTTTTAACTACAATCAGTGACCAACCCACTTAATGAGAGGTGGAACTCTTGGCTAGAACAGGTACAATAGCTAAAAATAGCAAAAACGGCTAAAAAATAGCAATGAACTGCTTTGAATTTAAGAAGTAAGATAATATCTTTAACTTATAACCATCCTTTGGGCAGATAGTTTCATTTAAACAGCTGAAATAATAATAAATAGTGATTGATTTAGACCACAATGAGAAAATCTTCCTGTTCCTTGATAATTGTTGTAAGAAATCTAAAAATTTTATGATGGGATTCTATGAAAATAAAGTCAAAGGAATAGCTCCAATGCAAAAAAAAAAAAAAAAAATGAAATACCCCTTTTCTATGTTTAGCACAATAGGTAAATCCCCAAGGCTTGTATAACAGATACAAAATGTTTTATTCTAAAGCTCTGAGTTACAAGTATGGCATTTGGAAGAAAATGTGATAGGATTTAACCTTTAAAATGGGAACAATGAATGACATTTTCCTTGGCCAATAAAGAGCTGTTCTTCATCATTTGATGTTTCAGGATTAAAAGTATGAAAGTGACAGGAGATAAAGGGCTAAGGGTGAGTTGGTGGCAGGGGACTAGAAATAGAGTGGAAAGGACTGTAGGGAGAGAAGAGGTTTAGAATGGCCAATGGAAAAGATGTTTTGGAAGGCAGTCTGGATAGAGGCCAATCCAGAGAAAATCATCATTCTACAGGCAGAACCGTGAACATTTGAAAAAACCAACAAGATTCAGAACAAGAAAGCTTTGAATATTCTTTCCTCCAATGTCAGTCTGCCATGATGTGACTTTCATGACACCACTTTTATTTATTTTTTTATTCCAATATATTTTTACATTGCTAGATAATAAAAAAATTTTTTTTGCTTACAGTAGCCTTTACTAACTACATAAGGCTACACAGCCTGTTCTCATAGAGCGCACCAACAACATTAACTGGATGAAACGAAGCGAACTCGTCAGTCACTCAGTCGTGTTGGACTCTGCGACCCCACAGACTGTAGCTTACCAGGCTCCTCTGGCCATGGGGTTCTCTGGGCAAGAATATTGGAGTGGGTTGCCATTCCCTTCTCCAGGGGGTCTTCCCAATTCAGGGATCGAACCTGGGTCTCTCACTTTGCAGGCAGATTCTTTACTGTCTGAGCCACAGGAAAGCTTATTAACTGGATGGTTAAACTCAAAATCATTTTGGCCTGGACTTTCTGGATTCCATTCTTCCCTTCACTTTTTCAGTCCTTGGGAGATAAAGAACACACCTACTCTTGGGTTGATCTTTTCTAATATGCTAACTAGGAGAGTGATTATGTCTCTAAAGCCTGGTGCTTATGAACAAAAGATCATTTAACGAAGTCTCCGAGTAGAAAAAGAGATATTAAGTATTTCTCCCTAGGATAATCACTTGAAAGGCTAATGCTCTCTTTTTTCCAATCCGCATTTGATGAATGTAATTTCCATAGGAATTATAATAAACTAGGAATTTAACGAAGCTGAGAGCTCTAAAGTGAGCTGGACACTGACAGCATCTCTCTTTCTACCATTCACTTGGGTTTCTTTACTAGATGCAAATATCTTGTCTTTTCAAGGAATCACACAGCTCCTGGAGTGGACATAGAAATATCGTACATGTCTCACACTTTGAGGGACATGTGTGGAATGTATTTTAAAAACTGTATGGGTGAATAATCACGTTATAATGTGCCTTTGTAGTACACAGATGTTCTGTTTTAGAGGATATTATGTGACTGCAGCCATATGTTTACCTATATTGAAAGATCTTCAGGCTTAGAGCAGACCTCAGAGATTCCCAAGGCCAGTGAACCTTGGAAGCTTCCTTAGGCACCTACGCAGAGAACCAGATTCTCTTTAATTGAGCCCCTACTATGTGCCAGATACTGAGCATCCATTCTAGCTGGCTTCACCAACATTTCTGATCTTCTGTCCCCTCTCTGAGCCTTCTCTATAGCGTGTGTGCATGTAGCCAGGCATTTCATTTTCTGGATCAAGGAGCAAGCCAACTTCAGGACAAGCGAACCAACTGCCTGGCCTTAGAGGTAAAGACCAAACCTGAGGAGTCAAGAATTGTGGACGACAGTAACCAGAGCTGCCACTTCAATGCAGAAGAAAGGGATATGGACAAGTAGGATGGAATTCAAAGTTCCTGAACATGTTTTCGTGACTAGCTGATGGCAGCTGGTCTTGTTTCCTTTTACAAAATAAGTATCTTCTGGTGCAGCCCCATTTTGGGGTGTGTGTGTGTGTGAAGAAGACTGTTGTCTTAAAGACCAGATACCCTTTGTGTTAAAATTACCAAAGAGAAGCTCTGCCTTATTTTCACATTTGAAAAATTCTGGTGAGGATGATGCCATGTTTTAAGAGGTATTGTACAAGTATAAGGCTCTAAAGGAAAGAGATACCTCTTTTTCTGGACTCAAAGCTTTAATTTTCAGGGTCCAATTAATCAAAAGAAGCAGAAATTCCTGGACAACAATAAAAACTACACTACAGAAATTCTTGGAGCTGAGGCATGGAACCCAGGTGAATGGAATACTAATATCTTCTGGATGCAATCATCACACCCATTCATTCTCTGAAAGAAATAAAATAATCGTTTTTCCTTCATGGTGCTGAGTAATCTTGTTACTAGAGTAAGAAGACTTTGACTTCATCCAACTGCAACTGGTTTCAAATGAGCCTGTCACTTTCAAAAGACACTGCAGATTCAGTAACTTTCATGTCATTGTCAGAAAGAACCTGATGCTTTTGTTCTGAAACTACATCCCTTTGGGTTGTCTTTGACGATGCTGCAAGCCCACCTGAAATATCAGAACTCCAAGCCCAGCACAGTGTAACAACGGAGGAAACTACAGCAACTAAACATACTGACATCCGCTCTAACAGCCTCTGTGCATTCTGGTGAGAAGGATGTGCAGACTGCACCGAAAAGGGCACACAGACTCGCAATTGAAAGAAATCGGGCCGTGTGTATACAGGTAATGGCCGTTTCTTCTCTTATCTCCATCAACCCAGGTCATCTACCATTGACTTATTGTAGGCACACTGTTCCTTCAATGACTGAAGAACATGTTGATTATGCAGATGTGAGGATTGCCACTTCTAAGTAGTGTTGTGTGAGTCGCTCACTCGTATCTGACTCTTTGCCAACCCCACAGACTGCAGCCAGCCAGGCTCCTGTGTCTATGGAATTCTCCAGGCAAGAATACTGGAATGGGTTACATTCCCTTCTCCAGGGGATCTTCCCCACCCAGGGATCGAACCCAGGTCTCCTGCTTTGCAGACAGATTCTTTACGCTCTGAGCCACCAGGGAAACCCACTTCTAGGTAACAGGCAGATAAATCAAGGCTCAGATAACTCAGATAAATTCAGGGCTCAGCGCTAAAGGTTACTATTAGTACCAGTGGTTTGTTGTATTTAACAGGTCTCTAAGCCTGGAAAATCCCATGGATGGAGGAGCCTGGTGGGCTGTAGTCCATGGGGTCGCAAAGAGGTGGACACGACTGAGCGACTTCCCTTTCACTTTTCACTTTCATGCATTGGAGAAGGAAATGGCAACCCACTCCAGTGTTCTTGCCTGGAGAATCCCAGGGATGGGGAAGCCTGGTGGGCTTCCGTCTATGGGGTCGCACAGAGTCAGACACGACTGAAGCGACTTAGCAGCAGCAGCAGCAAGGAATTAAGAACTGATCTTTTCGTAGTTCCAGAAGCTGGACCCCATGATGCATTTCCATCACGTCGTGGAGGACCGTTATCCCTGTCACTTACTGAACTCCAAGCTCCCCGAGGGCAAGGAAAGCTGCCTAATTTATTTATTCCATCCAGCTCGTGCCCGATGAGCGCCAGGTCTCATGGATTATCCAGCGTCTATCACACACTAAAACACTGACGTCAAGCCAGAGATCTCACACCACAACAGATTAATTCTACAACTCAGTGTGGGTGGTGCTCAAACTTTGCGGCACAACGGACTCCGGGGGAGCTGGAAAACAAAAGGCGCATGCCCGGGCCACACCCAAACCAATTAAATAAAACACTCGGGGGAAGTGGCTGCCCTCAGAAACTTTCACGTGCCCTCAGGTAATCCCAGACTACAGAAGCCTGGCTAGTGCAGTCCACGGGGTTGCAAAGAGTCGGACTTGACTTAGCGACCCAACAACAACGTGTTCTAGGCAGGTGCTTCTCAAACGTTACTGTGTATACAATCCACCTGGGGATGTTTGCAAATTTAAATCCTGCTCCCAAAGGTCTGGGGCGGGGGCGCTGAATCGAGCTGTAACAGGCTCCCAGGGATGCTGGGGAGGCCTGTGTCTTTAACTCAGGGGACTTGGGGCTAGCTTCCAGGCCTTTTATTTTATTATTATTATTTTTCAAAGTACCATCCATACAGCTCCATCTTCCTCTGTTTCATGACTTGATGTTCTGCATAAATTTTCTTTTAGGGAGACAGCGAGTTTGCAGCATGGCCTTTGTAATAAGTAACAAGAAGTGGGGAGCAAAAAATGGGGGCAGTGGCTCCCGGCCCGGGTCCATCCTCCGCCGGGTTCTCTCTCCCCGGCTCCAGGGCGCCTCCCTGGTCCTTCTAGCCCGGTCCCGCCCGCGTCCGCGCTCCGAGAGGCGCGCTGGGCTTGGGGAGGGGCCCTCACACCCGCCCCCCAGCTTCCCTGCGCCCGCCTGAGGGATTTACTTATTGTGCTGCGAAGGGAAGTAGGGAGGAACGGAACAAAACGAAAACGAAACGGGCGGGGAGGGGAAACCACGACAGGACGGAGGCAGCGGAGCAGCGGGAGCGCCAGCCGGCCCCGCTCCCGGCGGCGAGGCGCGCGTGCGCGTGCCCGCGCGGAAGGCGCGGCTCCGGGCGCGCGGGCTTCGGGGAAGGTGCGCGGGGCGCGCGCCCCACTTACCATGACTGTGGCCGCGGCCGCGGCTGCCTGGGCGGCCACCGCGGCCTGGTTGGCTTGGTGCTGCGCAGCTTTGATTTTGGCCTGCAAGTGTGCAGGAGGGTGAAAATATTTGCATTTCTCCCTCATGCAACGCCCCTTTATGTAATCCATACAAACGGTTACGGTGTTGTCGTTTGTGTCGACCATGGTGCTGTCGGCGGGGTGTGCAAAGCGGCAGTCGGTCTCTCCCCGGGCACAGTTTCCTCGCTGGAACTCCCTGCAGACCTAGGACACGCGGGGAGAAGAGCATACGATACAGTAAAAAAAAAAAAAAAAACAAAGAAGAAGGTGCTTTCCTTTCTTTGAATGCTGGCTTTTGTGCCATTTGCAATCAACATTCGATTATCCAGAACGCGAGTCACTGGAATCCTGGGCAAACTATGATCACTTGAGTTTTGCTTCGCCCTGTTTGCTGGGGTGAGAATCTGTATTGAGCAAGGAAGTAAAAATCTACGCTTTAGCTAAGATAACAGAAAAACCAACAAGGCCCCCATTGTTCTTGGGTTTTATTTATTTATATTTATTTACTTTTATAGAGAAGGGAAGGAAGAAAATATGTTATATATATACTAATTCAGAAATTATATATATATATATATACACACATATATATGTTTAAAATCTGGTGTTCTGTATATAACTACATCTCCTTCCACCATGACAACTCTCGGAAGTTGCGGGGTTTTTTGCGTGGAGGGATTATTTCACCAAGGATCCAGCCACAACATCATAGCTGCACAATTCCAAAAAGAATTTAGGAGAAGTGACAAACTTGTTTCTTCTCCCTGAGGACTGGAAGTGGGGGGCTGGGTGAATGTGAATACTCCCGTTTTCCCCTGTATCTCTCCTGCTCTACAAGATAAGGTGGGCTTCTAATCAGAGATTAGAAGAACTATGATACCCAAGACACCAAAAGTTTCATTTAAGTCACAATATTATGATTTTTGACAATAAAGAAAACATAAAAAGGAGAGAAATATGGGAAGAGATAAAGCAGGGCCCCGGGGAAGGAAGTAGGATAGATTTTGAAGTGTTGATGTATTGTTTCTTGTTCTTATTCTTCAGTCCTTAATTATCCTGAAATCTCTAGTAACTAAAATGCTCCATCCTCTGAAAATTCCCATGGATCAAGAGTTAACTGTATAAAGAAAATTTTCCTTGGAATTTAAAGAGTACTCTTAATCTTGCCCTAAATATCAATAACATGAAATAACACAAATAAGAAACATACAACAGTTATAAATATCTGTATCAGAGAAAAATTATTAGTGAAATGGTAATTTTTTTCTTCTCGGGCTCTGCATCCAGTGTTGATGTGCTTAAGTGGTGGTTCACATCTTGATAACTAGTGACTTATAGGAAGGGTCACTGACATGACACTGGAAGCCTTGTGAGAGTCCAAGATATTTAGGAAATACAGTTTCACTGATCAGTGGCCAGGCAAGTTTGAAGGCCAAGCAGATAAATCACAAAATTATTAATTGTTTCCTTCTACTTTGGATATTATCCAACATTCCATCTTTAGCTCATAAAGTGTACAAAAGAAAAATTACTAAGCCGTTCCCACAGATTGTAAGTAAGCCTCCCCTTGTAAGTGGAATGACTCGAGAGTGAGACTGCATTGCGTGCAGAGCGTTTACCTAGGAGCTCTGTGTGCAACCGACTTCATTTCTGCTTTGAAATAAATTGCAAGCTGCTTTGCTAAAGTCCTCGTGAATCACTTTTACATATATCTTTGTCTGCCAATCCTGTTGGGAAGGACAACTTGTTCCCAACTCCACTGATTAAATTTGTTTTCTAAACCACACAGTCACGGACTGAACATGAAATCTTCACAGGTCCACCAGGTGGCGCCCCAAACACTTTTCCAGTCCCGTGAAAGGTCTGTTCAATAATCACAGGGGTAGGCTAGATCAAAACTGTAGCAATGGGAGTTTATAGTCTTTTCATTTGGGGATCCATATACTTCAGAAGGAAGCTGGTATTAGGCAACATTTTATCACTTTCAAGATTTATAAATATTTAAATAAATGCATACTGAAAGAATCATTCTTGAATGATCCCAAGATAAAGCACAGTATATATCCTAATTTTACATATGTATTACCTAACTATAATTGGTGATAGAATTTAAGGAGCCCTTTGAAAAATCTATCAGATTCTTTATACTCCATATAAAATGCTCTATTAAATATCAGAGGATACAGTAGTTAAGATATATAGATGCCCTGATTAAAAAGAAATTTAACCCAGTAAAGTTAAACCCAAGTGAGCTGGTTTGACTCCTGACTTAAGAATTACGTTTTATATATATATGAATTTGTTTTCTTGACTTTTCTAGAAGACTTGAATGTCCGTTAAAGAAAAGATCTCAAATCAATAATTAGACTCTCCCAGGCTCTAGCTCCCCTTGTTTACCTACATACAACCGGGGCTGGAGCATGCTGGAGCAGCCATACTAGTTCTTAAAGTACTGAAACATGATCACACCAGTTGGTCTGTAGTCATTGTCCTACTTCCTCTCACCTCTGTGCTGAGTGTCCCCTTCATCCTGGCTGCTGGCTTCCTAAGCTGCTCATTCCCAGACCTTTCCAAGATCCAGCAAAGGTTCATGCCTGACACAGCTGGAACCCTTGGGAGCCACTTCCATGACCCACATAGTAGTGATTGATTCAGCCTTCCATTGGTTGTTGCATATTTTGCCTCTGAATACTCATTCCACACAATTGATTTTTATTTGTATTGCACTTATTCTTTTCCCACAGACTAATTTCCTTTATACTTGGCCTTCGATTCAAATGGTAGAATTATGAAATACGTGACTTTTAGGTGAATCTGTGTGCGTGGCTGTTTTGCAAGACTGAATTGGTATCTTACAAGCATTCACTTCCATAGAAGTACACTGCTACCATAGAAGTACACTGCTACCCCCAAAGGCATCTCAAAACACAAATATAATTGAAGTACCTCCAGTTTGTCAGTCCTGAGAAGTTTCTGAGTTGCAGTTGAGCCCGGGACAGTGACAGGTGGACTTCCGGGAACAATAACAGGTGTGGTGGGTAGAATTTCCGTTGGGACTAACCCAACTCCAGGGGTTACAGGTGCTAAGTAAGGAGCAAAGCTAATCGCCGTATTTGTCCCTATTGCGGGACCTACAGGAAAAGTGGGCTGTTAAAGGAAGATAACACAGGACAAAGACTTCTTTAGAATAAAACTTTAAAAAATCACCAGCAACATTTACTCACTGCATATAAGACTCTCTGTGTTAGTTGCAAAAATCAGTGCTGAACTGTGAAAATTCTTTAAGCCTCTCTGTTTTGTGCTTAATAAAAATGAAATCCATATAGACCCTCTCTTTCCCAAACCATATAAACACAAAGGAGAATGTCATAGAAACCTAACTACAGGAACTGGCTTAAACTTTTATCCCCATGAAAGTGTTCTCAAGAAAAGAAAATGGTTATTCCATTCCAGCGGCTCATCATTCCACACTAGTGAGTGTTACAACATGAAGACAGTAAAATTTATGGAACACTGACTCATGATCTTTGATGTGTTCTACATGTCTCTCAAAGGGAGACTGAAAATATAGACTGATTTTCAGACTAATCAAGTTTGTACACTCTCAAGAACTTGGGATTATTTGGTATTTTATTTTGCTCAGACTTACCAGTATGCCTCCATATTCCATCACTAGCATGTAAAATCCCCAAATTCATAGGCAGTTTTCACACAGACCTGCTATTTCTTGCTCTAGCTCAACTATGTCTAGATCCGGTCTTCTTTTCCTGAGAGGTTGAATTGGAAAAGCTTGAACTTTTCTGTTGGCCATTAAAAGTCGCTTTGGTTTCCTAGGTTGCAAAGTCAACGTGGCAGTGATACAGGCATAGAGTACTCTATTAAAACCTCTTTATCACTGTCCTCTTTGTCCAGGGATAAGACAAAATATACTAGAGGGTTGACGGGATGATGGTTTTCAAAACCTTCACCGGAAAGGATGCCTTTCAGAAAGGAAATAATGTACATTTAAGAGATGAACAAACTTGGCTTCACTTTAAAGGAGCTGATGTTAAAAATTCAAGATGCTAGATAAAGATTTTTCTTAGAATAAATTTTGCACGGATTTGGGAACGTATCGTTTTGTTGGTTTGTTTTTTGTTATTGGATGACCTTTAAGCTATTCATTTTTAGGACCAGTTTTCAGATATTTGCAATTACACGTCAACGCAGTTTTCTAATATTGAACAATGCCGTTGGCCATGTCACGCTGCTTCTCTATTTGTCCATTGTGGGTAACATTCCTGTTGTCTATTTATAGCTCTGAGTTGTGGAACATGTGGGGAAAATAATAATCCGTGTGAATTAAACAGGTTTTTGTTGACAGCAGTAACAGAAAAATATCTCTTACAAATGATCATGTTAGAAAACAGTGAATTATTGATAGTTTGCGCGGGGAGCTCTTAGAGAGGCTGAAAGTCTTTACTGAAGTGGCTGGGGGTGGGGGGGATGGAAGAGGTGATTCTAATGGCCTGCGAGAGCTGCTGCCAGCATTCCCGCGAGGGGCTCTTAGATCTTTATGGCTCCGACATAAAATTCACTTTGGGAGAAAGTTGCAACATGAGGTCTCAACATGGGAAATTGATGGCAGCTAGGATTTTTTTCCCTCCTCAACTTTCTACAAAATTTTATATGTGTATGTTTTCCATTTTCAACCCATTTGAGTCATAATTATAGAACGTTGTGGTTTTCAGTAACTGTAGCTTTTATAATTCAGTACCACTGAAAATAAGCCAAGTGATTTAAATGGTATAAGGACGATATAATGTTAAGATTTAAAAGAATCAATTCTGAAAGGTCATAAATCACACACAAAAAAGACCAGTGATTCAAAGAACCAGCTAGATCAGAAATGCCTGGGGGGAATTTCATAGACAAAGATATCACAAATTCTTACTTAACAGATCTGGGTTGAGGGGGCGCTTGAAGTTTGCATTAAAAATTTTATCACATGATTTGATGTGCGGCCCAGTTTGAGCACCACTGTCATAAATGAGTGAAAATGAATATTAAGAAAAACTAGTAGTAGTTGTGTAATTAACTCAAAGACTAATGATCAAAATAAACATTAAGAGAAAAGAGCCCTCTCCCATATTCCCATTTTTGATTTTCTATTGAATCAAATTCCCAATATCCCTCCCTTGTAGATCATTTGAAGCCCGGACCAGCATGGTGACTGACAGAAATTCATGTTGTATCTTGACTGTCCATGCGCTGTCAGAACCTCAAAATTCATTTCCCCAAATGTTTTTGGATATCAACAAATCTCTTGCAATTAGCTAAATTTTGCTTTCTCAAATATGTTACTTGTTCAACTAATTTAATGATCAAAAAGGAATGTTGCAGTTTGTTCTACTGATGCACAGCTGCAATAAAGTTCACGGAGAGTATTATTTAAAAGTAAAAACACAAATATGAGACAAAGGGAGACATGAATTCAAAATCCTGAGGTTGGCCAGTTATTCATTTTTACCCTGGGCAGGAAATTTTTACCCTGAGCTTTTCTGCAGAAGGCAACTAAAACTACTTAGCTGAAAGAGTTGGGCTGAGCAAGATGTTATTTCTCTCTTACTTCCCATAGTTGGACTTCAAAAATAGCAGCTATTATTAGTAGTGTAAAGTCTCCCCCTAAAAATTATCCATTGATTCTATAACAGGAATGTAATTAGCATAGCAATGTAACTATAGAGGTATAAAAATCTTATTAAGTGAAGGCAAACATAGTCTCTACTTTGAATATAGACTGGGAAAGTATATGTTTTCTTTCATGTGAAAGTTTAAAGTTCACAGACTTTATGAAGATAGATTCAATTAAATATTTTCTCTTTTTTCTTATCAAGAGTGTTTTTCGTTGAAGTTGAAAAGTTAAAAAAAATAGTTATAGTGATTTTCAGAGATGGGCACAATATTATTATTGTTATTATTATTAGTGACAGTAATACCTTACATCTGTGAAAGGTTGGGCTGTTCTCAAAAGCGTTCTCACACACAGTGTCTGCTTTAATCTCCTCAACACCTGCGAGAAGCGAGCCTGGCAGCGAGAACTGCACAGTCTTACAGGTGAAAGCAATTTAGACCAGAGGCTGCATGGATTACCCAAGGGCAGTGCTGCCAAGGTGGAGTCAAGGCAGAGCACCCTGGACTCCTGGCTCCCAGTCTGGGGCTGTTCTGACTCCTCTGCCCTTACTAGATTTTGTTGGTAATTTCATAAGACAAAAGAGGGAAAAAAAAATAACCCACCACGTGTTGCCCTTACAGACATAAGTGTACAGAGTGAGTCTTGGTGGGAAGCCATGTCCCACGGTCAGCCCAGGGCCTCCCGCAGACAGGAGGTTAGGGCTGCTCTGAACAGCCACCTGTCTGGGAAAGTGGGTCTCAGATCCTGGATTTGAGCAAAAGTCTCAAGGTAGAGTGGAAGCTGATGTCTGGATCTGGGTCTGAGTCTGTAGCTAGAAGAAAGGCAGCATCTCCAGGGGACTCTGGTCCTGGGAGCCCACCCGCCAGGGCCAGGAGAGCTGACCCCATGGTTCCTGGGGGGGCTGCTGCCAGGTAGTCTGAGATCCATTTGGTCCTTGTCATCTCCCAGCACCAACTGCAGCGAGGCCAGAGGACAAGAGATGCAGAAAGTCTTCTAGAAGAAAATCATGTCCGAAATGCCAGTCTTGCCATCTTCCCTCTGGACTTCACCCCAAGAGTCTGTGTTTCTCTCCGTGGCTTCTCACTCTCCACTCTTCTTTCTCTGTAACTTACAGCAGTAGATGTGGCCTCAAAGATCACACACACACACACACACACACATGCACATATGCACTTCGATATTTTGTAGTGGCTTGAAAGGATCAGGGCTGGGGAGGACTAAGTGGCCTGACGTATCTTATGGCTCTAAAATGTGGTCGATTGCCTTTTTAAAACAAGAACATGAGAGCTCATGCATTTAGAAAGCTTTGACTTCAAAGGATAGGTATTTGGTACTTAAACTGAAAGGCCTAAAACATGGCATCTCTTAAGCCTTCTCCCTTTATTGCCAGGAGCATCTCTGGAGGGCAGAATGCTCAGTGCAAGATCTTGCCACTAAGGACTGGATCGCACAGGCTCTTAATCTCTGTTGTACTAAAGGCCACCCACCTGCCACTTTATTGTGAGTGTACGTGTGATGTTTGTGTGGGAGTCGAGGGGTGGGGCCGTACGGTTGGAAGGAAAGGAGAGAAGAACTGCTGTCATACCGCATTAGGAACTGGAGAAGGAAAAACTCCTCGCAGGAAAGGTGAATGAGATTGCAGACATAATGAATTTGAGACAGAAGAGTTATAAGAGGAAAGAATTGTTGGCATTTTCGTTTATTCAATAAATATTCATTGCTGGTACAGACATGGTGCCAGAACACTGTGTCCCCGTTTATTGAACTTAAACTCTAATGGGGAAGAACAAAGAAATAAAATCACAACTCATTTGTGATTTTACGGATAAGCAGAAATGAAGAGGCCTCACTTCTGAGATGGAGAGAAGATAGAGGCTAGAGATTGAGATTGGCGGTGGGTTGCAGCCGGTAGAGTTGGAGTCCTTATGAATAAGATGAAGTTAAAATATGAAGATCAGTAGGAAGCTTCCAGCAGAAGTAAAGGCCTTTAAGCAAACAGGAGCTCTGTGTGTTCACTGAGCTGAAAGTTTGGTTTGGTCTCAGTGGACACAGGAAGAGAGGCCTCTGATGAGGTGAGCTGGGTAGGGACTTGACCACAGAAGACACTGTAAATAAAATCAAGGTTACACATTTAGACTTTGTCTCCAGTGAAATGGGAAAGCATTGAAGGGTTTTAAGTAAGGGAGTGACATTATACCATTTATGTGTTTAAAAGACTCCTCTGGTTGCTGTGCCCATTGGAATAAAGCAAGAGTTGTGGCTCAGTGATAAAGAATCCACCTGCAATGCAGGAGACAGGGGTTTGATCCCTGGGTTGGGAAGATCCCCTGGAGAAGGAAATGGCAACCCACTCCAGTATTCTGGCCTGGGAAATCCCATGGACAGAGGAGCCAGGTGGGCTACAGTCCATGGGGTCACAGAGAGTTGGACACAACTGAGCAACTAAACAAATACCACAAGGAGGGTCTAAAAAGTATTTTAAAAGAAAAATGGCAACTAGGTATAAAGTATTTTGAAAGAAAGATGGCAACTAAGATGAAGATGCTGGGAGTAGGAGAAGTAGGTGGACTTGAGGGCATATGGCAGGACTTGCTGATGAACTGGATGTGAGAGAACCTATTTGGTTTCGGTTCGAAACTGCGGGCTACCTTACTGAGATGAGAAGGTAGTAGAATGAAACAATTGGTCTTAAGCATGTCAGGTTCCTGTGAAAAATCTGAAGGGGAGTCCAGTAGGAGGTTGGGTACCTAAACCCGGGGCTCAGAGGAGATGTCTGGATTGGAAACATGCCTTTGGTAGTTCTCAGCCTGTAGATGACCCACAGCCACGGGAACTGATGAGACCACGAAGGAGCAGGTAAGTGATAGAGGCAGCCAGCACTGGGAACATCAGTGTATAGCAGCCTCAATACAGAACAGAGGAAAGTGAAAGTCGCTCAGTTGTGTCCGACTCTTTGCAACCCCATGGGGATAGTCCATGGAATTCTCCAGGCCAGAATACTGGAGTGGGTAGCCTTTCCCTTCTTCAGGGGATCTTCCCAACCCAGGGATAGAACCCAGGACTCCCACTTGGCAGGCGGATTCTTTACCAGCTGAGCCACAAGAAAAGCCCAAGAATACTGGAGTGGGTAGCCTATCCCTTCTTTAGCAGATCTTCCCAACCCTGGCAATGAAACCAGGGTCTCCTGCACTGCAGGCGGATTCTTTATCAACTGAGCTACCAGGGAAACCCGAAAAGAATAGAGGAAAAGAACTGGCAATGAAGACAGTGGAGGAAAGCGTGATCAGAGAGGAAGGGGTGCGTCCCAGAGAGGAAGGGGTGCTCTGCAAAGGAAATGGGCCACGTGCTACTAAGGAGAGATTGACTGCCTGCTACCAAGAGGTTGAAAGAACAAAGCAAGCATCAGTGACTACCTGTTTAGCAATATGGAGGTCACTGGTGAGAGATTTCAGCAGATGAGAGATTTCAGGGCAGATGGAAGATAAAGGGTGTGAAAAAACCATCCGGAGCTCTTTGGAGAAGCTTACCCTAGAAGGAAACCTAAAAATAGAGTGGTACTTGTGACTCTGTTTAGCAATTTCTTTGTCTTGAGCAATTTCTGCATGTATTAGTTTCTGGAGGCTGGTCTAACAGATTCCCACCGACCTGGTGGCTTACACAACACGCATTTCTTCTTCCAGAGTTCTGGAGGCCGTAAGTCTGAAACCAGTTGCATTGGGACAAAATCAACGTCCTGGCAAGACTGTGTTCCCTCTGGAGGCTCCAGAGCAGAAGAATCAGTCCCTTGACTCTTCTGTCTCCTGGTGGCTGCTGGCGTTCCTTGGTTTGTGGCCTCATCGCTCCAGTCTCGGCCTCCATGAGCACATGGCCTTCCTCTTCTTCTGTATGTGTGTTAACTCTCCCTCTGCCTCTCTTATAAGGATGCCTGTGATCGCATTTAATCCTGGAGAATATCCCCATCTCAAGACGCCCAACTCAATCACATCAGCAAAGACCCTATTTCCTTGGAAGGTTCTAGGACCTATTCTTCTGTCACTAATTCATTCCTGTGACTCTGAAATTACTTGTTTGTAGAGCTTTTATTACATTTTTGCATCCCAATTTTTCTTGTGATTTAAAAACCTCTCTTAAAACATTTAAATGTAATATTCTTTCTCATAGAACAATCGTGATTATTGTCCTCTAATTAATATAGGAGACAGTACAGAAACATAACTTTCAAAGAAAATTCAATTACCAGTTTAGAACATGAATGGAATTTCTTATTAACAGGCCATTATTGAGTACCAGGGTCAATCCTTACAGATTCTAAATAAATAAGAAGTGAATGATTAAAATGAGTTGAGAAATAATGCACTGTGACTATGTTGACCTAGGTAGTTCTCAATTTATTCCCAGAGACATTATTTAATATGTATAACAAAATTATTTTAGCATTTAGGTAATTTATTTATATGTGTGTATCAACAAAGAAACCATAAAATATACTTGTGAGTGGTTTTAAATAGATCCACGTAAATGCCAATGTGTGTGCTTAGTTGCTTGGTCGTGTCTGACTCTTTGTGACCCCTTGGACTGTAGCCTGCCAGGCTCCTCTGTCCATGGGATTTCTCCAGGCAAGATTACAGGAGTGGGTTTCCATTTCCTTCGCTATGGGATCTTCCTGACCCAGGAATCGAACCTGCGTCTCCTGCATTGGCAGAGAGATTCTTTACTGCTGGGCCACCAGGGAAGCCCTAAGATGTACTTATTTGGGACTTCCTCCGAGCAGCCTTTCCTGCCTCATCTGAAATCTAGTTCCCTGGGCCTGAACCTTGCTTTGCCTTTCCTCTGAGTCTGTCTACACCTACAAGACTGTAGCTTATTTATCTGAGGGTCCTTCACACCGGCACCTGCACTTTTTCACTCTGGGCAGACCTGGTTCCTGGCCACTTGGTGCCACTCACTACTCTTGGGTGGAAACCTGGAGACAAGAAGAACTGCCAGCCATCTACCCAGATCCTCTCCCCTCTTCCTGGACCCCCCACCTTCCCATCTCATCTCACAGACACACAATAAGAAAATACAACTCCCTGGTAGCTATCCTTTTTTCATTTAGCAGCTTTCAATAACAATAGAATTTTCATACAATAAAGACTGATTTTTAAACAATCGTCTTTTGTGTATGTACTTTTTTTTTAAAAAAGCAAATTTCACTCACTTCACTGGCTTTGTTTTTTTTTTTTTTTTTTTAATTAGCTTGTTTTTGACAAATAATTTACAAATGTGAACGAACTTCACTAAAGGCAAAAAAAAAAAAAAAAAATGCACTGCTTTCTCTCAGGACCTCATTCCTAAAGCAATTTCCAGACCTTTAAGGAAATACTTTCAAACACTGTGAAGTCAGGGAGAAATATTACACAATACATATTCATAGACTGAACTCCCTTGGCATTTAATCTTGCGGTCCTCACCACGGCTGCCACACCCTCTGTAGGCCTCTGAGGCAGGAGGTGTGGGTGGCTGAGGCACCCTGGCTCAGGCTTCCTTCAGGCCCAGAGGGTGGTGGTGGTGGGGAGTGGAGCAGACAGCAGAAAGCGCCCTGGTCAAGATGTCTGAGATCTAGGCCCAGCTCCACAACCGATTAACTGCAGGACATTGGGTAAACCCATTAACTTCTCTGGTTTCATTTTTCCCCTTCCTTAAAATGATACCACTGGAACGAAATAATCTGTTGCATTGCTAAACATGTTTTAGGCATCAAAATCTCCTCTTTACATAGATCATCGATTCATACTCTCAATGGAGAACTATTTCCTTTCTGCTAACTGCTAAGTCGCTTCAGTCGTGTCCGACTCTGTGCGACCCCATAGAAGGAAGCTCACCAGGCTCCCCTGTCCCTGGGATTCTCCAGGCAAGAACACTGGAGTGGGTTGCCATTTCCTTCTCCAATGCATGAAAGCGAAAAGTGAAAGTGAAGCCACTCAGTCGTGTCCGACTCTTAGCGACCCCATGGACTGGAGCCTACCAGGCTCCTCCGTCCATGGGATTTTCCAGGCAAAAGTACTGGGGTGGGGTGCCACTGGAGGTGACTGGTGAGAAAGAGCTGGAGTGACACAGATTTTCTGTGTATTGATTAGAAATCACCTTTGCCTACAGTTTCCTCATGCATTTCCCCCCCATTTGGATAATCTAAAAAAACCCTCTTTTCAGCATCTATTTAGCTTCAAAGCTATTTGGCTTAATTGTAGCCAAAGAGACAAAGTAGAGAGAGGCCATTTTAGGTCAACAGTTGGTACATTGCCCGTACGGACACTTTCATCAGCAAGCCCGTCCTCGTTAGCTTCAGTGTACTCACCACGGGATGGAGTGGGGTTCCTGGAAACATAAATTGCATCTGCTGGGCAAGCATGGCTGCTGCAGTTTTTTGCTGGATCAAATTGTTCCTCCCATTAATTTCTAGTTGAGTTTTTAAGTGTGTGGGAGGGTGAAGATACTTGCAGTTCTCTCTTGAACAACGGCCCTGGGGGAGAAAAAAAGAGTTTTAGCACAGTTAGAAGTAGCTTTCAACTCTGTCAACCATTTCACAATCACTTCATCTATGCGAAGGTGTGTATCTGCGTGTGTGCAAGCACAGATGTGTTGGAACACACATCAGAGCTGGAACACACAAGGAGCGGATTGGGCATTAGCTGATCGTCAACCTTGCTCAAACCTGTTGAACAGGGAAGCTTCCTGAGATGTTACTGTTGTTCTGAATGGATTTTAACTCTGACAAAAGACCCTAAGGAAACGTGACTGCAGAGTCAAGTCAGACCCTTCCAGGCAGTGTGGAGGGTGATCAGAGGAGCACATTTATTCTTTCTTATCAAAAGAAAGCTTTGAACTTGCTGGATGTGTATGCTGGAACGATGACAATATGTGAATAATTATGTGCCACATTTATGCTGTGGGGATAGTAATCAGCACTATCTGATTTCTTGAAATGTGTGTTCCAGGTTGGCTGAAGACATCCCTGATTTGAGTGATGGAAGGAGTATTAGTCTAGGAGTGGGCATTTCTTAGTAACTGATGTACGGGTGAACTCAGATGATCACTTGCAACAGATCAGCTTGCTACACGAACGCTGCCACCCGTGTCCCTGCCAAGCTCCCGTGACAGTTATATAACATTTAATGTCAGGTTTTGACGTCATGAAGTGAGTACAATGAAAGTAATGCTGGGACGTTCAAGTTGGCACAGTGAAAAGTAAAATTAATTAGGTGACAGGTGTGCCTAAAGTTGGTCTTTGAAGAGTGATTGCAAATGGTAATTAATGTTTATACTGAATTTCCACCTTTTCCAAACTACCGATTGAGAGAATCACGTTGATGTGTGAATGATGCAATTTCTGGAGAAAGGATAACGAACTGTGCTAACCAGCACGAGAATTGTCATTCCCTGAAGAATTAGTCTATTTGCAACCAAGAAAAGAGAATATGAGCTTGTTTACCAGATATAAAAGTAATTTTAAAAAGCGAGCTGTGTGGATCTGGAGAAACAAATTTGTTTATAGTCATCCTAATTCTAAACATCTGGAGTTCTCACTCTGCCTCCCGCTTGTTTTAGCTGTGCGTTTGGCAGCGCGGGTTCCTTCCCAAGTGTGAGTCTCCCAGCGCTGCCGTGCAGAAGGGCAGACAGAGATCCTGGTCTAGTCCTGGTGGTCTGAGCTCATCAGCCCGTGCTGTCCTGAGGCTCTAGTGTTTGCAACATGAGAAACTGTGCCACCCTCTGCAGGGAGGACCCTGAGGCAGGTACAGAGACACCAGAAGGAATAGGTCACATTACTGCTAAAGTAATTCTACATCCATGGGCAAGGTCGGCGTGTCTCCTTAGGCTCAAGTTCATATTGTGGATGCTCCATCCAGCTTCCTAAAGTATGCAATAGACACTTTTTTGTTTGTTTGTTTTGGCTGTGCTGGGTCTTCCGCATGGGCTTAACTTTGCAGCTCATAGGCTTAATTACTCCCAGGGCATGGGGGATCTTAGTTACCAGACTAGGGATTGAACCCATGTCCCTTGCATTGGAAGGTAGACTCTTATCCACTGGACCACCAGGGAAGTTCCCGAAATAGACAACTTGGGTCCAGTATTGGAAGGTCTAATGTAAAAATACAGGCAAACTGGGTCCGCAATTGAAAATAACCCGAATCAAAGCAGTCTTGGCATCTCTCCATCTACTTCTCTTCATAGAATTTTAAGATGAAGATTTAATCGTAACTCTGCTTTACTCATTGTTTTATGATGTCCTGGGGTCCCTCCAGCCCTGCCACTTTGCCTCAAGCATCTCTTATTTTACTTCTCTTCCTGTCCTCCCTTGACAACGGCCTTAGTCTTGGGGTTTGCTACAATCAAATCTCCAAGAACACATTCAGATTAGGCCAGCTCCTTCAACAGAGGTGTGTGGCCAGCCTTTGGATAGGCTGCCTTATGTCCAGCATCCAAATACATTCACTCCATCTATGGTGGGAGGTGGTCATGGGATACAGGACGTAGCCTCTGCCCATTAGCAGGGGTGGGGGAGGACTGAACAGAGTGATGTTTCTTTTATAGCGGGTAAGTTGCCCCCAGACAACCTCAATTCAAACTCTCTTTAAACACAGTCAGTTCACTAGGGAGATGACCCCCAGAAAGGTTCAGGTATACAAGATGTATGTATGGGCTTATATGCACAAACATACATTGGGCCTCATGAGGGGATTTGGGAAAGCAGAGTTCCATAGAACAGAGTTAACTTGTGATACCGTTTGATGTCTACCAGTCTGGCTACTATATTTTGCTCGTTCATATAATGGTCGATTTGATCACTAGTCTTCTAATGTAAGGGGCTTCCCCGATGGTTTAGTGGTAAAGAATCCACCTTCAATGCAGAAGACATGTACAGGAGACGCGGGTTTGATCCCTGGGTTGGAAAGATCCCCTGGAGAAGGAAATGGCAACCCACTCCAGTATTCTTGCCTGGGAAATTCCATGGACAGAGGAGCCTGGCAGGCTACAGTCCATGGGTTCTCAAAGAGTTGGCCATGATTTAGTGACTAAACCACTATGCTATTCTAAGTCGCTTCAGTCGTGTCCGACTCTGTGCGACCCCATAGACGGAAGCTCACCAGGCTCCCCCGTCCCTGGGATTCTCCAGGCAAGAATACTGGAGTGGGTTGCCATTTCCTTACTTCTAATGTAATGCTTTGTAGCTGCAGGCAAAAATTCTGATTAGCCTGGGAAAAACATGATTTTCTTGTAAATGCTCTTATCTCTTGATATAGCTGGGACTCTTAAGGGACTATGCAAACTATTTCCAGGGAATGGAACATGATTTACAACACTGAATTAGTAATTTATTGATGGAACCTTCTTTTCCATGAGAATTAATACAATTTCCTACTGTTCTTACTTATATGCTTGGAGTGAGGAATATTATTGATTACCCAAGTGCCAGACAGTTTATACAGGGCTATCTCATTTTCTCCTTATAACAGCTGTAATGATCACTATGTCACAAAATAGTTAATGGGCTCAGAAATATCAAGAAACTCTCCAAAGGTTCTATAATTGGTGGGTGGTAGGGCCGGATTCTGGAGAAGGAAATGGCAACCCACACCAGTGTTCTTGCCTGGAGAATCCCAGGGACGGGGGAGCCTGGTGGGCTGTCGTCTATGGGGTCGCACAGAGTTGGACACGACTGAAGCGACTTAGCAGCAGCAGCAGGGCCGGATTCTAAATCAACATTTACCTGGCTCAGTTACATCACAATGTCAACCTATTTATTAGCAATAGGTAACATCCAGGGAGGGTAAAAATCTAGCATTATCCTTCGCAGAATGATAGGCTACTTAACAAGATTTAAAATATAATAGAATATATATGAAGATTTGGGAGTGGAAAAAGCTCATTTGCCTGGCTCTGTCTATTGGAAGGGGGCAAGAGAAGTGGTTAAGCCCCCAGGCTCTGAAGGCAGAAACCTGCGCACATAAGTTGGCTCTGCTTTTTGCTACCTTTGTAACTTTGAGCAAGTTACTTGAACTTCTTGTGTATCATGTTTTCATCTGTACAATGAAAATAATTATCGTATTTTCCTCTAAGGGCTGTTGTAGGATTAGATGAGTTATTAATAATACAGATAAAAGGTGCAGAGAAATGCTTGTCAGGTAGTAAGCACTGAGGAAGTGTTGTCAGTATTACCAAAGAAAGAAAAAAATACTTGTCTATCATTCTCTTTATAGCCCCTGGTGGCTCAGATGGTAAAGAATCTGCCTGCAGTGCAAGAGACCGGGGTTTGATCCCTGGGTCGGGAAGATCTCCTGGAGAAAGGAATGGCAACCCACTCCAGTATTCTTCCTGGAGAATTCCATGGACAGAGAGCCTGGAGGGCTAAAATCCATACGGTCGCAAAGAGTCAGACACAATTGAGTGACTAAAACCTTTTCACTTCTTTACAGTAAGTGCAAAACTACAGATTTGGTTACATTTTGATTGGCTTTTTGGTTCTTTTATAGAGTAACTTTTCATTTGAAAGCATGATAAAGGTTAATTATACTTATTTAAGTATCTTACATTTAAGGTTATTTTCAATTCTATAGGATATTTCTGCAAGAACCCATATTTGAAGAGAGGGCCCTGAATCAGAGTTTGACCTAATATTAATATCAATATTTTGAAGGGTAACATAGCATGGATGTCTGAGGCATACAAATTCAACATCAGGAAAACTCCAGGCAGCAGAATTTTAGGAAGGGATCCTACAGGACTCTGTAAGTCCTAAAGGAAAAGCTACTGTCAAAATATAACAAGCTATTTGACACAGTAAACAACTTGTAAGGAAGTTTTAGTTAAGGAGTAAGATTTGTCAGGACATGCATCATCACACAAAAACTGCTGATTATCAAAGCAAGTTGTCATACCCGAGTGGGAGAGGGGGCAGTGAGCAGAAATGTAAAGCATCTTTGTATATCACTGTGAAACAAAACAAAACTGTCAAAAATAGTGTCTCTCAATTTTGGTCCAAGAAATGAAGATGAAAAATGTCTTGGCAAAGTCTTCCTGTGACTGCCAGGATTGTTTCTTGTTTTATTTTAACTCTTCCTCTCCTGGTTAAAGATCATTTGCGGAGAGATAAGAGAGGTAGGAGCCAGTCCCTGGAGAAGAGGACTGGCACAGCTTCTTCTGTGGGATGGAGTAGGGCGGCGCCATCCCAGATTCCTTGTGAAGAACCTTCTAGAAATGGAAAACAGGAGCCCTGGAGGAGTCTAGGCCGATGGTCCCACATCAGGGTCTAATGTGGAGATGGTAGCCCAGAGGACTCCACTCGCTCAGGTGGGACCCACCAACTATAGAAATGAAAGGTGTTCTGGAATCACATTCACGTTTGTTTGTGGTATATTTCCAGGTTAGGGTCTCATTCCTTCCTTCATTCCACAAGTATTTATTGCTCTGTGTCAGGTGCTGAGTGAAGGGCTAGCTAACTAAAAGATGAGAAAACAGGCTCTTCTGCCTCCCTTCCGGAAGTCTGCAATCTAGTGTTGAAGACAGATACTAGCTAAACAGCAACACAGACAAATGTTTAATTACAAATTATGGAGCGGGTTCTGGAGAAGGCTGAGAGAAGTGGGAGGGAGAGCGTTAGAATGGAGACGGGTGGAAAGCGAGGGCTCTGAAGAAGTGACGTATTTAAACGGAGACCTGAAGGATGAGAAGGAGCTTGGCAAGGGAGTGAATTGGGGGCTGGAGTGTGTGTGTGTGTGTGTGTGTGTGTGTGCGTGTGCGTGTGCGTGTGCGTGTGCGTGTGTTTGTGTGTGTGTGTGTGTGTGTGTGTGTGTGTGTGTGTGTGGGGGGGGGGGAATCCAACATGAGAGAAAGAGGAAGAGGATGTGCTAGGGGGCTGAACCATCTGGGACCTTCATGAAGTTTCTCAAGGCTGGATCACAGAACGCAGTGTGGGCTGCAGTGGAGAGGATATTAAGAGAGAAAACAGGAAGAAGTTGACTAGAACCAGATAACAACGAACTTTGGGTGTCAACTTAAGGGCTAGGAACTTGATTGCCACTGAAAGTTTTGAAACAGGAGAAAAGCCAGATCAGATTTAAGTTTTATGCTATGTATAAAATCCTGGGATTCCCTGGTGGCTCAGGCAAAAGAATTTGCCTGCCAATCAAGGCAGGAGATGCAGGTTTGATCCCTGGGTCGGGAAGATCCCCTAGAGAAGGAAATGGCAACCTGCTCCAGTATTCTTGCCTGGTAAATCCCATGGACAGAGGAGCCTGGAGGGATATGGGGTCACAAAAGAGTCAGATACGACTTAGCGACTGAACAACAACAGCAACAATAAAATCTTATCCCGATTATTAGATTTTTATATCTAATATATCTGGTGACTGCAGCCATGAAATTAAAAGACGCCTACTCCTTGGAAGGAAAGTTATGACCAACCTAGATAGCATTTTCAAAAGCAGAGACATTACTTTGCCAACAAAGCTTCGTCTAGTCAAGGCTATTGTTTTTCCTGTGGTCATGTAGGGATGTGAGAGCTGGACTGTGAAGAAGGCTGAGTGCCAAAGAATTGATGCTTTTGAACTGTGGTGTTGGAGAAGACTCTTGAGAGTCCCTTGGACTGCAAGGCGATCCAACCAGTCCAATCTGAAGGAGATCAGCCCTGGGATTTCTTTGGAAGGAATGATGCTAAAGCTGAAACTCCAGTACTTTGGCCACCTCATGCGAAGAGCTGACACACTGGAGAAGACTCTGATGCTGGGAGGGATTGGGGGCAAGAGGAGAAGGGGATGACAGAGGATGAGATGGCTGGATGGCATCACTGACTCGATGGATGTGAGTCTGAGTGAACTCCGGGAGTTGGTGATGGACAGGCAGGCCTGGCGTGCTGTGATTCATGGGGTCGAAAGAGTCGGACACGACTCTTTATATCAGTAAATATAATGGTTTACATCGTTTGGAATCCATTTATTTAAAAACAATAACAGAATTTGGATATAGTTTACAAAGGATTTTTGTACACTTCATTCCACCTCCAAAAATAGTCTCTATTCCAGGAAAATTCAGTTTAGGGAGAATGGCTAGAAGCAAGTAAGAATTTCAAGCTGAATTAAGTTTATTAAAATAAGCAACCATGAAAGATTCTAATACAGAATACCCATGTTGATTCTCAACAGGACGAGAGGAAAAATGTTAAATAACTATAACATGTACTTGGCAGAACAACAGATCTGAGCTCTCAGAATTACATGGTCATTATATGACACGACGTGGGAGAGAATAAATGCGGCTTTGGCTGAGAAAAGATTTCAGAATCAGGTTGGTGCGAGAAAGAAAAAGCATAATTGGAAAAGGAGGTTTTCTAATTGCTTATTTAAAAACAAGTAAGTTTCAGAATCTTTTCCTCGTATGCTCTTAATTGAAAAAATCAGTTAAAATATGGAAGCAAAAAAGAAAACAGATTAATTAGGAGATTGTTACAGGGATTAACAGTAGGAGTTTTGCCCGTAGGGATTGCTAACAGAAAACTATATCCCATTAGTTTTCCGTGGGAAAAGCAATGGATTTTACATGATCTACAGTTCACACTGACAATAGGCCCCTGCTGTATCACTTGGGATAATTTGAAATTGTTTCTTAGTGTGAGCCATGCTGTTGATCAGCAGACTCTAAAAAGGCCCCTTTGGGAGATAATTCCAGTTGAGGGCCAGGGTCACAGCCTCATCACTGAATTTCACCTTTTCCAGTTGGGTCTTGGCTGCTTGCTGCTTTCAACACATGATGGCGTTTTCAAGGGAGCCAGCCAGGCTGTGGAAGGGAGAATCTGACGCTAAGACTGGGGGCTTCCCTGGTGGCTCAGACAGTAGAGCATCTGCCTGCAGTGCAGGAGACCCGGGTTCAATCCCTGGGTTGGGAAGAAGCCCTAGAAAAGCAAACGGCAACCCATTCCAGTATTCTTGCCTGGAAAATTGCAAGAACAGAGGAGCCTGGTAGGCTACAGTCCATGGGGTTGCCAAGAGTCAAACACGACTGAGCCACTTCACTTCACGTCACTTCAAGATTGGGGGCAGACAGTGCGCACTCCCAAAGTGGCCTGAGGGGACATTCGGAGTCCAGGAGCCTGCTTGGGAGCCTGTGGAAGTCAGGGAAGAACCTCTCAGATTCCCCTCGCCTTCCACATGAGGGAAACCAATTAAGCGAAATCCTGAGACGGCGGCAGATCCTCTTGTCCTGGAGCCACGCTTCTGAAGCCGGCTCTGTCCTGGACTCGTTCCCGGAGAGGCAGTTTGCACCAGGGGTAAAGGGAACCGTCCCTGGACCTGGACTTTTTGTGTGCTCAGTCGCTCAGCCATGTCCAACTCTTTGTGACCCCATAGACTGCAGCCCACCAGGCTCCTCTGTCCATGGGATTCTCCAGGCAAGAATACTGGAATGGGTTGCCATGCCCTCCTCCAGGGGATCTTCTCGACCCAGGGATCGAACTGGATTTCCTGCAGTGGCGGGCAAACTCTACCACTAGGCCACCTGCGAAATATTGGACCTGGACTATGTGGGCTCAAAATCCAGCTCTGCTGATCTTTCCATGGGACCTTGTGGTCTCCATTTGCCACATCTGTAAAGTGGGGATAACAACAGTTCCCACTTCCTAGACTTGGGGAAGGATTAACATTTAATCCATATACAGTGTTTGGACAGTTCCTGGCACATAGTAAGCCCTCCATAAGTTTTTATTATTATTATCCTCCTCATCATTGTTACTAACACCTTCTCTGCAGAGCAGATGAAATACTTGGTATTAAAAAACCACCTTTCTGATACTAGTTCAGTCTCTCTATCATGGTGCTTCCCTCCGGCCTCTCTACCAAGCTCTTTAACGCTTTTATTATTCTTGTTCTCACAATCAGTGCCAACTCTTCTTCTCTCTCTTTCTTTAGAAGAACCTCAGATCTGATTTTCTTTAATATCTTTCCTGCTGAAACTTGTCAGGGCAGATTAACATGGCATGACTAATATAGTTTAAAGCGGCTATGCATCCTAGTGGGAAAATCCCCAGTTCTGGTTGTGGTTTCCTCCCAAGATGGTTAAACTGAATTTTACACATAATATATAATAGTCTGTGCCTCAGTTTTCTCATCTGTCAAATGGGGGTGTGATCATGTTCCCACATCTGAACCCCTTCGGTGTTTGTGAGAACTTGAGAGACAGCCACAGATGCTCTACAAAAAACCGTAATTTGCTACATGTTGTCAATTCTGTATCTATTTCCCTGTGGAATGTTCCTAGTCTGGTAAAAGGAGAAAGCCACATGAAGAATAGTTACAGTAAAAAGGGACACCAGAGACTTACGTTGGCAACAGTCCCAATAAGTTCTGAGAATTGTGAGAAGTCCATATGACAGACGAGGCATGAAGCACATCAGCAGAAACGGCAAACTGAGTCAAAATCAATTGGAGGATTGATTAAGTACCTACAGTGTACACAGCTTGAAACTAGAAAATTCAATCAAAGGGGCCACTGCTTGGGTCCCTGTGATGTAAGCTGCTTAGCTGTGCTCAGTCGTGTCTGACTCTTTGTGACCCCCGTGGGCTGTAGCCCACCAGGCTCCTCTGTTCATGGGATTCCCACGCAAGAATACTGGAGTGGGTTGCCATTTCCTTCTCCAGGGGATCTTCTCGACCCAGGAATTGAACCCACGTCTCCTGTATTGGCAAGCAAATTTTTTACTAGTGGACCACCTGGGAAACCCAAGTTGCTTAGCAGATATTTTCTCAGTGACTAAACTGGCTGGGTGTATCAGATGCTCACAAGCTCAGTTTCCCTAGTTTCAAAATCTCTCAAAAGTTTATGAAAAATAAAACAAAGGCCTTGGTCCGAGCAGATTTCTATGGGTTCATCATTTTTCTGGGTCTATGTCAGGAGCAAAGGTTGAGTTTAACATTTGGACTAAACCTTCTCTTTCTTCTCCAGCACATTTCCGGAAAGATATGGGCAAGACAAAGCATAGGGGAATAAAATGGTTATTTACATTGGTGCTTAATTCCTAACATTAACTACGAGACTGAAATAGCTCTGCTCTAAGGCAAGTGACAGATTAGGCTTTCAGGCTTCTTTTGAATTTAAATAAACTAATTGAACTACATGAGCCCCTTGTATCATTAGCTCCAACTACATAATACAGCAAATAAAATACAAGCCACATAAGGGCATCAGAATTAGAGGAAATTAGAGATTCAGGGAATGACTACAAGCAAATGATAACCAGAAGTCTCATCAAAATGAACAACTGCCCATCTCATCAATATTATGGGTGAATTTATAATAAGAACTTTCTGCTTATTAGAAATTTAGTTCAACTTATATTATAATTCATCTTTTCCAGTCTATGTATGCTATACTCTTGGCACATAGCATAAAATATACTGATTGAAAGTGAAAGTCACTCCGTTGTGTCCGACTCTTTGCAACCGCATGGAGTTAGTCCATGGAATTCTCCAGGTCAGAATACTGGAATGGGTAGCCTTTCCCTTCTCCAGGGCATCTTCCCAACCCAGGGATCGAACCCAGGTCTCCCACATTGCAGGCGGATTCTTTACCAACTGAGCTATTAGGGAGGCCCCATTATTAAAGACAGATAAAAAGGGAATGTTTACAAACTTTTCTAGGGTGTGTTTCTTTTTCTCTTTTGTTTCCAAGGGATGGAGGAAATGTAGGATGTTATAAAAGAAGACTGGAGAGGCAGCCAGATGCATAAACTATGGAAAATCAGGCATGCTGACAGGCAGTTAGCAATACCTTCGATTTTACCGACACCAGTCACTGCACAACTCTGAGTTTGTGTGCTGTTTTCTTGAATGCTAAGTCACTTCAGTCATGTCCAGCTTTTTGTGATCCTATGGACAGTAGCCCACCAGGCTCCTCTGTCCATGGATTCTCCAGGCAAGAATACTGGAGTGGGTTGCCGTTTCCTTCTCCAGGGAATCTTTCCGGCCCAGGGATTGAACCTGTATTTCCTGCATTCTTTACCAGATTCTCTACCGCTGAGCCAGCGGGGAAGGCAGTGAGTTTAGGAGAGGATAAGGAAAAGCATGAATCAGGCTGTGCAGAGGGATGATGACACAGGTCACAACGGGAGCTGGGATGTAGTTTGCATTTCTCCCCAGGAAACCATACGAGAAGACACAGCGCATCATCCCACCGCCTCCCCCGGACTATGGAGCGGAGGCCGAGTGCTCTTCCCCAAGGCTGGTGCTTTCTCTTCCTTACAGGGAAAGGTCCTGCAAACGCTTGGAGTCGCCCGCCCTCTCTCGATCTGGATTTAGGGCAGCCAGTACTCCAGGAGCAGATCCGTGATTCCTTATAGTCATGCCAAGATGACTGCCGTGTTCCTTCAAGCACTGCTGTGCGGTTAAGACCTAGTCTGTGGGGACTTCCTGGTGGTCCAGGGGCTAAGACTCCACCATGCTCCCCATGCAGGGGCCTGGGTTCTATACCTGGTCAGGGAATTAGAGCCCACATGCTGCAACTAAGACCCAGCACAGCCAAATAAATTAAATGAATAAATAATTTTAAAAAATAAGACCTAATTTGTGACCATTTTAAATAGACGAAACATAAAAATTCATTAAGTGGCAAGGAGAGGCAAAGAGGGTGAATTGTTTGTAGTTTTCCATTTCAAAGCACGTTTCAATCTTTTTCTAAAAATGAATTTGGCTGCCTGAGAAATTTAATAAATCAATTAATTTATTAACATTAAGCCTCAAGATAATTTTTTACATATATGCTTTAAAATGTACCGAGCGTGTCTCCTTCCCTTGATTCTCCAATTATGTGAAGAAGCCTTTTTCACTGGTTTTCTCCTAGATTTCTATCCTTTTCTCTGCCCTTGAGCCTGGGCAGTTTAAATTTTCATACTCTTGTGTCTTAGAATTGGAAAGATCTGTTCGTCGGTTTGATGCTGGGGCCAAGCTCTGTCTTAACTGGTAAGGATTCTCTTGTCTTGTTAACTTTAAATGTTAACTGAAAATGTGCCAGGTAAGAGAAATCAATGAGACCAAAAACAGTCCCTCCATTTTTCCAGTTATGTAAGGAAACTAATTTCCAGGCATCAGATGCTTCATTCGAAAACTATTTTATTTAGCTCGAAGATCGATGTCTTCTGAGTCACAGAGGAACATTAGTCAGCGTGGATGGTGATGATGTATGAACATAATACGGAACTAGTCTAGTTACTGTTTGACTTCATAGCGTCTAGTTTTCTGACATCACATTCATTCATGCCTGCATGGCCATGGCCATGGGAGAAACAGAAGCTCCGTGCAATTGTTAATATCACAACATTAGGATGTTTCCTGTGAGAGAGGGCAGGCCTTCCTCATCCATGTCTTTTTTATTTTTGTGGACCATTTGTAAAGTCTTCATTGAATTTGTTACAATATTGCTTCTCTTTCTTGTTTTGCTTTTTTGGCCACAAGGCATATGGAATCTTAATCAAACCAGGGATTGAACTGCGCCCACTTCACTGGAAGGCCAAGTCTTAACCACTGGCCTCCAGGGACCCTCCAGGGAAGTCCCCTGGTCTACGTCTTATACCTCTCCGTACACGGACCTTCACATGGTAGGCACTCACTGCATCTTTTCAAATGCCTTCTCTTGTCTTTCAGCCAGCAAATCTTATTGAGCCCCATCACCTGCCGAGCCCTGTAAATATTAAATGGGCAGTTGGAATACAGAGTGAGCAGTGTCATGATGGGGGTTGCGGGGGGTGGGATTCAAGGGGCTGTAAACACATTGTGGGAAACTCTGCCTAGTTCAGGGGCTGGGATGACCCTAGAGGAATGGACAGATCATGTTTAGACTAAGATCTTTATCGGATTATCCAGTTGGATATATGTGGAGGGAGGTGGGGGAGGGGAGTAAGGGTTGGCAATTTGGAAAATGAAAACCAGCCAGACTAACTCACAGGGATTTCTCTGAGTTCAGTTGGTAAAGAGTCCGCCTGCAATGCAGGAGACCCAGGTTCGATCCCTGGGTTGGGAAGATCCCCTGGAGAAGGAAATGGCAAGCCACTCCAGTATTTTTGCCTGGAGAATCCCATGGACAGAGGAGCCTGAAAGGCTACAACCATGGGGGTCACAAGAGTCAGCCGTGACTTAGCAACTAAACCACCACCACCAGACTAACTCACCACTGCTCTGTGGGGGTCAAATTCCCGAAGTCTGATAAAGGCTTTCACACAGCACCCAAAACAAAGGACATGCTTAGGAAGCACAGGCTATGATTTTTTATTATCATCAATTGAAAAGTATGATCAAAAACTGGTCATTTTCCAAGTAAGTGAAATCTAGCCAAAGATGCAAACTTTATTATACACCTTCTGCTACTGTAGATTCTCTCTCAGTCTGAGTGGAAACCACGTGGGCGAATTGTCTGGAATTTGGACACAGGTAGACACTCAGCCCTAAAGGTTGGCATTTGGTGGGCATATCTCTGTCTCTCTGCAGAAAGAGCCACAGTCCCAAGCCTGTCGAGTGTCAGGTGTCTTCCCCACTTCTCTGGTCATTCTAGTCCCTTCCTCCAGATCCTACCAGCTCCCCTCCTGAATCTGAGGAATCAAAGACTTAAATCTGACACAGCAGGGTGGGGGCCTCCCTGACCCAGCTCTGGGGCATTCTGATTGGTCACTGTCCTGGGAGGTGTTTATGTTAAAATACTTTGCATATCACGCCTGATTATATATATATTTGTGACAAGCCAGAGTAATGGACTGTTGGTGTCAAGCTGGGAAGGCTTCCAGGAGGAGGTGGGAGAAGGGAGGGTTAAGGTATGGATGGAGCATTGGGAAGGAGTGGGCAGGAAACGGAGGATGATGGGGAAAACGACCAGGAAAACAGGGCCAATCAGGTGAAGAAGCACTGGAAGGACAAGGAAGGGTAGAGTGTCCTTTTTCAGGGTGCATTCATTTTTAGTAACACAGAAAAGCACATTCCTCTTCAGGCTGGTGTGGATTACCTGCTGCCTGGGGACTGACCTGCAAACAGAGTGGCCGCAGGAGGAAACGGCACTTCGTTCAAGAAACGTGGGATGGGGGTGGGGGGTGGGCCTGGCCACTTGGGGGAGGGCCAGCTGAGACACATGACAGAGCAGAGGTGAGGGTCCCCTGAAGGCAGGAGCTGAGGGTCTCCGTTCCTCCTTCGTTCATTCAGCAAACGCTGCGGTTGCCTCTGTTCACGGCCAGAAACGGGGATGGAACTGCACACAGGGTACTGAGATGCGATCCTACCCTCCACAAAAATAGCTAAGACTTATATAATAGTGCACGTATCATGTACCAGCAGTTTCTGAGTGCTTTCGGTAAATCACACTCGAACCTCCAGTACAAGTGCTTAGTAGAGGGACTGTTAATAGTCTCACTTTATGGGAGAAAAGGGAGGCCCAGAGAGGGGGAAACCACATCCCACAGTCTGGCAAGGAGTCAGTGGCAGAGCTGGGCGCCTGACCCAGGGCACACAGCTATCTGTGCTGTTGCCCCTCTGAAGAGCCGTTTTTAAGAACCTTGAAATCCAGCACAACATTCCTATTACACCTTAAAAAGCATTCTTCACACACAATAGCTTATTACAGCTTCACAACATTCTCGTAATATATTATTCCAATTTAAAGGGAAGGAAAATAAGGCTCCCAGAGATTTGAAGACATTTTCCAAGGCCATGTTGTTCAAGTCAACCAGGCTAAATTCCAGGCCCCCGTTACTGGAACATGTGCCCTCTCCTGCCCCTTGCTGTCCGTGGGGGAAGCTACGGGCTAACAAGGAAAAGACTCATTCAGAACAGTGTGGGCACCTTGTATGATAAAGGACGTTAGGGAGATGACACTGCTTGGCTGTTACCGGTTGAATTGGGTCTTCCTGGTGAGAGAGGTCCATGTCTGAAGCCCCAGTTCCTTGGAATGTGACCTTATTTGGAGACAGTCTTTACAGAGGTGATTAGATAAAGATGAGGTCATCGAGGTGGGCTTTAATCCAATATGACTGGGTGTCCTTATAAAAAGGGGAAATTCAGACACCGGGACAGACAGTGTAAAGAGACACAGGGAAAAGATGGCCATCTCTAACCCAAGGAACATTAGAGGCTGTCAGAAGCTGAAGAGAGACCTAAAACAGCTCCTTCCCTTGACCTTTAAAGGAAGCATGGCCCTGCTGACACCCCCTTTCAGACTTCCAGCTTACCAAACTGTGAGAGAATAAATTCCTATTGTTCTGAGTCACCTGGCTTGTGGCGATCGTTGCCGCAGTCCTTGAAGCAAATATGGTCACATATAAATGCCAGATGATGGGTTTTTTGTTTTTTTTTGTTTTTTTCCACGAGATTGGAGGCTATACAAGGAAAACACAGTGCTATCTTCTGACATAAGGATTTGGTCTATGAATGGGCATTCTGATTTTTTTCATGAACTGTGGTAACCAGATCCCCTTGTCTGACCAAAAACAAACCACAACAACTCCCAAATCTTGAACAAGTACAATGATTTTCTGCAAATGAAACTCTTCGGCTTAAATGCTGTCAGATTTTTCACATGGAAGATTTAAGAGGAGAGATTTATTTTAGTAAAAGACAAAATGTTTCACTGAAGAACTTATTAGTCATGCATAAAGGCCTACTGAGTCTCTGAAGATCCATTTTCAAAGAGAAATGTTGGGATCATTTTTATATCCTGATTACAGAGAAAGATTTGATAAAAATTGTCCTTGATATTAAAATTGCACGAAGGTGGCAGATGGAGGAGGGGAGGATCGCACAGTCAAGCAGGAGGGAAGTCAAAGAAAATGTGTAAATTTGGCCAGCATTTTGAAGTTGCTTTTGAAAAGGTTGATATGTATTCCTGCAAAGCAGGGCCACCTCCACAGGCACTTGGATGCACCAGGTGATTTTGGAAGAGGACGGGTGCAGGGACGAGGTCTGTCCAGCTCTGCCCCACCGGGGGACAGCTGCTGCCCACCTACAGACCCACCTACAGAGCCAACAACCTGGACTTGTCCTCACTGTCACGCACCCTCATTGGACAATCAGCCCATTTTCCCCAGATGTCCTACTGCTGAATATTTCCCCAGGATGTCCTTAGGAGGGCACATTGCACCCCGGGGCTCACAGTCAGCGTCTCTTTGGTCCAGCAGACAAAACTAACCCCAGACTCTGGAGCCCCTCTGGTCAGATCATCCAGCCAAACACTGAAATATGACATTGCTCCCTCTCCTCCTTAAGACTGTGGAAGGAGTGCTGTCCCTCAGCAAACCCCCGTGCTCCCTGCTTGTGGATTCTTGAGCTGGTTGGACACTTTGCTGTTGTTCAGTCACTCAGTTGTGTCCAGCTCTTTGCCACCCCGTGGACTGCAGCACACCAGGCTTCCTTCTGCTTCACTATCTCTGGAGTTTGCTCAAACTCATGTCCATTGAGTCAGTGATGCCATCCAACTATCTCATCCTCTGTCGCCCTCTTCTCCTCCTGCCCTCAATCATTCCCAGCATCAGTCTTTTCCAGTGAGTCAGCTCTCTGCATCAGGTGGCCAAAGCTTCAGCATCAGGTCTTCGAATGAATATTCAGGGATGATTTCCTTTAGGATTCACTGGTTTGATCCCTTGTCCAATGGACTCTTAAGAGTCATCTCCAGCACCACATTCAAAAGCATCAATTCTTCAGCACTCAGCCTTCTTAATGAATGGTCCAACTCTCACATCCATACATGACTATTGGTTGGACACTTAAGCTCCTCATAGTCCAGCAATTGCTGGTCAGGTTTATTTATAAACTGAATCCATCCATTATTAGGGTCCAGTATTATTATTTTTTAAGAGAACTATATATAGGGTAGCAATACTTGGTAACATTTATTGAGTACAATTCTGATATTATTATCATTATTGACTCAGTTCAGTTCAGTCTCTCAGGCGTGTCTGACTCTTTGTGACCCCATGAATCGCAGCATGTCAGGCCTCCCTGTCCATCACCAAGTCCCAAAGTTCACTCAGACTCATATCCATCGAGTCAGTGATGCCATCCAGCCATCTCATCCTCTGTCGTCTCCTTCTCCTCCTGCCCCCAATTCCTCCAAGCCTCAGAGTCTTTTCCAATGAGTCAAGTCTTCTCATGAGGTGGCCAATTCATGCTAGTACTGTGCTAAGGGCTACACCAGCACTGTCTCAGCAAACCTATCAGAAAGGGAGGCACTATTAATATCTCTATGTGATGCATGGGACAACCTAGAGCTGGGAGCTTAACAGTCTTGTCCCAGGTCATAAAAGGAGCAAGAGGAAGAAACACGATTTAAACAGTGTGGTGCCTGAGCCACTGCTCTTAATCACTGTGCTTCTTTCACATGTTCATCTCCTTACACAAGTGACACCGACTGAACGTTCACAATGATGCACCAAGTACAGTGCTCAGTGTTTCTCAGGAACATCCTGTTAGTGTTTATTATAAGCCGCTGGGGGTAAATCTTATTTTTAATCCCCATTTTTCAGATGTGGAAACCAAGACTCAGAAAGGTTACCTTTCCAAGGCCACACAGCGAGTAAGGGGAAGATCCAAAGTTTGAACCTACCCAAACCTGGCTCTGCCAAAACTCCTTTCGCTCTGAGAATATAAATGATTAATTCCTATGCTATGTGTGGAACTGTACTTGGCCCAAGTGAATACAAAAGATGAAAAATAAATTGCTTCTAACTTTAAGAAACTCTAGACACATGAAGAGAAGAAAGGGAAGAAAATGTAGTAATGAGTAATATTTGATTGTAATAGTAGCTGAAAGGATCCATGTAGTGTTTCATAAATCATGCATTCTTACAAATCCAATTAAGGTGATTGAATACATTTAAAAAATATAGTTGAATTTTAATACATTAATAACCGAGGGGAACAACCCGAGTCAGCTGCTGCCTGAACATCTCCAGGTCTTAGGGCAGAAGGAGGCAGCGCTAATAGCCTCAGGGACCCCCATGTTTGGGGAACACACAAGCCTGCAAAATCTGCAGGAGAGGCACCTGGATGTCCAGGAGATGCGTGGGTGGGTTACGCATACATCAATCTATGTGCGCATGGTGCTAAGTCACTTCAGTTGTGTCTGACTCTTTGCAACCCCTTGGACTGTAGCCTGCCATGGGATTCTCTGTCCATGGGATTCTCCAGGCAAGAATACTGGAGTCTGTTGCCATGCCCTCTTCCATAGGATCTTTGTGACCCAGGGATCAAACTCGCTTCTCTTAGGTCTCCTGCATTGGCAGGCGGGATTCTTTACCGCTAGCGCCATAGAGGATCAGATCAGATCAGATCAGTCACTCAGTCGTGTCCGACTCCTTGCGAACCCATGAACTGCAGCATGCCAGGCCTCCCTGTCCATCACCAACTCCCGGAGGTCACTCAGACTCACATCCATCGAGTCAGTGATGCCATCCAGCCATCTCATCCTCTGGCGTCCCCTTCTCCTCCTGCCCCCAATCCCTCCCAGCATCAGAGTCTTCTCCAATGAGTCAACCCTTCGCATGAGGTGGCCAAAATACTGGAGTTTCAGCTTTAGCATCATTCCTTCCAAAGAAATCCCAGGGCTGATCTCCTTCACAATGGACTGGTTGGATCTCCTTGCAGTCCAAGGGACTCTCAAGAGTCTTCTCCAACACCACAGTTCAAAAGCATCAATTCTTCGGCGCTCAGCCTTCTTCACAGTCCAGCTCTCACATCCATACATGACCACAGGAAAGACCATTGCCTTGACTAGGCGAACCTTTGTTGGCAAAGTAATGTCTCTGCTTTTGAATATGCTATCTAGGTTGGTCATAACTTTCCTTCCAAGGAGTAAGCGTCTTGTAATTTCATGGCTGCAATCACCATCTGTTGTGATTTTGGAGCCCAGAAAAATAAAGTCTGACACTGTTTCCACTGTTTCTCCATCTATTTCCCATGTAGTGATGGGACCAGATGCCATGATCTTCATTTTCTGAATGTTGAGCTTTAAGCCAACCTTTTCACTCTCCACTTTCACTTTCATCAAGCCCATATCAATCTATAGTTTCAGACTAATGTGTATATCACGTTCCTAGACAGAATTCACTACCATTGCCAGACATTCATTCACTTATTGTGTATTTCATGAGCATCCCCTCTGTTCTCGGGCTTCCCTTGTGGCTCATCTGGCAAAGAATCCGCCTGCAATGTGGGAGACCTGGGTTCAACCTCCGGGTTGGGAAGATCACCTGAAGAAGGGAATGGCTTGCCCACTCCAGTATTCTGGCCTGGAGAATTCCATGGTCTGTATAGTCTATGGGGTCGCAAAGAGTTGGACACGACTGAGCAACTAAGAGCGCCCCGCCGGCCACGACCGGCGCATTAAGAGCGCCCCGCGGCGCACTAAGACCGCGGCCGAGAGGAGCTACCCCACGACCGAGGTCAGGAAGGGCGACCGTGAGGAGATACCCCTCCTCCAAGGTCAGGAAGGGCCGCGGTGAGGAGAAACCCCTCGTCCAAGGTAAGGTGCGATGGCTGTGCTTTGCTGGAGCAGCCGGGAAGAGATACCCCACGTCCAAGGTAAGAGAAACCCAAGTAAGACGGTAGGTCTTGCAAGAGGGCATCAGAGGGCAAATACACTGAAACCATACTCACAGAAAACTAGTCAATCTAATCACACCAGGACCACAGCCTTGTCTAACTCAATGAAATTAAGCCATGCCCCTGGGGCAACCCGGGATGGGCGGGTCATAGTGGAGAGATCGGACAGGGTGTGGTCCCCTGGAGAAGGGAATGGCAAACCACTTCAGTATTCTTGCCTTAAGAACCCCATGAACAGTATGAAAAGGCAAAATAATAGGATACTGAAAGAGAAACTCCCCAGGTCAGTAGGGGCCCAATATGCTACTGGAGATCAGTGGAGAAATAACTCCAGAAAGAATGAAGGGATGGAGCCAAAGCAAAAAGAATACCCAGCTGTGGATGTGACTGGTGATAGAAGCAAGGTCCAATGCTGTAAAGAGCAATATTGCATAGGAACCTGGAATGTCAGGTCCATGAATCAAGGCAAATTGAAAGTGGTCAAACAAGAGATGGCAAGAGTGAATGTCAACATTCTAGCAATTAGCGAACTAAAATGGACTGGAATGGGTGGATTTAACTCAGAGGACCATTATATCTACTACTGTGGGCAGGAATTCCTCAGAAGAAATGGAGTGGCCATCATGGTCAACAAGAGTCCGAAATGCAGTACTTGGATGCAATCTCAAAAACGACAGAATGATCTCTGTTCGTTTCCAAGGCAAACCATTCAATGTCACAGTAATCCAAATCTATGCCCCAACCAGTAACGCCGAAGAAGCTGAAGTTGAACGGTTCTATGAAGACCTACAAGACCTTTTAGAACTAACACCCAAAAAAGATGTCCTTTTCATTATAGGGGACTGGAATGCAAAAGTAGGAAGTCAAGAAACACCTGGAGTAACAGGCAAATTTGGCCTTGGAACACGGAATGAAGCAGGGCAAAGACTAACAGAGTTTTGCCAAGAAAATGCACTGGTCATAGCAAATACCCTCTTCCAACAACACAAGAGAAGACTCTATACATGGACATCACCAGATGGTCAACACCGAAATCAGATCGATTATATTCTTTGCAGCCAAAGATGGAGAAGCTCTATACAATCAGCAAAAACAAGACCAGGAGCTGACTGTGGCTCAGACCATGAACTCCTTATTGCCAAATTCAGACTGAAATTGAAGAAAGTAAGGAAAACCACTAGACCATTCAAGTATGACCTAAATCAAATCCCTTATGATTATACAGTGGAAGTGAGAAATAGATTTAAGGGCCTAGATCTGATAGATAGAGTGCCTGATGAACTATGGAATGAGGTTCGTGACACTGTACAGGAGACAGGGATCAAGAGCATCCCCATGGAAAAGAAATGCAAAAAAAGCAAAATGGCTGTCTGGGGAGGCCTTACACATAGCTGTGAAAAGAAGAGAAGCGAAAAGCAAAGGAGAAAAGGAAAGATATAAACATCTGAATGCAGAGTTCCAAAGAACAGCAAGAAGAGATAAGAAAGCCTTCTTCAGAGATAAATGCAGATAATAGAGGAAAACAACAGAATGGGAAAGACTAGAGATCTCTTCAAGAAAATCAGAGATACCAAAGGAACATTTCATGCAAAGATGGGCACGATAAAGGACAGAAATGGTATGGACCTAACAGAAGCAGAAGATATTAAGAAGAGGTGGCAAGAATACACAGAAGAACTGTACAAAAAAGATCTTCACGACCCAGATAATCATGATGGTGTGATCACTGACCTAGAGCCAGACATCCTTGAATGTGAAGTCAAGTGGGCCTTAGAAAGCATCACTACAAACAAAGCTAGTGGAGGTGATGGAATTCCAGTGGAGCTATTCCAAATCCTGAAAGATGATGCTGTGAAAGTGCTGCACTCAATATGCCAGCAAATTTGGAAAACTCAGCAGTGGCCACAAGATTGGAAAAGGTCAGTTTTCATCCCAATCCCAAAGAAAGCTCAAACTACCACACAATTGCACTCATCTCACACGCTAGTAAAGTAATGCTCAAAATTCTCCAAGCCAGGCTTCAGCAATATGTGAACCGTGAACTTCCTGATGTTCAAGCTGGTTTTAGAAAAGGCAGAGGAACCAGAGATCAAATTGCCAACATCCGCTGGATCATGGAAAAAGCAAGAGAGTTCCAGAAAAACATCTATTTCTGCTTTATTGACTATGCCAAAGCCTTTGACTGTGTAGATCACAATAAACTGTGGAAAATTCTGAAAGAGATGGGAATACCAGACCACCTGATCTGCCTCTTGAGAAATCTGTATGCAGGTCAGGAAGCAACAGTTAGAACTGGACATGGAACAACAGACTGGTTCCAAATAGGAAAAGGAGTACGTCAAGGCTGTATATTGTCACCATGTTTATTTAACTTATATGCAGAGTACATCATGAGAAATGCTGGACTGGAAGAAACACAAGTTGGAATCAAGATTGCTGGGAGAAAGATCAATAACCTCAGATATGCAGATGACACCACCCTTATGGCAGAAAGTGAAGAGGAACTCAAAAGCCTCTTGATAAAAGTGAAAGTGGAGAGTGAAAAGGTTGGCTTAAAGCTCAACATTCAGAAAACGAAGATCATGGCATCTGGTCCCATCACTACATGGGAAATAGATGGAGAAACAGTGCAAACAGTGTCAGACTTTATTTTTCTGGGCTCCAAAATCACTGCAGATGGTGACTGCAGCCATGAAATTAAAAGACGCTTACTCCTTGGAAGGAAAGTTATGACCAACCTAGATAGCATATTCAATAGCAGAGACATTACTTTGCCAACAAAGGTTCGCCTAGTCAAGGCTATGGTCTTTCCTGTGGTCATGTATGGATGTGAGAGCTGGACTGTGAAGAAGGCTGAGTGCCGAAGAACTGATGCTTTTGAACTGTGGTGTTGGAGAAGACTCTTGAGAGTCCCTTGGACTGCAAGGAGATCCAACCAGTCCATTCTGAAGGAGATCAGCCCTGGGATTTCTTTGGAAGGGAATGATGCTAAAGCTGAAACTCCAGTACTTTGGCCACCTCATGCGAAGAGTTGACTCATTGGAAAAGACTCTGATGCTGGGAGGGATTGGGGGCAGGAGGAGAAGGGGACGCCAGAGGATGAGATGGCTGGATGGCATCACTGACTCGATGGATATGAGTCTGGGTGACCTCCGGGAGTTGGTGATGGACAGGGAGGCCTGGCGTGCTGTGGTTCATGGGGTCGCAAGGAGTCGGACACGACTGAGCGACTGATCTGATCTGATCTGAGCAACTTCCACTTCCCTCTGTTCTCTGCACTGGACAGAGAACAAGGGGAAAAAAGCCGGCAAAAGTTCCTACCCTCAT
The DNA here is from genome assembly GCA_935064755.1 of Tragelaphus eurycerus. NCBI lineage: Eukaryota > Metazoa > Chordata > Mammalia > Artiodactyla > Bovidae > Tragelaphus > Tragelaphus eurycerus. The sequence continues at coordinate 2,130,523 of CAKXYN010000059.1, read as the reverse complement.
GGAGCTTACATTTAATGGGGGGAAGACAGGCACTAAAGAAAACACAGGAGTAAAACATTGGGCTGGCCAAAAACTTAACCCAAAAGAACTTTTTGGCCAATACCGTATATAGTGAGCGTGACAGGGTTAAGTGCCATGGAGAAAAATCAGTCTAAGGGAGCCAGGCAGTGCGTGTCTGGGGAACTCGGCAGTTTTTGTCAAGAGGGATGGAAGGAGGTCTCAATGAGCAGAGGCCAGCTGAGACCTGACAGAGTCAGGGGAACAAGCCTGGTGGACTCTGGGAAGAGGAGACAGGAAGTGCCAGCGGGCCACAGGCAGAAGTGCGCCTAGAGTATTCTAGAACGGCAACTGAGGCAATGTGGCTGGAGCAGAGCGCACCACTGGAAGAGCCATCACTGAGACGGGAGAGGTGGGGAGGGCGAGGCGACCAGAGCCGGGTGACGAGGCTCCTCAGCAGGACTTTGGGTCTTACTCTGATTGAGGTGCAAAATCAATGGAGGGTTAATGCACTGGACGATATTACCCAGAGGTTTTCCATGTTCTTCACATATTTTTCAAATGTATTAGCAACTAAATAAATTATGAGAAAGTGCATTATGTCAGACTTCCAATCGCTAAATACTGCTGATCTCATACAGAGCTCCATTTAGCACTGCCCTTGTGACCAGGGAGCAGGCCAGAGGCTGGGAGAACGAGGAAGACTAAAATATGCAGGGCTGAGGGGGTGTGTGTGCTGCGGGTGGGGACCGTCTCTCCAGCATGCCAGGCCCTGCACCTCTCCCACTCTGTTCCTCCACAGGAGATGGGTGGCAATCTCCCCACCCTCCCTCTCAGTCTTAAAATCCAGATAGCTGGGAGCAATCAGGCCGTCTCCTGCCTCTTGGAGCTGTGCTGAGGGGACAAAACCATCCATCAGCAACTTCAGATGCACCTCAAAGAACAGCAAAGGGAGAAAGGTCTTTAGGACAGAGCCTGGCAAACTCCTGGTCAGACTTATGCCATTTACACCTGACAATATAAAGGAATCCTCGCCTTATTTCCCCAGTTTCACCCTACCGTTCAATTGTTGTTTTCTAGTCTCAGCTGTGTCCGACTCTTTGCAACCCCATGGACTGTAGCACTCCAGGTTTCCCTGTCCTTCACCATCTCCTGGAGTTTGTTCAAACTCATATACATTGAGTTTGATGATGACCATCCAACCATCTCATCCTCTGTCGCCCCCTTCTCCTCCTGCCCTCAATCTTCCAAGCATCAGGGTCTTTTCTAATGAGTTGGCTCTTTGCATCAGGCAGCCAAAGTATTGTAGCCACTGCTCAATCAGACTTTAAAATTTTTTACTTTGAGGAGTATCTCACAAAGAGGACAGTGGCCGAGATTCTCCTGCTCTGCTTTCTGTGAAGGCGCCGGACCTAATAACCTGTGGTGAGAGGGCAGGAGTGCACCTAGATGAATGGAAAAGAAGGAAAGCAGGGAAAATCGGCCTCAGAATAATCAAGTTGACAGCTCAGTTTCTATTTTGGGGATTTAAAGTGAATACATTGGACCTTACTTTACCCTAGCACATGTCAGGATGCTAAGAGCCACTGGAGTTTTAGAACTTCGAGCGTACCACTGGGAGCCCAAGGTATGGGAGAATTTACTTCTTTTTGGCATATATACATGCAATTCCTTTTAAGCATTTTCTGGATCAAACTTTACTCTGAAATTATCTGTGCTTCTCTCTGGAGAGCATGGGTACTCCCGTGGGGAGTGGGAAGAGTTTGGGCCAGGGGGACATGGAAGCATGTGTTACCAAACACTGCCTGCAGAACATGTGAACAGTGGCTTGTAAATATAGTATTACAGTCTCCAAGGTTACACAATGCTGTTGTCAGCAATGAAATACAGATGGAAACATACAATAGTTCATTGAATTCATAGTTAACTTTTGTAAGGTGTGTTCTCCCTCAACAGATAATAGAAACATTATGAGCCCAGAGGCTCAGATAAAATTTTTCAGTGTTAACAAAGGAATTTTAATTCTTCAAAAACCTATAAGTAGTAAATGATAAGTAATCAGATCAGATCAGATCAGTCGCTCAGTTGTGTCCGACTCTTTGCGACCCCATGAACCACAGCACGCCAGGCCTCCCTGTCCATCACCAACTCCCGGAGGTCACTCAGACTCGCATCCATCGAGTCAGTGATGCCATCCAGCCATCTCATCCTCTGTCGTCCCCTTCTCCTCCTGCCCCAAATCCCTCCCAGCATCAGAGTCTTCTCCAATAAGTCAACTCTTCGCATGAGGTGGCCAAAATACTGGAGTTTCAGCTTTAGCATCATTCCTTCTAAAGAAATTCCAGGATTGATCTCCTTCAGAATGGACTGGTTGGATCTTCTTGCAGTCCAAGGGACTCTCAAGAGTCTTCTCCAACACCACAGTTCAAAAGCATCAATTCTTCGGCGCTCAGCCCTCTTCACAGTCCAGCTCTCACATCCATACATGACCACAGGAAAGACCATAGCCTTGACTAGGCGAACTTTTGTTGGTAAAGTAATGTCTCTGCTTTTGAATATGCTATCTAGGTTGGTCATAACTTTCCTTCCAAGGAGCAAGCGTCTTTTAATTTCATGGCTGCAGTCACCATCTGCAGTGATTTTGGAGCCCAGAAAAACAAAGTCTGACACTGTTTCCACTGTTTCCCCATCTATTTCCCATGCAGTGATGGGACCAGATGCCATGATCTTCGTTTTCTGAATGTTGAGCTTTAAGCCAACCTTTTCACTCTCCACTTTCACTTTCATCAAGAGGCTTTTTAGCCCCTCTTCACTTTCTGCCATAAGAGTGGTGTCATCTGCATATCTGAGGTTATTGATATTTCTCCCGGCAATCTTGATTCCAACTTGTGTTTCTTCCAGTCCAGCATTTCTCATGATGTACTCTGCATATAAGTTAAATAAACATGGTGACAATATGCAGCCCTGACGTACTCCTTTTCCTATTTGGAACCAGTCTGTTGTTCCATGACCAGTTCTAACTGTTGCTTCCTGACCTGCATACAGATTTCTCAAGAGGCAGATCAGGTGGTCTGGTATTCCCATCTCTTTCAGAATTTTCCATAGTTTATTGTGATCCACACAGTCAAAGGCTTTGGCATAGTCAATAAAGCAGAAATAGATGTTTTTCTGGAACTCTCTTGCTTTTTCGATGATCCAGCGGATGTTGGCAATTTGATCTCTGGTTCCTCTGCCTTTTCTAAAACCAGCTTGAACATCAGGAAGTTCACGGTTCACATATTGCTGAAGCCTGGCTTGGAGAATTTTGAGTAATAAATGAATGTAAATTGCGGGCTACTGACATATTAGTTCTTAACTCAGTGGTGTTAGAGTGAGCAAGACCAATGCGAACAAGCCTCCGTGAGCCTTCTGAATCTCTAAGCCTTGTTACTACAGACTCATTTCTTGGAGGTATTTCCTGTTTTTTCTGGCCTTTTACAATGAGAATAACCTTAAAATCATTTAAACTTCAGTGCGAAATGATCTGCTTGAGTAAAAGAAAACAGCAGACAGAAACTAGTGAGAAACACATGAAATTAGAAAAAGAACCTAAAAAAGAGACTTAAAGTGTGGGAAGAGTGTTGCAAGTAGAAGAGAAACTTACTTATCATGAGGGTGTTGGACTTTATCAAATGCTTTTTTGCATCAACTAAAGTGATGCATTTTTTTCCCTCTTCATTCTATTAATGCGATTTATTACATTTGATTGGTTTTTGTTTCTTCTATGTTTGGAAGTGCTTTGACAAAGGCTGGACGGTCCGGTGACATATGCACCTATATTTTCTTCTGTGAATCAATTTTTCAGGTTATCGCCCACGATGACTCATTTCTAGATCGTTTACACATGCCATAGGGTTTTGAAAATTTAAAACTTCTCGGGGTTTCAATTCAATACTAAGAGCTAGTTCTTGATCATAATTAGTTGTTTTCATTCGAATCAGTACCAGGTAGAAGCTCCTTTCTTTATTTTGAAGAAATAGTAACAAGATCAAGACCAGCAAAGAGAAGAATGATTTGTAGTGAATAAGGGGGCAGGTTATACAAAATAAGGAATACTGGTGCCTGGGAGCTCACTGGAAGGGACTTTACCAAGGTGTGGGGGCCTAAGAAGGTGCTATAGGTGGAGGATTGTGGGATTTTAATCCGTCACTAGCTCCCTACTTGGAGAAAGAAATGGCAACCCACTCCAGTGTTCTTGCCTGGAGAATCCCAGGAACGGGGGAGCCTGGTGGGCTGCCATCTATGGGGTTGCACAGAGTCGGACATGACTGAAGCGACTTAGCAGCAGTAGCAGCAGCAGCTCCCTACTAGCATCTCAGCACGTGCTTAATTCCACCAGCTTTCCAGTAACCTCAAAAGCCAACAGTGAGAGCTTCTGTGTGACCTTTAACATCCACACCTGTTAAAAAAAGAATCATTTCTAAAAAAACAAAAGGTATTTCAAGAAGTCGATTAGCATTTTCCCAATCGACTAGCATTTTCCAATCGATTGCGTTTCCCAAGCAATACAATTTCAGTTGGCTATTTTTGCATTTCTGAAAACTTTTCTTTTGAACGAAAAAACTAAAATCCCTTATAGGACATCTAGAAAGCAAAGCTTAAGTACGTGAGTTGGCTTGTTCTTCTAAATTTAGTTGTAAACATTATTTAGTATTTGGGAAATAGTGGGGGAAATCACTGTTAAGAGCACTACTCTATCATAATTGTTCCTGTTTGAGGACTACTTTTTGATGTTTTCCATACTGGAATATAACTATAATCTTGGTGAACAAAGCATGTCATCTCCTGATTATTTTCACTGAGCCTGTCATCGGCATGGTTGTTCCTTTCTGCTGCTGGGGAGTCTTGTTTTTGGTGCCTGCATTATAATACCCTGAAAGGAGGTATGATTAATTTAACTATTTCTCTCATTTTGATTCCTTACAGTCTTGCACTTTCATAAATAATTTTGGGACAAGAATTTTCACACAGTCATCCTCTTTGCCCTGTTTTTATTTCTTCAGGTTAAGTGAAATTATTGGATTAAAGAGTATGGATTTTTGCAAGGCTTAATGCATCTTGAATCAGCAGTATTTAAAAGTGTAATCATAGCTGAGCACTCAGCATCATCTAGTTCTTTTCCTCAAGAACTAATCACATTACACTGATTTTTATCAGACAATGAGCAGATGTTTTTTCTTGTTGCCTCAACTGCCAGGAACTTGGAGCTTAAGTCCAAATCCAGTAATGAGTTCATCTCAGGTGACCCGTGATCGTTTCCTCTGAATTGATATTCTACTTTGTTGTCCCTTTTAAAAACAACTCTGAAAGTTTCCTCTGGTTCATTTTAGAAACAGGTTGGTTATAAAGCTCACTCACATATACACACAAACGTGTCTTTATTGTATTTGAACATAAAACTTTGTGTAATTAGCATCATAAAACACACATTCTTGGGATCTGGAATCCGTGAGCTGATCTAGTGTGATCCCCTCCTTTTACAGTAGAGACCCTGGGCTAGAGAGAGAACATGACTGGTCTGGGATCACAGAGGTCACTGGTGCTGAAGCCAGGACTAATTGGAACCCAGGCCTTCATCTGCCCAATCTGAACCCTCAACAAAGCGCGAGGAGCCGCCTACTGGCTGTAGCTTACACCTTGATACTCCGGCCAGGGGCTCAGTCAACAGCATCTCTCTCCAGGACATTTTCCATCACTCTCTCTTCCTTCTGCCACCATTTCCCATGCCACCAGCCCCTGTGAGGCACATGTATTTCATTCCAAGAGTCCAGATTCCACCCACTCCAGCCCATCGCACCCACCGACACCATGCTAGTCTGCCGAAAGTGAAAGTCGCTCAGTCCCGTCGGACTCTTTGTGACCCCATGGACTACACAGTCCATGGAATTCTCCAGCCCAGAATACTGGAGTGGGTAGCCTTTCCCTTCTCCAGGGGATATTCCCAACCCAGGTCTCCCCTCTTGCAGGCGGATTCTTTGCCAGTTGAGCCACAGGGGAAGCCCAAGAATACTGGAGTGGGTAGCCTATCCCTTCTCCAGCAGATTTTCCCAACCCAGGAATCAAACCAGGGTCTCCTGCATTGCAGGTGGATTCTTTACCGACTGAGTTATGAGAGAGCCCAGTTTGCTGGGGGCCTGGTTAACAAAAAGTGCTGGTGGGGAAGCTCACATCACAGACATTGACTGTCTCAGTTCCAGAGGCTAAAAGTCTGAAGCCAAGGTGTCAGCAAAGCCATGCTCCTCCAGAGGGTTCAAAGGGAGGATCTGTTCCAGGCCTTCCTCCTTGGTTTGTAGATGGCATCTTCTCCCTGTGTCTCTTGCACTGTCTTTCCTGTAGGTACATTTCTGTGTCCAAATTTCCTCTTTTAATAAGAACACTAGTTGAGTTGGATTAGAGTCCCACCCTAATGACCTGATGAAGGAGAAGAGGGTGACAGAGGATGAGATGGTTGGATGGTTTCACTAATTCAATGGACATGAACTTGGGCAAACTTTGGGAGATGGTAAGGGACAGGGAGACCTGGCGTGCTGAAGTCCAAAGAATCAGACACGACCTGGCAACTGAACAACAATGACCTTGCTTTCACCAGGTCACATTAGAGAGAGCTAAGGACCCTCTCTCTAAACAAGGCCACATCAGAGACATCAGCACAGGACTTGGCAGGGGTGGGAGGTGGGACAGGGGAGGGGCTGTGGAGGCAGGATGCAATTCAACCTGGAATGTTCGAAAAGGTCATCTTTCGAAGTTTTCATCTCTGTGCTCAAAATCCTTCATGGTCCTGACTCGCCAAATTAATTCTGAATTCCTCACTCTGGTGTTCCACCTCTTCTTGGACCCCATTTGGACCCATCATTGTTATTTCATCTCCTGACATGGCCCATGTTCCTCTACGCTGCAGTCCAACTAGCAGGACCCTCAGATTCCAAACACTCCACTCTCTCCTCCCTCTAAACTCATGCTCCCCCAGCTATTTCTGCCTCAAAAGCCCTCTTCCCCACCTCCCAGGCCCATCTCAGGTGCCTCTTCTCCACTGAGCCTACTTATTGCTGTTGCTCAGTCGCTAAGTCGTGTCCCACTCTGCAACCTCGTGGACTGCAGCACACCAGGCTCCTCTGTCCTCCACTATCTCCCAGAGTTTGCTCAGATTCATGTCCACTGAGTCAGTGATGCTCTCTAACCATCTCATCCTCTGCTGCCCCCTTCTCCTTTTGTCTTCAATCTTTCCCAGCATCAGGGTCTTTGCCAATGAGCCCCCCTCAGACATGTCTTCTCCTCCCATAGGGATTCATTTCATGTATCTTTCTGGCAGTTAAGGCTTATGATCCTTGTATTACAGTCACTTGTGTAACCCACATCCTTCTTAATGGCAGAAATTATCCATCCTTGCATTCCTCCCAGTGTCTTTTCTTTCTCTACTTCCCCCACAGTGGTTGCTGGTAGCTTTCATGAACACGTGGATGATAAAAGAAATACGTACTATGCTACAGAGACCAATAGTAACATGTCAAGGTCATCGAAGACACTCCTCTGTCGCAGCGTGCAGACTAAAGCACTATGTATGCTAAAAGCGGGATAAATACAGGCTGGATGTAAAATCTAAGACTGCTAGTATGTGGGCATGGCCAGTGTTGAATGGGAGATTATTTTTACTAGGAAATTCCCATTCCTCCTCATCATTTTGCCCTCCCACCAGAAAATTCCATGAAGTTCATTTCTAAAGAAAAGTAAATATCCAGATGGCCAGAGCAATGACCTTTCTCTAACGGAGGGGATGGATTTGTTATCTGGCCAAATGTTTGAAATTCCTTTACCAGCATGCATAATTGTAGAGGGATGTGTTAATTACCCCACGTGACAGCTGGCGGGGCTTCCTAGACAACTCTGAGAGGCGTACTGGTGTGGAGTCATTGGCAGTGTTGGCACCGTGGCGATCCAAAGGTAAGACCCGAGCAACAGTTTCTGAATGGACAGGTCCACAGGCTAGGTTCTCTGTGAAGTGCGGGCCTGCAGGCTGTTAGGGCAGCTGGCCAGGGCCCATCAGGCAACAAAAGCACCAGGGTAGCTCTTCCAATGACATCTGAATGAGTGGCACAGGCAAAAATCCCAGAGTTGTGATCCCTATTATTATAATAGCTCTATGGCTCAAAATGGGCCATTATCAAAGAGAAAGACGAATCCAGAAAGTAAAGATGAGATTTTTCTCTTCACCCCCCACAGCTGTGATTCAGCAGCGTCCACATCATTGCCTGTTATTTAAGGGAACGGAGCGCACAGCTCTTGACTCAGCACTGTGGACATTTTTGAAGAGGAAGCAGAAAATATGATCCTTGCCCTAAAGGAGTCACTGCCTTGGCACTGTGTGGAAAATAATTTAATTCCCCAAAGTCCTTTACAGATCCAAGATGTGGTGAGTCTGTGATCGAGAAAGAGAGCTATTTTATCTTTAAACAGCAAAAATCCATGAATATTCTTTTGTCTAAAGGCAATTCATATTCCCTAATATAATTTGCCGTATTTCTTTTGAATCAAATTTTTTCAGTTTCTGAACCACAAATCTGCACAAAAGAGCTTTAGGATTTATTTTCCCCTTTCCTACTGCCGGCTAAGTTTTCTTTTTTTTTTTCTTTTACCTGGAGTCATGTGAAATATGGAATTACTTGAGTTCTCCTGAAATCCTATATAACGGCATGTCTGCTTCCAAAGTAACCACTTTGTTGTTCATTCATACATTCCTGGAAAAACTATCTGATTGTGGTTTAGTCTAGGGAAAACACACTCAAATGTTTTTTTTCCTTAAAACGTGTAGAAGAAAAATATACATCTTTTTAGAGCAACTGGAATCAATTTAAGGTTTTGGCACACTCCATGGAAAAATCAATGGAAGTTAAAAGTTGACAGGCAAAGTTCGCCTCTACAAGTGTCACTAAACTTGAGTCCACTAAGAAAAATAAAAGAAGGATCTCTGACAACCAACCAGGATGGTAGGTCAAATAATCACCCAATATAGTTTTATAGAAGATAATTCACACGAGATGCTGGGAGGTGAGACCATAACATTTAGGCTTCCTTTCTATCCCTCAAAAGTTTTTCAAGTTAACTAGGGAGAAAAAAGGAGGGTGCATAGCAAAATAAATGAGTAAGATGTAATGTTGAGAACAAGAATCAAGCATCTAAAGGACTAGGCATGCTGGAGGACCTCATGAATGCTGAGGAGCTAACCAAGGTTGAGCCTCCCTACAAATTCCAGACATCCTGTTGAGAATCCATCCAAATATACGTCCCACCTTGCTGAGAACTCAAAGTCCTTGATCCTTGTTCTTGTTGCTTGGCAACCGACATCAGACACCACTGAGCCCCAGGAGACCAAGGTCCAAAGGCTCTCTACTTCCCATGTAGGTTTTTTTTTTCCTTTTCAATGTGGAAAATGAGCTACTAAGTAGGACATTTATTTTTCCCCTGTCCTTTCTGGTGCTGGGAATCCCTTCAGGTTCTTCTAGAAGCATTTGCTGTTTTGTTTCTTGTTCAGAGGGAACAAGTTAAAATAAGGATCATCAAGGACTGAGTTTCCCATTTATGTCCCAAGGTATTCACACTGGCGGCCTAGGGCCAGCCTCTCAATAGTGTCAACAAATCATCACAGTGTAATATGTGTCGTTTAAGTTACAGAGGTGACTGGAAGAGACCATCATCAGTATGGTCTCAGATGGGAATTAAAGAGTCCACAAATATGGGCCTTAGGGAAATGGAAGAACGAAGTGGTATGAGGAGAGAAAGTAGAGTGTGTGGCAATGTCATGTCCTAAGGAGAGGTCAGGTAAAATCAAAAGTTGAAAAGTGGGACTTCCTTGCTTGTCCAGTGGGCTAAGACGCTGAGTTCCTAATGCAGGGTGCCTGGGTTGGATCCCTGGTCAGGGAACTAGATCCCACATGCCGCAACTAAGAGTTTGCATGCCACAAAGACGATTGAAGATCCTGTGTGCCACAACTAAGGCCCGGCACAGCGAGGATGAATAAATACATAAAAATGCGTAATTAAAAAAATTTTTAAAAAGAGTTGCAAAAGTGATCACTGAATATGGCAATTCCATAGTTACTGGTGATCAATAACCAACTTGCGTGGAGCTCTGGGAACAAAAATCAGATTGCAATGCAGTGAACAAGGGTTGGGAAGTGGTGAGAAGTCAAGTTGGACGATTCTTTCATCTGAAACATCCTAGTAGATTCTTAGGTCAGAGGTGTTGGGGAAAGAGGAGATTAATGTTTAATGTCATGGAAAATCTCTTTCCCCACCTTCCTCTGTGTACGGTGACAAAAGAGACCACATGCAGACTAGCAGTGGAAGCTGCCCAGGCAGGGTTCTGGCAATGCCCTCCATGCTCGGGGCAGAGAAAGTCCCGCTGGTGTGTGTGTGTGTGTGAATGCATTTGTTCTATTCCTTTTCTGTCCCTTCTCCTCCTTCTATCTTGCTCAGTTCCTCTTAGAAAGGTTAATTATTTTGGGGTAACTTCCTGTCAAATGTCTTGAACTTTTCCTGAGACATCCACCATAAAAATCTGACAAAAATATATAGAAAACCTGAAAATACATGATTTGGGATTTCTGAGGTACTGATTTAGGCTTTTAAGAGGTTATGGTTCATGAGTCACTAACATATCTGACTCTTTGCAAACCCATGGACTATAGCCTGCCAGGCTCCTCTGTTCATGGGATTCTCTAGACAAGAATACAGCAGTGGGTTGCCATCTCCTCCTCCAGGGTGGTCTCCTGCATTGGCAGAATTCTGTACTGCTGAATTCTCAGGTTAACGTAAAATTACATCCACCTAATATAAACTGAGCCCTGGGGATTGATCAGTTTTCTGATTTGCTCATGTTGCTTGATACCTGGTTAAGTCTCTGAGTTCACTCTTACTTCCAAGTAGTAGATTGTAATTAGTTAAGAAGTTCTCCTATTACAGTAATTTCGTAATTATGCACAGGGACAGTAAAAACAAAATTTGGGAATAATAGTAATTCATCTAAAAACCCTATTTTAACCATTCAACTCAATTCAAGAATTTAAACAAAACTACTGATAAGAAGTCAAGGAAGGAAACTAACTGAATTTTACCTTTTAGAAATGTCTGTGAAGGTGATAATGATCAGTTACTTGCTTAAGGGTAGGCTTGCAATTAAAGAAGGAAGAATATGGGCAGAAAGCCCAGTAGGCCACAGAACAGTGACTTTCAACCCCTCCTTTTTAAGCAGCAGATTTCCAATGAAGTCTTATGTAGAAAACCAATATATACATCAGACAGAAGGCAGAAAAATCAAACAGAGCTTCTCTAAACTATCATAGCTGGAATCCCTCTCCTTTTCCTCTCCTTGGGGATTGTCCTGGAGGTAACAATATAGGAATCATTATTTTCATTCTATATGGTAACACATCATATTGTAACCATTTAATAGTTTAAAAGGCACTGCCACTTTTATCATATCACTTGATTTTTATGAAAATTCCATGAGCTGCACAGACTAGACACTGGCATTATTATTGCTATATTGCAAATAACTTGCTTAAGGTCATCGAGCTTTTCAGTGAGTTTTGGGATCCAAACCGAGGTCTTCAGAGCTCTTCTACTTTGTTGATTTGTTTTGGCTGGGCCGGGTCTTTGCTGTGGCTCATGGGCTTAGCTGTCCCACAGTATGTAGGATCCTAGTTCCTGGACCAGGGATTGAACCTCAGATCCTTAACCAATGGACCACCAGGGAAGTCCCAGAGGTCTACTTTGATACACTGTGAAATCCTTCACTTGTCAGCTCATGACACTCCTGCATCAGGTCAGAGTATATCTGAGAATCTGGATAACATAAAGGACAATGACAAATATTATTAAATTCAAAATTAAAGAGTATGGTGCTTTCCTTGTGGTGCAGTGGTTAAGACTTCCTGCTTCCTCTGCAGGGGTCTCAGGTTCGATCCCTCATCTGGGAAGTTCTGCATGCCACAAGGTGTGGCCAAAAGAAAAAAAAAAGTTTAAGATCAAAGAGTATTTAAGACAGAAACTGGAAGCCACAGAACAAGAAAAAAAACTGAACAGTACGTACATCTGTTTTTATATGTTTGTTAGTCACTCAGTCGTGTCCGACTCTTTGCGACCCCATGGACTGTAGCCTGCCAGGCTCCTCTGCCACGGGATTTTCCAGGCAAGAATACTGGAATGGGTTGCCATTTCCTTCTCCAGGGATCTTCCCAACCCAGGGATCGAACCTAGGTTTCCTGCATTGCAGGCAGAATCTTTACCATCTGAGCCACCAGGGAAGCCCATATGTTATATATGTTTATATGTTTGGACCTATATAAAATGGTATGTAAATTTTTAAAATATAAATTTAAAATCACAGTTGGTACAGGCAATGAGCAAATAAAACACCTCCCTACTTAGCAGCACTAGGTCAACCTCCAGGTAGATTAGGTGAATAAAATATGTGATAAACCTTTCCTCCCTGATTAACAGCAGCATTTCTAAATATGACTTTCCAACAGAACTAGAGAACTTTTTCACTTAAAAGTTTTTTTTAATTTATTATTTTATTTTGGCCTCACAGTGCAGCATGTGGGATCTTAGTTCCCTGAGCAGGGACCGAACTTGTGACCCTGGCAGCAGAAGCACCAAGTCTTAACCACTGGACTGCCTAGGAAGTCCCAGAGAACTTCTCAGAAATGCAAATTCCTGCCCTCTCAATTGAAAATATGGGCTTCCCAAGTGGCGCTAGTGGTAAAGAACCAGGCTGCCAATGCAAGAGACGCATTTGATCCCTGAATCAGGAAGATCCCCTAGAGGAGGGCAAGGCAACCCATAGGCTTGCCCTGGCAGGCTACAGTCCATAGGGTTGCACAGAGTCTGAAGTGACTTAGCATGGCAATTGAAAATGTAATAGGTCTGGATTGGAGCCATTCTTCAGATGTGGGGCTAGGTTTTTGAAACACAGATAAAATCATACAGTGGATTCGGCTTCCTCAGTTGATTTCAGAGAGTGGGCTAGAAGTTTTGGGAGAGGGCTTTTCAGGTCACAACAGTATCATTTATTCACTTATAGCATATAATTGAAAGAATAATAAAAGAATCGGTGACCTGAAAGAATCGGTGCATATCCAATTATGTCTAATTTATACCCTGGGACATGCTGGTTCTGGCTCGATGTAAAATCCTGGTAGAATCGCAAGCTTGACAGGACATCAAAATTGCTATGTCGTTTCCAAACCTCATCAAGTGGGAGCCTAGCCGCTTCTATAATGGTCCAAGGGAGTATACACTATTGTTATTTTTCTATCTGTTTATGTAAGGCAAGTGTTCAGCCAATACTTTATCAGAAAACAAGAACTGGTTAGATGGAGCCACTGTGCAAACAGGGCGCTTTGCCACCCAAAGCAGTGGTGCCCGAGAGAGTAAACACCTCATCGTCCTTTGCGGTTACAGGATCTGATGGAATTTAATATATGCTTAATAAATCTGACGTGATTCAAAATATTCTGGCAGCAGCCTGGGCAGGTTAGAGTGGACTGACGGCTGGCTGGCTGTGGTGCCCTTGGCCTGGAACTTTCTCTGTACATCCTCCAGGCTGAGTCTCTGACCACAGCACCCTCTTATTTTCCTTCCCGTGCCAACTGTCCCTTTTCCACCTCTTTTGATGGTGCCTAGGGTCTCTCCTGGGCTTCCCTGGTGGCTCAGACAGTAAAGAATCTGCCTGCAATGCTGGAGACTTGGGTTCGATCCCAGGGTCGGGAAGATCCTCTGGAGAAGGAAATGGCAACCCACTCCAGTATTCTTGCCTGAAGAATCCCATGCACAGGGGAACCTGGCGGGCTACAGTCCCTGGGGTTGGACACAACTGAGGGACTAAGGCTCACTTTCAGGGTCTCTCCTGGCCCCTCCTCTTCTCACTCTGCTTCCAGCTTGGGGAGCTGGCATCAGCCACGTGACTTCTGCCACTTAATTGGCTTCACCAGCTCCAGTCTCCAGATGCTCAAGACAATGCTAACCAGGTAGACTCCTGCCACCTCACCCCCAGCAAATCTGGTCACCCTGCACCCTCTTGCATGTTCTTTTTCCCAACAATTCCCTGTTTCTGGGAGTCGTATGGCCCTTTTTCCCCAAGCCCAGGCCTCCAGCTTGAAAGCACATTTGAGACAGTGCAATGAGTTACAGGACTGTGATCCCAAAGGTCCTGGTTCAAATCCCTCCTCTGCCACTCAGGGGGCTGTTATCGCAAACCTCTGAACCTGTCTCCTCAGCCACAAGAGGGATGAAACAAGATCTCCTACACAGAGCGATTACGGAGCTGGCTGACCTAACCACCTGCATGTGCTGGGCATGCAGGATGCTCACTCAGGGTCCCCTCTCCCTGATCTCCTTCACAGAGCGATTACGGAGCTGGCTGACCTAATCACCCGCATGTGCTGGGCACGCAGGATGCTCACTCAGGGTCCCCTCTCCCCAGCCCTGGTTCCCTGTTCACTCTCAGCCTGCCGGCCCGTCCTGTGATGCCCTCCAGCTTCCTTTCCAGTCTATCCCTCAAGCCAACAGAGTCCCAACCCTGAGAAATTAAGGAATCACGCCAGCCTCCTGGGAGCACTCCTGTCTTCACTCTGGTGACATTTCTTCACCTGTTGTATTTGGACTAAAGTTCTAAGCATCAGTCAGCTCTGCCACGTACCAGCCATGGGAAAAACGAAACTCTCGAAGCTTCGGTTGCCACACCCACGAAGTGGGCAAAAATCAATTGGGTTGGTAGTGAGGATTAAGTGAAATAGCGGTTTTAAAGAGCTTGGCATGCTGCTGGACATACAGAACTCCTCTGTACTCATAGGAAATTCAGCTCGGTGCTCTGTGATGACCTAGAGGGGTGAGATGGGGAGGGGTGGGAGGGAGGCTCCAGAAAGAGGGTAATTATGTATACTTACAGCTGATTCACACTGTTGTACAGTAGAAACTGTACACAACATTGGAAAGCAATTATTGTCCAATTTATAAAAATACAGTCTCTTTTTCCACTTGAAATTAGTCTTACATGCTATCACCTGATCACACATCGCAAACTTCAAATTTATCCTATCCTCTCATCTCCAGCTTAAGGAACTCCAAAGCTTTCCCCACCCGATCTCAACCCACAACCAAAATGCTCCGTTTAACATTTAGAAAAGAGTATGCACTGCTTCTAAAATGTCGACATTCACCCTTGCCATCATTACGTTGCCAACAAAGGTCTGTCGAGTTAAAGCTGTGGTTTTTCCAGTAGTCATGTATGGATGTGACAGTTGGACTATAAGGAAAGCTGAGCGCCAAAGAACTGATGCTTTTGAACTTCTCTAACTGGTGTTAGAGAAGAGTCTTGAGAGTCCCTTGGACTGCAAGGAGATCCAGTCCGTTCATCCTAAAGGGAAATCAGTCCTGAATATTCATTGGAAGGACTGATGTTGAAGCTGAAGCTCCAATATTCTGGCCACCTGATGTGAAAAACTGACTCATTTGAAAAGACCCTGATGCTAGGAAGGATTGAGGGCAGGAGGAGAAGGGGATGACAGAGGATGAGATGGCTGGATGGCATCAGCAACTCAATGGACATGAGTTTAAGTAAACGCTGGGAGTTGGTGATGGACAGGGAGGCCTGGCATGCTGCAGTCCATGGGGTCACAAAGAGTCAGAAATGAAATGACTGAGCGACTGAACTGAACTGAACTGATGCGCTGCTCTGTTGGGCCTTCAGACCCTCCAGAGTACAGGACCCCTGCCTTATCCAATCGATAGAGATTCTTTTCCTCCCATTTGACTGACGAGAATAAAGAGGTACTCCTGGAGGCAAGCTCTTTAAACAACCTTTAGGAGTTGTCCATGGCTACCCACTCCAGTATTCTGGCTTGGAGAATCCCATGGACAGGGGGGCCTGGCGGGCTACAGGGTTGGACACAACTGAGTGACTAACACACACACACCCACACACACACACACACACACACACATGACGTGGGTCAGAGGATGAAAGATGGGAGAGTGGCCCAGAGAGGGGACTTTTGCTTAGGCTTTCCAGCTGAGAGGGGCTTCGGGAGGAAGGAGCTGATGGAAGAGGCTGTGGTACCTGGAGAGACAGGTTGAGGATGGGCTGAGGAACCGCGGCAGGGATCTGGCAGCATCTCAAGGGCAAGGCCTCTGAGAAAACACGGCACTGTAGTTAGTCATCGCCCGAGGAGTTGGGGAAGGTCCAACAGAAGAAATCGGAGAGAAGCCGGTGCAGCTTAGCGCCCTTGAGCCCTCGAAGAGACGGGAAGACCCCGCCCAGACTCACTCCTAGGGACACAAGTGACCTCGAGCAACACAAGGCTCATCACCGTTTGCAGTTGATGAACTCACACAGGCTGGGGGTGTTTTCAGCCAATGAAGCCCCTTTTCTAAACTGGTGAAGTTGTTGAATTGGCCGGTGATGCTGGGGGGACTTTTAGAGCTTCCTTCCCTGGGGCTGGGGATGGGGATGCTGGGGACAGAACTCGACGTCAAGTGAAATGAGATGCAGTGCTTCCTACAAGTAACTTCCCGCACCCAACGGAGCGCTCAGACACCAGGGTGACTTCAACCCCAAAGCATCTGAGCTGACATCATGCCCCTCAGCCTGTGCCCCTCCTGTACCTCCACAGACCATGCTCAGCCCCATTCCAGGCCATCGTCTCTGCTTTTCTTCCTGAGGGCTTCCCTGGCGTCTCAGATGGTAAAGAATCTGCCTGCAAATGCAGGAGACAGGGTTCAATCCCTGGGTCAGGGAGATCCCCTGGAGAAGGAAACACAACTCACAGCAGTATTCTTGCCTGAGAAATCCCATGGTCAGAGGAGCCTGGTGGGCTACAGTCCAAGGGGTGGCAAACAGTCAGACACATGTGAGTGACTAATACACACTTTCCTCCTGAAATGCCTGAAATGCTCACACAGTGAGGTAATTAGAAACCATACAAAAACCTAGATCTATCCAGAAAACAGAGGTGTCTAGATCCAAACCCCACCTCCTGCACTTACTAGCTCCATGATCCTGAATCATTAATATAAGCTCTCTTTGGAGAAGGGCGTGGCAACCCACTCGAGTATCGTTGCTTGGAGAATCCCATGGACAGAGGAGCCTGGTGGGCTACAGTCCATAGGGTCACAAAGATTCAGACATGACTTAGTGACTGAACAACAACAACTCTTTGCTTCAGTTTTCTTATCTGTAAAGTTAGGGTGTCTACCTTAATGATACATCATTAAGGTAGGATAAATGCAATAACGAATGCAAAATGCTTGCACTGCACACAGCATGTTGTAGGTGTCAATAAACTCTAACTTAATTCACCCAGTACATGTGAATGTTTTAATGTCTAGACAAAC
Source organism: Tragelaphus eurycerus (assembly GCA_935064755.1). NCBI lineage: Eukaryota > Metazoa > Chordata > Mammalia > Artiodactyla > Bovidae > Tragelaphus > Tragelaphus eurycerus. The sequence continues at coordinate 2,113,099 of CAKXYN010000059.1, read as the reverse complement.
ATCACATGTGCCTGGGGCCCGATTCCAGGCTCATCTCACTGAACAATCTTCACTTAAACTTCCTTTCCCAAGTCATCATTCTTACGTCCTTCTTACTTTAATGGCTGCACTGGTAACTCAGGCATATCAACTGCCACTGTTACTCATCTGCCCAGACACTGATGTCTTGTTGAGTCACTTAGACGGACTTTTCTGAAGGGGAGGGCCAGTGGCAGTAAAAATTCTGTCTCACCAAACTTTCTACTGAATTGTTAAAAATGCTCAATATATCTGTGAGCGTTACAGAGAAGGAGAAAATGCCAGTGCAAGGATGAAGGTCAGTGGTGACCTGTCTTTTTAATAAATGATAATCCAGTAGGATACTTTGTCCAAAGGTCCGTCTAGTCAAGGCTATGGTTTTTCCAGTGGTCATGTATGGATGTGACAGTTGGACTATAAAGAAAGCTGAGTGCAGAAGAATCGATGCTTTTGAACTGTGGTGTTGGAGAAGACTCTTGGGAGTCCGTTGGACTGCAAGGAGATCCAACCAGTCCATTCTAAAGGAGATCAGTCCTGGGTGTTCATTGGAAGGACTGATGTTGAAGCGGAAACTCCAATACTTTGGCCACCTCATGCGAAGAGCTGACTCATTGGAAAAGACCCTGATGCTGGGCAAGATTGAGGGCAGGAGGAGAAGGGGACGACAGAGGATAAGATAGTTGGATGGCATCACCGACTCAATGGACATGGGTTTGGGTGGACTCCAGGAGTTGGTGATGGACAGGGAGGCCTGGCGTGCTGAGGTTCATGGGATCACAAAAAGTCAGACACAACTGAGCGACTGAATTGAACTGAACTGAACTGAATCCAGTAGCTGTTGAACATCCGTATTTTGGAAGCATTTCAGTGGTGGTTAGCGTGGAGGGACAGTGGAGTCAAGTTACCGTACGATGGAAAGAAAGGCAATTTGGCCAGAGTTACCTTGGACTGCAAGAAGATCCAACCAGTCCATTCTGAAGGAGATCAATCCTGGAATTTCTTTAGAAGGAATGATGCTAAAGCTGAAACTCCAGTATTTTGGCCACCTCATGCGAAGAGTTGACTCATTGGAGAAGACTCTGATGCTGGGAGGGATTGAGGGCAGGAGGAGAAGGAGACGACAGAGGATGAGATGGCTGGATGGCATCACTGACTTGATGGGTGTGAGTCTGGGTGACCTCCGGGAGCTGGTGATGGACAGGGAGGCCTGGCGTGCTGCGGTTCATGGGGTCGCAAAGAGTCGGACACGACTGAGCGACTGATCTGATCTGATCTGATGAAAGGTCAGAGTTGCCCAGGCAGGGCTAGTGGTAAAGAACCCACCTGCCAATGCAGGAGACATAAGAGACCTGGGTTCCACCTCTGGGTTAAGATCCCCTGGAGAAGAAAATGGCAATCCACTCAGTATTCTTGCCTGGGAAATCCCATAGACAGAGGAGCCTGTTGGGCTACAGTCCACAGGGTCACACAGAGTCAGACAGAACTGAAGTGACTTGGCATGCATGGGAGGTCAGGCGGGAGGTCAAGGGCACTGCATGGGGCCAACACCCACTCAGGGTTAGACAGGAGATTAGCCAACTGACCTTGTTCCCAGCTCCCAGGCAGTCATAATCTCTCCTACTCACATTAAACAATTCAAAGAATGCCAACAAAGCAGACATTTCCTTTGAAACGCTGCCCCATCCTCACTTGAGAACGAAACTTCACATTCCTCTTTGTTTTCTGTCTGTGTTCATGTTCTCTACATGGTGGAGGAGACAGCTAGCTGTCGGCCAAAATCTATTTCCTCTTATTTCCACTGTAATAATCTGTGGTTGTGTGTGTGGTCTTCTAGCCTGGACTGCACATCCAGCCCCCTTTGCTACAAGAGGTAGATGTTTAGCCAAGTTATCACCAATAGATGATGAGTGGAAGTGATGTGTGTTACCTCCAAGTTGGGATCCTTGAGACAGTACGTAGGCTTCTTTCATATTTTCTCCCTTCCCTTAAGACTGCTTGGAACTTGGATGTAGTAGTGATGCATCCCTACTTATGCAGATGCTAAGACTCTAAGGCTTGAAAATGGCAGAGCCATGATGTGGAAGGACCCCTAGCTCTGATGACTGTGGAACACTCATCACATCCTGTATGAGACATACAGGACAAGAAATGTTTCTTGTCCATTGGTCTATGCCATGTGGTTAAAAGTCACATGATTGTTGGTCTCTTACTATAGCTTAGCTGAAGCAACCCAACTGCAGCATATATATATATATATATATATATGTCTATAAAACACTATAACATATATTGTGTATAGATACATAGCATATCGATATTACATATCCATGAATATCACATATATAACATGTGATATAATACATAATGTTATTTATAATAGGTACCTTATATATGCACTTTTAAAAATAGGTCTCTTGGAATGTATTTTAAGTACAACTAGGTAATAGCATGTAAAATATTGCAGTTAGCCTTTTTTCCTACTAAATAATATGTTTCAGAGGTTTTTCCAATTCAGATGTGTATGTGTTTGATACTGATGACAGACAAAGTAATTTCACCTTATTTTTGAAATGTCAGATGTATTTCACAGTATCAGAGATCCATAGTCTATTTAACCAGCTTCCTTCCTGGATTACCCTATTGGCTAGTTTTGTGATTGTTTTTACTTTTCACTATTATTAATACTACTAACATGAATACTCTTAAACATGCTTCTCTGTTCACATACATAAATATTTCTCTAGTATAAATCTAGAAATGGGATTCTTGAGTTGAATGCTATGAACATTTAAGAATACAATTTATATTTCCAAGTTGTACTTTTAAAAGTCTATGCTAATTTATACTTCCATAGCATATGAAGTTTATACTTCATATGAAATTCCATGCTATGCTACGCTAAGTTACTTCAGTCATGTCCGACTCTGTGTGACCCCATAGACGGCAGCCCACCAGGCTCTGCCGTCCCTGGGATTCTCCAGGCAAAAACACTGGAGTGGGTTGCCATTTCCTTCTCCAATGCATGAAAGTGAAAAGAGAAAGTGAAGTTGCTCAGTCATGTCTGACTCTTAGCAACCCCATGGACTGCAGCCTACCAGGCTCCTCCATCCGTGGGATTTTCCAGGCAAGAGTACTGGAGTGGGGTGCCATTGCCTTCTCCGATGAAATTCCATAATTCCATATAAATGTATACTTTCATATGAAATTTATATTTCCATAGCATATGAGAGTGAGTAAGTCTCTATAACATGGTCAGCACTAGCAATCTTCAATTTTGCCCAGCTAATGGGGAAAACATTGGGAGAAAAGATTGTTATGGAAAGAATAAAAAGATGTCTAGAACAAACAAAGATGAAAGTAGCTGGAATCTAATATGATAAGCTATCAAGAAAACCCATCAACGATCACACTTGGTGAACTTCTGAGCCACTTGTACTGTTCCAACGATCACAGCAATTGTCAGTCCTAATCCCATGATTTTTAACATCCCATTGCTTTCCTGCTGCCTTTGTCCCATATCAGCCAAGTTCACCACAACTTGTACACGTCACTGTGCTCTTATACTATATGCTAGGTTACCATAATTACCGTAATTATGAGGATGAACTTCAGTGCATTTGTCTTTGCATTTTAATAACATAAATAAGTGCTGATGAGGACCTTAAGCTGCATGATCACAATAGCTGAAGCCCAAATGCAAGCTGTTCTCCTCTAGGGCTTTTTCAGCACAAGCAGAAGGAATAAAACTTTATTTCTCTTCCCTCAAAAATTATTTTATGGAAAATTGATTCTTGCTACTATAATAGGTATGTGTGGTGCTGTGCTGTGCTTAATCACTCAGTCGTGTCCTACTCCTTGCGACCCCATGGACTGTAGCCCACCAGGCTCCTCTGTCCTTGGGGCTTCTCCAGGCAAGAATACTGGAGTGGGTTGCCATGCCCTCCTCCAGAGGATCTTTCCAACTGAGGGGTTGAACCCAGGTCTCCTGCACTGCAGGCGGATTCTTTACTGACTGAACCACCAGGGAAGCCCACAACAGGTATATGCTAAATATTCACCTATATATGCTATTGTGCTAAGTCCTTTCAACAAGATCTTACTGGCAAATTGTAGACAGAAAACTATCTCTGGAATATAAGCAGACCTGAGGAATTAGAGAATTAACTGTGCAGAAGGAAAGGCCAGACTGGTGTGACATGGAGGGAAGAAAAGCATGGGTTGACTTGAGAGCAAGTCCCAAATCATCCCAGTTTTGTGTGTGATTTTGCATAAAATACAGAATTGTGCTAAATCTGAGTTTCCTCATGCTTTAGAAGAGGCATATTTATTGAGTAACTACCAAATGCCAGCCTCCATTCTAGGAGCTTGGGGTAAAGATGAAGGCAAAAGGAGGTTCCTGCTCTCAAGGAACTTATATTCTGGAGGTGGAGAAGGGGAGAGAGACAGACACCAAGCAAAGAGAAATACTGATCTATTCATTTATTTAATGGTTACTAAGCTCATGCGAAGAGTTGACTCATTGGAAAAGACTCTGATGCTGGGAGGGATTAGGGGCAGGAGAAGGAGGGGACGACAGAGGATGAGATGGCTGGATGGCATCACTGACTTGATGGATGTGAGTCTGAGTGAATTCCAGGAGTTGGTGATGGACAGGGAGGCCTGGCGTGCTGCGATTCATGGGGTCACAAAGAGTCAGACACAACTGAGCGACTGAACTGAACTGAACTGAACTGAAGCTCATACTTTGGTAAAAGACTGTTCTAGGACTTGCTTTAAGAATCTGCCTTCTAGTGAGGGTGGGATGATTTGAGAGGATAGCACTGAAACGTGCATATTACCATATGTGAAATAGATCACTAGTCCAGATTCGATGCATGAGACAGGGCGCTCAGGGCTGGTGCACTGGGGCGACCCTGAGGGATGGGATGGGGAGGGAGGTGGGAGGGGCGTTCAGGATGCGGGACACATGTACACCCATGGCTGATTCATGTCAATATATGGCAAAAACCACTACAATATTGTAATTAGCCTCCAATTTAAATAAATAAGTTAATTTAAAAAAGAATCTGCCTTCTAGATTTACATATAGTAAATTGAAGAATTACATATAATATATCAAAAGTGGCTGGTACAGTCAACGATGTATAGTGTATGCTCAGCAAATGACAGCTATGATTGTTACTATTTTCCTTGACGTGTCTGCCTTTTCCCTCTCAAGAAACATTCGGTTTATTTTTCTATCCATTTATTTACTTAGAGTGCCTGTATGTATTTATTGCTGCTCTCTCTTTAGTATTTTGTCTTTACATCTTGTTTTTTTTGGCAGTTATCTCTTCTTTGGAATGGCAAGCCCAGCCAGTTATAACTTCATTTGCACCAGACCTTTTGTAATTGGGAGGCAAGGCACTGAAGGAGAATTCTCAGCCTATAGCCTTCTCCAGGTGCAGCAGGGCCTTCAGGCAGTGGTTTTACTCTCTATCGTTGCATTATGGCCTGATGGATGGTTCTCATAGGGTCTACTCTTTAAGCAAATAATAATCCAATAGGGAGACATGGAAGATGGATACATGTGAAACCAGGCAGATGGGGGCGGAGGGAGAGTGAGGAAACAGGTGGTTTCATTGTTGAGTTAGAGAAGGAAGATTCAGAGCTGGTGTGTTCTGCCTTCTCATCCACCACCACCAGCTCCATTCTCCTGGTGAAGTCTGATCTCTCCCAACCTCCAGTCTGAGTTGGCTAGCCCACAGTATGCTTCCAGAGCACATGCCCTAGAACTTAGAATCAGCATCTTCTTCCTCTATGCCAAAGACCAGACTTTCACAAATACATCTGATGAATGCATTAAGGCAGAGACAGAGAGAGTGTAGAAAATTCCACAGGGCAAAAGTCAACAAGAAGGAAGGCACAGGTACAAAACAAATCTCCAGAAGAAGTGAGAAGCAACTTTGACCTTCAAATAGTAGCACTCATTGAACAGTGCTAGATAGACAGGAAGGCCACATGAAGCTCAAAGAAAGCAGGTCTACAGAAAAAGTGATCTCTCCCATCATATTAGATGAAACAGGACTCTTGCCTTCCGAGGTCCACTTACTTATCTCTTCATCTAATTTACGTTTATTTCAACAGACCTACTGTTTAAATGACAATGAGCTAAGTTCAGACCACATCTTATCTAAAAGCCTGTTTTGGCTTCACGAAGTCAGACTTGATGTTTCAGGCAAAAGACCTGGGGAAATCTTCTGTATGTCTGGTCTTCCCCATTTTCCAGTATATATATATATGGAAATATTCAAATAGACCATCTCAACTAATAATAGTATTTTTCCACTTTCCAGTATCTTTTGCAACTACCTCCAAATTTAAATGATAAAGGAAAACTGATGGCCTCGTTTTTACTATCTTATTAAACCACGCTTCTATTACTGATGATTCACTGAAGTGTCAAGAATAGATTCACTGAAAACTTCTCTAGCATATTAATGTGTTTTTAAGCGTCATACCACACTTAGCTCCTGATATAATTTTGAGTTTCCTCTGGGGGAAAAAACAGTTCTTTTGGATTCTTTTTATAAAAAGCGCCTTGAAAAAAAGCTTTCAGATACTCAAAGACATGAATCTTGTTCTTCTCCCTTGTGTATATCTGATTTAAAGGTTAATAAGTAATTAGGAAGCACAGTCATCCAAAAATTGCCAATTAATATGCCATCATTTTCATTAAAAATGCTATTAATTATATTGTTGTAAAAATGTCCTGGACTGGCTAATAAAAAGTTACCTAAAGCAATTCTGAATCTTTTCGGGAGAAAGTGAAATTAATCCATATCAATCACTTTTTAAAATTATGATTTGGGCTTGAGAGATCAAACAAAGGAGGGAAAATGAGCGTTTCAGTTATTTGGTATGGATAGAATCTGACAGGCTCCCATGGTTTATTTTGCACCGAGTCATTATTGCTCAGAAAACCTAATAAGTATCTTGGCAGATGTTTAATGCACAAGTTTGACAAATAACAGTTCTTGGGTTCTTATAATGTAAAGCAGCCCTGTATAAATGAGATCAAACTTCTAAACTATCCAGATGTATTTTGTTGGTTTCCTAGGAGACTGGATGGATGGAAAGCTATGATTAAATAATTAAATCATGTTATATATCAATATTTAAAATTTGTTCTATACCTTAAATGGTGGCATTAGTCATTTATGAAAAGTCCACCGAATTCCAAAGATGAAGAGTTCATGATTAAACTTCTACCATCACACTAGAAACACTACTAGCTTTGACTTTATGTAACAGTTTTACAGATCCCTAAATTATTCTGTTCTCACCACTGTGTCCTGTCAACTCCTATCTGAATGCAACATCTATTTCTATTGTGTACATTATGGTTAAGTTGGGGAGTTGGCTCACGTTTGATAAAAATCAGAACAGAGCAGGTTGCAGTTCTATACGATTTTGATACACAACAAACTGTAATGGGAATACTTATCATCAATGGGATGAACCAAGTGTGGTGTTAGGAACTATACAATCAGTTCAGACACACAAACTATTGATTTTCCACTGCATCATAGATGTTTACTGGTTGTTAGGCAACCAAATAATCTAACACTGACACTGGGGAAAATTTCTCTTGCTGAGCTTGGCCATTTTAATAATTAGTTCAGCATGGGACTCTCTCAGAGTATCTCTGGCATAGAAAGAACTTTTTAAAGGACACAATACAAAACCCACGAGTTTCCCTGGTGACTCAGTGGTAAAGAATCCACCTGCCAATGGAGAAGACACGAGTTCGATCCCTGGGTTGGGAAGATCCCGTGCAAAAGGAAGTGGCAACCCACTCCAGTATTCTTGTCTGGGAAATCCCATGGACAGAGGAGCCTGGTGGGTTACAGTCCTTGTGGTTGCAAAGAGTCAGACACGGCAGAGTGATTAAATACGAACAACAATGCAAATCCCAGGGCTTGCATTATTTGAGAAGTTTCGGAGCTGGGAATTTTATCTTACCAGGTGTGTTTATTAATTTTTTCCTCATATTGAATGAAGACCTTTTTTTCTACAGACCTTACAGATTGGTTCCACTCCTTACCTCCTCACACATTGGTTCCACTCCTTACATAGAGCAAGTATACTTCCTCTTCAACATGTCAACCCTGCTATTTGGAGAAGGCTGGCATGTCTTTGAATCTTTCTTCTGCAGAGTTAATGTATCCAATTCATTCCCTTATCCATCCCCATTATTTCACATCCTGGCTGCTCTCGCCTCTCAGTGGCACCATAATGTGTTAAACTGGGACTAACTAGGATTGGCTGCTGTTGTTTCATAGTTTACAGTTATGACTAATGATTTACAGGCCATTGTGTTGCTGAACACAGCAATTAAAATTGGCACAGGAATAAGAGTATTCATCAAGGGTATGAAAAAGTGCCTGATTTTTTTTTTTTTTTTAATCCTAACTTGGAAAATGCTATCAGCAAGAAATCATGGCATTTATACCTTATTGGAAACTTGCAAGACTAACGGGAACTTTAAGACCTTCAGGGATGCTTAACAGATTTATGCGGCAGAAGAACAAACAGTTTCAGAGTGTGGGATGAGCTCATTTAAAGTAATATTTTCTAAATTCGGCCATGCATATGAATCACTGGAGAGCTTCCAAAAATAGATTCTTGGGATCCATACCCAGACCTACTGAACAGGTGCCTCTAAAAGTTCCCAAGGGAAAAGCAGTTGGGAGCCATGGTGTGGGGTACACACATGAGGACCAGCCATCCCTTTGAGCTAATTCTACCTAGCCTATAGAGCGCTCTTCCTTATTTCATATCCTGGCTGCTCTCCCCTCTCAATGGTACCATCATGTTTTAAACAGGGACTAACTAGGATTGGCTGTTGACACATTTTGGCTGCCAGAAATGAAAGTGTTAGTCGCTCAATTGGGTCTGACTCTTTGCGATCCCACGGACTGTAGCACGCCAGGCTCCTCTGTCCATGGAAATCTTCAGAATACTGGAGTGGGTAGCCGTTCTCCTCTCCAGGGGATCTTCCTGACCCAGGGATCAAACATAGGTCGATTCTTTTCCATCTAAGCCACCAGGGAAGCCTATTACTGCCAATGACTCTCTCTCTTTTTCAAAGAAGCCTCTTCCTCTAATGTGTGTGTGAAGTCGCTTAGTTGTGTCCGACTCTTTGTGACCCAGTAGACTGTAGCCCGCCAGGCTCCTCTGTCCATGGGATTCTCCAGGCAAGAATACTGGAGTGGGTTGCCATTTCCTTCTCCAGGGGATCTTCCCAACCCAGGGATCGAACCTGGGTCTCCTGCATTGCAGGCAGAAGCTTTATTCTCTGAGCCACCAGGGAAGCCCTCTTCCTCTAATAATCAGTACCAAATAGTTGGATATTTAATTGTTATTTCTACATGCCTTTTTGTCTCAGGTATTTTATAAAATCTCTCCGGGCAAGAACTCCCAAGGAATATGGCACAATATTAAACAGGGTCATGGATTGATTGATGAGGGGTTTTGGAGGTAGCTGAAGCAGTTAGAGGCAAAAAGGAGATAGACACTGTATGAGTCTAGGTGGGAAGGTTTAAGATGAGGGAGATTAAAGTCTTTTTCTTTTGAAAGAAGCTTCCTTCACACTGTGCTATGGCCGGCTATCAGGTGTAAATAATAGAGTTCACGGATCATGCTGGATTTCTCCACCTTCATCAAACCTGATCCTTAGAGATGTTAGATGGTAATCCACAAGATGACGTTATAGAAATATGGCCAGGAGGTATATTATTTCCTGTGTTTCCAGCCCATCTGAAACATTAGACATAAATAGTTCTATCTCTTTTGGTACAATGCTATGCTTTGACAAAGTCCAAAGTGAGGACACTATAGGTCCCGATAAGGATTTCAGAATAAGGATGAAGGGGTTCCTTAGATAGCTACATAGGCTTTCAAAATTTTATTTTAAAATTATTTTTAAATACATTTTTTGGCCATACGCCACAGCATGTGGCTTAGTTCCCTGACCTGGGATTGAACCCATGTCCCCTGTAATGGAACTGCAGAGTCTTAACCACTGGACCACCAAGGAAGTTCCTAGGCTGCTTTTTTAATATTAAAGACATGTAAGATTTCAAAATTTATTCAAATTAAAAATCAAATTGAAGAAATGATGCTCACATGAGACGAGATATAATAAAAATAAAAGTAAGAGTGACAAGTTATACTTGGAAAGTATGAAAGAAAAAAGCAAGACTTGAACACGAAATAAATTTGACAGACGGTCAACTGCATATTGATACAAGTAGAAACATAAAAAAGCCATGAGTCATGAAACACCAGGCACAAAATAACACAGCGTCAGTCCACGAAAAGCAAAAGTTTCTAGAAATATAAGAAATTGCATGAGTCATATTAAAATTTCAAAACTGCCTAACTCTCTGGTAGGTCCCAGAGACAAAAATTAGCAATTAAGGACATAAAAAATTATTTAATGTTTCTAGAAATATCTATGCCTTGATATAACTTTGCACCTAAGAACAAGAAATGCAGCTTATAAAACACTGATCATGATCTGGACAATAAGATATTTCAGCACATTTTAAAAGTAAAACTTGCACAACTCCATTATCTTAATAATAAAATATTATAAGAAATTCATATTGGAACTTTAAAGTTTAATTAAAGAAAAAACTAGAAGGAAAAAATATAACATTTACAAATAAACCTATTTAAATTATTTAATAATGAAACATTAAGATTTATAACAGTAATGTGAATTAATGATTAAGTTGAAAATGAGTAAAATTAATAATTATCTGAGAAAAATATAAATTAATTCATGAGAAGAAAACCTATAAATAACTAAAGAAGAAAATGAACCACTTATTTAAAACTTACTTTTACTTCAATTAGAGATTTCAGAAATTTGAGAGACATAAGGCACTCTGAAACAGGAAATTTGGATCTTGGGAACACTTTCTGCAATGTAGTTAAAGAATTGGGCTTAAACCCCACAGTCCTAAATATTCATTGGAAGGACTGATGCTGAAGCTGACGCTCCAATACTTTGGCCACCTGATGCGAAGAACTGGCTCACTGGAAAAGACCCTGATGCTGGGAAAGATTGAAGGCGGGAGGAGAAGGGGATGACAGAGGATGAGACAGAGGATGAGGTTGGATGGCATCACAGACTCTAAGGACAGGAGTTTAAGTAAACTCCAGGAGTTGGTTATGGACAGGGAGGCCTGGTGTGCTGCAGTCCATGGGGTCGCAAAGAGACATGACTGAGCGACTGAACTGAACGGAAAGAAAAATCTAGGTTTTTAAATTTAGGATTGAAATTGGAAATAAAAACTAATCCTGAAAAAAATAAAAAAGGTCCAATAGAACTTTCTGTGTAAAACAGCTAAGGAAAAGTTCATGAGATTGAAGTCAATCTCAAAACTTGACCCTAAGAAAACCAAAAGTAATAGGAACTTCAATTATACAAGACACATTTAGAAGGGTTTTTGAGATAAGCAGTCTGATTCTGCAAAGCAGTACATTTGCTCAGATAAGAAACCAACTTCTCCCTGGAGCTCTGGATCCCACCCAGCTCCTGAGTGACCACACAGAGAGAGAACATTAAGAATGAAACAGCCAACAGGGCGAACAGGACCAGGAGAAATGCACTCTAAAGAGAAAAGGCTAACATCCCACTCCAAACCACCAGGTCCAGGAATGATCAAGGCAGGAACAAATGAAGCAAGGATGTATATTAATTGACCCTTTCAATAAGCTGACCTGGGGCTTCCCTGGGCTTTCCTTGTAGCTCAGTCTGTAAAGAATTTGCCTGCAATGCAGGAGACTTGGGTTTGATTCCTGGGTCAGGAAGATGCCTTGGAGAAGGAAATGGCAACCCACTCCAGTATTCTCCCTGGTGGCTCAGTGGTAAAGAATCCACCTCCCAGTGCGGAAGACACAGGTTCGATCCCTGGTCCGGGAAGATCCCACATCCCTTGGAGCAACTGAGCTCGTGTGCCACTTCTACTGAACATGTGGCCTGCAACAAGAGAAGCCACTGCTATGAGAAGCCCGCACACCACAACTAGAGAAAAGCCCGTACAGCAATGAAGACCTGGCACAGCCCCAAATAAGTAAACAAATTGTTAAAGAATAAACTGTCAAGATGCAACTTTCCCAGTAATACCTACCTCCAAAACACACTTTCAATCTATACACTCTTCTTGGTCTCCACTGCTCCCGCCCACCCGTGGCGGCACTGGCGGCAATCTCTGGACAGTGTGAAGATGCAAAATGTCCCTCTCTGAGTTCCCGGCCCAGCCCCTGCCAGCAACTCCTTCTCCAGGCAGCAGGCCTTCCTGCGAGGCAAGACATCCTCTTGCTCAAGTCTTAGCACTGAGCATCACATCCAGTCCTACACAGTGGCTCTCCTATTCATTGTCTCAGGCACCCTGGCCTCTGGTTTCCAGAAGCCAGCCAAGTGCTTTTCTCTCTAGGCTTTAGGACTGCTCTTTTTCTCTGTGTTGGGGAAGCTCTTCCCAAGGCTGCCTCCTTCTCACCTTTCAGGTCTCTGCTCAGAAAGCCCTTCCTGCAGAAAACATCCCAGGGCATCTTTTCTATTTAAATTCTTCTTCAGACACAGGACTTCCCTGGTGGCTCAGATGGTAAAGTGTCTGCCTACAATGTGGGAGACCTGGGTTCAATCCCTGGGTCGGGAAGATCTCCCGGAGAAAGAAATGGCAACCCACTCCAGTGTTCTTGCCCAGAAAATCCCATGGACGGAGGAACCTGGGAGGCTACGGTCCATGGGGTCGCAAAGCGTCAGGCACGACTGAGCAACTTCACTTTCTTTCAGACACATTGCTTTCTATCCTCATTCCTTGTGTTTCCTTTTAAGCACTTAACACAACTTGAAAATAGCTAATATTTTTTTGGAGGAGGGGAGGTGTTTCTACCCCTATCTGGTCACTCGCATTAGACTGAAAACCCCATGAAGTCAAGACTGCTTTTATGCAGTGCTATATGCCAATGCTTGGCCCAATGCCTGCATTCTCTGGGCATTCAGCTTTTCATGAATGAATAACAGTCCTGAAAAACTGAAGATCTGATGAGTTTGTGTACTTTCCACGGGCTATTGTTTCTTCCACTTGACTGTAAGTTCCACTGGAACAAAAGTTCCTGTGTCTTTTTTTGGTCCCAAACATAGTGTCTGGTGCTTAGGAGTGGCTCAGTGACTATTTGTAGAAGAAATAAATGAATAAAGATATTGAAGTTCTTTAGGATGTGAAATTTCCTTCGCCTCACCTCTATACACCACTCAGAATGTTTGGATCTATTAGAATCCTTCATTAAGAATTCGGCTATCCAAAATTTTCCAGTATCACTGTTTCCATTAACAACCCAGCGCCCAACGGGAATGGAAGAGAAGCAATGTGAATTAAATTACTCAAATGAAGCTGCTGCTGATTAATTTTAGATCCTGAGCATCTGGGTCAGTGCTTAGCTTCATAGCAGGTGTGGAAATGATATCTTCAGTGTCATTATTAATGATTTTACTAAGGGCTGAGAGCTCTTGAAAATTCTTACAAATGAGATTTGAGATGTGGACCAGATGGGCATTTTTAAGAAGCCTATATCAACTGTTTTCTATTTTTCAGCAAATACGTTTTCATATTAAGACTGATTACTGATGGACCTTAGTGTCCATATCACGTTCAATCAAAAATGATAAGCACTAACTTTCAAAAGAATATGAAATGCCCCAGTACGATAACAGCAATCTAAATGAAATACATAATAAACACGCCTGAAGTGGACTGACTCCAGTCGCTTTGTTTTGCTTTAACCAGGTTAAAGCCCTGAGTCATTTTCTCTTCCTCATTCTCCTGGCAGTATCTCATCTTCTTACAGGGCTTAATATTCATTATGGGTATATGACCTCAGTCTCAAGAAGATAGTCTCATCAGTCAAATCCCCAGGATGCTGGTCGGTCAGGAAGGATGGCTGGGCAAGGTTGATCACAAATAAACATGTCAGCATCCACTCACTCCCTGAATCCCAAGGGCGGGTGCTCAGGGAGAATCTGTCCTCTATCAGTTTTATCCTCCTTGGTCATAGCGGTGCCGCAAAAGAGTAATACATGCTAGACTGTAATCTCTGAGCCAGAGGAAATTGAACCAAACCAAGTGGAAAGAATACGCTATTTAGTATTAGCAGATAAGTTCATGGGGAAATTGTAGAACAGGTGAAGTTCATTTTTGGTGAAGCTCCCTCAGAGTAACCCTGGTCTCCCTAGCCCCCTGGGGTGAGCCCCCCTCCATTGTGGATTAGACCTTGACATTGAATGCCAGCTGTTTTTGGCTTCCTGGGGACTTGCTCTTGTACAGTAAAGCAAATATGTCCTAGGTCTCAAAGTCTCTTGGGTCAGGCTCTTTTCCTCCCCCAGAATGAAAATGAGCTTATTTGATAGATCAAGCTGGCTTCATTTGTTAACAGAAAAGTTCCAGGGTCCTCTCAGGGAACGTGGACTCAACAGAAACTTTCTAATGACCAAGCCGTTCCTGTGTGTGACTCAAAGGAGTGAGTCTGATGGTGGGACTTTCAGACCAAATAATATAGATTTTTATGAATTTTGTTGGGCAGTAATATGTCATAAGAAGAGAGGGAAACTGACATACAGCTGCCCAGTTTTTTTGTTTTTTTGTTTTTTGCTGAGTAAGGCCATTAAGGAAAAAAGGACAACAAAACGCATCTTTTGACAATAGTTTTAGAAAAGAAAGGGATACTATGATAATCAGAAAAAAAAAAAAAAAAGAAGAAGCAATCAGAATAAAAAGCAACCTTTAAATTTAAAGAATTTACCTTCATGAAAAAAAAATGTATTTATACAGTTTCAGTATGTTAAATGAATAAATTCTAGAGATCTGCAATCCAACATTGTACCTGTAGACAGCAATATTGCATTGTGCATTTTAAAATGTGGTCATGGACTTCCCTGGCGGACCAGTGGTTATGACACCATGCTTCTAATACAAGGGTTGAAAGTTCAATCCCTGGTCAGGAAAGTAAAATCCCACAAGTCACACGGCACAGTCCCCCCAAAAATGTGTTAAGACGGTAGATCTCCTGTTGTGTTCTCATCACAATAAAAACAAAACAATACACAAATGTATTTCAATGTCCTGATTTTATAGCAGACTAGGGAAAATGTTGTCTAGTACCAGCATCATTCTACAGTCAGGCTTTAGGGAACTGATGAGTTAGCTGCTCACAGGGGCCAAATGGGCCACTCTGGGAATTTAAATAGCTCTTAACAGATGCTATGAGCACATCTCCATGTGACCTGCCTATCAAGGCAGTCAAAATCATGCACAGGGTCCAGAAACACCTTTTGGGTTGTAAATCAAAGAACCTGTTTGTACAAAACCTTTAACCATGAAGGGTTTTCTGTCTGTAGATTAATGGAAAAAATTGAGCAATAGGTAGCCAAAAGAGTTATCAGAAATTCGTGGGAAAAACAGTGGGAAAAAAAAGTGTTTTAAAGTGTTTTAAAGTATTTTTAAGTGGTATTTTAAAGATTAAAGGATATATTTGTTGTTTAGTCACTAAATCATGTTCGACTCTTTTGTGACCCCATGGACTGTAGCCCACCAGGCTCCTCTGTCCATGGGATTTCCCAGGCAAGAATACTGGAACAGGTTGCCATTTCCTTCTCCAGGGATCTTTCCGACCCAGGGATCAAACCTATACCTCCTGCATTGGCAGGTGGGTTCTTTATCACTGAGCCACCAGGGAAGCCCAAGGATACACTTAATTCTTTTGTAAATATGAATGAGCACCCAGAAGCTGCCAGGTACAGTGATAGAGCAATGAAGACCCCAGCCTTACAGCATTACTTTCCAGCAGTGGAGACGGTTAAGAAAGAGATCAGATCAGATCAGTCGTTCAGTCGTGTCCGACTCTTTGCAACCCCATGAACTGCAGCACGCCAGGCCTCCCTGTCCATCACCAACTCCCGGAGGTCACTCAGACTCACATCCATCGAGTCAGTGATGCCATCCAGCCATCTCATCCTCTGGCGTCCCCTTCTCCTCCTGCCCCTAATCCCTCCCAGCATCAGAGTCTTCTCCAATGAGTCAACTCTTCGCATGAGGTGGCCAAAATACTGGAGCTTCAGCTTTAGCATCATTCCTTCCAAAGAAATCCCAGGGCTGATCTCCTTCAGAATGGACTGGTTGGATCTCCTTGCAGTCCAAGGGACTCTCAGGCAGATAACATCCCTTAAGGATAAGTTCTGAGGTTGCTTTTGTGGAGGGATGTGTGCTATTTAAGCAAAGTCCAGACCAAAGTGAAGAACTGAGGCTTGTAGTTACCTGGGAGGAGAGCATTCCAGGTAGAGGGAACAGCCAGTGCAAAGGGGGGAAAGTGGGGCCAGGAATGCAGCTGGGGGCCAGACCACACGGGGCTTTAGGGAAAGCCCTTTGGGTTGCATCAATGAAATGAACAGCTATTGAAAAGTTTTAAGCTAGAGAGTGACATGACTGTTGAGTCACGAGAGTAAGGAATGGCAAAAGTGAAAGCTATGGTTGACTATTGTAACAATCCATTTGAAACACGATGGTAGTTTGGGCCAAGGCAGTCATCATAGAAGTGCTGAAAAGTGCTCAGATCTAGGACGTCTTCTGAAGGCAGAGAGAATAGGACTTGCTGATAGAACAGAGAGAAAGACTGGACATGGTGGTAATGGTAACAGAAGATTCCAACCAGTTTTAAGATGTTTAATTTGATCAACTGAATAAACGGTACCATCTACTGAGAACAGCAGACTGAAGGGGGGCCTCAAGTTCTTATTCAGTTCAGTCGCTCAGTTGTGTCCGACTCTTTGTGACCCCATGAATCGTAGCATGCCAGGCCTCCCTGTCCATCACCAACTCCCAGAGTACACTCAAACTCACGTCCATCGAGTCCGTGATGCCATCCAGCCATCTCATCCTCTGTTGTCCCCTTCTCCTCCTGCCCTCAATCCCTCCCAGCATCAGAGTCTTTTCCAATGAGTTCTTATTAGTGGATATATTTTCCAATGAGTTCTTATTAATGGATATATTAAACTTGAGAAGTCACTTGAATATCCAGGTAGAGATGGCAGGTTGGCAATTGGATGCGTGAGCCTAGACAAAGGATAAATCAAGGCTAGAGATAGAAATTTAAAATTTTCAGCATATAGGAAATGTTTATAGCCTTTGGGTAGGATGAGGTCATTGAGGGAAGTCCAGTTTAGGGGTAGATGGGCAGAAAGCCCAAAGTCCCCGAGATAAGAATGTGTTCAGTAAGTCATCAGAAGATTAAGGTGCCCACCACGGATGTGAGCAAACGTTGAAAAGATGCATGAGGGCAAAGCCTGGAGAGATGCCAGCACTTAGAGGTCCGGAGGAGGAGGGTGATTCAGGAAGAGAGACAGAGGAGTAGCCAGTGAAGTAAGGGGAAAACCAGAGAGTGAATCACCAAAGCGGTGCGAAAACAGTCTTTCAAGGATGACGAAGAACAGTTTATAAATTCACTCTGCCCTCAATTAGCTCTATCGATGGAAGAATCTGTATACGTGTTCTATCCCCAGTGTTTAGTGGTGCCTGTCAAAGGATCAATACTTGTTTGTTTATTTCAGAGGCTAAATGTAGCAGACTTTAGGCTGAATCCCTCCGGTAGAGGTGTTCTATTTGAATTTCGGGATTTAAAGATATTTTAATTGGCTGCCAAAATTTAGAAATTGGGAAACTTCACATCAAAACTTGTATCCCTGGTTCTTTTTTGTTTGTTTTTTATATTTTCAGGATGCTCAAAAGGTAGGCAACAGCTGTCTGTGGCTGGGTGGTTTCTGGCATCTTTAGAAGGGTTACGTGCTCTTTGGCTAATTTCCTGCTGTCTCCAGGGAGCCCTGCGTCTCCCAAGCAGTGAGTGCTGAGTCACTCATTCATATTACTTGCTGATTCCTACAGATCTTGAGTTTGTACCTTTGGTTTAGTTAGAGGGAATGAATGAACAAATGAATGAATCAGTGAATGTTTACTGATGTATCACCTGAAAGCCAGGGAGGTGAAATGATGTAATTTCTTTACATGCAGCAATGTCATAATTCAGAACCAGTGCAGATTCTCAGGCAGGGCTTTTACCCAAGCTCTTTGCTTCCAAGTTTGTCACTGGATTAAAACACCCTAAAATAAAAACAGGAGTTTGAATGGAAGAACGGTACTGACAAATGCTGTTTCCATCTTCGGAAAAACAGAATATGAAACAAATTATTTATTAGGATAAATGTAGAGAAATGGTTTCCCAAGAACTGCCACATGATCTAACAGAAGTCACCATTACTGCCCAAGGCAAAGTGAGTAAATAAACAAATGTAATTATTAAGCAATATAATTAAGGTTACAACTGGTACTTTATTTCATTAGTTTTATTTTTGGAGAAGCAAGTTTCGCCATTTTTCTCTGTGAATTACTTTTATCTATTCTTTCGTGCTTAAACACAGACCATTATAATCACAGAATGACTGTTTATCATCAGGCCTTCTCTTACTCAATATCAAAAACTGGAGTTTTTTGAAGCCTTCTCTCTTTTGCCAGCTCTGATGATGGCTAGTGGCCATCCAGGGCAGTGTGTGCAGATGGATTCTGAAACCCAGTTTGGACTCATTGAATTAGACCACAGTGCTTGATTTCTGATGTTTAGACGTTAGTGTTATGTATTGCCTCATGTTGTCCCCCTCCACCCCTTGCCAAAAAATATACTGAAATCTTAAAGCCCTGTCCCTCAGACTGTGACTCAATTTGAAAACAGAGTTGCTGAAGAAGTAATTAGATAAGATGAGGTCATACTGGAGGAGGGGAGTGGCCCTACCTTAATATAACTCATGTCCTTGTAAGAAGGGGAAATGTGGACACAGACTGAGAGGGAAGATGATGCAAAGAGACACAGACAGGAAGACAGACATCTGCAGAGGAGAGCAGAGATCAGAATTACGCAGTCATGGGGCATGCATTATGAGAAACCAGAAGAGGCAAGGAAAGCTGCTCTTGTAGGAGTTTCAGAAAGAACATGGTCCCCAGACACTTTGACCAAACTTCCATCCCCTAGAACTAGGAGATGATGCATTTCTGTGGTTTTAAGCCACCCAGTTGGTGGTATTTCATAATCACAGCCCCAGGAAACTAACACCCAGGTGATCTTGTCTGATTCGTCACTGTAAACTCTGTTAGGTAGCAGCCGTGTCCCAGGAAAGTGGTATCACCCGTAAAATAAATGCCATAGGTGTGCTGCCCCTAAGTAAGACATTTATGCAGATGCTGCAGAGCTTCAGAATCCTCATTCCCTTGCTCACTGAAGGCACCAAAGCTGATTCTGTCTGCTCTTAGATAGGAAGTAATGGTCCTCCTCTTGTCCTAGAAAACTAAAGTATATCCACCCTGAGCAGAGAATACCTTGAGTATTAGGAAGAATTTGGCGCTTATCTTGGCTCTGGGAAAATTTGGGAAACAATCAGAAAGTATCTTTAATGGTCCTCTGGTCTTCTTGTGCCCACTTTAATGTGTCAGACTTCTCTGTGAATGAGAGACTTCCTTAACTCACAGTCCATAGACAGTTTTTAGAGGTAAACATGAAACCTTTGCAATCCTGAGATTGTTTGCCAGTAGTCTCAGGGTATGACCACTTTTCTGAGTAAAGATTCCATAGTCTTGATTACTTAGGAAAGATGCATACTTCCCACTATCAGGACAAGTTGGGGCGGGACACTAAGTGTGCTTAGCACAATGGTGAGGATCAAACTAAGATTTTGTACCTGGGGAACAAGGCATGGGGATGGAGTGGGTGACGGCTCAGGGTGGGGACAGGATGAAGGGTGTGGACTTAGATATCCTGAACTGCAGCAGACGATGAACCACTCACATGAGGTGTTCAGTAGGAATTCGGAGCCTCGACGTTGGCAAGGAAAGAGCACACACCCAGAATTGGGACTGGTCAGCACAGAGGTAGGAACTGAATATTTGAGGGCAGATCCCCCTTCAGAGGGTTTCCCTGGTAGCTCAGATGATAATCTGCCTGCAATGCAGGAGACCCGGGTTCGATCCCTGGTTAGGTAAGGTCCCCTGGAGGAGGGCATGGCAACCCACACCAGTATCCTTGCCTGGAGAATTCCACAGACAGAAGAGCCTGGTGGGCTACAGTCAATAGGGCCGCAAAGAGTCGGACACATCTGAGCGACTAACACTGTCATTTCCGCTTCCCCTTTTAGAATGGATCACTGGACTTGACCTAGGGAGGACCAACAATGGGTCTTGGAGAGCATCTACCTTAGGGAGCAAGGGGAGGATGAGGTGGGATTAGAGGCAGAATAGACAGGCAAGTTAGAGCGGTGAAATAACTAGGAGTATACCGTGGGGCAAAGAGCAGGAGAGAATTCCAAGGAGAGGCTGACCAGGCCAGCAAAAGGAAATATTTAAAGAAAAGGGTGAACGCTCATCCAGAGATCAATGCTGGATCCAGAATGCACTGATGATCATCAATAAATCCCCTTTGAAAAATTATGAGGACTCTGTTGGCTTATGCATTCTTTGAGTGGTCATGATTGCATTTCTGCCACGTTAGGTGCTAGGGCACAGCGATGAGACACAGTCTTGTCTTTAGGAAGCTTACCCGCTTGTACTGGGACACGTACTCAGAGGGGTAAACTATATATGGAGGTCTGAATGGTGTCAAGTGAGGGCACAAAGGGGAAGTAGTTGATTTATAGGAGAGAGCAGAAGTCATGGTCGGGAAACGGATCTCTCATAAGAGAGCAGTCTAATCAGGGGATCCAAGAATTCTTAAAAGCGCAAAGCTGTCTTGCCTTCTCACATCATATATCCGAAACCATGCACTTCAGAATCACGGAAGCACACACACACGCTCCAACACCTTGAATCCAAACCATTTTTGTTACTGAGACCTAGTAAGCAATGATATAATATTTGTGTGCAGATGCAAAAACACATACAACATGTGCCTTGCATTCTCTTGCAGTTTCTCGCTTTTAAAAAATATTTAATATTCAAGGACATAAATAGGCTCATTCCTGGGGGCTTCTATTTTGGAATGTTTTTTTACACTTCAATATGCTAAACTTGTTAAACATAAATATTACTAAGCTATTAGGAGCGTTAGAATTAATTACATCGATGATTATTCTGCAAGGGGAATTAGGAAGAGGGAAGAGATGACACTAGCTCTGGAGTCACACCTGGGATCAGGTCCCTGCTCCACCATTTATAAAGTATAGGAGAGCAACCTGTATTTTTGAATCTGTATCCACATTTGTAATGGTTAACTGAGTAATATTTACCTTACAGAGTTGTTAGAAAGAATAGATAATTGCATGAAAAATGCCTGGCTGACAGGCTCTATAGGACTACAGTGATTTCCATTGATAATGAAATAATTACCTGAGATTATACTTCTAAATCAGGCCAAAATGAGGCATATAATTTAGAAAACACTCAAGCAATTTCTGCAAAGAATTAGCCCCTATTAAGAGCCCAGTTGTAAAGGAAATCTTACTGAATCATAAAGGAAATCAGTCCTGAATATTCATTGGAAGGACTGATGCTGAAGCTGAAGCTCCAATACTTTGGCCACCTGATGCAAAGAACTGACTCACTGGAAAAGACCCTGATGCTGGGAAAGATTGAAGGCAGAAGAAGGGGACGACAGATGATGAGATGGTTGGATGGCATCACCGACTCAATGGACATGAGTTTGAGCAAGCTCCGGGAGTTGGTGATGGACAGGGAGGTCTGGCATGCTGCAGTCCATGGGGTCGCAAAGAGTCAGACACGATTGAGTGACTGAACTGAAGAGCCCAATGTCAATTCAAAAATGTGAAGTTAAGGTTGAGGCCAGTGACATTCTGATACCTTTGGGGAATACTTTTTAAAAATTGTCCAAAATGGCCACATATCTAACCACTTCTAATTTTTAAATTTTTCATCCCTAAATCTGAAGACTAAAATTTTACTTGTCATCAGCCAACTTAAAGCCAGCATCTCACAGAATGGGAGAGTAAAAATAAGTCGTTTTTGCATCACATGCAGTTTCAGAGAAAGTAAAAGAACTGTCCTGTCAATTTTCCAGTGTTGTATTGGACTTATGGAGTCAGCCTGTGTCTTCAGTCCTTGCATAGAGCTCCCTGAGTTTGAAATCAGTTGGGATATGAAGAACAGGGCCATACCATGTGGTTGCACAGGGTGTGCACTGCACAACTCCAGAGGGCGCCCATCTCACTATGATGAGAAACAGACCCCTACTGTTCAGTGCGCCCCTATGCAACCACACGCCGCAGCCCTATCTGAGAGGCTTGAGTATTTTCCTGACGAACGTGCTCAACCATTAGTGAGCATTTACAGTGTATGAGGGGGCTTCCCTTGTGGCTCAGCTGGTAAAGAATCCGCCGGCAATGTAGGAGACCTGGATTCAATCGCTGGGTTGGGAAGATCCCTGGAGAAGGGAAAGGCTACCCACTCCCGTATTCTGGTCTGGAGAATTCCATGGACTTTATAGTCCATGGGGTTGCAAAGAATCAGACATGACTGAGCGACTTTCACTTCACTTTCACAGGGTATGAGACACTGTTCTAGGCTCCAGGGATACAAGGGTGTTCTGGAACGTTCTGCCTTCTGTAAAAGATTTAAGCAGTTCCACTGTTCATAAGAACACTGTAACTTTAAAAAATCATAAATGCTTGCATGTCCAGTGGTTTCACATAAAATGCACTGTGGTAACTGTGAATAAATTACAAGTGTCACTGTGAGAACTCTGTACATTTTACAAAATCTGTTATAATAGCATATATATACATACACCTCTCTTAACAAAGACCTCAGCAAATCTCTTTTCCAAACACCCACAAATTTGTTTAGTATGCATTTACAGAAGTTTGGTCACATATACGAATTTAACTCATAACAAAAACAAAAGCGGAGTATCTGAGGCTCACAAATTAACTTGTACCTATATAAGCCAACACAGATTTGTTTTTCCTATTTTTATGAATAAAAGTACCCTACAGTGTTTGCAGAAGCTATCTTGCAATAAATAACAACATAAATGATGTCTGCCTCAAACTTGATTTCTTTTAACCTCATGACTAATCTGTATCACTGAGATATTATTACAATAGATTAAGAGCTTGGACACATTAAGAACTGGATGCTTTAAGAGTTGGCCACGTTTTGCTTGTAAAGCCAGTCATTAAACTCAAGGTGCATACTATATGATACTTTACTAGGAAGGGAAAGACACTAATATCACCACGTCCGGCTCGTGCTGGGCGACAGGTATGTTTTAGGCCAGTTGGTCTTTGAAGCAGGTCTTATCAAGTAGGAATTATCGTAGCAATTTAAAATAGGATGACACTGAAGTCAAGGAGGTAAAATAACTTGTCTCAAATGATATAGTTAGCCCATGTCCCCGCCAGGGTTTCTTCAAGTCCCTGCCTGTCCTGACTTCCAAACCCTTGCCCTTCTTTCTACCCTAGGTTGGTTATACTGCTACAGAGCTACCTTTTTTAACACATGAAATAAAATTAAATTAGCTTCATTATGATCACCATCATCATGTCATTTTAGCCTGTATTTTTGAGTGTCTCTTTTATTTACCAGTTACTGTTGTAAGGACTTGTGCTCCTTACAGCTGCCTTTCAAGGTGAATAGGCCGGCATGGTGCTGGGCACCATAAATTGTTTATCCAATGTCCCTGGTGAATTTTCTCATTTTACTGATGAGACAACAAAGCTAAGAAGTGATAAATGACCCACCGAAGGCTGGGAAGTGGTTGAGCAGGTAGACTCAGGTCTGTCTGACTCCTGTGCCTGTGGGCTTTTTCCACACTGTTTACACTTTGACAGTGTCACAAATCTATGACATTGCACTCAAATTAAATAACCTAAAAATTTACAATTCTGAAAGGAAACTAATAACTTGAGGCAATATACAACTCTGCTTCCACACTTGGAAATGGTTTTACTAGACACTTTTGA
This sequence comes from Tragelaphus eurycerus, assembly GCA_935064755.1. Classification (NCBI taxonomy): domain Eukaryota; kingdom Metazoa; phylum Chordata; class Mammalia; order Artiodactyla; family Bovidae; genus Tragelaphus; species Tragelaphus eurycerus. The sequence goes on along the minus strand of CAKXYN010000059.1, from coordinate 2,089,023 downwards.
AAATGATCTTCAAGGTCTCTTTCTAAATAGTACTCAACGTTCTCACAGCTTGGTTTACATTTTATTCTAAATGCAACTGTTCTCGATTCTTCCTCATGGGTGGGAATTCTCAAACAATTGTGATCTTGGTGAATCTCCAGTACAATGTTGACATATAAGAATCTGGGAGTCGTGCTGTTGATAGTCAAAAAATACTCAGCTTTAATAGGTTGGGCTGCTGCTGCTGCTGGTAAGTTGCTTCAGTCATGTCCAACTCTATGCGACCCCATAGACGGCAGCCCACCAGGCTTCCCTGTCCCGGGGATTCTCCAGGCAAGAACACTGGAGTGTGTAACAGGTTGGGCGTATTTCCCTAACTAGTTAAAATCATTAAAAGTTTTAAGAAATTACTAAAACCTCAGTTTAATAGTAAATATCCAACCAAAAAAAGCGTTGGCTTGATAAAACAAAGGGCTTGGGGATGACCTGGAAAATGAATTCCTCATTTCTGACCTGATTCTATAACTTAAAGTTCTTACATTCTAGTTTTTAATCTACACTGTTTTTTACAGTGAAGGCTGTCATTTGTGATAATCACAGAAATGAATACACACTTCACTTACTTTTTTGACTACAAGCAAAATACATACTAATATAAAAATGTGCTCATGGTGTTACAGTCTATATGAATTGTGATTTATCACCCATCTAGTCAATTCTATGTAGACAAAATGAGTTACAATTTTAAAGTTTAAACTAATAAGCTTTGAGAGATAAAAAAAGGAAGAAAAGAGGGGTAGTTATTGAGGTAAAGCTGCATATCTAATTTATTCAAATTTTAATCTTTTTTCTATTGAGCTATAAATATGTTCTTAGTGCGCGACGCAGCCGGCGGGGCGCTCTTAAATGGCGCACCGGTCGCGGGAAGGCGCGGTCGCTCTTAAATGGTCGCGCACTAAGAGCCGGCGGGGCGCTCTTAGTGCGCGACGCAGCCGGCGGGGCGCTCTTAAATGGCGCGCCGGTCGCGGGGAAGGCGCGGTCGCTCTTAAATGGTCGCGCACTAAGAGCGCCCAGCCGCCGGCTGCGTCGCGCACTAAGAGCGCCCCGCCGGCACTAAGAGCGCGGCCGAGAGGAGCTACCCCACAACCGAGGTCAGTAAGGGCGGCAGTGAGGAGAGACCCCCTCGTCCAAGGTAAGGTGCAATGGCTGTGCTTAGCTGGCCGGGAACAGCCGGGAGCAGCCGGGACGAGATACCCCACGCGGAAGGTAAGAGAAACCCACGTAAGACAGTAGGTCTTGTAAGAGGGCATCAGAGGGCAAATACACTAAAACCATTCTCACAGAAAACTAGTCAATCTAATCACACAAGGACCACACCCTTGTATAACTCAGTGAAATTAAGCCATGCCCGAGGGGCAACCTGGGATGGGCGGGTCATGGTGGAGAGAGATGACAGGGTGTGGTCCGCTGGAGAACGGAATGGCAAACCACTTCAGTATTCTTGCCTTGAGAACCCCATGAATAGTATGAAAAGACAAAATGATAGGATACTGAAAGAGAAACTCCCCAGGTCAGTAGAGGCCCAATATGCTACTGGAGATCAGTGGAGAAATAGCTCCAGAAAGAATGAAGGGACGGAGCCAAAACAATAAGAATACCCAGCTGTGGATGTGTCTGGTGATAGAAGCAAAGTCCGATGCTGTAAAGAGCAATACTGCATAGGAACCTGGAATGTCAGGTCCATGAATCAAGGCAAATTGGAAGTGGTCAAACAAGAGATGGCAAGAGTGAATGTTGACATTCTAGGAATTAGTGAACTAAAATGGACTGGAATGGGTGAATTTAACTCAGAGGACCATTATATCTACTACTGTGGGCAGGAATCCCTCAGAAGAAATGGAGTGGCCATCATGGTCAACAAAAGAGTCCGAAATGCAGTACTTGGATGCAATCTCAAAAATGACAGAATGATCTCTGTTCGTTTCCAAGGCAAACCATTCAATGTCACAGTAATCCAAATCTATGCCCCAACCAGTAATGCCGAAGAAGCTGAAGTTGAACGGTTCTATGAAGACCTTCAAGACCTTTTAGAACTAACACCCAAAAAAGATGTCCTTTTCATTATAGGGGACTGGAATGCAAAAGTAGGAAGTCAAGAAACACCTGGAGTAACAGGCAAATTTGGCCTTGGAACACGGAATGAAGCAGGGCAAAGACTAACAGAGTTTTGCCAAGAAAATGCACTGGTCATAGCAAATACCCTCTTCCAACAACACAAGAGAAGACTCTATACACGGACATCACCAGATGGTCAACACCGAAATCAGATCGATTATATTCTTTGCAGCCGAAGATGGAGAAGCTCTATACAATCAGCAAAAACAAGACCAGGAGCTGACTGTGGCTCAGACCATGAACTCCTTATTGCCAAATTCAGACTGAAATTGAAGAAAGTAGGGAAAACCACTAGACCATTCAGGTATGACCTAAATCAAATCCCTTATGATTATACAGTGGAAGTGAGAAATAGATTTAAGGGCCTAGATCTGATAGATAGAGTGCCTGATGAACTATGGAATGAGGTTCGTGACATTGTACAGGAGACAGGGATCAAGACAATCCCCATGGAAAAGAAATGCAAAAAAGCAAAATGGCTGTCTGGGGAGGCCTTACAAATAGCTGTGAAAAGAAGAGAAGCGAAAAGCAAAGGAGAAAAGGAAAGATATAAACATCTAAATGCAGAGTTCCAAAGAATAGCAAGAAGAGATAAGAAAGCCTTCTTCAGTGATCAATGCAAAGAAAATAGAGGAAAACAACAGAATGGGAAAGACTAGGGATCTCTTCAAGAAAATCAGAGATACCAAAGGAACATTTCATGCAAAGATGGGCACGATAAAGGACAGAGATGGTGTGGACCTAACAGAAGCAGAAGATACTAAGAAGAGGTGGCAAGAATACACAGAAGAACTGTACAAAAAAGAGTTTCAAGACCCAGATAATCATGATGATGTGATCACTGACCTAGAGCCAGACATCTTGGAATGTGAAGTCAAATGGGCCTTAGAAAGCATCACTACGAACAAAGCTAGTGGAGGTGATGGAATTCCAGTGGAGCTATTCCAAGTCCTGAAAGATGATGCTGTGAAAGTGCTGCACTCAATATGCCAGCAAATTTGGAAAACTCAGCAGTGGCCACAAGATTGGAAAAGGTCAGTTTTCATCCCAATCCCAAAGAAAGGCAATGCCAAAGAATGCTCAAACTACCGCACAATTGCACTCATCTCACACGCTAGTAAAGTAATGCTCAAAATTCTCCAAGCCAGGCTTCAGCAATATGTGAACCGTGAACTTCCTGATGTTCAAGCTGGTTTTAGAAAAGGCATAGGAACCAGAGATCAAATTGCCAACATCCGCTGGATCATGGAAAAAGCAAGAGAGTTCCAGAAAAACATCTATTTCTGCTTTATTGACTATGCCAAAGCCTTTGACTGTGCAGATCACAATAAACTGTGGAAAATTCTAAAAGAGATGGGAATACCAGACCACCTGATCTGCCACTTAAGAAATCTGTATGCAGGTCAGGAAGCAACAGTTAGAACTGGTCATGGAACAACAGACTGGTTCCAAATAGGAAAAGGAGTACGTCAAGGCTGCATATTGTCACCATGTTTATTTAACTTATATGCAGAGTACATCATGAGAAATGCTGGACTGGAAGAAACACAAGTTGGAATCAAGATTGCTGGGAGAAATATCAATAACCTCAGATATGCAGATGGCACCACTCTTATGGCAGAAAGTGAAGAGGGGCTAAAAAGCCTCTTGATGAAAGTGAAAGTGGAGAGTGAAAAGGTTGGCTTAAAGCTCAACATTCAGAAAACGAAGATCGTGGCATCTGGTCCCATCACTTCATGGGAAATAGATGGGGAAACAGTGGAAACAGTGTCAGACTTTATTTTTCTGGGCTCCAAAATCACTGCAGATGGTGATTGCAGCCATGAAATTAAAAGACACTTACTCCTTGGAAGGAAAATTATGACCAACCTAGATAGCATATTCAAAAGCAGAGACATTACTTTACCAACAAAGGTTCGCCTAGTCAAGGCTATGGTCTTTCCTGTGGTCATGTATGGATGTGAGAGCTGGACTGTGAAGAAGGCTGAGCGCCGAAGAATTGATGCTTTTGAACTGTGGTGTTGGAGAAGACTCTTGAGAGTCCCTTGGACTGCAAGAAGATCCAACCAGTCCATTCTGAAGGAGATCAATCCTGGAATTTCTTTAGAAGGAATGATGCTAAAGCTGAAACTCCAGTATTTTGGCCACCTCATGCGAAGAGTTGACTCATTGGAGAAGACTCTGATGCTGGGACGGATTGAGGGCAGGAGAAGGGGACGCCAGAGGATGAGATGGCTGGATGGCATCACTGACTCGATGGGTATGAGTCTGGGTGACCTCCGGGAGCTGGTGATGGACAGGGAGGCCTGGCGTGCTGCGGTTCATGGGGTCGCAAAGAGTCGGACACGACTGAGCGACTGATCTGATCTGATAAATATGTTCTGCTTTTAGTATAGACAAATTTTCCCATTAAAATATGATTTGAAGTCTTATATTTCAATTTTCATCTGTAAGTCAAATAAGACATAGTTTTGTTTTTTTTACTTAAAGAAGAAATTTTCTCAAGAAACATACCCAGTCCCTTCAATACCCCAAAATAGGCTAATGTCACTATTCCGTAAACTCATACCACTATGATTTCCCAAACTGTATATTAAGAGCATGGATCAATTTTTTTGTTGTTGTTTGGTAAGGTTATTTATATGAAGTTTTTCAGAGATGTAAAATTTAAGCCCTTTTTTCTTCCTTTTTTTAGCTATGTGTCTTACATGTATCATTGAAAACAATATTGCAATTATGTTAGGACTATCCTAGACAGTCAAGGATTGATGGGATCCATAATTTTAGGGAAAAAAATTCACCTCAAAGAATTATGGGTTAAATCATCCCCATTTTCTTCAATGAGATCTTTCACAATAATTCTCCCATTTCTTCAAGTCTAATCTCTACCCAACTTGGTATACAACTCAGGTGCCACAGCCTCCAAAAACATTTCTGAAACAATCAGCTGGAAGCCGGCGCTCCCTTCTATGAATCTGCTTTCTGTCACAGAAGTCTGCCTTCTATCCTTCTCTTAGGGCACATGCCCCTTTCTGTCTTGGTCTTCCCTAGTGGCTCAGATGTTAAAGAATCTGCCTGCAATGCAGGAGACCTGAGTTTGATGCCTGGGTTGGGGAGCTCCCCTGGAGGAGGGCATGGCAACCCACTCTAGTATTCTTGCCTGGAGAATCCCCATGGACAAAGAAGCCTGGAGGGCTACAGTCCATAGGGTCACAAAGAGTTGGACACAACTGAGTGATGAAACACACACCCTTTCTGTCTTACAGCTGTTTGCTGTATTTTCCCTACCAGACACTGGGCTCATCAAGGATACCAACTTGAAGCACATTCATTTCCTCTCTGATGTGCTACATGTCAACTTACACATGGTAGGTTCTCAGGGAGCACCGAGTGTGTAGTTAATAATTCCTGTTAGCCATGGCAAATTTCCAAAGAGAGCGAAAAACCTCTTAAGAAGTATTTTAGGAAGCCCTCGGTCAAGAAAGCAAGTCACAAGAGGAGAAATTCTTCAAGAGGTGAATCAGAGTAACTGGCACGTAAAAGTGACACATTCAATTTCTTCACCTTTATATAACCTCCAGAAGATCAAATGTTAATAAAATATTTATCTTCAGTTGTCACAAGCCAGACTTTGATTTAAAACTCTTGAGTACATGAATGTCATGCCAGACCAAAAATACACTATCATGTATTTTTAATTTAAACATAGATCTGTAAAAAATTTATATGTGCCTGACATGAAAAAAATCTAAGTGCAAATCTCCCAATAATCACCACAAATAAGAAAAACAGGATTGAAAATCGATTGTTAGAAGTACAATGAAAAGCATTTCGTTTGACAGTCCAACGTGGCATCGATGTGACTACCTAAAAACTCATTCTCTTACCTTTAGGGAATCAAAGCAGGCAATTACTCTTCCATTTTCAACCTGGCAGCTTTTGGGGGGTGGGCGAATTTGCATTCCTCATCAGAGCGGGAGCAGGTTCCTCTCTGGAACTGTCTGCAGACCTCTAAGGTCAGCCATTTTGTGTCTCTGACGGGGGCAACATTCAAAGCCATGATGAGAAAATAACTGGGATCCTGTTCCTCCCTGCTAAATGATGAAATCAATCCAAGTTCCAATGATTCCAAAACTATTGTTGCAAAAAATCCCACATGTAAGTCTGACGGTAAGTGATAAATTGCTTAATGAAGTCCAATCCAGGATACAGAGCGCAGAGAAAATTTATAGGCAGGCAGTCACTCATCAATCAATATGCCCCACTCGAAGACTGTGGGCCGCAATAAAAGCATGCTCAGTGTCATCTCTGACTGCAAACGTCCGAGTCTCCTGATCGTTTCGCAGACACAACTGTTTTTAATAAAGTGACCTCAATATCATGGCACTCCTTGGGAGAATATTTAGTCCTGACACTCACAGCTATTGACGACGCTGGAAAATAAGCCACTGAGATCAGATCTTAGCAGGATTTCTTTCTCCTTCCACCGTTTAAAATTCTGAAATCAAGCAAATGGCAAAGTCAGACAGTTGAGGTATCTTCATCCACTCTTAAGGTCAGGGTAATGTATATTTGACAGAAAAACAAGATTTGAACAAAAAGCTCCTGGACTGTGGTTTCCAGCAGAAGTGACTTCACACAGGCACTTTTAAATCTTGAAGCTGCAAAACATAAATAAGTGGTGAATCAACTATCCTATACTATAAAACATTTCTCAATTAAAAAATAAAATCAACTTACACCCCAACTCAATGGACTCAACACTTGAACAAACTATTTAGCTCTTATCTTGAATTTGCAAAAGTGCAGTTTAGAGCTTTGAGCTTTGAATATAGTAAGAGAAGTTATACATTAAAAGAGAGAGAAGAATATGAAACTACAACTGTATTGCAGAAATGATCCAGGCAGCAGTCCAAAAGTTAGGGATGACTCAAACAGATGAGTGTGGCAGACACAATAATTAGGCATTCTGAGACAATTCAATCTAATGTGCTTAATCGCCAAAACAGTGTATTAGAACCGTGGCTTCCAATTAATTTCACATTTAGGCCATTGATTTTATTGTTGAAAATGCTATAAACAATTATTTGGGATGTGTCTCTTCTATTTAATAAGGATATATTGTCATTCTGGATGAAATGTTCACTCCTCACCCTATACGTCCTTTCTAGTTTACAGACGTTTGAGCTTAGAGAGGGATAGGTAGACCCCTCCTGATATTATTCTCAGATCTCTCATACTCTCTCTCTCCTTTTAATACTTGGTTGATGGTAATGTTGCTTTCTTTTCCGTTTGTACTTTTCCATTTCCGCTTCCCTAGCGCCTTAGATCAGGGCTATTAGGTCCTCAAAAAGTATTTATGGAGCAATTTAGCTGATGACTGACTCACTCACTAAGTGAATGAACGCAAGTTCATTTTACTTTAGTGCAGTTTAGGTTTTAACAGAGTCACAACTTAAAAATGTTTGGTTCTGAAGAATGCTGGAGTTGAATCACAGATCTACAACAAAAATATGACTGATCAATTCAGATTTCTAAAATCAGCCCATTTAGTTTCTTTTAATATCTCTAAGGATTATGAAATTATAAAAACATTAAAAAATTTAACATTGAGTGCAGCATGAATGAAAGACTAATGGAAGTTGGTCATTTTCATATATTGAGTATGCCACAGGCTACCTTAGTTATTTCCTTAGTCTTGATGTCCTTTTAAAAAATTTATAACTGAAAACTTAATGGAGGCTGGAAGTAGGTTATTTAAAATCATCACGTACCAAATAAGTTCAGAGAGCAATAATCCTTGAGTGGTTCACAAGTGTTTGCTGAAAAAGTAGGTCTGACTGCCAGTTAGGTTTAGTTAACTCCAGGTAAACCAAGCTGAACAAGTCTTACCCGCAATAGGGCTTTTTTCAGCCTTGAATGCGTCTCTGATGGGGGGAGGGCCTGCAAGGGCGTCTGCCAAGCTTATCTAATTGTGGATCGTTTATTAATATTTAGTGGGACATCTCCTGGGACGGGGGGAACGCTTCTTCATCACAACCCTTCTCCTCCTTGTCGGGAGAAGTGTTTGAATGAGCTACAACTGTATGTGCATTGAAGGACATCGGCAACCCAGGAAGCTGTGACACATTCCTAACTTCCAACAGTGAAATATTTGAGGGGCCTGACAGGCTCCTGCTTGTCTGTTGGCAGCACTGTGTTCCCAGAAGCTAACATTCAACCATCTTAACTTCAAGAGTTTAAGAAGATGAGTTTAATAACCAAGCTGACTCTAGGTCAGGTTTCGCCGACCAGCCTGGACCTGCACTCTTAACTCAACCCCCACCTCTAACCCCCATGAGAACAAAGGACAAGTGAAATCAGGGACAAGGAAACATTTCTGCTGGTATGTTCAGTGGAGATGAGGCACCAATAATGTTGGAGACAATGCGAGAGGCTGGACACGTGGAGTTTATACTTGCAAAAATTTTACAGCATCCCTGAGTCCTAAGGACCTGGGTTTACTGGGGTCACAGAACAACAAAGATGCAGGAGACGGGTTCTCATCCTCAAAGACGTACAGTCTTGGCCAACCGTTCACGTGTAGGAAAAGAAATCGGCAAATATGGATTCAAGCACCAATGAATAATTACTCAAGTATTCCTGAAAACCACGCCGGAACAACGCTCTTAATCCAGTCCAGTGAATGGGGTAGGCTTTTGCTCATACTTTTAGATACGAAGACAGTTCCCTGCTCCCACCCTCACCCTGGGAGAACCAGAGTGCCATTTCTACTTCTGTGAAAATCCAATTGGAATTTAGATCATCAGACTCTATCACGATGAACTTGCTTTTAAAAGCAGAGGAGCCAAGTTTCTGATAACCAGTCCAGTGTATGTCAAAGATGTTTCAGAAAGTGCATCAGATTGCAGCTAAATATACTGCTATCCTAACTGTTGGTGAATCTGCTCTTTCTCCCAGCTTGTTGTTTCAATCCTAAAAGTTCTGGAACTACTATTATCAAAGATACTGCCTCCCTCGGGTCATCGCAACCTGCCTCTTCAGGAATGGGTACAACTAGCAGCTCTGGACGGAGAAGCCAATGGCACCCCACTTGAGTACTCTTGCCTGGAAAATCCCGTGGGCGGAGGAGCCTGGTGGGCTGCAGTCCACGGGGTTGCTAAGAGTCGGACACACGACTGAGCGACTTCACTTTCACTTTTCACTTTCATGCATTGGAGAAGGAAATGGCAACCCACTCCAGTGTTCGTGCCTGGAGAATCCCAGGGACGGGGAAGCTTGGTGGGCTGCCGTCTATGGGGTCACACAGAGTCGGACATGACTGAAGCGACTTAGCAGCAGCAGCAGCAGCAGCAGCAGCAGCTCTGGGAATGAGGAACTGAGAGCAGATTTAAATCAGGTCAGGGGACCCCACCGAAGGAAATGGGCAATGATGGGTGAGGATGATTCACACGGTGACCGAGGGACAAGACTAAACTATACTAACACAGAGAACAAATTATACACCGAGCCTACCGGACTGGAGGCTCCATTAGGCAGGGTTACTTGTTAGGGCTTCGCTCTTCAATACAGAAGCCACTCGCTACAGATGGCTACGGAACACTTGAGATGTGGCTAGAGCCACTGAGGAACTAAATTTAAATTTTTTATTTCTTCTTAATGTAAATTTAACTTAAAAACTGATCCTCAGTATACTTATTGGAAAACTTTTCAGTATGCTCGGATCAACTATGAATCTACTTTTCAGTTGTAAATTTCACGGAATCTAAATACAGATCAAGTATTAATCTTTCCAACAAAAATCCAGCATCCTAATTGAGATGTGCTGTAAGTAATTGCCCATGGGATTTCCCAGGCAAGAATACTGGAATGGGTTGCCATTTCTTCCTCCAGGGGATTTTCCCCACCCAGGGATTGAATCTGGAGCTCCTGCATTGCAGGCAGATTCTTTACTGCTGAGCCACCTAGAAAGCCCAGGTATAAAATACACAGCAATTTCAAGTATGGTGTGTATTTTACTATGAGAAAAAAAGAACATGAAAAATCTCAATATTGTTTCGTATTTACTACATGGTGAATTGATAATATTATTAACAAATTGGATTAAATATTATTATTAAAATTAAACTCACTAGCCTCCTTTGGAGAAGGCAATGGCAACCCACTCCAATACTCTTGCCTGGAAAATCCCATGGACAGAGGAGCCTGCTGGCTGCAGTCCATGGGGTCTCCAAGAGTCGGACACGACTTAGCGACTTCACTTTCACGCATTGGAGAAGGAGATGGCAACCCACTCCAGTATTCTTGCCTGGAGAATCCCAGGGACAGCGGAGCCTGGTGGGCTGCCGTCTATGGGGTCGCACAGAGTTGGACACAACTGAAGCGATGTAGTAGTAGTAGTAGCCTCCTTTTAACTCCTCTCCAAAAAAATTCAGAATTATATATGTAGTTTGCATTACTGTTCTACTGATGTTGTAAGGGCTTTTGCATTTCTTCTATTAGCCACAGTGAAAAGAACTTAGCAGCAGCTAAGAATGGTGAAAAGAACCCTGCCCTAAGAGCCAGCTTCCAGTCCTTATATTGCCAAGGCTCCTTCATCTGACCTTGGGTAAGCCACTTTTCTCTGTGATCCAGTTTCTTCCTCTGTAAAATGTTGGTAGTTCCTACTTTCTTTATATGGTTGCTGTCATGAAGGACTGATTACAAAAGAAACATAGAGACACTGTGTGAACAGTAAAGTGCTGACCTAATGCAAACTGATGAAAGGAGAAGCTGCTCTATCAATGCTCTATCAATATTTATTGAAGAAATGCACTCCCAAGCTTCCTCTCTGCAGTGGTTCTCTATCAATGACCCAAGTCTTGCCTGCAGTGGATCTGTTCCAGGTGTAGCTTCTGAGAGCAAGACAGTGCCGTGGAGATCACAGAACTGCCTGCAGGGGGCGCTCGTCCGGGACCGCGTATCCAGAGCGCCCCTTGTCGCCTTTAGTCTGCAGCCGAAGGGAACCCCCAGAGACGGTTCCCCCAAGCATAGATCCCACGGTGTCACTACAAAGGCCTGAGCCTGCTGTCTTCCTCCAGCTGCTGCTAACCCATAACTCAATGAGACACTTTCACGGCCCAGCAGTCACCCTGGGCTAGGTGGGAACCTAGGTGGCTTGAGGGCTTGGTGAGTGCACAGCTCTGGACTGAGCTCCCAGCCCCCTGGTGAGGGGGAAGTTGTGGGGGAGGGGGTGGCATCTTCCAGTTCATCTGCCCAGAGGGGCCCCTGTTAAAATGTGTCTGTGTGGAGAAGGCGTGCATGGGTGCTCAGTCACTTCAGTCCTGTCTCTTTGCAACCCCATGGACTGTAGACCGCCAGGCTCCACTGTCCATGGGATTCTCTAGACAAGAATATGGAGTGCGTTGCCATGCCCTTCTCCAGGGGATCTTCCTGACCCAGGGATCCTGCATTACCATCTGAGACGACAGACCACTATTTTCAAATCCCCAGAGTTCAGTTCAGTGCCTGATATATAGAACATGCTCAACGAATCTTTGTCAAATAAACTCCTGGTCCTCCTCCTGGTCCATTTGCACTTTAATATGGACCAAAGTTGGGCTCCCCTGGTGGCTAACAGTAAGGAATCTGCCCTCAATGCAGGACACCTGGGTTTGATCCCTGGGCTTGGAAGACCACCTGGAGAAGGGCATGGCAACCCATTCCAGGATTCTTGCCTGGAGAATTCCATGGACTGAGAAGCCTGGGGGGCTATAGTCCATGCGGTCACAACAAGTTGGACACGACTGAATGACTACACATGGGCCAAAGTCTAACCTAAAGGAATAAGACTCTGAATAGAGAATGTCAGTATTATCCTGTAGGAAAATTCTAGCAAGTGCCACGGGCTTACCCTGCTGCTGCCAAGTAAGTTGGAGGGTGAAGGTGAGAAGATGCCCCAAGGATAAATTATTTGAGCTTCAAAACCCTGAATCCTCAGCCCAGTGGTTTTCAAAGTGTAGTACATGGGCCAGCAGTCCCACCAGCCTCTGGGAACTTGCTAGAAATGCAGATCCTTGGGTCTCAGCCCAGAGGTCCTGAATCAGAAGTCCTGGGTGTGGGGCCCAGCAATCTGTGCTTTAACCAGCCTTCCTAAGGCACTCTCAAGTTGGAGCACCACCAGGGCAAGCATTTCTTGCCACCCTCCTGGGTGCCTGGCATCCTCTGGGCTCTGACGGAACCCAGATGTCTGCCCTGAGTTGATGGCCAGGTCCTGGGGTCACTGATTCCCACACCAACAACTGCAGGAGGGCTGGCTGAGGGCTTCTCCCAGTGGCTGTGCTTCTGATCAGTCAAACAAAATAAAACTAGATGACACAAAACACCTGGGAGATCTGCCCCAGATAAGATGTGCTTCTAAGAGAATCTGAAAAATAGACTATCTCATAGCTTGCGGGTTTTGTTCAAGACGAAGCAGGCCTTTGGTGGGGATAAACAGAGCTTTGTTTCCAGGACTCTTGTCTGAGAGAGGGCCGTCTTAGGGCGCTGGTGGTCCTTGGTGACCAACAGCTGGGTCCCAAGTCCCATAAGGCCAGAGCTCTTTACAGAGAAGCCACCTTCTCTAGACAGCACCAGATGTGACGGACATGGAACATCACTGCTAGACTCATCTTCAAAGGAAAGGCAAGACTGAAGTTCAAGGGTACCGAAAGGAGGTTCTGTAGTATTTCCTGAAATGCCAGTGGACTCACTATGGCACCGAATCCCAAGCTTTTTTTAGGGTCTTCACTTACACGACACTTCATTTTTCAAAACATATTGAAAACTCCTGTAGGTGTTAGATTTTTCAGAAAGCTGTGACTTTTGACTGTAGGCAAGAATTCGCTGCTCACGTTGGCTTCTTTTAGCCGCTCTGTGATGTCATGATGTCACGGGGAGAGTTTAGGTCCTTTCCTCCCTGACCCTGGCGAACTCCCCCCAGGCCACATCCCTCAGACAAGCCCAGGCTGAGGACCCCGGGTGTCCTCGCCTCACCAACGCTTTGTAGCCAGTTTGTACGTTTCTGAAGGGAAACACATTCATCATGTCCGATCTTGAGCGTGAGACTGATCAAAATGTAAGACCGCCTTAAGGAAAATAGTTGTGTGGCATACAACCCCTCCAGCCGGCTCTAGGTCATCTAAGGTATTTCAGCTGTCTGCCAGACAACGGCCTCCTAGGGAGCTGATTAAAGGATCCTTGCAAAACAAACCGATTTCTGAGTCAGACAGTCAAGGACTCATTATCCATTAAGTAATTTATGGGATGCCTTTAATTTCATTTTGCATAAATCTAATTATAATAAAGAAACCATGTCTCCCAGAGTTTTCTAAATTTTAATGTGGAGAAAATCTTGAGGATTTCCTATTTTTAATCTTTAAATTCTTAAAATACATCATTTAAAAGAATGATTTTTTTTTTTCCTTCCTGTGAGTGGCTTGAAATCTGAACATCCCCACCTCTATTTCTGGAGCTTAATTTAAAATAGCTCTCCACGTGTGCGCTCCCTTGGTCCTTGACTCGGCGCATCCTGAGTGGGAAATGAAGATGCCCAGGCTGGAGAGGGACCCAGGGCAGCGCCATCCAAAGCACTGGGCTAAGAGCCACTTGACCTCCAGGAGTGGTGTAATCCTGCCCTAATCACAGCCCCTGAGAAGAGGTCCCTTCCCACAGGAACCACAGAGGACCAATAAAAATACAGAAACCATTGTGGTCCCAACTGCCAAAGCCATATAGAACCTCATTGACTTTTCCAAGAAAGACAGTGAAGGCAGCAGCCAAAGTGATTGTCCCTAAAAAGATTTTTGTTTCCAGACACCTTTAAGATTTTTAAAAAATATATTGGAAATGTAAATGAAATCGTGCTTTGAAACTCTGGCATGGATTATAGGTAAGAACCAGTCAAATCCTAAGGGGAAGCAACCCTGACTACTCCCTGGAGGGACTGATGCTGAAGCTGAAGCTCTAATATTTTGACCACCTGATGTGAAGAGCTGACTCACTGGAAAAGACCCTGACGCTGGGAAAGATTGAAGGCAGGAGGAGAAGGGGACGAGAGAGGATGAGATGGTTGTAGAGCATCACTGACTCAGTGGACATAAAGCTGAGCAAACTCCAGGAGACAGTGAAGGACGGGGCAGTCTGGCGTGCTGCAGTCTGTGGGATCACAGTCGGGGACAATTTAGTGACTGAACACACACGAGGGTAAGAATGAAATTTTCTACCCTGGATTCCAGTCAGTTGCTCCTCTGCTTCTCTGAATAGCTGTGAAATGTCACCTAAGCTCTCTGAGCTTTGGTTTCCTTGTTTGGAATCATGAGGATTGAAAACACTGGACTGGCCAAAAAAGTTCATTTGAGTTTTTCCATTAACATCAAATGAACTCTTTGGCCAACCAATAAGTAAACCATAAATGGATGTACTGTAACCAAAATATAATTAGCAGTATATATGTGGCTTCCCAGGTGGCTCAGCGGTAAACCATAAATGGATGTACTGCAACCAAAGCATAATTACTAGTATATTTTAACAACTCTATGTTTGGTGTCTAACCCTTATCAGCACTAGATAAGATATCAACTTGCCTTACATCTGTGTTCGTACATACACACACACTGGTGGAAATGACTCCTATCCACTGTTATACATTTTTGCAAAGCAAATAACTGTAGCTTAAAGAAAGTAGAGCCTCTTTCCATGAAGGTGGTACAAAGTATGAAGTCCTTCAGAGAATGTTAGACAACCTTTGATGGATGGTCTTCAAAAACTACCTCCAAACCCTTGTTCATTCTAAGCAGGGAAAGAACCCGGGCTACCAGTGATGTCTTCATTTCATATGATACTTGCTCTTTTGAACATACTTTCAAATCCACTTCTATAGGGGAAATTAAACACTGGGGCACTCAAGGTCATGCAGTAAGTCCGATAAGCCAACGTTTCATGATAACAGAAATAAAAGGAGAAATTCCCCCACGAAAAAGTTTCCTCTTGGACCTGGTATCTTACAGTACAAGTGAAAACTTCATAAAATCCAGAGCTCCTTTTCCTGCACAAACATTTCCAGCTCATTTTCACTGTCATTTCCAGGAACGGACAGAGAGAAAAATCCCCTCTTCAGTTAGAAGATGAGAGATTTCTAAATATACTCCTGAAACTACAGCTAGATAGAACAGATTCAACACATATTTGTATTCAAATTATGGTTTTTTTGCTATGCCTGTGTGTTCTAGCTAAACTTTTATAATTCAGTTAGGAGCTACTCTTATTAGAATAAAAGCAATTGTATTAGATACCAGTTAAGACTGACAGCACTTACTGGTTTCCTGGAAGTCCAGGACCCAGTGGGTGCAGTCAGTTTAATTATCAAGCCATCTAGGCCTAAAGCCAGGGAACCCTTTGTCAGAACTTCCATTTCCTGCCTCTGGTGGCCAGGACTGCTTTTCGCTGGACCCTTTTCCTTTTCTCTCTCTTTCTGTAATCACCAGCCGAATGCCTCGTTCATCTGCCTGTACATGTACAAAGGCCAATGACCCCTTTGGAACAAAATTTTTGTAACATAACTTTTATTACCAACAGATGAAAATCATAATCTAGCCAACATACACACATTTAGGAAAAATCAATATATTGTCATAACTGAAATATAACTAAATATCAAAGGAAGTAGAGAAGATTCTTGAGAGTCCCTTGGACTGCAAGAAGATCAAACCAGTCAATCCTAAAGGAAATCAACTGAACATTCATGGGAAAGACTGTTGCTGAAGCTGAAGCTCCAGGACTTTGGCCACCTGATTTGAGGAGCTGCTGCTGCTACTGCTAAGTCACTTCAGTTGTGTCAGACTCTGTGCGACCCCAGATGGCAGCCCACCAGGCTCTCCCGTCCCTGGGATTCTCTAGGCAAGAACATTGGAGTGGGTTGCCATTTCCTTCTGCAATGCATGAAAGTGAAAAGTGAAAGTGAAGTCGCTGAGTCATATCCGACTCTTAGCCACCCCACGGACTTCAGCCTACCAGGCTCCTCGGTCCATAAGATTTTCCAGGCAAGAGTACTGGAGTGGGGTGCCATTGCCTTCTCCATTCGAGGAGCTAACTCATTGGAAAAGACTCTAATGCTGGGAAAGACTGAAGGCAAAAGGAGAAGGGGACCACGGAGGATGAGATGGTTAGATAGCATCACTGACTCAATGGACACGAATTTGAGCAGACTCCAGGAGACAGTGGAGGACAGAGGAGCCTGGCATGCTGCAGCCCACAGAGTCTCAAAGAGTTGGACACGACTTAGCGACTGAACAACAACAAAGCTATTTATAAAATAAATGTGTGTTTTAGAATGTCCAAGCTTAGGCACAAGTATATCAGAAGACAGAATGAAGTGGTGGATATCCATGACTTATCTTGTGTGATGGGCACACAAATGCAAACTGACGTAGGTGTGACAGGTGATGTGGCTTTTCAGAATGCCAAACAATTCCTGTTAAAGTTCCTAACAAGTTAAAGAACAATCTTGCCTCAATTTACATAGTTGCATTCTCAAAAAATTCAGTTCTATCAGCTGTCCAAAAAATAAATCAGTTAGAAAAAAAACACTCGTGCAAATATGTGAAACAGAGTTAAGATCTTGACCCAGATTGCCCAGAATAGCATTTTTACTTATGTGAATGTCCAGCTGTACACTCAGCACTCAGTAGATACAGACTAGGTTTTCACTCCCAGAGAGTCATATCCATGGCAAGATGTCAAAATCCATTACTTCCACCCATTACGTTCCAGAGATGTTCCTGGTCATTAGGACGATGAGGGGAAAATGCTCCTTTAAATTTCCAAGGTTCTCTATAGGGGGCAGTGCTATCTCCACTGATGACAGTGCTGAGTAATTCTGAGTAAGTAGACTCCGTTATAAAGTATCAGGATCATTAGTAATGTAGATATTGGGGAGCGCTTGAGATCTAGACAAGTCCCCAGCTGGAGGATCACTTAGGATGCATTAGAATTAGAAGAGCTCACAGGTGGTGAAGTTGGTTGGTGATTCTGGCAAGGGTCCAGGAGAAAAGGAACAATTCAGGCCCAAACTTGTACCAATGGTAAAGAATCTGTTTGCCGATACAGGAGACACAGGAAAATCCCTAGGTCGGGAAGATGCCCTGCAGGAAGCAATGCCTACCCACTGCAGTACTCTTGCCTGGAGAATTCCATGGACAGAGGAGCCTGCCGGATTGGGAGTGAGCAATGTAGTGAAGGGTACTGTCAAAGAGGACTTCAAAATGTGGGTCCTGTGTGAGCGGGAGGACAATGATGCTCTGCCCAGGAGGAAGGAAGTTGGAGAGAGGAGGCAAATTGGAAACTGGGGCATAGAGGTCGTGGTCATGGGTATACAGTTGGAATTACTATTCATAGAAATGATAGCTAACACCACAGAACGGCTAAAATGAGAGAGAAAAGAGAAATACTTATAACAATATTTACATCTGTGTATATAATCTAAGAGGGGCTTCCCAGGTGGTGCTAGTGGTAAAGAACCCACCTGCCAATGCAGGAAATGTAAGAGACACAGGTTCAATCCCTGGGTCAGGAAGATCCCCTGGAGAAGGAAATGGCAATCCACTCCAGTCTTCTTGCCTGGAGAACCCCATGGACAGAGGAACCTGGCAGGCTACAGTCCATTAGGTTGTAAAGAGCAGGACACGACTGAACCGACTTAGCACACGCATATATGTAGGAGAGAAAAAAGAAAGATTTGGACAGGGTCAAAGACACTTTGTTCAGTTATTTAGAGATGACAGAAAGAAGAGGAGCAGGTGAAACCAGAGGAAAAGAGTAATATGAGACAAAGGGTTTTCTGAATAGTGTTACATCCAGGTGATGGGAGAGACATGCAGAGTTTCAGGGTGGATTGAGCAGTCAAAAATGATCATTGCCCCGAGATCAAGGGTATGTGGACAACTGGTGGTGGCAGATGTCATTGCTGACTCTGCAGGTGGCAGTTTAGCACGGGGGGAGGTGGGTGCTGGGAACAAGGTGCTCAGTGTCTGGGGCTTCCCAGAATACCTGGGGCTGCAAGAACATCATGGAGCAGCCAGGGGAATTCTGACTCTGGTGCTCAGTGGGCAGATGGCCCTTGATCACCTGTGGGCTTCTAGAGAAGCGACCTTTGTGAATCTGAGATCTGCTCACAGCATCGTAAGGCCATCCTCTGTGGGGCCCCAGGAGAGAGGCAAGAACCTGCTTCTCCATCACTCTCCCCCATTTCCTTAGTCTTCTGAGTGGAAGGAGAAGAAACGCACGGGAGCATGCGAAAATGGCAGGATGGGGGTGTGGGCCAGAAGAGGCACCCAAAGGAGGAGGAGTGACTTGGGCACTGGCCAGGGTGGGGTGGAAGACTCTGAGATGGGGGCAAATAGAAGGGGGGAGCAAGGGCAGCAGACTGGTCTCCGGCTGGAAGGCTGGCAGATGGAGTGTAGTAGTTCTTACTCTGGCCCTTATATCTCAGTCCGGGAAGAGATATGGTACAGGCTGAGACTGGCTGAGGTGGGGCTTGAGATGTCCCCCAAGGGCAGAGAGATAAAGCCACAGGTGTCAAACAACCCAGGAAGCACCACTTCAGTGTGACAGCATGAATTTGTTCTGAAATACACGATTTCTCCACCTGCCCTTGGCAACCCGAGAGCTGGAGCTGCCAAGTTCCTGATGTGATACTGCATCAGTCCTACCCCCTCACTCCAGCTCACCCTGCTTTATTCCCTTCCAAAGTCCTGTTCCTTGTCTGACACTCAACATATTTACTTACCTATCTGCTCAAGCTCTCCCCCAAGCACAATGTGATGTCTCTGAGGGCAGCGTCTATCTGTATCCCTGCCATCTAGGGCAACATCAAAACTTCAGGACAGGGCAAGTACACAATAAATATTTGCTGAATAAGTGAAAGGCTGAATAGACAAATAAGTAAAAAGAACATACTACGCAGCTCACAGTTTGTACCACCTGTATGGTTTGCTTTGTTCCATCTTCATGATGTGATTTGAAACATTCCTCCGCCACTGTTGTTCTTGCTGTTAGTTCTCTGGGACTGTGATTTCTTAGCTTTAAAAATGAGAGGGCACAACAATTTCTAAGGCCACTTCTGCCCTTAACGTTCTGTGATTGCATGGTCATTGGCAAGGCTGATTTAAGGAGAAATGTATTTTTAGGACCTCTTCTGGAAATCTTATCAGCCCGGCTGGGTTTGGCCTAGATTTGTTACCAGGCCGTTTGAGCCCAGGGATCTAACAGGAGCAAGGGCGTGTGTGTGTGTGTGTGTGTGTGTGTGTGTGTGTGTGTTGGTGGGGGGTGGGAAAGGATGGGGAGGGGAGAATAGAGGGGAAGGGGAGGGGTCTTTGGGGAGCTCATTGTGTTCCTGCACCAGAGTTCAGATTCAAGGGGGCTCTGTGCAGGCTCTGTACTCAGCACCCAGGAAGGAGCAGGTATTAAACACTGCAGTCCCAGGCTGCAGAAAGCACACAGATCTAGGTCTCAAGACCCCAGGGCTTTAGTTCTTCTTCTTCATGTTTTTCTCTTCCACCAGAACAGCACGTAGAGCGCTACCATGCACCAGGAACTCAGCAACACTCCCAGTCCTGTCTTCATGCTGTGTTGGTGGGAGCTGCTCTGTTCTCAGACCTCAAGGAGGGGTCTGGAACTTTCTGAATGGAAGCACTACTGGTTCCTGAAGGTTCTCAGCAAAAAAATAAATAAATAAAGACTGCTAAAAGTGGAAGTGAATTTATTTATTGGTAAGACTGGGCTCCAAGAGACCCTGGTATTTCCAGCAAGTGAAGGCCCAGTTTTTGAGCCACATGGCACTTCCCAGGTGGTGCTTGTGGTAAAGAACTTGCCTAAAAATGAAGGAGACGCTTAAGGGACACAGGTTCGATCCTTGGGTAGGGAAGATCCCCAGGAGGAGGGCATGGCTACCCACCCACTCCAGTATCCTTGCCTGGAGAATCCCATGGACAGAGGAGCCTAGCAGGTTACAGTCCATGGAGTCGCAGAGTCGGACGCGACTGACACAACTTAGCACACAGGCAGGGACCATCAACACAGGATACCCTGGGGTTAAACGCATCTCTGAAGGCAAACTAGAGACAGTAGATTTTCCTCTGCCCTGATCCCCTTAAGTAAAGGCCATTGCTAGGTACCCATTCTTCTTGATATTTGCAAGCCGGTGTTGAATCCATCCCAGGGAGGTTCTGATGGGAAGATCCTCCCAGCCCACCATCTTCTTTTCACTTCCAATCACATCCCACTAACTTCGGGGAATACAATCACAGAACCAGACACGGGAAGTATCTGGATTAGATGTTCCCAGGGTTCAAAAGGCCCAAGAAGGATGCAGAATGCTACTTATTTTTTTGAGCCCTGTGGGAAAGATCGGAGAAGGCAATGGCACCCCACTCCAGTACTCTTTCCTGGAAAATCCCATGGATGGAGGACCCTGGAAGGCTGCAGTCCATGGGGTCGCTGAGGGTCGGACACTACTGAGTGACTTCACTTTCACTTTTCACTTTCATGCATTGGAGAAGAAAATGGCAACCCACTCCAGTGTTCTTGCCTGGAGAATCTCAGGGACGGGGCATCCTGGTGGGCTGCCGTCTCTGGGGTCGCACAAAGTCGGACACGACTGAAGTGACTCAGCAGCAGTGGGAAAGATACCAGCAGGGTCAGGCATGCAGGTGATAGAATCTCATTACTATTTGACCCCCCAAAACTTTTCCCTACAGAGCACCACTTGACTTCAGCTGAAAAACCGAACCCAGGAATTCAGGATCAGGGAAAGACCAATCTATTCAAATAAGATTTTAATTTTGTTGTCATTTCACTCACCCTAGAAGTTAAAAAAAAAATCAATTTCCTGCCATACTTTTTAAAGTAGCCATTGATAAGGCATGACTCAAGTCCCAAGTACAAAGCAGGTGACAAAAGATGGTGGGAATCAACAGTTCCCCTTATCTTTCAGGAAATGGAGCTAACTGCTGGAATCGAAATGGACAACAAATACTTTACTACGCTTACAACTTGGGGTTCTGAGTAATAAAAAAAAAAAAAGACGAATCTGGCAACCAAAGGGATATTCTATAAAAACGTCCGACACACTGAGGCCAGGCATTATCACGGGTGACAACTGCTGATTGCTGGAGGGAGGTGGCATCGGCTCACGACTTGTTAACCCCCTCCTTCCTCCTTTTGCTGCGCTCTGCCCAGACAGGGCACTCCTTGGAGGCTAATCACCACCGTGGTGCTGCTTCCCTGCTGCCGCCAGTTGTCATTATTTCTAAGCAACGTCACCCTGTGCTGTGTCACCATGGCAACAGCGGGCCACCACTCGGAGGAGTGCCACAGGGAAACGCGGAGAGGAAAAAAACGGGTCACGTGCCGAACCGGTCCCAGTCACGGGCAACTTCTGGGGTGGCAAACGTGCTTCTTCCCATTTTATGGAAGGGGAGACTGAGGAACGGACAAAGACTCTCCTGCCTTCCGGGGAATGGAGGAGCAAACCACCAAACCTTAGGACCACACCTTGTCAGGCTCTGTGCTCCCTCGTTGACGTGGCGGTCGCTCAGTCATTCGACAAACGAGCAAGCAAACACCAGACAGGGTGGGTGCTTTGGTATTTTGTAGGTAAACCAAGAACTCCTTAGGCATCTGTTTCAATGTATGAACACTAAACACTGGTCTCTTAACTACATGTTTTGCACGTTATTTTCCAGACATACAATTTTTATTTAAATGTCTAAGTAGTTTTGCTTTCCCAGGTCTACCCAACCTGTGGACTTGCCTCAGCTCCTCAGTTCTTCTCTGCCCATGGCATTTCTTTCCAAAACAGATCCATTTTCCTTTAGGTGTTTTTTTAAGAGGTGTACTGCTGAGTCGGAAAATTAATAACCTGGTATAACCTGTGATACCACCCTCACGACAAGCTCTCGAGTTACCTGTTCATTATTTTTCAAAACGATTTTATCACCTGCGTTCCCATGTGCAAGCTTCAACTGCTCTTCTAACGCTGGTTATTCCTGAAACCAGTTTGACCTCCTTCTCAAACAGAAACAATGGTTTTGAATCAAACCAAACGTGACAAGATAAAATAAGAGAGAGGAAAAAAAAAGGTGGAGTCTGAATAACACCTTCTCTGATATGCAGATCATTCTATGACTACCCACTTAACAGTCTTAGTCTTTGCCTATTCCAGTGCCCAAAATCTTTTTTTTTTTTTTTGGTCATTAACACTATGTATAAAAAAGCAACTTCACCACAAAGTAAAGCTTTTACAATTAAAATATTATTTTCCTAATGCAGTCTCTAACAGAGATGAAATTGGAAATAATTTTTATGATGACAATAAAACTTTATGTGTAGAAGTAAATGGGTAAATGGGGTTTTGCTTATTGCAATGGGTCTTCCTGGCAGCAATCAGAATGTCTTTCTCAGGACTGTACATCAGTGTGCATCTAAGGGAGACACGGATGGTTCACCCAAATCCATGATACTGAGAGTCAAAGACACTGCAGCTTACACAACCACGTGTCCTTGGGCCAGCCTTTAAAATGCAGACTTCCTTTGCCCCATTCCTTTGTTGCCAAGACTCTACCGATCAGCTGTCCATGAAAGCATTTGGAAAACTTAAAAGCAGCGCACCAGTGTGAGGATTTCATTCGCAGGGTCCTTCCTGAGCGATGGTGGGAAGGTGGCCACTGATGCTGGAAACTTCAGTGAAGGCCAGTGGCAATCCTGCAGCCCTGGCCAGAGACAACCCTGTCTGCACCGCTTTTCCCAGGAAGAATGACTCAGCAGCAGCAAACATTTATTAAGCCTGGCTCCACGCTATTCCCTGGGCCTGGCACTATAACTCCTCGTCAGCTCTGCTAACAGCTATTCCCAGGTCTCATCTAGCTTCCCAAATGGTAGTTCCGGTGTGTCCAAAGAAAGCTGATAAAAAGATCCCTGTCCCCAGGCCAGCAGTTTTAAGGGTTGCCTCTCACTTGTCTTGCTGCTGCTGCTGCTATTGCTAAGTTGATCCAGTTCTGTCTGACTCTTTGCAACCCCATGGACTGCATGTAGCCCATCAGACTCCTCAGTCCATGCAATTCTCGAGGCAAGAATACTGGAGTGGGTTGCCATGCCCTGCTCCAAGGGATCTTCCCGATCCAGGAATCGAACCTGCATCTCCTGCGGCTCCTGCATTGGCAGGCAGCTTCTTTACCACTAGTACCACCTGGGAAGCCCTCTTACTTAAGTGGATGCTTTAGGTTACCCAAAGGTGACTTTCAGAAAGAGAAGCACTGCTTACCATGTGTCAGAAAGAAAATGGAGTGTTTGAATGCACAAGTCCCTGGGTAGACTATGGACCCACTATGGATAATTAGCTCAGCTCTTCTCATTACCCACCCAAAACACAGCTAGTTCATCAGATTCCAGGCAGTTTCTAGAAGGAAAGGGCAACCAGCATTTCTTTTTCCAAAGTGGAAAAGTATAAAGAGTCTCTGAAATGTACTTGCCTGCCCTTTGGGAGTAGCCTAATTGCCTTATTGTCAGAAAATGGGTAGGGCTGGGAGTCAGAAGAGCTTTTGCACAGTGACATGTGAGCCAGGAGATTTGGGGGTGAGTTTACTCAGTCATAAAAAAACGACCAAGCAGTGGTTTTCAAACTATGAGCAGCTACGAGGTCAAAGGTAAACATGTAGTGTAGTTTATGGAAACATCGGTTTTACTTTAAAAGTTTGGGGGTAAAAGGGGTGAGTCATTTAAAGTTATTTTTTAATATTAGAACATATAGGCTTCCCTGGTGGCTCAGATGGTAAAGAATCTGCCTGCAATGAAGGAGACTCGGGTTCAATCCCCCTGGAGAAGGGGGGCTATTAACTGTGCCCCCCTTCAACCCATATCAACTATGGCTATCAACTCCAGTATTCTTGCCTGGAAAATCTGACGGACAGAGGAGCCTGGTGGGCTACAGGCAATGGGGTTGCAAAGAGTTGACACGACTGAGCAACTAACACACATACACAGAGAAGACAAGATTTAGAAGACTTCAAATAAATAAGGAGACCTGTTCCATCAGTCCCTCTAAGCCTCAGGAGACCAACTCCTCTCTCCTCTGCTATCATGATGCCTCAATGGAAAAACTTGAGAAATACTGAAGGACAGGGTCTCCTGGGCTGCTGCTTCTACTTTTAACATCTAGGGATTGTGTTTCTTGCCTAGTAGTGAGAGGAATCTTTAGGGACCTGCGATTCAGTGGGGTTTTGTTTGTTAACTGCAGCAGGAACACAAAGTTCATTGCAGCGAAAGATTTCATCTGAATCACTAACCCTCCTCAAAGAAAATAAAGCTTTTCCAGGTCATTCACTTGCCTAAAATGATCATGGGGGTGTACTCTGGACTTGGTGTTACCTCTGGGGCTGGGCAATCTAATGTACCAATTAGTCTACTATAAAATCAGAGCTGGTCAAAAGCACTTGGACTGTTCATGAAGCGGTGTCCATTGCGTTTCAGCTGTAATTTGCTCACTTGGACAAGAGATAATCTTGTTTTAAGAAATCGATCAAATCAACTATTTTTCTTAGGAATTTACAATCTAACTATGGATAATATGGTAATGAAAGGCCTTCCCTGGTGGCTCAGAGGTTAAAGCATCTGCCTGCAATGCGGGAGACCTGGGTTCGATCCCTGGGTCGGGAAGATCCCCTGGAGAAGGAAATGGCAACCCACTCCAGTGTTCTTGCCTGGAGAATGCCAGGGATGGGAGAGCCTGGTGGGCTGCCGTCTATGGGGTAGCACAGAGTCGGACACGACTGCAGTGACTTACCTTACCTTCCAATCATAATGTAACAAAAAGTCCATCATGCTTCAAAAATTGGAATTTTTTTTCAGATTTCTAGGTGTGAATTGTGATTTATTTTTCAAAGGGAAATCACAAATGTCAACAAATTTGGAAATGATTCAGTGTTACAATATTTTAATCTAGATATCTAAATGCTTCTTACTCAGCAACATTTATCAACCAAAATTCTATATGTTTGAAAAAATTATATTGGAAAACCCTTAAGGAAAAAATACTGCATTTTTCTAGAATGTAAACTTCTAAAAAAAAACTATCAGATAATTTGTAAAAAGAAAATTTTTGTCCATCATTATTCCTTAAAGGGAGGATTAGCTTAAGGATTTTTTCTAATGAGAGTGAAAACTAGTAAACTTGGAATACATTTAATTCCCTTGGCAACAAGTGAACAAGATCCACAAGTGATTGTAGCTTTTATTCATGTGTCAGAGGTGTTTCTATCTCAAAAACATGAAGTTTTAACTCATAAGGAACTTTTTAGAATATAATGTGAACTTAATATCTATATATGTTTCTACTTGAAACATGATTAAACATCATTTAATCAAGTCATGAACTTCTGAGGGTACACTACTATGAACAAACTATATAGCCCGAATAAGTCTAAGCTGAGATTCCCTATGGTTGGGATGAGTAGTTTTCATTTTGTTGTTTTAATTACAAGATTCTATAAATATCTGTTGAGTAGATAAAATGGATAGATGGATAAATGGGACAAAATAAGAAAAAATGATTCTCTTTATTTTAAATGTATATATCAGTTATATTTTCTATAAAGGAAACTTTTGTGCAGTCTAAATGTACTAACCTGAACTGTGTTTTTAATACATCAAAACTAATATTTATGAGATGTGTAAGGGTCTGAACTTTCAGTTAGCAAGATGAAATATCTACTGCTGGTTGCATTATTAGTTGAAAATTCTCTGGGGAAGCCTGCATTCATAGCAGGATATAAAATAGAGAGAAACATCTGTCACTAACTATTTGCTTTTGAGAAGTTTCAGAAGATCAGCTGTTCAAAATTTTCAAACAGTCAGGAAACAGGGCAGCCAATACCTTAATATATAACAGGAATATATGGCATAACTATCGGAAAAGAAGAGAAAATGTTATCATTATCTTCAGATGATATGATTATATACCTAGAAAATCCAAGAGAATGAAATTTAATTCTCACTAGGAAAAAGTGAGTTCTGTTGAGCTCCCAGAAATGAGATAACTAAATAGAGTTAAATGGAACCAATAGTCTTCTGTTCTCCAGCACAGCAATAATCATGTAGAATACGAAAAAGAAAAATATACCATTTATAATAGCTGCATAAAACAAATGGGAATAATGCCAACTGAAAATGTTTTAGACAGATATAAAAATTAACAAACTATCTGGAGATATAAAGTAATAAGTGAATAAAATTGAGAGATTTTTAGATTAGTATTCTTATCATTTAAGAATATTAGATCTTACAAAATTATAGATTCAACATGATTTTAATAAAATATTAAAAGGATTTTTTGTTGCTGGAAGAGGTTATTATGATTATGGGAAAGAACTTAAAAATGATTTTGAAATTTATCTGAAAGAGACATAGATGAGGACAGAAAAGAAATTTCTGAAAAAGAATCACAGTATATGGAATTGGCCCTAGTAGATGGATACATATGCTATTAATCTAAAATAATCAAAACAGGTTGTTACTAATAAATGAATAGATAGCTAATCAATGAAACTGACTATAAGTGTCTTGAGAGAGACCCCAGTTCACCAAGAACTCAGGATCCAAGATAAGTACTGCATATGGGAAAAGATGCCTTATTCATATTGAAAAAGGTTTAGAAAAATTGAAAAGAAAAAATTATTTTGTAAACTCATACCGTTCCTCAAAATAAATTCTATGCTGATTTGATTTAAAAAGATAATCCACAAAATGGCAAAAGAAAATACAGGTGACTCATTCAGCAATAACAGGCAGGCATGTCTTTGGAAGAATTAAAAAAACAATGCATACAAAGAAAACAAAAAAGAACAACAAAAAGCCCGATCCTTTATGGTTTCAATCGGTGGTGACGCGAAGCTTCTGGTTCAGTGTCAGCTTGAGTGCAAGTAGCTATCTAACTTCCCCCACAAAATCCCTAGTAAAATAACTAAAAGTTGATTTAAGAAATGGGGAAAAAGAAAACTTTCAGCAAGGTTAGAAACAAGGAAAGTATATCAGACACATGTTTTGAAGTCTGTGCTACTACTATACTGAAAACCCCCAGCTTTTGCCCAGGAGTTACATTAAACCAGAAAACAACAGGTCACTGATCAGACTCCCTTGTGCCACAGAAACAGCAATAGCAGTAAGGCTTGGCCAGGTTAGATACTTTGCACACAGGCTGAGTACACGGAAAAGCTGGGTAGACAGAAGTAACCCCCATAACAAGACATTGAGCAGAGGCGACATATCCCTACCAGGCACCCTCTGAGCAGAACCCCCTCCACCCTGTACCGAAGCTGTACCACCATGGAACTCCATCAAATTGACACCAAGGAATCTTTTACTTCATGTTTGAGGTGAGACGCTATCTACAGTCAGGTGGCAAGTGACGAGTCATAAACACAGACTTCTCTGCCCTGGTTGAATAAAAAGAAACAAGCCTGAGCAGACTTCATTCAAGATGAATAGATGAATTTAAAATTTAAAAAAAGCAAGCAAAAAACTAGACTTGTAAGGAAGATTCAATATGAGACCAATGGAAAGATTTTGTAAACTAAAACGAAGATCAAGATGGAACGCTCAAGGTTTATCATAAAAAAGTGGGAAACATTAAGATACCATCTTGCTTTGTGTTTTCAGTAAAGTTGAGTAACATTCATGCTTTCTTCATGGACACATGAACTAAAAAAGGAAAGATGAGAAAAAAAGACAACAGACTGAACTTAAAAGGGACTGAGAGCGATCCAGAAATAAAAATAGTAGTTGGTTGACGTAAGAAAGGAATCTGAGTAAACCAACATTTCAATAGCAGATTAAAAAAAACAACAACAACTTAATTTTATGCACTGAAGAGCACTGTCAGTGTACAAAATGGAATCAATGAGGTGGAGAATACACCGAACATATTCATGCAACATATTGAAAGAGGAAAAAGAGGAAAATGATCAGAAAGCTAGTGACAGCTATGGAGGTGAGAAAACAAAGATCCAACCTAAGAACTATTAATGCCTTAGAGATGGAGAGAGAGAGGAGAAAGAAACGAAATAGGAGCAATACTTAAAAGGTACAGCTAACAAAGTCCTGGGAAGTTCAGAAAGGAACTGAGAAAGAAGATCCAAAGAAAACTTGGTGCTCGAGGCAAATTAACAAAAAGCCTGTGAATATCCTAGCAATTATGGAGACAAAGGGAGATTTCTAAAATTATTAGCCTTTCTGCCCCTCACCAAAAGAGTTAGCTACAAATGAACTCATTGGCTTCAGACTTCTCTTGGGCAGTACAAAACACTAATAAAAGTCAATAGAAATATCTCTACTGAATTTTGAGTGAAAAATGTATTACTCCAAATAAATACACTCAATCATATTCTATTTCCTACCAGAAAGTGAAAAATATTCTCAAATATGTACTGGATCAAAAACTACAGCAGTTCCCAGAAATACCACTAGAGCTAGATTCTGAAGGGAAAAAATTACGCATCGGGATTAAATATTTATGTATTAGGAGGTTAATCACAGCATGATTTATGAGAACAAACAATTAGTTTGCTTAAACAACGCAAATGTTAAGTGACAGGAAATGCTAAATAAATGATGGTATCTTCATATCGTCGGACATTAATCAGCTCTTAATAACCATGTTTTCTAACCATGTAGACTATCAGATCCAAACACTTCTTGTGTGATATAAATATTTTATATTTTTTCTTTAGGAAGCAAATGTTCTATACCAGAAAACAAAACAAAAAATATTGTAAGACAAAAATTCTAAAAATGCCCATTGGGCTTTTATTCTTGCACACATGTCACTTCCTGAACAATAGGTCAGATGTTACAAAAATCTGGGGACAATCATGTATAAGCTGCAAGTACACTTCCCAGCCTGAATAGCCTCAAATGCAAGAAAGTAGCAAGATAGGGAAACTAGTCTTTTGCTAAATCTGGACATACTTTCACGATTGTCAACTTTGCCCAGTTAGATGAGATAATAAGCATATCATATGTCATAGACTGTTGTCCAAGTTGATCAGTAGAAATTATAATAATCAGTGTTACTGAAAAATAAGTCACAAGGTAAAATACAGTTTAGTATTTCAACAACCTGATGTTAATGTGAATAATTCAAACTCACTGTGAGTGGGTGGTGGTAGAGGGGCTGGCCAACTTTTAAGAAAAGAGATTAAACGAAAGAATGAACAGAGTGACAATGGCTTGCAAATTGCAGCTTTCCAATAATAGTAAAATTTGCATAGCACTTTTCATAGAACTTGGGAATAAAAATGTTACATTATAACTGCTGGTTATTACTTCTAATAATAAGACATAACTAATGGAAGCACCAAATGAGACAGTTTAAGCATGACATTCAGGCTATGGCTACACTGTCTTATCACCTCCTTTGATTAAATAGGATTTTAGATAAAAAGAGGGGTTTCTAAGGGAAAAAAAGGCATCTGAATTTTACGTTTCTTAATAGCAGTAGGGAACGTAAGGATTGTTTTTGTTTCAAATGGCTAAAGATGTTGGGCTATGGTTTGGTCTCTTTGGGGACTTGGAGCATGTATTTTAGAAGGATTGCTGGCTAAGGTTTGGAATGAAGCCTAAGTCTGCGGTATCAGGGACCCATAATCACTGTCTCATGCTTTAATCAACTAAGCTATTCAATCAAGTACAAGAGCGTCAAACATGACTATCAAGTATTATGAAGAGTAAATTATTATGCAAAGAATAAAGAATTACACGTTAAATCCAGGAGTAATAAATATGGGAAGAAATATTTGCCAAGAAACATTGTTTCCAATGCGACATAAAAACATTAAACCTAGAATGAGACTGTCTGATGATAGAATATTTTAGGTTGAGAAAGTGTGAAGGATTTGCTATATATGTTTTGATTGAAACTAAATGTGTTCTAGGTATGCATCCACCTAGGTTTGGGGGATAAAAGTTACAGGCAAAGCAATCAGTCAGCAGATCCAAAATATTAAACTGCTTATCAACTATTTAAAACAAAAATAATGCCACTAAATCAAAATGTGACTAAAATATAGGGGGGCATTGTTAATTGCTTTTTAAAGCTATCTGACTTTATGAATGAATCTAAAGAAACATCTCGAGTTCTAAACATCTTTCACATAAGCAACACCACTGCCTCATCAAAATCCATGATACTTTATATTTGAATTCACAGATGCGTATCCTAAAATGTATCATTAACTTCAACTGATCAACAAGAGAAACAGACACGAGAGAAATGATGCCTTCCTTAAGAGCGCTGAGAACCATAGTCACGTTCTTCTAGAATGAAAAGCTAGAGGTTTTCTGTCCTAGACCTTAGAAAGAATCTCTTTTTCTGGTCCCTCTTTCAAAAGACAATCCAATCAAAAGACAATTTGGAATTTTAAAAATCAGGGCAGCAAACTATTTTAAAGGAAAACAAATAGCGTGTTCTCTGAGGGCTTCTGTATTAACATATAGCCAGGATTCAGGTTCCTGTTCCTCCTAATATTGCTGAACATAAAAAACAGAATAAAGCAGACAGCAGTTTTTAATGAATCATCTTTTTAAAAAAGACGTGGTAGGCAATCTTAAAGCTCTCTTCATGTCTTAGTGAAAAGCCTCAATACAATTATTTTCATTAATTATCATCAGCTGTCATTTACATAGAATTTTATGCAGTGAATAAAGTGCTTCCAGCATGCACTATCTCATTAAATTTCAGACGTGGACAATAGGTACTCAAAGGGTTGGTTTGGAGACTGTCAGCCTGCACAAAAAGGAAAATTTCCAATTACGACTTTCATTATTTAGGCTACTCAACACTGTCTTCCCCAGATTATCAAATATCAGTCTCACTGTGACCCCATAAGTATTCGGATTCACGACTGCCCCCGTGCTATTTACAGAACAGCAATAAGTATATTAAGAAAATCTACTGGCTTTGCGATAAAGCTGACTGTAACCAGCTCATAAAGCTGGTATCTGTGTCCTTCAGCAGGAAGGAAAAAATCCCGTCTGGGGGAGAGCCTGTCCTGTGGTGTGGTTCAGTACAATAGCTCTCTTTTTCTTTACAGGGTCAAAAATTCAGCAAAAGAAATTAATAAAAAGCCTTCTCAGATTAAAAAAAAAAAAAAAATCTCTCTACCGCCAACCCCAGTGCCCCCTCCCACCAGAAGATAGAGACAGAGAATTTTAGAAACAGGAGTTTATTCACAGTGCTTAACTCAAAGCAGACTTCCCCTGGATTAGAAGTGCAATTTACATACTGTATAAAATGTCAGGATGATATTCTGGCTCCTTATACACACTGCTGATTTTATTGTATACTTTACAGTCTTTTCCTCCCATAAAAATTTCCCCTTTCGAGGTTTAGATCATTTTCTAACGTAAAGAGTAGGCATTCACATTTTTCTTTTTGAAATAATGAGGAAAAGTGGTTCGCCATAAACATTTGAAGTTCAACAGGCATTGGCCCATGAATATATATGTATATATATGAATATGTGTATGTGTAGGCAGATAAAGAGAAATAATAGTAACCAACATTGATTGAGGGCTCTCAAAATGCTAAAGCTCTAAAATTCTTATTAGTCAATGCCTGAAATATCCCAACTGTTTCAAAGTTGGGATGAGTGGTTATGTTTAAACTTTGAACTCCAAACAGAAATTTCAGCCAATTTTAGAGGCTGGTTGCAATTTAAGCTCCATATTGAACTAACAGTCTAAATGCTCTAAATCTCACTTTTTTTTTTTTAATCTGTAAAATGAGGCAGTATTATACCTGTCTCTCAGGGCACATTAAATTAGAAAAAAAAATTAATGTTTTGAAAGTAATTGTCAAAGTGCCTAGAACATAGCAAGACCTTTAAAAGAGTTAGTTCCCTTCTTCTGCTCTATTCATTATCTGTTATTTAACCTAGAAATCAAAGAAAATTGTGCTGCTCTGTGGACCTGGCCCTGAATTCCTGATTTGTTTTAGTGGAGGGACATAAGCTCTTGTTCACTTACTTTCAAAAACAGAGAGAGAAATGACTACAAATTAAACTACAGCAAAACATCAGAATCCCATCTCAAAAGGCTCTTTCCTGTGTTAACAGCCTCCAACCCACCCCCCACCCTGGCTCACATAATATCACTTTCAGGAGATAGGAGAGAAAAGGAGAGTTGTAAAATCATTTTGTTTCCTCAAGCTTAGAGAAAATAAAAGTGCATTTTCTATAGCTACCTTTAGTCAAGGCAACTTAATTTTTCCCTTAGGGTTTGAGTGAGTTCGGATGGGTCCATGGATACCACCCTTGTAGAAAGAACTTTCAAGTGCTGGATTTTGGAGACACCCAGAAATTTAGTGTTACCTGCGGCATGCAAGTTACGATCTTCTTGCGGTCTAATCCAGAGAGGACTTTTGTGAGGATTCCAACTTTGCAACACCTTGGAAGGGCCTGTGCCAGACTACCAAATGCATGTCACTCAGGTCTCCCCTCTCCACCTTTCTCGTTCATGGCAGGCATGACCAATTGATCCCAGTGCTTTTCCCTCTGTGAGTCTACACTTGGCACTCGAAAATTTCTCAAAACAAGTTTCCAGGCAGGCAGCCACCACCGACAGATCAGAGTTCCCTTGTGAGCTGAAGCCACCCCCAGACTAGGCTAAAGGTTACCTTTGAACTACTTGTGAAAAACAAGGGCAGAGGGTGCGTGCTTGCTGAATAAATGAACTGTCCTCATGTAATTCTAATGGGAATATTTACCCTACTTGTAAGCACATACGTCTCAGGCATTTCATTACCATTCATTTATTCATTTAGATATAAATACCCGGAATACTACTTATAAATCACTCTTATCTCTTCATTAATAAGCGCTTCTTAAGAGTCATTATGAGATAAAATAGTCTTGGCCGGTTCACATTGCCGTATGTCGTTATAATTAAGAAAAGTGTACATCTTTATGAGTAGTCTATAATTCGGGCTCTTCAGTAATTAGATTGAAATGAAGTTTTATTATGTTTCAATTTCAAGTAGTGGATAAATGGAAGCCTACCTGGGGTGCCTGTCACCCAGATAAGCTTCTGTTTTTATGGGCAGTGCAAAGATGTACCGAGAGCTGATTCCTTCAAAACAAGCACTGCAAAACAAATGTCTGATTCTTTGGCCAGTGTGCATTAGTGGCAAAACAAACAGGCCATTATATCTGTGGCAAAGAATGAGATTGCAAAGTCAGTGAGGAACAAGGCACATTATCAGCTGGTCTACATTGTAAAACAAAGGCACAAAAGCGCTGTTAATACACGAAAAAGCCAAAGTTTCACGGTTCTCAGTGAACTTCAATGGCTGGTGGGATCAACCTGAATTTAAGTTGACTTGTCTCTGTTTAGTTTCCATATTTTCCTTACCAGACGGCATGTCTCCCTTTCTGATCAGGATCTACTCAGCAGTATTCCTGGGTACTGGCCTCTTTTTCTCTCTGTCTCTCTCAATTTGTTGCTCTTAAAATGATAGCCTGTGTTTATGCAGGATTAAAAAAAAAAAATTCAGCCTGTTTGAAACACGAGTAAACTTAAATTTGCTGCATCTATTTTCACGAGTGCAGTTTTTCTTGGGGCATGTGGTAATATTTTAAAGAAAGCAAATGCAACTAAAGGATCGCTTTGGAATTTTACAAGCATTTCTAGGACCTAACCCTGTAATGCTAAGGCCTTTAAACTATGAGGAATTTTGAAACCACCATTATCCAATGTCATGTGAGACGAACTGTGTTTTTTTGATTTTGTCACTTTTGGCCAGCTGGGAGGGCAGCAGACAGTCCACATCACGGTGGAGCAGAAGGGTGCAGTTTCTTTCCCTGCATTTTTGATGGTGTGTGGAGAACAAGCAGGCATCTGTAGAGAAGCTTCACTTCGACTCTTTACCCTGCTGCTTCTGACGAATGATAACAAAATAAGATCTAGGCTGCAGGACAAAAATTTCCCTAAATATTTAGCCCTATCCATGCTGAATAAAATAGCCTTATTTCGGTGCATCCGTATTACACTATTTGCTGGCAAAATAACTCTTTAATTCATGTGTTTTTCCCTTGAAAGGTAGGAGGAAAGAGGCAAAATGAAACAAAAACCTAACTGCTTATTAGTTTTAGTTTATAGATGAGCCTTGATAAGCCTCAGAAGCCACTAATTAGAAGGAGCTCACTAATGAGGAGCTGGTGACAGCCTTCTCCCCCTTCTTCGCTGGCTGTCATTCGACGCTCCCTACAAGGCCCCCATTCAAATGTCTCTTCTTGGAAAGTCCTTCCCGGCCCTGTTCCCCAACCCCCACTGCCCCAGAAAGGCACTCTTCCTGCCACTGTGCTCCACCTACTTGAGTCGTCATGTCCTTGATGCTGACCTTGCTGATGTTGAGTCTGGTTAGAACAGGAGCTAACTGAGCCCAGGCTAACTAACACCTCTTTCTAGCTCAGCACCCAGAACTGCATCTGGGTACTTACCTGGGGTCTGCTGACTGATGGACTGACCAAAGAAATAAAGGACCCAAGGGATAAAGAGCAATTGCTAAGGAAATTTAAGGGCCTTAATTTTCCATTCTCTACAGTGAACTGGAAATCCTTCTGCCTAAGGTGCAGTGAAACCTGATGTGTTCAAGGAGCACTGGCCTGTGATCCACTTTCTCTCCAACATCCACTGTCCACACCTGCTTCCTGGCCGTGGCTGCAAACAGTCGCATGGGGGGAGATGGAGGAGAGGATACCTGAGCTTGTGCTAAAGCTATGGAGGCCAATGGCGACCCCTCCATAGGAGCACATCCTCTCAGCCAGGGGGAGGGGGACGGGCCGTGCACTGGGCATGGAGCCCTGCTGAAGTCTTCTGTCATTTCTCCTTCCACCAGCACCCCTTTCAGAGGATGACTGCGTAATACATGCCACTTACAGCAGCATCTCACAGACTCAAGCTGGACTGTACTCAAACTGTCAATCAAATAACACAAAGGTGAAAAAAAAAAAAAAGTCCTGCTCATTCCATGCCTTTTTAACAGCTCTTAGGTGCCCCACTTCACCCCTACTTCAGGGTCTCCAGGGACCAGGGAAATTCCTATTTCTTATTGTTTACTGGAAGGAATGATCCTCTTCTAAACACTGAAGTCCTTGAGTACTGGAAATGTCATATATACATCTATGTTCCCCATGGGGCCCAGGACAAGCACCAGGCAAGACCAAGCTGTATCCTGCGAAATCAAAAGCTCATGGTCAGGACTGTAGTTTAGATGGATGAGAGCAGGCTGCAAGACTGCTGATGCTACTATTGTCTAACAGAGGGGCCTGAACTGATCATGGGACCTCATCCCAGTTGGTCTGATCCACCCCAGGGAGCCAACAACGGCCTTGTGGAGAGGAAGTGGCCCTGCAGGGCACAGGCTAGGTCTCAGATGGCTGATGGACCCTGAAGAATGAATGAGCTTTACCCATTTGCCTGCTCCCTAGTTTTTCTTATCTCCAAACACCCAAGAGCATCATGAGAAGCATAAGAAAATACCATCTGGGTTTCCAAGGATACGTTTTGTAATTGAAAGTCCTACCCATTTTTCACTGCGGCCAGCCCTGGGTTGAGAAAGACACCTTCTCCGGGGTGTGGGAACACACGTCTTTCCTTGCAGCTTCAGGAGGCATCGGAAGTGTCCTGAATCAGGCAATTTCCTTCCTGTGGAGCCCCATGTGTGCACACAATGAGAGCTCATTTCCTCCTATTGGCTTTTGTTTGAACCGTTTCCTTTGATATGGGATGTCTTCCGCTCTCCTTCGAAGTTATCTACATCCAGGCATCCTTCTCAACCCAGGGCCCCTCCAATTGGAGTCAGGCCCAGTCGGTCTAACTCTTGATGGCTTTTCCCTCTCTCCTGCCACAGATTAAGCACTAAGTGCCTGGGCCCCTTAATCCAAACAGAGTTATAGTCAGACTCTGCATTGTGTGCACGCGTGTGTGTTCAAGATGTGTATGCATGTGTGTGTCTTAACACCTCAGTGCGACTGCCGGCTATCAATCATCTTTGTTTTGCTTGCTTTCTGAAGCATCTGCGGACAGGCACACAGTTGGCTTTTAATCAGTATGTTCTAAGTAGAGAGAATGAGCCTCTTGAAAATGATTCACAAGGAATTGGAAGATTTGTAGATATCCTGAGCTGAAACTGAGACTTTCTATCCCAGAGTATCATCAATTTCTCTCTGCATTCCACCCCCACCTTTTAAATTTCTTTTTCACTTTTCTGTTATTGCTCCCTGTGTATAGATCAAATGGACTCAGCTCCACACTTCTTTCCTCCTGTCTGTGTGTGACCCAGATCTCATGACCTGGAGCGCCAGTAAGCACCTAACTTGTGAAAATACTTCTGCTGTTGATGGCTTCTCAGTGGGAAAAAAACGGACATGTGACACTGAGCCTTCCAACACAGGCAACTGGGTCACTACATCCAGGAAGGAAGGAGCGTGTGGTTGCAGGAAACACCTTGGAGAAATCTTTGCTTATTTATTCTCTAAGCAACAAAGGACCATCCTTTCCTCAGGGACCAGAGGACCAGAATGGACTGGCAGCTGTTGGGAGTATATCAGGGTCTCAGAGGAAATTCATTTGCTCATTCATTCATTCATTCCAAAAGTATAAGTTCAGGAGTTTGGTCCCCATGTGAGCCAGTTACCTTCTGTCTGAATGACCTAACAGCAGCCTGAGTGGGGACAGAATCACTTTTATCTTTGTTGAAACATCTCAAGGCACAGGCGATCAGGCAGCTGGGCTAACAGCTCCACTTTCATACATACATGGTATAAAAGTTCTCGAAAGTGGCCCAGTCCTCCTGTTTTCAAAGCAAAAACATTCCTTTAGTCCACAGTAACATGCTCCAGTGTCTTACCATCCCTATCAAACATAAGTCTTCCCCAAAAGTCTGGTATAGTATTATTCTGTAGAATATAAAGCCTTCTTGCATTTTGCTGAGAAAACAGTGAACTCTTGGTGAGTGATAGCAAGACTTGGAGAAACTGCAGAAAGAGTCATGGTGAAGCCCTCCTCTTTCCGGAATTGTATAGAGGGTCTGTAGCATTCAGTAGGGATTAGTCCCCACCAGCTTCACGTTCACCAAGAGAAATATACACAAATATTCTGCACTGAGTGTTTATTCTGTGCAGTAGAGAATAAACCCAGTTCTCTATGTGCGTAATCTATAACGTTACCCATCACCCCGAGAAGCGGAAATGACTACCCTCATTTCAAAGATGAGAAAACAGATTCAAACATATTTTTTAATTTGCCTGAAGTTGTCCATTTAGTCTGTGGTGTAGCCAGAATATGAACACAGGGCTTGAATTCTCTCTTAACCTCTGGGCAAGGAGGTCTCTTTCTCATTTGTGTACAAATCACTCTGTGGTCTTGCAATAAATGCTGATTCCTGAGTCCCAACTCATGTCCCAAGTTGGAATCTGAGAGGCTGAGGCCTAGGAATCTGTCATCTGTTCCTTTAACAAGCTTCCCAAGAGTCTGTGCAGCCAGTGAAACCAGCATTTGGAGTAACCGGTGAGGGATTTTGAGATGCGCTTGGAAAGAACAACCTCTTTCTTCATGGACAGAGTTGGGTGGGGCAGTCCATGTGGTTACAGAAATATGACCTTGTCCCAATGGCTACAAGAGCTCATTCTGGCCTGGACTGTGGCCATGTTTATCTTTGACTTAGTTTTCAAGTGGCCCTCAAGGGCGAATAAATAGGCCAATCCATTTTGTGAGATGTGCTGTACATTCTGTGCAGCTGAATGTAATCAGAAGGCTCTGTCCTACAGCAATTAAGCAACTGAGACTTATTTTAAAAGTTAGGGCGCTCCAGATAACTCCCTGGTTGATGCATCTCACCCTTGGTCTCTCTCTGTTGCCTTCATCAGCGACACCTCTTCTCTGATGTTTAAATGAAAAAAAAAAAAGAGCTCTGACTGAAGGGGTCAAGGTTTAGCTGGCCCCTCTTCAGTACTAAAAGACAATGTCATACAAATGTGCACAATCTCTGGTTGGTGGGGGGAGAGATGAATTCTCTTTGTGTCTGTGATAGAAACTTCTGAGTATATTTGGGTGGATGATGGGCTATGCGTTTCTGTAAGTACAACTCGTGGTTAATAATCATCTCTAGAAAGGCCTGTCTCAGTTATAAAATATTTCACTGAATCGTGTCCCACAAACATTTATTGAACACCTACTTCTTACCAGACAGGGGTTTTAACTGCATGGAGGTTGCTCAAATAGGGAGGCTTTAAAAATACTCCACATGTGAACATCTCTACTGACAGACTGTGATCTTGAAAAAGAGTTCTAGGCCCATGAATTATCTATTTGCTGAACCCAGTGAGATAAAGGGAACAGCTAGGAAGAACAAGTAAATAACAAAGGAACAACAAATAACATCGGCAGGGCACTTTAGAAAGCAGTGGCGGCCACTGTATTTTAGTTAAGCCTTCAATGATGCAAGGCTCATCTTTAATTAATAATTGAGGATCAATGCAGTGTGTTGGCATCACCCCATAATGGCTGCCTTGAATAGAGAAAGCTTCATTTCAAGGCAAAGATCTCTCAGAGTCTCCCTGGAGAAGCATTTAAACCTCAGCTTATACCTACCTTCCTTCAAACATATCTGATGATTTCCCCCTTTTCTGTTACAGCAGGATCAGACCTGTTTCTACACGTTTTCAAACACGATTACTCCCTGGTGGTCTCAGCCTGTCTATCCACTGCAGCCTCCTCAGGCTTCAAGGCACAGCAGGTGCCATCTGCCCTCCCAGTCCACCTTCCCGAAAACAGACACCATCTTATCTTAACCCTGTCTCCCCTCTGCTTACTTCATCACTCCTTTGGTTACTCTAAATTCTCCACACCCACTCCCTGGATGTTTTAACTTTCTGCTCTTCTGGTTCTTTGCTGATCAGCTGCCCCAGTCACCATGCTCCAAAAATGCCTCTTGTGGCATCTGCCTCAGTTTTCAGCTCTCCTGAACTTTGTTTAGGATCTGGCATTATCTTCCATTATCATCTCAGGAAACAGTGATACACATTCACGCTGTTATCATTGTGTTGAGTTAGTCGCTCAGTCATGTCTGACTTTGCGACCCCGTGGACTGTAGCCCTCCAGACTCCTCTGTCCATGGGATTCTCCAGGCAACAATACTGGAGCGGGTAGCCATTCCCCTTTCCAGGGGATCTTCCCGACCCAGGGATCAAACCAGGGTCTCCCGCAGAACAGGCAGATTCTTTACCGTCTGAGCCACCAGGGACGCCTTGCTATTACTGCTATCACTAATCAGCGTTATTTCTAGGGCAGAGTGAACATCCCAATCTCTTCTCACAGACCTAAAGGCAACTGGAGATGTCCAGAGGCCCACATACCTGTCCCAAGGAGCACCTGTCCTCTGAAATGCTCTTCACGTTGGATTTCTTTGCCTGCAGGAGTGTGTCTAGGAAATCCCCTCAACCGTAAGCATTCCCCAAGCTACGTTCTAGATCACACTTGCTTCCTCAGGGATCTCAACTCCTTTTATGAGCCCAGGTACGACCCCTCTGTGTCCAAGGATGATGAGCCCCAAATGCGCACTGAGCTCTGCACTCCACGACCTACGCTTCCACGAGGACACTGCAGTTTCACTTCAATCTTCCAATGACCCAGAACAATCTCCTTCCCTCCCTACTCGTCCTTCGAGGTTCTCATTGGCATCACAAAGGTTCCTGCGACCTCAGTTCAGGAACTCCTTGCTTCTCCCTCGGCTTTCGTGAGTCCCGCCCACCGTCTTAGGACGTTGCCCCTGTATCAGGGCATCACCTCCCACCGAGTCTCACTGCCACCATTCCAGCTCGTGCCTCCACGACTCTTGGGTGTGCACAGTGCTAGCTCTAAACTGTGCTCAAAGAATTATCCCCCTCAAGCAGGGCCTCACCCCATCACTCACCTGCTCACAAACAGTTGACGGCTCTCTGCCACACTCTGAATAAAGTTCAGAATCCACAGCGTGGCATTCAGGGTCCTTCAAACATTTTAGCTGTGCCCCCATGAGTACTTCCTGGACTCTGCCCCCTGTTCCGTGGACACTGGCCTGGGTGCTCCCCGAATGCATGCACCATGGTCTGGCCTTTCCTTCATATGCCCATTAGAAGCTGTGTCCTCCAGGAAGCCTTCCCTGACTCACCTGGATAACAGCTAACCTCCTGGAAAGGCACCTTATACCTCCCACGTGGCATGGATTACCTTCACTGTGACGATTTATTTCTGTATCTTATCTGTTATTCTAAGCAGAAATTCCATGAGAGAAAAGGAAATGAGGAACACTGAAGATCTTGACCTTACATACAGAATTCTTTTTCTTTGCAAATTTTTCTGTCACCAAGAAAACTTCACTCAGTAAAACACATTTGCCCTGGCCCAACAGATGAAGACTAAATTAACAGTGATCCGCTCTCTCCCCGACACTGGGGCTTTCACGGTATGCAAGGTACTTTTGGTTACCTTGTTTTGCCAGGTTGTCACAAAAGCCCCAAGATGTGGCCTGGTGATCTTGATTTATACCAGTCAGGAAACCAAAGTTCCAAGTGACCTGGTAACTCCTGTTCATCCTAACTAAGTAAGGGAACCCAGGATTCTGACTCATGTTAACAATCCGCAAGCTCTGGATCCTGGCTACCCTCAACCACCCTTACTTATTTTTTGAGACCTGCACTCCCTCGAAGGGCAAAGGGCACTGTCATCTGTGGTCTCCAGGGTGTCCCTTTCTTCCACTAGTCTTGACTAACAAATAAGATTTTTTAAAGAGTCTTTGAAGCAAAACTTTCATGTGTTTGTAAAAAAAGTAAAAACAAGGAGAGAAAAGTAGATGTTATGTGCACCATGACAAAGTAGTCTTTTGACTATGATTTCCATCATTTCAATTCACTGATTGATTATTATTATTATGATGATTATTATTATTATAATAAATCATTATTAGTCACTGATGATTTCAAGTTTGCGTGTGCACCATGACAAAGTAGTCTTTTGATTATGATTTCCATCATTTCAATTCACTGATTATTATTATTTATTATTATTATTATTATTATAATAAATCATTATTAGTCACTGATGATTTCAAGTTTGCATTTGAAGTATCAACTTCCACTGACCAAGGAGTAAGACATTATATGGCTTCATGGTTCTTGTTATTAGTGGAGATGGAGCCCCATCTCGGAAGTTCAGAAGTTTAGGAGAGAAACAGGTAAGGTGGGGAGTGTGTGTTAGTTGCTCAGTCATGTCTGACTCTTTGTGACCCTATGGACTGTAGCCTGCTAGGTTCCTCTGTCCATGGGACTCTCCAAGCAAGAATACTGGTGTGGGTTGCCATTCCCTACTCCAGGGGATCCTCCCGACCCACGGATCGAACCCAGATCTCCTGCATTGCAGGCATTCTTTACCATCTGAGCCACCAGGGAAGCCCAAGGTGGGGAGACATGAGTGGAAATAAAAGAAGGAAATAAGGGGACCTTCCGACTAGTTCTCCCTTTAGAACAGTGCCAGGCAACCAGCTACATTTAAAACTTTCTTCCTAAAGGCAGGAAAGACCAAAAGACCGCACCCCTGATCTTAAGTGTCCAGCTTGCTGGATTTAGATGAGCTGAGCACACTGGCCAGTGCACCCCCAGACTGAGCAATAACTCCTAGCAGGACCCTAGATATTCCTCTGGCTTCCCTTCCCATCATACCTTGCTTTCCACAAAGGGTGAGCCCTCTCCTTCTCTAGTCACATCTAACTAGGTGGCTACAGCCGAAGTCAACCCTTCGACTGTTCTGGCCAGGACAGCGTGTGTTTTTTGAGAAACCTTTTAATGGGGACTTCCCTGGCGATTCAGTGGCTAAGACTCCACTCTCCCAATGTAGGGAGACCAGGTCTGTTTCCTGGTCAGGGAATTAGATCCCACATGTCGCAACTAAAAAGGTCCCATGTGCTACAATGAAGATTAAAGAACCCATGTGTTGCAACTAAGACCTGGTGCAGCCAAATAAATAAATACTTTAAAAAAAGAGAGAGACCTTTTCTGGCAGCAATTGCCATTTCAAAGCAGAAAAAAAAAAAAAAAAGTGTGTGTGAGGGAGTAATTTTGTGTGTAGGAGAAAAGTGTTTCTAATTTTCAATCCTGAAAATGTGAGGGGAAGAAGGAAGATGTGAAGGAGGGAAGTAAGTCGGTAGATGTAGCCTCTCTGCTTTCCCCATTAGAGGCTGGATGCCTTCCAGCGACGTGCCATTTTGAGAAAGGAAGCACACAGCATCGCCCGTCCCTACCTGCTGGGGCAGGTCGGCTCCCCCTTCCCAAGCCTTTGGATTCATGGCTAGGTCTCCAATCATTATTTCCTAGCACAATATTCACTGGAAGCCTGATACAGTATTGAACATATGGTTTTCATTTTTTTTTTCTCCCCAGTTTTGAAGCAGAGAACAAGATGGAGAGTGTCACAAACCTAACTCCAGGATTTGCTGGTTCTGCCAAACTGTGTAAGGGGAAACTAACTCCAGGCTGATGCCCGTCCTGTGCTGGAAGCTTCGGGAGGCCTGGGAGGACCCACTGACCGAGGACTGCTGACCTGATAAAGTACGCGGGCCATGTCACAGCTTCTCGGTGACTTTCTGTGCTAAAGGAAAGGATCGGAACTTCAAATAAAGATCTGCAGCCGCAGAACAATTAACTCAAGACCCAACATGTATCTCGCTGAGGAGATGGATATTAACTCAAAGATCCACGATGTTTGAATCGCAACCTTCCCCAGCCTCACATCTTGCGTGGCTGACCCGTCAGTGTTGCCAAAAATCACCCCTCC
Organism: Tragelaphus eurycerus; assembly: GCA_935064755.1. NCBI lineage: Eukaryota > Metazoa > Chordata > Mammalia > Artiodactyla > Bovidae > Tragelaphus > Tragelaphus eurycerus. Next base: position 2,045,943 of record CAKXYN010000059.1, on the reverse strand, counting down.
CCTCAAAATGAATTTCTCTGATCAATTATTTAGTGTGGTCTGGGTTATACAACATCAGTTTCACCCTGAGGGGGAACAAATTTCATGCTCCCTCGTGGCCAGCTGGAAAATTTGCAGTTTCAATTAAAAAGGCAAATTTTCAGTGTGGCAAAGGCGGTTGGCTGAATTTAAAGGACATTAATGAAACTAGTAGTTAAAAAAAAAAAAAAAAAGCAATGTTGTGATGGAGTAGGAACCCAGGGACCTTCAGGTTAAATATCAACCTGGGAATTTTCCTAAGAAAAACTGGCGGGCTTATCTCCCCTCAAGTTTTAAAGTCTTAGAACAGGCCCTCTCTGGGCTTTCTCTAGATGAAACCTGGTCAGTTCATCGGGAAAATGGTTTATCAATCTCCCCGCTTCTCTTTATTTGCTCAGGGCCGGCCCTGAGTAGGCCTGGGCAGAACGGAGGGAGAAAATCCTTCCCGGTTTCTCCTGCTCTAGGAAGGAGGGCGGGTTAGTGCAGCCTGCTGTCGACAGGAGCTGGGATTAATTAGTTCCTTCGGTGACCTTGGCACCTATGAAGGCTGAGTGTGTGTCTAAGCCGCTAAGGGCTGTGCTGAGAGCCGCAGAGAAACTTGGGAGGGCTCGGAGCTACTGCTAAAGTGATCACCTTTCTGTTGTGCCAAAGACGAACACAGCAAAACACAATCCCAAACCAGGTAGTTTACCTCTGAAAAGTGCCTTAGTGTTGTGTTCAAACTGTGTATCCGTCATTCTATCATTTAGCAATCAATCTACTGCTTCTAAGTCACTTCAGTCGTGTCCAACTCTGTGCGACCCCATAGACGGCAGCTCACCAGGCTCTCCCGTCCCTGGGATTCTTCAGGCAAGAACACTGGAGTGAGTTGCCATTTCCTTCTCCAATGCATGAAAGTGAAAAGTGAAAGTGAAGTCACTCAGTCGTGTCCGACTCTTCACGACCCCATGAACCACAGCCCACCAGGCTCCTCCATCCATGCGATTTTCCAGGCAAGAGTACCGGAGTGGGTGTCATTGCCTTCTCCAAGCAATCAATCTAGATCTATCTATATATATATACACTAATCTATATCTATACTATTTGTATATACATTTATATTTTTATCTACCTATCTCTTCTGTGTATATAAATATTAATCTATATTTATAACCACCCATCTATATATATTACCCTAAATCTATATCTGGGGAAGGCAATGGCACCCCACCCCAGTGCTTTTGCCTGGAGAATCCCATGGACGGAGGAGCCTGGTAGGCTCCAGTCCATGGGGTCGCTAAGAGTCGGACACGACTGAGTGACTTCACTTTCACTTTTCACTTTCATGCATTGGAGAAGGAAATGGCAACCCACTCCAGTGTTCTTGCCTGGAGAATCCCAGGGACGGGGGAGCCTAGTGAGCTTCCGTCTATGGGGTTGCACAGAGTCGGACACGACTGACGTGACTTAGCAGCAAATCTATATCTATCTGTATCTTTATTAATCTATATCTAGATCAATGTGTGTGTGTGTGTGTGCACTTAGTTCTTCAGTCATGTCCTACTCTTTGCGACCCCATGGACTGTGGCCCACCAGACTCCTTTGTTCATGGGATTCTCCAGGCAAGAAAACTGGAGTGGGTTGTCATTTCCTTCTCCAGGGGATTTTCCCGATCCAATGATTGAACCTCAGTCTCCGGCACTGCAGGCAGATTCTTTACCACCTAAGCCACCAGGGAAGCCCCATCTAGATTAATAGATGTGATGTATCTATACAATTGCACTCATCTCACACGCTAGTAAAGTAATGCTCAAAATTCTCCAAGCCAGGCTTCAGCAATATGTGAACCGTGAACTTCCTGATGTTAAAGCTGGTTTTAGAAAAGGCAGAGGAACCAGAGATCAAATTGCCAACATCCGCTGGATCATGGAAAAAGCAAGAGAGTTCCAGAAAAACATCTATTTCTGCTTTATTGACTATGCCAAAGCCTTTGACTGTGTGGATCACAATAAACTATGGAAAATTCTGAAAGAGATGGGAATACCAGACCACCTGATCTGCCTCTTGAGAAATCTGTATGCAGGTCAGGAAGCAACAGTTAGAACTGGTCATGGAACAACAGACTGGTTCCAAATAGGAAAAGGAGTACGTCAAGGCTGCATATTGTCACCATGTTTATTTAACTTATATGCAGAGTACATCATGAGAAATGCTGGACTGGAAGAAACACAAGTTGGAATCAAGATTGCCGGGAGAAATATCAATAACCTCAGATATGCAGATGACACGACTCTTATGGCAGAAAGTGAAGAGGGGCTAAAAAGCCTCTTGATGAAAGTGAAAGTGGAGAGTGAAAAGGTTGGCTTAAAGCTCAACATTCAGAAAACGAAGATCATGGCATCTGGTCCCATCACTGCATGGGAAATAGATGGGGAAACAGTGCAAACAGTGTCAGACTTTGTTTTTCTGGGCTCCAAAATCACTGCAGATGGTGACTGCAGTCATGAAATTAAAAGACGCTTGCTCCTTGGAAGGAAAGTTATGACCAACCTAGATAGCATATTCAAAAGCAGAGACATTACTTTGCCAACAAAGGTTCGCCTAGTCAAGGCTATGGTCTTTCCTGTGGTCATGTATGGATGTGAGAGCTGGACTGTGAAGAAGGCTGAGCGCCGAAGAATTGATGCTTTTGAACTGTGGTGTTGGAGAAGACTCTTGAGAGTCCCTTGGACTGCAGGAAGATCCAACCAGTCCATTCTGAAGGAGATCAATCCTGGAATTTCTTTGGAAGGAATGATGCTAAAGCTGAAACTCCAGTATTTTGGCCACCTCATGCGAGGAGTTGACTCATTGGAGAAGACTCTGATGCTGGGAGGGATTGAGGGCAGGAGGAGAAGGAGACGACAGAGGATGAGATGGCTGGATGGCATCACTGACTCGATGGATGCGAGTCTGAGTGACCTCCAGGAGCTGGTGATGGACAGGGAGGCCTGGCGTGCTGCGGTTCATGGGGTCGCAAAGAGTCGGACACGACTGAGCGACTGATCTGATCTGATCTGATCTGATTATATAGATAATATAAGTGTACTATCTATATATTAATCTAAATCTATCATCTATCTCTTATCTATATCTATTTATCAATCATTCTATGGGTAGTTTTGCTGGTCAATGCCCAGGAACTCGCCTGCTATTTCAGGAGGTGCCTAAAGCCTCCCGTTGGAACGGAAGTCAATTTTCAATCATTCCATGCCACTGGGGAAGCTGTCTGTCCCTCCCCCATATTGCCCCTACCCATCAAGTTTTCCCCCACTGCACTCAGGCCTGAACAGAGCCTGAGGGAACATGGAAAACCCCACCCCTTCCTCTCCTACAGCTGGTTCAAGGTTCAAGTGTAACAGCGATAAGGGTCAACAGTGCGACAAAGCTGCCAGAAACACTTCGAGTCTTAGGTTGCATAAATAGAAGTATCATTTCCTGAAAATAATCGGCGGTGCTAACTGCTCCTATCGGAGGAAGCTTGCTTGTTGTCTTTAAGTACATGAAGGGGCTCGCCTGCTGACGGGGTATTTGACTCTCTGGGGGCATCCCAAAGGCCTGAACACAGCCTGAGCAGTGGAGGGCTTGGGGGAGTCACATCGCATTTCAGCACAGGGAAGGTATTTTATAATGAAATGTTGTGATCTGTATGCATCGTGAGGTCATGATTGTCGAGACGGATGAGCAGCAGTCGGGCAGCACAGTGGTGGAGGGTAGACAGGAATCCCACCAACTCCTTCCAACGGGGCACCCCCACTGCTTTTCATCTGAGGTTTGTGGATTCTGTCAGTTGGGAGGCTCTCAGAATCGGGGGAGGTGTGCAAAGCTGCTCCACCGACTCTCACCTGTCTCCCTTCGGCTCCCCGTTCTGATACCTGAGCACCCAGGGGAACAAAGACGGAAGCAGCAGGTTACAGAAAGCAAAGAGTTAAAAAAGGGCAAAGCTCTGTGTGGGTCCCACAGCCCCAGAGGCCGCCAGTCCCTTTGATCCTGCCTCTTAATTGCAGCTTAGTTGCAACAGGGGACTTTGAAGAAAAGAAATAAGGAAACTCTGGAGATAGGGTTTGTTTTGTTTCCTGAGGGGATGGTCTTTGTGGTGGCTGCCAGGAAGCTGATACTGCAGGGTTCAAATGATGGGCTTCTTGAAGCGGTAAATAAACCATCCTTTCCCCTAGGTGAGAGCCAGGTGTGACCAGAACCCCAGAGACTTGGGGCCTCCGTGTGCCATTGAGTGGGGATGCCAGGTATGACCTTGGCAGAGAGAAGAGGCCACAGGTTGGCTCGGGAGCCCGCAGAGCAAGAGAGGAAAGCCTGCCACGTGAGGATGGTCAGGAGACGCAGCCAGAGAGGAGGACCACGGGTCCTTGCTGGAGAATGGGTGACCCGTGTGAGTGGAACAGCCCTGCCTGGGAACGGGGACACTGATGGAAAGGCAAAGGGTCTTCCAGGTCCTCACAGCATCACTGATTCAAGGGACATGAACTTGGGTGAACTCCGCGGGATGGTGAGGAACGTCCATGGGGTCGCAAAGAGTCGGACACGACTTGGCGACTGAACGACAAGAAGAAAGTGCAGGTGGTAAAGCCGCAACACAACCATCTCACTTCTGTACAGACCTCGCCACTGCACGTGATCCACTGACAGCGTCTAGAGGGCACCTCGGCCAAGGCCTTTCACGCTTCTTCCTCTGCACATGCGCACACGGACACGGCGGAAACTCGGGGTAAGGAAGAGGACCACTTTTCACAGTGCGTCACGGCGACGATGCTCCAGCGTCCTGGGTGGTTTCCTCCGTGAGGAGGAATTCACGGCTAATGCTGAACTCATGCCCGAGCAGCCTGCCAGGACCCGCTTGCTTGTTTGCGTGTTACTTAACCGTTTAGTGAATTCTGCTAACGGTTCGTGCAAACGTGAGAGAAATTTTTCTAAAGCAAATCCCTTTTTTGTCGCTACCCCCAAGGAAGCGCCGTCAGAAAAGGTCTGGGTGTTTGGAGACGTGCCAACTAGACTTTTGGCCTTGGTCTATCTCTTGTTCCTGTGTGACCTTGGCAAAGAACTCAGCCTCCTGGGACTTCATGCTCTTCATAAAAAGGTTTAACTGACTTGACGCACATAAAGCTCTCAACAGAGGGTTTGGCATATAGTAGGCACTCAATAAACTCAATAAAGACTTGGTGCCTTTTGGCCCTAAAAGGTTATTGGGTAAATTAAAAATGCATAAAAGTACTGGCCATCTGTGTGTGGACTAAATGGGCAGTTGGGCAGGGCAGACTTCCACTAAATCAGGTTAGCGGGACTCCTGGCCCAGGGAAGAGGAAGCCCCAGGCTGAACAAACAGAAAAATGAAGCCCTCAAGGGCAGGAAAGACGGACATGAAACAAGACCTAAGACTGTCCACGGTCAGGCCTGGATGTTCACTGAAGCCACCACCTAAGACAGCTGCCATCCACTTAATGTCTTTACTCATCGCACACAACTTCAGAACTAGCATTTTTTAAATGTGATGTTAACTGCACATAACACTTCCTCTATACTCTTTCTGTTCTTTGGAGGAAGAACCAGCATTATCTTAAGGGAAATGCTGAGTTGCTCAGGGGTCCCCAGACTGATCCACTGAGGCCATCAGACCTCCAGGGTCCAGCTCTGACCACCATCAAGAGGAAAAAGTCTATGGCTGATTTTGAACATGGATATTTGGTAGGAAAAAAATATCTCTGGAGCAGACGTGTAAACAGACACACCAGCCTTCCCTGGAGGCGGTGAGTAAGTCTCCTAGGGAACTGGTGAGAGTTTGTGTCCACAAAGAAGAGACAGCCATTGCGGGCACGGGGGCCATCCAGACATCGGCTGCTGTGACCACAGAGATGCTAGAAATCCCGAAAGGCCACCTTCACAGCCTAGACCACAGCAGCATTGTGGCCAGCCTTGAGGGAAAGACTCAACCTTAGCTCCAGTCTGAGCCCAGGCAGCCCGGAAAGGCCTCCTGTGTGGAGCAGGCAGGTCCTGGCCCTCAGCCCTGTAGAGGCTCCATGAAAACCATCTCAGACCCAGAAATCCGCCACCGTCGACATTTATGCCAACAAAGTGCTCTAGAGCCTCTGGGACGAGCAACGAGGGTCATCTTCCTCACCTGGGAGTTTGTCAGGCATGCAGAATCTCGATCCCCGCCCCGGATCGACTGGATCAGACTCTGCCGTTTCACTTAGATCCCCAAGGAAATGCTGTGCACATGAAGGTCTGAGGAGTGCTGCTCTGGCTTCCTCACCCTAGGCACGTGGGTACCGTCTCATTTTCTTCAACATAGTCCTTATGGCTGATTCAACTGAGACCTTGGAGCCAGGAATGAATGGACCCTGGGTCTTCGACAACAGGGAGCCTAGTGTCCAGCAGTATCTCCAATCACTCTGGAATTACTGTCCTAACCAATGAGACCCTCAAAATGTATAATTTGAGATACAGATGCATACATGTTGATAATTGTCAGTTTTAAATGCTTTCTTTTGATTATTAGTGAAGACTCACTCTTTAAATATTCAAGTATTTGTGTGTGTGTGTGTATGTGGTTTTTGTTGCTCAGTTGCTAACTGAACTAAAGAGTGTATGCCTCTTTGCAACCCCATGGACTGCAGCACACTAGGCTTCCCTGTCCTTCACTCTCTCCCTGAGTTTGCTCAAATTCATGTCCATTGAGTTGCTGATGCTATCTATCTCATCCCAATGTGAAGAGCTGAGTCATTGGAAAAGACCTTGATGCTGGGAAAGATTGAAAGTAAGGGTGAGAAGAGGGTGGCAGAGGATGATACATATAAGATATATATGATATATATGTGATATGAAATATATGAGAGATATGAGATATATACATATGTGTGTGTTTGTGTGTGTGTGTATATATATATATATTTATTTACACAGGAGATTCTCTTTATCCATCTGGTGTTCTATGGCTCTCACCACGGCAGTGAACTGATATTTGCCTCCAGGAGGACCATGGCCTGAGCACTCATGTCAGAGAGGGTAACTATGGCAGGATAATGTGCCGGGAGCCATGGAGGCTATGCTTAACAGTCTTGGTGACTCATTTTTGATAGACAGTTTTGCTCCTTTGTGGGTACTTGTTTTCGTGGTTCTTTGCTACCTCTTATTCTCTTCTGGGCCCTGGCAGTCTCCCCAAGGCTTATCCTTGGTCATCAGCCTGCCTCCACTGATGCTCCCTTCTTCTTGGACCTGGTGAGCACTCCTGGCCTCCACAATGGCTTCCATACAGGTGTGTCTTAATTTACATTTGCAGCCTGGTGCCTGAGCTTTTCTCCAATTTATGTTGTCAGATGTCTATGGATGACCCACTTGGGTGACCCATCATTAGCTAAAACACCATGATCAGGACCCAAAACTCATCCTCTCTCCCTCTCCTGGCCTCCTTTCCCATCTATCCTCATTTTCTGTTAGGATCCCACAGACATTTCTCCTGCCAGAAACTCCAATGTTGTTTCGGCTCTTCTAAGCTGTCACCAGTCTCTGCTATTTTTCCTTCAAGACACCTTTTAGATTTGCCCTTTCTCCTCCATTCTCCCACTGCCATTCTAATCCAACTCCTTTACCATGTGGTGTCTGAAATATTGCATCACTTGTTATAAATTTTCTAACCTCTGACCTGATCTTACAAGCTCAGTTCAATCCTTATAAAGCATTAGATATGATGTTAACAAAAATGAAACTCCTCCACATGGTTCTTTGAAAAGTGAAAGTGAAAATGTTAAGTCACTCAGCTGTGTCCAACTCTTTGTGATCCCATGGACTGTAGCCCACCAGGTTCCTGTGTCCATGGAATTCTCCAGGCAAGAATACTGGAGTGGGTGGCCATTCCCTTTTCCAGGTCTCCTGCATTGCAGGTAAATTCTTTACTGTCTGAGTCACCACAGGGCTCTTTAGTTTTTCCATATTCTGATTTTCCCCGACTCCATCTAAACTAATTTCTGGGTGGGAGGAATTGTGAGATTGGAATTGACATATATATACTATTGATACAACGTATAAAGTAGACAACTAGTAATTAGCCTCCAATTAAAATAAATAAATTTATATTTAAAAAAAGTAGACAACTAATGAGAACCTACTGTAGAGCACAGGGAACTCTATTCAATGCTCTGTGTTGACCTAAATGGGAAGGAAATCTAAAGAAGAGTGCATACATGTTTCAGTTCAGTTCAGTCGCTCAGTCGTGTCCAACTCTTTGCGGCCTCATGAATCGCAGCACGCCAGGCCTCCCTGTCCATCACCAACTCCCGGAGTTCACTCAAACTCATGTCCATTGAGTCAGTGATGCCATCCAGCCATCTCATCCTCTGTCCTCCCCTTCTCCTCCTGCCCCCAATCCCTCCCAGCATCAGAGTCTTTTCCAATGAGTCAACTCTTGGCATGAGGTGGCCAAAGTACTGGAGTTTCAGCTTTAGCATCATTCCTTCCAAAGAACACCCAGGACTGATCTCCTTTAGAATGGACTGGTTGGATCTCCTTGCATATATGTATAGATATAGCTGATTCACTTTGCTGCACAGCAGAAAGACAACACTATAAAGCAACTACACTCCAATAAAAATTAGTTAAAAAATAAACTTATTTCCCCTGCTCCCCAATATTTAATCCCTGTTCTTCAAAGTTCAGTTCTACCCTGACCCTCACACCAAGCTGTTCCTCCTTGAGATAATCTTCCTTCCTCTAATTCTGACTACTGCCTACTCCAAACTTTTTGGATCACAGCCTGCTGGTGGCGCTAGTGGTAAGAACCCATGTGCCAATGCAGGAGACATAAGAGACGTGGGTTCGATCCTTGTGTTGGGAAGATCCCCTGGAGGAAGGCATGGCAACCTATTCCAGTATTCTTGCCTGGAGAATTCCATGGACAGAGGAGACTGGTGGGCTACAGTCCATGGGGTCACAGAGCCGGACATGACTGAAACGACTTGGCACCCAAGCATGCCACCCCATCAGAAAAATACTTCTGTGGAGGAACAACCATTATAAGGTTATCTACTTATTTAAAAACATTATATTTGCATAATAATATTAATATGTTACATACATTATGAATTCCATGTATGAAACATACATGGAACTTGACATTTTAAAAGGATGAGCTAAATAATATATAAGATGCTAAGTTCAACTGTTTCCTTTCCTCACCTAGTGAATGATCTGACCCTAGGCTTGGGGAGTAGACATCCCATTTTAGAAACACTGATCTAGACAAAGTACATCTATTCAGAGCCAGAGGACGTATCTCTTCTCCTTGAAGTCTCATCTACTTCTCCAGCCCAAAAGCAGTTTTACATTTCGGAACTCCTAGAAAATTTAAAATTATAAGTAGTAAATCATTGATATAATATATACTTCACCAATACTTTTTAGTTGATTAATTGGAGCTTGCATCTGAGATGCCAGAAATTTATAGATTTTTGCAAACAATTCCATATCTTAATTAAAAACACACCATCTTCCCCAAAATTGCCTGGGTTGGGCTCTAATCCACATCACGACATCCATTGCAAGAAAACTCCAAGTCAGACTGCAGTGTAATTTCATTTAAAGACTATTTTATCTCATTAAATATCATTTGCACAGATCCCCATAGTTTTGAGGATCAACTTTTCCATTTTTTGGTCAGTGAGACTTTTAACACATGGCTTAACCTCAATTAACTGAAAACTCAAATTCAGTTTTTAATTTATAAGATGGGGACGAAAGGGGACAAAAGGCCATTAAAAGATACGACAAGCATAAAAACAGAAATGATATACGATGTAAGATACTGCTGGTGTTATCATACCCAGTATTTAGGTATCATAATGTAAACTATGTAAAGTATATCTGAGATTTCTAAAATAATAAACCTTCTTTCACCTTGAGCTTTCATTTCTTTCTGCAAATTATTTTTATCTTCTCAATCTTGACTGCTCAGATGAAAAAACACAGTGCTGTCTCTCTATAGGACTCGGAGGTATGATAGGGTCTGAGTTTAAATCTTGGCTTCACCAAATACTAGCTGTGGGATCAGTAGTGTGTTACAGAACCTTTCGGAACTTCTACTGGTCAGCGTTAACTTTGCAGTTTGTGCATGCGTGCCAAATCACTTCAGCTGTGTCTGACTCTGCGACACGCTGTAGCCTGCCAGGCTCCTCTGTTCATGGGGATTCTCCAGGCAAGAATACTGGGTGGGTTGCCATTTCCTCCTCCAGGGAATCTTCCCAGCCCAGGGATCAAATACACATCTCTTACGTCTCCTGCATTGGCAGGTGGGTTCTTACTGGTGCCACCTGGGAAGCCCTAACTTTGTGGCGATAACATTAATCTGTGGACTTCCTTAAAGGTTCAAAATACCCAAGATATGTGTGTAAAACAGCTTATAACACTTGCCACTAAAATATTAATTTCTGCCCCCACCCCTTTAACAGGCTTAAGAGAACTCAATGAGATGCTCTCATAGGAAAATGGAATACTTTGAATTTTGGTTTCATTGCTGACTTTGGTTCTTCCCTGACCTGTAAGCCATTTACAATGATTTTGTGAATTTTATGTTCTATAACACCTTCCTGCCAGTCATAGCCAGGCTCTCGCTGCTACTGTGTGGCTGGGTTGGGGCGTGCAGCCAGGGTAGGGTTTTGTTCCCTAATGCCTTCTGAGCAGTCAGAGCTGGGAAAACGAAGCCAACCATCTGCCCCTCCTGTTCCATGGCCACACCTGGCTGCCTACTATACTAGTTATAAACGCCCTTGTCTGTGAAAGCATCTGAGGACAGGAGAAAGAGACGTGCACACATGTTCCAGGGGCACTTGTAAGTTTTTCCTGTTCTTCAAAATTCAAATCAATTAATCACTGAAAAAAAAAAAATCAGTGAATAAAAGTTTTAAAAATCCGGTTTATAACTCATCTCCGCCAGAAGCTTTACCTAGCATGTCCCCACAGGAGTGCTCTAATTTTAGGCTCCCAGTTTCTAAACCTAGATTTGAACTGTCAATTGAGATAAGGTCTGTGAAAGACCTTTGTAGAAGGTACAGAAGTGTACATAGGCTAACCATTCTTCTGAAGGTATCTGTGTGCTGATCTACATGGCTCAGTGCTAAACAATCCAATGCAGGAGAGGCAGAAGATGCAGGTTTGATCCCTGGGTCGGGAAGATTCCCCTAGAGAAGGAAATGGCAACCCACTTCAATCCTCTTGCCTGGGAAATCCCATGGACAGAGGAGCCTGGTGGGCTACAGTCTATGGGGTTGCAAAGAGTTGGACACGACTGAGCGACTGAGAACTATTATCTTGTTTGTAAATGTCTTGTTTCCCAGTGAGGATGGGCTGCACGCTGCTCAGGCCCAGGGACCTGCACTCTCTTTGGTGTCTCCTGATTCTTCCTGCTGTCCTCTGAGGTGGCTGAGTTGGTAAAAATCCATCTGCAATGCAGGAGACCCTGGTTCGATTCCTGGGGTCGGGAAGATCCGTTGGAGAAGGGATAGGCTACCCACTCCAGTATTCTTGGACCTTCCTTGTGGCTCAGCTGGTAAAGAATCCGCTGCAATGCGGGAGACCTGCGTCTGATCCCTGGGCTGGGAAGATTCCCTGGAGAAGAGAAAAGCTACCCACTTCAGTATTCTGGTATGGAGAATTCCATGGGGTCGCAAAGAGTCGGACATCAATGAGCAACTTCCACTTTAACTTTTACTGCCCTCAAGTTTTTCTGTGGCATCCAGCTTGCCTCGATGTTCCTAGACCTTAGAACCTGCCTATGTGCCTGCCAGGACCCATTGCTAAAAAGAATTCTTGAGGCTCACTTACACTGTCTTCTCCTAGCTCTTCCCAAACTGGGTTCCTTCCCTCACAGCTTGTCAGTGCCCAGAGAATTTACATTAATTTTGATGTTAGGGTGAAAAACAAAACCAAACCAAAATTTTGTGTTTAAAAAGGAAATTGATTTTTTTTTTTTTAAAAGTATCTGTGTTTTTTTAAAAAAGGACAGGGTGAGGGGTATGGAATTTTAACTCTCCAGGGTCAGGAATCAGGTTTCCCGGCTGGTATGGGGACAGTGAGAGCTCAGCCACCCTGAGGCTCAGAAGTGTGGGAGAGGGGCTAGGATTTCCTCTGGTTGATTGACGGTTGAGGCTTTCAGATGACGAGCCCATGTTCCCCAGTCGAGCCTATGTTCCCCAGTCGTTTGGGGGCTGACTCTCAGCTTGCTGAGACTTGGGCGATTGCTCTCAGTGCCCTAGTATTTCAGATTTGGACAGCAGCATTCTTGTATGCCTGTTCCTCATCCTACATTATTATGTGTTATTTAAACAATATTATGCTGAGAAATACAGCAGAAGTGAAGAAATTACAGATAGATATTTAAAACTCAAAATTCCTTCTCTTAATCCTCCCCCAAACACCAAAACTGTCTCAAAACCTACAATTAACGTCTGATGGTTAACAATGTGAAATTAACATTACCCAATAAAGTTATTATTAAAGTCTTTGAAACTTACAATTTTGCATCGCTTCTTTCTGTCCTGTATCTTGCACCTACTCAGAGGCAGGTATTAGGTAACTGACTTGTTCTAACCAAATAGCAAAAGCCAGAGGAGCCAAGAGGTGTTTAATAAACACTTGTTGACTGATTGATGGAACACACAGACCCAGGATCTTGGAGACAATGCATTCTTTGTCTGTGCAATAAGGTAACATCGGTGGGTCCATTTTTATTATCAAGCATTTCTGCCACATTGAAGGGATCAAGCTAGCCAAAAACTTAACCATCAGCAATGTGGCTCCTGCTGGCAGAAGAAATTCTCTGGTTTCTTTCATACCTGTGTTCACTCTCAGCAACAGAGCTGGGCCCAGCTTCCGCTCAACAATGCTGACTATGGAGGCACACGCCTGACGCAGACCAGCCATGACGCCACCCTGGGCTTCTCACAATGAATATCATCACAGCCACAAGAAACCGTTTGCTCATATTAAAAAAAAAAATCCAACAAAAAACAAACAAAAGAAACAACTACACTGAGTAACAATACTGGAGAAAAAAAAAAACAGTACTGCAACTAATTTACAAAGCCCCACTAAATACTCCTGCCTCCTTCTTCTGCAAGAAAGCAGAGCATGAAGTACCAAGTTTCCTGTTCCACACGTGCACATCTGTGCCCACCTGGTTCATTTCAGAAAGGATGCCGGGGCACGTGACATCTTTACGTCTCTTCACAGCCACTTCTCTTTCTTTGCTGGGCCTTCAGGTTGGGCTCAGGCAGATTTTACAAGAGGTCAGTGTCCGGGCCCCTGTGCTGCTCTGCCCCCCAGCTCTGTACTCATCTGGCCTGATGTTGGACATCCAGCTTTCTGGGGACTTTGCTACAGGCTGACATTGGTGCCTCCCACCTCCCACCTTTCCACAACACCCCTCACCCACCCAACCCCGTCCACCTGCTCCCCAGAGAAGGCAGCTTTCTCTGCCTGATACGGTAACCGCAATGGCTTGTGACCCACTGGCTCTTCTGAGCTGTACCTGGAGCTTCTCAAGACCCCAAACTCTTGTTTTTACAACCAACATGCCCTGCAGGAGTCCCACCTCTTCAGTAATCAGCATTCTTTACCACTTCCCACGGGAGCCACCTCCTTCTATGTCGATGATATGTTTTGTCATTTTGGAAAATGTAAACAAACCAGTAGATCTTCCCTTTTTTTTTTTTTTTTTTAGTCTAGTTGACATACAATACCTATCTTTTCTTGTTATCGGCAGGAAGAAAGGAAGAGAACACACACAAGCCTGAGCCTCATCCGTCCCCCATAAGGGATTCTCTTCAACCCAATACCTAAAACCTCTTCTCCCAGTTCTTGCTTGGAATCGTGAGTACCTGATCTCAAGTCTCTATGGCACGCCCCGAGCGGGACTGGCTGGTAGCCGTGTGATATTGATTTGTTTTTACCATAGCAACAGCAAATTAAAACAACTAGCAGGCAGAAGGCAGGCTGTTAACCAGGGACGCTACACAACCAGTAGATTTCACAAGCGTATTTTTCTCCCCTCCTCTCATTTTCTCTCTTACTCACTCCACTTGCACACATTTCATACCCAAGTCAAAGGAAAAAGAGCACTAAATGCTTTGGGTACTACAAGGCCTGTGTCTGAAAGGATCTGGTTTGCATAGCTTCTAGTAATATTGTACAAGATCAAAGGAGAACACGCACACAAGCACTGCTCTGATTTTCTTGGAAATCGTATGTCGTGGTCTGAGGATGAATATCCCTAGAAAATTTACATGAACATGAAGTAGAGTGAAGGGTTCTGTATCCATGACTATGTATACACCATAAGGCATTTTGCACAGTTTCATTCATAGGGTGGTTTTATCCCTTTTAACTAGCTCACTGTGTCAAAAGACAAACAACTTTTTTTTTTTTGGATGCAAGTTCAAGGTCTCTCAAAATGCTAGAAGTATAAAGGAAAGTGTAGCAAGTATTAATCAATTCTATTAAGGGAGAGAAAAAACTGAGATGGGTGCTTGTTAGAGGCTACACAACCCAAGCAGTCCTAAAGAGGGTGCAGACTAGGGCCGGGAACTCCCCAGAACTCCAGGCTGTTCTGATGGAAATTCCTTCCCCGAAAGGCTCCCTATTAAAAACTAACCATCCCTGGATTGCTGTGACCAAGGCTGCCACTTGTGACACGGGGCGAAGGGCCTGCCGTGCCGGACTGCCCTTCCCTGGGTCCATCGACACTAGGGCATGGTGATCTTTCTAACAGAGGAGCTGTTCCCACCATCACTGCCGGCCGTGAACTTGGTGGCACAGCCTGGGTCCTAAAGAGTGGCCCCGGGAGAAGCTGGCAACGGGGCCCCTGGGTGGTGATGTCCGCCCAGGTGCCAAGAGACAGACTGCGCTGAGGGGACCGAGGCCTGAAGCAGAGCCAGTCCACTCCCCGCCACAGCCGGAGCCCTGCAGACAAACGACCTGCCCGACGTGAAAAGGCAGGTAGGAGAAGATGCCCTATTTCTGCTGGAGAATCGGTTCGGGTTTTAGAAAGGACGGGAAAATGAAAACATAACTCAAGACCTGCCAAGGAAGAGTCCGAACGTTCCTAGCCAGGACATAAAGAAATATTCCTCTCCATGAGCTTGAATAAAAGAACACACAGCAGAAAATAGTTGGGAGATGACGTCAGAAGTTCTGGGCGAGTGTCCTGCACTTCTCCTTGAAAGTAAAAACAGTGGGTCTAGAAGAATCTACGTGGCATTGCCCTTATTTAAATGAGGACTTCCACTGCTCCTTACAAAACAGACAAGCTGGCTAAAGAAACTTCATCTTATTTAGAGGCTCTAAGAACCTCTTTATTATTATTTTTACTTTATTATCCTCACAATGCACATATTACTCAATCAACAAATATCTTTCCACTTAACCTTTGTCTTTTTCAAAAGCCAGCGGTGTTTCTTGAAGAACATTCACCATGGTAGTGGTTAGGCTAGTCAATTTTTTTTTTCTTCGCTTCAGTGCTTGCTAACTATTCTAAAAATGTTACACATTTATTGTAAACATATGCTTCCGAGGCCTAACAAAAAAGCACAGTTTCCTCATGCCTGGCAGAAATTTAAAACGGAAAAGGGCAGAAAGAATTCTTTAACAAATATATCCTTTCCTTCTCTTGGGCCAAGTGTGTTAAAAATAAATCTTCTCCATCATTTCTCACTGCTGCTTCTCAGCAAGAAAGTTGATATGGTTCGGCACAGTGAAAACACAGCTTTAAAAAGCTAGCCTGCCCTCATTAAATTATTCTGCTGGCTGTGTGTTCTCATTAAAAATGCATAAAGATCAGATAATTGCAGTAAGCATTATTAACCCAGCTTTACTTTTCAATATAATGGTTCCACTTTTAAGCTGGAAACAAAGGCTCAGACATGCCAGAAAAAGAAATGTAAACATTGAACTACAGTATCGAAAACTTGTCAGAAAGCTACCTCTAGCTGGCTTGTTAAAATGTGCTTTTGAAACTCAATTAAAAGCCATGGCATTGGAGAGCTAGGTAGGTCCCTAATATCCCAAAAGTCGATGTATTTTTTCTTTAAAAAATATTTCATCGATAATTATTTACCAGAAAATTCCCACTCCCCTCTCTTAATCACGAGTCTGTTTTCAAATCTTAGGATCAACGTAAACTTTATTTATTCGGGAGCTAACTATGGCAGTCTGAAAAAAATTTTTTCTAGAACCAGAAAATAAGAAGGCCCCCAAGAATTCAAATGGTTTCTGTTGAGTAATCAATGGTCCTATTCTTTGAAATAAAAACTCGTTTTATGCTTCACCCCAAACAGGCGACAGAGATTCACGCTTGGCCATTTCTTTTTTTTTTTTTTTTTCAAATCAAAACGTTACGTAAAACTCCAAGGTCCCCCCCTGCAAGTATTTCATTTGAATTAGTGGAACCCGGTTTCCCTGGCTTCCTGAAGCAACACACACGGAATGCAGCATACTGCAGCAAACTCTTCAAACATTCAGGGGGAAAAAAAAAGGAGAGGCGGGGGGACGATTTCCCTACCTTGTTTAGCCTTGTCTCTCCTTCTCCGTTACAGTAACCCCAGGAACATCTGGTAGAATCAAGCGGCCGCGGTTTCTTCGCTGCATCCTGAGGAAGAAATTTCCATGTAAATAGTTCTCATTCCCTGCTTATTGTACTCTGGGAGCCGTCTGCCGTATCTGGAAAATTTTGCCTTCAGATGATGAAGCAAAGACAGTCTAAACTCTGTTGCTGTAAGCTGCAGCCCTTCCTTCCAACAAATCCCTCCCCGCCGCGGGCAGCCAATCGCCAGCCAGCTCGTCAGCGCTGCTCGTCTGAACCGGGCCCTCATAGGAGGACTGACGCAGCAACACAGGACTTGCGGTGTGTGAAAACCGTGCATCCATACTGATGAAAGAGGAATTTCCCTCTCGCAAGAAAGCAGTCAGAGCCCCCAGACAAAGTGGCACATCATTGGCAGAGCAGAGAGAGGGGGTAGCTCCCCGAGAACACCACTGAAGCCTAGCCAGCCCAGAGCCCGCGGGGGCACCGTCAATACTTTGGAAAACACAAAACTCGGGCAGATTCAGGAGACCTCCAGGTTGTCCATGAAACTGAAGTCGTTATCCCATTGGACAAAGCATCTATCTATCTAAGTATCTATCTATCTGTCTATCTATCTATCTAACTATATTTTTAAAGGCAAACAATTCCGTGTCTGCCATGGAAATCCATACACCTTGCAAAACATTTGCATCTGATTTTCACTAGTGAGGAGGAACGTATTAACCCAAGTGCATAGTCAAAGTCAAAACAGGCTTGTGTCCTGCACACAGGTTTCCTGTATAACAGCTGTTATGGCAGTGGTTAATTACTGGAACCCATATACCTTTTCTCTAAATTTTCAGACTCCTGGGGACTCTCAATTAAGGAATTCTGAACAATAGAATGATATCTCTGCTTCACCCTTGGCAACCCCCCCCCCCCCCCCCCCCCCCCCCAGAGGATTAGTTGTGCCGTCACCTGACTCTAAGGTTCCTCACGCACCACTTGATAAATACCGTGCATTGGTCCATATTGTCATCAATGAAGCAACCATTAACCAGAGGATGTTTACTGTTGAACACACGTGTCACGTGATCCTAGGGGGCACCATCAGGTGCGACCCCACAAAGGATAATGTGGAGGTGCTGAAGTTTCCTGAGATAAAGCAAAAAAGGAACAGAAAGGTTAGTAAAGTTAATTTATTTATCTTCCCCAGTCAATTGTTACTCTGTTTATATATATATATGTATATATATAGTTTAGAAAACACAAAAAGCATACATTTTCCTTCCACTAAACACAACATTTTGAATGTTTTGGGAAAACCTATGTTATGATTACAAAGCTAGGCCAAGGCAGGAACAAAGCCCCATTCGTCTGAAAGGTTGACTCCTCGGCATTATTGTTTATAAGTGATTGTTTGCTGCATCTGTAGTGAAGTGACAGTTGGAGTAGAATGTAATGGTTTCTTTTGATTTTACCAGTTTCATTTAAAAATCACAATATTTCATAATGGCTTCTAGGTTGTTTCTTTTAATAGAATACCATACTTTATTCCCCTTGAATCTTGTACTTATCGTTTCATCCCAGTGTAAATCCATCATATACATAACTTGCAGGCTATCATCTACTATAATTTTTTCTAGAAATTTAAATGATCTCTGTGGTTGAACAGGTAAACCACTATTTTTAAATGTCTTTAGTATCATGCTGCATGTAAATGGAATATCACAGGTTTATGGATATCCCCTTCCTGACCCCCCTCTGATAATGACTTTAAAACTATCTTTCCCTTGATTCCAATCCTGAAAGTTTAGTCTTCTTTGACTCATTCTTCTATTTTCATTCAGTGAAACTAAATCTGGTTCATTTTTTTCCTTCTAGCTAGTTCACAGCTCTGACCTATTACCCAGCTAATACAAATGCTAATAAGCTGGCTTCTGAGATTCAAGCCTGCCCATGTTCACACTCCCCAGTTGCCAGACAGGTTTTCCAAAGTCATGTGGTGTCATGTTCCTTTCACAGTCAAGTCTTCTCTCTATAAATTCCAAATGACTGATTTTCAAGGTCCTTCATAATCTGGGCCCTCCCTTTCTACCCAACTTTTTCTGAGCTGTTTTTCTAAGTACTTTCTGCTGGAGTCATGCCTGAGTCTCCATGGCTCCTAGAACTCATCTACAGACCTGACTCCCCAGAGATTCACTCAACAAAATCTCCCCCAACCTTTAGACCTCTGTGTGCATCCTCTTTCTTCTCTGATGTCTTCTCTGATGTTCTCCTGTAAAAGCAATCTGCACTGTTGCTATACCAGACCATTAAACCCTTAGTGATGAGCTGAGCTTTCCATCTCAGAAGGCTTGGCTTGACAGTATATTAATTGTTACTGTAGGTAAAGTGTCTATACCGTGACTGGCACACGATAAACACTAACTGATGGTTCTTCTTATCTTAATTTCTATATTGTTCATTGCATGTAGCAAGATCCCAT
The DNA here is from genome assembly GCA_935064755.1 of Tragelaphus eurycerus. Lineage (NCBI taxonomy): Eukaryota > Metazoa > Chordata > Mammalia > Artiodactyla > Bovidae > Tragelaphus > Tragelaphus eurycerus. Next base: position 2,026,861 of record CAKXYN010000059.1, on the reverse strand, counting down.
GCACAAACTTGCTGACTTCATGATTCGTATCTCAAGAATTGATATCATGTCCATCCGATTGCACCAGCCAAGAATCTGGCAGTCATTCTTGACCCTCCTCTCCCCAACCATTGTATGAAATCTATCATCAAAGCTTGTCAAGTTTCAGTCAGTCAGTTCAGTTGCTCAGTCATGTCTGACTCTTTGCGACCCCATGGACTGCAGTACTCCAGGCTTCCCTGTACATCATCAACTCCAGGAACTTGCTCAAACTCATGTCCATTGAGTTGGTGATGCCATCCAACCATTTCATCCTCTGTTGTCCCCTTCTCCTCCTGCCTTCAATCTTTCCCAGCATCAGGGTCTTTGCCAATGAGTCAGTTCTTCGCATCAGGTGGCCAAAATATTGGAGCTTCAGCCTAATTGTCAAGTTTCAGATCAGATCAGATCAGTCGCTCAGTCATATCCGACTCTTTCCGACCCCATGAACTGCAGCACGCCAGGCCTCCCTATCCATCACCAGCTCTCGGAGGTCACTCAGACTCACATTCATCGAGTCAGTGATGCCATCCAGCCACCTCATCCTCTGTCGTCCCCTTCTCCTCCTGCCCTCAATCCCTCCCAGCATCAGAGTCTTCTCCAATGAGTCAACTCTTCACATGAGGTGGCCAAAATACCGGAGTTTCAGCTGTAGCATCATTCCTTCCAAAGAAATCCCAGGGCTGATCTCCTTCAGAATGGACTGGTTGGATCTCCTTGCAGTCCAAGGGACTCTCAAGAGTCTTCTCCAACACCACAGTTCAAAAGCATCAATTCTTTGGCGCTCAGCCTTCTTCACAGTCCAGCTCTCACATCCATACATGACCACAGGAAAGACCATAGCCTTGACTAGGCGAACCTTTGTTGGCAAAGTAATGTCTCTGCTTTTGAATATGCTATCTAGGTTGGTCATAACTTTCCTTCCAAGGAGTAAGCGTCCTTTAATTTCATGGCTGCAGTCACCATCTGCAGTGATTTTGGAGCCCAGAAAAAGAAAGTCTGAAGCGGTTTCCACTGTTTCTCCATCTATTTCCCATGTAGTGATGGGACCAGATGCCATGATCTTCGTTTTCTGAATGTTGAGCTTTAAGCCAACCTTTTCACTCTCCACTTTCACTTTCATCAAGAGGCTTTTTAGTTCCTCTTCACTTTCTGCCATAAGGGTGGTATCATCTGCATATCTGAGGTTATTGATATTTCTCCCGGCAATCTTGATCCCAGCTTGTGTTTCCTCCAGTCCAGCATTTCTCATGATGTACTCTGCATAAAAGTTAAATAAACATGGTGACAATATGCAGCCTTGACGTACTCCTTTTCCTATTTGGAACCAGTCTGTTGTTCCATGACCAGTTCTAACTGTTGCTTCCTGACCTGCATACAGATTTCTCAAGAGGCAGATCAGGTGGTCTGGTATTCCCATCTCTCTCAGAATTTTCCACAGTTTATTGTGATCCACACAGTCAAAGGCTTTGGCATAGTCAATAAAGCAGAAATAGATGTTTTTCTGGAACTCTCTTGCTTTTTCCATGATCCAGCGGATGTTGGCAATTTGATCTCTGGTTCCTCTGCCTTTTCTAAATCCAGCTTGAACATCAGGAAGTTCACGGTTCACATATTGCTGAAGCCTGGCTTGTAGAATTTTGAGCATTACTTTACTAGCGTGTGAGATGAGTGCAATTGTGCGGTAGTTTGAGCACTCTTTGGCATTGCCTTTCTTTGGGATTGGGATGAAAACTGACCTTTTCCAATCTTGTGGCCACTGCTGAGTTTTCCAAATTGTCAAGTTTAGCACCTAAATATTTTGAAATGTTTCACTCTGCTCCATCTCCACCAGTGCAACTTCGTCCCAACTCTCAATGTTCTTCATCATGACTAGTGAAATAGCCTCTTAGTGGGTATCCTGCATATATTCTTAATCCCTTCAATCCCTTTTCTTCACATCAGCTAGAATAAGAATTTAAAAATAGAATTCTGATTATTCCATATTCCTTTGCTTAAAAAACTTGCACCGAACTGTGTCCTCACCCCCGAAATTCATATGTTGAAGCCCTAAGCCCCAGTGTGATGGCATTTGCTGATGAAACCTTTGGGTGGTAATTTGGTCATGGGGCTTCCTTGGTTGTTCAAACGGTAAAGAATTTGCCTGCAATGCAGGAGACCTAGGCTCAATCCCTGGGTCTGGAAGATCCCCTGGAGAGGGGAATGGGAAACCACTCTAGTATTCTTGCCTGGAGAATTCCATGGACAGAGGAGTGTGGCTGGCTGCAGTCCATGGGATCTCAAAGAGTCAGACACAACTGAGCAACTAACACTTTCTTTCACTTAGGTCATGAGGGTGGGGCCAACGTGATGGGATCAGTGTCCTCATAAGAAAAGCCATCAGGGAGAAAGATCTTTCTGCTCTCTCTCTCTCTCTCTCTTTCAGCCAACTGAGGACACAACAAGAAGGCTGTCAGAAAGAGAGCTCTCACCAGAACCCAACCATGCTGGCATGCTGATTTCAGACTTCCAGCCTTTAGTACAGCGAAAAAATTAATTTATGTTGTTTAAGCTACCAGTCTGCATGGTATTTGGTTACAGCTGCTTGGACTGACTAATCTAGCCTTTGAACCCTTTTGAGTTGCTCTTAGGAAGAGATGACAGTTCTCAAAATGGCCCACAAGGTCTCGAGCTATCCAGCTCTTGTCTACCTCTCCAGCCTAACCAGAGGCCATTTCTTCAGGGAACCCTTCCCCAAACCCCCAAGATGAGCTCAGGTCCACCTGTTGTTTTCTCTAGCTCTAGAGCAGTGCTTTTCAAATTTAATACGCATGTAAATTCCCCCCAGGGATCTTGTTAACATGCATATCCTAGTTCAGTAGTTTTTAGGTAGATACTAAGCATTGCTAACAAGCTCCCAGGTGATGCTGCTGCTGCTGCTGGTCCACAGACTATTCTTTGAGTAGCAAGACTTTATAGATCTTGTTCATCTTATAGCACTTTTTACAGGACGCAGTGATCCATTTCTTTGGTTAATTGCTTAAGATCTGTCTTCTCAACCAGCTTGTCAGTGTCAGAGTCATCACTGCCTCTCCAGCATCTAAGCTAGAATGTGCCTGGCACAGAAAAGGGAAGTCTCAGGAAGAAATGTGTGTGGAATGAATGAACGAATCAATACAATGTACTGCAGATCCAAGCTGGACTTCTGTTTTTTTTTTTTTTCCTTTTTCTCCTCCTCCTCTGCTTTGTGCCTGATTTAAATCCCCATCACTTTTTGTCTGTTCTTCACCTCTCTGCCTCCAGTCTAGCTCCTCACTTCTCATTCTATTCACAACACCACAACCAAACTCATCGTTTAAAAACACAAATCGAATAATGACATTACTGCACAGTCAGTGACTCCCTATTACCGTCAGATTAAATCTTTTGACTAAGACTTGAGTAGATTCTCTCAACACTCCTCCCAAACTCACTTCCCTCCTATTCACATCTAACAAATCTTAATTTTATTTCCTAGACTGTGTTACCTCCCCCCTCCCCCTTTTTATGGCCTTGCCCCACGTCATTCAGGATCTTAATACCCAGACCAGGGATCAAACCTGCATGTCCTGAAGTGAAAGTGTGGACTCTTAAGCACTGTACCACCAGGAAGTCCCTGCCCTCACTAATTTAGAGCCTGGATTTCTTCTGCATGAAACATATTTTATTCCTTTTGCTTTCATCAAATGTATTTCCATCCAGCAACATTTAATGTACTCATTAAATGTTGCTGGATGGAAATACACCATCCATCACCTCATGGATGTACTCATCACCTCTGCCAGGAAGCCTTTCCTGACCCTTGAAACATCCCTGACAATTTGACATTTTATTCTTCATAGCAATTATCACATCAATTAGCAATTAAATATGTCTTACTTGTTTATGTACCTCACTAGTCACTATGATGGAGAAGGCACTGGCACCCCACTCCAGTACTCTTGCCTGGAAACTCCCATGGACAGAGGAGCCTGGTGGGCTGCAGTCCATGGGGCCGCTAAGAGTCAGACACGACTGAGTGACTTCACTTTCACTTTTCACTTTCAAGCATTGGAGAAGGACATGGCAACCCACGCCAGTGTTCTTGCCTGGAGAATCCCAGGGACGGGGGAGCCTGGTGGGCTGCCGTCTATGGGGTCGCACAGAGTCAGACACGACTGAAGTGACTTGGCAGCAGCAGCAGCAGTTTCTATGAGAGATGTGACCATGTCTTTCTTACTCCTTAGTTTATCCCAATATCTAGAATATGTAGCAATATAATAGACATTTATTAATAGTTATTAAGTGGTTGAGGGCTTCCCAGGTGGCACTAGTGTAAAGGACACCCCTGCCAATGCAGGAGACATAAGAGATGCGGGTTCAATCCCTGAGTCAGGAAGATCCCCCGGAGAAGGGCATGGCAACCCACTCTAGTATTCTTGCCTGGAGAATCCCAAGGACAGAGGAGCCTGAGGGCTGTTTAATGGTTAAACGGATAAACTTAAAAATGTGCTCAGTTGTGTCCGACGCTCTGCGACTCCCTGAACTGTAGCCCTCCAGTCTCCTCTGTCCATGGAATTTTCCAGGCAAGAATACTGGAGTTGGTTGCCATTTCCTCCTCCAGGGAATTTTTCTGATCCAGGGGTCAAACCTGCATCTGCTGACTCTCCTGCCCTGGTGTATTCTTTATGACTGAGCCACCTGGGAAGCCCAAACTTGAAAACAGCACTAATCATAAAGTGGCAAATGCAAATTCAGGGTTCAAGCAAAAAAAAAAAAAAAAACTGATAATGACAGAGACAATGGATTTGATCAATATATTAAAAAATATTTCTCTAGACAAGGGAAAGTTGAAATATTATAAAAGCAAAAAGAGCCATGTAGTTATGATCATCCTCTTTGTTGATACACCAGAGTTAGCAGGCTTAAAAGCAAGAGGAAAATTAATCTTTGATGATGTGCAAAATGGAGGTGATTTCCATAGAAACAAAGCCTTCCTTCGAGTGGAAATGGATAGGTGTCCTAGAACAGGTGCAAGTGTTGAGTTTCCGGAAGAGATGGATAGAAAGGAGAAGTTTGTTTACAGCAAGAGAGAAATGAGACAGGACGACAACTTGCAGATGGGCCAGGTCCATGACAATTCAACCTCAGGGTACATTTGTCTCTCAGTATAATATTTCTACTCTATACTTCCCTACTTAGTCCTTTAGTAGATATGGTTTTTATTTTCCTCTGATAGGCTACCCACTCCAGTATTCACGGGCTTCTCTGGTGGCTCAGATGGTTAAGTTCTCCTGCAGTGCAGGAGACCTGGGTTTGATCCCTGGATTGGGAAGATCTCCTGGAGGAGGGTATGGGAATCCACTCCAGTATTTTTGCCCGGAGAATTCCATGGACAGAGCAGCCCAGTGGGCTACATTACATGGGGTAACAAAAAGTTGGACACAATAGAGCAACTAAGCACATTTTTATGTATAAATCCTATTGGAAGTTGTTTGAGGACACAGACCATGCATTTAAGTCCTGTTGTATCCCCTATACCGCCTAGCATGAAGTAGTGCTGAATTAATTTTGGTTGATAGATTTTTATTTATGAATCTGGAGAAAAGTTGCAGAATTAGAAGAAATGGATAGGTTGTTTTTTTTTTTTAATATGAAGGTTGTTGAAAATGCAGCAAGAAATAGAAACTTTGTTTTATAATTGTTAGAAAAAAAATTATAGTGTTTTCAATTAAATTTATTACAAAAGATTCAACTGGTTCCTACATTTTCTCTGTAGGTCCAGGGGCAGTAGACTCTGGGAAAAATTAACACTTCTGGGTTAAAAAACAAGAATTGCCTAAAGCATGTAAATGAAATACTGTCTGAGAAATCCTTTGCATAGAACATTGCACATAAATGCTTCATATATGTTAACTACAACTCTTATTACTACTGCTATTATTATCATAATCTTTAATTTCTAGTATTCTAGCAAAATTTCATTGAGGAGTCCATGTGGCTATGGACTAGAGACTTCCAACTTTTCTTGGTTTGTTGCAGTATTTTTTTCACTGTGCCCCTGGGCCAAAGAAACATCTGATTGTTCTATTTATTAACTAGGTCCTAACAACTCAGTGCTTGGAAAATCCCATGGACGGAGGATCCTGGTAGGCTCCAGTCCATGGGATCGCCAAGAGTCGGACACGACTGAGCGACTTCACTTTCACTTTTCACTTTCACACATTGGAGAAGGCAATGGCAACCCACTCCAGTGTTCTTGCCTGGAGAATCCCAGGGATGGGGGAGCCTGGTGAGCTTCCGTCTATGGGGTTGTACAGAGTCGGACACGACTGAAGCGACTTAGCAGCAGCAGCAGCAACAACTTAGTGTTTAGGTTTTCACAAGTTTGTAGCTGACTGAAAAGTTACTAAAAAAAAAAGTTTGAAAGAAAAAACAATATTTTTATTTCATTCTTGAATAACCCTAATTATTTATTAACGAAATGTGAGTGCCTGTTGGGGCACTACCTACAATTCTCAAAGCTTGCAATAAGATTGAAAGCAGTGCTCTGGTTTCCTGCTCCATATTGACTTTTGTGTGGCACTTGCTTTTCTTCTTAGCAACTGCTAAAAGTCTATCTTTGCAAAGATATATAATATCATTGAAAGGAATGGAGTATGAGTCTAATATTGGAATTGAATTACCTTGAACTGATAGTTTGCACAGTGTCTGACAAATGTTAAATATGTCTATGTTTCCCCTGGAAATATGAAATATCCCATGGAAGCCCCTGTGTTCACTGCAATCTCCCAGGGTGACTCATGGTTCAGTTTGGGAACCATGGCACTAAAGCAAGAGTTGAGATAGGTTAGCCAACATCACTTGTCCCCATGGGTTTTTTTTTCCTTCTGGTGTGACAGCTCTATCAGGCTTGTCCTGAGGTTCAAGGACATTTATAGTTGCAGAGACAAGGTCAGAATATGTCCATCCCCGGAACTGAGGGCTTTAAAAACAAACTTCTAAGAAGTGGGTGAACTTTATGGTCCTCAGAATTTCAGCTGCTTGTGGGTCAAAGGGAGAATAATGCATTGGATCAAAGAGGATGCTGATGTTCACAGGAAGAACTTGATAGTGACCAGTTGCCTTTCAAACTGATGAATTCTGAAAACAAATGCGAAGAGGAAGAAACAATGAATCTTTTTCCTATAATCTCTCTTGGTTAAGACCACACACGTCTTTTGCAGCTCATCCCCATGGTTCTTCTAAGCTGGCTGTGAGATCACCATGCTTCCCTTCCATTTCCTGTTGTGTCCACCATAACTTGACCCTTCACTTATAAGAGAGGGTGAGTATTCTTAGACCTTGTCTCTACCTTCCTGTAGCCAAGTGGTGTGCCTGACAGAGAGAAGAATCCTGCGGACCTGAAATTCCAGAGAGGGCTAGCAGGCTCCCCTGTTGGGTTACCTGAAAGAATTTCCCATCCATTACTCCTGCCCATCTTCTGAGTGAAGAATCAAGCTGGACTGGGGTTTAATAAGAACTGGATGGAAGGACATCTACATACTTGGTTCTACTTCCCTTTCTTTTCCATAGCATCTGCCACCTTTTGCCATAATATATAATCTACTTGATATTTATTGTTTGTTGTCCATTCCCTCCACTAGGATGTAAGCACCCACGGGTAGGGAGCTTTTCCACTTTTGTTCATCAGTATAGTCCAAGTGCCTATCACAGTACTTGACATGGGACTGATGATAAATATCCATTAGATAAATGAATAAAATATGAGAGGCCTGAAATGCGAGTAGGAAATTGTGCTTGAGACACAACCAGCAAAGTTGGAGTGGCACTTCCTGGGGGCCTTCCAAGGGTCATTAGTGAAAACCAGGGTTGAGTCAAGACGAATGGCTGAGGGTGAAACTTTGTACCACCCAACAGTGTCATGTCCGACTCTTTGAGACCCCATGGACTGTAGCCTGCCAGGCTCCTCTGTGCATGGAATTTCTCAGGAGAGTACTGGAGTGGGTTGCCAGTTCCTCCTCCAGGGGATCTTCCTGACTCAGAAATCGAATCTGCATCTCCTGCATTGGCAGTCGGATTCTCTATGGACTGAATCACCAGGGAATCCCCAACATCTTTTAACTGATGCCAGATCTTCCTACTCTATGGAGGTCCTCGACTTTGCTAACAACTTGTGTCCAACTTGAGACCAACATGTCCCCAGGGCTAACTTGCTGCTCATTACTTGGGACCACTTTACCTGGATGTCCCTGTGGCTCCAGGACATCTTAGATCATGCGTTCACAGCTGTCCCTCTTGTTCAAACCTTGGAGACCATTTGCCCAGGTTTTTCTGGCCAGCAGACGGTCCTTGGTGGTTCTATAGGAACCTGTGTGCAGAAATATCCTTCCAAATCATAACTGCATCTAAATTCTGTTTCAATGAAAATACCAAGTTCTGGAAAATGAGTTATTCATCTCTTCCCTCATCAGATACCACTCATGACAAGTGGTTCTCAGGAGTTCCCATATCTTGGGGGTTTCAGAGAGGATCCGTGCTGCGTGAGAAGTCACTTAATCATGTTTGACTCTGAGCCACCTTATGGACTGCAGCCCGCCAGGCTCCTCTGTCCATGGGATTCCCCAGGCAAGAATACTGACGTGGGTTGCCATGCCCTCCACCAGGGGATCTTCCTGACCCAGGGACTGAACCCACATTTCTTATGTCTCCCTGCGTTGGCAGGTAAATTTTTTACCACTAGCGCCACTTGGGAAGCCCTCCAAGGGGGTGGAGACAATTTATTAAGTATTTACATAGTAATTACTATGTGTTGTGTACAGCACTATGAAATACATGCCATTACTATCCCAGCCTTATTTTACAGAGGAGAAAAGTCACCTGCACAGTGAAGGAACCTTTCTGGGGCCACACGGCTACTCACTGGAGGAGCCCTTCTACGCCAAGCAGGCTGGCTTCAGAGTCCATTTTCTTTGCCCCTAGTGCATGCTGGCTCTAAGTATAACAGAGAAAAAAATCCTACAGTAAATGAGATGGTGTCAAGTGTTTAAAAAAAGAAAAGAAGGAAAAGTAGGACCCGGTACGGGGGACCAGGCAACCTTACAATGAGTTGGCAGGACAGGCCTCCTTGACACAGTGCCCTTTGAGCTGACATTTGCAGAGGTGAGGCGGTGTGTCATGGGCTGCCGGAAGAGCCTGTTCCAAGCCGAAGATGCAAACTCCAGAGAGAACTCTGGAAGGCCTTCCTGTGGGAGGGACTTCTGTGCTCTGGCCTCCAGTTTGTCAGTGAATCCCACCCCTTGTTTCTTCATAGTTTTTCTCAGCTCTGTCCTGTTCTCTCCATTGCTCTTTCTGTTGTTGAGTCACTCAGTTGTGTCCAAGTCTTTGTGACCCCGTGGACTGTAGCCCACCGGGCTCCTCTGTCCATGGGATTTTTCAGGCAAGAATACTGGAATGGGTTGCCTCCTCCATGGGATATTCCTGACCAGGGATTGTACCCATGTCTCCTGTGTCTCCTTCACTGGCAGGCAGATGCTTTCCTGCTGTACCCCCTGTTCTCTCCTTGCTGCTGCTGCTGCTAAGTCACTTCAGTCATGTCCGACTCTGTGCGACCCCACAGACAGAAGCCCACCAGGCTCCCCTGTCCCTGGGATTCTCCAGGCAAGAATACTGGAGTGGGTTGCCATTTCCTTCTCCAACGTATGAAAGTGGAAAGCGAAAGTGAAGTCGCTCAGTCGTGTCCGACTCTTAGCGACCCCATGGACTGGAGCCTACCAGGCTTCTCCGTCCATGGGATTTTCCAGGCAAAAGTACTGGGGTGGGGTGCCATTGCCTTACTAATGGCATAATCCATTATTCCATTCGGTTCAGTCCACTGGCTTCCGTCTCTCTGACTTCCAACCCAGGACTCCCCTCGCTGCCTTCCCTCTATCAACCATCAGAAGGGGAACAGATCTTCCTTTTGGCTTCTAAATGTCTCCCTGTTTCCCTTTTCACTAAACTTAGGCTGATTCATCAAATCATCATCTCGTGCAGATAATCCATTGAGATCTCACTGTATATTCTCGATCTTTTCAAAAATTTCAAATTTATATAAAGTTTCCTGAATTTTCTTCGAAGGCCCTGTGGCATGTTTTGTAATAAAAATTTTATCTTTGTTCAAAAAAATAATTTGTCCAAAGAGAAAGCATCTGGCTTTGTTTTATCTGCTACAGGAAAGGGATCATGCCATGGAGAGATTTTTTTTTTCTTTTCTTTTCTTTTTTTATCAGAAATGGGCAATTATTTAGCCTTCCCTCTGAATCAGAGAGAAAAACAGGTTCACCTTAGCAACAGGATTCTGATGCCGATGTCATCACCTCGCATCATTCTGGTCTCATGCCACTGTGTTCTGTCTCTAAAATCTTAAACCTTTAAATCCCAACACTTTATAGATCAACGCATTGAAAAAGCTTGATGAGAAAGGAAGAAATCACCATAGTTAAATATTCACTGAATCATAATCCTGAACTCTCTTAAGCCGGTCTCTTTTCTACAGCCAAACAAAATGAGAACGGTTCCTTTTTGACTCACTCCAATTTTTGCCGTGGCGAGATGGCTGGATGGCATCACTGACTCGATGGATGCGAGTCTGAGTGACCTCCGGGAGCTGGTGATGGACAGGGAGGCCTGGCGTGCTGCGGTTCATGGGGTCGCAAAGAGTCGGGACACGACTGAGCGATTTATCTGATCTGATCTGATCTGCCTGCCTCCTTGTATCTCTCCACCTGAGCTTAAACCCACGCGCTCCCTCTCTGTGCCCCCAGCCCATCGGATGGCCAGCCTATCCAACAAGCCCCGATCACTTACAAATGTAATTATTTTATTTTGCAAAGCAGCCCAGTCCTGAGGCGATTATCGTGTGATTACAATCATGGATTCTAGGGCTGAAAGATATCTTGCTCTGCATCTAGATCCTAGCCCCTTATTTGAAGGTGAGGAAACAGAAACACAATGCATGGCTTTTATTAAAGCAGAAGAAATTTTAACTCTCTAGAAGTTTGTAATTCCTCAAAATTTCAGTGAGGATTATCACAGGGGGTCAGACTATACACTGGGTATAGTATAGTCTATCAATGGACATGGGTTTGGGTGGACTCCGGGAGTTGGTGATGGACAGGAAGGCCTGGCGTGCTGCGGTTCATAGGGTTGCAAAGAGTCGGACACGACTGAGTGACTGAACTGAACTGAATACTGTAGACTACTTGGACCCGAATTCCCTGCATCCCTCCCCAGGCCCTTCCCCATGATCTTCTCAATACACAAAAATTCCAGACACCTAACTGGCTGAATTACAACAGCCAGAAGTCCTTCTTGTACCAGAAACTGGTCTGAAACTCCTCCACTTAGAAGTTTAAATACTGACTGTGGTCTCAAAATAAATAACTTTTCAAAATTCACAGTTGTGTGGGATAGTTTAAGTTATGTTTATTTATAGTAATACACATTTGTATATATCGACAGGAGAAATTTGCTATCAATGAATAGAAAACTATCCACATACATATGACACTTTGGCTAACCTAGGCTCTCAGCTTTCAAAACCGCAAGCCCTGCTACAAACACAAAGACTTCCTTCATAAGCTCTCATCACACATTAACTGTCGTGTTCCAAAAGTAATTTCAAAAGTTCTCCATTTGCTGGATCCCTGACTAAGAAGCACAGATGATATTTTTAATCTATTTTAATCTTAAAGTTATTTTTAACATAATTAAGCACTTATAACTTTGCTTTATATATACTTGGAGTTACATAACATTGCTGAGCTAATAATTTGCACCACACTTTAAAAAACTCTGCATTCTCAAGATTTCATGTTTAAGTATAATGAAGAAATTGCCTTTTGGTTGGAAATCAACATTTCCCTTTGAAAGAATTTCTTAATATTGAAAACAGCAAAACAAAAAATTTCTGACCTTCTAGAAATGTAAGCTTCACCAAATGGGCAATTAGAATGTGTTTTTCATACTGAACCAACTAATAAGTACTCCTTGCCCTAATTAAACTAACTGACACCCCAATATGAATTTTATCATTGTTCTCAGGAGGAAAAATGGGCTAATTTATCTTTATGTCTTCAATAGTGGAAAGATTATTATTAAGCACTTGTATACTCACTTTTGAAAAGTGCTTTATAATAACATCACTTCATACTCGTACTCAATCTGGGAGGCCACTTTCTTTACGTTCATTTTACAAGTAGAGAAACTGAGGCACCGGAGGATGAAGGCTTCACCCGGAGTCTCTAAAGAAACTAGGTGGCTGGTGAAACCAGATTCTGTGTGAAGTTTAGGCCCTTCAGTGGCACAGATACTCTAGACATAGTCTAATCCTGAAACTTGAGGAGAGATTCAGACTCAATTGCCATGTTTTAGCAGAGAGGTGGCAAGTGAAATTTTGGTGAGTTCTCTTGTTCATGAAGAGGAAAGTAAAGGGGAAAAGGATTGTTTTGGAAACGTGGAAATACAGAGAACTTCCTGAATGTTCTAAAGAAAACATAGAGGTTTAATTTAAAAATGCATAATTAAATTACTTAAATCATTTCTTTATGGTATTCTGAATTCGTATCTTACATGTTTTTAGCTGTTGGGTGGCCTGTTTGATTTTACTGCCCCCGACTTTAAGAACTCTGCTTAGTGGACAAACGAGATCAGATCAGATCAGATCAGTTGCTCAGTCGTGTCCGACTCTTTGCGACCCCATGAACCGCAGCACGCCAGGCCTCCCTGTCCACCACCAGCTCCCGGAGGTCACTCAGACTCGCATCCATCGAGTCAGTGATGCCATCCAGCCATCTCATCCTCTGTCGTCCCCTTCTCCTCCTGCCCTCAATCCCTCCCAGCATCAGAGTCTTCTCCAATGAGTCAACTCTTCGCATGAGGTGGCCAAAATACTGGAGTTTCAGCTTTAGCATCATTCCTTCTAAAGAAATTCCAGGATTGATCTCCTTCAAAATGGACTGGTTGGATCTTCTTGCAGTCCAAGGGACTCTCAAGAGTCTTCTCCAACACCACAGTTCAAAAGCATCAATTCTTCGGCGCTCAGCCTTCTTCACAGTCCAGCTCTCACATCCATACATGACCACAGGAAAGACCATAGCCTTGACTAGGCGAACCTTTGTTGGTAAAGTAATGTCTCTGCTTTTGAATATGCTATCTAGGTTGGTCATACCTTTCCTTCCAAGGAGCAAGCGTCTTTTAATTTCATGGCTGCAGTCACCATCTGCAGTGATTTTGGAGCCCAGAAAAACAAAGTCTGACACTGTTTCCACTGTTTCCCCATCTATTTCCCATGTAGTGATGGGACCAGATGCCATGATCTTCGTTTTCTGAATGTTGAGCTTTAAGCCAACCTTTTCACTCTCCACTTTCACTTTCATCAAGAGGCTTTTTAGCCCCTCTTCACTTTCTGCCATAAGAGTCGTGTCATCTGCATATCTGAGGTTATTGATATTTCTCCCGGCAATCTTGATTCCAACTTGTGTTTCTTCCAGTCCAGCATTTCTCATGATGTACTCTGCATAGATGTTAAATAAACATGGTGACAATATACAGCCTTGACGTACTCCTTTTCCTATTTGGAACCAGTCTGTTGTTCCATGACCAGTTCTAACTGTTGCTTCCTGACCTGCATACAGATAGCTGTGAAAAGAAGAGAAGCTTCCTGACCTGCATACAAATAGCTGTGAAAAGAAGAGAAGCAAAAAGCAAAGGAGAAAAGGAAAGATATAAACATCTAAATGCAGAGTTCCAAAGAATAGCAAGAAGAGATAAGAAAGCCTTCTTCAGTGATCAATGCAAAGAAATAGAGGAAAACAACAGAATGGGAAAGACTAGGGATCTCTTCAAGAAAACCAGAGATACCAAAGGAACATTTCATGCAAAGATGGGCACGATAAAGGACAGAGATGGTGTGGACCTAACAGAAGCAGAAGATATTAAGAAGAGGTGGCAAGAATACACAGAAGAACTGTACAAAAAAGAGCTTCAAGACCTAGATAATCATGATGATGTGATCACTGACCTAGAGCCAGACATCTTGGAATGTGAAGTCAAATGGGCCTTAGAAAGCATCACTACGAACAAAGCTAGTGGAGGTGATGGAATTCCAGTGGAGCTATTCCAAGTCCTGAATGATGATGCTGTGAAAGTGCTGCACTCAATATGCCAGCAAATTTGGAAAACTCAGCAGTGGCCACAAGATTGGAAAAGGTCAGTTTTCATCCCAATCCCAGAGAAAGGCAATGCCAAGGAGTGCTCAAACTACCGCACAATTGCACTCATCTCACACGCTAGTAAAGTAATGCTCAAAATTCTCCAGACCAGGCTTCAGCAATACGTGAACCGTGAACTTCCTGATGTTCAAGCTGGTTTTAGAAAAGGCAGAGGAACCAGAGATCAAATTGCCAACATCCGCTGGATCATGGAAAAAGCAAGAGAGTTCCAGAAAAACATCTATTTCTGCTTTATTGACTATGCCAAAGCCTTTGACTGTGTGGATCACAATAAACTATGGAAAATTCTGAGAGAGATGGGAATACCAGACCACCTGATCTGCCTCTTAAGGACAAACCAGATACAGCTTGACAAATCAAACAAGTATTTTGTAAGCACACATTTTCAGTTAGTTTACTTAGTCCCTGAGGTAAATGTCCAGGACCATTGTATACGACCAGAGAAGTTATGCATGGCAAATTTTCAGGGTGTTATTCAGGTGACTGCTAAAATACATGCTCCTCTGGAGTTAAGCAGTACGCAACCTGCTCAACTGTACATGTCTGTCCAGTTAACATCTTTAAGATTGGAGTAGCAGATGCCAATGGGGCTGGCCACAGATTTGCCACTTTTAGATAATCTTTGTGTTTCTCCTCTGACTTTTTTCTAGTCTTCTGTAAATGCTTTCAGTATTTTTTCATATCTTACTCAACCCCCTGACCCATATACATCTACAACTGACACTTCTCTCCACTGCTCCTAATATCCTAAGAACTAGTAACTAGGGTTTCTGTATCCCAGGAGACTGATAAAATAAATCCATGAATCAGCTTTTACTTCTAGAGTTCTAGGAACAATCTAGTTCTGTTGTACCATCTGGGCCAGGCTGCTGCTTCCTCAAAAGGTTCAAGTTCCAGCTTTACAAAGGAATCAGTGGTTTGGAGCTGGTCTCACTACTTCACTCCCTAAGTCACAGAAAACAATACCAACCATTGAGTTCTACATTTATTCATTGGTGCCATCAGAGCCCAAAACTTTCCCCATTTTTTTTTTCCCCTGCTAAGTACTGGTCTTGCATGATGATCTGGGGGAAATTTAAAAAATGATTTTTAGATTTGTTTAAATTTTTAGATTTGTTTGGGAAACACTGCATGCTGTGTTGTCCACTTGGAGACTCACACAATGTGTTAGCATATTAAAGGCTCTGAGAAGTCCTGCAAGAAATAAATTTGTTTAATTTTGTTTGTGTCCGAGCTTATTTATTTTTCATAGCTCCTATCAATGTCAAGAATGAACTTTGGGAAACATTAGTCTACAGAACAACACGCTCTACAAACAGTGCTTCTCCATATGATTTAAAACTTTCTCACCCTTACTAGTTAGCTAGTTTTCAGCACCCATGATAGTGTGCACAGCACAACCTTGACCATTTACAGGTTCTCCCAAGCACCTCACATGTTTTCACTGTAGAATGAGTTGAGCATCACAACCCTACATACAGCAAAGAGAAGGAGGAACCTGGGGGTTCTAGGGACACAGAGCTGAAGAGAGAGAAAGCAACCACAGATGGGTGACCAAGGGAACTCAGGGAAGGTAGCCCTGTTACCTGGTCCTGTTTTATTAAATCCGTCTTGGGTGGTGAGTTGCTCAGTCTTGTCCGACTCTCTGAGACCCTTTGGACTGTAGCCTACCAGGTTCCTCTGTCCATGGGATTTTTTAGGCAAGAATACTGGAGTGGGTTGCCATTTCCTCCTCCAGGGGATCTTCCCAACCCAGGGATCAAACCTTTGTCTCCTGTGACTCCCATATTGCAGGCAGATTCTTGACCCACCGAGCCATCCAGGACGCCCAAATCCATCTTACATTTGGGGAAATCGAGGCTTGGAGAAGTGAAATGTTTGCTTTAGCTGACACTGTTCATTCAGTGAATAGCTTTAACCTGAACCCACGTGGCTGACTTTATATCCCCTGTTCTTGCACTTTGTTACATTTGGCATAATCTTCCACTATCGCTACTATCGCCACTACGGAAATGTCATCATGATACAGTGAGTGCAGGCTCCAGCCAGCCCTCAAGTTCAGCTCCCTGTTGCCCACTGATTAGCATGTGACTTTGCCTGGGGTCCCGTCTGCCTCCGATTCCTCGTCTCTTCAATAGGGAATAGTAATCCGCACAGGCCAGTTGATAGGATGAAGGGACTTGGTGTTCAGAAAATACTTTGAATGCTTCTCATTACTATTCAAGTAAGTGATAGTTGCTATCAGTTGTTTTTATTATTATTCTTCATAGCTTAATTCTCACGTTTTACAGGTTTCACAGCCAAGACTATGTCAGGAACTGTCAGGAACTATTGGGATCAAATGTATAATTGAGTCCCTCTCTCTTTCCTCTCTCCTAAAGCTGAAGGGGTACTACGGGATCTTAATATGTGAAAAATCACATACTTGGCAAGTAGACTGTATGATGCCCACCCACTGTGTGGTGAAGAGTGAGAGCACTGAGCGTGGAACTAGAAAATAGAAAACATCCAAGTGGCTGGTGCTCCGAGGCTCAGAATCGAGTGACTCACAATTCAGACATGAGGGTGAGTTTTGCTGGGTCAAATGCTTTCTTGCTGACTCATGGCTGTGGATGTAGCTGAGTGAGACAAGGGGTTGCTGAGAGCTTAAGCGGGTCTCTGACTACTCACTGGCTTTTGTATTGATTGATCTAATAGCTTTGATCTATAATCTCGAAAATAACTCATGGTTTTTGTTGTTGTTGTTTTTTTTTCCATAATGGTGGGAATACTTTCATGATGGGACTGAGCATTTTATATGATTTAAAAACAAAGGAAAATACATGTGAACTATTTCCAGTATTCCCAATATTTCTCACTTTGTGTCGTCTTTTGTCTTAACAAGGTTGATTACATTCTGGATTAAAATTTAACATTGGCAGGGCATTTAATACATCAGTATATTTTGATGACACCCTACTGCAGCAGAGATGAATTTCACATTCTATTCGGGTCAGCTATGTAAATCAGCCACATTAATGAGCTTTATTAAATCATCTTAGTAAAAGCTCCACTGTCTTAACTGTTTACCTAAATCTGCGTCCAACAAAAAACAGCTGTCACCTTCTGACAAATCTTATTCTGAGAGAGAGTTTTCTTCTTACGAGGGGGAAATTGATATCAATTGTAATCCATCCTAAATGTCCTATGTAGAATCTTTTAAGAGGATGTTCTGCTATAAAATGCAAGACTCGTAGATTCCAACTTTCTGTTAAGGAAGAACATTGATGAAGGCAAGAGTTCAAGAGGAACACTGTGCTTCTGACATTTCACTTTATATGCCGAGTATTACTTTACAGAAATCACTGAACGGCTGTAAGACAATTGTGTGGACTTGGGGTGTCAACATCTAACAAGTGTGGGGGACAGGTGGAAGTGGGTTGAGCTGCAAACCCCTTCCTACTCTTTAAAAAAAATATTTCCTAAATAAATTGATACATAATTTTAAAACTGCTAAATAATTTTTTAAATGTTGAACATTCTTAAGAAAGTATAGCTTTCTTTTCTTCCTCTAACAATACATTCAAATAGTTAACACAAATAAATACTTTTGTAATAAATTAACTTTATGTGTTCAAAGAAACAAAGCTAAGAATTCCTCTTGTCGGTAATACTTTGTTAGCAGTTTGAGTTGCCTCTATATACTTAGATTAACAAAATTGTCTTCTTCTTTTGAAATTTTTTTTTTTTTCGCCGTGTCCCTTGCCTTGTGGGACTTTAGTTCCCCTACCAGGGATTGAACTTGCACCCTTGGCAGTGAAAGAGTGGAGTCCTACTCACCAGACTGCCAGGGAATTCTCCAAATTGTCTTTTGAATGTATTTTGTATAGCCTTTTTTTTTTTTTTTAGATTTTTTTTCTTGGATGTGGATCATTTTTAAAGTCTTTATTGAATTTGCTACAATATTATTTTTTTTTTTTATATATTTTGGTTTTATAGCCACAAGGCATGTGGAGGCTTAGCTCCCCGACCACGGGTTTAACTAGCACCCCCTGCATTGGAAGGCGAAGTCTTAACCACTGGACCACCAGGGAAGTTCTTGAATGTATTTGAAAAAATATTCTAAGTGGATATTTTATTATTCCAGATAAGTCTTTTTCTAAGACATTTACTAACCGGTCAAAGCATTAAATCCAAGCATGGATCTTAAAACTCTCTCTAGTTAAGCTCTGGAACCTTGTAACACTCTGCAGCCCCCACCCCACATGTGGAAAACTAGGATTTACTGAATTGAGAAGATGAGCTCATGTTTCGGGCTGTAGGAGATGGTGACACAGTGACATGGCAGTCCTCTTAGAGGACACACATCCCTGCTCTGCCTGTCGGGTAAATCAGATCCTCAGGCTGAGACGCGGGAGACCGACCCTAGGTAGGCAGAAGAGGGAAATGAACTTTGCCAGTTAAAAATGAATGAGCGACACATCTGGTGATGACAAACTTTACAGCTCTCTCAGGACTTCTTCGGAGAAGGCAATGGCACCCCACTTCCAGTACTCTTGCCTGGAAAATCCCATGGATGGAGGAGCCTGGTAGGCTGTAGTCCATGGGATCACTGAGTCAGACACGACTGAGCGACTTCACTTTCACTTTTCACTTTCATGCATTGGAGAAGGAAATGGCAACCCACTCCAGTGTTCTTGCCTGGAGAATCCGAGGGACGGGGGAGCCTGGTGGGCTGCCGTCTATGGGGTCGCACAGAGTCGGACACAACTGAAGCGACTTAGCAGCAGCAGCAGCAGCAGCAGGACTTGTTTCCCTGGTTCATTTATTCATTATCATTCATTCAATTAAACAGTGTTTACTTAGGGATTTCTCTGGTGGTCCACTGGTTAAGATCCCATGCTTGCACTGCAAGGGGCCTGGGTTCAATCCCCGGTCAAGGAACTAGATCCCATATGCCACAACTAAGGGCCCAATGCAGCCACAAAGATCCCTTGTGCTGCAACTAAGACCTGGCAGAGTCAAATAAAAAAACAAAAACAAAAACGATGTTTATTTAACACTAACTTTGGGCCAGGTAACCTGCCTGCCAATGCATAAGACACGAGAGACGCAGGTTTGATCCCTGGGTCAGGAAGATCCCTCAGAGAAGGAAATGGCAACCCACTCCAGTATTCTTGCCTGGAGAATCCCATGGACGGAGGAGCCTGGCGGGCTACAGTCTCTAGAGCCGCAAAGAGTCAGACATGACTGAAGCGACTTAACACACAGGCATGTGTCGGCTAGTGCTCTAGGCATTGGCAATCCATAAAAGATGAAAACAGTCACAAACACAGGCCTTCATGGGCTGGGGAGAGCATCATCATTTTCTAAGTAAGTAAGTATATTACATATTTTGTTAAAAGATGATAAATGCTGGATAGAATAGTAAAACAGAGAAAAGAGATAATGAATGCGGATTCAGGTGGTGGTTTATTGTATTAATTGGTTATCAGGTGAGGCCACCCCAAGAAGGTTGTTATCTGATCAGACATTAAGTAATCAAGCCATAGCAATACCTAAGACATCAGCTTTTGAGGTGGAGGAAAAACGAGGACAAAGAGCTTAAAGTAGGGGGATCTTATCTGGAGCACACTGGGGTGGTGATGAAAGAAGTCGAGGAGAGGTTGGACCAGTTACAATGTGTGGGTGAGGGTGACAGCCAGAGGCACCCTGGACAGGCGCTCTGGATATAGACTCATATGATAGTCTATAGACTTCGGCTTGTGTGATAGAATTATTGAACTGTTTTGCACTTAACAATGTACATGTGAATAAGGGCCTCTACCTTAGCAATGTGAAACACCAGTTTTTTGTTTCTACAGCCATACACTTAGCAGTGTTTAAAATGGGTACTGGCTAAATACTGCTGACTGCCCACCCCCTCATGTTCAGAAGAGCCTGGTGGGCTATGGTCCATGGGGTCTCAAAGAGTCAAACACAACTTAGGGACAGAACAACCACCACCCACCCCACCCCTTACCAAAGTCTATTGCAAAGCAATAGGTCTCTTGACCTTTTTATTGAACGTGGTCTATGTTAGAATGAATTCTTATTCCATGAAAAAAGACAAGAAAAACTGTTGGTGGAAGAACTAAGGAATAAAGACAAATGCAGAAGGAGAAGAGAAGCCAAAAGGAGTCAATACCAAACAATTCCTTTGGCAGCGAATGAATGAATGAATGAAATCTGATGGCTGTGACAGACCACACATCCAGTCCCCAGGCCAAAGCCACCTGCGGTGCCCACTTCTCGGCTGAGTGTAAGATATAAGACTGCTCTGATTTTGGTAAAGATTCATCTTTATAATCAAGAGCATTTCTTTTCTTTTCCTTTCTGCAGTCAGCAATCGAGCTTTACGACTTCTTTGCTGCATGTCTTATAAAAACTTCCGTGAGTACTCCTTCTATCTCAAAACCTAGGATCATAGTATTCACATCTTTTATTCATTTCGTACTTCTTTTTTAACTGTTACGGTAGATGTGAAGGAACAGAAAGCCCTGAGATAAAGCAGCTTTTCAAATAATGACAATCACGGCAATAATATATGAGGTAAAATTTGAGTGATTACAAATGTGCTGGGGTTGTTTTAAGGATTCTGCATGTATTATCTCATTTAATTTTTATAGCCCTATGAGGAAGCTACTTTACCTGCATTCTATAACTGGAGAGGCAGTAAGTGGCAATCTGGAACTGAAATCTTCCTCATTTTGATTCTAGAACCTATGGTCATCATCCCAATGCTTCAGTGACAGTATTTTTTTTTCTAAGTTAACTTTTTGTTATGGAAAAATTCAAACATGAACAGAAGTAGAAGGGATAGTATAAAGAGCTCTTATGCATGCATCACCTAGTTTTGATAATTATCAATAAGGCTGGTCTTGTTTCATCTATTTTCCCCCAAATACTGATTAATTTTGAATCAAATCCAAGACATTCAGATCATTTCATCTATAAACATCTCAGTATATATTTCTAAAACATAACTTTAAAAACAATAACCACAATACCATTATCACATCTTAAAAGTAGTACTAATAATTCACTAGAAACAACAAATATCCAGTCTCAAGCTGTAGTTTAACTACAAAGGCCATAATTTTTTAGATAGGACATGATTTGGTACAGATGAAGAAATAAATCTACCAACTCCTAATTGTATCATTTGTATTCCAGCATTGACCCTTAAATTGTGTTTGATCAAATGAGACTATTTTACATGCAAGTTGCTGAGGCCATGTATTTCTCCAAATGGCATAGTAGAAAGCAATAGGATTTAGGAAATCTAGTTTTCAAGTTTGGGCTCCTATGTTTAAGTTTACTGTTTGTATTCTTGGGCTTTAGTTTCCTATACATAAAACAAGGAACTTGAACTATCAGTGATTTATAATTCAGAATTCCCAAATTCTAGAACTTTCTGAAGGTTATTTTACATATATATACACACACTTTACTT
Source organism: Tragelaphus eurycerus (assembly GCA_935064755.1). NCBI lineage: Eukaryota > Metazoa > Chordata > Mammalia > Artiodactyla > Bovidae > Tragelaphus > Tragelaphus eurycerus. Next base: position 2,005,099 of record CAKXYN010000059.1, on the reverse strand, counting down.
TACTTTACTTTACTTTAAAGTAATGCTCAAAATTCTCCAAGCCAGGCTTCAGCAATATGTGAACTGTGAACTTCCTGATGTTCAAGCTGGTTTTAGAAAAGGCAGAGGAACCAGAGATCAAATTGCCAACATCCGCTGGATCATGGAAAAAGCAAGAGAGTTCCAGAAAAACATCTATTTCTGCTTTATTGACTATGCCAAAGCCTTTGACTGTGTAGATCACAATAAACTATGGAAAATTCTGAGAGAGATGGGAATACCAGACCACCTGATCTGCCTCTTAAGAAATCTGTATGCAGGTCAGGAAGCAACAGTTAGAACTGGTCATGGAACAACAGACTGGTTCCAAATAGGAAAAGGAGTACGTCAAGGCTGTATATTGTCACCATGTTTATTTAACTTATATGCAGAGTACATCATGAGAAATGCTGGACTGGAAGAAACACAGGTTGGAATCAAGATTGCTGGGAGAAATATCAATAACCTCAGATATGCAGATGACACGACTCTTATGGCAGAAAGTGAAGAGGGGCTAAAAAGCCTCTTGATGAAAGTGAAAGTGGAGAGTGAAAAGGTTGGCTTAAAGCTCAACATTCAGAAAACGAAGATCATGGCATCTGGTCCCATCACTACATGGGAAATAGATGGAGAAACAGTGGAAACAGTGTCAGACTTTGTTTTTCTGGGCTCCAAAATCACTGCAGATGGTGACTGTAGCCATGAAATTAAAAGACGCTTACTCCTTGGAAGGAAAGTTATGACCAACCTAGATAGCATATTCAAAAGCAGAGACATTACTTTACCAACAAAGGTTCGCCTAGTCAAGGCTATGGTCTTTCCTGTGGTCATGTATGGATGTGAGAGCTGGACTGTGAAGAAGGCTGAGCGCCGAAGAATTGATGCTTTTGAACTGTGGTGTTGGAGAAGACTCTTGAGAGTCCCTTGGACTGCAAGAAGATCCAACCAGTCCATTTTGAAGGAGATCAATCCTGGAATTTCTTTGGAAGGAATGATGCTAAAGCTGAAACTCCAGTATTTTGGCCACCTCATGTGAAGAGTTGACTCATTGGAGAAGACTCTGATGCTGGGAGGGATTGAGGGCAGGAGGAGAAGGGGATGACAGAAGATGAGATGGCTGGATGGCATCACTGACTTGATGGGTGTGAGTCTGAGTGACCTCCGGGAGCTGGTGATGGACGGGGAGGCCTGGCGTGCTGCGGTTCATGGGGTCGCAAAGAGTCGGACACGACTGAGCGACTGATCTGATCTGATACACACACACACACATATACATATATCCCAAAGGGGTTTTATTTAGTAAATAAGATTCCCTTAGTGAACTGTCTTTCTAAACTTGAAAAGTGGAATCGTTGGTGTTAAAAAGGAACAAGAGGTAAATGATTCCAAGAGCCTCTTCCTCTAACAGTCAGTGTATTTATCTATCTAGCCATTCACCAGTCCATTTATCCATCCATCAATACACATGCCTACCTATATATCTAGGAAGACATACATCCAAAAGTAGTTTTTTACTAATATGTGAAATGAAGCTATTATTTTTCACAGAATCCAAAACACAGTCAAGGAAGTGAACTATAACATTATAAGTATGCTTGCTTTCTTATGTCATATGGAGAAAAAAGGGAAAAAATTGCAAACTCAGATGAGAATCAGACAGGAGGGCTTATGTGTTTCTAAAGAGAAGATGGTCTTTGAAGTTTCACTTTTCTTCTTATGGGCAGATGACTCTGACCCTCACCCTCCCCTGCCCCCCTCCCCAGCCTTGTTTTACCAAGAAGAAAGTGATAGATCATTAAAATCTCATCACTTAAGGGCTTCAAGGAAGAAGTGGCTTTCAAAGAACTCCCCCACCCTTCCGAGGTTATTAGCTTAATGAGCAAGAGAGAGGAAATAATCTCAGAAAGAAGAGTCTGAGGTCAAAAGTAAGGAGAGAGGGTAGGATGGATGAAGAATAATGAACCTCCATAAACAAATTTAGAGTTTAAAGGAAAAAAGGAAGGGCATCCAGTACTGCAGGACTTTGGGCAAAAGTTGGGTAGCCGAGGTTCTCAAAAGAACCATTTAGCACCCCCTTCCTAATGCATCTGGAACTTGTCTCCAGAACAGAGGGCAGAGCAAATCGCCTGCTTAGTGTGCAGTGATTCAATATGTCTACTGAAAAGTGTTTGAGTTGCTCGGTGGTGGCCGACTCTTTGGGACCCCATGGACTGTAGCCCACCAGGCTCCTCCGTCCAAGGAATTCTCCAGTCAAGAACACTGGAGTGGGTTGCCTTTAGTTTAAAATCCTCCACAACTGCTTCATTCATCTTTAAATGTTATCTGTAGGTGCTAGGATATTAAATAAGACACTCAAATGTAAGTCATATTTGAGGGATTAAGTTACTTGCACATTTTCAAGAGATGTGATCAAAATTTATTTAAAACTGTACAGTCAAAATCATAAAAAGTGTAATCCAACAGGATTTTTTTTTTTGGCTGTCCAATGTCTATTAATGTTCTACACAGAAAGATAACGTGTAAAATGCAAATATTATGAGTAGAAATTCTTAACAACCGTGGTGCATTGACTTGGTTCAGCCAGATCTGTGTTTCTCCGGATTCCTTTCCTTGTACGGTTCTGGGTTAGCGCTGGTCACAAGAGACATTTGCTGGGAGGAGAGGAAGGGCAGTCGCAACCATATTTGGGGCGCTGGGAAGGTCAGAACTAGGCTCCAGGGCCCACAGCCCACGTGTGTGCACATCACCCTTGACCCCATAGAGTGGGGCTGGTGCGACGCAGCATCCTATCGCACGCCACCTCCACCTATCGCGAGATTGCTCCTTCGGCTTTTCCGAGGTTCAGAGCAGGTATGTGCATCTCTATGCCGAGTCCCAAGCTTCTCCCCACCTCGGCGGTGTTGGGGCTGCCAGTGGGGAGACACAGGTGTGGGCCCTATTTGATCTTGAAGGCTACGGTTTATTTTGTCGAGCTCCAGTTCATCAGTGTTGGCTCCCCGCTCTCAACCACACCCAGCTGGCTTCCTCACTTGTCGGCCTGGCTGACCCAACGGCTCCATCTCTTGATCCTAAGATGGGGTGCACAGCCAACAAGAGACTGTACCACCAGCTCCCACAGGTGCAGACAGGTCTAACCCCTGTAACAAAGCCCACTCATAGCAGTTCTGCTTCTTCATCAAATCTTGACTGGTACACCAACTCTATGAGGTACGAAAACCATTCAAAGACTGAAATTCTTTCTGTGCTTACTAGAAAAATTATCCTCCAGAATGCATATCAGTTCAGTTCAGTCGCGTCAGACTCTTTCCAACCCCACTGACTGCTACATGCCAGGCCTCCCTGTCCATCACCAACTCCGGGAGTTTACCCAAACTCATGTCCATTGAGTTGGTGATGCCATCCAACCATCTCATCCTCTGTCGTCCCTTTCTCCTCCTGCCCTCAATCTTTCCCAGCATCAGAGTCTCTTCAAATGAGTCAGTTCTTCCTGTCAGGTGGCCAAAGCACTGGAGTTTGAGCTTCAGCGTCAGTCCTTTCAATGAATATTCAGGACTGATTTCCTTTAGGATGGCTGGTTTGATCTCCTTGCAGTCCAAGGGACTCTGAAGAGTCTTCTCCAGCACCACAATTCAAAAGCATCAATTCTTCCGTGCTCGGCTTTCTTTATAGTCCAACTCTCACATCACATCCATACATGACTACTGGGAAAACCATAGCCTTGACTAGATGGACCTTTGTTGACAAAGTAATGTCTCTGCTTTTTAATATGCTGTCTAGTTTGGTCATAACTTTTCTTCCAAGGAGTAAGCGTCTTTTAATTTCATGGCTGCAGTCACCATTTGCAGTGATTTTGGAGCCCAAAAAATAAAGTCTGCTGCAGTTTCCAGAATGCATATAAAGTCTCCTAAACTGGTCAACGATATGAATATTGCTTATAAAATTGTAACTGGTATTTCTTGATTAATCAAGATATCTATTAATTAATATTCTGTGCATTAAGACTAAAAGGTCAAAACTGAAATAATTCCAATTAATTGATACAATTTATTATAATTATAATAAATTTTAGTTAAATTATAATTTATGACTTATATATTTTATTCCAGAAAAACATCTATTTCTGCTTTATTGACTATGCCAAAGCCTTTGACTGTGTAGATCACAATAAACTGTGGAAAATTCTAAAAGAGATGGGAATACCAGACCACCTGATCTGCCTCTTAAGAAATCTGTATGCAGGTCAGGAAGCAACAGTTAGAACTGGTCATGGATCAACAGAGTGGTTCCAAATAGGAAAAGGAGTACGTCAAGGCTGCATATTGTCACCATGTTTATTTAACTTATATGCAGAGTACATCATGAGAAATGCTGGACTGGAAGAAACACAAGTTGGAATCAAGATTGCCGGGAGAAATATCAATAACCTCAGATATGCAGATGACATGACTCTTATGGCAGAAAGTGAAGAGGGGCTAAAAAGCCTCTTGATGAAAGTGAAAGTGGAGAGTGAAAAGGTTGGCTTAAAGCTCAACATTCAGAAAACGAAGATCGTGGCATCTGGTCCCATCACTACATGGGAAATAGATGGGGAAACAGTGGAAACAGTGTCAGACTTTGTTTTTCTGGGCTCCAAAATCACTGCAGATGGTGACTGCAGCCATGAAATTAAAAGACGCTTACTCCTTGGAAGGAAAGTTATGACCAACCTAGATAGCATATTCAAAAGCAGAGACATTACTTTACCAACAAAGGTTCGCCTAGTCAAGGCTATGGTCTTTCCTGTGGTCATGTATGGATGTGAGAGCTGGACTGTGAAGAGGGCTGAGCGCCGAAGAATTGATGCTTTTGAACTGTGGTGTTGGAGAAGACTCTTGAGAGTCCCTTGGACTGCAAGAAGATCCAACCAGTCCATTCTGAAGGAGATCAATCCTGGAATTTCTTTAGAAGGAATGATGCTAAAGCTGAAACTCCAGTATTTTGGCCACCTCATGTGAAGAGTTGACTCATTGGAGAAGACTCTGAGGCTGGGAGGGATTGAGGGCAGGAGGAGAAGGGGACGACAGAAGATGAGATGGCTGGATGGCATCACTGACTCGATGGGTATGAGTCTGGGTGACCTCCGGGAGCTGGTGATGGACAGGGAGGCCTGGCGTGCTGCGGTTCATGGGGTCGCGAAGAGTCGGACACGACTGAGCGACTGATCTGATCTGATCTATTTTATATTTATAATTATTACTTATAATTTTAACAGTTCTAGATTGCCAGCCTTCTGATTAAAGCAAACTTTCCTTTCTACCAAAAAAACATAAATAATTCTAAATAATGAATAATTATAATTATTATGTAATATTTGCTAAAATAACCAAATTAATTTAATAATTCTAGATAAATTATATACTTCAATCAGAAATTAAATAATTCTAATAAAAATTGAACACTTCATTAAATGTTGAATGGAACAATTATTTGGCCAATACAGAACTTGGGTGCATGCTCAGTTTCATACGACTCTTTGGGACCCCATGGACCATAACCCTCTAGGCTCTTCTGTCCATGGAATTTTCCAGGCAAGAATTCTGGAATGGGTTGCTGTTTCCTACTACAGGGAATCTTCCCTACCCAGGGATCTAATCTAATCTCTTTCATCTCCTGCATTGGCAGGCAGATTCTTTACCAGGGTGCCACCTGGAATCCCATAGTACAAAACTTATAGGAAGATAAATTTATCACTTTATGAAATCCAACAATATAGATTTTCCAGCTTCATTGTGTATTTTCACTTTATCAACTGTAAGTAAACTCTCAAAATTAAAGAAACAAAGTCAAGGAGAAATTTCCAAAACCACTCATTACGAGTTTAGCATTCAGTTTTATAAATTTCATTGCTTTGGTTCAGTTCAGTTTAGTCGCTCAATCATGTCCGACTCTTTGCGACCCCATGAACTGCAGCATGCCAGGCCTCCCTGTCCATCACCAACTCCCGGAGTTTACCCAAACTCATGTCCATTGAGTCGGTGATGCCATCTAACTATCTCATCCTCTGTTATCCCCTTTTCCTCCTGCCCTCAACCCTTCCCAATATCAGGGTCTTTTCAAATGAGTCAGCTCTTTGCATCAGGTGGCCAAAACATTGGAGTTTCAGCTTCAACATCAGTTCTTCCGATGAACACCCAAGATTGATTTCCTTTTGGCTTGTGGAGTCTTAGTTCCCTAACTAGGAATGGAACCCATACTCTCAGCAGTGAAAGTGTGGCCAGTCTCCAATTTTGGATGACATCCTCCCAATGCCACTCTGACCTTGAAACCCATATCCAATGTCTGCTAGATGTATTCGGTCGAATATTCCATTGAAATCTCTCCCGCAAACTCAATTTTTCAACATTTCCTTACCCTGAGCAAAAAAACTCTTTCTCCAGACTTCCTAATTTCTGTTAACAGCAGAAATTGACATTTGTCATTATTTGTGGCCTCTAACACTGGTTAGAGTGCAGGGGACACTGGTTCAATTCCTGGTCTGAGAGGATCCCACATGTCAAGGACCAACCAAAGCCATGTGCTGCAACTATGGAGCCCACACACCACAACTGCTGAAGCCCAAGCACCCTAGAGCCCGTGCTCTGCAGCAAGAGAAGCCACTGCAATAAAAAGCCTGCACTCTCCAACAAAGAGTAGCCCCAACTTGCCACAAGTAGGGAAAACCCACCTGCATCATGAAGACTCACCACGGCCAAAAGATAAAATAAATAAATATGTTAAAAACAAACAAACAAAAGAAAACCCCCACTTTCTTTCTATATCTGAGGAATTTCCCATGTGGTTAGTCCCATCCCAGGAAACTCCCTTGCTCTCCTCTTTTGCAGCTCTGGTGAAGGTGTCTGACATACTCCACCCCCATCAGTTGTAGCCAGGCAAGTCTTCCACTTAAAGGAGACCGGGGACATAGTAGGTACCAGGTGGAATGCACTTTCTGGCAAGAGTGGTGGTTGGATACTATGGGCTCCCCAGGGCAGCAAGGGGAGAGTTTCTGGTTTCTGTTGCCCAGTTCTGAGGTGAGAATTATGATGTCTGCTCCCCATAGCAACAGTAGGAGCTTGGTGGTATGATTTGTACTCTGTTCCTGTTAAATAGTCTTCAAGCCTGATTCTTTGTATATTCTGAAGACTTTATGAGCTAGGTAGGCAGGATTAAACACTTAATCCAATTAGACTAGATTCTCTTACTTGTGATTAAGAATCCTGGCTGATGCAGACACTTAACAGGAACACATCAGAATTCTTTTCATTTCTAAGCAGTTGCAAGATCTGAGTCCTTTTGTATCTATCTGCAAAATGCCTTTAGAGTTTGTCTTCTTCTTTCTCTCCCAATGTAACTGCCCAGAGAGGCTCTGAAAATAGCTTAATAGGGTGTCTCCTATATATCACAACAGTCTAAGCATTTTTTATGTTTTAATTCATTGAAGCTTCATGTCGACTCTGTGAAATATGCACCACTTCTGCCTCCATGAAGTAGACAAAGAGACTGAGGTCTCCAAGAGAATAACTTAATAAATGTTGTAGAGTCGGGGCTGGGAGCCAGGTTTATCTCATTCTAAATTCCATGCTACAGTAAAAACTTGCACATGAATGTCTCAGTCCTTCCTTTACACTTGACTAGAGTAGGTTTATTCAGATCATTTCATCCCATCTGCACTCCATGCAGTGTCTTCAATGACTCCTTGGTGCCTTTGAATAAAGTTCACACATATGACTGCCGTCTAAGATCCTCAACAGTCTGGCTACGACCATCTCTTCTTCATCTTTATCTCACGTTGCCCGTGTATGGGCCTCATGTACAGAAAGAGGAGACTTTCTGCTTTTCACCAGCCACATCTTGTCTTTCCCTGCCGCTTATAACTCCTTTCCCACGTCTCTAGACCGAGAATGTGCTGTCTGTGCTCAGGTGTGTCCTACTCTTTGGGACCCCATGGACTGTAGTCCACCAGACTCCTCTGTCTGTGGAATTTTCCAGGCAAGATTACTGGAGTGGGTTACCATTTCCTCCTCCAGGGGATCTTCCTGATCCAGGGATCAACCCCCATCTCCTACATTGGCAGGAAGATTCTTTACTGCTGAGCCATCAGGGAAGCCCCATATCTAGAATGCCTCCTCCAATTTTTGCTTTTCTAAGAGTGACCATGTGTTGAGATTTGCTTTTTGTGTCTGCCAAATGTGACCTATATTAACCCCATCAACCTTCACATTAACTCTAGGAAACAAGCCTCATTACTCATTTCCAGTTAAGACAATGGAGGGTGAGTAGGGTGTAAGTGGCAAGGTTAGAGTCTGCACCCAGGTGTGTCTGGTAGGAAGCAGGAGCTTTTAACCAAGGTGCCATCAGCTTTCAGTCCTACCTGAATGAGGATCACAGGTTCCTCAGGCAGGAGCCTTCCTTGGTCTTCCCATCAGAAGTCATCTCTCATCTCTACATGCAGAGCACTTGTCTGATGAATCTTGATAGCAGTTATATCAAGACATTCTTCTTTCAACAATGGCCATCCATACCTGTGCTTATTCATTGAGTCAACATGAAGCAAGAGATGGATGGGCTGCAGGCTAGACATTTACAACTGGCCCCCTGTTCACACCTGCTGGGGTGAGAAAAAGAGGGGCTTCAGGCTGGATACTCACTCCCAGGCTTGTGTTTACATTTCCTGAGGCAAGAGACAAATGGGCTCCAGGCTACATATTTATGACCATCATCTTGTCTACATTTTGAGATCTGCACTTCAATATAAGAAATAACAACAGAAATAGGGTAGATAACTAGACATTGGGTACTTTATGGTAGGATCAGTGAAGGGCTAAACCTTGCAAAAGATCAAGAAAAGAAGTCATACATTTCCCATCCTTGAGGCATGAGCAAAAGGCTTCACGGGGTCAAAAAGGCAGTGGGGAAGGGGGGCAGACCATAGTAAGTCTTGCTATTTTCCTCTCATATGCCTTTGCGATGAAATTTGTCTTGACTGAGGGTTATATGCACACCCAGGTGTGGGTCCTGAGACAAACTGGCCAGGGGGGTCAAAAGAAGATGATTGGCCAAGAAGAAGACAAAGACCCTGAGACTACCCCTTACAGAGGATTCAAGCTTCCCAAAGGTACAACTCTAGCAACTCTCTGGCTGAGTTTGCCCCGAGCATCTTTCTGCATGTACTTTGCTCTCCTAATACTTTACTTTCCTGTATAGCTTCTCTCTTCTTGTCTGATTCCTCCTTACAAGACAGACAAAGACTAGGAATTTACAGTCTAGTCACTGGCCCCTGTGGTTAAGGTTCCTGGATTCCATCAAAGTGACCAGGGTTCAATTGCCAGTCAGGGAACTAAGGTCTTGCTTCCAGCCGCTGCTTGCCACAGGCTGCTGCTCACTGGTGCATTCGTCCAAAATCAAACATACATCTCTTAAGCACCTATTTGGGTCTAGGCATTGATCTTCATGCTAGGATACAGCATAATAGGTAAACTCCTTGCCCCTGTGGAGAACATACTAATGGGGAGATATCAAATTGAAGAGTGTATATGTTATAAATGAACTGTCGCCCTGCTTACTTCACTTTTATTCGGAGTATATCATGCAAAATGCTGGGCTGAACAAAGCACAAGCTGGAATCAAGATTGCTGGGAGAAATATAAATCATCTCAGATATGCAGATGACACCACCCTTATGGCAGAAAGTGAAGAGGAACTGAAGAACCTTTTGATAAAAGTGAAAGAAGAGAGTGAAAAAGCTGGCTAAAAAAAATCAAAATTCAGAAAACAAAGGTCATGGCATCCAGTCCCATCACTTCATGGCAAATAGGTGAGGAAACAGTGGAAACAGTGACAGACTTTATTTTCTTGGGCTCCAAAATCACTGCAGATGGTGACTGCAGCCTTGAAATTAAAAGCTGTGCTTTAAAAAGAGCATAACTTTAAGAAAAGCTATGACCGACCTAGACAGCATATTAAAAAGCAGAGACATTACTTTGCCAACAAAGGTCCATCTAGTCAAAGCTATGGTTTTCCCAGTAGTCACATATAGGACTATAAAGAAAGCTGAGTGCCAAAGAATTGATGCTTTTGAACTGTGGTGTTGGAGAAGACTCTTGAGAGTCCCTTGAACTGCAAGGAGATCAAACCAGTCCGTCCTAAAGGAAATCAGTCCTGTATATTCGGAAGGACTGATGCTGAAGCTGAACCTCCAATACTTTGGCCACCTGATTCCAAGAGCTGACTCATTTGAAAAGACCCTGATGCTGGGAAAGGTTGAAAGCAGAAGGAGAAAGGGACGACAGAGGATGAGATGGTTGGATGGTATCACTGACTCAATGGACATGAGTTTGAGCAAGCTCTGGGAGATGGTGAAGGACAGGGAAGCCTGGCATACTGCATTCCACGGGGTCACAAAGAGTCAGACATGACTGAGCAACTGAACAATAACAATATTATATGTAAGGAGGTGATTGTTGCTGTAGGGAAAAATAAGATCAATAGAAATTGTCAAGCATAGAGGGCTGCTCTTTTCAATAAGATGGGAGAGGAAGGGTTTTCTGACCAAGTGCTGCTTGAAGAAGTGAAAGTTGCTAAGTCATGTCCAACTCTTTGCGGGCCCATGGGCTGTAGCCTGCCAGTCTCCTCTGTTCATGGAATTCTCCAGACAAGAATCCTGAAGTGGGTTGCCATTTCCTCCTCCAGGTGCTGCTTGAGTAGAGACATAAAGAAGTAAGGAAGCCAACTTCTGGGGTCCTGGAGGACAAGCATTCTAGGAAGGGAGACCAGCAGGGACAAAGGAAGGAGGCCTGGTACATTGTTTCAGGAAGAGCAGGGAGACATGCACAAAGGGGATAGTGGAAGTGGACAGACCGGAGAGGCAGCAAGGGCAAATCGTATTGGATCTTCTGCAAGCAATTTGTAGGGTCTTTTGCTTTTACTCTTGAGTTCTATGGGAAGTGCTGGAGGATTCTGAGTGGAAGAGTGACTCTTGCATTCAGAGTAGAAAATGGGGGCCAGTGGTAGGAGTAGAGAGGCCCATTAGGAAGCTTTGGATGGTTACAGTAGACAAAGACAGCAGCTGTGGTACCACGGCTACCAACTTAGTACCACTGCTACCAAGCAGTGGTAGCTTGGATCAGGGTGAAGGATCTGTGTATGTTTTGAAGGATCTATGTATGTTTGAGGGTCTTTCTGAAGGATTGTTCTGGAATGTGATAGAAAAATAGAAGCTCATGATGGTGCCAGGGATTTGGGCCCCAGTACCTAGAAGGAGTTGCTATTTACTAAGGAAGAGAAGACCACAGGAGAAGCAAGTGAGCGAAGGGAATTGAAGGCATTGGTTAGAGACAGGCTCAATAGGAGGTACTCGTTAGACATTTGAGAGAAGGCAGCTGAACATAGGTTTGAAGTTCAGTGGAGAGGACCAGACTGGAAATCCAATCTTGGGAGTCTTGTTTGTACTGAAATCTTCCTGACAGCAGGATCTCTGTTTATTTAAAATTTGTGTTCAGAATTGAAGTAGGGGTTCAAATCATAACCACAGTGGAAAAAAAAACAGATAAAGAAGAATTAAGGATTAAAAAATCAGGCAGTAAAAGTGAAAGTGCTGTCATGTCTGACTCTTTGTGACCCCATGGACTATACACCGGGAAAGGCAATGGCACCCCACCCCAGTACTTTTGCCTGGAAAATCCCATGGACGGAGGAGCCTGGTAGGCTCCAGTCCATGGGGTCGCTAAGAGTTGGACATGACTAAGCGACTTCACTTTCACTTTTCACTTTCATGCATTGGAGAAGGAAATGGCAACCCACTCCAGTGTTCTTGCCTGGAGAATCTCAGGGACAGGGGAGCCTGGTGGGCTGCCGTCTATGGGGTCGTACAGAGTTGGACATGACTGAAGCGACTTAGCAGTAGCAGTAGGACTATACACTCTATGGAATTCTCCAAGCTGGAATACTGAAGTGGGTAGCCTTTCCCTTCTCCAGGGGATCTTCCCAACCCAGGAATTGAACCCAGGTCTACCACATTGCAGGTTCCCCGCCTCCTCGAAGAAAAAAAGAATCAGGCAAAAGACCCATTAATATTTTTCTCTAGAGGAGCATTACATTACTAAACTCAAAATTAGGGGAATTATGAATACTTCAAAGAAAGTAGTAGTTCATTTGTAGATCAAAGAACACAAACATCATTCATGTGATTTTTATCAAGAGAGTTGAGTATGAGAAAGAAGAGAAAATGAGCACTACGGGCTGGAAAAAACTGACTGCACAAACATATAAACACCCGAACAAATGAAAAACTATCTGTAGGGCAAATGAAAAGAAAACCAATTGTAGCAGTAAACTTTCAAGAGATTAGCAATAGTATTTCAGGAAATGAATAAACATAAAGCTGAGCTTGACACACTAACGGAATAAAGGTAGAAACTCAAAAACTTGGGCTTCCCTGATGGCTCAACTGGTAAAGAATCTGCCCACAATACAGGAGACCTGGGTTCAATCCCTGGGTTGGGAAGATCCCCTGGAGAAGGGAAAGGCTTCCCACTCCAGTATTCTGGCCTGGAGACGTCCATGGACTGTGTAGTCCATGGGGTTGCAAAGAGTCGGACAGGACTGAGCGACTTACACTTCTTTCACTCAATAACAGGAATACCAGAAATCATTGTTGTAACCAGGGATGGGAAATAGGTAATTTCACTTATTATAACATGAATCTATTGCAGAGATTGTGAATTCATTCATCAGTTTGTTCTGATTTAGTAGAAGTGTAGGGTATAAGGCAGAATGATTGTGCAAGCAAGGAACAGTCATTTTTAAAATAAAAGTAGACATGTGATATCAAGACAATTTATCTACAGGAGAAATAAAGTATATATTTGTTACTAAAATAGAAAAAATCCTCTCGCTGAGCTTACAGATAGGAGAGTTAATATGGGAGGTACCTGACCTCCCCTGTTGAGTAGCAGGCTGGATAATCAATGTCTTTTGAGGTTCTGTGACTCTGCTTTTTAATTTGCGGTATCACTGGAAGCAATTTCCTGGTATTCCACAATCTAGCTCGAGGGGCAAAGTAATTGGTGACCCTTGGTCTATGTAAACACTCTGAATAACAAAGATCACAAAAGGGACATTAGAGAGACATTCAATTTAAATTGCATGTTTCTAGGCTGCTGGTTCTCAAAGACAGAGCTTCAGAACCATATGGGGCAAAGAACATCTTGGAAATGGGAAAGGTTCAGAAGAAAGTATATAAGGGGGATTATGGTAATTGTGGGATTTAGCTGGTTATTCAGCCTTTGCTCCCCCTCCCCCTTACTCTTCAGTGATCTGGAGTTGATCCTCTTTGGACTGAAGCCCTTGGACTCCCAGGAGGAGGTATTTTCCTGTCTTGTTTGAGTTGCATTTCTGGAAGTGACGCCTACCTTCCATAGCACCAGCTGCTGTCCTGGGCCCCTCCTCTGTGGCCCCAGCTTTCCTGGCCTTTCCCCTTCAGCCCTGAAGGTGATAGTGGCTTCCACTGTTGATAACCCCTGGAGGCTCAACTTCTCTTATAGATTGCTTTTACTCTGCCTTTCTTCACCTTTGTGGACAGTCCCTTTAAAATCTTCTGAACCATTTCAATTGGATTCTGTTCCCTCGAATGACACAGGAGTGTTCGGTAATTTCTAAGTGGCCACAAAGTAATTGAAGGGTAGGGACTACATAGTCTTACAATCCCTAACACACCCTAATACTTCAAATGCAGTGCAGTCTTAATATATCTGTTCAAAAGTTGTCGATGAATTATAGGCTCTGTGCAGAGCTGTTTGCATCCTATGGCAATTGGATCCACCTCTCCCTTAAGAAGGTCGTTTCTCAGTCTTTGAGGTTTCCAGTCATGTTCAGAGAGGATGCTGGAGGAACAGAGCTTCAACCTTGCAAGGCACAAAAGGGGGTGTATATTTGTTATTGTTTAATGGGACTGGTAGAGAATACAGTGAGGGAAAGATTAAGGTCAGACTTACTTGAAAACTGATGTTCTCTAGTCTGCAACAAATGAAACCGCTCATACCTATTTGTCTTGCTGGGACTATGGAAGTCCTTGGAGATGATCCTCCACTTACCTTTGACTGATGCTGTTGACTATAATGAATGTATAAAGTAACATTTGCTGTACCATTAGAAAAAAAAAAAAAAAACAACACACCGCAGATATAAGCCTTTCACGAGTAAAATGGGTCATTACCAAGCTACATGTTGACTGGCAAGATGAAAAATGTCCAGGATTACCAAGAATTGACCATTAGTGAAAACGCACCAAAAAGCTTTTAAAGTCACTTATCACATCTAATTATCTGATACCAGGTATAATTATGCTATTATATATAATTTTAGTACCATGGCCCATATGGTGTTAATTCACTCTACGTGCCATATTGAATTTCTAGTTTAAAATTATCAAATTCAGTAAGATGTATAAACGAGTACTCTAATGCAGCTATTTTAAGAACCTTCTGAGAGGGCTATTTATTCATTCATTTATTTATTTGACATTTTTTTTTTTCCTGAGCACCAATTGTGTGCTATGTAAGGTGCTAGGTTCTGGCAACACAGTGACAAATACTCTGTCCCCGAGGCACAGACAGTCCAAAGGAGAGCAGAGCTGGGAAGAGACAAATGATTCCTAATAGGGAGCCATGCATAGTGGATGGAGTGAGCTGGCACTCTGGGGTGGGCTGGGGGATAGCTGAAATCATAGCGGAGATCATGTCTGAGTTCTCTAGCTGCTCTGTGGCATGTGCGGTCCTCCTGGACCAGGGATTGAACCCATGTCTCCTGCATTGGCAGGTGGACTTTCCACCCCTGAGCTACCGAGGAAGCCCAGGAAAACAATTTTAATGGATAAAATAAGTACACATTGTTGTTAATGCTACAGAGGAAATAAAGTATGTGTTGAGAAGTGTGGGCCAGGAGAATGGACTTTGTGTGGGACATTCCGAGAAGACCTCTCTAAGGAGTTGTTTTGGAAGGAAAGACCTGAAAGCTAAGAAAGAAGCAGTCATACACAGAGCTGGGTGAATGCTCCAGGCAGAAGAATATTCCAGAAAGATATTCAGGTAATATTATGCCCTGAGGTAGGCGAACAACTAGACCTACTCCAGAAATGAAAAGACCAGTGAGACTGGAGCATAGCAAGAGAGAAGAGTGATCCAAGATGGTGCTGGAGGAGTTAACAGGAGCCACATCACAGGAGACCAGGAAGGCCAGGGCAAAAGGGTTGGAGGTTCATGGGAGATGCTCTAGGAAGGTGTTTAAAGGCCCTGAGTGGTGAGGATGACCTGATGTAGCCCTGGCCGCTTGGTAGAGACTGGGTTGCAGATAGATAAGATTGAAAGCAGGAAGACCAAGCATGTGGTGGCTGTCCAGGAAGGAAGTCATGGTGGTTGGGACTGAGGAGACGTGACAAGAAGTAGATACATTCTGGAGGCAGCTCTGCTCTGCCTTCCGACAACATTGCTGTGGAATGAGGTGGCCAGCATTTAATCACTGATGTCTGCTAGCTTTATGACCTGGACAGCCAGGTCCGTGATGAAGCCATTTACTGAAATGTAGAAACACCGAGTGGAGTGGAACAGGAAATAAGACATTTACACTTTAGAAATACAGTCTTTATTGCCATTTGGTGGATTTACTAAGCTTTGTGGGGGGTGTGTGAGATGTGGGGAACATTAGGGAGACTTCTAGAAGTCTAAAAGATTTTACGTTCTGAGGTTAAGAAGGTTCCAATAACACACTGGGAAAAAGAACTACAGTAGGAATGGAGGCAGCTGAGAGACAAAGAGAGCCAGGCAAAGCGGTGGAAGGTGGTGCAGTGCAGAGAAGAATTTGGGACACTGAGAAGGTATGATGATAGCTCATGAAATAGAGAAACAGGTGACCCTGATAGAATGGCCAGCAAGGAGGTAGAGAGACCCAAGGAGCAGGGAGTGGGTGAGTGCCAGGGCTGGCAAGGAGCCCTCGACACAACCTTCTGAGCGGTACCTGCAGATTTAGCAATCATCTCACCAGGGACACTGGCGAGAGTAGCTGAAGAGGGATGGGTGGAGGCAAAAACAAACAGTTGGAGAGGAAATGACAGTTGAATTGAATCCTTCAAGCAGTCTCGTTTGAAAGCAAGGTTGGCTTGGAGTGCTAAAACATGGAGCGAATTGCTGCGTGAGTGCACATGCTGAAAGGAATGAGTCAGTGGTCAGGGAGCACGTGAAAAGGAGAAGGATTGATTGACAGAGAAAGGCCTAGAAGACAAAGAACTTCTTAATATAGCAACATCCCTCATGGGTAGCACATACCCAGTAATTTCTAGTCACTTTACCTTGATTTTCACATTTAATCCCCACAAGAACCCAAGAGGTAGAAACTATAATTATCTACATTTTACTGATAAAATAGTTGAAATTCAAATATTTTGCCCAGGGTTTCTGAAGCTAAAAATCAGTAAACCAAGATGCAGGCTTTGTTCAGCCACAGGAGCTGCCTCTTAAAACCCTGAGCTGTGCTTTCTTCCCACTCTGTCAGCTCTAAGCCCAGTGGAAACCAACAAATCTGTGTGTTCCCATTAGCTCCACGTCCATCAAACATACCTTTCGGGGTTCAGCCTTTCCACTCATCCACGTATTGCCCGCCACCATCCTAGGCACCCTTGGGGTGTGAACCAAAGCTGGCAGAACCAAATCCAGGTCTTTGGGCAACTCTTTCTCTAGGGCTGACTTGTCTAGGGAAGAAAGTATTGAAATTAAGAGAACTCATTCATTCTCTCGACAATGGTGCTGCTGCCATTTTTTCCCTTCCTGGGCTTCGCTTCCCTTTCAACCTCTTCCTGACGATCTACATCCGGTTCAGCTCTCCACACCAGGTCTCTGCCTGCAATCTTCTCTCAAAGCAGGTCCTTTCCTCTATGTAACTGTCCAGGTAAAAAGCATGCCAGGGTTCTTCAGGCTTAGATGAAAAAGAGGCTGAAGAGTCATCACATCAAAATATCCAAGTCCCTCTCAATTAAGCTGTATGGGGACCAAAGCCCAGAACAGGTCTAGGGTTTATTTTTCATCTGCTGGCTTCATCCTTGGTTTGTTTCAAGCTTCATGTGGAACTGCTAATTGATACTGGGCATCTGTACACCCTGTGATTTTACCTCCTTTTAATCTCAATGTATTCCTTTATTACTATCCCAGATGAAGCATGAAATCTTACACTATTCTCTAGTACAGTGTTTTCCAAAGTGTGACTCACAGATTCTTGGGGCTTTGGGGTGTGTGTGTGTGTTCAGTTGCTCAGTTGTGTCCCACTCTTTGAGACCCCAAGAACTGTAGCCCTCCAGGCTCCTCTGTCCACGGAATTTTCCAGGCAAGAATACTGGATAGGTTGCCATGCCCTCCTCCAGGGGATCTTCCCGACCCAGAGACTGAACCCACAACTCCTCCGTCTTCTGCATTGGCAGGTGAATTCTTTACCACTGGTGACCCTGGGAAGCTCCCAAATAGGAGTGCGTGGTTTGTGCCAAGACTCTCCAGTCGTATCTGACTCTTGGCAATCCCGTGTCCTGTCCATGGGATTCTTTAGGCAAGAATAATGGAGAGGGTTGCCATTTCCTCCTTCAGGGGCTCTTCCCCACCCAGGGACTGAACCTGTGTCTCTTACATCTGCATTGGCAGTCAGGTTCTTCATCACTAGCGTCACCTGGGGCTGCCATAAATCAACCCAAGCAAAATCTCTGTAGGTGGAGCAATTCTAACTTCTGGGTAATTCCACCCTCTGGTGTATGAAGACTTTCTGGCCCCTTCTCAGGATCCTGGGTTTCCTGATTGGCAAGCCATGGATAGCGTATAGGGCAGTTCATCTGCCCAGGTACCCATGAGCCCGTCCAGATTCAACTATCCTGGGGCACCCTTGTCTACACTGCTGGGTTCAGTTCCACGTGCTTTCCAACTTGTCTAACTTTTGGAGTATTAATTATTTTCCTAGGCTCTGGTAATAGCCCAGCTTTCAATTCCAAGTTATTCAGCTTCATTTCTGCCTCTGATTGTTTGCGCTTCAAATCTGCCCCAAGGAGCGAGTCTGATCTTATTTTCTCTAGTAACCATTCAGGTCTGTGCCAGGGTCATACCCATATCAGAAGCAAAATTACACTGGAAAAATACTGATGGCATCAGATCAAAGCTAAATAATAGCTGGTGCATTATTGTGAAAGCATGAACAATGAAGATTTTTTTTTCCTGAATAAATGTCCTTTAATATCAGGTCTGCCTCAATTACTGAAGATGTTAATTTCTCATATTGCTTTCTTTCACTGGAGGATTTGCATGTTAAGCTTGAAAAGGCCAACCAAGCTGCCATAGTAACAAGGCTAACCAGGGGCCAGATGATTTCTGTTTTTTAGATCTTACAGACTGCCAGTCTTACATGTCTACAGCAGGGAATAAAAATTAGGAAATGCACCGGAGTATAAACACCTAAATTATGACATATAAACACCTAAATTATGAATGTTCTCTATATAGGAATGCACTGTGCCAAGTCCCAAAGCGTGGGTGGAACGCTTTCTTCTTTTCCTTTGAGAGGCGTGGTAGACGTACAGAGGAAGGTGCCTCCTCCTCTGTGCCAGGTGTCCAGCACAGCTGTGGAGGGAGTCCCCTGCCCCAGAGACTCTTCTCATTGGCAGGGGAGTGTCTTTCCCGACTGTTCTGAAAGTGGGAATGTGTACTCACAGTTCCCCTTCATGAGTAAATTTCCCCCTAAGAACGGTGAATAGATTAAAATCATGCTGGTCCGCACAATTCCTTTTAATCCAAAATATAGCAAAATTATTTCTCTTACATATTGCCCACACTGTGATTAAACAGTCATCAGTGGGACTTGCCTGGCTGCCCGGAGGTTAAGACTCTGCCTTCCAGTGCAGAGGGCATGGTTCAAAACTGGGTTAGGAAACTACAGACCCTGGGTTGGGAACTACAACTTCAGTCCCATGTACTGCAAGGCACAGCCAAATTTTTTTAAAATAGTAATAAAATAAGCAACATTAAGGGCTTCCCTTGTGGCTCAACTGGTAAAGAATATACCTCCAGTGTGGTTCCTGGGTTGGGAAGATCTCCTGGAGGAGGGAAAGGCTAACCCATTCCAGTATTCTGGCCTGGAGAATTCCACAGACTGTATAGACCCTGGGGTCACAAAGAGTCAGACACGACAGGGTGACTTTCACTTTCTCTCAAGCAACATTAAAAAATTGGCTGAACTGACGCAGATAACATGTTTTTCTGTGTGATTTGAATTATAAATTTCAATAAGTATAAACTTATATGTGAACTTCTGGAACAAATCCGTATATAAATTGAAAATTTCTCCTACAGAGGGTTCAGGTGACAACGCTTCTGTCAGAGATAGTCACTCCATTGTTTCATACGCAGTACGACTGAAGCCACTTAGCAGCAGCAGCAGCAGCAGCGTGACTTGATTGTAGGCATTTTGATTCTCAAGTAAACAAACACATTTTCAATTTCATTTGACTTATTTTTGATGAAAGTACACATCTTTCATTCATTAATGAATGAAAGTGTTAATATTCAGAATCAAAGCAACAGAAGATATTTTAATCAACAGATAAATTAATAAAAGATGAAACCAGTGTGCAGTTTTTGAATAAGTAACCAGTTTGCAAAGGAATGATAGAAGCCGGTGTATTCTCTGGACATTGTAAATTCAGATTCGGGCCTCAGACTCCGTCACATGGGTGTCTGAAGACCAACAGTCAGTGTGGATGATAAGTACTCAGCATGGTGGTAGTCTTCCCCTGTAGGAGTTAGGTCTTCATAACTCACAACATTCTGTCATATGCACCATCTCCTCCGACATGCAAAAGGCAGGGGTTTCCTTTCCAGTGATAAGAATATCAGTCCCAGAGAAAGCAAATGATTTGCCCAAGTCCTTAGATGTACGTGGACAAACTCAAAGATCTGTTGCCTCTAAGCCCGTCATTCTACTATTTTGCATTTTTGTGTTAGGGGAAATATCTGACACAAAATACACATGACTGTTCAAGACTTATCATGAGCATTTATAGGAAACAAACTTTACCTCTCTATTTTCATTATCTTCATGTAAAAAAAAATCACATTCTATCTTCTTTCCTCTGTTATTATAGAGAACAAACGAAATGACAGATGTGAAACAATGAAAAAACTGTGAAGTGTTGATCGCTCGGTTGTGTTCAACTCTCTGTAACCCCATGGACTAGCCCGCCAATCTCCTCTGTCCATGGAGTTCTCTAGGCAAGAATACTGAAGTGGGTAGCCAGTCCCTTCTCCAGGGGCCCTTCCTGACCCAGGGATTGAACCTGAGTCTCCTTCATTGCAGGTGAGTGCTTTACCTCTGAGCCACTAGGGAAGCCCCCCAAACTGTGAAGCACTGTCCAAAGGAGAACGAGACTAACTCTACTAGTCTTCATAAAATGTTTTTATTTCACTACTGATGATTGGGTTTTTTTTTGGCTTTTTAAAAATTTATTTACACAGGACAAGAGAACTGGAAAATGTATTCAGAACAGAGTCAGCATCAGCAAGGCCACGGGTCGGTTTCAGGAAGGGCTGATCTTTAGCTCCTGTCACCTACTGTGGCCAGTTGGATTTGCTCTCTGTCCTGCTAACAGAGCACATGGACACCAAGCAAGGGATCTGCTGCGGCAGGTGGCCAGAGCCCCAGGCCGTCCTCTAGACTGCTGACATGTGTGGTTTGAACTCCTTTGCACAAACACAGACTAAATGATAAAATACATATCAGTGTGGGCTACCTGGTATTTTTCTCTGTCATCTTTGTAATCAAGCATGATTGAAGAAGCACGAGGTAGCAGGTGGCCCACACAGCGTCACCAGCTGCACATGCTGTGCCTGTGCTTTCAAAGGTAAACATCAATATCCATTTACTGAAAATTGGCTGAAAGTCCTTACCTGTCCCTTTAAGTTGTGATCATCTTAATTTCATTTGTGTGGACTGTGGGTTGTGTAGATCTGCTGTTAGATGACCCAGGGAGACTCCAATAAATATATAGCATGCTTGTGTGCACCCATGCATGTGTATATATACACGCATACATGCATGCATGCATGCAGGCACACAGATACATAGATACACACTTGCCCTACACATGTATATACATATAAATATATGTGATGTATATACATATAAATAAATGTGCATGCATAGGTATATAGGGGTGTCCTAGGTCCCTCAGATGGTAAAGAGTCTGCCTGCAATGCAGGAGACCTGAGTTGGGAAGATGCCTGGGGGAAGGGAATGGCAACCCACTCCAGTATTCTTGCCTGGAGAATTCCATGGACAGAGGAGCCTGATGGGCTACAGTCCACGGGGCCACAAGAAGTCAGACACAACTGAGTGACTAATACACACACATGTATACACATTTATGCTGATACATGTATGAACATGAAGATGGTGACTGCAGCCATGAAATTAACAGACGCTTACTCCTTGGAAGGAAAGTTATGACCAACCTAGATAGCATATTCAAAAGCAGACATTACTTTGCCAACAAAGGTTCGTCTAGTCAAGGCTATGGTTTTTCCTGTGGTCATGTATGGATGTGAGAGTTGGACTGTGAAGAAGGCTGAGCACTGAAGAATTGATGCTTTTAAACTGTGGTGTTGGAGAAGACTCTTGAGAGTCCCTTGGACTGCAAGGAGATCCAACCAGTCCATTCTGAAGGAGATCAGCCCTGGGATTTCTTTAGAAGGAATGATGCTAAAGCTGAAACTCCAGTACTTTGGCCACCTCATGCGAAGAGTTGACTCATTGGAAAAGACTCTGATGCTGGGAGGGATTGGGGGCAAGAGGAGAAGGGGAGGACAGAGGATGAGATGGCTGGATGGCATCACTGACTCGATGGACATGAGTCTGGGTGAGCTCCGGGAGTTGGTGATGGACAGGGAGGCCTGGTGTGCTGCGATTCATGGGGTCGCAGGGAGTTGGACATGACTGAGTGACTGATCTGATCTGATCTGATGTATGAACAACAACAACAAAAGAGATATATGTACATGTGTTTACACACCGATATATATGTATGTGTCTTTCCCCACAGAAATAAAGAACTCTTTTGGTTCTTCTCCTACCAAAATATTCAATTTCATCTTAACAAAGCCAAATATGCACTGATCCACCTTGAACTAACTTCTTTTCTTTTTCTCTGAAATCGGCATTTCTTGAGTTCCACCATATACTCAGTATCTATAAAACAAAGATGGAAGACGTGATCCCCTCCTACAACAGTGAGCGACCCAGGCAACTGCCTCCTGGAATTCAGTGGATGGGGTTCTGACGGGGTGAATACAAGCACGTGGAGCACACTGCCTATCTTGGAGTGACAGGTTTTGACTTCCTAGGTCAAGGGTTGCAGTACCTGTTGAAAGGATACAATTTAATAGCAGATGGAGTTAGGAGAGTCCCAGAGGGAGAGATGAACATGTGTGGGTATGGAAGCCCAGGATGGTATGGCTCTTTCAGGAATTTTGGGTAATATTGGCTGAGAGTGAAGAAGTCAGTGAGGCCTGATTTGGGGGAAGTAGATTGTGGCTGGGACAGTGAGAGATGACCAGAAGACACTGACAGAAATGAAGGAATGGAGACCTCTGGGTGATGAGGAGATTAGAATTTGAGCTCAAATAAGCCCTGGTCGATGGCCCAAAGGAAATCAGAGTGGATTTTGTGAAAAATAAGGCTTTAATGGTGTGTATTATTTTTGCCTCACTCTTCTTTTTCTTTTGGCTTGATTTTCACATGTATCCACGTTCTGGGGAAATTATACATGCATCAGTTGCATACAAATACTTGGTTCCTCAGTCAGTTGATTCAGAAAGCCATAAGAATAGTGGATCCAGTCGAGGAGAAAGCATTATACATTTCAGTATGTGTGTAGCAGATGTGGATATTGTGAACTAAACAGAAATACAGGAGGAGAGGCACTTGTGTGTCCCCCAATAAATCTCACCATTCTGAGATGACAGATATGATTATGGCCCCAGGAGCGATGAGAATTCCTGATCTTAGTGTGTGATGATAGTCGTTTCGAGGCATCCTTATGTCCACTGTCAGGTTGGTATTTGGGGAAGCATCCTGTGAGGAGTCTTGCACATGAATTTCTAGCTCCACCACGCAGGGAAGGGAGCCAGGATCTGGCGAGGTGATGGAATTACCCCGTCTCTTTGATGACGGCTGCAGCAGAGACATTTGTCAGCCCAAGTGCCTCCTAAGGATCCCCTCACCTTTTGTAGTTTCATTTTAAGGACAATTACTCTGTGGGTTGAATTTAGGAAAAATATTCCCCCTGCAACCTAAAGCAGCCTTGTTCTGAGCATGAATCTGTCAGTGGTGGTGATGAGAAACGAAATTGTTCCCCAGCAGATTTTTATAGTAAATCAAGGGCTACATCAATTCTCCATGGGCGAGGGGCTAATATCTTAGTCCTCATGAGCATTTAAGGAAAGATATTATGTCGGTTTCCTTTTTTTTTTTTTTTTTTTTTTTAAGCTGCATACTGCATGGTGTGAGGGTTCCCAATGCCAGAAGGAAACAGATAGGCTTGACTTTCTAATTACATTAGGGAGCCTTATGCATGGCTCTGGGCTCTGGTTCCTTCTGTTTACTGCCACACCAGAAATAGGAGTGTGCTTCTCCTATTTTTGAAACTTTTAGCTTCTCAATTTCATTTTCCCCCCTCTGGCGCAGACAAAAGTCTTTGAGTTACTTGCTACTTAGACAAAAATCCTGAAAGAATGTGAACCGAATGTAAACAGTAACTAAATCTCAGGGGTGGATTTAAAATGGCATTTATCTTATGTATCTTCATTTATAGTTACCTTCACTGCTTGGCAATGAGAATATATATTTTTATAAACAGAAAAGCAGTAAGGCTGGATCTTATTTGGAAACACAAAAATTGCAAACCTTCTAAACTCCAAAAAGCACTGCACATCTCCATATCACTTACACTTTCTAAGCAGTCACCTGTTAGTAAAAATTAGGATCTTAATCTCATTCCCAGTAGGACAAAATGCTCAGAATAAGGAATCAATTGGCGATAGACTCATGCTTCTCATTGAAGGTGTAAGTAAGACAATGGACTTCAGTGGGTCCCTACAAAATGAACTCACTGAGTGATCACTAGGAGCCCATGGGATTCAATTTCAGTACATCTTATCTTAAGCCAGAAATGCTTTCTGAGCACTGGTGGTGACAGGTGCGGGCTGTTACCCCTTCCCACATATGATCAAAATACCAATGCTTGTGTCATGATGTACAATGATCATTTTTAAAAAATGTTTATTTATTTATTTGGCTGCTCTGAGTCTTAGCTGTGGCATCTTTAGCTATGGCATGTGAGCTCTTAGTGTGACATGTGGGTTCTGGTTCCCTGACCAGGAATTGAACCCTGGCCCCCTGTGCACTGGGAGCACAGAGTCTTAAACACTACTATCAGGGTAAACTGGTAAACTGAAAACAAGAATAATCTCTTTCTATAAGAAAAGCCTAATTTGCTGTGACCTCTAGAGGAATTTGGAAGTACCCACAGTTGGAGAGGAAAGAGTCTATTGTTAGACTGGTGCAGGCCTGGTGCAGCTTTCTAGTTAGTAAGGGAAACATACAATGCATATGGGGAGATAGTCACTTTGTCCTGTTTAATGCATTGACAAACCAATTTTAATACTGTATATATGTATATATATTAATATGCATTTTTGTGTTAATGGCTAGTGATAGCCAAATTAATTAAGTCTACTATAATTATGGTTCTTGATGAATAGTAAGCTATAAGTGTTCCAAAATACACAAATGAACAGTTCTCCACGTGGAGCATTGGGTAGCATATAAGGAGATGGAGGGACCCACAATAACTTTGAGGTTTAAGAATGAGATTACTGCGTGCATGCTAAGTCACTCAGTCATGTCCAACTCTTTGT
Organism: Tragelaphus eurycerus; assembly: GCA_935064755.1. Taxonomy (NCBI): domain Eukaryota; kingdom Metazoa; phylum Chordata; class Mammalia; order Artiodactyla; family Bovidae; genus Tragelaphus; species Tragelaphus eurycerus. The sequence continues at coordinate 1,980,077 of CAKXYN010000059.1, read as the reverse complement.
GACCCTCATGGACTGTAGCCCATCAGGCTCCTCTTTCCATGGGATTCTCTAGGCAAGTATGCTGGTGTGGGTTGCCATGCCCTCCTCCTTCTTTTGAGAAGATTGGGTGTTACCAGTAACCAGGACTGGGAATGCAAAAAAAAAAAAACGGATAGGACTTGGGGAAATTGAAAGTTCACTTTTTGACATGTTGAGTTTAAGTATCTATGAGTACCTCCTGGTAGATGTAAGTTACCAGTTAGTTATGGAACATGGGAGTCTCTAGCTCAGGAAAGTTCTGGAATAATGATAAATTGTCCATGTCTTTTGGATCTGAGAACCTTATCTAATCTTCCTTTTTGGACAAGTGTTGATCTCAGAGTGCTGTTTCCAGCCTAGTACTCAAGGTACTGAGGTTAGACATTGCAGAGATGAAAGTTGAATTATCAAGAGAGGGCATCCAGGTAGATGTCAGTCCAGTTCACTAATCCAAAGGGGCTGAGTAGAGAGGCATGGGGCAAAAGTAGCATGGGCCAAAATCAGGAGAAGCAGTGAACTTGCAGGTGGGAGCTAGACTTTAGAAGGAGACCCCAAGTCACTGAAAAAAGCTGTAGTGTTTGTACGGAGCTCCTGGAGTTCTGGTCTTGAGTACAGGAGACGACTATATTAGTTTCCTACGGCTGCTGTAGCAAATTACCCCAAACTTAGTGGCTTAAGACAACACAAATATATTATCTTACAATTCTGGAGATTGGAAGTCCAAAATTGGCTTTGTACACTAAAATCAAGGCATTGGCAGATCTCCTTTCCTTCTGGAGCCTCCAGGGGAAAAATCTCTCTCCTTGCTTTTCCTAGCTTCTAGAAGCTGCCCATACGTTTGGCTCATGGCCCGTTCCATCTTTAAAGTATGTTACCCCATCCTCAGCTTTCATGATTAAAAAGCATGAAAAATATGCAAGAACACAAAAATAATTGAGATAACGTACTTGCAATGTGAAAATAGTCCAAACGGAAATATGTCAAATGAATACTTGTTTCATTAGAAATATGGGAATACTATTCATACTTTGGCCTTTTTCTCTAATTCTCAAGCATTCTGTAATGTAAAAAAAAAAAATTAAAACTGCTTTTATTTATTTATTTTTTAAATTAATTGATTAATTTATTTTACTTTACAATATTGTATTGGTTTTGCCATACATTGACTTGCCCCAAAAAGTGACATACTAGAGAATTCTTAAGGGTCTGGGAGAGATGAAAGAAGGGACTTCCCTGGTGATCTGATGGTTAAGACCATCAGAATCTGTCCTGCAATGCAGGGGCCATGGGTTTGATCCTTGTTTGGGGAACTAAGATCCCATATGCCGTGGAGCAGCCAAGCCACATGCTACAGCTGTTGAGTCTGCAAGCCACAACTAGAGAGTCCTCACACTGCAAATAAAAATCCCTAATGGCAACATGCAACAAAGATTCCGGGTGCTGAAACCAAGTCCTAAGGCAGCCAAATTTTGAAAAAAAAAGTGAAGAAGAAGTAATAAAATTGGAAAGTCAGTGGTGGGTGAAGGAAGAGAGCCGTTTCGGGTGAGGTGGGGATGTAGGCAAGACAGTGAGGGATTATGTAGGAGACCATCAGGGCAGATCACTAGTTAGGAAGGGAAAAATGAAAGCAAAACTTTCTGGAAGCCAGAGACCAGTAAAGCAAGCTGGTTGTAGCTGTTGTCATTGTTTTTAAGAGAAGAGAGGGGATTCTCAATTCTGAACAAAGCATCAGGCAGAGCCGGGTGACAAGAGCTAGGCTGTTTTGAATGTCCTTTTTAGATTTTCCTTGATGATACCATGTGTCTTGCAGAAAAGAAAAAGCAGTGCCTGGTAGTGTTACGACCATGAGAATATGCTATGACTGTGAGACTAGTCTTCTCTCTCCCCCTAACTGTGGGAAAGGTATTTCCATTTAATGAGCCTCAGTTTCCTCATTTTTCACAAGCATGGTTTGGATCAGATGGTCTCTAATGATCATTTAAGCTGTAACACTTTATATTCATCTCCGGAATCTCTAGCTCCATTTAAAAAGCCTTCGTTTCTCTCTCATGAGAATGATTAGACAGAGCACCACGGTAAAAAAAAAAAAAAGAGAGAGACTGAGGGTTTGGTTTCATATCCAATTGTCTGATTCCTGTGGAGCCCAGACTGTTAGTTCTCTCACCTAGAAGCACTTCTATGTGACCAATTCAACAATTGAAAAAAAAAAAAAAGGTAATGCCAGAAGAAGTAGGACAATCAACTCTCCCTTTAACCAACATAAGGCACCATCCACCTTGGCGGGGATAAGAAATTGCCATTAAGATTCCAATATTTTTTCCTTTCACACCGTTAAAAAATACCATTAGGAGGAAAATTAAAGAAGGAAAGGAAGCTATGCACTCAAGGATACACATTTACCTTCCAGTTAGATCAGGCCGAGGTGCTTTCTGAGAGGTTCCCAACTGCAGGCGTGAAATCGTCCAACACCAGGTATTTGCTGCCGTGTATTTAGGAGAAATACAAATGGGTGTTTGGGTACAGGGGGAATCCCATGGGGCATTTGGCAGAGATGGATGACAGATTGAGGAGGGCTCAGAAAAAGGTGGAGGGAGAGACCAGCAGGGTGGTGAGGGCACGTTTGAAAAAATGCCTCTCCCAAATAGAAAGATGTTAGTCTCAGGCAATAAACAATAGGATGGAATTTTATGAGTGCCCTGGAAACAGAAGGAATCTTCTTCACTTCTGTGTAACTAAGAATAGAGGTAACTGGAGTTTGAGAACATAGTTGCTGAATTTTGAGTAATTACTCTAAGAGATATTAGTAGAATTTGCTGCAATTTCTATTAAATATAATAGGAATCATTGGGACTAACAGAGACACACAGAGAGACAGCTGGTACTGACCTATCAAAGCAGAAGAGAAAACTGAACTGGAGACACCACCTCCAGCCACATGTGATGAAACTTTCTTCCGTTTCTTGTTGAAGAGAGAAGAGTTAAGAGAGACCTACCCTGTAACATTCGATTTTGATGAATCTGCATTCGTGCTTGGTAATTGTATGTACTTCTATTTTGCAGTAGTGAAAAATCAGCCGTTTTTACTGACGCTGTAAACTTCTTGAACTTAATTATTCTCCAAATATGGAAACTGACACACTACACTTGGTGGAACTTGCAAGAGATCTTTTTACTTCTTGTTTTGTTTTTGGCTGTCAGCATTGGAGAAGGAAATGACAACCCACTCCAGTGTTCTTGCCTGGAGAATCCCAGGGACAGGGGAGCCTGGTGGGCTGCCGTTTATGGGGTCACACAAAGTCGGACATGACTGAAGTGACTTAGCAACAGCAACAGCAATGCGAGTAAGAGACGCGGGTTCAATCCTTGGATCAGGAAGATCACCGGGAGAAGGAAATGGCAACCCACTCCAGTATTCTTGCCTGGAAAATTCCATGGACAGAGGAGCCTGGCAGGATGAAGTCCATGGGGTCACAAAGAGTCAGACACAAATGAGCAAACATGCACACACCCATGCCAGCACGCATTCCTTGTCACAAGATCAACCCAGTTTCCTTGCCAAGATAAAATACACAATGGAAGGGAGTAATTCTCCAGAATGAATTCAACATACTCTTGAAATTCTGATTAACCTGGATTAACTGAGTGATGCCTCTCCTCCTCTTGTTCCATTGTGTTCCGTCATTCTCGTTAGTGGTCTTCCACCTATGAGCAAAATGGCCTGAATGTCACAAGGAAGACTCTAATCTGATAGTGGGAGCAGGGAGAGGAAAGAGAGGGAGCTCAGATAACACATTTAATACCTGAGTAACATCACAAAGAAGGAACACTGAGGAACAGTTGCATTTCTTGTTTCTATAACTCGCCTTTGGGTCGTAGCTGAGTTTTCACGACATCCTTCTTCCCTCTTCTTCAATTTCTGTTTGACTAGAGTCCCCTGCTATGCATATGCTTCTGAGTCCTAGATGGACCTCTCTGTTTAGGTAGCATGGGTCATCCAATGGACATGATCTTACAAGACAGCATGAGTTCCCTTCATACCTCTTCTTTCCATCTTTGAGTGGCAGCACCTTATTGTCATTTGAGAGTGAGGGTCAAACAAGCAGAAATAGATGTTTTTCTGGAACTCTCTTGCTTTTTCCATGATCCAGTGGATGTTGGCCATTCGGTCTCTGGTTCCTCTGCCTTTTCTAAAACCAGATTGAACATCAGGAAGTTCACGGTTCACATATTGCTGAAGTCTGGCTTGGAGAATTTTGAGCATTACTTTACTAGCGTGTGAGATGAGTGCAATTGTTTGATAGTTTGAGCATTCTTTGGCATTGCCTTTCTTTGGGATTGGAATGAAAAACTGACCTTTTCCAGTCCTGTGGCCACTGCTGAGTTTTCCAAATTTGCTGGCATATTGAGTGCAGCACTTTAACAGCATCGTCGTTCAAAATTTGCAATAGCTCAATAGCTCCACTAGCTTTGTTCGTAGTGATGCTTTCTAAGGCCCACTGGACTTCACATTCCAGAATGTCTGGCTCTAGGTCACTAATCACACCATTGTGATTATCTGGGTCGTGAAAATCTTTTTTTGTACAGTTCTTCTGTGTATTCTTGCCATCTCTTCTGAATATCTTCTGCTTCTGTTAGGTCCATACATTTCTGTCCTTTATCGAGCCCATCTTTGCATGAAATGTTCCTTTGGTATCTCTGATTTTCTTGAAGAGATCCCTAGTCTTTCCCATTCTGTTGTTTTCCTCTATTTCTTTGCACTGATCGCTGAAGATCTCTTCTTGCTATTCTTTGGAACTCTGCATTCTGATGTTTATGTCTTTCCTTTTCTCCTTTGCTTTTCGCTTCTCTTCTTTTCACAGCTATTTGTAAGGCCTCCCCAGACAGCCAATTTGCCCAGGTCAGTAGCTGCCCAACTGGAGATCAGTGGAGAAATAACTCCAGAAAGAATGAAGGGATGGAGCCAAAGCAAAAAGAATAACCCAGCTGTGGATGTGACTGGTGATAGAAGCAAGATCCTATGCTGTAAAGAGCAATATTGCATAGGAACCTGGAATGTCAGGTCCATGAATCAAGGCAAATTCATGCCTCTTGAGAAATCTGTATGCAGGTCAGGAAGCAACAGTTAGAACTGGTCATGGAACAAGGCAAATTGGAAGTGGTCAAACAAGAGATGGCAAGAATGAATGTCGACATTCTAGGAACCAGCGAACTCAAATGGACTGGAATGGGTGAATTTAACTCAGATGACCATTATATCTACTACTGCGGGCAGGAATCCCTCAGAAGAAATGGAGTGTCCATCATGGTCAACAAAAGAGTCCGAAATGCAGTACTTGGATGCAATCTCAAAAACGACAGAATGATCTCTGTTCGTTTCCAAGGCAAACCATTCAATGTCACAGTAATGCAAGTCTATGCCCCCGCAACCAGTAACGCTGAAGAAGCTGAAGTTGAACGGTTCTTTGAAGACCTACAAGACCTTTTAGAACTAACACCCAAAAAAGATGTCCTTTTCATTATAAGGGACTGGAATGCAAAAGTAGGAAGTCAAGAAACACCTGGAGTAACAGGCAAATTTGGCCTTGGAATACGGAATGAAGCAGGACAAAGACTAAAAGAGTTTTGCCAAGAAAATGCACTGGTCATAATAAACACCCTCTTCCAACAACACAAGAGAACACTCTACACATGGACATCACCAGATGGTCAACGCCGAAATCAGATCGATTATATTCTTTGCGGCCAAAGATGGAGAAGCTCTATATAGTCAGCAAAAACAAGACCAGGAGCTGACTGTGGCTCAGACCATGAACTCCTTATTGCCAAATTCAGACTTAAATTGAAGAAAGTAGGGAAAACCACTAGACCATTTAGGTATGACCTAAATCAAATCCCTTATGATTATACAGTGGAAGTGAGAAATAGATTTAAGGGCCTAGATCTGATAGATAGAGTGCCTGATGAACTATGGAATTAGGTTCAGGACATTGTACAGGAGACAGGATCAAGACCATCCCCATGGAAAAGAAATGCAAAAAAAAGACCCGGTATAGTCAATAAATAAACCTTAAAAAAAGTACCTAAAACTTTTTGGGTGAAAACAACCTGGATTTCAGCAGTACTGTAAATTCTATTCTTTTTCTTGTTTCATCCATTATACTTCCCTATCTACGAGTTTGATTCTATCAAATTAGAGGAAAACAGCATCTCACTTAAAATACCTCACTCGTTGTTTGCATCACCTCTCAGTAAACATGTACAGAGTTGTGTCCCTACACTTAAAGTAGACATCCTAATCCCGGAAACTGGGAATACATTACTGTACCTTGTATGACAAATAGGGCTTTGTGGATATGATTAAATTAAGAATCTTGTGATAGGGATGTTTTCCTGGATTATCTGGATGGTCTCAAGGCACCCACTAGGATCCTTATAAGTGGGAGGCCAGAGGGTGAGAATCACAGGAGAAATGACAATAGGAGCAGAGGTCAGAGAGAGAGAGAGAGTGTAGTGGGATGAGAGAGAAATAGATGCAGAAATCGGACCAGAGCAGAGACACCGAGATGTGAAGATGGTCCATTGCTGGCCTTCAAAATTGAGGAAGGAGCTGCAAACCAAGGAATGCAGAATGTAAGTAGCGTCTTGAAGCTGGAAAGATGAAAAAACATTTCTCCCTATGAGTTGACAACTTGGTTTGAGCCAACACCTTGATTTGTCCAAGCAAAGCCTATGTTGGACCTCTGACCTTCATTTTGTATTTCTGACCTCTAGAACTGTAAAATAATAGACCTATATTGTTTTAAGCTACTAATAGTTTGGACAACTTGTTATAGCAATGATAGGAAACTGACATACCTCTAACCACATCATTTGCAACTACCAACTCAGATAATTCTTCTATCCTCCAGATCTAGCTAGCTAACCTAAAAATCTTCGCTTAGCTGTCTCAAACACAACTCAAGCTCAAAAACTCAGTATCTTCTCACCAAAACTTGATTCTCCTCCAGTTTCCTTATTATCTTTGATTGCTACCATCAATGACTCAACCGTTCAAGTAGAATTTTTGATACTTTTCCCTCATCACCCCTAACCAAATATGATGGCGTCTTGTTGATTTTACCACCTCATCTGTTTCAATTCCATCTCTTCATCTCCACCATCACACTGTAATTTGACTACCATTGTCTTTCTTTGCACCATTCTTAACTGGGGTGCTCTCATCCACCTCTTATGCATTCTCTGTACTTGATCCAAGCTCATCTTTTATGGAAACCTGATCACAATTATTCTATGCTGCAAAGAATTCAATGCTTTTCCATTAGCCCTGACAAAGACAAAAGTTCTCACGCTGAATAAAAGGCGGGGTGTTACACGGCCCCAGCATCTTTCTCCAGCTGCATCTTCAGCCACTGTTTCCTTGGCTCTGTCTTCTCTAGGCACTCTAGACCTCTTTTTTCTCTCTCTCTGAAATACCATGTTCCTTTCTAACTTGGGATGTCATGCATAGTGTTTGCCTGGACAAGTAGAAACTGGATTCTCTGGTCCAGGCAGCAGTCTCAGAAGATGGGATTGGGCAGAAGGGTGAGCAAAAGGCCCAGAGATTCAGGGCATAGTTCAAGGGAACCTGGTAACCATATGTCTGAAGAAGCCAGCAGATCTGGAAACAAGGAGAAGACATTCCATTGAAGGATCAGTCCAGAGAGGAACCTAGGAACTGGCCTGGAAGCGGAGTCTACAGGTACTGAGAGGAGTTTTCCGAGCACATTGGCATGCCACATAGAAAAAGCAGAAGCTCTGGAGGGATGATAAGGAGTGAGCAGAGGGGTACAAAGAGCAGGAGAAACTGTGGGAGGTAAGACAGAAAGAGAAGTCAGCTAACATCCTCAAACAAGGAAATCGAATTCATGGGGTTGAACAAGAGGCCAGTAAGAAAGGGAAGGGAATGATTAAGTGGCTGGTGAGAAAATGCATACGGTGAGGAAAATTGCCACTAAAGAAGCTGGCCTGTGAAGAAAAAGAAATGGAGCAGAAAGTTGAAGAAAACGTGTCAAGGGAGGTTCATGGTGTTCTTTGTTTTAAGATGGGAGGGGCTGGTGTACGCCTAAATGTCTGTGAATTACTCATTGCTTTTACTTATTGTGTAAGTGATTAGATCTTAAATTTTATATACAATTATATATATACATATATTTTTGTCAAAGCAATACATGTTCAAAGTTTTAAAAAGTCAAATGGCTCAAAGGCTAATAAAAATACCTATACTCCCGCTGTCTCAACCTTCCATCTCCAAGACTTACTTCCTAGAAACAGGCCTAATGCTTTTAGCTGTTTATGTTGATATTTGCCATTGTGTTTCTGGTTAATGTTCGTTTTGGACATTCCTAATGACTCCCTACGATGAAAGATGAGGTGGAAACACTCTTAGAGAAAATCTAGGTACCCATATCGTATTTCCTTTCCCCAAAATGGTTATATAACAATTTTTATTACATAAAAATATTTATTTTTATTTAAATAAATATTCAGGGTTTACTGTATAATTATTACTCATGTTGAGCTACAAAGTGCACTATTATTGCTTTTTCTATCTTGCACAGTTTCTTTTTCGTTAAATTTCTCTGTGCTATCATTAATTCTTCCCCAGCCTCTCCGGGAGAATTCTGTATTCCTGTTAGTATATTCAAACACGTAAATAAATCAGGTCCATTTTCATAGCTGTTAATGTTATTGAGGCCTCTCTTACTGTCGACGTCTGTTCTTCTGCCTCAGTCCGCCCTAGCTGCTCTCTCTTTATGCCTAAAGGCTGTCATCCTGGCATTTTCTTTGCCAAAATCCCATGGATTAGCTCCCACAGCTTCTTTCTCTGTCAGAGTCCTTGTTTCCTAGATTCTATGTCTTTGGCTTTCTTGGTTTACTCTATCATTCTGGCAGCGCAAATTCTCCAGTATCTTCCTAAGAGCCAATGCATAGGAGGTAAATTTTTGAGATTTCAAATGTCTAGAAATGGGAATAATCTATGCTCATACTTAATAATTCGTCTTGGAGAATTCTAGGTGCAAAATCATTTTCCACCAGAATTTGAAGATACTGTTCCGTTTTCTTCTAGTTCTCACTATTGTAAATGGGAATGTCTGATGCCATTCCAATTCTTGATCCTTAGTAGGGGACACATTTTATCTTTATGGAAGTTTTTGAGATTATCTTCTTAATCTTAGTAAACAGAAGTTAAATGATAATGTGTCTTATTTATGTTTCCAGTCACTGTATTCTTGCAGGAATTTTTTACAAGCACAGTTTTTTACTTGTAGAAAAATATTTCTGTTTCTTGATAACTTTCTTCTCTTCTTTCTCTCTCCTGTTCCTGAAACATTGAACCTAATGAATGGACCCCGTATTTTCCTATTTTTTCTCTTCTATTTGCCTTTTATTTTTCACCTTTTTGTGTTACTTTACCGTAAACTTATCCTCCAAGCTTCTGTAGAGTTACTGATTTGTATTTTAGAATATAGTGTTTTAGAAATAATGATTTTTAAATTTGAAAAGTTTCTAGTTATTCTTCAGATCTTCCATTTTGATGGTATCCTGTTGTTTTTTCATGGCTGCAATAGCTTCTCTAATTTTTCTGGTAAGGATACCATATGTTTTTATTCTTTTATTTCCTGTTTCATATCCGTCTCCCAAGGTTGGTTTTTCCGTTATTGCTTGTTCTGTATCTGCCTCTCAAGTTAGTCAGTTTTCTCTGGAGATTTGACTCTTGTTGATTTTCAATATTTATTAATTGCTCTTGTTCTGTTGCTCTGTCATATCCGACCCTTTGCGACCCCATGGACTGCAGCACACCAGGCTTCCCTGTGCCTCACCATCTCCTGGAGCGTTCCCAAACTCATGTCCCAGCCTCAGTCCTTCCAATGAATATTCAGGACTGATTTCCTTTAGAATTGACTGGTGTGATCCCCTCGCAGTCCAAGGGACTCTCAAGAGTCTTCTCCAACACCACAGTTCAAAAGCATCAATTCTTTGATGCTCTCCAAAAGAATTGTGCACTCCTGTTAGTATATTAAACTTGTTAATTGCTGATTATTATTTATAGGCTCATATTCTGGTCTTTCCTGTGGTCATGTATGGATGTGAGAGCTGGACTGTGAAGAAGGCTGAGCGCCGAAGAATTGATGCTTTTGAACTGTGGTGTTGGAGAAGACTCTTGAGAGTCCCTTGGACTGCAAGAAGATCCAACCAGTCCATTCTGAAGGAGATCAATCCTGGAATTTCTTTAGAAGGAATGATGCTAAAGCTGAAACTCCAGTATTTTGGCCACCTCATGCGAAGAGTTGACTCATTGGAGAAGACTCTGATGCTGGGAGGGATTGAGGGCAGGAGGAGAAGGGGACGACAGAGGATGAGATGGCTGGATGGCATCACTGACTCGATGGATGCGAGTCTGAGTGACCTCCGGGAGCTGGTGATGGACAGGGAGGCCTGGCGTGCTGCGGTTCATGGGGTCGCAAAGAGTCGGACACGACTGAGCGACTGATCTGATCTGATCTGATCTGATTCTTATTCAGGTATAAAAATTTAAGTACCTCAAAAAAGCTGGATCTCCTGTAGTGGAAAGCTGGATCTACAAATCCCCTATAGATTTCCTAGCTACTTCTGTAGTGGTAATGTAGTTCATTACAGAATAATCCTCTATGCTGCTGCTGCTGCTGCTAAGTCGCTTCAGTCGTGTCCGACTCTGTGCGACCCCATAGAAGGAAGCTCACCAGGCTCCCCCGTCCCTGGGATTCTCCAGGCAAGAATACTGGAGTGGGTTGCCATTTCCTTCTCCAATGCATGAAAGTGAAAAGGAAAGTGAAGTCGCTCGGTCGTGTCCGACTCTTAGCGACCCCATGGACTGGAGCTTAACAGGATTGGAAAATCCCATCCGTCCATGGGATTTTCCAGGCAAAAGTACTGCGGTGGGATGCCATTGCCTTCCCCAATAATCCTCTATAAGATATAACTAAAAACATACAGCAATATATATAAAAACATCTGATGAGAGGTATCACAAGGCTACTAAGTCATCTAAGACTTGAGGGGCCAAGATCTGTGAAAGAAGGGGAATATTTTGAGATGGGTCTTGCATTCTTTGGGACTTTTCCCCTCAGAGCATTTGTGAATCCTTATGCAGCTTGGCCACCTCATGCAAAGAGTTGACTCATTGGAGAAGACTCTGATGCTGGGAGGGATTGGAGGCAGGAGGAGAAGGGGACGACAGAGGATGAGATGGCTGGATGGCATCACTGACTCGATGGATGTGAGTCTGAGTGACCTCCGGGAGTTGGTGATGGACAGGGAGGCCTGGCGTGCTGCAGTTCATGGGGTCACAAAGAGTCGGACATGACTGAGCGACTGATCTGATCTGATCTGATGCAGCACAAGCTGATCTTCTTAAAAATGCGGTTTACCTTCTTTCCAGTGCATTCCTGATGGCCTCGGTGACTGTTGTATCCCCTGGGCCCTCGTGAGGAGACTAATCGCCAAGAGGGACTTCAGGCCTCTTGTAGTCTATCTACTCCAGCAGGCATATCTTTCTCCACCTTTTATGCCTTCCTCCACCACCTGCCAACCTCTGCCACCTTCTCCTTTTGCCTTCAATCTTTCTCAGAATCAGGGTCTTTTCCAATGAGTCCCACTGAGGATGAGATGGTGGGATAGCATCACTAATTCATGGACTTGATATAGTCAATCTTTTCTCTCAGCTCACAGATCCCTGGCAACCAGACTGGGGTCTTTAGAAAGGAGACTATAACATTTGATGATCATATTATGGACAGCACTGGACGTGAACCTGGGCAAACTCCGGGAGATAGTGAAGGACAGGGAGGCCTGGCAGGTTGCAATCCATAGGGTCGCAAAGAGTTGGACACAACCTAGCAACTGAATAATAACAACAACCGTCTGCCAGAGAAATTCAAGCATTTCAGTTTTTCTCAGTGCAGGGCAAGCACATACAGGCTTTGTCCAATAGTGAGTCTGCTTCAAGCCACAGAATCCTAGACAGAGTATATAATTCCATTTTCTGAGAAAAAGCCTCCAAATCAGTGTATTCTCACCTACCCAGCTTTATATTTTGGGACCCTTGATCAGTCACTCTCAAATCTAATCCTAGGGGTGCCCTGCTAGTTCCTCCTAGCCCGTGCCAGCTAATTCTTCCAGCTTCTGTAGTGACTAATCTCTTTCCTCCCTTATCAGCCCCAGTACATTCCCAGCAAGGTTACACTGGGCTTTAGCATCTAGTTATTCTTTGACGGCCACAGGTGTTTTCTCAACAGAAAAATGTTATAGTCTCCTTTCTAACGCCCCAAGTCTGGTTGCCAATGATCTGTGAGTTGAGGAGAGAAAGGACTGAGAATATCATGATCAGTTTCTGGACTTGCACTGAATCCTCTTGTTTTCAAGGTGAGTGAGTCATCACCTCTTTCCCCTGGTTGCTGTGTTTCTGAGCCCGAAGAGTCTCGGCTTCAAAAGATGTTCCAAAAAACAATCCTTCTAATACTGAGCAAGGGAAGGGTGATTAATCAGTTGCAAAGTGGGTGGTGAGATTTAGGAGTCTGCTTCTTATATAACCAATCCTGTTTTCAACCATACCTTCATCAACCTGCCTTTTGAGGTATGGTACCTCACGCCTCCAGTCTCTCAAGTTTGTGGTGGGGTTTATGGCACACATCATCCTGCTCATCCTGAGCATTTTTCTACGTACATAGAGACAGCTTTCAGCCATTTTTCCTTTGCCAAGTCAATGGGCAATTCATACACCCTCTTTCCAGCTTCAAAACTTGACTGACGCTTTATCATCACCCACTGTAGATTTCTGTCCTGTTTCTCTTTGTCCCAGTGGATCTGCACCACTTGTGTTCCTTTATTCTTATAGATTCAGGGAGGGAAGTGCAGACAAAGAAAATAGGAAACTTACTTTCTTTACCTAGAAACTCTGAGGTCGAAGGATGTGTAAATTCTGATGGGACTTCTCAGTCGAGAATCCAGGAGAGGAGAGGAATAATCAATGCTCTGAGGGCCTTTGGAGGAAGGGGAAGATGGGATCTGGAGACGAAGGGATACATTTAATCCAGAGAGGGACCAACTCTTCCATGTGGTCAGAAGAAAATCTGAAAGGACTGGGTGCAGGCAGGGATAGCTCTGTGGTTGTAGATTGAGATTTGAGGCAGTTTCCCCTGAATGCCCTCCAGTCTGTTTCCTCTTAGAAAGCTACCATCTCTCATGTCCCCTGCCCACCTGCCAATATCATTCCAGGAGCAGTTTAGATTAGTCACATCTCCACTCTATCTAAAAGAATCTCCCTTTCCTATGTGTTTTATAGATAATGTGTGTATGCTCAGTCGCTTCAGTCAAGTCCGATTCTTTGTGACGCTATGGACTGTAGCTGGCCAGGCTCCTCTGTTGATGGAATTCTCTAGGCAACAATACTGGAGTGGGTTGCCATTTCCCTCTCGCTACCTAGGGATTGAAACTGTGTCTCCTGCACTGGCAGGTGGGTTCTTTACCCACTGAGCCACTTGGGAAGCCCCTTTAGATATACTAGGGAAAAGCAAAAAAAAAATTTTTTAAGGCACTTCATGGAAAGCCCAGGTGTACAAAAACATGCAGCATTTGGCCCCTGCCTTTAAAGAATTTAAAACTGGTGAGAGGAACTCTGGTGGTCCCATGGTTGAGACTTTGCTTTCCAATGCTGGGGATGAAGGTTCGATCCCTGGTTGGGGAACTAAGATCGACATGACTTGTGGCCAAAAAAAACAAAACATAAAGCAGAAACAATATTGTACCACATTCAACAAAGACTTTAGAAACTGTCCACATTAAAAAAATCTTTAAAAAATAAAACTAGTGAGGTAGATGATGTAGAAAGGTTGTTTTCACATAATGTAGCAAATTTTTATGGCACAGGGATATAGGGAATGCTGTGCAAACACAGAGAGGGACCTCTGAGAAAACTTGGGGACCAGGCAAGATCCACAGAGGAACTGAGGCCCCAGCTAAGCCTCGGATGATACTAAGTCAGGCAGGCCAAGGCGGGAGGGGCAGACATTCCAGAAATAGGGGTTAGAACAGCAAGAGTGCAGTGGTGAGGAATAGTTATCTGGCTGCATGGTGAAAACTATGACCAAAGTGGGAAGAGGGAGGTTGAGGGATGCCAGAAAGTGCAAGGGCCAGACCATGGGGTCCTCTGGTACCGCTTCAAGGAATTAAAGAAATGTGCCATGGTCCAACTTGGATATTGATACAGTTTGATTGGAGAAGGTAACTGGCAACCCACTCCAGTGTTCTTGCGTGGAGAATTCCAAGGACAGAGGAGCCTGGAGGGCTACAGTCCATGGGATCGCAAAGAGTCGGACACGACTGAGGGACTAAGCAGCAACAACAACAGCAGTTTGATTAGGCTATAAGGACTAAGGAGAGCTCAGGGCAGGCTGGCAACTGGCAATGAGAGCCTGAACCAGGTGAGAGCGGGAATTGAGGAGAATAAGGGCAGCAATCGCAGCCAAAAGACCAGATTGGAATCGCTGCTCTGCCAGTCACTTCTGCATTATGTCATTCAGCCTCATTCCTACGGACCGGAACCATACTCTCTGCCCTGTGATTAATTCTGGGCTCTAGAGAGGTTGGGTCGGTGAAGAGCCTGGCATGCTCCTTGGCACGTAAGCTGCGGTTTCACCCCCTTTCTTCATTCCGTGTTTTTAAGTAACCTCCAGTATTCCCTTGCTTTGGGGAGCTATTTGAGGCCAATTGGCATGACAAGTAAACATGCTCTGGGGACCCTCATGCTTTAAACTAGCATGCACCACGGTCCATGCATCCTCTGTGATAACACTTTTATAGACTGGTGGGGGCACACGCACACATACACACACACACACACCACAGCTCTCTCCTCCTTCATTTTTCTACCATATTCAGCATCTCAGGAAAGCTATGACAAATCTAGACAGTATATTAGAAAGCAGAGATACCAATTTGCCTACAAAGGTCAGGATAGTCAAAGTTCTGGTTTTTTTTCAGAAATCATGTACGGATGTAGGCGTATGTGTGTGTATGCTCAGTTGTGTCTGACTCTTTGCAACCCTATGGACTGTAGTCTGCCATATTCCTCTGTCCATGGGATTTCCCAGGGAAGAATATTGGAGTGGGTTGCCATTTCCTACTCTAGGGGATCTTCCCGACACAGGGATCAAACCCATGTCTCTTGTGTCTCATGCACTGGCAGCGGATTCTCTACCACTGGTGTCATTGAGAGATGGACCATAAAGAAGCCTGAGCGCTTAAGAATTGAAGGCTGAGCGCTTAAGAATTGATTCTTTCAAATTGTGGTGGTGGAGAAGACTCTTGAGAGTCTCTTGGACTGCAAGGAGATCAAGTCAATCAGTCCTAAAGGAAATTAACCCTGAATATTCATTGGAAGGTAGAGAAGGGAATGGCAACCCACATCAGTATTATTGCCAAGAAGATCCCATGAACAGAGGAGCCTGGCAGGCTATAGTCCAGGGGGTCACAAAGAGTCGGACCCAACTGAGCGACTAACATGTACACATATTCGTTGAAAGGACTGATGCTGAAGCTCCAATACTTTGACTACTTGATGTGAAGAGCTGACTCATTGGAAAAGACCCCAAATGCTAGGAAAGATTGAAGGCAAAAGGAGAAGAGGGTGGCAGAGGATAAGATGGTTAGATAGCATCACTGCCTCAGTGGACATGAATTTGAGCAAACTCCAGGAGATCGTGAAGGACAGGGGAGCTTGACGTGCTGCAGTTCATGGGATCACAAAGAGTCAGACATGATTTGGTGACTGAACAACAACTACAACACCATTTGCCATGGCTCCTAGTCTCCATTTGCTGGGCCAAGAATCCCGAAGAATTTTGAGAATTTTCAGACATTCGAGATGTATTAAAGATTCTGTGAAGTGTATTTGAGCACCTAGCCTATGACATCCAACAAGAAAACACCTTGCCTCTGGGGAGTTTTAGAAGCACTGAGACAGTTGGAAGGCCTCTAGTCACACACTGACCTTCTGAATCATTTGTAGACAACGTGTTCCAGGGCTCTAAATTGATGACAGGGAGGTAACTAACAGGTGTCAGATGTGTTGTTTTATTTTGCCGATGGACTAGCATGGCAATTTCATTTTTCATTCTCCTGGTATGTATGACTCTAGGAAAAATTGACAACAAATTCTCCTTTAACCACGGCTGTCTTTGTATATGTCAGGCTCCCTGATACCCAAGGAGCCTGAGCTCCTAAGCCACGTCTACTGGAAAATTCACCATCTCTTCCAGATTCGCTGCAGATTCCGGAATCCATCTTCCCACCGTGGGACAGGACTTGTCACAAATAGCTTGGATTTATGGATGCGCTTCTGCTGCAGAAATCGTTTCACCTTTTGAGGTAACCTTTACAGAATCATAAAATCAATCAGTTTTATTTGACATCCAAATCAGAGCTCTGCCCCAAATAAATTGCTTGCACTTTATGCAGAGAACAAAGCAGAGACTAGGAGTGAGCCCAGGGCTAAGCGGAAGAGAGCACTGGAGTAACAGCAGGAGGATTTAGGGTTCACAGTTGGATGAGTGTCAGACAGTGGCCTGAGCACCCTGGTCTCAGTCTGTGATGCTGGGTACCACCTGAACATGCTCTCCTCCTTCATCCTGGAATGGACCAATGAGAATGAATGGCACACAGGTTGCTTCTTTTTTCCTATCCTATTTGGCTTGGTGTCCAAGAAATCCGTGTAGATTTGTCTGGTGGGAAATCAGGGGATGGGGGAAGGTTGGTGTTGGAGGGGTGGGGAGGCAATTCTAGATGTATTCTCTGTTGGAAGAAGGGCTGTATTTGGCATGGTAAATTTTAAAGCTGTAAATGATTCATATGGTGAAGAAAGGGTTTTAAGTGTACAAGTTGTATGTGGGTGTAGTGTACAGTAGGTACACACAAATACATTTACATGGCATAAAAGAAAATTTTTACCCTTCTAGTGATTTTGCTAAATTCTCTCCAAAGGCATTTGTTAAGCTGAGAAGCTAATATCATGCAGTAGTTATCAGCAAAGCCTCTGCTACTAGATTGTCATATTTCAAATTCTGACCCTCTAAAGTTGCAAGCTGGGTGCAAGAATCTTTGGGCAAGATCTTTAAACACCGTAGGCTTTGGTTTCCCCAGCCTTATTCATGAGTATTAAATGAGAAATATATAAGCAATAATAGTGCCTGGCTCCTGATGAGTGCTGAGCGCTATGGATTTATTATTATTATAAATAAGTAGGAATGGTTGGCCACTTAAAAAATCTTAGAATTGGAGTGAAGAAGCAGTCCTGTAATGCTTCAGATCAGGCAAACCCACGTTTGGGTTTCAGCATTTCCACTGTCCAGCTTTGGGCAAGTTCGTTACTCACTCCAGTGATACTTATGTCCTATTACTATTGCTGGGAGTTTTGAATGAGTGACTTCACTTTCACTTTTCACTTGCATGCATTGGAGAAGGAAATGGCAACCCACTCCAGTGTTCTTGCCCAGAGAATCCCAGGGACGGGGGAGCCTGGTGGGCTGCTGTCTATGGGGTCTCACAGAGTCGGACATGACTGAAGTGACTTAGCAGCAGCAGCATGTGTATGGCACCTAGCATAATGACCAGTTCATAGTCAATGCTCAGTACACCTGAGTGATAATTGTTAGTATCATTCATGCATACACATGTTTTAAATATCATCACAAAACCACATGCAACTTTTAACCATCTCCTAGTACATAGAATTTAGGTTGATCTTAGTGAATAAGGGCTTCCCTGGTGGCTCAGCTGGTAAAGAATCTGCCTGCAACATGAGAGACCTTGGTTCGATCCCTGGGTTGGAAAGATCTTCTGGGGAAGGGAACAGCTACCCACTCCAGTATTCTGGCCTGGAGAATTCCATGGACTGTACAGTCCATGGGGTCGCAAAGAGTTGGACATGACTGAGTGACTTTCACTTTTTTTCACCTTAAGTGAGTGAGGAAATTGACATCCTAGTCACAGAAAATATCCCAAATGAAAGGGGGCAGGCTAACCCTATGATGCATAGTGTCAGAATGATTAGCATAACCACTGCTAAAATTAGGAGAACTTCAGCCTGGGAGTTCTAATGATTTCAGTGGTTGATGTTTGGATGTGGTTGCAACGTAAGTAAAGAACAACCAGATACCTCTTATATTAGCAATTGGACTTCTTTTCCAAAATGTGTAAATTGAAGTCATTTCATTGGGATTAAAGTTGTGGAACTGAGTGCACCGTGTGAGCTCCATGCCGAAGGGCCGCATCAACCAGGCAGCACTGTAGGGAAGCAAGCATCCAGAACACCACAAAGTCAGCGTCTAATACCATAGGGAGCACCTTTTAAGCCTATCCGCCGAATGAGGTTTGGGAAGAGTAGCCCCAGTCATAAATGGGAGGAGGGCAAACTGAAGGAGCAGTGTGAAAGGAAGATGGATAGTCCTGTTACTAGACTTTCTCACTTGACCTTTCCACTTATCCTGCTATGAACTTCAGGAAAAAATGGAGAACTTTAAGTACAAAGGACAATTACATGGTCATTTTGCATTCATGATTTCCTTTAGAGACTTGAGAAACTTGCAAAAAACAGTAAAACATTTGGCTTTGACTAGCTTGAGTTTTCTCAGACTCAACTGTAACAGAATGAAAGCAGAAAAATCTTGTTTTTGCAAAATTTCCAACCTAATGTATCTCATGTTGAGGACATTTGAGAAAGCACCCAAATATTAATAGGCAGACATGAAACCATCAGATTCTGTGTGTGTGTGTATATTTGCTTTGTTGTTCAGTTCCTAAGTCATGTCCGAATCTTTGTGACCCCTTGGACTTCCGCACGCCAGGCTTCCCTGTCTGTCACTAACTCCTGGAGCTTACTCAAACTCATGTCCATTGAATCGGTGACGCCATCCAACCATCTCATCCTCTGTCGTCCCCTTCTCCTCCTGCCTTCAATCTTTCGCAGCATCAAGGTTTTTTCAAATGAGTCACTTCTTCACACCAGGTGGCCAAAGTACTGGAGTTTCAGCTTCAACATCAGTTCTTCCAATGAACACTCAGGAATGATTTCCTTTAGGATGGACTGGTTAGATCTCCTAGCAGTCCAAGGGACTCTCAAGAGTCTTCTCCAACATCACAGTTCAAAAGCATCAATTCTTTGGTGCTTAGCTTTCTTTATAGTCCAACTCTCACATCCATACATGACTACTGGGAAAACCACAGCTTTGATTAGACAGACCTTTGTTGGCAAAGTAATGTCTATGCTTTTTAATATGCTGTTGGTCATAACTTTGGAGAAGGAAAAGGCAACCCACTCCAGTACTCTCGCCTGGAAAATCCCATGGACAGAGGAGCCTGGTAGGCTGCAGTCCATGGGGTCCTTAAGAGTCAGACACGACTGAGTGACTTCACTTTTGCTTTTCACTTTCATGATTGGAGAAGGAAATGGCAATTCACTCCAGTATTCTTGCCTGGAGATTCCCAGGGACAGAGGAGCCTGTTGGGCTGCCGTCTATGGGGTCGCACAGAGTCAGACACAACTGACGTGGCTTAGCAGCAGCAGCAGGTCATAGCTTTTCTTCCAAGGAGCAAGCGTCATTTAATTTCATGGCTGCAATCACCATCTTCAATGATTTTAGAGCTTCCCCCGAAATAAAGTCTGACATTGTTTCCACCGTTTCCCCATCTATTTCCCATGAAGTGATGGGACCAGATGCCATGATCTTCGTTTTTTGAATGTTGAGTTTTAAGCTAACTTTTTCACTCTCCTCTTTCACTTTCATCAAGAGGCTCTTTAGTTCTTCCCTTTCTGCCCTAAGTGTGGTGTCATCTGCGTATCTCAGGTTATGGGTATTTCTCCCAGCAGTCTTGATTCCAGCATCATGGTTGACCCTTGAACAATGCAGAGTTGAGTTGCTGACCGCCACCCAGCAAAGCTTAAAAACTGCATGTAACTTCACAGTTGGCTCTCCATAAACTTGTTTGCATATTTGCTGCTTCATTCAATCAACTGTGGATTATATAGTACTCTAGTATTATTTATTGGAAAAAATATGCCTATAAGTGGACCTGCAGAGTTCAAATCTGTGTTACTCAAGGGTCAGCTGCATTCTGTTTATGATCAACTGTTGGGAAACAGGAATGAAGGGAAATGAAGCCATCTGAGATAATTACCCTCTCTATTTCACTGAACAAAATTGTTTCTAATACTGTAAGTTCCCTACATACAAACCTTCAAGTGGCAAACTTTCAAAGATGCGAACACACCCCTGCAATATTGTGCTACTCTATTTTTCAAGATACTGTATTATAAGATCAAAAATGGTTTCTTTATTTTTTGTTTGCTTTATGTATTACTTGTGTGGAATGTATTGTAAACCTACTACAGTACGGTACTATATAGCTGATCATGTTAGTTGGGTACCTAGGCTACCCATAAGTTGGACTTATGCACAAACTGAACTTAAAAATATGCTCTTAGAGAGGAACTCGTTTGTATGTAGGAGACTAACCATAGTAACTACAAGAACATGGTTGTCAAGTAAGAGTTACCTGAAATTATGGCATATTGAACAATCTGGGATATAGTTCTGACAAATCATCTTTTGCCAAAATAGACATTTACAGGGATACTACATGGAGGGCTGTTTGGGAAGAATCCAGAAATAAGAGATCGTGTGGCTGAAGGAAGAGTCAATAAGCTTGGTCTTTTAACGACGCAGCTTGACATCCAAGCTCCCACACTTTCAGTGTTGGGTGATTTAGGACGAATCCTTTCACCTATCAGAGCTTCAGTAACCCACTTTGTGATATGGTGAGCATGGGAAAAGCTCCCCAAGAGGCTGCTGGGAAATCTGAAGAGACAGTGCGAGAGAGAGCACTTGGCATGTTGCTGAAGTGCCATTACAGTGTTATTTAGCCTGTTGTTTCCGTGAAGAGTGACCTGCTAGTCCTTGAGAAAACACTGTATCACATATTGTTCTACATGAATGCTAATGGAAGATGGGGCTCTGAGTTGCATGTGTCGACATGATATTTGTAGGCCTGCATCGTGTGTGTGCACGCTCAGTCATGTCCAACTCTTTTCGACCCCATGGACCCAGCCCACCAGGCTTCTCTGTGCGTGGGATTTTCCAGGCAAGAATACTGGAGTGGGTTGCCATTTCCTACTCCAGGAGATCTTCCTGACCTGGAAACTGAACCCATGTCTCTTGCGCCTCCAGTATTGGCAGGAAGATTCTTTACCACCACCTAGGAAGCAAGTCTTGTGTTAGCCTTATTCAGTCTATAAAATACTTGTGATGTGCCTACTATGTGCCACTGTTTAAGCACTGGGAATGCATCAGAAAATAAAACATGCAAAATTCTGGGCCCTTAGGGAGCTTACTTTCTAGTAGGGGAGGAGAAAACAAAACAAAGTTAAAAATCATATAGAATATTAGAAAATGGAAAGTTCAACTAGGGTTAGGGGGTGGGGGAAGTAAAGTAGGAAATGGAGAGTGCAATATTTATATAATACTTCCAGTCTCTTTCATTTACATAATATCTGTTTTTTTCTTTATTGTTATTCATTTGTTGACAATTCTAGGGAACCACAGGGAAATGAAAGTTAATTTGGGAATTATTTGTGTGTGATGAATTTTGGAGCTGTTCTTTTAAAATTTCTGGACCTTTTTATTTTTTAAAACGCACACCATCAACAATTTTGGAGCTTTGTTCCCCCTTGCCACAATGCATACTACTGTGGCAAGAAATTAGTCAATTTAAACTTTGGTAAATACATAGGATAAGGGACAAATAAGACAGACACTATGGGGACATGAGGCTTCCCTGGTAGCTCAGACAGTATGGAAACTGCCTACAATGCAGGAGACTTGGGTTTGATTCCTGGCTTAGGAAGATTCCCCTGGAGAAGGAAATGGCAACCCACTCCAGTGTTCTTGCCTGAAGAACTCCAGGCACAGAGGAGCCTGGCAGGCCACAGTCCAAGGGGTCAGTCACAAAGGGCTCACCACGACTGAGCGACTAACACTTGGGGACATGATGGAAGCACTAAGTCCTCAGACCTCATTTTATATCTTCAAAATGGTCTCTACCATTTTAGGAACGTAAGGAACTTATGTAGAAGGAGAGGGAAATGTTGCTCCCAAGGTCATGTTTATCATCCACATAGAATGAAGTCCTACATATACCAGCTTTATGACTAAATATGAAATTCAATTACAATTGTCTGAATATATTAAACAAGCTAATTTATGAAAATATAAAATATAGTGAGTCTAATTGAAAACCATGAAATACAGACTGATAACAGAAAGAGTTCTTTCTTTAGGGTATTTTTTGGTTTTGATTTGGTGTTTATAATTAATACTTTATTCCCTTTACCTTTTAGGTTTTCTATAAGAACTTCAACTTCCTGGTTTCCACTTCTGAGATCCACCTTTTAAAAAAGTAAATCATTAATTGATCTTCCGGTGTTTGGACCATGCCCATGGCAGCATTGTGGAGCATGTAGGTGAATGCTACAATTTAGAGGCAATTCAGAAGCAATTCAATCAACTTATTCCTTTAAACACACTCCTACACCTCTGTGTACTCTCCTACACATGTTCTGTTTATTTTGTTATTTTGGTTATTAAGCTCAATTCTGGAGATTTCAAATTGAATGATTCTTTGCTATTTTATTCCATTAATTATTATTCTTAATATAGGGAGGTGAAAGTCTTAGTCACTCAGCCATCTCTAACTCTTTGTGACCCCATGGACTGTAGTCCACCAGGCTCCTCTGTCCATGGGATTCTCCAGGCAAGAATACTGGAGTGAGTAGCCATTCCTTTTTCCAGGGGATCTTCCCGACCCAGGGATTGAACCCAGGTCTCCCACATTGCAGGCAGACTGTTTACCATCTGAGCCACCAGGGAAGCCCCCAATAGGGAGGTAGTCACCTAATATTTTAATATTCATTTATTCATCAAGTCAACAAATATTATTGGGCATTTGCTCTGTGTTGGGTAGCATTCAAGGTATTTCTTTTATCTAAACTTTGTAATGAGAGCAGAGCCAGTTGGTAGATCTGGGTAGAGGAGGCCTCCAGGTTGTTGGGGTTCCCCCATCCTTGCACGTTGCAGAGTCAGAATTACCCAGAAGAGGAGAGAATTGAGGCGTGTGGTTGTCCTAAGCCTTATCTGCCTTCTCGTTCACACCTGAAGCTAAGATGGAGATGAACGGCATCCACTGGTGTAAGAGCAGGAACTTGTAATAGATTGTCTGAAAGGGTTTTTTGAGTTCCTATGATTCATGTGCTGCCTGATAGCTTATTTAACAGGGGGAGGAAGCATCTTAAACAATTCATCTCCTAAGTTAAAAAATCACCGTGTCTGTCCCTAATAATTGTCTTTAACCGACGTGGAATACCAACTTCATATTCAAAAGATAGTCAGGCACTGTTTTCCCCATCCCCTCCAGGTTCCTAACAAACTGTGACTTTGTGTTTTCATGGCAACTATCTGCTACCATTAGAAAGGGTTTCTAATGATTTGTCTTGAGATACTGGTAAGCAGTAGCCACAAAGGGGGAAAGCACATTTTTCCATCATGGAAAAATTATACCCCAAGTAATAAGCTACAGCTCCCAGGTTTGGGAACAGATTTCAAAGCTCTTGATATCCAAAGGTGGACTCCAAATGTCATGGACATTGTGAATTACAGGAAGAGAAAATTAAAAATTATTAAGGTTAACTTAATTTTGATTAAATGATTATTATTGATAATATTTATATTTATATGACTGTAATTCATTAAAAATGTATCTTTAAAAGCATATCCCTCTTTTCAATAAGCATGAATGTATCACTAGAGGTTCAAGTTTAAGATTCTCATAAAAAAATCCCTTCTGGGAAAGACCTTCACCCCAACAACCTGAAGGTCTCCTTCTCCTCAATCTACCTGTTGTCTCAGCTCTCATTACAAAGTTTAGATAAGGGAAATACCTTGGATGCTACCCAACACAGAGACAATGCAAGAATATTTGTTGAGTCAATGAATCAATGAATATTAAAACATTATTCTTAATAGAGGTACTACCTCCCTCTGTGAAGAATAATAATTAGTGGAATAAATGTCCTGGTGCTGGTGAGTTGCTGGTACTCAGATGTCTATCATGCACGTGTCCCTATTGATGATCACTTGTCATCCTTTACTTCCCACGGTTTGTATCATCAAAGTATCTCTTTAAATTTTCTAGAATAAATCTGTATCACAATGTTGAATATGCTTTTCAAGCTACTCACGCCCCAAACCCTCCAACTGATGTTTTGTTTCACTCTCCTTTCCTCCGAATAATGAATTCAGAACCAAAGGACTCACAAAAGACATTGGAAAAAATGATGTCAGGCAGATTTTTTTTTTTTTTGAGAAAAAATAGCTCATCTTGGGTCAGTGCTTTAGATAATAGAGTTTAACTGTGTCACAGATAGAGAAGAACATTAATGTAATAGCAAAGCCCCAATTAAATTAAGGTGACATTTCCCCTTTTAAGGGATTATTATAAGAATGTTCATTTCTCCTCATTCCCTTAGGCTGTATTTTTGCATAGCCCCTTAGCATTTGTTTTGGAAATAGAGTTTATTTTCTTTTTCTAAGTCTGGGAACGTAATGAGAATGACTCTCCCGCTGGGAGGCCTACACTAGACCTTTGTATGTGGCCCAGGAGATAGTTGTTGGTGGCATTGGACTCATCACATCAGGTGAAAAATCAGAACTGTGATTGCCTAGACTAAGAGACATTCTTCCCCCTGGCATTACTCAGAAACAGGGAAAATCAATCACCTGTTTTCCAATTGTAAAAAATTATCTAAACTTGGCTATCTCTAAAAGAGGAGGAATGGCTTCCCAGGTGTCTCAATAGTAAAACCACCTGCCTGCCAATGCAAGAGACTCAGGGGACGTGAGTTCAATCCCTGGATCTGGAAGAACCCCTGGAGTGAAGTGGAGAAGGAAATGGCAATCCACTCCAGTATTCTTCCCTGGAAAATTCCATGGACAGAGGAGCCTGGTGGGCTAGTGTCCATGGGATCGCAAAGAGTCAGACACAAGCTAGTGACTGAGCATACATGCAAAGGAGGAAGAATAGAAAAACTGATGCAAGACATTATTTTTTTATTGGCGTATAATTGATTTACAATGTTGTGTTAGTTTGTGCCGTACAATGAAGTGAACCAGCGATATGTATACATATATCCCCTCTCTTCCCTTCTCATCCCACCCATCTAGATCACTGAAGCACTGTTTACAATAGCTAGAACATGGAAGCAACCTAAAAGTCCATCAACAAATGATGGATAAAGAAGATGTGATACACACACACACATACACACACGTTTATACACACAATGGAATATTACTCAGCCATTAAAAGGAATGAAATTGGGTCATTTGTGGAGACACGGATGGACCCAGAGTGAAGTTAAGTGAGAAAGACAAAAACAAATATTGTGTATTAGTGCATATATGTGGAATCTACTTCTGCTCAGTTGTGCCTGACTCTTTGTGACCACATGGATTGTAGACTGCCAGGCTCCTCTGTCCATGGGATTTTTCTAGGCAAGAATACTGGAATGGGTTGCCATTTCTTCCTCCAGGGGATCTTTCTGACCCAGAAATTGGACCTTCGTCTCCTGCATTGCAGGTAGATTCTTTACCACTGAGCAAGAAAAATGGTAGAGATAAGCCTACTTACAGGGCAGGAAAAGAAATTCAGATGTAGAGAATGAACATGTGGACAGAGTGGGTGAAGGAGAGAGCAGAACAAATTGGGAGATTAGGATTGACGTATACACACTGCCATGTGTAAACTGGATGGCTAGAGACAAGCAGCTGTACAGCACAGAGAGCTCAGCTCGGTGCTCTGCGACAAAACACTTTAAAATCCCCCTTTAGATTGTAACACAATAGGAATATTTGCACGGTGCCATTTTCACTCCTCTCTCTTTGCTATGGCTGCTGCCTCCCCAAAACTTGTAATTAAATATTTACTTTTTTTTCCCCTTTTGTGTGAACCTTTTCAATCATCTGCTCGTTCTGTATCTACTGAGTCCCTCTGTGTTCCAGGACCTGTGCTGGGAGATACACGGTAATATGGCAGGTTCAGTTCAGTTCAGTTCAGTCGCTCAGTCATGTCCGACTCTTTGCGACCCCATGAATTGCAGCACTCCAGGGCTCCCTGTCCATCACCAACTCCTGGAATTCACCCAAACTCATGTGCATCGAGTCAGTGATGCCATCCAGCCATCGCATCCTCTGTCATCCCCTTCTCCTCCTGCCCCCAATCCCTCCCAGCATCAGAGTCTTCTCCAATGAGTCAACTCTTTACATGAGGTGGCTAAAGTTTTGGAGTTTCAGCTCTAGCATCATTCCTTCCAAAGAACACCCAGGGCTGATCTCCTTTAGAATGGACCGGTTGGATCTCCTTGCAGTCCAAGGGACTCTCAAGAGTCTTCTCCAACACCACATATGGCAGGTTAGCAGCGCTTAAAGGAATCATGAGTTAGGCACGAAAATCCTAACCACACTAATATGATTGGTGCCTTAGTGAAGTAGATGCCCATTTAGGGAGCACCAGCAAGCTGTGCCTGGCGTTTTGAGGATGGTCTCCATATGTTTCAAAAAAAACTGTTATAAAATGTATCGCACACTGTGTGGCTTAAGATAATTGAAATGTATCCTCCTACAGTCCTAGGGCTGGAAGCCTGAGATCAAGGTATCAGCAGGACCGCACTGTCTCTGAAGCCTCTGGAGCAAAATGCATTCCATGCCTTTCTCTGGGCTTCTGGTGTTGCCAGCCTTGGCCTACCTTGGCTATCTCTGCCTCCATGGTCACTGGGCCATCTTTCCTCTGTGTGTCTGTATCTTCACAAGGATTCTCTTTTCTCTGTGTCTATTTGTGTCTCTCTCTTCTTACAATAGAGCTTCCCAGGCAGCACTAGTGGTAAAGAACCCGCCTGCCCGTGCAGGAGACATAAGAGACGTGGGTTCCATCTCTGAGTTGGGAAGATCCCCTGGAGGAGGGCATGGCAACCCACTCCAGTATTCCTGCCTGGAGGATCCCATGGACAGAGGAGCCTGGCAGGCTACCATCCATAGGGTTGCAATGATTCAGACACGACTGAAGCGACTTAGTATGCACGTACTTCATAATTTTTTTTTTTTTTTACTATGATTTCAGACTTACAGAAAAATAACAATATATCTCACATACTCTTCACCTAGATTTCCCAAGTGGCACTATTTTATTACATTTTAAATTATTTTCTGTGTATATACATATTTTTTGCCTATAAGATTTTCTTTTTCTTTTGAACTTTTTATTTTGTACTGGGGTATAGCTGATTAGCAATAGTTTCAGGTGAACTCTCTTCTTATATGGATGCTGGTCATAAAGTCCTGTCTGACTCTTTGTGACTCTGTGGACTATATCCCACCAGGTTCCTCTGTCCATGGGATTTCCCAGGCAAGAATGCTGGACCGGGTTGCCATTTCCTTCTTCAGGGGACCTTCCCAACCTAGGGATCAACCTAGTGTCTCCTGCATTGGCAGGTACATTCTTTACCAACTGTGCCACCCGGGAAGCCCTGGATTAGGGGCTCACACTAGTCTCATAGGACCTTATCTTAACTAATCACGTCTGCAGTGACCCTGTTTCCAAGAAGAGTCACATTCTCAAGTACTGAGGGTTAGGGCTTCAATAGCTTCTTCCTTAAAGAAAGAGGATAAAAAGAGATCTCGGTCCTGATGGATGAGTAGGAGTTGCCAAGACAGAAGAAATGGTGTGTGTGTGCGGTAGTGCTAATAGGCATTCCAGGCAAAGGTAACATTATTAGCAAAAGGTGATTCATTGTTGGCAATGGGGCCAGAGGGCCACCTTAAACCGGGGCAAGACAACCCAGCACCAGGTCCCACCCTTCAGCATCCCTGCGTATATGAAACACTGCAACACAGGCACTTCCCACTCAGTCCAAAAGAAATTCTTTGCAAGTCATTGGCCAGCTGAGGAAATAGAAATGAACTTGGGGAACTAGAACTGGAAGACACCTGGGCCCCCCAGGCCAGAGGATGTGGGTGGTTGATGAGAGTGGGGAGTGCAGGCAGGGGGAGGAGACAACCCTGGCTTCTGCCCATGGGGACCAGAGAGAGGGGGTACTTTTGTCTTAAGCTGGACACACTAATCATCCAGGTGGGTGTTTAGGCAAATTGGGCTCCTCTTATAACTGCAACTGCCTTCTCCCTCCTGCTCAGATGGGAAAGTTTTCAGGGGTGCTCAGAACTGCCTAATTGGGATCACCAGTAGGAAGCATGAGGTGTGGAGAAGGGGTACCTGCTCACCCACAGAATTGGGCAGGTCAACCTTTCTGGGGTCTGGTGAGTCTGCTTTCCCCAAGAAGCCCTGGACCCAGACAGGCTTCCAGCCTGTCCCCCCGCAAGCAGCCATGTCCTGTGTCCCTCTCAAGCTCTCAAATGGTGAGGCTGCCATTTAGCCAGGGACTGCACTTTGTAATTTACAAATTTAAGTACCTGGTATCTGGACGTCTGTCCTCTTAAGTCAGCCCGTAGTAGTTACAGCCTGGAGGTGGAAAGGAAGGGTGGGGCCGGCTCAGGAAAACTGTTGGCTGGCAAGCTTGCCCTGTTATGCAATGCTCTTTCGGCTTGATACCTTATTTCTCCTCCAATTTGTCAAGACAGAGCGCATTTCTTGGCTGTAGTTGTCATTGTGTGGTTGTTGTTGGTGGTAGTAGTCTACAAATCTGATTATTCTGCAGCTGACAGTGGGCTTATCATGCTCAGGCTGGCAAAGGAAATGGTCTTCTGTGATGTTACTTCCTCTTTCCCTGAACATCTGAATCCCCCCTCCTAGGAAGCCCAAACTTCTCAAGACTTGTGGTCCTTCCCATCTTTCCTTAAATGCCCTGCCTCTCCTATCTTCTCATACAATCTAAAACTTCATAAAACCTAAAAACCTTGACTAGGTATGAAGAACAAACCTGTTTTCTGTTAAACCTTAAAGATAATTAGGAAAAAAAATGTAACCGCACTGGTTTACACTCTTGAGAGATATGCAAAGATGAGTAAATTCCAAAGATGAGTCAATTCACTCCATCCCATCTGAGCCGGCAGGGAGAGGTGGGGTTGCAGTGCAATCTCCTTTTCCTTCTTTGATGACTGTCCTGACTTCCTCCTGACGATGGTGAAACAAGAGTGAGGAGCACTGCCAGATACCCATCCATAGTCATGTTATAGGACCTGCCCTTCATAGTCTCACAATTTTCTTAAGCCTCCTGCAGCAGGAACTGCTGTTGTAAGACAAAGAAACTTATGCATATGAATGCACACATGTATTTTAAAAAGTAACAGGTGTTCAATAGAAAATACATTCATCTCTCTACACAGGAGCATCCTCTATCTATGCAGGAATTCTTGTATATGAGCCACTGCTTCCATCTCAAACGTATTCAAGGTTGGAGCCCAGTAAGCATTCTGCTTCTTGTTCTCCCACCACACTATTTATTCTTAGAGTTGGCTTGGTGGGGGTGGTTCCTGAGAGTATGCAGTACGTGTGTGCAAAAGGAGGAGGAATAGATCTCAATTGGGTGCACTCCCCAGACCCCCTGTCGCTGTGTTAAAATATAGAGCTTTTATCTTTTAAAAGGTCATTCTCAATATATTTTAAAAAATGGATCCTAGAGACTTCCCTGGTGGTCCAGTAGTTAAGACTTCACTTTTTTTTGTAGGGCAGTATGGGTTTGATCCCTGGTGTTGGGGAGCTAAGATGTCACATGCCTCCAAGCCACAAAACCAAAACATAACAAATTCAATAAAGACCTTAAAAAAATGGATCCTAAACAATGTAATGTGTCTCCAAGTTCCAAGAAATTTTCATAGCCTGGGGCAACTAAAGACATGGCAAGCTCTTGTTCATCTACTGCTATTGAGTTCACAGTTCTAACAGGTATGTTTATATTCTGTCAGTGTAATGACAGAATTCACAGCCATCTCAAATGTGCTGTTCTATTATAAATGCATATTTTAGATATTTTCTTGGTAATTCCTAAGCTTATCGGTTCGTTCATAAAAAATATTATAGCTACAATGTTAATTATAATGAAAACTCATAATTAGTTATACAGGTTTTGCCTGAAATTTTTAGAATCTAGGATGTTATCAAACCAGTCAATCCTAAAGGACATTAACCCTGAATATTCATTGGAAGGACAGATGCTGAAGCTGAAACTCAAATACTTTGGCTACCTAATGTGAAGAGCTGACTCATTGGAAAAGGCCCTGATGCTGGGAAAGATTGAAGGCAGGAGGAGGAGGGGGTGACAGAGGATGGCTGGGTGGCATCATTGACACAATGGACATGAGTTTGAGCAAACTCCAGGAGACAGTTAAGGACAGGGAAGACTGGTGTGCTGCAGTTCATGGGGTCGCAGAGACTCAGACTTGACTGAGCGACTGAACAATAGCAAGGATGCTATTGAAACTAAGGTAAGAGGAAGTCTCTAGAGTATCTGAAAGTTCCAGCCTCCCCTGGGAATTTCCAACCGTAAAGTCCATCAGCTGGCATGGAACCCACCCAAAGGCTACCTTCATCCTCTATGGTGAGATTCAACTTAGCTGCAAAAGGAGTCAAGAAGGTGATTATAATAGACAAGACATGAGAACAGAGCCAAATATGAAGTCTCTAGAGGTGGGTGGGCAAAAAAAAGATTCTGGGTTCTTAAATAACAATGCATATGAAGTCCAACTGGATTAATTTTCCTTTCAACACCCAATGCGATTAGAATTAGTCTGCCTCGGCTTCAGTGAAAATCAACATCCTAACCAGTGCTTCTCAAACTCTGTTCTACGTGTGAATCACCTGGGGATTTTGTTACAAAGAAGACAGGGATCGAGATCCCTTATTTCTAAAATCTTCCAGATGATGTTGTCTACAGATTGCCCTTCACTCATCGAGGACTAACCAGCATCTTCCCATTAACCACAAAAAACCACACCTTCAATCTCAGACGTGACTTTGCATGGCATTCTCCATCTTCATTGAAAAATTAAGTGCAAATTGCTTCTTTTCACTTTTGCCTCAATGATGGTGTCAGAGCAATAAGGTTTTAAAGGAGTAAACAGTTATTGAGTGAAATGAAATGTCTCTCTTCGGCAAGTCGTGAAACTGATCTCTGGCTGCATCCAAGCTAATGAGAGCAAGTCTGGAAAGCCCAGATTCCTGATTCTCATTCCAAGGTGTTTATCCTTGAGAATGAAAAGCCGATGCCAATAAATACGGTTAGCTGAGCTCTAATGAAGCAGAGGGGCAACCACCCAGGCTGGAGAGAGCGTGAGCACTGCAGGCAGCGGATGTTGGCCAACTGGGGTTGTGCAGCTTAACAGCACCCATCTGAGAGCAAGTGGAAAAGCACTTCCGCGCTCAGAGAATAAATGGGAGCTGAGAACAGGCTTAAATGGTTTATTATTGCCTCATAAATTACATTCCATAAATAAAATGGCCCAAACGCTGCCCTGAGTTACTCACCTACAAAGCCAGGAGAGCTTAGTGCGGGGATCCAAAAGAGAACTGATGGAGCCAGTAATTTTAATCTTCAAAAGATGCCTTTACAGTTGGCCATAGACCTTTTAAGCATATTTACGGGCTCACCCGCCTAATTTTGTCTGTCTCTCTATGTGCGTTTAGGTGCTTCACAATCAAGCCACTGAAGTTAGTGCTGCCTCATTTTCCACACTGTTTCCAAACAGCAATTAAATGCAAACTAAATGCAGTTAGACAGAAACAAAAAAAAATGACTGCTCTTTAAGACTTCTAGTAAGCAGAACTCACCCTGTTTCGTTGGACCTACATTTATTCTTACCTTGAAGCAATGATTCCTTTCAGTGAAAAACTGAGATTTATTCAGGGTGTTCTTCTTGCCTATGGCAGCAAGGATGGAAGCACCGAGCTCAGCAAGGTGAGATAAAGGCAATTTGGAATTTCCTTACAACTCACCTTAAATTACACAATTGGCTTGAGAGACAGCTGCTTAATTCCAGAAGGTTCTTTCACTCCAGGGTTCATGTTACAGAGATTTGTCCCCAAACAGCTATACTGTCTTTGAAACGTAAGAAAGTAACTTCCTTTCCAGCAAATATAAAGTCTTTGGATTTAGACAAGGGTGAGAATGAGAGGAACTGAACTCGATTTTAGACAGAAAAGTTATTTAAAACCTGGATCTAAAAATACGTATATTAACCATTGCTAAAGAGAACAACTTGGAATGAGAGCATGGAAAACGTGTTTCTGACTCAAATAAAAATAGCTAAAAAATATCCTGAAGTCCATGGGTGTAATTAGTCCCATGGTTCCCCCAAATCTAAGCCAAGGAAAGAAGGAACTCTGAAAATGAGCCCTTTAAAAGAGTATGGCCCCTGAGAGCCTAGGCTCATCTCAACTTTGTACTTAAGGAAGCTGAAAGGGCTGGAGCATTCATGTCCTGACTGTAAGAGAAGCCACAGAATCAGACCTACCCAAAGGATTCCTTTTTTGGAATCAACACTATCTATTAACATTTACACAGTCTCCGATATATGGTCCGTCTACTCTTAGAATCATCTTTGTAATAAGCCAAGGTGAATTTCAAATGAATCTGCTTATCCAGTCATCTATCCATCCTCCATTTATTCATTCAAGAAGCATTTAGGCAGTAACAATCATGCGACAAGTACTGTGCTAGGCCTTAGGGATAAAAGCAGAACAAAACACACTTCTCTTCTACACTGCCTTCTCTGCTACTTCCAGACAGATTTAATCACTCTCTCTTTTGCACTGCTGATGCTAATCCATATGCTTAAAAACGCAACTTGGTGAAAAGTAGGGTTAAAATCCTTTGGTGAAAACTAAGAAATTTATCCAAGATTCTTCTGAGAATGAGAAGGTTGGTCCATCTCTTGTCTATTTTTTTTTAAAGTACATATCTAGTTCCCTTTTATGACTATGGGTCTAGTAGGAAGAAATTCTACCTGTTCACTAATCAAGTTTCTCCAGCTTCGAGACATTAGATACAAATATTGAATGAAAGAAAGAAGGAAAAAATGCTTTTGATTCCCAAGTACACTGTATAGTCTGGCACAGAGTATTTGTCCTCCAAAAATATTTAATGTGGGAAAGTGAATTTACAGAGTCAACATCTAGTGAAGGAGGCAGATATAGAAATTAATCATTAGAGTCTGGTTAGGTCTCTTCTCGGAGAAGGCGATGGCAGCCCACTCCAGTACTCTTGCCTGGAAAATCCCATGGACGGAGGAGTCTGGTAGGCTGCAGTCCATGAGGTCACAAAGAGTCGGACACGACTGAGTGACTTCACTTTCATTTTTCACTTTCACGCATTGGAGAAGGAAATGGCAACCCACTCCAGTGTTCTTGCCTGGAGAATCCCAGGGACGGTAGAGCCTGGTGGGCTGACGTCTGGGGTCGCACAGAGTCAGACACAACTGAAGTGACTTAGCAGCAGTAGCAGCAGGTCTCTTCTACATAGAAGTATGTCAAAGGGTAGTCATAATGTGTGGGAGAAATTTTTTTAATATTTTATTTTATTTTTTAAAAATTTTATTTAACTTTACAATATTGTATTGGTTTTGCCATACGTCAAAATGAATCTGCCACAGGTATACATGTGTTCCCCATCCTGAACCCTACTCCCTCCTCCCTCCCCATACCATCCCTCTGGGTTGTCCCAGTGCACCAGCCCCAGGCATCGGTTATCAGGCATCGAACCTGGACTGGCGACTCATTTCAAATATGATATTATACATATTTCAATGCCATTCTCCCAAATCATCCCACCCTCTCCCTCTCCCAGAGTCCAAAAGACTGTTCTATACATCAGTGTCTCTTTTGCTGTCTCATATACAGGGTTATTGTTACCATCTTTCTAAATTCCATATATATGCGTTAGTATACTGTATTTGTGTTTTTCTTTCTGGCTTACTTCACTCTGTATAATAGGCTCCAGTTTCATCCACCTCATTAGAACTGATTCAAATGTATTCTTTTAAATGGCTGAGTAATACTCCATTGTGTATATGTACCACAGCTTTCTTATCCATTCATCTGCTGATGGACATCTAGGTTGCTTCCAATTCCTGGCTACTATAAACAGTGCTGCGATGAACATTGGGGTACACATGTCTCTTTCAATTCTGGTTTTCTCAGTGTGTATGCCCAGCAGTGGGATTGCTGGATCATAAGGCAGTTCTATTCCCTGTTTTTTGAGGAATCTCCATACTGTTCTCCATAGTGGCTGTACTAGTTTGCATTCCCACCAACAGTGTAAGAGGGTTCCCTTTTCTCCACACCCTCTCCACCCTTTTATTGCTTGTAGACTTTTGGATCGCAGCCATTCTGACTGGCATGAAATGGTACATCACAGTGGTTTTGATTTGCATTTCTCTGATAATGAGTGATGTTGAGCATCTTTTCATGTGTTTGTTAGCCATCTGTATGTCTTCTTTGGAGAAATGTCTATTTAGTTCTTTGGCCCATTTTTTGATTGGGTCATTTATTTTTCTGGAATTGAGCTGTAGGAGTTGCTTGTATATTTTTGAGATTAGTTGTTTGTCTGTTGCTTCATTTACTATTCTTTTCTCCCATTCTGAAGGCTGTCTTTTCACCTTGCTTATAGTTTCCTTTGTTTTGCAGAAGCTTTTAAGTTTGATTAGGTCCCATTTGTTTATTTTTGATTTTATTTCCAATATTCTTGGAGGTGGGTCATAGAGGATCCTGATGTGATGTATGTCAGAGAGTGTTTTGCCTATGTTTTCCTCTAGGAGTTTTATGGTTTCTGGTCTTACATTTAGCTCTTTAATCCATTTTGAGTTTATTTTTGTGTATGGTGTTAGAAAGTGCTCTAGTTTCATTTTTTTACAAGTGTTTGACCAGTTTTCCCAGCACCACTTGTTAAAGAGATTGTCTTTAATCCATTGTATATTCTTGCCTCCTTTGTCAAAGATAAGGTGTCCATATGTGCGTGGATTTATCTCTGGGCCTTCTATTTTGTTTCATTGATCTAAATTTCTGTCTTTGTGCCAGTACCATACTGTCTTGATGACTGTGGCTTTGTAGTAGAGCCTGAAGTCAGGCAGGCTGATTCCTCCAGTTCCATTCTTCTTTCTCAAGATAGCTTTGGCTATTCGAGGTTTTTTGTATTTCCATACAAATTGAGAAATTATTTGTTCTAGCTCTGTGAAGAATACTATTGGTAGCTTGATGGGGGTTGCATTGAATCTATAAATTGCTTTGGGTAGTATACTCATTTTCACTATATTGATTCTGCCAATCCGTGAACATAGTATATTTCTGTATGGGAGAAATTTATGGGCACAATTTATTGAAAGCCAGCATATTGGCAAGTTTTTCAGGCATTAGGAAATCTTGTGGTAAGAGGACATGGTCAAGTCATCAGCCACTTTGTTGTCAGCCCTTTGTGAATGGACCTCAGACCTCTAGGATTGGGGGTAGTATATCATGGTGTACCTCTGCCTGGGGTATACACTATCCTTTGTTCTGATCATTCAGAGAATATTCAGGTAGTCACAGATAGTTCTAGTCTTATTAAAGGTTTTATTTTCTCTAAATATAATCACTTTCTTTCCTGTTTTACATTTATTGTTGAATCAAAAATTATCTGTGTACATGGGATTAGAATTAAATTTTTTTCTACAAGGCTTATTTAAAAAACCCAGTAGCCTCTTTCACCTGCCTCTCAACTACTTTAACTTTTAACTACTTCTATTCAGTTAATTTCTTTTGATTATACTTATATTTATCTAAGTAATGTGCCCATACAGTTTCTGTCACTTTTTAAGTTCTCAGTAGGTGATGAGAATTTTGGTTTTATAGACCCTCACCTTCAGCACGTATACACACAGATCCACCCCTCCTGATATTCTTTTTTTTTTTTCTATAAAGATTTTTTGATGTGGATCATTTATAAAGTCTTTACTGAATCTGTTACACCGTTGCTTCTGTTTTTGCTTTGGTTTTTTGGCCAAGAGGCAGGTAGGATCTTAGCTTCCGGACCAGGGATTGAACCCCCACCTCCTGCATTGGAAGGCAAAGTCTTCACCGCTGGACCACCAGCAAAGTCTCAACCAAAATTTTTCTTATACAATTGTATGCAATGTTGATTTGTATCTGTATATCGTCTTTTTTGTTGCTGTAAGTTTGGAGAACACTATTCACAACTGTGTTCCCATTTCCTTTCCTTTACTCATTTTTGTGTCTGCTGAGATAGTAATTATTTTGATTGATTGTGGGGGGTTGCTTAATTTTTTAGGTACCTATCACTGATTAATCCTTAAACTCTTTAGCATAAATGTCAGTCTCCTTTTCAACACACGTTTGGTAAGTCATCGATTCTTTTCTGAGACATCCTTCCAGAGCCTCTGTCTTCCTCCTCTTCTTCCTCCTCACTAACTCTGTCCTTCCTCCTCCAGTTAGTGAAGTGAAAGTGTTAGTTGCTCAGCTGAGTTTGACTCTTTGTGACCCTGTGGACTGTAGCCTGCCAGGCTCCTCTGTCCATGGCTCTCTTTTCTTGTTTCATGAATGTACTGATTCATCTCAATCTTTTTGAAGTGTTCTTCTTTCTACATTGTCTTCCTCTTTTATTCCGTTTCTTTTTCTTTTTATCACTTCTGTCTTTCAAGTCAACGAATTTCCTAATGTAACCAGTCACCTTTCACTAGCTTCTTACATATGAGTGAATCTATAAAGTGCCGTTGGAAACTTTTGCGGAGGTAGCTTGCTGTCAGATGAAATTCTTTATTGAGCAACTTGGTTGGTCATTTCCTGGGGGGCACTGATGGCTGTAAGGATTTTCAGGTCCATGTTACCTCTCACCAACTAG
The DNA here is from genome assembly GCA_935064755.1 of Tragelaphus eurycerus. Taxonomy (NCBI): domain Eukaryota; kingdom Metazoa; phylum Chordata; class Mammalia; order Artiodactyla; family Bovidae; genus Tragelaphus; species Tragelaphus eurycerus. Next base: position 1,943,047 of record CAKXYN010000059.1, on the reverse strand, counting down.
TTATTCTCCAAGGGGAAAACTTCCAATATACTGTCTGTAAGGCATTCTCCTGACTGCCTGAATACAGGCATCAAATAGTGAAGGGGATGAGGTAGAGCTTATTTCAGTTTCATGTGTAAGATTCCACTTTTGAGAAATAGACACCACCATTGTAGCAGTTAGTTGGGCAAGCCCTGAACAGCATCACAGAAGTCCTTAATAAATGCTGGTAGCTCCACCCTCACTTCAAGTGGTTCTGCCTGTGCCAAAGAGTCTGACCTCCAGGTTATTACCTGGAGGTCATTCTTGATGCTGCTGGAGCCAGCTTGGCCCAGCTCACAGAGAGCTGATCATAGGCATCTTTTCCTATTCCATAATCACAGATGTTATGTTGTTTGCTTGAAACGAGCTTGGGTGCTAGTATTTTCTACCTCTGAAGTTGGCAGTGATAACAAATCGTGTCTCTGCACCACCCCCGCCACCCCAACCCTGAGCTGATTGTTAACCAGAGCTCCATGGAGCTGGCTAAGCCTGCCCCTAGCTGTGTCTGGTCCTTCCCTGTGCCAGAACTCCTCTGGTTTACCCCTCTAAAAATACACCTTTAGTCTCCTGCCAGGGCTGGGGGTAAGAAGCATGAGTGGGATAGAGAGCAGAAATCCAGTATCAATCTGCCTCTCAGATTTTCAAACCACCCCTCTGTTTTCCAGGCTTCCCTAGTGGCTCAGACAGTAAAGAATCTGCCTGCAGTGTAGGAGACCCAGGTTTGATCCCTCGGTCAGGAAGATCCCCTGGGGAAGGGAATGGAAACCCACTCCAATATTCTTGCCTGAGGAATCCCATGGACAGAAGCCAAACAGTCGAACATGACTGAGCGACTAACTCTTTCACTTTCACACTTTCTCCTGTTTTCTACCCTCTCTTCACATGCCCTTTGAAAAGGACAGGCACCCCCATGCCTGGGTTTCTGAAGCACAGCCAGGTTACTTCTTGCCTTTACCTGCTGCTGGCTGACGTTTCAGCTTTCTCAGGACTGCCAAGTCAGTGGCCATTCACCCATCCCATTCACCCATCGTTTTCCAACGCACAAACTTAGGTTTCTGTTGTTTGCTCTTTGTTGAGGGTTTTTGAAAGTAAAGTAGCTCAGTCATGTCTGACTCTTTGCAACCCCATGGACTGTAGCCCACCAGGCTCCTCTGTCCATGGGATTTTCCAGGCAAGAGTACTGGAGTGGGTTTCCGTTTCCTTCTCCGAGGGTATCTTCCTGACCCAGGAATCCAGCCTCGGTATCCAGCATTACAGACAGATGCTTTACCATCTGAAACATCTTTTTTTTTTTTTTTTTTTTAAACCTTCTGTGGTCTGTTTAGTGGTTTGAGGGAGGGGTAAAATAAAGGCAAACTCAATCTGCCTTTTTTTTTTTTTTAAATCCCAAAGTTGAGCTGAAGAGTCTATGGTGTGTTAGGGGCAGGCTGAGTGTCAGAGTGGTTCAGAAACACTCTTCCTATCTTGAGATCACCCAGAAGTACCTCTCAGGACCCTGGGCAACCCCAGTAGTACCAAGGCAGCCTTCCTTGGGCTCCAGGTAATAATATGCAGGTCAGAATCATTTAGGGCAGGGCAGAACCACATAAGGTGACAAAGGAGTATTTGTTAAGTCCTTGCTTGATGCTCTTCAGGGCTTGGCCAACTGCTACAAACTTAGCAACTCTGACTTTCTCAAAACCCCCTCTTACTGGTCTTTGTAAAACACGTACATATTTTCTCTTGGAAAAGTTTCCAAGTACCAGGGCAACCTGAAGAGATCCCGTGGATTTGAGCCATTACCTGTCGGCCTGTAAATTGGTTAGAATTTATTTGGCAATTGAGAAATAACTAATCTTGCCCCCATTCCATGCAGTCTGAAGGTTCACACCATTCATCTTGTTAAATTCAGATTTTCAGCTCCGAGAGGTAAGGAGACATCTCAGCGTGAATAACTTCGGAGAACAAAAGGCGTTTCTGGGCAGATTACTGAACAAAAACGTGTACTGGACAAGGATAAAGCCTTGCTGGCTCCCTTCCTTCTGTGCCTGGTGGACGGAACAGTGGTGCATGTAGGGTGGCTGATGATTGTGGATTCAAAAACTTTTCCACTTTCGGTTGCAAGATGGGCAACAATCTGGGAGATAAAAAAACCCACTCCTGTGACAGCAGGCAACCACCCAGCATGGAAATACAATTGAAAACATGCTCCAAAGTGCCTGGGGGACCTTGTGCTTGGTGACTGGTGTGGGTCATGGTGGGTGCAGCCCTGACCAGTCATTTCTATGAACTTCCTGACTTCACGTCTGAGAGAGCAACTTTCCTGCCGAGCCACGAGGGAAAAGGATCCAGGTATCTGTCTCCTTAAGATTTAGCTTTCAAATGTGGGAAGGCAGTTGATAAATGATTTCATCGGAACATGTAATGCCATGGAGGAGTAAAAGAGTCTTATAAGTACGCGCATTTGGAGCTTGCAATATGGGGGTCTTAACCTCTGTCCCACCAGTCTCTAGGCATTTGTCTTTGTGCAACTGTCTTTTGCTAAATGCTGTCTTCTGGAAAATGAAGTAATAGTAAGTATCCGGGGAGGTTACTGGAAGGAGTAGGTGAAAAGCAGTAGCCCCAGGCTGGCCCACAAGCTCCATCAATGTTTGCTATTCTGAGTTGTTCTTATGGGTAGCATGTCTACCCCCAACCTGTTCAGAGTTCTTCCTGGGTGGCTGCTTTTGAAGGTATGGATCAAGGAGCAGCGTTTTGTCTCTTGAGAAGTGCCAGGCTGCTCTCTGGAAAAGCAGAGAATGACTTAGTAAACCTGAGGAAGACGCAGGGCTGTGCTGTGCTTAGCCGCTCAGTTGTGTCCAATTCTTTGCCACCTGGTAAACTGTAGCCCGCCCGTCAAGCTTCTCTGTCCATGGGGATTCTCCAGGCAAGAATACTGGAGTGAGTTGCCATGCCCTCCTCTAGGGGATCTTCCCAACCCAGGGATCGAACCCAGGTCTCTCTCATTGCAGGTGGATTCTTTACCATCTCAGCCACCAGAGAAGCCCAAGAATACTGGAGGAAGCCTATCCCTTCTCCAGAGGATCTTCCTAACCCAGGAATTGAACTGGGGTCTCCTGCATTGCAGATGGCTTCTTTCCTGGCTGAGCCACCAGGGAAGCTCTGAGGAAGATGTAGAGTTGACATTAAATATTTACTGACTATTCAGATCATATCCCAAAGCAGATTTATCTCCAGGAACATTTCACTTAACTGCAGGCATTAAACATCCATCTGGAACACGAACAGGTCCTCATTTAATCACTAGTGAGAAGGTACCACGGGAAGCTTAATACCACATTCTCCACCTGCCTGCCAGGGCTGCATCTTAACCTCATTACTTTCTCTGCCCCCAGTTTTACACTCACACAGTTCAAAGCTCAGGGCCTGCATCTCCAAGATAAACGGCCTCAGCAGTGGTGTGTCTTGGCTTGAGCATAGACCCGTTCCTTCAAATCCACACACAGAGCAAACAATCGTGTGGAAAGTTCCCAGGTTTAAAGCTGGGTTTGGGTCTTCACTCTTCTCTAGGCATTTTTAATTTGTTTTGAATCATGCAGCTTCTATATCTTTTATGATGCTGCCTCCTTGTAGAATGGGCTTCCCTTATGGTTCAGTTGGTAAAGAATCCGCCCGCAATGCAGGAGACCTGGGTTCGATCCCTGGGTTGGGAAGATCCCCTGGAGAAGGGAAAGGCTACCCACTCCAGTATTCTGGCCTGGAGAATTTCACGGACTATACAGTCCATGGGGTGGCAAAGAGTCGGACATGACTGAGAGACTTTCACTTTCATTTTTCACTTTCCTTTTAGGATCATAGATTTTTCTTCTTTTAAAATTGATTTAATTTTACAGCTGTTTTATAATCACAGCAATATTGAACTGAAGGTACAGAGATTATCTGTATAATAATCTGTAGATTAATATCTGTAGATCCCCTGCCACTCACTTGCATATCCTTCTCCATTGTCAACATCCCCCACCAGAGTGGTTTGTTACAATTGACGAACTGATGCTGACACCTCAAATTTAGCCGAAGTCTGTAGTTTACCTCAGGCTTCACTTTTGCTTTTTGTTGTACATTCTATAGATTTTGACAAATATGTAATGATTTGTGCCCGTGGTTTATTTAATTTAATCTAATTAATTTATTTATTTTTTAAATTTTATTTTGCTTAACTTTACAATATTGTATTGCTTTTGCCATTCATCAAAATGAATCCACCACAAGTATACATGTGTTCCCCATCCTGAACCCTCCTCCCTCCTCCCTCCCCATACCATCCTCTGGGTTGTCCCAGTGCACCAGCCCCAGGCATCCGTTATCAGGCATCGTACCTGGACTGGCGACTCGTTTCAGATATGATATTATACATATTTCAATGCTATGTTCCCAAATCATCCCACCCTCTCCCGTGGTTTATTTTAATAGTTCTTCGGGCTTTACCAACTGAGAGAACTGGACCTGAATACCAAGATTTTCCTCCCTGCGTTCCCCAGGCAAAATTGTCTCAGCGATGAAACATTAGACACTTTTCAAATGATACAGCAAGGCTCCAACAAAAAAATTTTTTTTCTTCACCAATTCTCCAATGAACATTGTCAATGAATGAATATGTTTTCAGGGACAGTCTGCATCATGATTGTTTTCCTTGGAACTAAAGTTCAGCATCTCTGCTTCTCAACCATACCGACTCCTATTCTTTCCAAGGTCAAGTTTGCACAGACAAGTTTAGACTGACCAGAGCCTTGACCCATGCTTGGGTTGCAGTTACATCTTCCTCTTTTCTAGTTCTCTCCTGTCGTGTGGCCCAGAGCCAGAGTGTCTTTAGCGCTCTGTTTGCCCTCCCCTCCCACTCCCTGCACTAGGCACCTTTGTATCTCTGCCTCTTAATGCTGGAGTCTGCTCAGTCACCTCCTCACTGACTCCCATGAGTCTATAGACCATGTCCTCAAACCGTGATTTCTTCTTGTTTCTCTTGAAAACCATGGCCTGGAGTCAGATGAAGCCATCTTTGCCATCCTTCCCTGGGTACCCAAATGGATGTTGATTTCAGTACTATTTCTTTTCTCTCTAGATACGAAGAGCAGAGAAAGCTCTAGTTTTCATTGGCTCCATTGTATTTTTTTTACAGTACCAAACAGCTCCTAAACTCTAACCTATGTGAGAAATAGCCTATTTCATTTGCAAGCTATAGAATGGGGTACCTATGAACATTTCTTTAGTTAGTGGGGAAAAAAAATCATTCTAGATTGTCCACGTGGGACCATTCCCAGCCACCGGTGGGCTATTGCTTTACTCTCAGCCAAAGTTACAGCACTGAACAGGGAGGCGTGATTATGGAAATAGAACAGCGGACAACCACCAACATGAACATGCATTATATAAACACAGCTCCAATTACCTTCATACATTCTGAATTTAGAAATCTCACCAATCCACAGATGGAAAACACTCCTGCAAGGATCTCAGTCTGGAATAATATGAAGTGAATGGATAGTGCAGGCAGCGCGAGAAGTACCACAAGGCGTTTCTCACGCTTCTTGCAACGTGCCTACTTTTCGAGCAACCCAAGGAGCCGAAGAGCCAACCGTAGTAGTTCATTTAACTTTTCAGATTTCCAGATGCTGCTCTTGTCTCTGCCCCTGTTTGGACAACTGCCAGGACAGTTCCTTCCCCTGTGATCTAGCGTCCAACACCCTCCTCCAGATGTTGCTGCCTTCTACCTCCATTCTACCAAATTATCCAAACAAGTAGGGATCTACCGTGGTGCACAGAACAACGAGAACCCCATCCCCCTGGCAGTCCTGCAATAGACCCAAAGGTGGCCTTTCAACTGAGAGATGGCCATTGTGGGTTTCCTTGGCTTTCTTATCCAAAGCGGAAGTGGCCCCTAAGGTTTCGTTTTGATCTCCTGCACCTCATCCCCTCAGTCAATAACCCTCTGACTGTTGGGTGACTGTTGGGCCATGGTCCCCTGGAAGCAAACTATGTCCTGGACATCCCTGGCAGTCATTCCCGGCTTTGGGTAGGAGGGAAGATTAGCCATGCATGCTAACAAAAATGCGGGAATGTGGCTTGGGATTCTGAACAGGGAAAAGGCTTTCTGGAAAGTCAGAGTTTCATGCAATTTCCTGCTCCAGTCATCCCCACAGCATAAAGGGTGCTCCCTCCATAGGGTCCTCTCAGTAGGTCTTTCATCTCCCACTGGCTGTTCTTAAGGCCCCCTGATTAAGTGAGATCTCTAGCCAACAACATTCTATTAATAAGTCATATTCTTAAACTGCAAACCTCCTTTCACTCTGAATGAAGAGTTCATGTTATACATGATGCTGGGTGGAATACTGGGCAAAATGCTGATATTTTGGGCAGGATATAGTTTTGAAAACTTTGTCTTTTAAAATGAGAGTGCTTTCTTCAAATAAAATCTCATATGGAAGCCTGCTATACACATCAGATCAAAATGTACCTGCTCTGGTGGAAAACAAGCTATATCAATTATTTGGGCTGCTTTGCCTTGTTTCAGGTAGCAGAGCCTGAGACAGCCATGCAGAGGTCTTAAAGCCCATCAGAGCGTCTAAACAGCTCCGAACTAGGTGATTCATCAAGTTCTTTTTTTTTTTTTTTTTTTGCAACAAACTACTATTTACTAACAAAGCTTGACTGTCTGGTTTCAAACACCATCCAATGTCCATATGTTTTAGCTTGTTTCTATGTAAAAATAACACTGGCCTCAAATATACAGGTTGAGGTATAACCCAGGGGGTATTAGCTAACAACAATTTTTGAAATAAAGCAAAATGCATAGTTAGTATAAAGGTCCACACACTGACTTTCGTATGGCAAGCATCACTCCGGGTATTCTGGACCGCCACGCCTTCCGTTACCTGGTTCTTTACCCTGTGTCAGTTTATCCTTCTCTTTATTCTTGAAATCCTCAGATCGTTCTTTTCTCTCTTGAACTCCCTTCCGTGACCTTCTTTGCTCCATGTCTTCCTTTCTCTCTCCTTTCCGCCTCCTTTTTTCTCCATATCTAAATCTTTCACATTTCTTCTTACTAGGTTTGTGTTCGGCGTTTTCTCACCTGTTCCTTCAACATCAGTCAGGCTAGACCAAGTTACAGTGCAGTAACAAGCATCCCCCAAAGCTCTGATGCTCGAAGCAACAAAGCTCACGTCTTAGCATTCCACACGTTCATCACGGTTTGGCAGGGGGCGCTGCTCACTGTGGGGAAGCAGACATTGTCTCCAGAAGCTTCTACCTAGACATGAAACGTGTATCATAGCTTTTTTCATAGCAGTTCCAAACACCTTCAAAGATATCACTGTGGTGGGAATTGTTTTCAAGGGGCTAGAGATAAAGCCCTTGCATTCAGCATGTGAAGATTCTAGATACAGTTGAGAAATCAGAGGTGAATATATTATTTCAATAAGACAAGCCAAGTTTCATTCTTTGTGGGAAAACTAGTACTACTAATGAATGAATGAAAAAATGCACAATTATTAATACCTTATCTTTACTAAACTTTTCTATCAAATCAACTACTTTCTACTGTTCTGTATACAATTACTAATAAATAGTACAGTAATCAACTTGCCAACATCTGTTGGATCATAGAAAAAGCAAGGGAATTCCTGAAAAACATCTACTTCTGCTTCACTGACTACATTAAAGATTTTGACTGTGATTCATCACAACAAACTGTGGAAAATTCTTAAAGAGTTGGGAATACCAGACTACCTAACCTGTCTCCTGAGAAACCTGTATGCAGGTCAAGAAGCAACAGTTAGAACTGGACATGGAACAATGGACTGGTTCCAAATTGGGAAAAAAGTAAGTCAAGACTGTACATTGTCACCCTGCTTGTTTAACCTATATGCAGAGTTAGTGATGAACAACAACAGCACATACAGTAATAATACACATTGGCGGTGATAGTGATTTAGTCACCACGTCGTGTCCGATTCTTTGTGACCTCATGAATTGTAGCCCGTCAGGCTCCTTTGTCCATTGGATTTCCGAGGCAAAAATATTAGAATGAGTTGCCATTTCCTTCTTCAATAATAGGCATTAGTTCAATTCAGTTCAGTCCAGTCACGTAGTCGTGTCGGAGGCCTTGTGACCCCATGAATCACAGCATGCCAGGCCTCCCTGTCCATCACCAATTCCTGGAGTTCTCCCAAACTCTTGTGCATCGAGTTGATGATGCCATCTAGCCATCTCATCCTCTGTCGTCCCCTTCTCCTGCCCCCAATCCCTCCCAGCATCAGAATCTTTTCCAATGAGTCAACTCTTCACATGAGGTGACGAAAGTATTGGAGTTTCAGCCTCAGCATCAGTCCTTCCAATGAACACCCAGGACTGATCTCCTTTAAAACGAACTGGTTGGATCTCCTTCCAGTCCAGGGGACTCTCAAGAGTCTTCTCCAACACCACAGTTCAAAAGCATCAATTCTTCGGTGCTCAGCCTTCTTCACAGTCCAACTCTCACATCCATACGTGACCACTGGAAAAACCATAGCCTTGACTAGATGGACCTTTGTTGGCAAAGTAATGTCTCTGCTTTTGAATATGCTATCTAGGTTGATCATAACTTTCCTTCCAAGGAGTAAGCGTCTTTTAATTTCATGGCTGCAGTCACCATCTGCAGTGATTTTGGAGCCCCCCAAAATAAAGTCTGACACTGTTTCCACATCTATTTACCATGAAGTAATGGGACCAGATGCCATGATCTTAGTTTTCTGAATGTTGTTTTAAGCCAACTTTTCCACGCTGCTCTTTCAATTTCATCAAGAGGCTTTTTAGTTCCCCTTCACTTTCTGCCATAAGGGTGGTGTCATCTGCATATCTGAGGTTATTGATATTTCTCCTCAAAATCTTGATTCCAGCTTGTGCTTCTTCCAGTCCAACGTTTCTCATGATGTACTCTGCATATAAGTTAAATAAGCAGGGTGACAATATACAGCCTTGACATACTCCTTTTCCTATTTGGAACCAGTCTGTTGTTCCATGACCAGTTCTAACTGTTGCTTCCTGACTTGCATACAGATTTCTCAAGAAGCAGGTCAGGTGGTCTGGTATTCCCATCTCTTTCAGAATTTTCCACAGTTTGTTGTGATCCACACAGTCAAAGGCTTTGGCATAGTCAATAAAGCAGAAATAGATGTTTTTCTGGAACTCTCTTGCTTTTTCCATGATCCAGTGGATGTTGGCAATTTGATCTGTGGTTCCTGTGCCTTTTCTAAAACCAGCTTGAACATCTGGAAGTTCACGGTTCACGTATTGCTGAAGCCTGGCTTGGAGAATTTTGAGCATTACTTTACTAGTGTCTAAGATGAGTGCCAAAGAGTGTTCAAACTACCGCACAATTGCACTCATCTCACATACTAGTAAAGTAATGCTCAAAATTCTCCAAGCCAGGCTTCAGCAATATGTGAACCGTGCACTTCCTGATGTTCAAGCTGGTTTTAGAAAAGGCACAGGAACCACAGATCAAATTGCCAACATCCACTGGATCATGGAAAAAGCAAGAGAGTTCCAGAAAAACATCTATTTCTGCTTTATTGACTATGCCAAAGCCTTTGACTGTGTGGATCACAACAAACTGTGGAAAATTCTGAAAGAGATGGGAATACCAGACCACCTGATCTGCCTCTTGAGAAATCTGTATGCAGGTCAGGAAGCAACAGTTAGAACTGGTCATGGAACAACAGACTGGTTCCAAATAGGAAAAGGAGTATGTCAAGGCTGTATATTGTCACCATGTTTATTTAACTTATATGCAGAGTACATCATGAGAAATGCTGGACTGGAAGAAACACAAGATGGAATCAAGATTGCTGGGAGAAATAACAATAACCTCAGATATGCAGGTGATACCACCCTTATGGCAGAAAGTGAAGAGGAACTCAAAAGCCTCTTGATGAAAGTGAAAGTGGAGAGTGAAAAGGTTGGCTTAAAGCTCAAAATTCAGAAAACGAAGATCATGGCATCTGGTCCCATCACTACATGGGAAATAGATGGAGAAACAGTGGAAACAGTGTCAGACTTTGTTTTTCTGGGCTCCAAAATCACTGCAGATGGTGATTGCAGCCATGAAATTAAAAGACGCTTACTCCTTGGAAGGAAAGTTAGGACCAACCTAGATAGCATATTCAAAAGCAGAGACATCACTTTGCCAACAAAGGTTCGTCTAGTCAAGGCTACGGTCTTTCCTGTGGTCATGTATGGATGTGAGAGTTGGACTGTGAAGAAGGCTGAGCGCCGAAGAATTGATGCTTTTGAACTGTGGTGTTGGAGAAGACTCTTGAGAGTCCCCTGGACTGCAAGGAGATCCAACCAGTCCATTCTGAAGGAGATCAGCCCTGGGATTTCTTTGGAAAGAATGATGCTAAAGCTGAAACTCCAGTATTTTGGCCACCTCATGCAAAGAGTTGACTCATTGGAGAAGACTCTGATGCTGGGAGGGATTGGGGGCAGGAGGAGAAGGGGATGACAGAGGATGAGATGGCTGGATGGCATCACTGACTCGATGGATGTGAGTCTGAGTGACCTCTGGGAGTTGGTGATGGACAGGGAGGCCTGGCGTGCTTTGGGTCATGGGGTCGCAAAGAGTCGGACACGACTGAGCAACTGATTTAATCTGAAGATGAGTGCAATTGTGTGATAGTTTGAGCATTCTTTGGCGTTGCCTTTCTTTGGGATTGGAATGAAAACTGACCTTTTCCAGTCCTGTGGCCACTGCTGAGTTTTCCATATTTGCTGGCATATTGAGTGCACCAAGACCAGGAGGTGACTGTGGCTCAGACCATGAACTCCTTATTGCCAAATTTAGACTGAAATTGAAGAAAGTAGGGAAAACCACTAGACCATTCAGGTATGACATAAATCTAATCCCTTATGATTATACAGTGGAAGTGAGAAATAGATTTAAGGGCCTAGATCTGATAGATAGAGTGCCTGATGAACTATGGAATGAGGTTCGTGACATTGTACAGGAGACAGGGATCAAGACCATCCCCATGGAAAAGAAATGCAAAAAAGCAAAATGGCTTACATTTTGGGGAGGCCTTACAAATAGCTGTGAAAAGAAGAGAAGTGAAAAGCAAAGGAGAAAAGGAAAGAAATAAACATCTGAATGCAGAGTTCCAAAGAATAGCAAGAAGAGATAAGAAAGCCTTCCTCAGCGATCAATGCAAAGAAATAGAGGAAAACAACAGAATGGGAAAGACTAGGGATCTCCTCAAGAAAATCAGAGATACCAAAGGAACATTTCATGCAAAGATGGGCTCGATAAAGGACAGAAATGGTATGGACATAACAGAAGCAGAAGATATTAAGAGGTGGCAAGAATACACAGAAGAACTGTACAAAAAAGAGCTTCACGACCCAGATAATCAGGATGGTGTGATCACTGACCTAGAGCCAGACATCCTGGAATGTGAAGCCAAGTGGGCCTTAGAAAGCATCACTATGAACAAAGCTAGTGGAGGTGATGGAATTCCAGTTGAGCTATTCCAAATTCTGAAAGATGATGCTGTGAAAGTGCTGCACTCAATATGCCAGCAATTTTGGAAAACTCAGCAGTGGCCACAAGACTGGAAAAGGTCAGTTTTCATCCCAATCCCAAAGAAAGGCAACGCCAAAGAATGCTCAAACTACCACACAATTGCACTCATCTTACACGCTAGTAAAGTAATGCTCAAAATTCTCCAAGCCAGGCTTCAGCAATATGTGAACCGTGAACTTCCAGATGTTCAAGCTGGTTTTAAAAAAGGCAGAGGAACCACAGATCAAATTGCCAACATCCACTGGATCATGGAAAAAGCAAGAGAGTTCCAGAAAAACATTTATTTCTGCTTTATTGACTATGCCAAAGCCTTTGACTGTGTGGATCACAACAAACTGTGGAAAATTCTGAAAGAGATGGGAATACCAGACCACCTGACCTGCTTCTTGAGAAATCTGTATGCAGGTCAGGAAGCAACAGTTAGAACTGGACATGGAATAACAGACTGGTTCCAAATAGGAAAAGGAGTATGTCAAGGCTGTATATTGTCACCCTGCTTATTTAACTTATATGCAGAGTACATCATGAGAAACGTTGGACTGGAAGAAGCACAAGTTGGGATCAAGATTTCGAGGAGAAATATCAATAACCTCAGATATGCAGATGACACCACCCTTATGGCAGAAAGTGAAGAGGAACTAAAAAGCCTCTTGATGAAAGTGAAAGTGGAGAGTGAAAAAGTGGGCTTAAAGCTCAACATTCAGAAAACGAAGATCATGGCATCCGGTCCTATCACTTCATGGGAAATAGATGGGGAAACAGTGGAAACAGTGTCAGACTTTATTTTGGGGGGCTCCAAAATCACTGCAGATGGTGACTGCAGCCATGAAATTAAAAGACGCTTACTCCTTGGAAGGAAAGTTAGGACCAACCTAGATAGTATATTCAAAAGCAGAGACATTACTTTGCCAATAAATGTTCGTCTAGTCAAGGCTATGGTTTTTCCTGTGGTCATGTATGGATGTGAGAGCTGGACTGTGAAGAAGGCTGAGCGCCGAAGAATTGATGCTTTTGAACTGTGGTGTTGGAGAAGACTCTTGAGAGTCCCTTGGACTGCAAGGAGATCCAACCAGTCCATTCTGAAGGAGATCAGCCCTGAGATCTCTTTAGAAGGAATGATGCTGAAGCTGAAAGTCCAGTACTTTGGGCACCTCATGCGAAGAGTTGACTCATTGGAGAAGACTCTGATGCTGGGAGGGATTGGGGGCAGGAGGAGAAGGGGAGGACAGAGGATGAGATGGCTGGATGGCATCACTGACTCGATGGACGTGAGTCTGGGTGAACTCCGGGAGTTGGTGATGGACAGGGAGGCCTGGCGTGCTGCAATTCACGGGGTCGCAAAGAGTCGGACACGACTGAGAGACTGATCTGATCTGATCTTATCTGAGTGCAGCACTTTCACAGCATGGTCTTTTAGGATTTGAAATAGCTCAACTGGAATTCCATCACCTCCACTAGCTTTGTTCATAGTGATGCTTTCTAAGGCCCACTTGACTTTACATTCCAGGATGTCTGGCTCTAGGTCAGTGATCACACCATCGTGATTATCTGGGTTGTGAAGATCTTTTTTGTACAGTTCTTCTGTGTATTCTTGGCACCTCTTTTTAATATCTTCTGCTTCTCTTAGGTCCATACCATTTTTGTCCTTTATTGAGCCCATCTGTGCATGAAATGTTCCCTTGGTATCTCTAATTGTATTGAAGAGATCTCTAGTCTTTCCCATTCTGTTGTTTTCCTCTATTTCTTTTCATTGATTGCTGAGGAAGGCTTTCTTATCTCTCCTTGCTACTCTTTGTAACTCTGCGTTCAAATGGGAATGTCTTTTCTTTTCTTCTTTGCTTTTTGCTTCTCTTCTCTTTTCACAGCTATTTGTAAGGTGTCCTCAGACAGCCATTTTGCTTTTTTGCATTTCTTTTCCATGATGATGGTCTTGATCCCTGTGTCCTGTACAATGTCATGAACCTCATTAGTTCTCCTTAAATGAGGAGAATATCCCTTGCGCTTTTACATCTCTTGTTCTGTTCCTCCCCTCAACCCCGTCCATGTTCCATATAGAGTTATTAATTTTCTTCTTTTTTTTGTTCTGTAAGTTAACTTCTCTGGCTCTGATCTTTAGGTGGAAAACATTGGCCGTGCTTTATTTTAAGGTTCCAGATATTCTGAGATAGAAGAGCCCAAGAGAAGAGGTTACCAAGCACTACTGTTTCTGTTGGAGAGGTGGCTCCTTGGCCGCAGCTCCCCAGCCTCTGCACAAGTCTACCTTCCATCTGCTTTCAGAACAAACAAACTGCGTTGGGTGATGTAGTAGCTAAGGACTCCAGTTTGGCACAGGAGTGACTCATGACATGGACAAACGTGAGTCATTGTGTACTGCTCGGGAGTTTACCCCCTTAGCTTTGTAGAATCATCACTTTCCCAGGGCCCCATTACCATCCCCAGCAAAGCTTTGAGGACTTTGAGCTAAATTAAATGATCTATAGACTATAAGCAAGGAGTGGTACAGTGTATATCAATTGCAGTAGGCACAGAAGCTTCAAATGAACTGTAGGCATAATATATTTACATTTTAAGACAGGAGAAAAAATACAAAAATATGTGTGTTACATTTAAATGAAGGATATTTAGTATAGAAAGCAATTGAAAGAATTCTAATATGTAAGGCTTCCCTGATAGCTCAGTTGGTAAAGAATTCACCTGCAATGCAGGAGACGCCAGTTCGATTCCTGGGTCAGGAAGATCCACCAGAGAAGGGAACAGCTACCCTCTCCACTATTCCAGCCTGGAGAATTCCATGGTCTGTATAGTCCATGGGGTCGCAAATAATAGGACACAACCTTCACTTCACTCTTAACCATCTGAGCCATCAGGGAGCCCATGTCTCTAAATAAACACTAATTCCTCAAAGGTTGACATAGTTGAGTTTGGGGGCATTTTCTACATGTATGAAGATGGTTGAAGATTGATTTGCATTTCAGAAACATACATCATGTTACCAGACCCATTCTATTAAATGTCATCGTAGGAGAAGACTCAGGGGGGTAAGCAGTCATGAGATTGCAGCTAGAACTGGAATTGAAATGTCAGGAGTAGGACAGGTATAAAGGACAATTTTGATCATAACTTGGGTCAAAATGATTACGTTTGGGTTGTTTTTCTATAACAGTGCTTTTCAGAGAGCTTATGGTTTACTGGTTCATGCTAAATGAAGCAAGTTATTTTTCATAAGAGAAAAGAAACCTGAGGTTTTGTGATCTAAAAATGGTAAAGGATAGTCAATATATCAGAAGTAAACACATTTTTTTTATAAAAGATAATACAAAAGCCTTTCCAGACATTCTTTTTTATAAGAATCTACCAAAGACAGAGAATGAGATGAGCACAGGGAGTGTTTCTCAGAAGCCAAACCAAAAAGAAAAATCTTAAGAGAGATAAACATTATGTCATGTTTCTGAAACTTCCTGATCATCCTTAAAGTCGACCATCTGTCCCCGATGACAGAACTCGCTGGATGAGACCTTGAAGAATGTAACTCTTTGTAAAATTTCTGAAACAATGAATTTGTTCCCCTGTATTCCAACTCTGTAGCAAATCTGTTACCCAGATGTAAATTTAGAAGCATCAGAGCTCTTGGCTCCCTGAAGGAAGAATTTCAATTTAGGAAAGGCATTACAGATTCTAACAAGAGAAGAATGCTCAAAACCTAAATTACCCCAAACAAACCAGGTTTGGACATAAAGGCAGTGGATGAAGAATTCAGCAGTCAGGGAAGGTGAGTGGCTCTTACCACTGGGATGAAATTACCATGAAGGCAGACAGAAATGAAACTCACCAGCTGATCCAAATGCTAAACAGACAGTGTGGTTTTGACAAGCAATTCACCTTTTGCAAGCCTTTTCCTAAGTGTCACTTAGTACATGAATAATCTCAAATTTGACATTCGCCAAAGGTGTATGGGTACGTGTTTGTGTGAATCTGTAGGTATACCACCAACTGTCTTCAAAGAGGCAGATGGTACCAGTAAAAGAAAAAAAAAAGTTGTCAAACAGAAAACCAAAGTATAAATCATGATAAAATCCGTAAGCCGAGTAAAAAACAGGATGAGTTGTACAAAGTCAATGAGAAAAGCTTCAAAAAGGACGAGGGAAACTGTGGAAGGCACTAGGAAGTGGTGCTGACTTGGAAAAGGGCTAAACAATTGATTCCACGTAACTGGAAGAGGAGCAGGAGAATGGATCCAGCCTCTGTAAGAAAGTTGATGGATGTTAAGACCTCGTGAGAAAACAGTAAGGAGAGGTAAGAGGGGTGGAGGAGGAGACCACAGCTGGTAGAATGGAAACGGCATCTTCCCTCCAAGATTCAGGGGCTGCTCCTCCTTGTCCTGAAGGAGCTGACCACTGGCATCATCTCAGCTCTGCCCAGGGGAGGGCCATGCAGCCCACAGAGCCTTAGACAAGGTTCCCTCTTTGTGGTCCATAAGCTGGACCACAGCACACGAGAAGGCTCTTCCTGCTCCACTCCGACAGCACCTAAGGGTGCTTGAGTACATGCGTGCATGGTACATAGCTTCAGTCATGTCCTACTCCTTGTGACCCTATGGACCATAACCCGCCAGGCTTCTCTGTCCATGATGCTTTTGAACTTAAAAAGGCTCACTGAAATGAATCTGACATATTCACAATATGCCTAATAGCCATTGTACATGTGGCAATTATCCCATAAATAGGTCTTATAAATCACTACGTTGCTTTTACACTGCCAAACCAAGGTGGTAATTTTCCATTTCATTAGATGTATCATAGTCACGATAGTACAGTGAAGCCGTGCACCCATCACCAACAATGACCGATTATTAACATTCTATACTTCATGTTTTGATGTCGTATTTCAAGTAAATTTCAGACATCATAGCATTTTCCTTCTGAGGACTTCAGCAGCATCCATCTCTAGAAACTAAAGACATTTTTCTGTATAATCACCATCCCTTTGCTATACCTACCAGAATTACCAATAATTCCTGCATCTTTTGCAGTTCTTGTTCCTTATTCAAATCTCCCCTATTGTCTCCCAAATGTGTTTTTATGACTCATGTATTCAAAGCAGCCTTCAATCAAGGTCCACAAATTGTGTTTGGTTGTTCCATTTCTTTGTTCTTTTTGAATCTTGCAGAGCACCACCGCACCTCCTCCCTGTACATTTTTATTTCAGTGTTATCAACCAGCAGAGGTGACTGGCAGGAGTCCTGTGGAATGTCCCGCCTTCTGGATTTGTCTCATTACTTGCTCCTTGAGTCATTTACCTGGGTTTCCAGCCCCTATGCTTCCTGTAAGCTGGGAGTTAGATAAAACCCAGTTCAAACATTCTGGGCAAAATGACTTCATTGATGATGCTGCCTGCTTCAGAGCAAATTGCGGTGGGATCCACACGTCCCACCTTCTGTGATGTGAGGATGGATCAGGTTAAGGTATTTTAAAAGGCCACTCCTTAATGTCCAAACCAGCCAGAGGAACTGCCCATCGGCCGGCTTTTCTGTGCTTGTACCACACCTAAGTCCAGGCTGAAATCTCCCTCAGCAAGTCCTTCCCAGGCCTCACTGTCCTTCACTTCCTTGAACCTGACACACTGGGCTAGACCCTTGGACTATTACTCTCTGTCTCCTGTGCTCACCATGTGATTGGTAGGAATAAATGAGAGATACAAGCATTCATAGATTTCCAGTGCCTCCGTCCACCATGACAGCTATCAGTTCAGTTCAGTCACTCAGTCATGTCCAACTCTTTTCAACCCCATGGACCATGAACTGCAGCATGCCAGGCTTCCCTGTCCATCACCAATACCTGGAGCTTACTCAAACTCATGTCCATCGAGTCGGTGATGCCATCCAACCATCTCATCCTCTGTCATCTCCTCCTCCCGCCTTCAATCTTTCCCAGCATCAGGGTCTTTTCCACTGAGTCAGTTCTTTGCATCAGGTGGCCAAAGTATTGGAGCTTCAGCATCAGTCCTTCCAATGAATATTCAGGGTTGATTTCCTTTAGGATTGACTGGTTATATGACAGCTATAGTTACGAGTAACCTAATGAATAACATCTAACCTTTGGTTGGATGGGAGGAAAGAGGACAGGAAGCAGGCCAGAGAACACAATTAAATGAAAACTGTATGCAAAATGATGAAGAAACCAAATAAAAAGAGGAATTTGGGGAGACTTTTTCTTTAAACTCATGGAGTGACTCAGCCTGGTACCTAAGCATACGGATGTATATCAGGAGACTGGCATTCACAATCTGGCTCTCTTACTGCCTGGCTCCGTGCTCCTGGATACCTAATTCAGCATCCCTGGGCCCTGTTTCCTCATCAAGAACTACCAGTAATAAGAGTACTTCGCTGGTAGGGTTTCTGGGCCACTCAATACATAACAAGTGCTTAGCAGAGAACCAGCCACACAGAAAGGATATCAGTGTGTGTTTAGAGGTTGCCACTGTTACTAACCCCTGCAATGAGGTAAGGAACCATTTGCTTGTCCTTTATTATTTTTTTAATTGCATTGCTTTTATAATTGAGTTTCTTTATTTATTTGGCTGCCTCAGGTCCTGCTTGTGGTACACAGGATCTCTGTTGCATCATGCGGGATCTTAAGTTGTCACACAAGGACTCTGTAGTCGTGATGCGCAGGCTCAGTAGTTGTGGCTCGTAGGTTTAGTTGCTGCTCAGCATTTGGGATCTTAGTTCCCCAACCAGGGATGGAACTTACATCTCCTGCATGCAAGGCAGATTCTTAACCACTGAGTCACAGGGACATCCTGTCCTTTGTTTTTCCATTAAACTCTCATGGGAGAAGGTGAGGGAAAGCCACCGGAAGCTACAGTTTTATGGGAGTTTCCCTGGTGGCCCTGTGGGAATGAATTCAATCCACCTGCCAATATGCCGGAGACATGGGTTTGACCCCTGGGCTGGGAAGAAACCCAGGAAAAGGAAATGGCAACCCACTCCAGGATTCTTGCCTGGGAAATCCCTTGGACAGAGGAGACTTGTGGGTTATGGTCCATGAGGTTGCAAAAGAGTTGACACAGATTCTTTACCAGCTGAGCCACCAGGGAAGCCCAAGAGTACTGAAGTGGGTAGCCTATCCCTTTTCCAGGGGATCTTCCTGACCGGGAATTGAACTGGGGTCTTCTGCATTGCAGGTGGATTCTTTACCAACTGAGCTATGAGGGAAGCCCAACAACAGCAACAGGAACTCTCAAACCCAACTTGACCCAAGGATGGGTTAGGGATGGGAGTAGAGAGCAGCTAAAATGGAAACTGTCTTTCCTTCAATGCCACAGGGCTGGGGTGCAGATTTTCGGGGTGCAGAAATTCTGGGGCAGAATTTCCTCCTATTCTTCCCCACCATGTGACCACAGAGTTGAAGGGATTTCAAGGGGTCAGAGGCTCCTTCTCCACCTCCAGGCTCCTTAGCAGACATGACCTGAATCCAGCAGATTTAAGGGCGATGTGGTTTAATGGGTCATTTATGACACGAACTGACCTAGGAATCAGCCAAGACAGGGGCAGGAAAACAGAACATCACCAAATGCCTGAGGCACGCATTGGTGCCCCCAGCATGGGGGTGCTCAGTGGACCAGGCACAGGGCTTTCCCACTCTCTGAAATGAGTGCTTTCTCGCGGGCAACAACTGGCTCGGTGGGCACCTTTCAGAGAAGAAATCTCATCGGCCTTTGGGACTTTCATCATGCCGTGTTTCATTTCAATACTCAAGGCACTCTGCACTCTGTCAAAGGAGAAAGCAAAGAATTTTCCCACTTGTAAATTTACCCTGATGGGAGTTGACGTGCGAGGTTTCCCATTTTATTGAGCCACCCACCAAAGGCAGCAGAGAAAGCCTGAATTCCTGTACAAGCTCAGGTGCGAGCCAAACAACCCAGATAAACATTTATGGTTCAGCTTGAAGATCGTTTCCCCAACTCCCACTTTTAACGCGGGGATTTTAACAAGTGCAGGGGCATCTTGTCAGGATGCGGATCCCCTTGGGTTGGGGCATGTGCTTAGGCATCAACTTTCAGAGGAAAGACTTGCTCACTCAACTCACACCTTTTTGTTATTGTTTATTGCAAAGCCGTGTCTTACTCTTTTGTGACCCCATGGACTGTAGCCTGCCAGGCTCCTCTGTTCATGGGATTCTCCAGGGAAGAATACTGGAGTGGGTTGCCATTTCCTTCTCTAGGACATCCTTCCGACCCAGGGATCGAACCCACGTCTCCTCCAATGGCAGGAGGATCCTTTACCACTGAGCCACCAGGGAAGCCCGCCCACACTTACTGGGTATTGACTCCTCCACAACATTAGTGATCATCCTACACGGACATCTCCAGGAGCTCTGCAAACAGCTGCATCTTAAGACATTCTTCCAGATCTCCCCAGCTGGCAAGGAGAACACATACGGGGAGAAGGACAGTCTCGGAGGAGAGAGAGGAAGCTGCTGGCGGTAATGAACCCGTCCTCTGCACCCGTCCCCTGCTGCACCTACAGCAGAAGGGGAAGGACTCACCTGTTGTCTCAGTAACAGTTCATCACCCCAGCAGCATCAGGGGTCATGAGGAGCGATGGACAATGTCCCACAGTTGAGACCCCTGTGCTGCTCTCCTTGGGAATGCAAGTGGGCACGCACCATTCACTGAAAGGGCTGTTCCCAGTGAAGTCGTTGTCTGGGAACTCCAGTCAATTTTTTAAAAAACATTGCTATCTACTTTCTGGTGACTCAGTTGGGAAAGAATCCGCTTGCAATGCAGGAGACCTGGGTTCAGTCCTTGGCTTGGGAAGATCCCCTGGAGAAGGAAATGGCTACCCACTCCAGTATTCTGGCCTGGAGAATTCCATGGACAGAGGAGCCTGGCAGGCTACAGTCCATGGGGTCACAAAGAGTGATTGAGTGACTTTCCCTTTCACTCACTTTGCCTCTTTTCTCTAGAACATGGCCTAGAGACCTAAAAGAGACAAAGTGAGTGAAAGGGAAAGTCTTCAGGTCGTGGTCTAGAGACTCCTGGAAGCCATAACAGCCTTTATAGGGCAGATAGATGAACATGCTCATTTGGCATTCTGTCATCTCTCCATCACCTAAGCATAGTTACGGGGCTCATGGCAGGTGCTCAAATATTTCTTGTTGGATTAAACAGAAATGGTCATTAATATGCCGTTAACGATTTCATATGGCTCAGCGGTAAAGAAGCCACCTGCCAATTGCAGGAGACTTGGGTTCGCTCCCTGGGTTGGGAAGATCCCTTGGAGATGGAAATAGCAACCCACTCCAGTATTCTTGACTGGGAAATCCCATGGACAGAGGAGCCTGGCGGGCTACAGTCCATGGGGTCTCAAACAGTCAGACTCAACTTAGCAACTAAACAATGACAAAGGTTCCATAGTACTTTGCGTTCCTTGTATACTTACTGTGCGTCAGCACATGTATGTACGTTCATTTCTTCACACATGTTATGTTACTGGCTTCTCTCGGTGACCACATGAGGTAGTTATCATCCTCACTTAAACATGAGAAAATGAGTATTGCAGAGGTTCCACCCAGGTGGAAAGGGATGGGGTTAAGATTTAAATGTGGGCCCATCCAGCCCCATCGCTCACACTTTAAACACAATGGAAAGGAAAGGAAAGTAGAAGGGAGAAAGAAAGAAAAATTGGGAAAGTGTCAATTTCACCCTCAAGATACTTATACTCTCACTAGAGGGGCGAGCTACATTTCAATGGAATAATCAAATAAAAATGCAACACAATAAGTTGCCTAAAACAGGTCCTTATGTTCAGGCAGCAAATGCCAGGAGAGGTCAGAATTGGTACAGACTGGTGCTTACGGGGTGGCAGGGGAGGCAGTGGGACTGGAGGTGGGGTTTGGAAGATGCCATGCTTTCGACAGTTGGTGGGATGAGGAGGGGACTTGGGTGGGATGAGAGCAGAACCAATGGTTAGAAGAGAGATGGCAGCTGGTCTGGTTCATACCCTGGTATGATGTGCCCTGCGTGCTGAGTAGGAAATTCCAGTGGGCAGGGGAAGAGGTGGTGAGTGGAGGGGTTACAAACCTTGATAGATCTTAAAGGGAAAGATGAGGCATTCCTCGGGCAGGCAGAGCAAGTGAGTAGCCTGGTGGGAGCGGTACTTCAGGAAGACTGGTCTGGCAGGGGCGGGCAGATGTCACTGCATGCAGGGGTCTGGAGATTGGGAAAGCACCTTCCAGAGCTTCTGTCCCCAGAAGCATTGAGGGAAGACACTCCATCTTCCTTCTTTCAGCCGTACCCCGTGGGGGTGGACAGCTTTGTGGAGAAGGCACAGGCATTTGGTGGGGCTGGGACCAGAGTTAGAGATGGGTAAATATTTGCTTTGTCTCAGCTGGAGAAGATGGATTTTTAATAAAGAGGCAGCATGATTCATGTCACAGAGTTTACCAACAATTCAGGAAAAAGCCACTTCAGACCATTGCAGGAATGGCAGGCGGTGCCTCTGAGTGCGCTCTCAGGAATGGGGCCCCTTCTGTCTCTCTTTCTCACACACAAACACACACGTACATGTATAGCACACACACACACATGCACATTCATGCCTGTGTTGTTACTCAGTTGTTTCAGTCGTGTCTGACTCCTTATGACCCCATGGGCTATAGCCCGCCAGGTTCCTCTGTCCATGGGATTCTCCAGGCAAGGATACTGGAGTGGGTTGCCATTTCCTTCTCTAGGGGATCCTCCCGACTTAGGGATTGAACCCGCGTCTCCTGCCTTGGCAGGTGGATACTTTACCACTGAGCCACCAGCGAAGCCCACATATGTGTGTACACACACATATTGTCTTCTCCAAGAGCATCACCCTGACCTTTGGTGCAACAATGGATGCAACAGAGTCTCTAGAGGACACCTGGGATCTGGCTCCCACAGTCACGCCAGAGTTTTTGCAGGTCCAGTTCCCTTGAAATCAGTGCCATGCCTTGGGCTCTGATTAGAGGAGACTGATGACCCACTGAACTGTGCTCTACCACACCCTTACTGTGACTCCTGTGACCCACACAGAGAGCAGAATTCCAAGATGACCCTATGAACTCCGTCCCCTGGTGTCACACCCTGCATCATCCCTGCCTCTCAAGGTGTGAGTGGGGCTCAGACTCGCTGGTAGCCAATGGAATAAGGCAAAGCAGTGGGACACCATTCCTGACTTTATCTGGAGAAGGAAATGGCAACCCACTTCTATATTCTTGCCTGGAGAATCCCATGGACAGAGGAGCCTGGCGGGCGACAGTCCATGAGGTCTTGACAAGTCTATGAAGTTGGACATGACTTACTGACCGAAGCACCAACCACCACCTGTCATTATGTCCCGTAACTGTCCGTACACGACTTGCTCTTGAATCAGCAGCGACTGTCTCTGGCTGGCTTTGTAGAATGAGATGCTATGCTGTGAAGGCCCTGGGAGGGGGCCAGATGGTTATTAACCTTGAGTGGCCCCCAGATGATGGCCAGCGAGAAAATGGGCACTTTAATCCTATAACAATGAGGAGATAAATTCTGCCAGCAGCCTGAGTGAGACTGCCAGGCACATTCTTCCCTATGTGAGACTCTATATGAGAACAGTCTGGCCGACACCTGGACTGTAGCCTTCTGAGACCCTGAGCAGAGTACTCAGCCAAACTGCCTGGACGTCTGACTTACAGAAATTGTGGACTGATAGACACACTGTATTGGGCCATTATGTGTGTGTGCTGTTGCTCAGACTCTTTGCAACCCCATGGACTGTAGCTTGCCAGGCTCCTCTGTCCATGAAATTCTCCAGGCAAGAACACTGGAGTGGGTTGGCATTCCCTTCTCCAGGGGATCTTCCCGACCCAGGGATCGAACCCACAGTTCCTGCATTGCAGGTAGACTTTTTACCATCTGAGTCACCAGGGAAGCCCCCTATCATTAAGGTGGTGGTAATTTATTACGCAGCAAAGGATAGCTAATCCAATCTTGTTTTCCTATCTCCCCAAGAAGTCCAAGGTGCTAAATGAGGAACCAGAGACTCTTCTAAAACAAACTGAAGAAAGTAACATGGTATAGAGTTAAACATGAACACGTGGAAACAACTGGCTATGTAATCTTGTCAGGTCATTTTCATTCTCCAGGGCTCAGCTTTCTCCTCTTTAATTTGGGGGATCAGGTGAGAGAGTCTTGACGTTTTCTCCCAGCTTTAATAGATTCTGACTTACAAGATTGATGAATGAACCTGTCTCCTGTTTGTTGAGCATCTGTTAATGTGGTGTGCTAAATATTGTTACAGTTCATCTCATTTAAATTTCAAATAAAGAATCGTGCTTGGGTTATCATTACAATTGCTGGCAAAGGTAAGTAAACTGAGCCTCAGAGAAGTTTGACCATTTGGACAAAACCACATGGATTGAACGTGGTAGAGCAGGGAATCAGACTTCTGATCTTTTCACTGCATTATGCTGGACCAGAGCCCACAAGGAAGTCTATTCAACTATTTAACTAGAAGCAATCAGGAAAAGAGAAGTACAGAGAAACCTTAGGAGGGGACTTGGAGTTGTGATAATCAGGTAGAGGGCCATGTAAGTGGTAATTCAATCTGACAGCTAAGACTGAACAGATTCTAAGTGATGGCCTTGAAAAAGCTCAATCATCAGACAGGTTCATCAGAGGTCACTTCAGAGTGGAGAGAAGGGAGAAATCAGGAATTTGGGGGATATCTTCTAACATACTCTCAATATCGATGGCCCTAAATTGCTTTTTGTGGCCCAGACATCTCTCTTCCACTCCAGACCGATGTCTACAACCCTTCTGGTGGCCTCAGTTTCTGATTCAATACACCTCAAAACCACAGTGTTACCTTCATTCTGGATCTCCGGCTGAGATGAAATGATTTATGATCCACCCATATGGCTTCTTCCCCAGCAACTCCCTTTGCTTGTCATTTACTTCTTGGAAGTCACCTACATCTATAAATTTCAGCTCCTAAGAGTCTTGAATCATTGTTCGCCTCATCACCCTAACTCAACTTTCCATCACTTCTCTGCTGGGCTATTTCAGTAGCCTCCTAACTTAGCTCCCTGATCACCCCTCTACCCTTTCCTTATATCAGTCCGTCTTCCCTATTACTTTCAAGGTGAACTTTCAAAATTGCAAGTCACTGACATATTTAAAGTCAAAAGGCTCTCTAGCCTAACTGGATGCATTTCAACTCCTTGATTCCGCACACAAGGACACTGCTTTCTGACTTCTGCCTTCACTTCCACCTCATCTCCTGCCACAACTCCTTCCTGTCCTTAACTCTGGTCTTGCATGTCTATAGTTTACCCCCTACCTGGGTCATTCCTTGCAGTGTCTTGTCTACCTACTTATCGCCTCTATCAACTCAAGGGTCTTATCCTTGGTGAAGCTTTTCGGTGACTCCTCCCAGAGCAGCCATGTGACACTTCTCCAGCTATCACCCATAGGTGATATATTGGACCCAAGGGTGCTATTGGCAGAGAAAAATCATACGTGTGATCCTCCTGGAAATGTGCAACAAAGCAGCGCTGCAAGCTATCCTAAGTGAACTCAATCATCCTCCCAGTGTGAACACACCTGGTACCACGTTTGCTTCCTCTACTAGATGTTAGTTTCTCAGGGATACTAGTGGTAAGGAATCCACCTTCCAGTGCAGGAGACACAAGAGACGTGGGTTTGATCCCTGGGTCAGGAAGATCCCCTGCAGTAGGAAATGGCAACCCATTCCAGTATTCTTGCCTGGAAAATTCCACGGACAGAAGAGCCTTGTGGGCTACAGTCCATGGGGTCCCAAAGAGTTGGACACGACTGAGTACCATGTTCATGCATGCACCAGACATTAAGGTAAGCTCTTAAAGTGTGAAGGCCAGGTCTAAGTCATCTTGGAATTTCTAGTGCCCAACACAATGCTGAAAGTTTTCTATAAATCTTTGCTAAGTGATTCAGTGAACACTCGCATAAAGTCTTCCAATGTCAGCCTTTAGAAGGAGAAGAATTTAAACTATACATTCAAATGTAGAATTCAAAAGGATGGACAAGTTTCTTGGGCCAGCTTAAGTTGGGCCCTTCTGGCTTTGCCCCACCCAAAAAACAAAAAACCAATGCCAGCTGATTGCCTAGAATGCCATTAGTCTGACGATATTGGTGCAGAAAAATATAGCCAGTCTTTTCCAACTGTTTTTGATATGCACGCAAGCTAATTTTGCTCTTGATGAAAAGTTTCAGTGGGCCTGATTCCAGCCACATGGAATGGATTTTTTTTTTTTTTTGTCAACTTGGGAGAAAATTGGCCATTTCAGCACAATTTAAAATGTGTCTTTGGAAGGTAAATTGGTGTCTTCGTAGCTTTCTGGGGAAATGTAGGTAAATATTTAGTTGCAGTGAAAATATCCAAGGACTGTAAGAAAAGTTCATTTTATTTACACATTGAGGAATGAAGGTTCTCTGCCCACTCTGTTTCTTCCAGCTGAACAGCAGAGCACATGGTTCTTAGCCTGCAGTAGAGTCTGAGCCTCTCCAGGGATTTTAACTCAGCCACATAAACAGCAGCACAAACAACAACACATTGGGAAATTGATGATATGGTCTCTGGCCTTTCCCAATTATTTATGGACCACTTTGGGGTGTGTGTGTATGTGTGTGTGTGTATGTTTGTTCTGAGGCCTCAAAACTGTTTTGGTCTAGGAATCCCACCACATGTGCCCTAGTTCAAAGTAGACCTACTGTCTGGACAGAACTTCATAACTGCCCAGGATATATACAGAAGTTTAGGGGTTGGTTTGCTCCGACAGTTGTTTTTGTTTTAATGAGTACACAGAAAGGAGCAATTGCTTGAATGCCAAAGCACAGCAGATTTGCGAGAGATAGGCTGAGGTAAGGAGGAAGAGAGAAAGACAGGGGGAAGGGAAGGGGTGGGAAAGGAAAAAGAAAGAGCTAGCTTTGTGTTGAAAAGGGTTTCGTTTGGAAGATTGAAAGGTCAAGCTTGGAGGACTCAGACCATAGAATTTTTACAGTAAGTCTAGAACAGGGAAGTACTGAGGACCGTCTATAAACATGATATAAACAGTTTCCTCTCTACTGAAAGGGCTGGGGTTTGAACCAAGAGAAGTGTGGCATTGGAATTGAATCAGTGTCCCTGCCTGGCTTTGGTCCAGTGCCATTAACCAAAATTGTTTTGGAGGGAGGGGATGGATGAGAGGTTAAAAAACATCCATAAGCCAAGAGGGCTCCCATCACCCTCAGGGGCTATGCCCACCAGCTATTGGAACCCTGGAAGAACTGGAGCACCTTGCATTATGCTCCAAGCAAAGATGTGGCCTCGAACACAGGTAAAGAGAGCCTGGTTCATTCTCACTGATTCTTCTCCGTTAAGTGTGGGGAAGGGCAGACAAGTTGTCGAAAGGGCCAGTGCTCCACAGAGGTCTGGGGTCAGGCTAAGAAGGAATACATGGGCCCCATGATTGAGGTTGCAGCAGGACCATGGACTCAGCAGCAGACTGAAGGGAGGGCACCAGGGACCCACCAGTCCCAAGAGGTGCAGGGGCCTTCACCCAAGGCCCAGCTGGACAGGACACCCCATG
The DNA here is from genome assembly GCA_935064755.1 of Tragelaphus eurycerus. Classification (NCBI taxonomy): domain Eukaryota; kingdom Metazoa; phylum Chordata; class Mammalia; order Artiodactyla; family Bovidae; genus Tragelaphus; species Tragelaphus eurycerus. Next base: position 1,915,828 of record CAKXYN010000059.1, on the reverse strand, counting down.
TGAGTACCACGGAGGACTCTGACCCGACCTCTCATGCCGAGGCCAGTGGTCCACACCTACCCTGATCTCCCAGAGAAGAAAGCACAGAGGTTTCCATAGACTGAATTTAAACTAAGAAATGTGTAGTCTTAAGCTGAACAGTCCTCAAGAGTTTCCCCTCCAGCAGTGGAAATAAAGCCTCATGAGGAAATTTAATTCAGTTACCGAAAAATAAATCTACATTTCTCCACATCCTAATTATACTGCATATAGGTTATGTCCATTAAATGCACGCCATATTGTTCTAGAGATAACACAGGCTTGGTAAAAAAGCCAAGGTTACTGCCTTATTATGAAGTCTAGGAAAAGGAAATGGGAATTTGATGGCCTTTACATGGGGAAATACCATCCAGAAGTTTGAGGGTTGAGAGTCACAGTCTGTGCTTTATTTTTTTATTTTTAAATGTTTTAATGACCAGGAGACTGAGGCTGAGAGAGACTCCATAACTCACCCAGGAAAAGGATGGATAAGTGGTGTGAGTAATATTTGAGCCCAGTTGGTCTCCAGACCCGCCTCCACTATCCCCTCTACCTTCTCACCCACGCAGAGAGTGATTCCTGGCTCCAGCCCTACTGCAATGCACTAGAATTACAAGTCTTTCGCCTGCAGGGCCATGGCCTCCCTGGGTAGAGGGGACTCCTTAACACCTGTCCATGGCTCCTCTTGGAGGTGGCCAGCTGTCCTCCTCTCCATGACCAGAGCAGACCCTGCTGTGCCTCCCACTCCCCACAAACCTTCCTCCTGCCCCCAGGGCATGGATCTTCTTGGCTTCCTGCTAGAGCAGGAAAGCTTAGGTAGAACCCAGAGCCATTGGTACCCAGGGCTAACCACGCACTCATCTCCTGAGGACAGAAATGGGCACAGAGCCCCACCTGTTGGGGAGACCATCTGGCCCAGTTTGCTTGGAGCTAAGAGGGCCTGGGTAGTTTTAGGAACACAGGACTTTGGGTTAAAACCAGAATGCTCCCAGGCAAACCTGGATGAGTTGGTTACTCTACTCTCTTCCATGTGGGAAAGGCCAAGTCAGGGGGGACAGAAAAGAGTGGAGATCCTTGTGCTGGCTGAGCGTAGATGGCAGGGGCTGGGAACCCTTCTGGAAGTGCCAAGTTACATAACAACAGGGAGATGGCTATGATTCATCACCGCCACAAGGGGAAGAACATACACACACCTAAATAGAATTTACAAGTGGCTTCTCTTCATGGTATTGCACAACCGAATTAGCTCCTTTAAAAAAAAAAAAAAAAACACCCACTTTAAAACACAACAGATGATCTCTACTTATGCTCCAAAACAGAAAAGTTTGCTCTGGTGGCAGAAACGACGGAGACAAACAGGACGGGGTTTGGATTCAGTTCTAAGATAATTGTGTTTTTATTGTACGTCACTGGGGATGAAGTTCTGATCAGCTTCCTACTTTAAATTCTGGTCTTCACGCATGCAGGGGTTCCAGGCACACAAGCTGAGTATACCTAATTCCCTGCACCCCGGGAAGGATGGATCATAACTAGGGGGGTGGGCAGAGGTGGGAGTAGGCAGGGTTCCTGAGAGCTTGCATCTGGAATGGCAGAAATCTTGACTGTGTTTAGGAATGATTGATTCCTCCCAGGAGAAGTGGCTCATAGAGGAGGATTGTAACAGTCCACGGGGTTGAGGTTTCAAACATCTAGAACTGGGAACGGAGGCCTGGCTTGGCGAGGCAACAGAGTGCGCCCTGCTGAGTTTATTTTGGAAGTCTGTTTTGAATTTACAGCACAGCCTCTTTAGGAGGGTATTTTAAGATGCTCTGCCAACCCTCGAGGGCTCCAAGTGGCTTTTGTTTCTGTGCTCACACAGATGAGGAGCTAAACTAATTGAGAGAGTGACCCAAATTTGTGAGTGTCACAGCGTCTCACGCTTGGCCTGAATTCCCGCACCCTTTGCGCCGATCTATAGTCATGTCCATTTGGAAGTTGCTCTTGGAACTACTGCAGACATTCCCTCACCCCCATAGACATTGTCAGTACATAAATTGTGGGTCCTCCGTGGTCATGTCCCAAGGTCCCAAGAAGAATCTCAAGGGTTGAACTCGGCCAGGGGCTATTGCTAATGTAAACACAGCTTAGCAAAACAATGACTGTTTTCTTTCTTTGTGCAATAACCTCCATGCAGTTCCTGCTCTGATATCTTCCTCCCACTGAAATAATTTGGATGTCCTAGCGTGGATGTACCCAAAGTTGTAAGGGTAGGAGATTCATGTTACAGCCTCGGAATGTTTTCATTTTTATTCCTTCAAGGATAGTTTTCTAGCCAAGAGCACCTCAAGTTGCCAACAGAATTTACTGAAGAAAATAAAAGGGAACAAATCCCCCTGCCCATCTCTTCCCCCTCCCCCTGCCTCTCCCTGCCCCCCTCCCTCCACCCCCCCCACCTCCATATATGCAAAAGAAAGGAAGGAGGCATTTCAGGTAATGGACAGGCTTCAGGTGCTGTTGTTGGGGAGGGTGGGGTGGCTGTCAGAGGGTCTTCATTTCTAATGGGCATTTTCCATTTACTTTATACATTTCTTTCTCCCGTTCCTTATTTCCAGCTTTCAATCTCCTTCATGATTAATAGATATGCCAGAAAGCTTCTTACACTCTCTTTGGGAATTATGCTTATAACAAAGGGTAATTTGTGCAAAAAAAAAAAAAAAGCAAGTGGCTGCGGGAGGATAGGCCAGGGATGCTCAAGAGGAGGAAAGGAAGAGCTGGAGGTGGCCCAGCCCCGGCAGGTGGGTGTTCTGCCAAGCCTGGCAGTTGGTAGGAACAGAAGGCTTCAGATGGACACCTCCAGGTCTGGGCTACAGATACACACACTTACCTGCACTGCGTCAGGCTCCATGCTGCCAAGCAGGAGTTAGCCCGGAGTCCCAGCTCCTGGTCAACTCAGCTGCCATCCAAACCCAAACAAGTTCTTCACCCCGGCACGCTATGGTTCTTTTCATTGGTTTATTTTGTGGCTGCTCTGTGGGGCATGTGGAATCTTAGTTCCCCAGCGGAGGATCGAACCCGTGTCCCCTGCATTGGCAATTCGGAGTCTTAGATTGCCAGGGAAGTCCAATGTTTTTTTTTCCTTAGGCACAATTCAAATAGGGCTTTGGGAAAGTGTTAGTAGCTCAGTCAGGTCTGACTCTTTGTAACATGGACTGTAGCCCACCAGGCTCCTCTACCCATGGGATTCTCCAGGCAAGAATGCTGGAATGGGTTGCCATTCCCTTCCGAAGAGGATCTTCTGGACCCAGGGATCGAACCCAGGTCTCCTGCATTACAGGCACATTCTTTACCATCCGAGCCACTAGGGAAGCAATGGTAGGTTATTAAGTTGCTTTGGGAGCAGAAAAAGAAGGACTGAATCAACCACTGAATGCAGAAGTGAAAAGAAAAAAAAATAAAGGAAGAATGTTGACTATTTCTAGAGCTTGCTATTCAAAGTGTGGTCCCTTGACCAGCGGCGTGAACATCTGCTGGGAGCTTATTAGCAATACATCATCTCAAGCCTCAACTCTGGTCTACTCAAAAGGAATCTGCATCTGAAATCTGCACATTCATGCTGATTCATACACAGGAGAAAATGTGGAAAGGGCTGACCTGAGCCTTAAAAATTCTCCTCCGGCTCTTCTGTAGCCCCCTCTCCTGGGTCAGTGGGTCTGCCATAGGGCACAGGCCTCAGTCATTTTAAAATGTTCCTTGAATGATTTGAATGGGCATTCAGAGTTGAGAGGAGGAAATGGCAACCCACTCCAGTATTCTTGCCTGGAGAATTCCATGGACAGAGGAGCCTGGTGGGCTACAGTTCATGGGTTGCAAACGGTAGGACACGACTGAGCAACTAACATAGCTATCACTTTACCGACAATATAGTCAAAGCTATGGTTCTTCCATTAGTCATGTACAGATGTTAGAGTTGGACCATAGAGAAGACTGAGCTCAGAAGTATTGATGCTTTTGGACTGTGGTGCTGGAGAAGACTCTAGAGAGTCCCTTGGAGAGGAGAGAGAGGAGATCAAACCAGTCTATCCTAAAGGAAATTAACCCTGAATATTCATTGGAAGGACTGATGTTGAAGCCGAAGCTCAATACTTTGAGCACTTGATGTGAAAAACCAACTCACTGGAAAAGACCCTGATGTTGGGAAAGATTGAAGGCAAGAGGAGCAGGGGGTGACATAGGATGAAACGGACATGAGTTTCAGAAAACTCAGGGAGATGGTGAAAGACAGGGAAGCCTGGTGTGCTGCAGTTCATGGGGTGGCAGAGAGTCAGACATGACCTGGCAACTGAACAAGTTACACACTAGAACAATGATTCTCAAACTGACATTTCCAGACCAGCAGCAGCATCACCTGGGAACCTGTTATAAATGCATATTATTGGGCCCTACCCAGACCTGCTGAATCAGAAACTTTGGGAGTGTAAGTCAGTCAGCAATCAATGTGTCTACAAACTCTCCAAATATTTATCCAGAACCACTGCCATAGAGGGCTTCCCAGGTGGCTCAGATGGTAAAGTGTCTGCCTGCAATGCAGAAGACCTGGGTTTGATCCCTGGGTCAGGAATATCCCTTGGAGAAGGAAATGGCAACCCACTCCAGTACTCTTGCCTAGAAAATTCCATGGTTGGAGGAGCCTGGTAGGCTATAGTTCATGGGGTCACAAAGAGTCGGACATGACTGAGCAACTTTACTTTCACTGCCATCAGATCAGATCAGATCAGTTGCTCAGTTGTGTCCGACTCTTTGCAACCCCATGAATCACAGCACACCAGGCCTCCCTGTCCATCACCAACTCCCAGAGGTCACTCAGACTCACGTCCATCGAGTCAGTGATGCCATCCAGCCATCTCATCCTCTGTCCTCCCCTTCTCCTCTTGCCCCCAATCCCTCCCAGCATCAGTCTTTTCCAATGAGTCAACTCTTCGTATGAGGTGGCCAAAGTACTGGAGTTTCAGCTTTAGCATCATTCCTTCCAAAGAAATTCATCAGATCAGATCAGATCAGTCGCTCAGTCGTGTCCGACTCTTTGCGACCCCATGAACCGCAGCATGCCAGGCCTCCCTGTCCGTCACCAGCTCCCGGAGGTCACTCAGACTCACACCCATCAAGTCAGTGATGCCATCCAGCCATCTCATCCTCTGTCGTCCCCTTCTCCTCTTGCCCCCAATCCCTCCCAGCATCAGAGTCTTCTCCAATGAGTCAACTCTTCGCATGAGGTGGCCAAAATACTGGAGTTTCAGCTTTAGCATCATTCCTTCCAAAGAAATTCCAGGATTGATCTCCTTCAGAATGGACTGGTTGGATCTTTTTGCAGTCCAAGGGACTCTCAAGAGTCTTCTCCAACACCACAGTTCAAAAGCATCAATACTTCGGCGCTCAGCCTTCTTCACAGTCCAGCTCTCACATCCATACATGACCACAGGAAAGACCGTAGCCTTGACTAGACGAATCTTTGTTGGCAAAGTAATGTCTCTGCTTTTGAATATGCTATCTAGGTTGGTCAGAACTTTCCTTCCAAGGAGTAAGCGTTTTTTAATTTCATGGCTACAGTCACCATCTGCAGTGATTTTGGAGCCCCAAAAAATAAATTCTGACACTGTTTCCACTGTTTCTCCATCTATTTCCCATGTAGTGATGGGACCAGATGCCATGATCTTTGTTTTCTGAATGTTGAGCTTTAAGCCAACCTTTTCACTCTCCACTTTCACTTTCATCAAGAGGCTTTTTAGCCCTTCTTCACTTTCTGCCATAAGAGTGGTGTCATCTGCATATCTGAGGTTATTGATATTCCTCCCAGCAATCTTGATTCCAACTTCTGTTTCTTCCAGTCCAGCATTTCTCATGATGTACTCTGCATATAAGTTAAATAAACATGGTGACAATATGCAGCCTTGACGTACTTCTTTTGGCTCCAAAACAGGAAAAACTATATATTCAACTCTACTACTCAGAAACTTTCAGATATATCCATTATCTGTGGTAGAAGTCATGACTTTTCAAGTGACATTCCAGATTCTCCATGAATTAATGCAACATGACTTACTAAATGTGTCTGCCATAATTCCCTTTAACATCTGTTACTAAAATGAGTGGTTTGGGATCCAAGGTCCCTGCTAGCTATAAAACTTAGTGATTCTATGCTTCCAGAGCTATTATTTCAGCCAAGTTCATTGTCTCCCTAAATATGGCACCTTAATTGCTCAACCTTCTTTGCTTACATTGGTCTCTCTTTCTTCCCATCTTCCCTGGTCAGCTGCTGTTCACTTTTCGAGGCTGTGTACAAATGATACCTCATCCATTAATTGGTTCTCCAGCCAGAATGAACCCCTCTCCCCACATTTCCTCCATCAGGGCTGATTGCATTTACTTTATTGTTTTCTATTAAACATTTGCCCTATGCCTTGGCTCTCAGCCATGTTTACCGTTCCTTGAAACAGAACAGTGCTTTATTCTTCTTTAACTACCCCCAGCTTCTAGCACTGCCCTCCGCACCCAGGAAGTGGCACATAAATACTGATTGCATTGCAATGAATGGGTTTGAGGGCTCTCAGAAGAATGTGGATGTAAAATGAATCATGACTGGCTTTTCAAATATGGTACACAGGCATAGAATTCCAACTCCCTCCCGCCCCCAAACAAGAGCATAGCTATCCTGAGTCTAATAAAGTTGACTCTGTTGCAAAGATTTGGTTTCAGAATAAGTCTAAGTCACATTCTTAGCTGTAATCCATAAAAAGAAGTTATGTCAAATTTTACACTGGCTGACACAGGTTAGTCATTCAATAATTATTTTGATGGATGAATATTGGTAGAAAACATTCTAGAAAAAAGTTCTAGAAAAGTAAAAATGTTTTCATTTCTAATGTGTGTGTGTGTGCGTGTGTGTGTGCGTGTGTGTATGTGTGCTCAGTACTCTTTGTGACCCCATGGACTGTAGCCCACCAGGCTCCTCTGTCCATGGCATTCTCCAGGCAAGAACACTGGAGTGGGTTGCCATTTCCTCCCCCTGGGGACTTTTTCAACTCAGGGATGGAATCTGTGTCTGCTTCATCTACCTCCTGTATTGGCTGGCAGATTCTTTACAACCAGCACTATCTGGGAAGCCCCTTCATTTCTAATACATAGGATATTTCTAACATATATATGCACACATATGATACTTTTTGTTGAAATTTAATTTGGTTTAACTTTCTGTCAGACACATTACAAACTTTATCTGATAATCTTCATAATCCTAAGAGGGAGATATTTTTATTCATCCTTCTCTGGGTAAACTCAGACTCGGGAGGTTAAATAATTTTCTCAAGGGCCTCTGGTGAGATAAGAAGCAGGATAAGGGCCCACACTCGGACTTTCCAAGTCCAGAACCTTTACTCTCTCCAGTGTATAGAAATGCTTGGTATTTCAAAGACCTCAGAAACTCCCTGGTCTGGGAACTAAGATCCCACAAGCTGTGCGGCCAATAATTAGATAAATAAATAAAACAGGTCTCAGAAGACATACTCATCCTACTGTGACTTTGTAGACTGTGTGTCTACATCTCCTTCTACATCTGTCATTGACTATATACATTTGGACGGGAAGACAACCAATAGAACTTCACGGAACGATTCATAATGAAGTGACAGTATTAGTCCCTCAGTCATGTCCAGCTCTTTGCAACTCCACGGACTGTAGCCCGCCAGGCTCCTGTTCATGGAATTCTCTTAAAGTGGGTAGCCACTCCCTTCTCCAGGGAATCTTCCCAACCCAGGGATTGAACCAGGGTCTCCTGCATTGCAGACAGATTCTTTACAATCACCTGAGCCACCGGGGCAGCCTGATTCTCAGTGAGCCCTTTTTAAAAAAGAGATTGAAGTGGAGAGGAATAAAGGGGATGTGAATGAGGAACAGAGTCCAAGTTCTAGGTAGCGCATGATGGATCTGCCTTTGTGTGTCTGCTATTCCTCCAAGAGCACTGTAGAAAGAGGATGTCAACTGCTTCTGGTGAAATAACTCAGACACACATGCATCAGAAACCTATGGGCACACGCCCAGGGCTGAGAACACAGGCTTCACATTGGTCTGCTGCAGGTGTCGCCACTGATGTGCTCAAGAATTCTGCAAAATACATGATAATTTTGCCCCCAGCTCCCTTCATCAACAGCGCCATCAGCTCATCCAAAGGGCTGTCTCATTTGCTCAGGCTCTGGGATACTTTTGTTTTTGAAACATCTCCTTACAGAATCATCTTCCTTCTTGACCCTTGGTATTCCACATTTAACAATGACACTTCTGTGGGACAAATGGAGAGAAGAGCATTGGAACATATATATTACCTTATGAAGAACAGATAGTGGGGAGTTCCTGTGTAACACAGGGAGCTCAACCTAGTGCTCTGTGACAGCCTAGCGGGTTGGGATGTGTCCTTTAAGAAGGAGGGGATCTATGTAGACCTATGGCTGATTTACGTTGTTGTACAACAGAAACCAACACAACACTGTAAAACAATTATCCTCCAATAAATTAACAAAAATAAAATTGACCCTTCTCCTCAATCTCCCACTTTACCCAGGATTACCAATTTGCCTTTGAGTGATAAAGTCACTTTATACTACAGAGTGGATGACCAATAGACATTCTATACGGAGGAATGCATCTGAGGGAAAAAAAAAAAAAAGACACATGATCTTAAATGAGTTTTCACTTGGTTAAACATGTGGAATTATTTCAAAAGGTAACCTTGTAAGTATATATCTTTTGGATCGGGGGGCACTGATGTTCCCTAAATCCTTTCTCATCTAATCCTTGTTTTCCAGGGCAGGAAACTAACGACCCTCTACAAGTCAGAAGACTCTTGGTCTGACTCAGTTCTCTATGATGGGAGTTTTGTTCTAGGCTAAACCGGAGAGAATGGAGCCAAACTCATCAATATGTAAACTGAACTCAGAGAGGCTGGGGTCAAAGTCAAGCACAGTATAAGAAGAGAGAGAGGAACCGCGGATGTTTGGGAAAGAAGAGCTCAGTGCCACAGAGGAGAGATGAAAGAGAGCACTGGAGTCAACGGCACCACAAACAGAAGTTGTCATGGAAACCCCGTTGGAAGGCAGGCAGTTGGATTTTGGGAACTGGATATAGCAAGACTTGATGGTACGAGAGCAGCACCGAAGCCCCAGAATGAAGCCAGACATTGAAGAGGAACACGGCCCCTTCTCCACCTCTGCGTCCAGAGGTAAAAGCCTACAACACCATTAGGAGACCGGAGCGTGACGGATCTCAAAGGCTGATTTACCCAGCCAGGAAGCCTAAGTGTAAACGTGTCAGAATCTTCCCTTTGTGGCATTACAGTGCCCATGACTCATCCTGCAGAACAAAGTGATGGGTGGGTGGAATCTCTTTTACAAGATTTCCAAGAAGAATAGGTGGCGTGTCCATATCTAGCTAGCTTTTAGCAAAAATGATTTCTCCACTCACTCAGACGTTCAGAGTGGAGGCAGGTGAAACAACTGCTGCTATGCTTTCCTGGGCTAAACACTCTCTTTCGCCTGTGGATAGGAGGATTGTGCAGGCCTCGCAAAGATTGATGCTTCTGTTTTCTGGCTGAAACAAAATCTGAAATTATATGATTACATGGACTTGTAACGTTGGCACTCGTAGTGCACATGGATTGGTTTGCCATAAATTCCCTCTTAAAGAAGAGTCTGTAGTACTAAATGCACACATGTGGTTACAAAAATTTTCCAGAAGAGAAAAAGCAGAGACTGAGCCAGAGCAAAGAAAGAACTCTTTCAGGAACACATAGCAACTACAGAAGGCTGATTCAAAAGCGGAGTATATGTGTATGTTTTCATACCTGTAAATGGAATAAGAGATCCTTCAGGACAGCAAATCATATATATGAAGAGAAAAGGTAAAACAAGCTGTCATAATGTCATCTGTAGGGAAAAGAGGGTAGGTGACTTCAGCATAATGAAGAGCTGTCGTGAGTAGTTCTAACTGGTCTCAGCTTCTATGTTGAATAATATGATGTCTTTTTTTAATGACCCTAATGACTTCCGTTTGCATTTGTGAGTTCTACCCTAACTTGAAGATGGGTAAAATAAGACTTGAAGCACAATTAGAGGGATAGACAAGTGTTGTACTTTTAAGTAATTGACATATTATGACTATGCCCATGACTGTCTTCCCTGAAGGACATGCTGGGACTTCAAGAATGGACTAGTAGTAGAAGGAAAGAAATTAGGACAAAACAGACCCAGGCTATGCAAGCAAACTTGACGGCATGATTTGTCACCTGGAGAGATGAGGCAAACATCCAACCATTAACCAACATGCACTGGGGCCAAAAAGTGAGTAAAGCATGAGCGCGGACGTTTCCAGGCAGAAATGAATATCAAAGTTGGATGATGTCAGTCCCTTGGTGCCAGGCAGGTTGTCTAGTTTGGAGCACCAGTTCAAGTGGAAGAATAGATAAAAGGCCAGGGTTAAGTTCCCCGAACTTGATTTATTTCCAGCAAAACTTAGGGCATGCCAGCCTAGTGGGCTGGGATCCACTGCAAGGATTTACTTCCTACAGGGGATTCAGAATACAACTCAGGAATGGCAGCCGGAGTGGAATCTGTGGATCTCTGCAACCATACCTGGGACAGAAGCTTGTGTATCAGCGAGCTTGAAACTGAGGCTTGGTTTGAGCTCATTTTGATTTGCTGGTCGTCTGACTTGTGTGAGTCAAACTTTGATCAGGAAAACAGAAACCTACACTGGATATTTCCAGAAGAAAAGGCCAAATGCAGGGTGGCAAAGGCTTACAAAACCCTTGGGAGAGGAATGAAAGATAATGAAAAGTGCTTTTGGAATTCGGGAAATGAGGAAGAGCAGGAATTTCAGGAAACACTCATCAATGACCCCAGGTGCCTGCATTCAGGTGACAGGTGACAGATGCAGAAGCAGTCCTGGAAGTCTCACCCTGGTCTTCCAGGAAAGCTTCGAAACTTGCCTGTTGCTACTGCAAGAAGGCATGAGATCAAATTCTCTCCTACTTTTGAATCTTGCCTAAGGTTTTCTTTCTGGAGCAATCTATGTGGGAAACCTCTGGAAAGGCTTCTGGGAAATAAAGTTTCCAGTATTATGGCCCATGTGATTTGGAGAACAGCAAAAGGAGAAAGGCAATGGCACCCCACCCCAGTACTCTTGCCTGGAAAATCCCATGGATGGGGGAGCCTGGTGGGTTCCAGTCCATGGGGTTGCTAAGAGTCGGACATGACTGAGTGACTTCACTTTCACTTTTCACTTTCATGCACTGGAGAAGGAAATGGTAACCCACTCCAGTGTTCTTGCCTGGAGAATCCCAGGGACAGAGGAGCCTAGTGGGCTGCTGTCTATGAGATCGCACAGAGTCGGACACGACTGAAGCGACTTAGCAGCAGCAAAAGGAGAAAGAGATGATCTGACACAAGGTCTAGGTTGGTGGCTCAGTGGTAAAGAATCTGCCTGCAGTGTAGGAGATGCGGGTTTGATCCTTGCGTCGGGAAGATCTCCTGGAGGAGGGTATGGCAACCCAATCCAGTATTCTTGTCTGGAGAATTCCGTGGACAGAGGAAACTGGTTGGCTACAGTCCAAGAGGTTGTAAGGGTCAGATAGGATTTAGCAACTAAACTACTAACCACCAACCACGAAGGCCTAAGTGAAGGACACTGATAATATCCTGCTAGCTAATAGGATGCGATCCTGAAAGTAGTCCCTGAAATGGGTCAAACTGATCCATGAACTTCGTAGGGCAGAGTCTGGGTGGAATTGATGCTGGGCAGTGAGGACCAGTCGCTTCTGTAGAAGAAACTGACTACCATGGAAGGGCTTGGAAGCATGGCCTGAAGAAGGTGTAGGAACACGAAGGGAGTTGTAGAATGGCGGGTCCAATGTGATGATCTCCAGAAGCAATGCCAACCACGTTCTAAGAACTTTCCCTGGAGGATGCAGTGTAAGTGGGAAGCAGATAGCACAACTGACTGGGGGCAGCCAAGTTAGGGGGGAAATTCTAAAGTAACCCAGGCATTCAACTGATAGTTACTGAAAATGTTGTATGAATAAAATATTATTCTAGATGAAACAAAGTTGCCATGGCCTGAATTAGGGCAATGGTTGCAACCGGAAAGAAAAAGGCAGAAATGGGAGACTTTGAAAAAGAAGTCAACAGGATCTGCCAAGTCTGTGGATAGCAGGGAGAAGACAGAGGCCAGAGAGAACTGATTACCTGGTGATCAGGTAACCCTGTGGATTGGGCTTCCCTGGTGGCTCAGACGGTGAAGAGTCCGCTTGCAATGCAGGAGACCTGGGTTTGATCCCTGGGTCAGGAAGATCCCTTGGAGTGGGGAATGGCTACCCACTCCAGTATTCTTGCCTACAGAATTCCACGGACAGAGGAGACCATCCATGGCATTGCACGACAGAGCGACTAACACTCTCATAACCCTGGGAGTGGCTTTACTAATTGAGATACAGAGCAGAGACTAAACATTGGATTTGAGGAGTTTTGTTTGGGGCCTGCTTAGTGTGAAGCATGTTACAATGTCTAAATGGAGAGGTCTAGGAATTCGCTGAAGACGGGAATGTTGTCCTAGTGGATCTATAAGGTAGGTCTTGCATGCAGATACCAAGTAGCAATGACCTACATGTGTGACTTTAGAAATTCCCCAGTCCTATTTGCTAACGCAGTTTGATGTCTGAAGTCTAACTATTAGCACTTCATACCATTAGCTTAGAGCTTAAGCCCCTTAAGCTTCTGCACTCATGTGTCCTGTAGTGTGGGGTCCGGGCAATGGCCACCTCCATCAGCCCTTAGCCTGAATATGGTCCTGAGCATTTATATGTCTGAGAGTTACTACTGCTCTCAGATCTAAAAGTATCACCAGGCAGAACTAGAAATAGAGGGACCTTTCAATCCTACACAATGCAGTGATGTTCAGAGAGACAGGAAGGTTTTGTCGATAGAATGTCCCTGTGATTTCTCTTCTGTCTTCATAGGCTCCTTTCCTGCTTTCGAATTTTTATTTCTTTATTAAGAACTTGAATGCTGAAATCTCGGGAAATTCCAAGCCTATTTCTCCCATCAGACAGAGTGGAGCTCATCAGATGGAATCATGATTCCATTAACATTGAATAAGCATCTCCATTAAACCATGATTTACATTGTAAAACAGCTGAATAAAAATGGAAGCGCTCTGCTGGAAGGAAAACGTATAAAAGAATCTTTGAAGGCTATCTAAATTACATGAAATAATATCATGAGAAAACCCAGAGAGAGAGAATTAGAGACAGAGAAAGGTACTGACTGAGAAAAAAGCAGAACTGAAAACCTGCAAGCCCGTTAAGTTGTGTGACTCATAGATCCTAGTTTTTGGTGGATGGCTGAAGCCAGAGAACATTTGAAACTGCAGACATTTACATGAGGTGTCCTGGTAGAGCAAGGGCTCCCACATTAAAGGTCTGTCCTGTAGCTCACACAGGGTCATTATTCGTGTTTCACTGATACAGCTCCCAAGAGCCCCTCCTAGCCAAAAGCAATGGGTTTTACAACTGGTTTCAGGTACACCAAAAGTATTGCTCATTTCAGTCTGTTCCAAAGAGTTCAAGAAAGCATGTCAAGACCTATGTCACATGTTCCATAGAACTCTGGTTGTTTAAAATAACTAAAAAGTGGGAAGAAATGGTAAGTAGTGATTTAAAAAGCAGAGACACCACTTTGCTGACAAAAATCCATATAGTTCAAGCTATGGTTCTTTCAGTAGTCATGTACAGATATGAGAGCTGGACCATAAAAAGGCTGAGCTCCGAAGAATTGATGCCTTCAAACTGTGGTGCTGGAGAAGACTCTTGAGAGTCCCTTGTATAGCAAGGAAATCAAATCAGTCACTCCTAAAGGAAATTAACCCTGAATATTCATTGGAAGGACTGATGCTGAAACTCCAAAACTTTGGCCACCTGATTTGAAGAGCTGACTCATTGGCAAAGACCCTAATGGTGGGAAAGATTGAAGGCAAAAGGAGAAGAGGACAGCAGAGGATGAGATGGTTAGATAGCATCACCAACTCAATGGACATAAGTTGGAACAAACTTTGGGAGATAGTGAAGGACAAGGAGGCCTGGTATGCGGTAGTTCACGGAGTCGCAAAGAGTCAGACAAGACTTCAGTTCAGTTCAGTTGCTCAGTTGTGTCTTACTCTTTGCGACCCCATGGACTGCAGTACGCCAGGCCTCCCTGTCCATCACCAACTCCTGGAATTTACCCAAACTCATGTTCATTGAGTTGGTGATGCCATCCAACCATCTCATCCTCTGTCGTCCCCTTCTCCTCCTGCCCTCAATCTTTCCCAGCATCAGGGTCTTTTCAGATGAGTCAGCTCTTCGTATCAGGTGGCCAAAGTATTGAAGTTTCAGCTTCAACATCATTCCTTCCAATGAACACTCAGGACTGATCTCTTTTAGGATGAACTGGTTGGATCTCCTTGCAGTCCAAGGGACTCTCAAGACTCTTCTCCAGCACCACAGTCCAGAAGCATCAATTCTTTGGTGCTCAGCTTTCTTTATAGTCCAACTCTCACACCCATACACGACCACTGGAAAAACCATAGCCTTGACTAGACGGACTTTTGTTGGCAAAGTAATGTCTCTGTTTTTTAATATGCTGTCTAGCTTGGTCATAACTTTCCTTCCAAGGAGTAACCGTCTTTTAATTTCATGGCTGCAATCACCATCTGCAGTGATTTTGGAGCCCCCCTCAAAAAAGTCAGCCACTGTTTCTACTGTTTCCCTATCTATTTCCCATGAAGTGATGGGACCAGATGCCATGATCTTATTTTTCTGAATGTTGAGCTTTAAGCCAACTTTTTCACTCTCCTCTTTCACTTTCATCATGACTTAGCAACTGAATAACAACAACAATCATAGCTATAGGATGGTATAGGGCCCAGAACCTTCCCTAGACCCTCAGTCAGGCTAGCATTGCTTTTATGTTCTTCGTTTACTTATAAAAACAGGAAGACGTTTGGCCAAAAAACGATTTAGAAATCACTGGCTTAAAGGATTGGTCTGTCTGACAGAATTAGATGTTATATGGAAACAAGATGCAGAGAGAGACATGAGAAAGATCAGTGGTCATATTCCCCTGGAGAGGGAATACGTCAAGGACATGCTGGAGCCAGCTCGTGTGTGCCAGCTCACAAGGAACAATCATGCACAGACATCTCCGCCCAGCTCAGCATTCATCGACTTCTCATTAGCAGCTTGAATCTGACCATGGGAGAAGTATTTATACCATCGAAGTTGGCAAAAGTCACCCATTAGGGCCTTTTCTTTTTCTTCCCAGAGAGCCAGTTTTAAAACATTTCTCAGCATACCACTGGAACTTAATCAAAGATGATCTGGCTCACAAAACAGCCAGAACCCTGTGAACCTCTGACCCAAGGCCTTCTGGATACTATGTTAGGGAGTATGTAGAAGTTAGCAGAGAGAAGGAAGGAGCTCTTCTGGGAACATGGGAAGAGTTCAAGCTTAGGCAGGCAGTCCAAGGCCCTTTAAGAAGGAGGTGAACATTCTAGATCATTCTTTCCGTGAGTCTTGTGCAACAATGTATCTTACCTGAGATGTATCTTACCTTCGTTTAGGTCCTGAACTAATGACCACACAGCACACGGTCTTACTCACGGAAATGCTTTTCTTAAGCTCTATGGTAATAATTATAATTGTAACAAATCTTGCCTGGGAAACTCTTTCTCAAGACCCGTCCCCCTGATTACACAGCAAGAGCTATATCTCACCCAGAGATGTTGTTGGGAACTCGTTCTTCCTGGCTAATCTTGTACTGAAGTTATCTCAGGATGTATGCCTTGGGAAAGGGTCTGATGGAATTCTTTCAACCTTGAGGTATTCTTTTTATCTATTCTCAGCAAAGGCTTTGACTGTGTGGATCATGACAAATTGTGAAAATTCTTAAAGAGATGCTACTGCTGCTGCTAAGTTGCTTCAGTCGTGTCCGACTCTGTGTGACCCCATAGACCGCAGCCCAATAGGCTCCCCCGTCCCTGGGATTCTCCAGGCAAGAACACTGGAGTGGGTTGTCATTTCCTTCTCCAATGCATGAAAGGGAAAAGTGCAAGTGAAGTTGCTCAGTCATGTCTGACTCTTAATGACCCCATGGACTGCAGCCCACCAGGCTCCTCCGTCCATGGGAGTTTCCAGGCAAGAGTACTGGAGTGGGGGGCCATTGCCAGATGAGAAATTCTTAAAGAGAGGAAACTATCAAAGGCAGAATAAGAAGGCTCTGGAAGACCAGTGAAGTTTCCTTCCACTTTGAGGGGAAGTTGATATCTTTGAATGAGTCTGGGACAAGCCGGCCTTTGCCTGAAAAGCCCTCTTTCACGCTGTGAGTGTTTACAACGCAGGGATCAGTTCAGGCGATGAACGCACAGGGCATGGCTGGGCCACGAAGGCGGAGGTGTGGCATTGTCATCAGGCAGCCAAGCATTAGACCACAGGCAACAGTGCTTGCTCATCTCAACCCAGGGCCCCAAGTTCAAAGGCAATGTCTTCCCCCAAAAAGCTGAGAGAGCAGGCGTTTTTTCCCTAGAGGGTGGCACACTTTCCTGATGGCTTAATCTGGAGAAGTAAACTTTGCTTCCTGGAGAAAACACTGGCTTAATGATATTAACAGAAAGGACTAGCATACCGGAGAGCAGCTTTAAGAGCTGATTTACACAATAGATAACAAGTATGACAGGGACAAGGACACATCAGCCCAGATGCTCATCTTAGTGCAGGGTCCTGGAGACCTGTGGGCCAGCCTTAACCTCTTAGGCGCTGGACTGTGTGGGTCCTGGAGCTGGAGGATGGGTCATTAAGTTGCAGAAGGACACCTTGAAGGAAGGGCAAGCCAGGCACTAGAGGCATCTGCAATGTTCTAAAAACCTATCGAGCTGTTCCTGTACATCTGGCTATGAAAATCTAACCATCCAGGATCAAAGGGGGAACAGTCGCTTCTGGAGGTATTTCAGTTTATATTATTGGTAAGCAAATGCCTGGGCTTCCCAGATGGTGCTAGTGGTAAAGAACACACTTGTCAATGCAGGAGATGTAAGAGACGTGAGTTCGATCCCTGGGTCAGGAAGACCCCCTGGAGGAGGGCCCAGCAACCCACTCCAGTATTCTTGCCTAGAGAATCCCATGGACAGAGGAGCCTGGGGGGCTGCAGTCCACAGGGTCACAAAGAGACATGACTGAGGTAACTTAGCACACACGTGTGCAAGTGCCTGACCTTGTGAGCTTTGAGCTGAAGAGCTGGAGTCTGGGATTTATATTTCTCATACGCGTGTCAGATGTCACGTCGGGGTTTTATTTTCCTCTCCCTCTTAAACTTTTCCATTTTTGAAAAATGCCCTATGATGTCACGTGGATGATATTTATTTATTATCTTCTTCAACCCTGCTACGGCACCGGTACCTTTAGTCACAATATCCATCCGTGCTCAGCGCTCTATATTTAGCAACTCTCTCAGAAAGATCTGAGTCTGCATTTAGCCCTAAATAGCTACAAATAAGGGAGTAGCAGCAAGAACCCTTCGAAAGCTTTTGTAGGAGGTGTTGTGCTAGGGGTGGTCTGCCATCCCCGGAGCTACAGGTGTGCAGAACAGCTACAGGCAAATACAGGTGGGAACTGATTACAGAAACCGAGCTGTGTACTGGGAAGTGCATCCCTCCACCCTTCTCTGAGACAGGTTGTAAGGAAACACTGCAGCGTGTTTGTCTGTCTGCCCAGCCCTATTTAGTGAAAAATGATTGCTCTTTGCTTCTTGTTACCATGCTCAGATGGTACTATGGCAACCAGGCTGCATAAAAGGGGGAGGGGGAGGAGGTAAAGGCTGCTTAGCAACTTGAAGATTTTTAAAAGGCAAGTACTCATTTTAACAGCAACAGTTTTTAAAATGCCAGTTTCGAGGCGAGGAAAGAGAAGAACATTAGAGAAAGCAAATGGGAATGAAACAGGAGAGGAGTTAAACAAAAAAAAAAAACAAATAGGAAAAGAGAGAGAGAGATATTTCCATGACACTTCTCAGAGCTCTTTCATTTTCATCTTTATGGAAATCCTCGGAGCTTAGCAGGGTCTCTGTACGCTGATGGGGAAACTGAGGCTCCCAGGGCGAGGGGTGTCCCAGGGCTGGTTCATTAGGGGCTAGCCTGGAACTAAGATCCAGACAAGGCTGATTTCAAATTGCACATTGTTTATCACACCAGGTTTTTTTAAAAAAAGATTCAGACAATCTGAGAAGAGGAATAAAAAATAAAACTCCATGAAATTGTCAACAACGTGAAAAGAGACAGGCATCTGTTTTTCAGGTAGAATGCCACAAGAAGGACAAAAATACACTTAAATATATTGACAGAATTCAGTGCACACTGAGGTGCCATTTGCTCGTTTACTTGCCTATTTAGGGCACAAAGTGGCGACCAGCAGACGGTGTTGAGCTGAATGAACCAGAGGTTGCTTGCTTCTGGAAACCAGAGCATCTGGAGAGATTCATGGACATTGCAAGGATTCAAGTTAGCGAGGGTGGAGAGGAAGGGAAGGGAGGAGGGAAGAATTGCTCTGACTTCGGAAGAGATTGTCCAAGGGGAAAAACAGGCCTGGAAATAGATGACCACAGAGTTTGGCCCAGGACCACGTAACCAGAGAGGGTTCAAGCACCTACTCCCTCCTCACTGACCACCGTTACCAGTTCACAGCTCCTCTGCCACTCCAGCCCTCCACCCTGGGAAACACTAGATGGTTTAAAAACCAAACAGGTCTCCAGCGTGGCGTGATAGTGGCGTTCAGCTTGATCACAGCGCCCAGTAGCAGATGACGAGGACAACAATTAGAAAACAACCTGTCGGGCTCACCAGCAATCTCTGAGGCAGAGCCTGCTTCGGTGTGGCGGGATGAAGTTCTGTATAGTGTGTCGTTTCCTTAATATCCCAGGATTTAGAGATGCCACTCAAGACCGAAGGGCTGAATCGGAACCACGCTGGTGGAAGCTTTGCCCTGTTTGAGTGTTCTGTGGAATATGTAGATGAGGTGGTGGGGGCGAAGGTTGAAAAGAGCTGCTGGCTGACTTTCCTGCTTGTCAGCCATTTGTCCATGGGCATTTTTTTTTTTTTTTTTAAAATATTGAACTACAGTTGCTTTACGATGTTGTATTAGTTTCTCCAGTACAGCAAAGTCAGTCAGTCACACTAATACAAATATCCTCTCTCTTTTAGTTTTCCTTCACATTTGGGTCAGGAGCATTGAGTGGAGTTCCCTGTGCTCTATAGCAGGTTCTCCCTGGTTATCTATTTCTTCTCCCCCGGTTATCTATTTCATACATAGTATCAAGAGTGTCAATATGTCCTGGACACGAGCATTTCTGGAGGAATGCCACGTGCCGGGCCCCAGCGAGCTTCACACGCTGGTTCTGCTCACTCTCACCCTGCGAGGAGAGGACCCACAGCTCCGAGGGCCTCAGGCCTCCCAGAAGAGGCCACCATTTCCCCTTCTGCTTAATAACACGGTGCTGACAAGACAAGTGCTGTTTTGGGCTCCAGTGGTCACAACCCAGCTCCGTGCTGGCTCTTCTTAGCATTGTTTCCACTTGCTCTTAATTGAATGGATGCAGAGGCGTTAAGAAACAGTAAATAGGCTTCTTTCCCCTGTCCTCTTGGTAACCCCAAGGGTCTAGGTGACTCAGAAGGCTCCTAACCAACCTGATGCCACCGAGGTCGGGTTTCTAGAGCCAGGAGTTTGAAGGACATGGGACTGGATGGGTGGGGCTGTATTCCTCATGACACAGTAAAAATGCAACAAATCAACTTCTGGCTTAGTTCCAATTTTGCCATTGGCTCCTCCTTCCAGCTCTTCATCACCCCTGTTCCCCTGTGGAATTTCTCAAGACCCCAAACAGACTTCCCTGAATCCTTTCCTGCTGTCCATCAATTCATGCCGAGTCTTCTGTCCCCCGCAGGGAAATATACTTCCCATCCTGGGCGCTGCGAATGGTGACAAGTTACAATGGACATTTTACAGCATTTTCAATATACAAAATACAATTTTCAGATATACTAATCATTTTCAAATTCATTACCTCATTTATAGAAGAAACAGCTATAGTTGTTTACATAGCAACATCCCCAGTTTATAGATAATGAGAATCAGAGAGAAGTGGTTTAGAGGGTCTCCTCCAATGTCAATTCAGCCACGAGACTACTAGAAAGGTTTGGGGCAAGGTCCAACTCCCAATTCCCTGCTCCTTAAGGATTTGGAAGACTCCTTCTCCTGCGGCTTACCTTAATTAAACCTAAACCTGCCTTTTAGAGCAGAGCAAAACAAATATGCTCTCTCTTTCAAATATTGGACCTCCAAATATTTGAGGGCAGCGACTGGCTGCCCTCCAGGGCCTCGTTTCTCACATTGGAAAGCGCAAGGAATTCACCCCAGGGAGTTTGCGAACCTGTCGGATCTGATCTAGTAGTTTTGGGGCGTGGCCTGAGATTCTGGTTCCTAACAAGCTCTGCTGCTGCTGTTGCTGCTAAGTGGCTTCAGTCGTGTCTGACTCTCTGTGACCCTATAGACGGCAGCCCGCCAGGCTCCGCCGTCCCTGGGATTCTCCAGGCAAGAACACTGGAGTGGGTTGCCATTTCC
Organism: Tragelaphus eurycerus; assembly: GCA_935064755.1. Classification (NCBI taxonomy): domain Eukaryota; kingdom Metazoa; phylum Chordata; class Mammalia; order Artiodactyla; family Bovidae; genus Tragelaphus; species Tragelaphus eurycerus. Next base: position 1,895,094 of record CAKXYN010000059.1, on the reverse strand, counting down.
TTCTCCCTACCTCCTCCCTGATCAGTTGCTCAGAGCAGGGGGAAAAAAAAATTGTATATAATTAAGGAAAAGACTTTTCATATTCCTGTTCCCTGTTCCCCTGCATTTATAAAAGCTCCCAACTCACATGTGTTACTGTTACTGTTAAGTCGCTTCAGTCGTGTCCGACTCTGTGCGACCCCATAGACGGAAGCTCACCAGGCTCCCCCATCCCTGGGATTCTCCAGGCAAGAACACTGGAGTGGGTTGCCATTTCCTTCTCCGATGCATGAAAGTGAAAAGTGAAAGTGAAGTCGCTGAGTCCTGTCTGACTCTTAGCGACCCCATGGACTGGAGCCTACCAGGCTCCTCCGTCCATGGGACTTTCCAGGCAAAAGTACTGGGGTGGGGTGCCATTGCCTTCCCCGGCCCAACTCACATAGGGCACTTCATAAATGTCCAATGTGTTTGGACATAAGAGAGGCAGACGCAGTGACATAAAATATCTCCCCCTTCTTCATCCCAGCCCCATCCTTGGTTTAGAAAAAGCCTTTGCTTCTTACCCGTTACTCAACTCATCCGATTAGCAGTTATCCTCTCCAAATCGGGAATAACTGTAAAAATGACTATTAGGTGCCTGGTGTACAAGGAACACTCCTAATAAATCTCAGTGATCACCCGCAAACAAACCGAACCAAAGAAAGCAGAGACTTAAACAAGAATTGCCAAAACATTGTGTCCTCGCTGGAATGAGACAGGAAAAATTGCTCCACTGAAAAGAACACGCTGCAAGGAGCGCGCTATAGACCTCCCCCCAAGGGAAACGGCGCGGCTCGCTGGGCGCCGACCAGGCTGCGGGGGCGCCGGGCCTGAGCTCTGCTGCCCTCTGCTGGCCGGACGTCCGCCCGCGTGTCGTCGCATCGCCGCGGCTCCTAGGGGACCTGTATTCTCAGCTAGTAGGTTATGCAACACCAGACTGCAACCAGAGCACGTGCGAGAAAAGGAAACCACTGACCTCTTGGCGCTTCGATGAAATACAAAAGATAAGAGAAGCGGAGGGCGAGAAAATAGCAAGTGCCTTCTCAACATAGAAGGGACCGAGCAAGGATGTACTCAAATGCACTCTGAATAGGAACTCTTAGAAGCAGGGGGACCACTCCTGTTCTGAATATAAAGAACCTGAAGCTGGGGGGAGATTGGGGACGGACGTTACTGAGGGAAGTATCACTAGGGAGAGACCCAGCCCAGTTTGGAAAAAGGGGGCCTTTCTGACTTCCAAATACCAGGTTTTTATACCTGGCTCTTTCATTCCTTAGCTAGGGGTCTGGACCAGATACTTTGTCATGTTGGGTCTTGATGTTCTTCATTTTTCAGATGAGGAACTGACTGAGGTGGGCTCTGTGTTGCATTTCAGTTCTCACATTCTGAGTATAACACTCCAAGAAGACCATAATTCAAACAGGCACATGTACCCCAATGTTCACCATTTACAATAGTCAGGTCATGGAAGCAACCTAGATGTCCATCGACAGATGAATGGATAGGGAAGATGTGGTACATGTATTTGCTCTTCTTAAGCAGGAGTAGACTATGGGATCATCTCCCCCAGGGGGATCCTGCATTTCTCATCAAACAAAGCTGCAGGGGACTAGCTTTCACCCCCACCTAGTAGCACCAGCATACTGGACCCCCTGACAGATTCTTCAATTATTCAGGTAAGTCACTCAGCCATGTCCGACTTTGCGACCCCATGGACTGCAGCACACCAGGCTTCCCTGTCCATCACAACTCCCGGAGCTTGCTCAAAGTCATATTCTTTGAATCGGTGATGCTGTTCAACCATCTCATCCTTTAAAGTCCCCTTTCTCTCTCTTCCTTCAATCTTTCCCAGCATCAGGGGCTTTTCCAATGAGTCAGTTCTTTGCATCCAAAGGATTGGAGTTTCAGCGTCAGCATTAGTCCTTCCAATGAATATTCAGGACTGATTTCCTTTGGGACTGACTGGTTTGATCTCCTTGCAGTCATATTCTTCAGAGGCTACCAAGTTATTTCAAAGCTGTGTTCTTGAAACAAGCCTTCAAGTTTTAAATGTCTGATCACTGGTGAAATTTCCCAGAGCCAATCTTGCCTGCTCAAGATACATGGTTAATGTTGCTGAGAAATGAACACTACAAACTGAGCAGGTTCATCCATGCCTGTCAGGCTCCAGGAGACATGAACATTTTTATATTTTTTGGCACGAGTCCCTGAGGTCCCACTTAATGAGCTGGTGGAAACTTTAAATTTTTTTATCTGCTTTATTGAGGTATGATCAACATATAAAAAGTTGTAGATATTTGATGAATACAATTTGATGTGTCTGGAGGTAAGTGTGCCTTTGAAACCATCATTATAATCAATGCCTTAAACTTATCCATTGCCTCCCAAAATTTCCTCCCCGGCTCTGTTTTTGTGTTTCTTTCTTTCTTTTTAATCATTTGCTTCAGGCATAATGCTTTCAGTCTGAATCAGTCCTCAAGGCATTTTAGTTTGGTTCTTTACTGATAGGAAGTGGGTGGACATTTCAGTCCTGTCTAGTTTGGATATTGACTTATGACATTCTTCTAGTTCATTGTGATCTTCAGCTCATAAAATATTTTAAGGATTGCTTTGCCCACACAGGGCTGTGAAGCATCTCCGCCTCTCAGACAATTTAATGGAAAATTTCAAAATCCCAAAACAAACAAACTGAAAGACACCTTAGAGATTATATGATCCCATTCTCTGATTTTATGGAAGACAGTCTGAACTATTTGTCCAAATAAGGATAGTTCTCTAGAAACAATAAAAGGAGATGGACTGAGCATATTTTCCAGGACTTTGGATGGGACCTTGCACATATTTGGAGGAAGGCATTTGGAAAACTGAATCAATACAGATTCAGGGCAGCTATCACAAAGTTAGGATTTGGCCTGATTATTATATTCACCAGCAAAGAAAGTCAGATCTAGTGCCAAAAATAAATTAGCATCCTTCCCAGAGCTCTCCCTCTGAACATGGTGCCTGGAGGGCTACTCCAGTGTCATGAAAACACTCTCTTCAACTTATCTAAGAAGGCCCAAATGATGTCCACTCTTGAACTGATGATAAAATACCAATCAAATGCTAATCAAACCCACTAAGTCAGAGGCAGCCGAGTTGCAGTCAGAGACGGTATCTGGCAGAGTTTTCCGACTGAGAGCGCATGCCAAGCGTAACTGAACATGAGTATGATAAACAACGATGGGCCTCTGACAGACTGCCATGCTGTCAGGACGAGGTTTCCAGCTATTTTGGAATTACGGCGAGATGCTTGGGAGGTGCAGCTGCATGCCCCAAATGCTGTCATCCCAGCTTAGAGAAAGCTCTTCCTCCTGTTCCTTTAAAAAATAAATAAATAACAGATTCATTCTGGTTTTCTGTTTGTCTCTTAGTTGGGTGTTTTTGTCCCATGGACTATTTTCCCTACTAACATGGAATTTCTGTGGCTTGTCTTTTATTTCATACCATGTAGAGAAGTAAAAGGGCTTCCCTGGTGGCTCAGATGGTGAAGAATCTGCCTGCAATGCAGAAGATGCAGGTTTGATCCCTGGGTTGGAAAGATCCGCTGGAGGAGGGAATGGCAACCCACTCTAGTATTCTTGCCTGAAGAATTCCATGGTCAGAGGAGACTGGTGGGCTAAAGTCCATGGGGTTACAAAGAGTCGGACATGACTGAGCAACTAACACACACACAGACACACACATACACACACAGAGAAATGAAACTACACAGGAACGCACAGCTCCCTCCACCCCAGGGTGCTTAGAAGTGAGGCAGTCGGGTAAGACTTCTTGAAGCCCCAGGATGAACTTGGTCCGTGTTCCAGGAACATACTTATAACTCACAGATTTTATTATTTTGCAGGGGAATGAGAAAGAGATGTCACTGACATATTATGGAGTAGTCAGTGAATTTACATAAATTTTTTAAAAGATAAGGCACAAGATTTTAAGGAAATTCCTTGTTTGTAGCTATTGACCTCTGAGCTGTTGGGAACCCACACATGAAAATTTAAGATTAGACATTTCATTCCATGTACAATTTTTGCTTTGGAAAATAGGTTACTACTACTGCTATCAGGACGACTTCTACTACTTACTAGTCTTACTATTAGTACAACTACTACTTCCATTATTACTGCTGCTCATAATTACAGGCATTTCCATTTTCTTTATTTTTTTTCAAGTTGGAGAAACCCCAGGTTTCCAGGAGGATAGACCTGCCACTAAGCTCTCCAGAGCCTGAAAATAGGATGCTTCCTTCCACTTCTCATCTAAAGATACATGTACATAAGAACTAATGGCTAAAAATAATCAATGGTAGCACAGGCCACTCAGCCAAACTATCGGCTATCAGTGCTTGTAAACTTGTTCAAATTCACTATAGACATCCCATGCCAATGTCTGCGTGACACACGGGGCTGAGTGGATGAGGCTGTGCATGGCCAGGGGCCTTGGGCAGGGGTCCAGCTACCCCAGGACTTCTTGTGCTGAGCTGAAGGGTCCAACGTGGCACCTGTAAGCCATCTGTGGCACTCCAGAGCATGATCTAATTTAGCCTCCTCATGGCAGCAAACAATTTTAACAGTTTTTCAGTTAAGAAAACAGAAGACTTCTCTCTGGACTGATTAATCACAGATGTGAAGGAGCTTTTATGGGGAGAAGTCTGCACGTGACAGCGATCACACAGAAGGCTGTTGTTTTCTCTTCTGGGTTCTGAGATGCCTCTTCCCGGTGTTTCCCAAAGGTTTGAGCCCAGTCTGCTCGTCACTGGAAAAGAACATCATGGCGTTCATTTGTTCATTCCGTCAGCGCACACTATGGAATTCTGCCCACGTGCTCTGCGCTCTGCTAGATACTGAGGATGTACGAGTGAACAACCCGGACTTATCTCCTCCCTCTGAGGAGTTTTCCATCTAGAGAGGGACACAGAGACACAAGCAATGTGAAATGAAGAAAGAGAGTGACGCGTGACACACGAAGACAGAGTGGAGGCCTGATGCCGGACATCAGGAAAGGCTTCAGGAAAGGAGTGCAGCACCCAAGCTAAGGGCAGGCGGAATTAGGTGAATTAGATGAGCTTGGTGAGGAGAAGGTTGGCAGCAAAGATGGCGGCGGCAGGAAACCACCGGAAACGCTGAGGACCGAAGGTCAGGAAGATGGCGGAAGGAGGTGGAGACGGGAGTTCCGGCGAAGGCGAAACTAGACTCTGCGTCATCAGTGTCAGTCCAGTCCATAGCAACAGGGTCACCCCCACAGCCGGGTCCATCCTCACTACTTTTGGCTAAATAGGTCAGGCTTTCGTCACTCCTGTCACTTAGTTTAACTAGGGGTTGTCCTACAGACATGTTCCCAGTTGGTGGGCGTAGGAGACTTCATGTGAATTAATATGTCTGGATTAAGCTGGATTAATTAATGTAAGTCTGGATTAATTAATCCAACCTGGATTAATTAATGTTGACCACATTCCCACCAACCTAGCCATCCAAGTGAGTCCCAGGCCTCCAGGTGGTCACGCAGGCAGACCCAGGGGGGCGGGGGGAGGGGGAGGGTGTGTTATCCCAGCTGGGAACAGGCCTTAGGAGAAAGAAAGTGTGTGGCAGGACTATGGTGCTCCCTCTACTGCTTCCTGAAATGTATACCTAAGTCTTTATGACCTCAAAAACTTACATTACAAAGTGTGTATACACATGTGTGTGTGCATTTGTCTATGTGTCATTTATGTGATGTAGCCTTCCAGTGTAGGGATGTACTGGGACCAGAGACGCAAGAGGTTGGAATATTCCTGCTCATGTACATTCAGCTTTGATTCCATGAAACCATAGCAGAAGCCTGAAAGCTAATTAGAGGAAATCCAGCTTGAACTGGAGCATGGACCACAGCATGCAGGCTTCCCTGTCCTTCAGTATCTCCCAGAATTTGCTCAAATCCATGTCCACTGAGTCAGTGATGCTATCTAACCATCTTGTCCTCTGCTGCCCCTGTCTCTTTTTGCCTTCAAGGGTCTGGCAGGGGGTGAATTTGACTACATTAGAATGCAGAACTCTTGTTCACAAAAATTTCTACAGAGACAAAGACGAATCACTAGCTGGCACACACACATAAACCTATCTATAACTGAAGAAAGACAGCATCCGGAATACATGAAAATGTACACATGAATCAATAAGAAAGCAACAAATAAGGAAGCGTAAGATGGACTCAAAATTTTGACCAAAAGGGAAACATAAATATTCAATTACAATCTGAAAAGATTGTACGTTTTCCAGTAATCATGAAAATGTAAATAAAACCACAATGGGGACTTCCCTGGTGGTTTGGTGGTTAGGAGTCTATGCTGCCAAGGCAGGGGGCAGGAGTTTGATTCCTGATCGGGGAACTAGGATCCCATATGCCATGTGCGGCAGCCAAAAGATTAAAAACATAAACAAAAATTAAACCACAATCGACTACATTTTCCTACTATCAGATAGGTAAATTTTCTAAGGCCTGATCAATGCCAAGTGTTGGTGAGGTTGGTGAGTTGGCAGGAGTTAATGGTACAAACAATCTGGGGAACAATTTGGCATTATCTGGACATTTTCCCTGGTGGCTCAGATGGTAAAGAATCTGCCTGCAATGCAGGAGACCCAGGTTTGTTCCCTGGATCGGGAAGATCCCTGGAGAAGGGAATGACAACTCATTCCAGTGTTCTTGCCTGGAGAATCCCATGGACAGAGCAGCCTAGAAGGTTACAGTCCATGGGGTCACAAAGAGTTGGACATGACTGAGCGACTAACACACACACACACACACAGACATTTGGAGGCATATTAATATATTCCCTAGGTAGCACTATGGTAAAGAATCTGCCTGCAACGCAGAAGACCCAAATTGGTTCCCTGGGTCAGGAAGATCCCCTAGAGTAGGAAATGGCAACCCTCTCCAGCGTTCTTGCCTGGAGAACTCCATGGACAGAGAAGCCTGGTGGGCTACAGTCCATGGGACCGCAAAGAGTAGGACACAGCTGAGCACGTGAAACTGCAAGCATCCCCTAAAATCCAGCCGTTTCATCTTTATATGTGAGAAGTAAGAAATATTTGTGAATACTTAATTCAGGGACACATAAAAATAGTCATAGAAGCTTTATCTGTAATGCGTAACACTAGAAACAATCAAAATCTAATGTTGAATGAATAAATCGGTGTGATGCACTAGACAGTAGTGAAAAGAAATTATAGTTACAAGCATCTCTTCTCCAGAGGATCTTCCTGATCCAGGGATCCAACCCTCGTCTCCTACATCTCCTGCAACGGCAGGCAGATTCCTTATCACTGTACCATCTAGGAAGTTGTTCTGGATTAGGAGTGAATATGCTCCTCAGGGAACACTGACAATGTCTGGAGACAATTTATTTGGTCCCCACTTGGAAAGAGGTCCTACTGGCATCTAGTGGGTAGAAGTCAGAGATGCTGCTAAACATTCGACAATGCAGCAGCTCTTCACAGCAAAGAATATTCCAGTCCCTAATGTCAGGAGGGCAAAAGTTAAGAATCTCTGGTCTTTTTTAATTTTGGCCATGCCACAAATCTTGCAAGATCTTAATTCCCCCAAGCAGAAACTTAACCTGCACCCTTGGTGGTGAAAGCACCGAATCCTAACCACTGGACTGTCAGGGAAGTCCCTGAGAATCTCTCGTCTTGATAGAACTGATGGGTGTGCATGCCTTTTTCTTTGTTTTGAGTAGTATCTGTTTTATGGTTTTTAAGGTTCTCTCCTGGATAACAGAAGTTTTGTTGTGATTGTGGTTCACCAACAGGGTCAAAACTATGCTTCTCAACAATCAAAGTATCTCTTTACTTAGTAGAATACGCCATTTGAAAACTTTTCCTTTTGTCTTACACTACTTTGCCTGTTGTCCAGCTGGGTGACCAAATTTACCTGCCTTAACTCTCCAGGAGTCACAGAGCTAAATGTGTTTCATTTTATATCACTGATGAAATTGAATGTAAATATGGAGTGTGTATCAATGTCCCAGTGACTAAAGATGTCTCCCTTTTCCTTCAAAATCCAAATGTTTCCATTTTCCAAAGCAATCTAGTTGTGTTAATTCTGGAAAATGGATGGAAAATATTCTAATTAAAAGTAACCCCCAATCCATATCAGTGTTAATTCTTAGGCTACAGGTAAACTAATCAGAGATTACAGCAGCTTCAGAAAGGTAGTTACACTCTATGAAGCCTAAAAATCAATTCTTTTATTTTAATTAACTCTTTTAGGGGGTCGGGTAGAATATTCACCTGGGTCTCCGTGAGTTGAATGCAGCAGATCATAGAAAATAGCTATGGAGAGATTTTCAGACATTGTTTTATATAGCAGCCTCCATGTTAATCCTGATAAAAATAGTATATGAAGAATTCCTGGGACAGTTTTATGAAACAAGACAGATTACCAGGCTTCACCTTGAGAGACTCAAATTACCAGGTCCGGGATGGGAGCCCAGAATACGTAACAAGCCTCCCGAGGTGCTCTGATGCACGGTAAGAAACCGTGGCTTAGAACGGCGTTCTTAGACTTTCCTGCTTGACTGTCAGTACGTTATTAAAGGCATTTTTCTTTCATGTCTGCCCTTTACTGCAGAGATAAGTGATAATGAGTTCAAAGAAGTAACCTTGATTTACCACTGCTGTGGAAATGTCTGGACCTTGGCACCCTCTTTTTTGCCAAGGCAAAATGAAATTAGATGCTGCATGCGAAAATACTTTATCAGTTGTAAAGGGGAAAATAAGTCTATTTTCATGCACTCAGCAAATAGGTTGACTCTCACAAGACAAGGTGTTTGGAGGCATGACTAAGCACAGACAAACTACAGAATATTCAGATGTGACTCTGCGTTGTTCTCTCTCATTTAAACCTTTGAAAACAAGGAAGGATCCCTAGGGACTGTTTGCTAATGTTCAACAGCAGGAAAGGAGCCCCTGATTCAAAGAAGCTTTGAATCCTGGCAGTTTGTCAGAGTGGAAGAGGACTCAGCAGAAATACATAACCTTGCAAAGAGTACATCAGCAGATTTTTTTTTAAGGAAGTCTCACACACGTGGATTTAGAATCTTCTAGAAGGCTTGGGAAGCTGGCCACTTACCGTCTTCAGTTTGACTCAGAAAATTGCTACACATCTCACCCTGACAATATCCTTGAATTCTCCAAGATGACTTTCCCCATTTGTGGCAATGAGGAGGATTGTTTTTTACCTGAGACAGTTGCTGTGGGGATTAAAAGAAACAACATGTAATAAGAAATGTTTACACAATACTGCACCTGTTCCCCTCTGCTTGAGACCCATGTACCAGAGTATAGGATTGGGCAAGGCTTGAAAAGGACCAAGGAGCCATGCAGTACCTCAAATCCAGTTTATTATTACAGCCAAGTGTCACGGGAGCTTGGCATAGGGATACCAAATATACACAGTGCTGAAGGTCTGAATGGTGGTACTTGACTCATAGTCAATCTATCCGCTCCATCTCAATGAGTTCTTTTGCTGTACCCTCCAACACACACAAACACACACACACACAAGGGGAGAGAAAGAGAAAGGGAGAGGGTTTTAGTCTCATTCTCCCTGGCAAAGGTCACTTTACTTTTGCAACAGTTCTCCTTCTACCTCTGAAGTTTTGATTACCATCTTTCAGCTTCACCGAGAGTTCACTTGTCCTAAAACTTCTCCATAAAAACCTGCACCAGTGGTCACCTCCCACCCATTCAGTCAATTATCATGGCTGCCCTAGAATTAGCAAGGCTTCACGGGTATTGTAAATCACACACTTTTCTCGCCTGAGGGTGTGCTTTATCGGCAAAGGACAGTTGGAGTCAAGTGCAGAGTAGCACAAAGCGGCAAATGAGGTGGGTGAAGAGTCCCATAGAAATCTTGCCTTAGTCAATTAGTATGTGTTCGTGAGCCCTGGCCGTGTAGGATGGGGCTCTTCCCACCAGGAATCAGAGCTCTGACATTTATTTAAAACTACCTTCAAAAATAGTTTAAAATCAATAGGAAACGTGAGTCTCTTCATTCTACTGGCACCTCTTTTTAAAACCATTTATGAGACTTACCCAGCTTCACCCATCTTAATCCCCTGACATGGCTCCAAATGTCAGTTTTAAAAAGTCAAGTTCACCTTCACAGAATTAAAATTTGTGAGCTCTGAATATATTAAAAGAATGTGCCACAGGCTTTCAAAGAAATTCTCAGAAAGGAGTATCAGAAACGTTTTAAAATTAGAACATGTGTGTAATCTTGAAGTTAATTGCTTTGAAATGTAACATTTACGTGGAAGGGATATTTGATCTGCTTGCTTAAAGCTATCAGTTACATAATTTTGTTTTTAAAAAGAAGAATCATAGTTCTATTTCTCCAAAAACACAGCATCAGTGATTCTTTCTTTGAGCAGCACATAGCCCTTGAATATCTTCCAAGGACTTTTTTAGGTGAATTCAGGTATTAAAAGACCACTTCAACATGGCTTCTTTCTTCCTAGAGAATAAGAATGTTTGGTGTTGGATGGTGCCTGTTAAGAAAGCAAAGGAATTCAAAGAAGGGAAAGAATGTGCCTTGGAGGGATAAGAAAGGCTTCAAGGAGATTGAGATGGACCCAGAAACATGGCTTGAATTGATATCAGCAAAGGCATAGAGGAGGACAGCCCTGTAAAATTACGCAGGTGGGGCTTATGAATAGGCCCACCTGTTAGTACTCTGGGGGATAGTGAGAAATAAAGGTAGGATCGGGTGGGACAGTAAAATGCCTTCAAAGGTGGGAAGAGGAGTTGGAGTATTTAATAAGTTAGGCTAGAAACAGTCATTATAGACATTGGTGGTTTAGTTGCTCAGTGGTGTCCAACTCTGTGATCCCATGGAATGTAGCCTGCCAGGCTCCTCTGTCCATGGAATTTTCCAGGCAAGAATACTGGAATGGGTTGCCATTTCCTTCTCCAATAAACATTGGAACAGGAGAAATACAGGGATAAGAGAAATGTTTTCAGAAACTTAAACAAAAAGGACATCTAGGGGTTTAAAGCAGGAAGTAGAGGAATCTATTTTAGTAATATAGGCACAAGAACGCTAGAGTAACAAGCAAATTGCTCACGGCTTCCATTTTTTTTTAAATTTATCCTATTTCCCTCAGAGTTTCTATAACATTTGTCTCTATCGTTAATGTGCTTCTTCTGTACCACCAGTGTGATTTCAAGAGCCCATGTTCCTCTTCTGCTAAATTACATATTAGTGAAGTCGCTCAGTTGTGTCCGACTCTTTGGGACCCTGTGGACTGTAGTCCTCCAGGCCCCTCTGTCCATGGGATTCTCCAGGCAAGAATACTGGAGTGGGTTGCCATTTCCTTCTCCAGGGGATCTTCCAGACCCAGGGATCAAACCCAGGTTTCCCGCATTGCAGGCAGACACTTTAACCTCTGAGCCACCAGGGAAGCCAGATTACATATTGGGAACACATTATATATTTGTGCTTTTAAATTAATTTTTATTGGCATATAGTTGCTTTACAGGGCTTCCCTGGTGGCTCAATGGTAAAGAATCTGCCTGCCAAGACATGAGACCCAGGAGACATGGGTTTGATCACAAAGATCCCCTGGAGAAGGGAATGGCAACCCACCCCAGTATTATTGCCTGGGAAGCCCCATAGACAGAGGAACCTGGTAAGATACAGTCCATAGACTCGCAAAAGAGTCGGACATGCCTTTGCGACTAAATAGCAACAGTTGCTTTATAATTTTGTGTTAGTTCCTGCACAACAGTTTAGGTTTCTGTACAGCAAAGTGAATCAGCTATATGTATACATATATCCCCTCTTTCTGTGAATCTCCTTCCCATTCAGATCACCACAGAGCCTTAAGCAGAGTTTCCTGGGCTATACAGTAGGTTCTCATTAGTTATCTATTTTATACATAGCAGTATATATATGTCAACCCCAATCTCCCAGTTCATCTCACCCCTCCTGCTCATCCTGGTATCCATATGTCTGTTCTATACATCTGTGTCTCTATCTCTGCCTTGCAAATAACTGCATCTGTATCTTTTTCTAGATTCCACATACAGGTGATGTCATATAACATTTTGTTTTTCTGATTTACCTCACTCTGTATAATAGTCTCTGTGTTTATCCACATTTCTTAAAATCTCACAATTTCATTATTTTTTATGGCTGAATTATATATTTATACTTTGTAATGCTTTGATATGCCTCTAAAATTGCTTACCCGCAGTTGGTAAAGAAAAAGAAAAATTATTTATGTTGACTAAATTAGAGGAATTTTAAAGAATCTTAGTAAAGAATAGAGAAGATAAGGGAGATTGTCAAGGTTCAGTTCAGTTCAGTTGCTCAGTTGTGTCCAGCTCTTTGCGACCTCATGGACTGCAGCACACCAGTCTTCCCTGTCCATTACCATCTCTTAGAGCTTGCTCAAACTCATGTCCATCGAGTTGGTGATGCCATCCAACCATCTCATCCTCTGTTGTCCCCTTCTCCTCCCCACTTCAATCTCTCTCAGCATGAGTCAGTTCTTCACAGCAGGTGGCCAAAGTATTGGAGCTTCAGCATCAGTCCTTCCAATGAATATTTAGGACTGATTTCCTTTAGGATGGACTGATTGGATGTCCTTGCAGTCCAAGGGACTCTCAAGAGTCTTATGCAACACCACAGTTCAAAAGCATCAATTCTTCAGTGCTCAGCCTTCTTTATGTTTCAAATCTCATATCTATACATGGAAACACCATAGCTTTGACTAGATGGACCTTTGTCAGTAAAGTAACATCTCTGCTTTTTAATATGCTGTCTAGGTTGATCATAGCTTTTCTTCCAAGGAACAAGCATCTTTTAATTTCATGGCTGCAGTCACCATCTGCCATGATTTTGGAGCCTAAGAAGATAAAGTCTGTCACTGTTTCCACTGTTTCCCCATCTATTTGCCATGAAATGATGGGACCAGATGCCATGATCTTAGTTTTCTGAATGTTGAGTTTTAAGCCAGCTTTTTCACTCTCCTCTTTCATTTTATCAAGAGGCTCTTCAGTTCCTCTTCACTTTCTGCCATAAGGGTGGTGTCATCTGCATATCTGAGGTTACTGATATTTCTCCCGGTAATCTTGATTCCAGCTTGTGCTTCATCTAGCCTGGCATTTCATGTGATGTACTCTGCACATAAGTTAAATAAGCAGGGTGACAATATACAGCCTTGATGTACTCCTTTCCCAATTTGGAACCAGTCCACTATTCCATGTCTGGTTCTAACTGTTGCTTCTTGACCTGCATATAGATTTCTCAGGAGGCAGGTCAGGTAGTCTGGTATTTCCATCTCTTGAAGAATTTTCCACAGTTTGTCATTATCCACACAATCAAAGGCTTTGGTGTAGTCAATAAAGCAGATGTTTCTCTGGAACTCACTTGCTTTTTCTGTGACCCAACAGATGTTGCCAATATCTGTTGTCAGGGTTAACTCCCAATTTTCTAACCCAAAACATAAAAGAACACAGGTGAGAAGTCATCCATATTTTCACTTATCACTGTCTCATTACATCATTCTATTATGACGTTATTGATTACCTGTTCTGTTTCAAACAAATGTTTTATCTCTGTAAATATGGTAAATGCAGGATCCATATCCATTTTATTTTTGTAGATGCTACTTTATACTTTGCACTACTTTATCTTCTTCAAAATTCTTAGCACAGTGAACGATACATGATAGGTTATCAATAAACATTTGTTATATCCGTTAGCAGATTGACAAATATTTATAAGGGTTTCTCAAGCTCAGCAGTGTTACCATTTGGAGTTGGCTAGTTCTTTGTTGTGGAGGCTGACCTGTGTATTGCAGGATGTTTCGCACTGTCTCTGACGCCTGTCCACTAGACGACAACAGTATCACAGCATTGTCCTGTTGGGGGTGGCGACATGGCCCTGGTGAAGGAACCACTGGTTGCAACAGGTGCTGGGTTAGAGATATCAACTTAGGAGTCATTTGATGAAAGATTATGCTGTAAGTTTCAGTTCCAATAAGAAATGGAGCACAGGAGAGAAATAGCTGGTGACTAAAAACAAAGCTTTGGGTAATGAGTATGAAATTAGGGTTGGGGGGGTGCTGGTAAGGGGGTTTTCAAATAAATTGCTGATTCCATGATACATCTACTTGTACCTTGTATTCAGTGTCAGTCAGCACTGTCCAGCAGAAACACGAGAACCACGATGTAATTTTAAATTTCTCAGTAGTTCTATTTTAAAAAGTACAAATAAATGGATGAAATTAATTTTAATAATTAATCATCTCATTTACTTATAAATATCCAGAATATTACCACCTTAGCATGTAATCAATATGCAAAATTATTCATGAGCTACCTTGCATTTTTTTTGTATGAAGTCTTCAAGAGGTGATGTGTACTTCACACACCTCATAGCACATAATTGGATTGCCTATTTCAAGTATCCTATGGCTGCATGTGACTGCTGCTGCTGCTGCTAAGTTGCTTCAGTCATGTCCGACTCTGTGTGACCCCATAGATGGCAGCCCACCAGGCTCCGCTGTCCCTGGGATTCTCCAGGCAAGAACACTGGAGTGGGTTGCCATTTCAGGGTTACCATATTGTACAGACTGGGACAATTTAGTGCATTTAAACAAATGTTTTCCTTTTGGATACCAAGGGGGATAGAAGGGGTGGAGTAAATTGGGAGATCGGGACTGACGTATATTTATTATTGTTACTATGGACAGAACAGATAACTAAGGAGAACCTATTATTTATCACAGGGAACACTCCTCAGTGCTCTGTGGTGACCTAAATAGGCAGGTAATCCAAAACGGAGGAGATACAGATATACATATAGCTGATTCACTTTGCTGTACAGCAGAATCTAATACAGTATTGTAAAGCAAATATATGCAATAAAATTTTTTTTAGAAAATAAACATTTTCCTGTCCCTTTAATTTACATGATTATTCTTTTCATAAAGAGAGCTACAAGAGCTAGTGATGTGTCTGAAAATTTTTACAAATTTACTTTATAAACAGTGGGTGTCATTTTTTGGGCATAGAGTTCAGTGAGTTTTGATACACACACGAGGCACGAAAACCATCACAACAGTCAGAGTACGGAACAGTCCTCTCACCCCCAAATAATTACCTTGTGCTGTTGTTTTGTAGTAAAATTCTCCCCCAACTTTAATTCTATTTTTTTGTTTTTTAGGAGTAAGAGTTTTCCCTTTTACCAACAACAACTATATGTGTGCATGTAGGTATGTATGTGAGCTTCCCTGGTGGCTCAGTCAGTAAAGAATCCGGTTACAATGGAGGTAGACCTGGGTTTGATCCCTGGGTGGGGAAGATCCCCTGGAGAAGGAAATGGCAACCCACTCCAGTATTCTTTCCTTGGAAATCCCATGGACAGAGGAGCCTGGCAGGTGTGAAAAAAAGATAGAAGATGAACAGAAACAGTAGAGAAGATAGAACCCCTCGACTCTTGGTGCCGGAAGCGTGTCCTTCCTAAAGCACGCTGCTCCAAGTGCAGAGAGCCTGGCTTCCCTCACAGTCACGGGAGCCCACTCAGACAGTGGGGGGCATGTGTGCTCCCCGCCCCCATTCATCTGTCATCCCTCCGCAGGTTACAGGGAGAGGAGGCCTCTCCCAGAATACTCTGCGTGACAGATGGCAGATGGCACCAGGAGAGACCCAGAAGGGGAGCGCAGGCAAGCCCTCCACAGGTGGGAGGCTTCCTGCAGCCAAGAAGGAGACCCTCGTTGCCTGCTAGCTGTTCCTGACACTCGGGTTTACGGCTTCGCAACCACCTCCATCTTTTCATGGCCTCGCTGCTTTACTAAGAAGAGAGACTCTTGAGAAGTAGCCCCTTCGTGCGTGTGCAGCTCCCATAGTGGACTGGCCGGAGCGGCTGCTCTTGTCCAAGTGTAGATGACCTGGGTTGTGCCAAACACCGCGAGGGCAGGTGACCTTGGGCCAACTGACAGCAGGGGCCCTGGCTTTGCCGTGCCTCTCAGCATTCCATTCTGTTCACAAAGCCCAGGAAGCAGATGGGAAAAGGCATGTGGAAGCACCTCCCTCACATACATGTCACCATTGGCACCCGACTTGGGACGGGGAGGGCTGCCCGTTTGTTTGATGTTGCTCCAGGAGCACATGCCTACTGTGCTGTCCTTACAGTCAGGCTCCAGAAACACAGTTCCGCAAGCTACTCACATACTCACCACACGCAGACACACAACACACACATGTGAGCACATTACCCATAGTTCAAGTGGCTGAACATTTATCTTTGCAGTTTGCAGTTGTAACAACGCAGTTATGCTTTTTAAGATGTCTATTCTTGAACAGCTCCTTAGTATTCTCCATATTTTAGATACTTCTCCTAACATGTCTTTTTATCTCTTACTTTCCCTCACATAAAGTTTTGGGAAAAAAAAAAAACAGGAGATTGCAATGATGTAAAGGAAGGTGCTGACCTAAATATATATGCATTAACTGGCCAAGTTCTTTGAGTAATTATGCTGTAAAATTTAAGTAGGAAAGCAATGCTGTCAGAACCATAAAAATCCTTTTAGCCTCCTATCTCATCCCTCCCACAGTTTTCTAGCACCATGCTTATGCTGGAAAACCTGGAGACCATCTGAAAGCCTGCTTATCTTCAACGGATGGCTATCAGTTCGTTTACCCACATCATTTCTGGTTTACCATGTAGTTCAACAAAACAAATATTCTCACTGGCATGCTATGACAAATCTAGATAGCATTCTGAAAAGCAGAGACATCACTTTGCTGACAAAAGTCCATACATAGTCAAAGCTATGGTTTTTCCAGTAGTCATGTACAGATGTGAGAGTTGGACCTTGAAGAAGGCTGAGTGCCAAAGAATCGATCCTTTCAAATTGTGGTGCTGGAGAAGACTCTTGAGGGTCCCCTTGGACAGCAAGGAAATCAAACCAGTCAATCCTAAAGGAAATCAACCCTGAATACTCATTGGAAGGACTGATGCTGAAGCTTCAATGCTTTGGCCACCTGATGCAAAGAGCTGACTCATTGGAAAAGACCCTGATTCTGGGAAAGATTAAAGGCAAAAGGAGAAGGGGTGGTAGAGGATCAGATGGTTAAATAGCATCACTGACTCAATGGACATGAGTATGAGCAAACTCTGGAAGATAGTAGGCGACAGAGCATTCTGGCATGGGATTGCAAACAGTGGGGCACGACTCAGTGACTGAACAACACTGGTGTGCACTTTAAAAGGGGAATGTCCAATGGTCACTGGGACTTTTTAGGCAAAGAAGAAAAAGAGGGAAATAGTGGCAGAGGTAAGACAAAGTGTTCACAAATTCCCATTTCATTTTCCTCCTGGGCTTGTGGGAAGGCCAGCTATCCCCTGTATCCCCTGCCAACTGAATTCTGGCTAGAAAATGTGGACTGGAAATGACACATACCCCTTGCAGACCTAGCCCAGAAAACCACCTGCCAAAACCTCCATGCGCTCTCCTTGTGGGCCAACCCAGTACAGGACATCCCATGAGGACTCAGAGGCCCCCACAGATGGTGGAGCCATTCAGCAGAAGGAGTTTGGGTTTCTGCTTGAACTTCACCTATTCCTCCAATTCTCAAACCCCAGTGGACTGTGAGATGAGTGAGAAATAGAACTCTGAGAGTCACTGAGCTTCTGGAGCTGTTTGTAACAGCATTTTTCATTTCCTAATCCACACAGGTACCAAACACCTGATTCCCAACTGTCCTCACCTCTGGTCTCAGGGCAGGTTAATCACGGTAGGTGATTAACTTGGATGTAGCTCCTTCACTTGGATGTAGCTCTGAAGGATATGATGCTTATGACTCACTGGGGACCGGGACTTGTCTCCTGCCCTGTTCAATTCTACTACTGTTCAGTTTACTACTGTCTACTGTCCAACTTTCATATGCTCGGTTCGGTCTACAGGGGAAATCACTAGCAATGAACTGGGTCTCCTAAGATCACTGGGGCAGCACTTACATACTCGTTAGAGCCTGATTGGTGGTGCATTGGTCAATGTTTAGCAATCAGTTCTCTGGAACAAATCATAGGCATATGTACATGTATGTGTATATATATACACTATTATAAATTTTACTGATATTAATCATTTGTCACACACAATTTAATTATAAAATGTACAATAAAAAGTATTGTACATTATATAGCCAACTGATTCTCATGGAATGCTTTCTCTATTGTTGCCAAAACTTTTTTTTTTTTTTGGCCACACAGCATGTAGGATCTTAGTTCCCTGATCAGGAATGGCACCCATATCCCCTGCAGTAAGCACAGAGTCCTAACCACTGGACCACCAGGGAATTCCTGATATTTGCCAAGCTCTTACACCCACACCAACCTATTATCGCAATTCAGTCCTGATTTGACAGTTACATCTCAATCTGCTAATTCATTTCCTGATACGTTTATTATTTTCACATATGTTGTGTAGCCTACTATTTCTTAGCCTCAGACAAATTATGTTCACCAAAATGAAACTTCGTTCAACTTCAGCCCTCCTGCCTATATGGGGACTTCACTCATTTGTCAATTATGAGCAATGTTTTTGTTTTTGTTTTTCTTTCTGAATTGCACAATAGTTTTTGACTGCTAGAAGAATATTTCTGTAAGTTTTTTTTTTTGCTACTCACAATACAATGACTACATGCTTCACCTGTATTGTTTTCTCCATTGTTTCTCAAATCTAGATCAGTTTCTCAAATCTAGACCAGTTTCTCAAATCTAGATCACAGGTTGGCATAATTTTTCTGTAAAGGGTTAAAAAGTTGCGCATAAAATTTGTATAAATTTTCACATAATGTCATAATCTATCATTTCTACCCTTTTAAGTAAAGATAAATTTAGGTAATATTTTAGGCTTTGCGGTCCAGATGCTCACTCGTGAAATGATTCAACTCTGCCATTGTATAAAAGTAGTTATAGACAACACATAAACAAATTCTGCCTGGCTGTTTTCCAGCAATACTTTATAAAAACAGATCATAGGCTGAAATTGACTTACTGGCCATAGTTTGCCAAACCCCATCCAAGTAGTCAGCAAAACAATAAATCAAGTCTTGATACGTAGGTTTTGCCAATTTGTTTGGAATAAGCATTCCTACCATGGTCAGTTTCAGACTACTCTTGAAACGTTGCTAAATGCAGAGTTAGATGCAGTAACTGAGCATTACATATTTCCACCAGACAGAGTAGAAATAACTGGAAGACCATCAATAATAATAATTATTATTAGCAACAATAAAACAATTAGATGTAATAAAATCATAATGAGTATTTATAACCTTTGCTTTTTAAAATTTATTTATTTTCAATTAAAGGATAATTGCTTTACAGTATATCACCTTTGTTTTTAATATAATTTAATTGTAATACTGGCTTCCCAGGTGGCGCTAGTGGTAAAGAACTCACCTGCAAATGCGGGAGACGTAAGAGATGCAGGTTGCATCCCTGGGTAGAGAAGATCCCCTGGAGGAGGGCATGACAATCCACTCCAGTATTCTTGCCTGGAGAATCCCATGGACATAGGAGCCTGGTGGTCTATAGTCCATAGGGTCGCCAAGAATTGGAAACGACTGAAGTGGCTTAGCATGCACAAATTTTAATACTGTAAAATTTGATTTTTAATAATGGCTCTATCTAACAACTGCTCACGAAATGGCTAAAAATTTATAGGATCTCATAAGACAGTATGAAACGTTTCTACTACAGCACTCGATCCTGAAGGGTTTCTCTTCTCCATGGATGCTGGATCAGAGTTGGAGCATGTCTCCCTTTGATTTATTTTCTCCTGCAGCACAGTTTGAGTTGTTGGAAGGTAAATATTGAAACAGTTGTCTTGCTCAAAAAGGTAACTTTGTCAACACTTAAAACTCAAAGCACCCATCAGTTCTTACATCTTCGGAATTATTACAGATTCATTGCACATGTTAAACCAAAACAAGCTCAATGTTTTCCTTAAACAGAATGTGACTTTAACTTATCTTTACTTTAAAAGGTAAACATGATAGACTATGACACTCCATAAAAATTCTTATCCACAGCCTTTTACCCTTTTTAAACATCCACCTTGAGGTGAGGAAATAAAAAACTCAAATGTAAATACACTGCAGCAAAAGATGTCCTTACACTGAATGTCTGTGCATGAGGCAACATGGTTGAATTGAAAAGGATCCCATTAGAATCAGAAAAATGTAGGTTCATATCCTCATGCTGATAGCTCACTGTATGATCTAAGGTAAATTTTCTAATCTTTTTAAAGCCTCATTCTCCTATTCTGTAAAGTTAATCATGAGGTTGTTTTGAGGCTTAAATGAGGAAAAAATATTACGTGAATATCCTAGTGTTCAGCTCTTATAAAGCATTCAGTAAAAGGCAGTTATTAGTGTTATTCACTGATAACATTAATAATAAATAAATGTTCATCCTACCCCATTCTGCTTCAATGAAGCAATAGAAAAACCTGTAATTCTGCTTCATTGACGACGCTAAAGCCCTTGGCTGGGTGGATCACAAAAAACTGTGGAACATTCTTAAAGAGATGGGACTACCAGACCACCTTACCTGCTTCCTGAGAAGCCTACATGCAGGTCAAGAAGCAAAGTTAGAACCAGACATGAAACAATGGACTGGTTCCAAATTGGGAAAGAAATATGTCAAGGCTGTATATTATCACCCTGCTTATTTAACTTCTATGCAAAGTACATCATGAGAAATGCTGGGCTGGATGAAGCCCAAGCTGGAAGCAAGATTGCCAGAAGAAATATCAATAACCTCAGACATGCAGATGACACCACCTTTATGGCAGAAAGCGAAGAGGAGCTAAAAAACCTCTTGATGAAGGTGAAAGAGGAGAGTGAAAAAGCTGGCTTAAGACTCAACATTCAAAAAACAAACATCATGTCACCTGGTCCCATCACCTGATGGCAAATAGATGGGGAAGCAATGGAAACGGTGAGAGACTTTATTTTTTTTGAGGCTCCAAAATCACTGCAGATGGTGACTGCAGCCATGAAATTAAAAGACGCTTGTTCCTTGGAAGAAAAGCAATGGCAAACCTAGACAGCACATTAAAAAGCAGAGACATCACTTTGCCAACAAAGGTTCATCTAGTCAAGGCTATGGTTTTTCCAGTAGTCATGTATGGATGTGAGAGTTGGACCTCAAGAAAGCCGGGCACCAAAGAATTGATGCTTTTGAACTGTGGTGTTGGAGAAGAGTCTTGGATGGCAAGGAGATCCAACCAGTCCATCCTAAAGGAAATCAGTCCTGAATATTCATTGGAAGGACTGTTGCTGAAGCTGGAGCCGCAATACTTTGGCCACCTGATAAGAAGAGCTGACTCATTGGAAAAGATCCTGATGCTGGGAAAGATTGAAGGGGATGACAGAGGATGAGATGGTTGGATGGCATGACCGCCTTGATGGACATGAGTTTGAGCAAGCTCTGGGAGATGGTGAAGGACGGGAAGCCTGGCGTGCTGCAGTCCACGGGATCGCAAAGAGTCAGACACAACTGAGCAACAGACCCATCCCATTATGTTTCATCATCGTGCAGTTGGTGATTACAGTAATTACTTAAATGCTGATGACTATTCACACTTTTAGTGGATCAAAATTTGGATTGGGGGCCCTGTATTTCAAGTATATATGTATCCAAATCATGCATTGGGGACCAGCAGCTGTGCTGAATGTTTAAGATTTTTCAGATCTACAAGGTTGAATTGGTAGTTACCAATTATCCACGTGGGAAACTGAGCTTCTTAGGCTTTTCACCTATACAGAAAAAAGCCAAAAGTGGCAGGCTACCATTGACAACAGTGTAGAAGCTTACCATCTCAATGGTTCATCTCTACTTGGTAAGGCTATCTGAGATGGCTTGCCATAGCTGATTGAATGGCCTCAGTTTCCAGTTAGCTTCACCTTTCCCGTTCTGTCTCACAAATGGGTCACAATAGATTTGGCCATGGTATTAAGACTGAAGCATCTGTGGCCTTTTGTGATTCTATGGGAGCATCCTAAACTACCTCTGTGGGCTTCCCCAGTGGCTCAGTCATAAAGAATTTGCCTGCAATACAGGAAATGTAGGTTCAACCCCTGGGTCAGAAAGATTCCTTGGTGAAGGAAATGGCAAACTACTCCAGTATTCTTGCCTGGAAAATCACATGGACAGAGGAGCCTGGTGGGCTACAGTCCATGGGGTCACAAAGAGTTACATACAAGTCAGTGATTAAACAACAAAAACAACAAAGCTATCTCCACAAATGTTCAAATAATTCTTTAGGAAGATTTCTCATATTAAATTCAATATGGGGTAAGCATGATGCCATTGTATATAATTGAGAGTTCTAGCCCAGCAGAAGGCAATGGCACCCCACTCCAGTAGTCTTGCCTGGAAAATCCCATGGATGGAGGAGCCTGGTGGGCTGCAGTCCATGGGGTCGCTAAGAGTCGGACACGACTGAGCGACTTCACTTTCACTTTTTCGCTTTCATGCATTGGAGAAGGAAATGGCAACCCACTCCAGTTTTCTTGCCTGGAGAATCCCAGGGGCAGGAGAGCCTGGTGGGCTGACGTCTATGGGGTCACGCGGAGTCGGACACGACTGAAGTGACTTAGCAGCAGCAGCAGCCCAGCAATTAAGGAGCGGGTAGGCATCTGTTGATATTTCCCAGTATTGTCTTTCTCCAATAATCTTTTTATCTATTATAACTCTTAATGGTGACAGCACAGTCACATGAAAAATTTAATTCACTATTGCACTTTGAATCTTCCCAAGTTCCCACTACAATGGCTAAAAATATAGATGTGATCCTGGACCTTCAATACAATCACCTGATCTTATTATTTTATCACAATTTAAACACCAATGCAGTGAGCAAAACTCATATCCTTGACCATTTAAGAATGGCTGATGGGGGGAAAAAAAGAGTGGCTGATGATGTCAATCAAATGTCATCATAGTGATAGGTAAACTTGATACATTTGATGAAAGTATTTTCTTCACCATACTGAGTACATGTAGTTGAAAAATAACTATGTGCTCATTTGCTTTGATTTCTTTCAACATCTAAATAAAATATTCATCAGATCCAATATTGGTCTAAGAGCTTTCTGAAAGGAAAGAGTGTGTCTTTCTTAATGATTCTTTCATTTCCTTTTTTCTTTCAAGAAATATGTACTTAAACATGACCTCTTGTTGTTGTTCAATCGCTAAGTTTTGTCTGACTCTTTGTGACCCCATGGACTGTAGCGCAACAGGTTCCTCTGTCTTTCACCATCTCCCGGAGTTTGCTCAAATTCATGTCCCTTGAGTCAGTGTTGCTTATCTAACTATCTCATCCTCTGCCACTCTCTTCTCCTTTTGCCTTTAATCTTTCCCAGAATAAGGGTCTTTTCCAATGAGTTGACTCTGCATAAGGTGGCCAAGGTATTGGAGCTTCAGCAACCAAACTTCCAATGAACATTCAAAGTTGATTTCCTTTAGGATTGACTGGTTGGATCTCCTTGCAGTCTAAGGGACTCTCAAGAGTCTCCTCCAGCACCATAGCTCAAAAGCATCAATTCTTTGGCTCCATCTTCTTTACGGTCCAACTCTGACATCCATACTTGTTAATTGGAAAGACCATAGATTTGATTATACGGACTTTTGTCAGCGAAATAATGTCTCTGCTTTCCAATAAGCTGTCTAGGTTTGTCAGAGCTTTCCTTTCAAGGAGCAAACATCTTTTAATTTCATGGCTACAGTCACCACCCACAGTGATTTTGGAACCAAGGAAAATAAAACATGACTTCTACTGGCTATATTTTGATAATCGGATACTTTAAAGCAAAATATCTTTATTGAGCTGAGTTGTATTTTGCTGCCTGTATATTTTAGTTCTCCAACTTCAAACCCATAGCAAAGCCGTTAATATTTTCTTGCCTAAGGAATTCTTGAAGAATGGAAAGCAAAAGCCCTTAACTCTTCCTGCATTGTGTGAAAACCTGCAGACACAGAAGAGATTATCCTGGGCTTCCTAGAGGGGAAGGAGAGAAAAAGCAACATTTAAGAGAGAACTTGGATGAGGTGAGCAGAAGAACCTTTAGCAATGGGCTTTGTGAGGCATTATCAGAAATGTTCAGAGAAAGCAAAACTGGCTTGGTAGTTTGGGGGAAGAAACCTGTTTTCACAACCCCAGAGATCATGAGAATAAAGTACGTGCTCATTGAGTCGCAGGGGTTCCTAGCAAGACCTGGGCAGTGGCAAACACAGACAAGAAACTCTTCGAAAAACAGTGGAGCTCTCTGCTGAACAGTTTTATTTATTTATTTATTTGCAGGGAGATGCAACTGTATCTAGGCAAAAAGATAAATGATAGACAGATCTCCCCCCTTCTTTAAGGATGAAAAGATTTGAACATATGAATACATATTCAATATACTCAACATGTATTCATTTATGAGAAGACTTATTTGAGCTCTGCATACTGGATGTACATAAGCATTTGAAAGGATAGTAAAACAAAGAAAATATTATACAAGAAAAAAAATACTGCAGTTCAAAAGAAGGGCATGCATCTGAGTTGTCAAGAGGAAACAATCTGTGATGAAACACGTTTTGCACAAAGCAAAATCCAGGAGATTTTGCTTTTCTAAAATCTAATTTCTCTTCTCAATATGATTCCCTGAGATATTATATAAATGAAAAAGGAAAAAATTGAGAGCAGGGAAGATTACTTTCAGAGGGAAATTGTTGTACTAAAAGTGACAAATATAGTGGCGGACCTAAGAACAGAATGAATAGTAAATCGAGAAATTAGATAAACAGCTCAAAAAACCCTTCCAGAGCAAGAAACAAAAAACAAAACCCACAAGTAATGACTGTAAGAAAAATATAAAAGGCAAACAGAATAGATCCAGGAGACGTAATAGAAATAAAATAAGACAGCGCTTCTCAGACATTTTCTCTCAGAGAAATAACAACATAAAATAAACATATTTGTACCTATCTGTAATGAGGGTGGAGGCGTGGTAGAAAATGAGGAAGGAGAGGTTTTGACCAGGGGTAGGATATCAAGTGATCCACAGTGAGCAGCACATGTATTTTAAGTCTTCTATCTTCAAAATTCTTGCAAATGCAACTTTTACTCCTCAATATATCAAAATTTGTTTATTTAACACTAGGAGGGTAAAAGAAATGTTTCATAGTGCTTTTGGCTATGAAAAGAACTAAAAAAAATTGGATGAACTTTTAAAGTATATTATTGAAAGTTCTAAATAAAGGCTACTCTAATAAGTACCCCCAAAATTAAGTAAGCATGGAAGATTCTTCCCTTGGTGATTTGGCAACACCAGTATCAGATCAGATCAGATCAGATCAGTCACTCAGTCGTGTCTGACTCTTTGCGACCCCATGAACCGCAGCATGCCAGGCCTCCCTGTCCATCACCAACTCCCGGAGGTCACTCAGACTCACATCCATTGAGTCAGTGATGCCATCCAGCCATCTCATCCTCTGTCGTCCCCTTCTCCTCCTGCCACCAATCCCTCCCAGCATCAGAGTCTTCTCCAATGAGTCAACTCTTCGCATGAGGTGGCCAAAATACTGGAGTTTCAGCTTTAGCATCATTCCTTCCAAAGAAATTCCAGGGCTGATCTCCTTCACAATGGACTGGTTGGATCTCCTTGCAGTCCAAGGGACTCTCAAGAGTCTTCTCCAACACCACAGTTCAAAAGCATCAATTCTTCGGCGCTCAGCCTTCTTCACAGTCCAGCTCTCACATGCATACATGACCACAGGAAAGATCATAGCCTTGACTAGGCGAACCTTTGTTGGCAAAGTGATGTCTCTGCTTTTGAATATGTTATCTAGGTTGGTCATAACTTTCCTTCCAAGGAGTAAGCGTCTTCTAATTTCATGGCTGCAGTCACCATCTGCAGTGATTTTGGAGCCCAGGAAAAGAAAGTCTGACACTGTTTCCACTGTTTCCCCATCGATTTCCCATGAAGTGATGGGATCAGATGCCATGATCTTCGTTTTCTGAGTGTTGAGCTTTAAGCCAACCTTTTCACTCTCCACTTTCACTTTCATCAAGAGGCTTTTTAGTACCTCTTCACTTTCTGCCATAAGGGTAGTGTCATTTGCATATCTGAGGTTATTGATATTTCTCCCAGCAATCTTTATTCCAGCTTGTGTTTCTTCCAGTCCAGCGTTTCTCATGATGAACTCTGCATATAAGTTAAATAAACATGGTGACAATATACAGCCTTGATGTACTCCTACTAGTATCTTATTTTTGATGGGATTCTTAATTGGAAGAGATGGAAAAGATATCCCAGGGTCTGCACAAAATGGGTCATGCCACAGGACACTCTGCAACCAACTTCCTCTTCTGTCTCCCCAAAATGACCTCTGAGACTCCAAATGGCCATACATACATGGGTGACGGCAGATCAAAATGGCAAAGTTTATGGAGGAATTGCATACTGGTTTCAAATCCTTTGATTACACGGGTGATAAAAAGTCTTGAATTTTGTTTAAGGATGTCATGAAATTATAGTGAGCTCAGGCCCCTGGAAAAGGTAAAAGCAACTTTGCTTCTTTCTGGAATGAAGTACCTTTACTGTATGCCTCAAACAATTTCTATAATTTTTTTTTCACATGCAATGTAGCACATAGCTCAAGTTAGCTGAATACCCAAGAAAATTAGTCTTCAAGATAACTGGATATCCAAGAAAATTAGCTTTTCCATCCATCATTCTTCTCTCAAGTTTTACACTGGAGGCCACGTAAGGTATATGAGATGGCAAAGGGCTGCGTAATCCACATTGAACTTGAAAGGATTAAGACACAAACCATTATTATTTTAAGCTTCTGAGATTTAAGGGTTTGTCTGTTGCAGCAGCAAACCTTGATTATCAAGACTATTACTCATATATAAAGAAGCCTGTACTCCTATGTACTAAAATATTAATTATGGTTCATATCAATAAATTTATATTAATTATAAATATTTTGAGTGAATTTTCATTTTTTTCTTAGTTATCATTATTTTTTAAACAAAAAGCCTTTTGCATGATCTTCTCTTGCAAACCTGGGACTGAAAACAATACAGGTGTTCAGGGCCGTATTAGGGTTTTTCTAACCAAGATTGAGGGAGAAACATCAATAAACTCAGATATGCAGATGACACCACCCTTATGGCAGAAAACTAAAGAGCCTCTTGATGAAAGTGAAAGAGGAGAGTGAAAAAGTTGGCTTAAAACTCAACATTCAGAGAACTAAGATCATGGCATCCAGTCCCATCGCTTCATGGCTAATAGATGGGGAAACAATGGAAACAGTGAGAGACTTCATTTTCTTGGGCTCCAAAATCACGGCAGATGGTGACTGCAGCCATGAAATTAAAAGATGCTTGTTCCTTGGAAGGAAAGCTATGACCAACCTAAACAGCATATTAAAAAGCAGAGACATTACTTTGCCAACAAAGGTCCATATGGTCAAAGCTATGGTTTTTCCAGTAGTCATGTATGGATATGAAATGTGGACTATAAAGAAAGCTGAGCACCGAAGAATTGATGACTTTGAACTGTGGTGTTGGAGAAAAGTCTTGGGAGTCCCTTGGACTGCAAGGAGATCCAACCAGTCCATCCAAAAGGCAATATCAATTGGAAGGATGATGTTGAAGCTAAAACTCCAATACTTTGGCCACCTGATGCGAAGAACCAACTCATTCAAAAAGACCCTGATCCTGGGAGAGGTTGAAGGTGGGAGGAGAAGGGGACAACAGACAATGAGATGGTTGGATGGCATCACCGATGCGATGGACATGAGTGTGAGGAAGCTCCGGGAGGTGGTGATGTACAGGGAAGTCTGGTGTGCTGCAGTCCATGGGGTCGCAAAGAGCTGGACATGACTGAGCGACTGAACTGACTGAACCAAATGTATGCAAAGGTCAGATTAACTAAAGTTCAGATAACATATATGTTTACATTAAAGCTTTCACTGAACCAGCAGTAACTTCTTATTGATCAATGGGAAAGATCTTTACTATCAGTCAATAACTATGTCTCTAAGTAAAAAATAGTAGTTGAGCTAAAATTAAGGCTCACTAATATTTACCAAACAGTTACCACAAGCCCGGTACACCTACTAATTCATTTAGTGCTCACAATCACCCTGTGAGATGGCTGCTACTGTTATTGCCAGTTTCCAGAGCAGATGGAAGGACAGAGAAATACAGTCATTTGCCCGCGACCTCAGCCTGTCCCAACTGCAGTGAGGATGGCAGGCCTGGTGCTTGGTGTCAGATCTTCAGATTTCATCTGGAATCTGCACCCTCAGCTCTCTGGTTTGTGGGCCTTCCTTTGAACTACATCACTGATTTTCCTTGGTCTCTGGCTTGCAGATGGCAGACTGTGGGACTTTTCAGCTTCTGAGATTGCATGAGCCAATACTTTATAATCATTCTCTTATACACACGCACGCATCTCCTATTGGTTCAGTTTATGGAGAACACGCATACCTTAGCTTGTTTATTCCCATGATGTTACCAGCCCGAGATGGTTGCCAAGATGCCCCACGTAAACTTCAAGCCTAACAGTGAACAGAAAGGGTCTTAAACATAGCCTAAAGAGGAAAAGTCAGCAAAAGCCCATCTAACTTCCACCCTGGGAACCCCTGATGCTGTTGTCAAAGAAGGCTACTTCAGGAGCAAAAATAGAAGGTTGGGGTTAGGGATGGAGAGTGTGAAAGTCTCTCCTTTCTAAGACTCTCCTCGGAAAGTCTCTCCTTTCCAAGTCTATTCCTTAATATTTAGGACACTTCATTTGATAAATAACTGGTATTAAGAGTGCTATCAGGGTGATTCAGTCATGAGAGGGAACTAATAAGTAATAAATATAGACTGTTGGTAGTATTTTAACTAATCTGGTGATTCTCAGAGAGCAGTTGCCCATGGAACCTAAAGACTCTCAGGAGAAGCCTCCATAGACATTGACTTAAATAAATCCCCTCTGCTTCTAAATTGTTACATGAATTTCCCACAAGTTGCTGGGTTCCAAGTCTTGTCACTTCCACTCACAACTTTGATTTGGGGACCTGTGTCTGAAGACACTTTTGGTTGCCTGGTCCATGGTCTCTCTAATTCCTCCGGCCTGACTCATCCAAAAGCAAGTCACATCACTTGCTTTTGGCCTCACATCAATTTCTTTGGACCACACATCTCTAAACATAAATCTTTAACAAGCTCCACCCCACCCCCAGACTCTAACAATGTAAATTCCAAGTGTGTTCAAGACCTGTAATTTTAAGCCATCCCACTGTTATCTCCCAATTTTTATAAAATTTGGTAGCGGGTATAAAATTGTATTTATAGAAAAATTTTCCATTAAACATGTTTATCCATTAAACATTTTGAAAAAATTACAAAGAAATATTCCATAATATGATAAAATTGGTAATGTCTGAGTAATAGAATTAAAGATGGTTATCCTAGTTTTTATTAAATGTTAGATTACTCTAGTAATGGGAAGGTTGAATAAATAGGAAAGCAACTTAGCTTTTTCACAGAAAGTTTTATCATTGTTAATAAATGAATTCTTAAGATTATGGCAACCCACTCCAGTGTTTTTGCTTGGAGAATCCCAGGGACGGCGGAGCCTGGTGGGCTGCCGTCTATGGGGTTGCACAGAGTCGGACACGACTGAAGTGACTTAGCAGCAGCAGCAAGATTATATTCATGTATGCATATGCACAGAAAAATGTGCTATATGTGTGTGTGTATGTATGTGCATACACATATACATATCAAATCTTAGAGCTAGAAGGACCTTAAAAAATAATCTTGCTTCCTTCACAAAATCTAAAATTATCTGTTGTGGGCTATGGTCATTTTAAACCTATTTATATTGTAATTTTTGTATTAATCAGATGGTTTGCCGGGAATTGCAGAGAGGCAGGGAGTCATTGAATATCAGAGCTAGAGGAAACTTAATAGCCTCAATTCAGGCCCCTGCCAGGAAAATGATGAATTTATAACCGTAATAAGAAGTGACTAAGGAAATCAAGCTCAATTTTATTAACAGGTGAATCTTGGGAGTAACTGTTTCTGGGTCTAAAACCAAAGCAAGAGCACTCTCTTCTTCTAAGTAGAGTCTTACGTTCAGTCCCTTTGCTATGTTTTTGCAGTGCCAAATTGACAACTGAACCATTTCAGTCAAAATGTCAAAGTAGCATGCGTTTAGTTGGTCAGCATGATACCAAACCATCATATTAAGAGATTTTTTTCTTGTCATAAATCGAACATGTTTTGGTATCTATTGGCATAGTCTTTCTACATGATCATTTAGGACTTCTGGAGGCTTCCTGATGGCTCAGTGGGTAAAGAATCTGCCTGAAATGCAGGAGACACAGGAAACATGAGTTCAATACCTGCACTGGGAAGACCCTCTGGAGGAAGAAATGGCAGCCCACTCCAGTATTCTTGCCTGGAGAATCCCATGGACAGAGGACTCTGGCGGGCTACAGTCCATGGGATTGCAAAGAGTCGGACACGACTGAGTGACTGAGCACCTTTATAACCTTCACCTTTAGATGTCCTGCACTCCCAAGCATTATCCAAATCAGTTTAACTCATATAGACACCATTCAAAAGTCAATTAGTCAATTTCAGATAGCTTGAAAACTGACAATTGTGACAGATCAAATAATAAAACTTCTAAAAGACAATATGGGGAATATTTTCATGATCCTGAGATAGACGAAGATTTAACAGTACACATAAGAGCACCAATTAGAAGGGCAAAGATCAATAATTTGAAAATCTCTCATCTAAAGACATCATTTACAGTGAA
This sequence comes from Tragelaphus eurycerus, assembly GCA_935064755.1. Classification (NCBI taxonomy): domain Eukaryota; kingdom Metazoa; phylum Chordata; class Mammalia; order Artiodactyla; family Bovidae; genus Tragelaphus; species Tragelaphus eurycerus. The sequence goes on along the minus strand of CAKXYN010000059.1, from coordinate 1,864,162 downwards.
AAGGCAAATGAAAACCACCACTAGAAAAGACTTATTTTCAGTGGCAGAGAACTTATATCCAAAATACTTTAATCATCTTGAATCCTGGAACCCAAATTCTGAAAAATCCTGTGATGCCTAAGAAAGTACCAAGATTTTTCTTCTGTCCTTGAGGCACCTAGACCTAATATAGCTCATTTTCTATCTGGAGATAACTGTCTGCCTCCAGGGTTTATAATATATCCCACATATTTGTTGCTTTGAGATTTCTGTTTTTTGGCCTTGGGCCCCAAGGAAGTTAGGGACTTCGGTGGTATTCGGATCTGAGGCCTCCACTGGTGGGACTACATATTAATATGTCGTCTGTGTACTGAAGAATGGCTCCTTCCTGTAGATATATTTCCCTTAACCCTTTTCCTAGGGCCTGGGAGAGCAAGTGTGGACTGTCCCCAAATCCCTGTGTCAATACTGTCCAGATAAACTGTTGCATTTAGCCAACTGGGGGCTAGTTCACTTGAAGGCAAATAGATACTGAAATGAGAGATGAACCGGGATGGAAAAGCAGGCATCCTTGAGGTCAAGTACAGTAAACCACTCGACATCTCCAGAATCTGGACTAACATATCATAAGAATTGGCTGCAAGGGGATGTATAGGGATTGCTGCTTCATTTCCCACCTTAAGGTCTTGTACCATCCTGTATTCCCCATTTGGCTTAACAACTGGCAGAATAGGGGTATTGCATGGAGACCAGCAGGACACTAAGAGGCCATGTTTTAGGAATTTATCTCTGAGGGGTTGCAAACCTTTTCTTGCTTCAAACTTTATGGGTTACTGTCTTTTGTTAGGATAAGTGACCCCTGACTGAAGGCTTATTTGTACAGGTTGTACAAATACATGCTAATTCATACATTTATAACCTTCCCAGGGATCCCTTTGTTCCAAACTACAGGGTTTACTGCATGTAGAATATGGCTGAGAACAGGTCCTTGTTCTTCTAGCTGATTTGTCTTAGAGCCAAGAAAATGGGCTGCTACAGGCCTCCTAACCATAATATGGCTCCAAGGGAACCCAGAGGGTCTCTCCCCAGAGGGGAGTAGGACACTGAGGCACAACTAAAAAGGCAAATGCTGTTCAAGTTGACGGTATGGAGATCCCTTAAAAAACTAGGAATAAAACCACCATATGACCCAGCAATCCCACTCCTAGGCATATACACTGAGGAAACCAAAACTAAAAAAGACACATGTACCCCAATGTTCACTGCAGCAGTATTTACAGTAGCTAGAACATGGAAGCAACCTAGATGTCCATCAACAGATGAATGGACAAAGAAGCTGTGGTACATACACACAATGGAATATTAGTCAGCCATAAAAGGGAATGCATTTGAGTCAGTTCTAATGAGGCAGATGAACCTAGAGCCTATTATACAGAGTGAAGTAAGTCAGAAAGAGAAAGATAAATATTGTATACTGATGCATATATATGGAATCTAGAAAGATGGTAGCAATTAATTTATTTGCAGGGCAGCAGTGTTGGCACCCCACTCCAGTACTCTTGCTTGGAAAATCCCATGGATGGAGGAGCCTGGTAGGCTGCAGTCCATGGGGTTGCTAAGAGTCGAACACGACTGAGCGACTTCACTTTCACCTTTCACTTTCATGCATTGGAGAAGGAAATGGCAATCCACTCCAGTGTTCTTGCCTGGAGAATCCCAGGGATGGTGGAGCCTGGCGGGCTGCCGTCTATGGGGTCGCACAGAGTCGGACACGACTGAAGTGACTTAGCAGCAGTAGCAGCAGTGGAGAAACAGACATAGAGAACAGACTTATGGACATGGGGAGAGGGGAGGAGAGGGTGAGCTGTATGGAGAGAGTAACATGGAAACGTCCATTACCATATGTAAAACAGATAGACAATGGGAATTTGCTTATGTCTCAGGGAACTCAAACAAGGGCTCTGTATCAACCTAGAGGGGGTGGGATGGGGAGGGAGATGGGAGGGAGATTCAAGAGGGAGGGGACATATGTATAATCTATGGCTGATTCATGTTGATGTTTGACAGAAAACAACAAAATTCTTTAAGGCAATTATCCTTCAATTAAAAAAATAAATTAAAAAAAAAAACGTAAAAAAAAAAAGGCATGTGAGAGCAAACCCTGTTCAAGTTGACAAGTGAGCGATCCCGTGAAGAAACGGGTGTGAGTCTTTCCGTCAACACCAGTCACAGAGCAGCTTTCGGAGGAAAGAGGCCCAGTGTGAGAGATCAAGACAGGGTAAGTGGCTCCAGTATCAGTTAAAAAAATGATTTTTTTACCTGCCACATCAAGGACCACCTGGGGCTCCCTGATGGAGACAGACACCTCACAGAGGGCAGGACGGGTGGCCAGACTCTACGGGCTGCCTCAGTCAAGTAGCATCGGGAGCAGGAGCCCCCTTCCCCTGGCGACAGTCCCACTTCCAATGACCTGTTCGTTTGCAGATTGTGCACGGACCGCTGGACTCTTTTGTTGCTCTGGGGAGCAGTGGCTGGTTGACTTACATTTGAAGCATTAGCCCTTACTGGTTTTAGAGGACTCGATTATTGATGATCCCTTCTTCTACAGAGAGGTAAAAAATAGGCCTACTAAGTTTTTGGAGGAAATGTTAAGAGCCAAGAAACAGGAAGAACAGGTATCTGCCCCAAACTGTACCCCTGACACTAACCCTTTAGGTTAGGTGGGAGTTTAATCAGCTCACAGCACCACCAGGCCGTGTGGTTCTTGATTAGAATGGCCGTCAGGCAATTAAAGAGATGAGACCCCTTTTAGCTGGGGGTTGAGAATAGGGATAGGGATTTAAAATGTTTCCTGTTGGTCTGAAAAATCAGGGCACTGGGGAATAGGACTTTGGACGCTGACCATTGGCCAAGGGGTGCCCACTGGCAAATGGAGCCACCTGTTGTGTTTTCAACACATCAGAAAACATGTGGAGAATTAGTATCCTGCTTATCTGGAAGCAAGGAAGTCCTTATGGACGGTGAAGAAGAGAGGACACCAAATTCTGATGTGCCCATGACTGCCGCTGTGGAAAGTAAAACAGTCTGAAGAATAACGGGAAGTGGGGAAAAATGGAAACTCAGCCAAGAATAGAAAAACTGCACTTTAAGTGGATAATAGATAATGGAGACCACTATTGTCCTAAGATGCTCTCCTCAAAAAGAGTCACCTTTTAAATGATTTGATTTCACCACTAAATTGTTTGCTCATAAGTGCTCAATTAAGGTAGAGAGGGGTAGAGAGGGAGTTGCATTTGAAGAGATAATGTTTCAGGCTTTTAGATACCATGCAGAAGATGAAACACTGGGACTCAACTACTTCTTTAACCTGCCAAAATGATGCTTCCCGTCCTCCAAGTAATTGCTGCTGGGAGAGTCCAGCCTTCCTGAATTAGCATCTCACCTGGACCACTTCCCTTAAAGCTGATTACTGGTAGGGCAGCTTTGGAGCTGACCTGAAATGAACTCATAGTGTTGCCTGACAGAGGTGGTGTGCTTTGCCCCAGAAACATCAGAGGGTAATTTGTCTGTAATACTCCTTGACTGGTTGGAAATTGGTTTATTTGGTTTTTAAGCCAGGTCAGGTTCCCCAGAGTCCCAGCATCTCATCTCTGGAAAGCAAGGTCAATTTTAATGGTGGAAGTTAGAGTGACGAGAGAAGATGAGCTTCAAGGTAATGGGAAGAAGTTGTTTAAATCTCTACAGCATTTACCTTCCCCTGGAAGTTACCCAGGCATTCCTTTTTTTTTTTCCTTCTGGGTAGCGGATTGGAAGAAGTCTCACCAATGAGGGGAGTTGGAAGACACCGCTGCACACAAGAGTACAGATATTAAATTCCACTTAAACACTGGATGTATAAGTCTCCAGATTGTTCTGGGCACAGCTACTCCTGTTCCCCTGCCTCAGGAGCTCATTACATGGAAGGTCCTAAAGAAGCACGGATTGTAGTGGCTTTCCCTGGGCTTCACCCTTATCAAGTGGAAAGGCCAAAAGCAAACTGAACTTTAATGACGCCACGCGTGGCCCATCAGGTTTCTGTAATGCAGGATGGGGTTTGATGATCACATGTTCAGAGAACTGTCCAGGTGCTGAGTGAACAGGGGATTTATTGCTGCAGAAGGCTAAGAAGAGATGCCTAAAGGGAACAGGACCCAGGAGAACAGTGACTTGGTGACTTTCTAATGGCCTGAGTCACCGTGCCTCCCTCCAACCCGAACGTGACAGCAGGGATTCCCTTTGGAATGATTTTTAAGATAAGAGGAAAGAGGATTGAAGCTATAGCGATAGGATAGCTGGGGATTCTTTTTTTTTTTTTTTTTTTACTGATTCGGATGCATCATTGATTTGTATTTGTGGGGTCTTGGGTTTTTGAATCATAGAACACTTCCTTACAAAATATGAAGTTCTGGACTCTTTAACATTCCAGGATGTGTGGATGTGTGCGCCTGCATACATGCTAAGTCGCTTCAGTTGTGTCAGACTCTTTGTGACCCATGGACTGTAGCCCACCAGGTTCCTCTGTCCATGGGATTCTCCAGGCAAGAACTTTGGAGTGGGTTGCCCTCCTCTATGGGATCTTCCTGATCTAGGGATTGAACTTGCATGTGTACACATATACACATATTCGATTTTTTTTCAAAGGAAAGGCAATTTATTTTGCCAAATACCATGATTAAATTCATGGCATGAAATTACATAATACCCTTAGAATTAACTACCTAATAAATTTAAAACTTAGAGATGTATAAAACATCATATGAAGTTAAAAGCAAACTGCAGAAAAATTCAACATGGCATATCAGATCAGATCAGATCAGTCGCTCAGTCGTGTCCGACTCTTTTCAACCCCATGAATCAAAGCACGCCAGGCTTCCCTGTCCATCACCAACTCGTGGAGGTCACTGAGACTCACATCCATCGAGTCAGTGATGCCATCCAGCCATTTCATCCTCTGTTGTCCCCTTCTCCTCTTGCCCTCAATCCCTCCCAGCATCAGAGTCTTCTCCAGTGAGTCAACTCTTTGCATGAGATGGCCAAAGTACTGGAGTTTCAGCTTTACCATCATTCCTTCCAAAGAAATCCCAGGGCTGATCTCCTTCAGAATGGACTGGTTGGATCTCCTTGCAGTCCAAGGGACTCTCAAGAGTCTTCTCCAACACCACAGTTCAAAAGCATCAATTCTTCAGTGCTCAGCCTTCTTCACAGTCCAGCTCTCACATCCATACATGACCATAGGAAAAACCATAGCCTTGACTAGATGAACCTTTGTTGGTAAAGTAATGTCTCTGCTTTTGAATATGTGATTTAGGTTGGTCATAACTTTCCTTCCAAGGAGTAAGAGTCTTTTAATTTCATGGCTGCAGTCACCATCCGTAGTCATTTTGGAGCCCAGAAAAATAAAGTCTGACACTGTTTCCACTGTTTCCCCATCTATTTCCCATGAAGTGATGGGACCAGATGCCATGATCTTCATTTTCTGAATGTTGAGCTTTAAGCCAACTTTTTCATTCTCCACTTTCACCTTCATCAGGAGGCTTTGTAGTTCCTCTTCACTTTCTGCCATAAGGGTGGTGTCATCTGCATATCTGAGGTTATTGATATTTCTCCTGACAATCTTGATTCCAACTTGTGTTTCTTCCAGTCCAGCATTTCTCATGATGTACTCTGCATATAAGTTAAATAAACAGGGTGACAATATACAGCCTTGACGTACTCCTTTTCCTATTTGGAACCAGTCTGTTGTTCCATGTCCAGTTCTAACTGTTGCTTGCTGACCTGCATACAAATTTCTCAAGGAGCAGATCAGGTGGTCTGGTATTCCCATCTCTTTCAGAATTTTCCACAGTTTATTGTGATCCACACAGTCAAAGGCTTTGGCATAGTCAATAAAGCAGAAATAGATGTTTTTCTGGGACTCTCTTGCTTTTTCCATGATCCAGCAGATGTTGGCAATTTGATCTCTGGTTCCTCTGCCTTTTCTAAAACCAGCTTGAACATCAGGAAGTTCACGGTTCACATATTGCTGAAGTCTGGCTTGGAGAATTTTGAGCATTACTTTACTAGCATGTGAGATGAGTGCAATTGTGCGGTAGTTTGAGCATTCTTTGGCATTGCCTTTCTTTGGGATGGGGGTGAAAACTGACCTTTTCCAGCCCTGTGGCCACTGCTGAGTTTTCCAAATTTGCTGGCATATTGAGTGTAGCACTTTCACAGCATCATCTTTCAGGATTTGGAATAGCTCCACTGGAATTCCATCACCTCCACTAGCTTTGTTCGTAGTGATGCTTTCTAAGGCCCACTTGACTTCACATTCCAGGATGTCTGGCTCTAGGTCAGTGATCACACCATCGTGATTATCTGGGTCATGAAGATCTTTTTTGTACAGTTCTTCTGTGTATTCTTGCCATCTCCTCTTAATATCTTCTGCTTCTGTTAGGTCCATACCATTTCTGTCCTTTATCGAGACCATCTTTGCATGAAATGTTCCTTTGGTATCTCTAATTTTCTTGAAGAGATCCCTAGTCTTTCCCATTCTGTTGTTTTCCTCTATTTCTTTGCATTGATCGCTGAAGAAGACTTTCTTATCTCTTCTTGCTATTCTTTGGAACTCTGCATTCAGATGTTTATATCTTTCCTTTTCTCCTTTGCTTTTCGCTTCTCTTCTTTTCACAGCTATTTGTAGGGCCTCCCCAGACAGCCATTTTGCTTTTTTGCATTTCTTTTCCATGGGGATGGTCTTAATCCCTTTCTCCTGTACAATGTCACGAACCTCATTCCATAGTTCATCAGGCACTCTATCTATCAGATCTAGGCCCTTAAATCTATTTCTCACTTCCACTGTATAATCATAAGGGATTTGATTTAGGTCATACCTGAATGGTCTAGTGGTTTTCCCTACTTTCTTCAATTTAAGTCTGAATTTGGCAATAAGGAGTTCATGGTCCGAGCCACAGTCAGCTCCTGGTCTTGTTTTTGCTGACTGTACAGAGCTTCTCCATCTTTGGCTGCAAAGAATATAATCAATCTGATTTCGGTGTTGACCATCTGGTGATGTCCATGTATAGAGTCTTCTCTTGTGTTGTTGGAAGACGGTGTTTGTTATGACTAGTGCATTTTCTTGGCAAAACTCTTTTAGTCTTTGTCCTGCTTCATTCCGTATTCCAAGACCAAATTTGCCTGTTACTCCAGGTGTTTCTTGACTTCTTACTTTTGCATTCCAGTCCCCTATAATGAAAAGGACATCTTTTTTGGGTGTTAGTTCTAAAAGTCTTGTAGGTCTTCATAGAACCGTTCAACATCAGCTTCTTCAGCGTTACTGGTTGGGGCATAGACTTGGATTACTGTGACATTGAATGGTTTGCCTTGGAAAGGAATAGAGATCATTCTGTCATTTTTGAGATTGCATCGAAGTACTGCATTTCGGACTCTTTTGTTGACCATGATGGCCACTCCATTTCTTCTGAGGGATTCCTGCCCGCAGTAGTAGATATAATGGTCTTCTGAGTTAAATTCACCCATTCCAGTCCATTTGAGTTCGCTGATTCCTAGAATGTCAACATTTACTCTGGCCATCTCTTGTTTGACTACTTCCAATTTGCCTTGATTCATGGACCTGACATTCCAGGTTCCTATGCAATATTGCTATTTATAGCATCGGACCTTGCTTCTATCACCAGACACATCCACAGCTGGGTATTGTTTTTGCTTTGGCTCCATCCCTTCATTCTTTCTGGAGTTATTTCTTCACTGATCTCCAGGAGCATATTGGGCCCCTACTGACCTGGGGAGTTTCTCTTTCAGTATCCTATTATTTTGCCTTTTCATAGTGTTCATGGCATATAAATAGAGCAAAATGTACAAGAGATTTGGAAATTTATCAGAAAAAGATAGGAAACACATAGAAAAATGGGTAAAGATTATCAATATACACAAGAGGAAGCCTAAACAGCAGTGTTCAAATTCATTAGCAATCTGAGAAGTGCAAGTTAAAGCAACAATGATTTATCACTGTTACCTGATAGAGTGGCCAGTAAGTGTAGAAAGAATGCAGGGATTTAGGAACTCCCATGCGGCTGCTGGTGGGAATTCAGACTGGAATTACCATCTGGGATTGCCAAGCAGAATTTATGGAAGTTAGGCTCCTCCCCTCGTAGAGAGCTGGGAGTTGAGCTCCTATCTTCTGATGTTGACGCGGGACAAAAGCTAAATTCTTTTGGTAGCCTTGAGCTTTCGCAGGCAGGCAGGCACAACAGGTGGGGTTTGGGGATTCAGACTTGATGTTAAAAAGTGTGTTAGTGTTTGTTCATTCAAGTTTTTATAGGCCAAGGTTGAGACATAGTTGTGAAGAGGGTGGAGGAGTCTGGCCAGCCTCAGGTTGCAGTTTCCATGTCCCTGGAGCCCACGTGTGGCTGCCCATCTGGAAGTCTGCCCTGAGGTCCAGAGGCTGGCAGTGATGGTGATGCAAATCCAGTGGCAAGGCAGGGCTCAGACTGGAAGCCCATAGATCAGATTTTATAGATAATTTCAGAGAATCTTTTTGCTCCTAAGCTTAGCCACTGAGTTCAGTTTAGGAAATTCTGCCTTGTATACAGTATGAGGGAAATGCTCTAAGAACACAATTCTACCCTTCAGAAAGTTTGAAAATCTTTAATTAAAGGGGATGGGGGTGGGTATTCCTCCTCAAAGCAAATAGGTAAATAGGAGACTTTTAAAAAAAATCTCTGATTGAAGTTAAATCCCTGAGTCTTTTTTTTTCAGTGCCTCTTCCAGGCTTCCCTTGTCAATTTGTCGCTTCTATAATTAAATAGGAGTGAAACTTAGACATCTATTAACAAAATATGTATTTAGCATTTATAATGTGCAAACAAATATGCTGAGAGTGCTGCCAAGTATGCAGAGATGAACAAGGCACGTTCTAACTGCTCAAAGAGACTCTGAAAATGCTGTAGAAATGAGATACTCATCACAAAGGCAACTCTGGTGTTGCATAGAATGTGGCTACAAGACATCAATCCAAGAAGACCAAAGAGGAAAACTTTATTTCCTGATGACAAAATCTGGGAAGGCTTCGTATATGACATGCAACTTAAACTGATGTTAGAAGTGGTTTTCAAATGATTTCATCCTGAACCCTCAGTGAGAAATACATTTCATGTCACAGTGTAGCACACATCTTCATATAGATCAATATATTTGAATAAAAATTTCACAAAAATATTTTTTCTAGTTGTGGGTCAAAATAGTCTGTTATGTCCTACTCTCCTCTATCTTACTGTTCTCCATTTGCTCTTGTTTAGCCCCCAAACATGATTGGAGCCCATGAAGTTTATTTCACAGCCCAATTGTTGTCAACAATTTGCTAAACCCTGCCTTAATGGATAGCAGGGGTCGGGGTACTTTGTATGCTTAATCTTGATCTTTAGTCACCCAGTCGTGTCCAACTCTTTGGACTGCAGCACGCCAGGCCTCCCTGTCCATCACCAACTCCTGGAGCTTGCTCAAACTCATGTCCATTGAGTTGTTGATGTCATCCAACCATCTCATCCTCTGTCATCTCCTTCTTCTCCTGTCTTCAATCTTTCCTAGAATCAGGGTCTTTTCTAATGTCGGCTCTTCACATCAAGTGGCCAAAGGATAAATATCAATAGATATTTTCAGAAATCCTATGCTGGGTACCAATATTATCCCTGATGAGGAAACTGGGGTTGGAGAGAATAAATAACATGTTGAACAGGTTGGAGATCACTCAGGTGTTTGGTAATGCAATGGGAATTGAACCAGCTCAATGTGGCTAGGTAAAAGCCCAAGATTATGAAAAGGCAGGGAGGGAAGAAAGATTGTTTGGGGCAGTGTCCAGTTTGGCTGTAGCGTCGGGGATAAGTAGGAAAGTTAAGAGAGATGATTATAAAAGGGATCAAAGTATTATGCTTAAAAAATAATGTAAAGGAACTTACCTGGTGGTCCAGTGGTCAAGAATCTGCCTTGTAATGCAGAGGACATGGGTTCGATCCCTGGTCAGGGAACTAAGATCCCACAAGCCTTGGAGAAGCTAAGTCTGAGCACCACAACTAGAGAGTCTGTGGGCCACAACCTAAAGATCCCACGTGCCACAGCTAACACCCAACACAGCCAAAATAAATAAAATAAAGTAATCTAAGAAAAATTCTTGTCTTTAATCCTTGGTCTCATTCTCAAAATCCTCCTGGAAAATCTCCCTGCAACTTTAGACTAATTCTCCTGTATTTGATTTGTGGTTACTACCATTAAGAAATACAATTTAATTTATAGGAGATAGTGGAAAATGTGGAAAGCAATAAATGCGCTTTATTGCTCTGAAAAACAGAAGAAAAATATATGACAAAAAGCCTATTTTCAAAAATATCTTACTGGGCAGATAGTATCTACAAGATGAAATGACTATAGGTATATTAAACACACACATACGTAAAGTGAATTGCTATTTTTAAAAATAAAATGTATAGGACAAATCACATGTATAATCTGATAGTCAAGAAGGGGAGAAAATATTTTCAGTTGGCTTCTAGGATGCTTTAAGAAGTAGATGGGATTTAGAAAGGTAGTGTAAGAGGAAGGCATTCCAGGTAAGGTAATGAGAAAGTGAAAGTTGCTCAGCAGTCTGACTCTTTTCAACCCCATGGACAGTCCATGGAATTCTCCAGGCCAGAATACTAGAGTGTGTAACTGTTCCCTTTTGCAGGGGATCTTCCCAACCCAGGGATAGAACCCAGGTCTCCCACATTGCAAGCAGATTCTTTCCCAGCTGAGTCACCAGGGAAGCCCAAGAATATTAGAGTGGGTAGCCTATCCCTTCTCCAGGGGATCTTCCTGACTCAGAAATCGAACCAGGGTCTCCTGCATTGCAGGTGGATTCTTTACCAGCTGAGCTACAAGGGAAGCCCATGATAAGGTGAAATCCAAAGAAACCTGGATAATGGGTGGTGGTGGGAGGCAGAGTGAGAAAGGGGATGAGAGGTGGGAGGAACTGTAAGAGATTAGAAGGGTGGCAAAGAGAGTCAAGACTGAGCTCATTCTGCTAAAGACCATTAATGAGTCTTCACTAAATTATCAACTTCTATGGGAAGAACTGACTCATTGGAAAAGACTGCTGTTGGGAAGGATTGAAGGTGGGAGGAGAAGGAGATGACAGAGGATGAGATGGTTGGATGGCATTACTGACTCGATGGACATGGACATGAGTTTGAGTAAGCTCTGGGAGTTGGTGATGGACAGGGAAGCCTGGCATGTTGCAATCCATAGGGTTGCAAAGAGTTGGACACGATTAAGAGACTGAACTGAACTGAACTGATGGTTGTTCTTGGGCTTCCCAGGGGGTGCAATGGTAACAAATCTGCTTGCCAATGCAGGAGACATCAGAGACTTGCGTTTGATCCCTGGGTCAGGAAGATCCTCTGGAGTAGGAAATGGCAACCCATTCCAGTATTCTTCCTGGAAAAGTCCATGGACAGAAGAGCCTGGCGGGCTGCGGTCCAGGGGGTCCCAATGAGTTGGAGGCAAGTGAGCACACATCGCATGTCGTGTCTGACTCTTTTGCAGCCCCACGCTCTATAGCTTGCCAGGCTCCTCTGTCCATGGGATTTCCCAGGCAAGAATACTGGAGTGGGTTTCCATTTCCTTCTCCAGGGGATCTTCCCCACACATGGATCAAACCTGCATTGCCTTCATTGGCAGGTAGACTCTTTACCCCTGAACCACCAGGGAAAACCATCAATCTTCTATAACTAATAGAAAATGTAGAGTATACATCTGATATAGCTAAGAATTTCATTCTTGTAAAAGTAGAGAGAAAAAAAATCTAAGTGTAAAAACAAAGCCCAAACCTAGCTGTCATATGAAACCTTATCATTTTATCAATTATCAACTGATAAATACCTTATCAATTATCTATTGCATCTTTTAAGTCATCATTATTATAATTTGGAAGAGAGCAGCTACATTTTGATGCGATCTGGGGACAGTACAGATCATCTCCCTGCCCCCACCCCCCACCCCGCAGTATTTTACTAAATGCCTTCTAAAGTAACAGAAGTTGTGTTCTTTCAAAAGAACAGAGCTTTGGGTAGCTGGGTTCAAGTTCTTAATTATGACTGTGACTTCAATGTTCATGCAATCACAGCTAATAATCCTCTTCCTACTCCAAAAGTAAGGTTTTTATTCTGTGTTAATGTGCTGGATTATTTGTCTTTTTAAAAACACATTGCCTGCTCAACAAAAAATAAATCTCAAAGTATCTTTTTTGATTATTTGTGCTTTACAGTCAACATTAATATCATAGAATAATTCATGATACGGATTCCACTTTGTCTGGTTATCTGCAGAAAGCAAAAAAAAAAAAAAAAATTGAGAAGAGTATCTTTAATAACTTCCAAATTCTAAGACAATGTCGTCACTGTTTCAATTTAAAATATGTCTTCAAGAGCTCAGTACTCTCCTTCCAGAATTGATCAGGTAAAGAGAGGGAAGGGAAAGAAGGTTCTTAGCTAAATATTAAAAACACTAATTTGGTTACCAGTTGGGGAGTGTGTGTGCATGTGATTTTGAGGAAAGTATTTTCTTATTTTATCTATTTTGTACGAAAACAGCTAAAAGTGGCTTGACAGTCAAGCATATGTCCTCAAAATCAACACCTGCCTGAAATACAGTCAATTCTTGTTTTATGATAGTTATGATTTACAAAGTAGCTGTGAATACTGGTGAATACTGAATCATTGCTCCTAGGAGAAGTACAGGGTTAGGTTCCTTTTAGCTTCTGGTAACATTTTTGTCAAGTGATTAATATGTAACTGTTTTATGTATGTTTCTGTCTAAAGACATCTTATTTTAATATCTATTACTGATTTATTAACATTGAACTTATCCGATAGTACTAGCACTCAGATCAGATCAGTCGCTCAGTTGTGTCCGACTCTTTTTGACCCCATGAATCAAAGCACGCCAGGCCTCCCTGTCCATCACCAACTTCCGGAGGTCACTGAGACTCACATCCATCGAGTCAGTGATGCCATCCAGCCATTTTATCCTCTGTCGTCCCCTTCTCCTCTTGCCCTCAATCCCTCCCAGCATCAGAGTCTTCTCCAATGAGTCAACTCTTCGAATGAGGTGGCCAAAGTACTGGAGTTTCAGCTTTAGCATCATTCCTTCCAAAGAAATCCCAGGGCTGATCTCCTTCAGAATGGACTGGTTGGATCTCCTTGCAGTCCAAGGGACTCTCAAGAGTCTTCTCCAACACCACAGTTCAAAAGTATCAGTTCTTCAGTGCTCAGCCTTCTTCACAGTCCAGCTCTCATATCCATACATGAGCACAGGAAAAACCATAGCCTTGACTAGGCGAACTGTTGTTAGCACTCATGCCTAAACAAAGATTAGTAACTTGAAGGGTGTCCAGTATATTTAAATACTGAATAAAGGAAATTAGAGAGTAACGTGTTTAGTGTATCCTTTTCTTCTAAGAACCAAAAGCTGACAAATTTGTGTTTGCATAAACGTGCAGAATAGAGTTGAAATATGATAGCACCAAGCTGTTATTATTATCTTAGGGCAGTAGAGGGAGGGAATGCAGAGAATGGTATTAACTTTTTCTTTATGCATCCTGTATTTTTACGTGAAAAGTAAAAAGTGTTTTATAAAGTTTAATTTCAATTTATTTATTTATAGAAGATAAAAGTAGCAATAAAATTAATACACCACTGGTCTCTTTAGTTAGGCAGGAGAAACCATAAATCAAAATGAGGAGGCATTATATCCGTGATTATTAATGAGGGGTTTTTAATTATTTAAATTAAATTAGCATTAGACTGGAGAAGGCAGTGGCACCCCACTCTGGTACTCTTGCCTGGAAAGTCCCATGGACAGAGGAGCCTGGTGGGCTGCAGTCCATGGGGTCGCTAGGAGTCGGACACGACTGAGCGACTTCACTTTCACTTCACTTTCATGCATTGGAGAAGGAAATGGCAACCCACTCCAGTGTTCTTGCCTGGAGAATCCCAGGGACGGGGAGCCTGGTGGGCTGCCGTCTATGGGGTCGCACAGAGTTCGACACGACTGAAGCGACTTAGCAGCAGCAGCAGCATTAGACTCAAATAATGCTAATAGAATTGCAAATCTTGGTAAAAGTTCAGTGTTAAAGAAAATACAAATGATCAAAATGACTTGAGAAAAAATAGAAAACCTGGAAAAATAATAACTCTAAAAAATGAAAAACTTATCAAAGAATTACTTCTCCAAACAGACTAAGCCCTGATGATTTTTGCAGCCAATACTTTTAAACAGATGATTTCAAAATCATAAAAACAGTTGAGGGAAGGGAAAAACCTATAAAAGAACCTTATTCATTCCATTGAAACAGAAATGCATATGTGTGTGTTAAACACACACACACACACACACACACACACACACCTATAAAAGAGAATGCATCTATCACCTTGTGGGGAAAGAAGTGTGAAACTAGATAACCAGAAACACTGAACAATATTTGGAAGAAAAAGCAGACTGGATCGGAAGGGTATAAAAACCAGAGGAAGAAAAATACCACACAAGGAAAAGCAGTGTATGGACTAAAACCACACTTCCCCATTGATGCCCTTGGGCCACTTAAACTTGGAAGGGCTCACACAATTCATAGAGTAAAAAGTTGACTTTGAGTTCCAAACTGAAAAATAACAACAAATTTAACCTTGTATGCATTGAATAATGTGTAGTAATACAATTTAAAGAACTAATAAAAAATAAATAATAAAAAAAGGCAAATTTGTCAGGGGAAATTCAAAAGCCTTGCCAAAACAATGGAAAACTTTTTGACTCTTAAATAGACCACAGACCAAGAAAAGACAATCAGAAAAGATACACAGGATTTAAACAATACAATTCGTAAGCACAATCTAGTAGATATTTTGATATTACTAAAATACTCACCCACATATCTGTCAGTCGGGCTTCTCCTGTGTCTCAGCTCCTGCACTCAGCAGTGCAGGAGACCTGGGTTCGATCCCTCAGTTGGGAAGATCCCTTGGAGAAGGGAAAGGCTACCCACTCCAGTATTCTGGCCTGGAGAATTCCATGGACTGTATCATCCATGCGATCGCAAAGAGTCAGACACAACTGAGTGACTTTCACTTTCACTATCTGTCAGTCAGGAGCCAATCAAGAAAAGAGAAGCCATGTTAAATCTTTAAAACAGGGGTGAGGGGATTTAGTGCAAGAAATTGGTAACACATGTGATGGGCAAGTTGCAATGACAGATGGGTGTTCTTGAGCCAAGAGATTAGCAGCACTAGGAAGCTACCACCATGTCAAGCTGGGATCAGTAATAATAGATAGCTTTTTCAAGCAGTTTTACCATAATTATTTGGAAATGGATTTGGGGTCAGGGTTTGGTTTGCTTTTGCTTTTTTAAGGGAATCTCTCCCCTTGCTCCTGGAAGAAGAGGTTCTGAGACTGCTCTTCATGGCTGCTGGAAGTTGGGGCCCAAAGGGAGAGCAACTTAATAAAGAGCATATGGTGGTCCAGGTCTGCTTCTTGACTTTCTAAAAAATAAAATCTAAACATATAAGGATCATTCTCTGAAACAAGTCTGCAAAGATTGAAGCAGCAGCACACTGCGTTCCAAAAATCTGTAAATTCTTAAAGCTTAACACAGAGGCATATCCTGGTGAAGTGGTTGAACTTCAAAGATGAAAGATTTCTGCAGGTATTCAGACAACAGTATCGTATCACCGAAATAGAGAAAGTTGTCAGGCTGGCCTCCAGCTCTCTGTGATAACGCTGCTGACTGCAGGGCTGTGTTCTCAAGGAAAGAGAGACTAAGAACTAGCATCAGGATTCCCCGGGTGGCTCAGTGGTAAAGAATCTGCCTGCCAAAGCAGGAGACACAGGTTTGATCCCGGATCTGGGAGGATCTCACATTCTGCTGAGCAACTAAGCCACTGGTGAGCCACAGCTATTGAGCCTGTGCTCTAGAGCCTGGACTTCCCTGATAGCTCAGTTGGTAAAGAATCTGCCTGCAATGCAGGAGACCCCGGTTTGATTCCTGGGTCGGGAAGATTGGCTGGAGAAGGGACCCACTCCAGTATTCTTGGGCTTCTCTTGTGGCTCAGCTGGTAAAGAATCCACTGACAATGCAGGAGACGTGCGTTCAATCCCTGGGTTGGGAAGATCCCCTGGAGAAGGGATAGACTACCCACTCCAGTATTCTGGCCTGGAGAATTCCACGGACTGTATAGTCCATGAGGTCGCAAAGAATCAGGCATGACTGAGTGACTTTCACTTTCGCTAGAGCCTGGGAGCCGCACCCACTGAGCCCACGTGCTGCAACTAGGAAACGAGCGCTCCCATGAGCGCTCCCTAGAGCCTGCGGTCCAAATGAAGAGAAGCCACTGCGATAAGAAGCTCACACACGGCAGCTAGAGAGTAGCCCCGGCTCAGTGCAACTAGAGAAGAGCCTGCGCAACAATGAAGACTCAGCACCGCCAAAAATAAATAAATAAATAGAATAAAATTATATGTAAAAAAGAAGTAGCGTACCCCAAACCCTGTCTTTCAAGCCACTAGCTACATAACTTGGGGGAGGGGGCAAAGCAAAATGAAAATGTGGAAGCCCTTATTTAAAAGAATTGGGAATTTCAAGACTAACAGCAGAGCATTAAGTCAAGCACAAGTTCCTTCTCAGTGGGACCTGTACAGTAGCACAGGTTGCACACTGATAAAGCTGGCCCTGCTTTCCAGTATAAAGAAAACATTCAGTACATACAAAGCACAGAGAACCCTCTTCAGAAAATTATTTGATGACAAAAATCCAGAGTGAAGTAAAACCAAGAACTCAGAAATGAAGAGACTGCATTGGTGGTGAGTACTGAATTTATCTCTATGTAAAACAAATAGTAAACAACTTTGGGAATTATAGTTATAGAATATAAATATTTGACAATTAGAGGAAGGAGGAAATTGCTAATGCACTTATCTATCCCTGCAGGTAATCAGCTGATACTGCCTAAAATCGTATTATGTATTTAATGAGACATAATGACTCCACATTCTCAAGCTTTTTTTTTTGTTTGTTTGTTTTGTATCTTTCCTTAATTTTAGAGGGAACTTTTGTAGGAAAATATCTCATGGAATGAAGAAACATGTATGTAAAGTTTAAGGGAATCTCATCGATTTTGTTCAGTTTATTTTTCTTCTATTAAATTCAGATGAATTACATTTAATACAGTTTATTGAGCAATACAATGCTATTTTTATTAAAGTCCAAGTGTTAATGATTATTCATAGACGATGGGGTATATATATTTTACTTTCATTTTTGTCTTTTCTGCAATAACTGAATTCTTTGCATCATGTGTAAACAGAACCTAACTTGCTTTTATTTTATTAAAAAAAAAATTTTAGTCCAATATTCTCCCAACAAAAGTCTCCAGGCCAGAGGATTTTATCAGTAAGGTCTAAAGCTTCGAGAAACAATGTTTCTATATGCAGGTTGTTTTAAATCACAGACAGCTAGAAAATTTCTGACTTGTTCTACAGTACATCACTGGCAACAAAGCAAGATGATTCATCACAAAAAGATACCTAGCAATCATTAAGAATATAAATGCAAATTGCTTTGAATGTAAATTAATATAACAATGCTACATAAAATATTTCCAGTAGACTGGACCCCTTCCGATCTGTACATCCACGTGTGCATGTGTGTAACTGACTGGCACGTCACCAAAAAGTTGGACAGTGAGACCGAAGCCTCCTTTTGCCCGAAAGTGCTGTGATGGAGCTGTTTTCTGCCCCCCACTCCAATACCCTGAAGAACCTCGGTTGGACTGAGGGATACGGGGAGCCATGGGCAACGAAGAAGTCCCAGAGATGGGCAGAACCTAGACTGGACTGATTGGATTCAAACTGCGGGGTTTTAGTGACCACAATGCTTCTTGGGAGCGGGGATACCACCCAGGGTTCCTGAAAGTGGGAAATCAAGGGAGGTGGTGGGAGAGGTCCACCCAGACAGGCACAGAACAGAGTGCCTTGCCTGCAGACGGTTTTAAAACAACTGTAATGAAAACAGCTACAGTTACAGGTTAGTCTGCTTTTCATTATCACCATGTGTTTTCAGTTCTACACAATGTCAGTGATAAAATGCTCCTGGGTGAAAAAAATCAGTTCCTTTCGGAACTAATTTTATACATATGTACATTTTAATTATCCTTCATTTAATAAACGTGGCACTTTACACGGAATTTAAGTCTGAGATCTCCAAGTTATACGGTCAGCCATAAGCATGCAGAATTAGCTAACTTGGACTTTTTAAAGAGTAAGTGTGCAATGGCTTGGAAATTTTGATCTTTCTTGGGGAACAATTTGTATCAACAGCCTCAGTACTGGTACATATCCCTATGCTTTAATTAGAAATAAATAATGATAGTACCTGATGTGAACAGCTGAACATTGGAAAAGACCCTGATGCTGGGAAGGATTGAAGGCAGAAGGAGAAGAGGGCATCAGAGGACGAGATGGCTGTATGGCATCACCGATGCAATGGACATGAACTTGAGCAAATCTGGGAGATGGTGAGGGACAGGGCGGCCTGGTGTGCTGCAGTCCAGGGGTCTCAAAGAGTCAGACACGACTAGGTGACTGAACAGCAATGATAGTACAATGATTATGAAGACAACGAAACAGGTTATTTCAATTCTATCAATCATGAGAACTTTAAAATTTTTTTTCTTTGGATTTAAAACTGTGCAAAATAGAGAACTCACTGAAAGGTGTAATATCTTGATTTGGTAAGATAGCATCTTATTTCACATCTGAAATCTATATATTTTTCTTCATGATTATTACTAAAGATAATTTTGTAGTACATAGATGGGTTGGTCAAAAGGAAGCTGTCTCAGTGTGAAACACTTGCCTGATACTGAAACCTCTGTTAAAATGGTGACATGACAGAGAGATTACAGCGACAGCAGAGAAACAGAGGGGAGGAGAAAAGTCCTCGAGGCACTGAACACATTCTGTTCTTTCTATATCAGATGACGAGGGTCAGTACTGAGGCCTCTGGGCTGAATAAGAGTCCCAAAGTATTACAAGAAGGGGATTCCAGGGAAAAAAAGAATGGATCTCTCTTGATCCGTTAAACAGAGGCTGGTATACTTATTAATTTGAATTTTCTGTGAAGACATCTGCTTTGGCCATATATAGCAACTGGAAATGAACTTGCCTTCCCAGCAAAACAAAGTAGAAAACCACATAAAATGAACAAGGCAATTATGTTCAGAGACTGGACAACAGGTCTGTGATTAGGGAAACAAATGAGGCGAGCCTCAGCTTTCTGTTTGGAAAGACTTTCTGGATAACAATGCAGAAGGGGGGATTGGGTTGTTGTTTAGTTGCTCAGCCGACTCTATGACCCCGTGGACTGTAAGCCCAGCAGGCTCTCCTGTCCATGAGATTCTCCAGGCAGGAATACTGGAGTGGGTTGCCATTCCCTTCTCCAGGGATCTTCCTGACCCAGGGATTGAATCCATATCTGCATTGCAGGAAGATTCTTTAGTTAGTTAGTTCAGTTGCACAGTCTTGTCCGACTCTTTGCAACCCCATGAATCGCAGCACACCAGGCCTCCCTGTCCATCACCAACTCCTGGAGTGCACCCAAACTCATGTCTATTGAGTCGGTGATGCCATCCAGCCATCTCATCCTCTGTCGTCCCCTTCTCCTCCTGCCCCCAATCCCTCCCAGCATCAGAGTCTTCTCCAATGAGTCAACTCTTCGCACGAGGTGGCCAAAGTACTGGAGTTTCAGCTTTAGCATCATTCCTTCCAAAGAAATCCCAGGGCTGATCTCCTTCAGAATGGACTGGTTGGATCTCCTTACAGTCCAAGGGACTCTCAGGAGTCTTCTCCAACACCACAGTTCAAAAGCATCAATTCTTCGGCGCTCAGCTTTCTTCACAGTCCAACTCTCACATCCATACATGACCACTGGAAATACCATAGCCTTGACTAGATGGACCTTTGTTGGCAAAGTAATGTCTCTGCTTTTGAATATGCTATCTAGGTTGGTCATAACTTTCCTTCCAAGGAGTGTCTTTTAATTTCATGGCTGCAGTCACCATCTGCAGTGATAACCAAGGTCTAAACAAGAGTGTAGGAGTCTCCCTGAGGTGAGGCAACAGAGATGGGAGTTTGGGAAAGATGAAGCATCCAGAATTTGTGGGGAAAATAAGAAGAAAATGTTACATGGAACAAAAGCTTGTGCAGAGGTTTCCACTGGAGTCTGAAATTTGGGAGGTAGAGGAAATGCTACAAATTGACCAAAGAATTCAAACAGCTTTAATCTGAACAAGTCTCAGAGCTCATACAGAGGAAGGGAAATTCCAGCGCCAAACAGCCAGGGTGGAAAGCTGCACACCCAGGTATTCAATAAAGACAGCAGAGGAATTAAGCCTTAGCGGTGGGACTTAGCTAGACCAAGAAAAAAAGACTGCTTTAAATGCACCCCAACAAAATGCAAAAGTCTCAAAGTCATCAGTTGGTCCACAAGCAACTTACACAAAGTCCAAAATTCTCTACAGGCAACTAACAAAACCTGGAACTCAGCAATATAAAATCCACTATGCTCAGAATTCAATAAAAAAGCACCTTGTAATTAAATTCTCCCCGTAGAAATGGCTTCACGGTTGAATTCTGTCAATTATTTAAGGAAAAAATAATACTGAAACTTCACAGATGCTTTAGAAAAAAAGACCCACTTTATGAGACATACTAGCATAAACCCAAAGAGCTTTTTAAGAAAACTACAGACTAATATTCCTCATGAAAGTAGTCGCAAAGACTTTAAAAATAACAGAAAATCAAATGCAGTAATGAATTATATATATGTACATATGTATGTAGGTATCACAATTTTATATATTAAATTTTTATAGCTTAATTGAGCTTACCGATGTGTATTATGCCTCATTTATAGTTATAAAAATATAAGTAATACAAATTAATTGAAAAAAATGTGAAGTCTATATCTCTTAAGGGATTTGTATCTAGATTATACAAAGAACTGATAACACAATAATAAAAAGATAACCCAACTAAAAAATGGACAAAGGAGCTGAATAGCCATTCCTCTAAAGAAAAAATGCAAATAACCAATAAGCACATGAAAAATATTCAGCATTATTGGTCACTAGGAAAAAGAAAATCAAAACCATATTGAGATACCACTTCACACCCTCTAGGATGGATATATTAAAAAGTTAAGTAGTAACAAGTATTGGTGAAGATATAGAGAAATCAGAACGAAACTTGTGGGCTTATACTTTATACACTGCTTGTGGGAATGTAAAATGCTGTAGACACTTTGAAAAACAGTCTGGCAGTTACCCAAAAGGCTAAAGACAGTCTATCATTTGACCTCGCAATTCCATTCCTGGATATATACCCAAGAGATATAAAAACATATGCTATGCTAAGTCACTTCAGTCATGTCCGACTCTGTGCAACCCCATAGACTGCAGTCCACCAGGCTCCCCCGTCCCTGGGATTCTCCAGGCAAGAACACTGGAGTGGGTTGCCATTTCCTTCTCCAATGCATGAAAGTGAAAAGTGAAAGTGAAGTCGCTCAGTCATATCTGACTCTTAGCGACCCCATGGATTGCAGCTTAACAGACTCCTCTGTCCATGGGATTTTCCAACCAAGAGTACTGGAGTGGGGTGCCATTGCCTTCTCCGAATGAAAACATATGTTCACAAAATTGTCTTGTATACTATGTTCAGAGCGGCATTATTAATAATGGTAGAAGGTAGAAACGCTCAAATGTCCATCAGCTAATGAATAAGATGAACAAACTGTGGTACACCAATATAAGTGAATTGTTTTGGGGTACACTAATTCTTGGGCTTCTCACGTGACTCAGTGGGTAAAGAATCGCAGGAGATGCAGGTTCGATTCTTGGGTCAGGAAGATCCCCTGGAGGAAGTCATGGCAACCCCACTCTAGTATTCTTGCCTGGAGAATCTCATGGATAAGAGGAGCCTGGTGGGCTACAGTCCATAGGGTCGCAAAGAGTCAGACAGAGTGAAGCGACTGAGCATGCATGCACAGTAATGCTTACGGGGTTTCCCAGGTGGCTCATTGGTAAAGAGTCTGCCTGCCAATGTGGGAGTCATAGAAGATGTAAGTTTAACCCCTGAGTCAGGAAGATCCCCTGGAGGAGGACATGGCAACCCACTCCAGTATTCTTGCCTGGAGAATACCACGGGAGCCTGGTGGGTTCATGGGGTTATAAAAAGTCGGACATGACTTAGCAATGTACACTAACGCTTATAGCAGCATTGCTTATAATCATCAAAAGTGGAAGCAATTCAAACATCCATTAATGGATGAAATGAGTAAGCAAAATGTGGTATATTCATACAATGGATTTGGCCATAAAAAGGAAGAAAGTATTTGTATGCTACTACTTGAATGAACCCTGAAACCATGGTGCCAGTCACAAAATACTATGTATTGTATAATTCTGTTCATACAGAAATCCAGAATAGGCAATCTGTAGATGGTGGATTAGTCATTGCATAGGGCTGGGGAGGGGATGCAGGGATGGTGGGCCAAAGCGTGTGGAGTTTCTTTCTTTAAGATTATTTTGAAGAGGATCAATTTGAAAAGTCTTTATTGAATGTTTTACAATAACATTTCTGTTTTAGGTTTTGTTTTTTTGGCTGCCAGGCATGTGGGATCTGAGCTCCCCAACCAGGGATCAAACCCGAACCCCCTGCATTGGAAGGTGAAGTCTTAACCTCTGGGCCACCAGGTAAGTCCCTGGGTTTTCTTTCTGAAGCAATGGAAATGTTCTAAAATTAACTGTGGTTATGGTTGCTATTTGTGAATATACTAAAAAACACTGACTTATACACATTAAAGAGGTGAACTGTATGGCATATGAAATTGTATCTCAATAAAACTTTAAAAAAAATATGTTTTCTTAAGTCCATAATAAGTCTCTGTCAGAGAAAGTGCCAGATTCCTAGGCCACCCTAGCCCAGAAATAGCCATGCTCCTGAGAAGTCAACTGGGGACCCCAACTGCTACTGCTACTGCTAAGTCGCTTCAGTTGTGTCAGACTCTGTGCGACCCCATAGACGGCAGCTTATCAGGCTCCTCCATCCCTGGGATTCTCTAGGCAAGAATGCTGGAATGGGTTGCCATGTCCTTCTCCAATGCATGAAAGTGAAAAGTCAAAGTGAAGTTGCTCAGTCGTGTCTGACTTGTAGTGACCCCATGGACTGCAGCCTACCAGGCTCCTCTGTCCATGGGATTTTCCAGGCAAGAGTACTGGAGTGGCCAAACCACAGCCTAAATCCTTATAAGAAAACAAGTGAGGTCAAAAGTCTAGAAACTGGGGACACCCTGACCTAGACTCTTCCCCAGAACAACAGCTGCCAGTATAGATGGGCCTTGCGGGGGCTTGAAGTTACCCCAGGAAACTGTCTGGGTGAGACCAGGTCTGCAGTGCTGTCCCATCACCCGCTGGGTGGACCCAGGAGCCTCAGGGTGTGGCAGGACCCAAACTGACCTCTGGAAGGCCACACTGTGTGTGTCCGGTTGAGTGGAGCCGCTGGGAGGGGTGAGGCCCCTGGCCACAGGCTCCTCTCTGGGCCGCAGGGCTGCGAACAGCATTTCCGCTTCCGCCTCCTGCCGGGCCACGCCCCCGCCTCCCTATGCATGGCCGGCTGGGTCGTGGTCACTTCCATTCACCAGGCTTCTGCCCCCTGGCCCTTGAAGAAGAAGCTTCTCAGGTTGAGCTGCCTGGTCATGTGCTCAGAGCCCAGGAGACTAGTGTCCCCTTGCAGACTCGCATCCCATGGTCCACGTCACTGGGCACATCGCTGACAGGAGGGACACGCAGCTGGTGCACTTACACTTCATCTCTTCCTAGAATCTGGGGCTTGGAAGAGTCTATAAGCAATTCTGGAATTCCTGCCAGCCTTTGGGTGGTCTTGTGAGTTGCTTACTGGAGCACTAGATGAGGCATATCAGGGTTCCCAGGGCTGCCTGCCTCCTACTGGACAGCCCAACCATGTGGGCACTGTGTCCAGCTGAAACGGAGGGTAATCCTGTTTACTCCATGGTGTCACCAGCAAAGCCCACTAGGAATCAGAAGCATGCACGTGTGTTAAGTCATTTCAGTCATGTCCAACTCTTTGCTACCCTATGGACTGTAGCCCACAAGGCTCCTCTGTCCTTGGAATATTCCAAAAAGAATACTGGAGTGGGTTACCATGCCCTCCTCTAGGGGATGGAATCTGTGTCCCTTGCATCTCCTACCTTGGCAGGCGAGTTCTTTACCACTATCCTTACCTGGGAAGCCCAGGAACCAGAAGAGGGGTGGGAAGTAAGATGGAATCTAGGTGATAAGGTCGAACCTCTTCTTTTGTGCTTCGTATAGTTTCACTTACCTAAAGAGGACTGTGTGTGCAGAGGCCTGGCACCTAACGGGTCAGGTTAGGTTCTCAGCACAGAACCATTGTGCCTGGCACCGCAATTCAAGATGGTGGCAGCGGCAAGCCATGTGCAGAGATGCTGGCTTGTGAACAACCTTTTCTTTGCTTTGGGAGTCTCAGTGTTGGGCTTGCTAGGGGGTGGGCAGACCAGCCTGGTTCTGTAAAGGGTAGAGGACTCTCAGGGACTCCAGGTCCCCCAGGACGCAGCCAGCCCAGGAAGGTAGGCCCTTCCTGGCGTCCCCCAGTTCAATGTCACCCTGGCGGCTATGCAGTGTCGCCTCCAGCCCAGGGTACCGGTTCACCCAGACCAGCAGCTGCAGCAGGTAAGCAGCCCTGGGGTGGGTGGGAAAAGCTCATCTCCCAGTGAAATATTATTTGACCGTAAAAAGGAGTGAAGTAATGACACATACTACGACATGGATGACTCACAGATAATACACCAAGTGAAAGAAGGGCAGTCACAAAAGATGACATGTATGAATGTGATATATGTATGAGTCTGCGTGTATGAAGTGTCCAGAACAGGCAACTCTCTACAGGAAGTAGATTAGTGGGTGCCTAGGGATTGGGGGATCTTGCCTGGAAAATCCCATGGATGGAGGAGCCTGGTGGGCTGCAGTCCATGGGGTCTCGAGGAGTCGGACACGACTGAGAGACTTCACTTTCACTTTTCACTTTCCTGCATTGGAGAAGGAAATGGCAACCCACTCCAGTGTTCTTGCCTGGAGAATCCCAGGGACGGAGGAGCCTGGTGGCTGCCGTCTACGGGGTCACACAGAGTCGGACATGACTGAAGTGACTTAGCAGCAGCAGCAGCAGGAATTGGGGGATGTGAAGGTTGGGTAGGGGTGAGGTGATAGCTAAAGGGTATAGGTGTTTTGGGGGATGGTGATGAAAATGTTCTAAAATGGATTGTGGTGATGGTTGCATAACTCTGTAAATATAGTAGAAACTACTGACTTGTATAGTTTAAATGGGTGAATTGTACGGTATATAAATTATGTCTCAGTAAAGATGTAATAAACAAATACCAAAAAAGAGTGTTTAAGGATGTGGATAAAATGAGAAGTTTCAGATCCTATGGATGAGTGAATTGGGACAGTCATTACGGGAAAGCAGTTTAGTAGCACATATGGCAACCCACTCCAGTGCTCTTGCCCGGAGAATCCCAGGGACGGGGCAGCCTGGTGGGCTGCTGTCTACGGGGTCGCACAGAGTTGGACACGACTGAAGTGACTTAGGAGCAGCAGCAGTAAAATGAAAAATCACATCCTCTGTGACTCAGGAACTCCACTTTCATGTATATGATCTGCAGCAGCACTACTCAATCCATGAGATAAAGAGCTTGCACCAGAATGTAAATAAGTGCATCACTTCCTTTCTCTAAAAAGTTTTGCTGTGAAATGTTGGGTGAAATGAAAAGTGTGCTTTGCTTCATAGTTTACCTTTTCTGTCACAGAATCCCTATCTTGCCAAGGACTATCAAAATTTGTGAATGAGCACCCAGGTTGTGGACACGTTTTAAGTAGCACCAGTCTGGGGAAACTTGACCATGTATACAAAGAAATATCATAAACAATTATAGTAGTCTATGATGCTGAAAAACTAGAAACCATCTAATTATCAGTAGTGAATGAATAAGTGGATGGTGGAATATTGATTCAATAGAATGCCATAAAATCATTGAAAGGAATTTAATATGTAATTTTCAATATAAAAGAATATAATGTCATTTACATTAATAAAAAGAATCCCACACAAATAAATGTGTGGTTCCTGGAAGCTTAAAAGAATTTTTGTTTTTGATAGATGGGAAGATATACCTTTGGAAAAGAGAGAATTCAGACTGGGAATAGAGAGCAAAATGACTTCAATGTAACCCATAATGCTTTATTATATTTACTTTTTAAAAAATGATTTGAATAAAATATGTCAAAAAATGTTAACAACTTTCAATAGCTGGGTGGTAGGTTCAGGGATACTTGATAAGTGTTATTTTTGCTTTTCTGTAGTTTTAAATTTCTCAAGAAAAACAGCACAAAAAGGGGGCTGTACTTTTAGTAAATGATGGTTGCATGTTACCCAGATATCTGCTCCAGTTATATTGAGAAGCAGGAAGTGTGAAACACCACCATCTGTTCAAGAAAGTTTGACATCCATGAAAAGCATGGAAACATCAAAGACTGACGTTTATGCCAGATGACAGAGCAGAGAGAGTTGAGGACGTTTGGACAACTGTAACCATTTGGGCAACAAATCCTGGAAACAAAACTCAGATTCCTTCACAAGGAGCACTTAGATCTTCAAGATGAAATTATCAGTGCTATTAAGGTTTCATTTATGACTTTTCATTAATTTTACTGTTGGGTAGGACTGAAGAGGTTTTTTTTGTTTGTTTGTTTTAGTTGAATTAAACTTGTTAAAAGTGCAAGCTGTTCCAAGGAATCCTTAGGTCTATTCCAGTCCTTTATTACAGGATTAAAGTGTTAAGTGTGGGGAGGAACCCAGCATCATTTGGCTTAAGCTCATCACCCCCCGACCACTAGAAATGAATTGTTTCTGTGAATCACCTTTATGCAGATAAATGCATTCAAAGACACTTGCATGACAGGAAGTTTATTTTTTTGCTGAACTTTTGAGCTGGAGACCTGCTGAGTACTGATCAGATCAGATAAATCGCTCAGTCGTGTCCGACTCTTTGCGACCCCATGAACCGCAGCACGCCAGGCCTCCCTGTCCATCACCAACCCCCGGAGGTCACTCAGACTCACATCCATCAAGTCAGTGATGCCATCCAGCCATCTCATCCTCTGTCGTCCCCTTCTCCTCCTGCCACCAATCCCTCCCAGCATCAGAGTCTTCTCCAATAAGTCAACTCTTCACATGAGGTGACCAAAATACTGGAGTTTCAGCTTTAGCATCACTCCTTCCAAAGAAATCCCAGGGCTGATCTCCTTCAGAATGGACTGGTTGGATCTTCTTGCAGTCCAAGGGACTCTCAAGAGTCTTCTCCAACACCACAGTTCAAAAGCATCAATTCTTCGGCGCTCAGCCTTCTTCACAGTCCAGCTCTCACATGCATACATGACCACAGGAAAGACCATAGCCTTGACTAGGCGAAACTTTGTTGGCAAAGTAATGTCTCTGCTTTTGAATATGCTATCTAGGTTGGTCATAACTTTCCTTCCAAGGAGTAAGCATCTTTTAATTTCATGGCTGCAGTCACCATCTGCAGTGATTTTGGAGCCCAGAAAAATAAAGTCTGACACTGTTTCCACTGTTTCTCCATCTATTTCCCATGTAGTGATGGGACCAGATGCCATGATCTTCATTTTCTGAATGTTGAGCTTTAAGCCAACCTTTTCACTCTCCACTTTCACTTTCATCAAGAGGCTTTTTAGTTCCTCTTCACTTTCTGCCATAAGGGTAGTGTCATCTGCATATCTGAGGTTATTGATATTTCTCCCAGCAATCTTGATTCCAACTTGTGTTTCTGCCAGTCCAGCATTTCTCATGATGTACTCTACATATAAGTTAAATAAACAGGGTGACAACATACAGCCTTGACGTACTCCTTTTCCTATTTGGAACCAGTCTGTTGTTCCATGTCCAGTTCTAACTGTTGCTTCCTGACCTGTATACAGATTTCTCAAGAGGCAGATCAGGTGGTCTGGTATTCCCATCTCTTTCAGAATTTTCCACAGTTTATTGTGATCTACACAGTCAAAGGCTTTGGCATAGTCAATAAAGCAGAAATAGATGTTTTTCTGGAACTCTCTTGCTTTTTCCATGATCCAGCGGATGTTGGCAATTTGATCTCTGGTTCCTCTGCCTTTTCTAAAACCAGCTTGAACATCTGGAAGTTCACTGTTCATGTATTGCTGAAGCCTGGCTTGGAGACTTTTGAGCATTACTTTACTAGCGTGTGAGATGAGTACAATTGTGTGGTAGTTTGAGCATTCTTTGGCATTGCCTTTCTTTGGGATTGGAATGGAAACTGACCTTTTCCAGCCCTGTGGCCACTGCTGAGTTTTCCAAATTTGTTGGCATATTGAGTGCAGCACTTTCACAGCATCATCTTTCAGGACTTGGAATAGCTCCACTGGAATTCCATCACCTCCACTAGCTTTGTTCGTAGTGATGCTTTCTAAGGCCCACTTGACTTCACATTCCAGGATGTCTGGCTCTAGGTCAGTGATCACACCATCGTGATTATCTGGGTCATGAAGCTCTTTTTTGTACAGTTCTTCTGTGTATTCTTGCCACCTCTTCTTCATATCTTCTGCTTCTGTTAGGTCCATACCATTTCTGTCCTTTATCGAGCCCATCTTTGCATGAAATGTTCCTTTGGTATCTCTGATTTTCTTGAAGAGATCCCTAGTCTTTCCCATTCTGTTGTTTTCCTCTATTTCTTTGGATTGATTGCTGAAGAAAGCTTTCTTATCTCTTCTTGCTATTCTTTGGAACTCTGCATTCAGATGTTTATATCTTTCCTTTTCTCTTTTGCTTTTCACTTCTCTTCTTTTCACAGCTATTTGTAAGGCCTCCCCAGACAGCCATTTTGCTTTTTTGCATTTCTTTTCCATGGGGATGGTCTTGATCCCTGTCTCCTGTACAATGTTACGAACCTCATTCCATAGTTCATCAGGCACTCTATCTATCAGATCTGAGCTATCTATCTATTAGAGCTAGCTATCTATCAGAGCTGAGTACTGAGGATGGCGCAAATTTCTGAAAGTAGTGCTGGCTAAGTACTTCATTGGTAAATAACGCCCCAGTTAGTAAGTAATTTGGAGAAGGAAATGGCAACCCACTCCAGTACTCTTGGAAAATTCCATGGACTGAGGAACCCTGTAGGCTACAGTCCACGGGGTTGCAAAGAGTTCAGATACGACTGAGCGACTTCACTTCACTTAGTAAGTAACTGGGCAATCTGATGCCATTTTTTTTTTGTTGTTTAACAATATTAGATATATTTACGTTCCAATTCCATCATTGGTTTAAGACAAATCTACAAATTATGAGTCACAATATTGATTGCTACGAACTCATAGATCTTAGAACTTTAAGATAAAATAAAGTTTTGGGTTTTGTTTATTAATTCAGTTCAACCAACTTTTATTTGGTGTTTACTGAGTCCCAGATACTTTGTAAGGCATGGAGGATACGAAAATGAAAATTACATTTCCTACTTTATACTGATTGTCAAATAGTGAGGAAAAGAGTTATGTAAACATATATTTAAAGATCAATAAAGTGGTAAAAGACAACTATGAAGACTTTTAACCCCCATGGCACCCCACTCCAGTACTCTTGCCTGGAGAATCCCGTGGACGGAGGAGCCTGGTAGGCTGCAGTCCATGGGGTCGCTAAGAGTCGGACACGACTGAACGACTTCACTTTCACGTTTCACTTTTATGCACTGGAGAAGGAAATGGCAACCCACTCCAGTGTTCTTGTCTGGAGAATCCCAGGGACGGGAGAGCCTGGTGAGCTGCCATCTATGGGGTCGCACAGAGTCGGATATGACTGAAACGACTTAGCAGCAGCAGCAGCGAGGACTACCTTACATTTTTCACAGCTACACTCTCAGAACTTATCTTAATGCATTGACTATACTACATGAGTGTCTTATTTTAATGAACAAAAGTACTATAGAATAGGAAGTGGTTATGATAAAAGCTCTTTTTTTTGGTCAAATATTATCAAGGACCGTTGGTTAATCAAAAGTTTGGATTAAGTAGGTATTAAAAAAAGTATCTAACAAAACATTTTATTTGAAATGAAACATCATTCGCAGAACAATGAATCCAAAATAACTCATCTGAAAGACCCAAGTTCCCTGTCCTTCTAGATTTTTTCATGTTTTCCACTAATTTCACACTTGTTTTGACTATTTGCTTTTGCATACTTTTTGCATTTTTGAAGACTTACCTTCAAGGAGGCTTCTCAACAGGACATTGAAATCATTTTTCAGAGAAATATATCATTTTCCCATGCATATTTCTTGGTTTGTGTAAGCTGTAATTAAGTTATGTGATTATAATAATCCACACCGCTGGTACAAGTGGTTTGAAGTGACTCTTGGGGACGGTGTGCCCTTTAACAGTGGACTTTGTTTCCTATAGCTCTCCAGCTCTCCTTGTAGTAAGCTCTTTGAGTTTCAAACCCAATTGTTCAATGTGTTCATCTTCCTTTTGAAGGTTCCCCAGTCTATGGAGCCAAATGTGTGATTCATACCCACTGTTCTTGGGATGTCCCTCTACAGTTATGATACTCCTCCCATTTGTGGGTAGCTGATCTTGGGATAGGGCTTCTCTTGTAGCTCAGTTGGTAAAGAATTTGCCTGTAGTGAGTGTAGGAGACCTGGGTTTAGTCCCTGGGTTGAGAAGATCCCCTGGAGAAGGAAATGGCAACCCTATCCAGTATTCTTGGGTGGAGAATCCCATGGACAGAGGAGCCTGGCAGGCTAGAGTCCATGGGGTCGCAAGAATCAGACATGACTTAGCAACTAAACCAAACGTGGTGAGCACATACTGAGCTGATGGGAGAAACCAGCTGGAGCACAAAAGAACAGCCTTAAAGAAGGCAGCCCTGGGTATGCTGTGGGCATTTCACAGCACTAGGGGCATGCTAGTTAATATGAAAAGCTAGGAAGTGAGACTGTTAAGGCAGACTATCTAATATCAGATGAATTGAGATTAAAGCCAAATTTAAAAGATTAAGATTTGCTAAACTAGGAAGAAAACTGTCCCAGACAAAGAGACAAGTCATGCAAAGATACAAGGTTCTTAAATGAAACTATGCTTGGGGGCTTCCTTGGGGGCTCAGATGGTAAGGAATATGCCTGCAGTGCAGGAGACCTGGGTTGGATCCCCGGGTTGGGAAGATCCCCTGGAGAAGGAAAAGGCAACCCACTCCAGTATTCTTGCCTGGAAAATCCCATCGGCAGAGGGGCCTGGTGGGCTAAAGTCCATGAAGACACAAGAGTTGGACATGATTGAGTGACTAACACATCAGGGGGAATCTGATTTATTGGGATGTATTCTAATAACATTTATTTTTTGAACCAGGAATTACTTCTCTAAGAGAGAATTATCAGCCAGGATTATCAACCACTCTTTATTAAGGTGATTAACTGAGATAATTAATATAGTTGCTATCTTCATGACCCTATTATCAAACATACCCTCTCTGTGGAGTTAACATTTGACTTGCAAGAGGGTAAAAGGAAGGAAGAAAGAGAGGGAGGGAGGGAGTATGCATAAGCTGATTCAAAACAAAAATTTTCTATAAGAAAAATTCTGACTTACACTCCTCTGTCTGTAAAATTCTCCAGGCAAGAGTACTGGAGTAGGTAGCCGTTCCCTTCTCCAGGGGATCTTCCCAACCCA
Organism: Tragelaphus eurycerus; assembly: GCA_935064755.1. Classification (NCBI taxonomy): domain Eukaryota; kingdom Metazoa; phylum Chordata; class Mammalia; order Artiodactyla; family Bovidae; genus Tragelaphus; species Tragelaphus eurycerus. The sequence continues at coordinate 1,832,231 of CAKXYN010000059.1, read as the reverse complement.
GGGATCAAACCTAGGTCTCCTACATTGCAGACAGATTCTAAGCTACCAGGGAAGCCCTGAAAAGGAAGGAAGAAAGAGAAAAAGGGAGAGTGTATACATGATTTGATTCAAAATAAAAATTTTCTGTAAGAGAAATTCAGACTTACATGGTACCTTACCCTGGTATCTTAATCTACGAGGTCTTTTATTTCACTAAAGTTGAAAGAATAGCTTTAAAATTATTTTTCTTGTTCACATATATATTCATCATTATTCACCCCCCAACACATACATATGTGCATATATAAACACTCAATCCCTTTATAGAAATATTATGTTATTTTAAAATATAACCATAAGCTCTATCATAACCTCATACTTTCAATATTATTGTATTGTAAAAAATGATCACTATATTTCAATGCCATATGTAAATTTCCATGAGGAACCTTTCCCTCAGAAAAATGTATTTCATTATGCGATCTCAGGCCATTTATAGAATTATTACTGACAAATCATTAAAGAATTATACAAGAGTGAAGATCATCCTTTAGGTGAAAGTTTTTCTTTAATTGAGAAGTTATAATTTTGTACTCCAAAGAAGAAAGCTTGCAGTAGGTGGGGCAGTGGATAAAGAATCCTCTTGCCAACACAGAAGACACAACAGACGTGGGTTAGATTCCTGGGTAAGGAAGATTCCCCTGGGATAGGAAATAGCAACCCACTCCAGTATTCTTGCCTGGAAAATTCCATAGACAGAGAAGTCTAGTGGGGTACAGTCCATGGGGTCACAAAGAGTTGGACATGACTGAGCATAAATAAAAAAGGACCAGCAGATTCTTCTCTTCTGATAGTTAAATTCTCCTGTCAGAAACCTTTCTCATGTTTTGAACACCTAGTTTTATACTGGATTTTAATGGGCCCATTTCAAACTGTACAGAAATATTTTCTCAAAAACCATGGAAACAAGCAAATAGAAACAAATATTCACTAAAGCATTTTTGCTTTATTGCAGCTAGAGAAGTTCTATTTTAATGCATTCTTCAATTTTTTATGGATAAATATGTATTTTAGTTTAACTGATACCAAAATAAAGCACACACATGCTTTTAAAAGTTAAAATTTTCAGTGTGAGAAAATAGAGCTTTTCTGTCCATATTTTCTGCTTCATTTAAAAATCTTAAAGCTCCCCCCCACTTTTTAGAAATTTACCTCGTGGTGTTGTTGTTTTTCACTGAAGTATAGTTGATTCTCAACGCTGTATTTGTTTCGTGCTTTTGAACTGTGGTGCTGGAGAAGACTCTTGAGAGTCCCTTGGACAGAAAGGAGATTAAACCAGTCCACTCTAAAGGAGATCAGTCCTGAATATTCACTGGAAGGACTGATGCTGAAGCTGAAGCTCTAATACTTTGGCCTCCTGATGCCAAGAACTAACTCACTGGAAAAGACCCTGATGCTGGGAAATATTGAAGGTGGGAGGAGAAGGGGATGACAGAGGATGCGATGGTTGGATGGCATCACCGATTCGATGGGCATGAGTTTGAGCCAGCTCTGGGAGTTGGTGATGGACAGGGAAGCCTGGAGTGCTGGAGTGTCCATGGGGTTGCAGAGTCAGACACAACTGAGTGACTGAACTGATAGCTGATTTATGATGTTGTATTCATTTCAGTGTACAGCAAAGTGATGCAGATACATACATATATATGTGTGTGTATCTATTCTTTTTCAGATTCTTTTCCCTTATGCTGCTGAGTCACTTCAGTCGTGTCCGACTCTGCGTGACCCCATAGACGGCAGCCCATCAGGCTCCCCTGCCCCTGGGATTCTCCAGGCAAGAACACTGGAGTGGGTTGCCATTTCCTTCTCCAATGCATGAAAGTGAAAAGTGAAAGTGAAGTTGCTCAGTCATGTCTGACTCAGTGACCCCATGGACTGCAGCCTATCAGGCTCCTCTGTCCATGGGATTTTCCAGGCAAGAGTACTGGAGTGGGTCGCCATTGCCTTCTCTGTCTTTCCTTTATAGGTTATTATAAAATATTCAGTTTAGTTCCCTGTGCTATACAGTAGGTCCATATTGTTTATCTATTTTATATATTATAGTGTGTATATGTTAATCCCAAACTTCGAATTTATCCCTTCCCCTTTCCCCTTTGGTAACCATTAGCTTATTTTCTATGTCTGTGGGTCTACTTCTGTTTTGTATAAAGCTCATTTATATCATTTTTTAAGTTTCAAATACAAGCAGTATCATATTATATTTGTGCTTCCCTGCATGGCTTAGTTCTCTTAGTGTGATAATCTCTAGATCCATCCATGTTGCTGCAGATGGCATTATTTCATTCTTTTCATGGCTGCATAATATTCCATCACATATATTTTATATATGTATATGCTATGCTATGCTAAGTCACTTCAGTCGTGTCCAACTCTGTGTGACCCCATAGACGGCAGCCCACCAGGCTCCCCTGTCCCTGGGATTCTCCAGGCAAGAACACTGGAGTGGGTTGCCATTTCCTTCTCCAATGCGTGAAAGTGAGAAGTGAAAGAGAAGTCGCTCAGTCGTGTCCGACTCTTAGCGACCCCATGGACTGCAGCCCACCAGGCTCCTCCGTCCGTGGGATTTTCCAGGCAAGAGTACGGGAGTGGGGTGCCATTGCCTTCTCCGATATATGTATATATGATGTGGTATATATATATATACACCAAATCTTCTTTTTTCATTCATTTGTTTATGGACATTTAGGTTGATTCTGTGTTTTGGTTATAGTATATAGTGATTTTAAAAAGTACACACTTCCTTTGACAAACATATTTTCTGACTAGATATGTAGCCAAAATTACCATTAAATTAGAAGGGAAAAGAGGGAGGAGACCTCTTGTGAGTCTGGAAATAGTCACCTCACTAGAAAACCTGCTCTCATTGGAGTTTATACTTGTAACAAACATGAGAAAGGAAGATTATGTTACATCCCCATCTTGTGGCTATAATATGTACCATGAGGCATAAAGAGCTAAAATTCATGTGGGAGGTATATAGTTTTTCCATTGAGTTCACCTAAAAATGTATCATCGAAATCATCCCCTATCACCAGAACCCGCTTCAGGCATACCCTACACCACATGCTTACACACACACACACACACACACACACACACACACACTAACAATCTTATTCCTCATTAATGATCTCACCTATTTTTCACTTTCCCAGTTTTCAGTTGGCTAATATTTATACTTGAAGTAGATTGCAATTTGGAAGATAAAATTCAAAAACTAACTTTAAGGAACTCCTCTTGTCCACAGATTCCGCCCCCCCCTCCATTTTCCCTCATCTCCCCCACCCGCAAATTTCCTGTTTTTGAAAGCTTAAGATTTATCTAGTTGAGTTATGGAGTATTTGAAACTTTCACCTTCTCAAAAGCTGAATCTCTGATTTAATGCGAAATTCCTTATAGGGACTCATGCACAGGATAACATAAATTTAAATCCTGAACTCTTCAGCATTGATTGACTACTGTGCAAATGGAACCCCTTATGCAAACTTTGTCATCGCTGAGCCTCACACCGTCACCAGGGTGGGGATGGAAACCACAGGGGATCAGGCACCATCAGGCAGACAAGTCATAAAGGCCGTAGTTACGCGTCTACCAAGCTCATTGATCAATATACTGAATAAAAACAAACAGTATAGACTGTGTCTGTTTGAGAGAGATGTCACGGGTTTTGAGATGCCTATCCTTCATGATACCCAAGAATGTGCAGATTATTGTGTTTAGAATCAGCCATAGCACCTTTTGAGATCAGCAAGAGCAGAGAGATTTATGGCTAATAAAACCATCATTTTAAATCAACATGAACGATATGCCTTGGGTTGTGTGGAAGCAGGGAGGGTCAGAGGTAGGCAAGATAATAATCAAAGCAGTTTTGTATTTAAAAAAGAAAAAGGACATTGTTGTTTTGTCAAAGTAGAGACTGTAAAGCTTGAATGGAAACTTTCTGGATGGCAGCTGTGAATCTCTAGAAAGGATCAAAGATGCTGAGATGTTCCTGTTTACCAAATTGAGCCAAAGATTAAAACTAAGATGAAATGCTTGTCTAAGCATGGGGGGCCTCTGCTTTCTTTAGGTTCCCTATTTAAAATTTTCATTAGATTGGATAGATATTAGAAGAGTGGGTTGGTGCCAGGTACAAAAAATGCTATTGGACAATAGAATTGATCTCCTATTCATATTTTCAAACTGCCCAAGATATAATTTAATGTTTACATGGCTTCCTCTGTGTTTTGACGTGTTATTATTTTAAGTCTTAAAACTCATATATGACAATGATTTTGTGGGACAGACCCCCTTAAGACCAAAGCTACTATAAAAAGTTATTTTAAGAAATATTTTCCATTTTTTTTTTTTTTTTCACAAGGAAGATGATAAGTACTTAGTATAAACAAATACAGTCTTCCCAGGTGGTACTAATGGTAAAGAACCCGCCTGCCAATGCAGGAGACATAAGAGATGAGAGTTCGTCTCATATGGGTTGGAAGAATCCCCTGGAGGAGAGCATGGCAACCCACTCCAGTATTTTTTCATGGAGAATCCCATGGACAGAGGAGCCTGGCTGACCACCATCCGCAGGGCTGCAAACAGTTGGACACGACTGATGTGACTTAGCATGCACACAGGCAAAACAAATTCAAACAATGATAAGGAGGAAAGCGAATTTCCTCTTTATATAGGGTAAAGATGAGACGTGAAATAAGGCTCAGAGCTTGGTGATTGAAACGCTCAGGAGATTCACAATGTATGACTTTACTGTCTGAGCCACCAGGGAAGCCCCCAATATATGACAGCCTTCATCAAAAGCCTGCGTACGAATATTCACAAGGAGTGCCACTAGGGGGCAGAAAAGACTACTTATGTGATTGAGTCTTCCAGATATGGGATTGATAAATAATTTTTTGCAGATCTGATGAGAAAGCAAAGCAAAGCAAAGCAAAACAAAACAAAACTGAAAACAAAGCAAAAGACTTGTCAATTTATTAAAATAAAAAAAGAAACAAAGGACAGCTTTGCTGTATATGTTTCAGTCCAGTTCAGTCGCTCAGTCATGTCCGACTCTGCGACCCCATGAATCGCAGCACGCCAGGCCTCCCTGTCCATCACCAACTCCCGGAGTTCACCCAGACTCACATCCATCGAGTCGGTGATGCCATCCAGCCATCTCATCCTCTGTCGTCCCCTTCTCCTCCTGCCCTCAATCTCTCCCAGCATCAGAGTCAACTCTTCGCATGAGGTGGCCAAAATACTGGAGTTTCAGCTTTAGTATCATTCCTTCCAAAGAAATCCCAGGACTGATCTCCTTCAGAATGGACTGGTTGGATCTCCTTGCAGTCCAAGGGACTCTCAAGAGTCTTCTCCAACACCACAGTTCAAAAGCCTCAATTCTTCAGCGCTCAGCCTTCTTCATAGTCCAGTTCTCACATGCATACATGACCACAGGAAAGACCATAGCCTTGACTAGACGAACCTTTGTTGGCAAAGTAATGTCTCTGCTTTTGAATATGCTATCTAGGTTGGTCATAACTTTCCTTCCAAGGAGTAAGCATCTTTTAATTTCATGGCTGCAGTCACCATCTGCAGTGATTTTGGAGCCCCCAAAAGAAAGTCTGACACTGTTTCCACTGTTTCCCCGTCTATTTCCCATGAAGTGTTGGGACCGGATGCCATGATCTTCATCTTCTGAATGTTGAGCTTTAAGCCAACTTTTTCACTCTCCACTTTCACTTTCATCAAGAGGCTTTTTAGTCCTCTTCACTTTCTGCCATAAGGGTGGTATCATCTGCATATCTTACTCAGTTCAATTAAAAACACTGACAGCTATACATTTTATGTACGTTCATAAGAGCAAAACACACTAGTGAAATAGTACCTAAGAGTGGAGATCCCAGGACAGTCCAGGGGATTGGCTCTAGGACTCTTGAGGGTACCAAAATTCTAGTATGCTCAATCCCTTATATATAATGTGGTTGTTGTTCAGTTGCCAAGCCATGTCTGACTCTTTACAATCTCATGGACTGGAGCCCACCAGGCTTTTTCAATCCATGGGATTCTCCAGGCAAGAATACTGGAGTGGGTTTCTATTTCCTTCTCCAGGTTATCTTCCCTACCCAGGGATTTAATCTGCATCTCCTGCATCGGCAGGTGGATTCTTTACCACACAGCCACCTGGAAAGTCCATGAAATTACATGCTTATAGCAAAAACAAGTATTCTTTGTTTATCTGAAATCCAATTTTAACTGGCCATTCGATATTTTTACTTGACATATCTGGTGACCCTATGAGTTCAGGATGCGCGGAGATATTTAAACGAGAAAGTTCTTGAGACAATTGAAGGTATGGATTGGATATTCGAGAGAAAGATCTAAAGACCAAGGCAAGGCAGTCATAGTGAATTTTAAAATTTTGCCGGAGAATCATTTCACAAAGTGGGCATCACCATCCCATTTCAAACTATTTGTGACCTGGGAATTAGTGTTCCTTAGGAGATAAAATTGTAAATACCTGCTTGAGGTGAAGGGGTCCTTTTGATTCTCTCATAGCACTGAGGGTCATTCTTTAGCTGTCTTCTCCCGTGCTTGCATGCTAAGTCACTTTAGCCATGTCTGACTCTGTGCAACTCCATGGACTATAGCCCACCAGGCTCCTCTGTCCATGGGATTCTCCAGGCAAGAGTAACTGGAGTGGGTTGCCATCTCCTCCTCCAGGGGATCTTTCCAACCTAGGGATCAAAGTGGGGTCTCATGTCTCCTGCATTGGGAGGTGGGTTCTTTACCATGAGTGCCACCTGGGAAGCCCAGCTGTCCTCTTATTACCAGTCAACTTGACCAAAACATAGCCCATATCCAGAAGCGAAGACTGACATCATACCCTTTTTGTCAGTGACCTTCTGAAATCAATGGACCAAGATAGAAAAGTAGCTGATTGATGGTAGAAAAGTTTTCCCTAATGAACCCTAAAACAACAGCATAAAATTTAGCTAGAATGTATTTCTTAACTACCATAGGCAACAGAATTTACTAGAATATAGCTGACTCTTGAACAACATGGGTTTGAATGGCACAGGTCCACATACACACAGATATTTTTCATTACATATAGTGCCTGTATTTTAATTTTACAGAGTTTTAAATTAACTAAGTATAGGGAAAAGTTTGTGTTTGATTAGTGGTCATAATATGTTGGTGCAAAGGAACTGGGGTTTGAGTCCCGATTTAAAAAAAAAAAATAATTTCATTTGCTTATTTATTCATGGCTGTGCTGGGTCTTTGTTGCTGCACACAGGTTTTTTCTACTTACGGCAAGTGGGGGCTACTCTTTGTTGAAGTGAGTGGGCTTCTCGTTGCCTGGGCTTCTTTCACTGCAGAGCACAGGCTCCAGGATTGTAGGCTTCAGTGCTTGTGGCCTGTGGGCTCAGTAGTTGTGGGACGTGGGCTCAGTACTCCCTAGCATGTGGGATCTTCCCGGACCAGGGATCAAGGCCGTGTCCCTTGCATTGGCAGGTGGATTCTTATCCACTGTACCACAAGGGAAGTCTTTGAGTCCTGATTCTATCCAAACTGTTTCAGCTTCCTGCCTTTGGGTGAGTCATTTATCAATTCCTTGGTTTTTGAGGCAGAGAAGGCAGTACCTGGATGTTGAACTGCACGGGAAGTCAGTACCTCTAACCTCCAAGTTGTTCAAGGGTCACCTGTATAAGTAAACCTTTTTGAAAAGCAGATATCTTTAGCACCCCCAAATAATTGATACATCTGTGAAAGTAGAAGTCGCTCAGTCCTGTTGGACTCTTTGCGACCCCATGGACTACACAGTCTGTGGAATTCTTTAGGCCACAATACTGGAGTGGGTAGCCTTTCCCTTCTCCAGGTGTTCTTCCAACCCAGAGAAACCCAGGTCTCCCGCGTTGAGGACAGATTCTTTACCAGCTGAACCATAAGGGAAGCCCAAGAATACTGGAGTGGGTAGCCTATCCCTTCTCTGGCAGATTTTCCCGACCCAGGAATCTAACCAGGGTCTCTTGCATTGCAGGCAGATTCTTCACCAACTGAGAGATCATCTGTAGACAATTATAATTTAAAGATATCCTATTACTTGATTATAGAACCGTTCAGAATAGTTAATGACTTTATCCTAATGTTACTGAAAGCAATGATCATGGCAGTTTTTCAGAGAAGTAGGATATTTGGGTGGGTGTGGGGGGGATGTATAAAGATCACAGCTGTCTTTTCTGGTTGGCCAGGATTCCTCTTACCTTGCTGCTGCTGCCTTCAGGGTGAAGGCAGGATCTAGAAAAGTGTGTGGTTACCTCAGCAACCCCAGCCCCAGCAGAGGTTCTTGGAATGCTTTGTGTAAGTCTCATTTCCATTGATTTTGGGACTCCCCACCCCCCACCAATACAGAACGTTCAGCCTTTGCAAATTCCCTCCCAGTTATTTCTAGGCATTCCTAGAGAGTGCCTTGCTCACCAGCAAGCTCTGTTCGCTGCCTCCCCGTGGCTCTGGTTTTGTTTTCTATCCCTCTGCTCCTCCTGGCCACGTGGAGGGAGGAAGGCTGTGTACTGACCTCGCAGGAATTCCTTCCACGCATCCACAGCCTTCCTCCAGGTCCTGCTGCCCCAGGTAGCAGAGGGCCACCAGGTCATCTGAAACCCACGGGGCTCTCTGTGCAAGTGGGGAAATGCACTCTCTCCATCTTTGGTATGCTTCTTTGTCTTCATGCCAAAGCAGTATTGGCTTGTACCAAAGACTTCCAGAGATTCTAGTAAAATAGTTCTCATCCCTTCGATCAAGTTTATCACCAGTGGGTGGTAAACATTCTGTGCTAAGAGGTCACAGTGACACCTGCTGGTGAAAGGAAACATTTTCCGCTACACCTAATTTTTTTTTTTTTCCAGAGTTTGTGAAACTTTGTAGTCTGGCCAAAATAACCCTGGTAACTCAGCCAGTAAAGAATCTGCCTGCAATACAGGAGACACAGGAGATGCTGGTTCGATCCCTGGGTTGGGAAGATCCCCTGGAGAAGGAAATGGCAACCCACTCCAGTATTCTTGCCTGGGAAATCCCACAGACAGAGAAGCCATGGCAGGCTACAGTCCATGGGGCCGCAAAGACTCGGACACTGCATAGCACAGGGCACACAATGCACGTGAGACAACACTGGCCAAGATAAACAGGTCCGATATCTGATTGGCCAGAAATAATTTCTTTTTAAAGTGCTGTTCTGTGTATTTTTAATGATGAGTATACGATATTTACTATTTAAGTAACTATAGGAGACTCTAACCTACATGGGTGAGCAGGTAAGGGAATAGTCTAGAAGACCTTGAAATTCTAGGATTTTTTTTTTTTTTTACCATTTAAAAATACTAATTTACCAGCTGTTTTGGAACTCTGTGCGGAGAGTTTCTACCTCCAGTTCTATAAAGACACGAAATAAACAAATGGACAACAGATTTGTATCTCACTCACCCACGGTGATATGAAATGGTAATTAGATGTGTGACTTTGAGAGCTGTGGAGCCTGGGTTCGAATCCCAGATCTGCCACTAGCAGCTGTAACCTTGGGCAAGTAACTGAATTTCTCTGTGGCTGTTTTCTGATCTATAAAGTGAGAAGAAAGATAATAAAAGCTCCCTCATGGAAGGTAGTCCTGAGCTAATATGTACAAATATGAGCAAATGTGGTCCCTGGAATATAGTAAGCACTCTGAGTTTTAAGGATTATTATGCAATGTAAGTAGTGTTATTAAAGGCTTCATATTAGTCTTGAATGATCATCTGGAGAAGAGTTGGGAGTGAAAGAAATAAAACAGCTTCAGATACGTCAGATATTTTATCAAAATCAACATGAAGGCAAAATGAATCTGTCAGATAATCCTAAAATTTACAAACCTTCTTGAAACTTTAAAACAAGAAAATGTTTGGTGTTCTAAAAGTTTAACAAATTGTATTTTCACTAGCCACTGAATATACTGAAAAAAAAAAAAAAAAGTCGAGACAAAATAGAAAATCACCTTTGCCTTAAAATAGAGTTCTCTTTCTTTTAAAATTCCAAATGAATAGTCTTATCAGTTAAAAATTGCTTTGTATTTTATGTATTCATGGATATTAAATCCTAAATTAAATATAAGCAGATCCCCAAGACTAGTATATTATTAATACATGGCATTATTTGAATAGCACTAATTGAAAAAATCCGAAGACAAACAAGCACTACAAGAGTGTTTCTTGATCAAGAATATTTTCTCCAGGGTCTTCCCTGGTGGTCCAGTGGTTAAGGCCCCACTCTCCCAGTGCATGCGGCAATGGGTGTGAAACCCGAGCAGGCAACTAGGGTCCCAGATGCCATGTGGCAACCCCTCCCCCTCCCGCAAAAAAAAAAAAACAAAAAAAAGATGATGACCACAACAATAACAGAAAGAGTTGCCCTCTGGTCAATACACATTCAGCCTTTGCCTCTATATTGTTTTAAAACAGAGGTTTGCACACCTTCTAGGGCCAGAACTATTTTGGAGGGACACAGACTCGAAAGAAAACAAAGCGATATCAACAACTTGGTTGTTCCCCTGCAGTGGAAGTGTGAGTCTTAACCACTGGGCCACCAGGGAAGTCCCTAGAAATCACAAACAATATAAATTATAACTTTCATTGAAGGAGTATCTCAATTTTCTCTACAACTGGTCTCTTAGTGTCTGACTGACGGACCACATCAGAGGGCCTACCACCAGCCTGGATTCAGTTCATTTCAGTTGTTCAGTCGTGTCTGACTCTTTGCGACCCCATGAATCGCAGCATGCCAAGCCTCCCTGTCCATCACCAACTCCCGGAGGTCACTCAGACTCACATCCATCGAGTCAGTGATGCCATCCAGCCATCTCATCCTCTGTCATCCCCTTCTCCTCCTGCCCCCAATCCCTCCCAGCATCAAGAGTCTTCTCCAAGGAGTCAGCTCTTCACATGAGGAGACCAAAATACTGGAGTTTCAGCTTTAGCATCATTCCTTCCAAAGAAATCCCAGGGCTGATCTCCTGCAGAATGGACTGGTTGGATCTCCTTGCAGTCCAAGGGACTCTCAAGAGTCTTCTCCAACACCACAGTTCAAAAGCATCAATTCTTCAGCACTGAGCCTTCTTCACAGTCCAACTCTCACATCCATACGTGACCACTGGAAAAACTATAGCCTTGACTAGACGGACCTTTGTTGGCAAAGTAATGTCTCTGCTTTTCAATATACCTAGGTTGGTCATAACTTTCTTTTCAAGGAGTAAGCGTCTTTTAATCCAGCCTGGATTATTATGTCCTTTATTCAGTCTTGATCTATTTGAAGGACTACCTACTCCCTGAGTTGAGCTAGTGACCCAGTTAAAGCCAACAGACGAGACTACAACTTTCTGCATCTATCCAGTTTTCTTCGGGCTCAGTTATTGATCTACAGACAGACATGCTGAGAAGTTTCTTAACAGGAGGGTTTTATGGAATCTTAATTATTTTGATAAACAGCTCTTATGCACTATACCAGCTCAGTCTAACTTTTACAGTACACTTGTGAAACCTTGGCACTGTGGGCTGAGTTCTTGCTAATTCATAGGTGGATCAATACAGACAATTTTCAAGTGGCCTTTGATATAAAACACATCAGCTCAACTACTTACAGCTGTGGCCCACAAAAGATGTGTGCTAAAATATTGTCTGAATCAGGCAATTTTCTTTTTGTAGAACTTCCCTTGGCCCTAATTCATCTAGATGTGTGAGATAGTACCGTGCTATTACTATCCATTAAAATGCTTTTGAAGTTATAAACATTTACTCACTCATTCCACAATCTTTTATTTGGCCAGCTATAGACTAGATGGAGTTCAAGATGCCAGGGAGAAACTAATGAACATGACAGACAAGGTCCTTGCTTTTATGGAACTTGTGTTCTAATGGAAGAAGACAAACAAGTAGCTAATAGCACAGTTTCATATACAAGTCAAATATAGAAAAGAAACAGGGTAATGAGATTTACTGGGCCTGGGTGGAAGGTTAAACCGAGTGGTATGGGAAGACTTCCTGGAGGAGGTGGCATCTGAATCAAAACCAAATGTGCTGTACTTTGGAATCCTGGGAAGATTGGGGAAAAACACATTTCAGGCTTTGACTGTATGCCACAGGGAAGTCTGTTCAATATTCTATAATAACCTATATTGGAAAAGAATCTGAAAAAGAATGGATATATATGTATAAATATATACATATATCTAAATGACTTTGCTATATGTCTGAAACCAACACAACACTGTAAATCAACTGTATTTACAATATAAATAAAAATTTGTAAAATGTTGAGCAAACATAATAAAAAAGAATAAGGTCAAAATTATCAACATATTTAATAAGGACTGATGCTGAAGCTCCAATACTTTGGCCACCTGATGTAAAGAGCAGACTCATTTGAAAAGACCCTGATGCTGGGAAAGACTGAAGGAGGAGGAGAAGTGGTTGACAGAGGATAAGATGGTTAGATAATATCACCAACTCAGTGGACAAGATTTTTCGAGCAAATTCTGGGAGATGGTGAAGGTAAGAGAAGCATGGCGTGCTGCAGTCCACGGGATCTCAAGGAATGAGATATGACTTAGAGACTGAACAATGAATGACAGAGGATGTATTACAGTCCTAACCACTGGCTCCTGTGGCAATGACCTTATTGGGAAATAGGGTTTCTGCAGATTAATTAAGGTGTAAGAGTAGCTGAGGTCCTGCTGGACTAGGGTGACCCCTTATTTCAATAGGACTCGTGTTAGAGAAGAGAAGGGACACAGAGTCAGATGTACCCAAAGAGTATATGCCACATGAAGACACGGACACAACAGCAGGAAGATGGCCAGGCCATGATGGAGACAGAGATGGGGCAATGCATCTACAACCTCAGACATGCCAGGGACTGCCGGCAACACCAGAAGCCAAGAGAAAGGCACGGGACAGGTTGTCTTCACCTGGCTTCAGTGAGAGTGGGCCTTGCCAACCCCTTCATTTCAGGGGTTCTAGGCTCTGAAAGTGCAAGAGACTGCTTTTCTGCTGTGTTGAGCCACCCCTTTTGAGGGACTTGCTTAAGACAGTCCTATGTAACTCACAAAAGTCCCTCTTACCTCTCACAGCCTTGCTGCTCCCCTCCAGGGGTACCTGTTGGCAGGCAAAGGAGAAATGAGGTTTGTGGAGACCCACGCTTGCAAAGCAGGACAAGAAAACATGAGCTAAGTAATGCAAATAATAACTAGTTCAGTCTCTAAGCTCTTAGATAAGTTGAAAAACTTCTACAATACTTAGTCTCTCCATGTATAAACTAGGGGGAATAATGCTAAGGGGTCCTCATAAGGGTGTTGTGAGAATAAATGCACATAGTGGATTTAGTTTAGTACTTGTGAAAAGAAAGTGCTTAATAAGATACTTCTTCACATACTGAAAATCTTTAACATGAGTTGAAACTGAAGGAAAAAGTGTTTTATTTCCTGAGCAAATCTATGGCATGCCCACCCTACTTTGAGTGGGAAATAATAAAATTATTATTTTATTTATTAAATGTCAGGATAAAATGTCAACTCTCATGACAATTAAAAAAACCCTCTGCATTTGGAGATGGGAGAAGACACATTTGTAACAAATCTACCAGGCCAGAAGATGCTACTTGGAAATAACATCCCAAATATCTGAGTTCCATAAATCCTTAATCCTTTCAGCATTTCTACTAACAAACTGAACCTGAGGGGGAAAACAGAGCAGTCAGATTTTTAAATGTCATATAACAAGTATCAACAATGCCGATACCAAAAACACTGGACTGCTTTAGTTTTTCAAGAAGGTGCCTTCTGCTGCCTCTAACTTGTATGGGTTGGAAATTTTTATTGCTCCTGGTCACACAGCATGTTTCCTACAAAGCAAATATCCTTTGGATTATCGAAAAAGCAAGAGAGTTTCAGAAAAACATCTATTTCTGCTTTATTGACTATGCCAAAGCCTTTGACTGTGTGGATCACAATAAACCGTGGAAAATTCTTAAAGAGATGGGAATACCAGACCACCTGACCTGCCTCTTGAGAAACTATATGCAGGTCAGGAAGCAACAGTTAGAACTGGACATGGAACAACAGACTGGTTCAAAGTAGGAAAAGGAATACGTCAAGGCTGTATATTGTCACCCTGCTTATTTAACTTCTATGCAGAGTACATCATGAACAATGCTGGGCTGGATGAAGCATAAACTGGAGTCAAGATTGCTGGGAGAAATATCAATAACCTCAGATATGCAGATGACACCACCCTTATGGTAGAAAGTGAAGAGGAACTAAAGAGCCTCTTGATGAAAGTGAAAGAGCAGAGTGAAAAATTTGGCTTAAAGCTCAACATTCAGAAAACTAAGATCATGGCATCTGGTACCATCAGTTCATGGGAAATAGATGGGGAAACATTGGAAACAGTGTCAGATTTTATTTTGGGGGCTCCAAAATCACTGCAGATGGTGACTGCAGCCATGAAATTAAAAGATGCTTACTCCTTGGAAAGAAAGTTATGATCAACCTAGATAGCATATTCAAAAGCAGAGACATTACTTTGCCAACAAAGGTCTGTCTAGTCAAGGCTGTGGTTTTTCCAGTGGTCATGTATGGATGTGAGAGTTGGACTGTGAAGAAAGCTGAGTGCTGAAGAATTGATGCTTTTGAACTGTGGTGTTGGAGAAGACTCTTGAGAGTCCCTTGGACTGCAAGGAGATCAGTCCTGGGTGTTCATTGGAAGGACTGATGCTGAAGCTGAAACTCTACTTTGGCCACCACATGCAAAGAGTTGACTCATTGGAAAAGACTCTGATGCTGGGAGGGATTAGGGGCAGGAGGAGAAGGGGATGACCGAGGATCAGATGGCTGGATGGCATCACCGACTCGATGGACGTGAGTTTGGGTAAACTCTGGGAGCTGGTGATGGACAGGGAGGCCTGGTGTGCTGCAATTCACGGGGTCGCAAAGAGTCGGACACGACTGAGCAACTGAACTGAACTGAACTGAAAGGATCATTGCTGAATCCATTTCATTCTTTTCCAGTTATCATAACTGGAAGCTAAGCTTTAAAATGAAAAATTAACAGGTGAAAATAAATTTGGACATATTCTAGGAGACAACTAGAGCAAGTTTGCTCAAGTTCAGTTCAGTTCAGTCAGTCAGTCGTGTCAGAATCTTAACAAGTCAGGCTTCCCTGTCCATCACCAACTCCCGGAGTTTACTCAAACTCACGACCATTGAGTCGGGGATACTGGTGATCCAACCATCTCATCCTCTGTCATCCACTTCTCCCGCCTTCAATTTTTCCCAGGATCAGTGTCTTTCCAAGACAATGGCTTAAAAGGAGGTTACAGAAATCCAGATTCATCTGTTTTCCTTAAGCATGTTCACCCTCAAAATTCACAAGAGTTGACTCCGAGGAGAGGGGCAGCATGAACGTTTGGGGTCTGGAAATGTCTTGCATATATTACAGGGCAATTGTTGGGTCCTGATGATGCCTCCCTAGGTCAGACCCCATAGCTCAATCCCCACCTCCCAGCCCCTCAAACAGTAGCTCTGACTTGTTCAGTGGCCGCCATGCATCATACCCTGTATCAGGCATAAGGAAAACAAGTGAACACAGACTTGGAGCCTAGTGGAGAAGACAGACCCTGACCGGTAACTGCACATGTAATGATTCTTTATGACTTCTGGAAAGCACTTGTGTTCAGGTCATCTTTAGATGCTTTAAGGCAGTGGTCCTCAACATTTTTGGCACCAGGGACCAATTTCATGGAAGACATTTTTTCCATGGACTGGGCAAGTGGGAGATGGCTTCAGGTTGATTTAAGTGTGTTATACTTATTGTTTATTTTACTTTTCTATAATTATTACATAAGCTGCACTTCAGATCATTAGGCACTAGATCCTGGAGACTGGGAGCCCCTGATTAAAGGGTTTTGCTTAGCCCAAACTTGTTTTTTTGAACAAACATCCAAGACTGAGCATGGCTGAACACTGCAGAGTGTCTGGCTTCTACCAGCCTCCAGGGGCTCTCTGGCCAAATCCCTGGCTGGATCTCAAATGTCCAGTTGCTCCAAACCTATTAGAAATTCACCCCCAAAAAGTGCTTGGCAAACCTCTGATTTTGAGATCCCCGCTGCTGTGATGCCCTGGGGTTCTAAGAGCACTCTGCCAAAGGCAAAAACCTCTCAGGGATCTCTTAGTTGCCTAAGGGTAAACATCCAGTAACAAGTGGCTACCCAAACCCCAAGTTCATCTGCACAGGATTTGTGTTCAATGAAGAGCACTGGGAGCCTGATCAAACAGACCACTCACTCATCAGCACTGAAACATTAACTGAAAACTCATGAATAAACTCATGAAAAACGCCACTCAGAGAAATATCCCATTTTTCTGATATCAAGAAGAGATCTGAAAAGTTTCAGCATTACTATCTCAAGGAAGAAGTGGAAGTAGTGACAGACTTTATTTTCTTGGGCTCCAAAATCACTGCAGATGGTTGACTGCGGCCGTGAAATTAAAAGATGCTTGCTCCTTGGGAGGAAAGCTATGACAAACCTAGACAGTACATTAAAAGCAGTTCGTATAGTCAAAGCTATGGTTTTCCTGTAGTCATGTATGGATGTGAGAGGTGACCATAAAGAAGGCTGAGGACCAAAGAATTGGTGCTTTTGAACTGTGGTACTGGAGAAGACTCTTGAGAGTCCCTTAGACAGCAAGAAAATCAAACCAGTCAATTCTAAAGGAAACCAACCCTGAGTATTCATTGGAAGGGCTGATGCTGAAGCTGAAGCTCCAATACTTTGGCCACCTGATGCAAAGAGCTGACTTATTGGAATTGACCTTGATGCTGAGGAATATTAAAGGCAAGAGGAGAAGTGGGCAGCAGAGGATGAGATGGTTAGATAGCATCACTGACTCAATGGACGTGAATTTGAGCAAACTCTGGAACATAGTCAGAGAAGGCAATGGCACCCCACTCCAGTACTCTTGCCTGGAAAATCCCATGGATGGAGGAGCCTGGTAGGCTGCAGTCCACGGGGTCGTGAAGAGTCAGACAGACTGAGCGCCTTTACTTTCACTTTTCACTTTCATGCATTGGAGAAGGAAATGACAACCCACTCCAGTGTTCTTGCCTGGAGAATCCCAGGGACGCAGGAGCCTGGTGGGCTGCCATCTATGGGGTCGCACAGAGTTGGACATGACTGAAATGACTTAGCAGCAGCAGCAGCAGCAGCAGCAGCAGCAGCTGGGACATATTAAAGGCTGGAGGATCCTGGCCTGGGATGCTACAATCCATGGTGTTGCAAAGAGGTGGACATGACTTAGCAACCGAACCTCAACAACCTCAAGCTCTTAAAACATGTGGCTGTGTGAGGAGTCTGCTGAAATGAATACCAGATAGTCATTAGCAGAGGCAGAATTATGGGCAAGCATGTTAAAATTCTATTATTTTTACATGGAGGTGTCAGAAGCTATAAGTGAAGATGCAGGAACCAGTGAGTTCTATCAGATGTGAAAAAAGGGATGTTTGTCATTTTCTTCCACAGACCAGCCTTCTCACTAAGACCTCTTCTCCCCTCTGCCCCCAATTGTATACCCCCTTGATGTGTTCAAATTGCTCTTTATCACTGGACATATACTTTTGACCCTGCGAGAGCCAGAAATGCTATTGGATTCTATTTCACTATGCATGGGACCAGCATTGTTTCAAAGGAATGAATGCAAAGCTCAGTACTTTAGAGCAAGGGGGCATGATGAAAAAGAGACAGAAAATATACCAGAAAGTATGGTGTCCTTGGCAGAAACAGCCCCATGTGTGAGCAGAGCTATTGGCATCTGCAGGACAGGCTTTGAGATTTCCTGGAAGATGCCTTCTCCCTCAGGCATCCATGTCTCCTGTCCTGAGTGTTCCATAAAGTCCCCCAGAAGGAGCTCTGCAGTTTAAACAGGCTCACAGATTTTGAAAGCTTCAGGGTGGAGGAGGGAGGGAGCGCATTAAGAAGGCTTAGTTTTTATGTTTAGGCTATTACTATGGCTTTTCATAAAGCTAAAAATAGGGCTCCAAGGGAAAGATACTCACAGAGGATCTTTGAAAGGATTACCATATTGATCTCTTCCATAACTAATTCTGTGTAACATTCCACAGCTGCTGTCTGTAATAATGGGGGTGCTCATGCTCAGTTGTGTTCGACTCCTTGGTGACCCATGAACTGTAACCTTTCTTGCTTCCCTGTGCATGGAATTTTCCAGGCAGAAATACTGGAGTGGGTTGCCATTTCCTATTCCAGTCTGTACTAAATATTTGGTGCCAATAAAAGGAGATGACATGATATCAAGGTGAAATTTGGGCTCTGAAGTTAGACTTCATGGGTTTCATATTGTGGGGTTTATTTATTTATTTATTTTTGGGTTGGGGCTTCCTGGGTAGCTCAGCTGAGGAAGAATCTGCCTGCAATACAGGATATCCCGGTTCGATTCCTGGGTCAGGAAGTTCCCCTGGAGAAGGGATAGACTACCCACTCCAGTATTCTTGGGCTTCCCTGGTGCCTCAACTGGTAAAGAATCCACCTGCAATGCAGGAGACCTGGGTTCAATCCCTGAGTTGGGAAGATCCCCTGGAGAAGGGAAAGGCTACCCACTCCAGTATTCTGGCCTGGAGAATTCCATGGACCGTATAGTCTATGGGGGTCACAAAGAGTTGACATGACTGAGTGATTTTCACTACACTACCACTTAAAGAATATGACTCAGGTGCCCTACACTGCCATGCTACTCGGAGTGTGCTTTTCTTCCTTCCTCTGTAAAGCAAAGGTTTTATACTTAAGTGAGTGAGTTTCCACCTGTTTCTGCACGCAGCGCTTCTTAGAGGAAGAGCCCAGCAATGAGAACACTTCACAGCTGTTTTGCTAAAGAAAGTTGCTACTGGTGGTTCAGCGGTAAAGAATCTGTCTGCCAATGCAGGAGATGCAGGTTTGATCCCTGGGTCGAAAGATCCCCTGGAGAAGGAAATGGCAACCTACTCCAGTATTCTTGCCTGGAGCATCCCATGGACAGAGGAGCCTGGCAGGATACAATCCATGGGGTCATAAAGATTTGGACACAACTGAGTAACTAAGCAAAGAACTATTGGATTTCATATTTTGGGGTTTCTTTGTATTTTTAAAATTGAAATGTAGTTGATTTACAGTGTGTTCATTTCTGCGGTATCGCAAAGCGATTCAGTTATACGTATGTATACGTTATTTTTTATATGTTTTCCCATTCTGGTTTATCACAGGATACTGAATATAGTGCCCTGTGCTATGCAGTAGGACTTCGTTGCTCATCCATTCTGTATAACTCCAAACTCCCAATACATCCCCTCTGCCCTGGGCAATCACAGGTCTGTTCTCTACGTCTGTGAGCCTGTTTCTGTTCTATGGATAGGTTAATGTGAGTCATATTTTGTATTCCACATTCATGGTACTTGTCTCTCTTTCTGAATTACTTTACTTAGTCTGATAATCTCTAGGTCCATCCATGTTGTTGCAAATGGCATTCTTTCTTTTTTATGACTGAGTAACCCAGCAGCAATACTCCATTGTATATATGTACAACTTTATCCACTCATCTGTCGATCAACATTTAGTTTGCTTCCGTGTCTTGATTACTGTGAATAGTACTGCTATGCACAGAGGGGTACACGTATTTTTTGAATTAGAGTTTTCTCCAGATGGGTTTCATGTTTTGGACCTGCCGTTTTTCTTGTGGCTTCTTGACATACAGTATTATTCCAGGTCATTGCATTTCGTTGTGTGTGTGCTCCATCCCTCAGCTGTGTCCTACTCTTTTCAACCTCTGGCCATTGGATTTCCCAGGCAAGAATACTGGAGTGGGTTGCCATTTCTTCCTGAGCGACTGAGTGATCTTGAGCCAGGGCGAGAACTTGCGTCTTCTGCCCTGGCAGACGGATTCTTTACCACTGAGTCCCTAGGGAAGCCCTGTATTTCATTACCTCATAGGTAACGGGAAGATTCGGGGAAGGCAATGACACCCCACCCCAGTACTTTTGCCTGGAAAATCCCATGGACAGAGGATCCTGGTAGGCTCCAGTCCATGGGGTCGCTAAGAGTCGGACCGGACTGAGCGACTTCACTTTCACTTTTCACTTTCATGCATTGGAGAAGGAAGTGGCAACCCACTCCAGTGTTCTTGCCTGGAGAATCCCAGGGACGGGGAAGCCTGGTGGGCTTCCGTCTATGGAGTCGCACAGAGTCGGACACGACTGAAGCGACTTAGCAGCAGCAGCAGCAACGGGAAGATTAATAGAACCAAATTTATAGGGTGAAGTGTAGTTTGTTATTAGCCATACATAATGCGGAGACCTAAATGTACACAATCTTTCTTCCCAACTATATTGTGAGTTTCTTTCTGATAGGCCTGACATCTTAGCTATTCCACACTGTCTGGCGTGGGGTTAGGCACTTGCTGGTGATGCCTGACTGTTCGATAGTCTTTAACAGTTTCCTTTATGGCATCTTACTAGATGTGCAGTTTTAAAACTTGTTCAGTTTTCCCATGAACCGTGAGGTAGTCAAGGAGATAGTTTCATCTCTAATTTATTATTGGGAAAGCTATCCTCCGGAATTAAATAACTTGTCTAAGCTCATCCAGTTAAAAATATCCAGAGCCAAACTCTGAACAATGGAGGTTGCTATTTCAAACTCAGTGGCTGTCCTGTCTAGGGCACTGGGATAATTTTTACAGCGCTCCCTGCTAATGTCTGTGGCTGGGTGTGGTTGATGGATGGGGTCATGGGTGACAGTGAATGCTGGGCACCTGGGGCGGTCTCACAAAGAGGATGTGCAAGACACTGAGAGTGCAGTGCCATTCTAGCACGTTCTAAACTCAGCCCATGACCAACTCAATGGACATGAGTTTGAACCTACTCCGTGAGATAGTGAAGGACAGGGAGGCCTGGCATACTGCAGTCCATGTGAGGTTGCAAAGAGTCAGACACGACTTAGCAACTGAACACACATAAATTCAGCTCTGTCCACCCGATTTCCTCAGCTTCAGACATGATGTCCTTGGCACCTACTCCAGCCAAAGGGAGGAGAGACAGCAGAGAGAGAGACGGCAGCAAGAGTGGAGGCAAAGCCAATCTGGTCTTTGTTTACCCTGCACACACGTGGGGCTGAGGCCAGTGCTCAAGGGCAGGGAGGGCAAGGAGGGTCCCCTACTGCTCAGACCTCGGAACCCAGCGCCCTGTGCCCGTTTCTCTTCTTCCACAGAGAAAAATGTGGCTGGAATGCTGCTCCCCAGAGAAACAGCGGCGTCTGGCCCCAGGGTTATTTTCTTATTTCTGTTGATAGGCAAGTTCATTTTCCGAAATAAGTTAAAGAAGTAAGGAATGGTTGGCAACTTTCCTGCTATGCCTGAGGAGTCTGGGTTATTGGCAGTGTCTTTGTCTCCAATAATTTTTGAGCCAGCTTAAAAATTTTACTTACAAACAGCTTGCTATCTCAGTCTTTGAGGAGCGACACCATGTTATTATTTCCTCCTTTTGCAGGTGTGTGTGTGTGTGTTTGTGTATGTATGTATGTGTGTGTGCACGTATGTGTATGTCTGCGTGCATGTGTGTGTATGTATGTATGTGTACTCAATGCTGCATGACTTCTTTGGGGCAAGTTTGCAAAGTCTTTCTCCACAGCCCCACTTTTGTCTCTCAAGGCTTTATTATCTACATATTATCCCCTTTGTGGATGAAGGCCATTCACTAAAAGCCTCTAATACATCACACATGTACAAATGCCATGTCCAAAAGACAGCATCCCTCGAGAGGCCCTGAGCTGAAATGACCCAGAATAAACCAGAGGTGGGGGGTTCTGCACCTTGAGACTCAGTGAGGTGAGAAGCTTAGGGGTAAGCAGTCATTCAGACATAAAAGTCTTCCAGGAGCTAGAGATAATCCAGCACGTTCATAGATTATGAAATTAATTTGCATGTAGAACAGAGCCTCCCAGGTGGCGCTACTGGTAAAGAACTCGCCTGCCAGTGCAGGAGATGTGAGAGACTTGAGTTCGATCCCTGGGTGAGGAAGATCCCCTGGAGGAGGGCATGGCAACCCACTCCAGTATTCTTGCCTGAGAAATCCCATGGACAGAAGGGCCTGGGGTGCTACAGTCCATGGAGCCGCAAAGAGGCAGACACAACTGAAGCAACTTAGCATACACGCAAATGCACTTCTCTCCCGCTTTTTAAGCAAGGAGGCCGGCATTTTCCTTGTGTAATAAGCTTGCAAATTATAGAGCTGGCCCTGCTCAAGGCCTAATAAGTAAATAGGTCCACAGTGCAAAAGAAGACCACATTTAGTGTCCAGTCCAGGTGATGTTATCAGGAGGGAACACTTGAGGAGCTCAGCTTTTAAAGGGCAAGTGAGCAAAATCCCTGGGTACCTGTGTGAGAAAGTCTAGGCAGTCTTGTACCACGATTGGCCTGCAAGGTGGTTTTTAGGGAGAAAGTCCACATGCATTCACTTCCACCTCACACACTCTCACACCCCCTGCTTTCCACTCACCTGGGCTTGACTGGGCTGTGACCACAAAGACCAAAGAAAATCAGGTTGGAAGGCAGTTATATGAGGGAATCAAAGTGGCAATGTTTATTTTTCAAATAAATGCATGACAACGAAATACAGATGTATTTCTTCAAAGAATATCACTTTGAGGTTTTGGCCATCTATGGTTTTTCTAGTAATCATGTACAGATGTGAGAGCTGGACCACAAAGAAGGCTGAGAGCTGAAGAATCGATACTTTGGAACTTTGGTATTGGAGAAGACTCTTGAGAGTCCCTTGGGGATCAAAGCAGCCAATCCTAAAGGAAATCAGTCCTGAATATTCATTGAAAGGACTGATGCTAAAGCTGAAGCTCTAATATTTTGGCCACCTCATGCAAAGAACCGACTCATTGAAAAAGACTCTGCTGCTGGAAAAGATTAAAGGCAGGATGAGAAGGGGACGACAGAGGATGAGATGGTTGGATGGCATCACTGACTCAATGGACACGAGTTTGAGCAAACTCCAGGAGATAGTGAAGGACAGGGAAGCCTGGTGTGTTGCAAGCTGTGGGGCTACAAAGAGTTGGACACGACTTAGCAATTGAACAATTTGCCTCTAGTTAAAATAAAACAGAAAGCTCAGATATAAGGACTCAGAGGACATTTAAAACCACAGAATCAGTGGGCAATATGTTTTGATATGGGGAGGAGGGTTAAGGGAGGCTTGCAAAGGCCTGGGATAAACTACCTTTGAAGACAGGATGGAGGTGAGTGAGTGAGTCACTTTTTTAGAACTTTTGGTGACCCAAATAGAGCTTGAATTGTCTCTCCTATTATCACTGGACAAATGTAACGATTTCACAAAAGTCTGCGTACAGTTAAACTTACATTTGTGATTAAAGCAAGAGCTATAATTAAAGAGGATTTAAAAATGTTCCATTTAATGAAATATCAATTTGGTATAATAGGGAGGAACAATAAACAGCTTAGTGATTTTAACTAAAAATCACAAAGAGAGGACTCTTGAGGACTGTCTATGAGAAATGGAAGAAAGGAAGAAATAGCTGCTATAATTAAATTTCTTGTGTTTTCATTTTCCCCTGAAAATGAGCACTAAGACAAGCCACTCTAAGATTAGACACAATGTTATCTTTCCATCTTAGTTGCGTTGCTGTGCATTTCAATCTCCTTTTATTCACACCAACTCCTCCACACGCAGAGCCTGTCCATCACAGAGATGAACTTGTCTAGCTTATTGTTCATAAAGCTCAGACTAGGTGAAAATTATTTTGGTTTCCTTACTCAAATCAGATTTCAACTTTGATTTTTCAAAGGTTAATAGGTGAGTTTAGTGGTCTGTTGTGTCAACAAGGCCCTGGAAAAAAATTAATCATGAAAGCAATACCAAAAGGTCAAAGGAAGAAGTTGAAAATGCTATAATAAAGAAATTACAGAGCCTGTTATGGTGGGGTTTGGTTTTTTTTTTTTTAATTTAGAGGCATTTTAATTCAAACACAGAAGCATGGCAAATAAAATAAGACGGTATTGCTCAATGTGGTTGCTGAAAGTGAAAAGTGACAAAAGACACTGGAAGAGTGGGGAAACAGATTTCAGTAGCTCATGATCACCTAGTATTCTCTAAGGAGAGTAATGAAAGAGGAGAAATCCTATCAGAGGGTGGGAGGGAAAGGGATCCCTGACAAGGAATATGTTTTTTTATAAATGCTAGATGATATGAATGAAATCAGTACTGAGTGCTACAGAAAATGCAAACAACCATTATTTCAGCACCAAAGAATTTGAATCTCTGAACTTCCATTAGCACGTAGGAGTGATTAGTGTTCTGTTCCCATGGTGAATAGGGTAAGGTGGGGTACAGAAGTGGAGGGAGATGCTGGAACAAACTTAACCATCCTGTGCTGTTGTTAGTAATGCCATTGGCATTCGTAAAATCCCAAGTTGCATTAAGGGACCCTCAGCAAAGGAGAGGGTGTGGAGGTATCTTTATATGGTGAATGGCTGTATGTGTGCGTGGTGAGGATAGAGACTGTGCATTCCTTCACGATTTAAAGAAGATAAGGCCGTGTGACAAGCTGGTATAGTAAAGTTTCCCTTCTGCTGGCAAGAGACTGGCACCGACCCCTGAATCTACTCGTCTTTCATAAAATAAGAAGATAGCTTAAGGAACCATGGGATTCTGGTCCAACATTCTTTTTGTGTGTGTATGTGTGTGTGTGCTAGAGGTCTGTAAGATCTCACTTCCTCAACCAGGGATCCAACCTGCACCCTCTGCAGTGGAATAGCAGAGTCTTAACCACTGGACTGCCAGGGAAGTCTCCCAACGTTCTTTTTATAGCTTCAAAGTTTCAAAAGAAAAAAATGAGGAAATAAAACCTTAACCACAAGAGTAAACACCAGAATTTATTGTTGTTTAATTGCCCAGTTGTGTCCCCATCTGCAACCCCATAGACTGGGACTTTTCAGGCAAGAATACTAGAGTGGGTGGCCATTTCCTTCTTTAAAGGATCTTCCTGACCCAGGGATCAAAACTTCGTCTCCTGCCTGTGTCTCCTGAATTGCAGGTAGATTCTTTACCTCTGAGTCACTAGGGAAGCCCAAACACCAAAAGATGAAACCTAAAAACATAATAAAAATATAAAATAAATATAACTTGATACATACATAAATGAGAAATATGAGCAACTAATTCTTTAAAGTAAAAACAAGAACAAAACCCACAAAGTTGGTTCTTCTTTTCAAATACTTTTCTGGGATATCTTTTTTGACTTGGTGGAATCTTGCTGAATGATTTGAACTGAACTCCTACCCAACAGTAAAAATAAAGGATGATAAGGTGCTGAGCACATTTGAGATCAGCTGGTAAAGAATCCGCCTGCAATGTGGGAGACCTGGTTTGATACCTGGGTTGGGAAAAGCCCTTGGAGAAGGGAAAGGCTACACACTCCAATATTCTGGCCTGGAGAATTCCATGGACCACAGTCCCTGGGGTCGCAGAGTTGGACACGACTGAGCAACTTTCACTTCACTTATTACACATTACAGCTCAAACACTTCTAATGGCTCCCCACTGCGTTTGTAATTAAATTTGCATTTGTTACCTATTGCTACATAAATGACCACATCTCAATGGCTAAGGAACACATGTATTTATTATCTTATAGTTTCTGTGAGTCCAGGGTTAGGAGTCCGAGCACAGCTTATCTGGTCCTCTGCTTGGGGTCTCACCAAGCTGCTGTCGAGCTGTGGTCCAGACCTCAGTTCTTGTCAGAGGCTCAGTGTGGAAAGATCCACTTCCACTCTTCCTGGGCTGTTAGCAGAAATGGTCTCCTTGTTGGTTACAGAATTCATGATTCACGGTGGCTTGCTTCTTCAGAGGGGGCACTGGAGAAAGGGAATTTAGTCTCTCCACAATGTGACCCCATTCTACGTTTTAGGACTTACCCATCCCCAGAACTACTCTTCTAGATGTACTTTTTCTTTAACATACCAGCACAATTGGACCTCATGTATTACCTGAACACTTCCTTCAAATCCTTGGCCTCTGTATTTTTACATAAAGTCCTGAAAATGCTCCTTAAAACATCTACCTTTGTCTGTCTATTTCTTTTTGGGGGCTTGTGGGATCTCAGTGCCCCAGATCAGAGCTTGAACCTGGACATGACACTGAAAGCACTGGATCCGAACCACGAGACCACGAGACCACCAGGGGACTCCCTGGTGTCTTGTTGCTGTTCAGTTGCCCAGTCGTGTCTGATACTTTGTTACCCCATGGACTGCAGCACGCCAGGCTTCCCTGTCCCTTATCATCTCCAAGAGGTTGCCCAAGTTCATGTCCATTGCATCGGTGATGCCATCCAGCCAACTCATCCTCTGATGCCCTCTTCTCCTTCTGCCCTCAATCTTTCCCAGCATCAGAGACTTTTCCAATGAGTTGTCTGCATCAAATGATCAAAATATTGGAGCTTCAGCTTCAGCATAGTCCTTCCAGTGAATATTTAGGGTTTATCTCCCGTAAGATTGATTGGATTGACTGGCTTGATCTCCTTGCTGTCCAAGGGACTCTCAGGAGTCTTCTCTAGTACCACAGTTTGAAGACATCAACTCTTTGATACTCCGCCTTTTTTATGGTCCAGCTCTCACAGCTGCATGTGACCACCAGGAAGACCACAGCCTTGACTATATGGGCTTTGTCGGCAGAGCAGTATCTCTGCTTTTCAACACACTGTTTAGGTTTGTCATCGCTTTCCTGCCAAGAAGCAATCGTCTTATTTCATGCTGATTTCATGGCTGCAGTGACTGTCTGCAGTGATTTTGGAGCCCAAGAAGAGGAAATCTGTCAATACTTCCACCATTTCCCTTTCTATTTGCCATGCAGTAATGCAGCTGGGTACCATGATCTTAGATTTTTTTTAATATTTAGTCTTTAGTCGGCTCTTTCACTCTCATCCTTCACCCTCACCAGTAGCCTCTTCGCTTTCTGCCCTTACATCTACCTTTGTCTAAATTCCACCCAGAGTCCATCTCAAAGGTGTGTTGTATGCCTTTCTGAAATGTAATATTTTGCTAATACTTCCCATGACATTTGGCAATCCCGCCATCTACTTCTGGTTCATTTCAGAGGAATCAACTTTAAGGAGCACTGGCTGCTGCCGGAAATGTACATCCTAGGAAGATTGTTGGTCCAAGGGTTGAGGTTCAGACTCCAGAACTAGTTCACCCGTTATTCCTCCTTTTCTTTCCCTTGACTTTCCAGGTTTGTCTTGTGATGTTCCACGTCAGCTTCTCAGTTTTATCTAGATGCCTGGCAGTCCAGGCTGTCATGTGATTGGTTTTCCAAATACTGATTCTTTCTCTGCTCCAAGTTAGAGCTGCCCTTCCCTGCTAGGAATTGTTCTCCATACACCCTTCCTCTCTCCATTGAAACGCTTGGTTCTCATCTTCAGTTGCTCCGTTTATTCAGAAAGTGCTCTAACTTTATGAAAATCACCTGAAGAAATCTCATTAATATGCACATTCCTGGAACTCACTCCCACAGTGTATAACAGTACATCTATTCTGGGTCCCAGGAATGAACATTTTTTTTCAAGCACCATAGGGGTCTCTGATGCTATAGATACTCTGAGAAAAAAGGTTGTACCTATTCGACCCCATTTTCTAATTTCAAACCTTTCTCAAATTTCTCAAGGTTGCTTCTTCACAATCTCAGTCTCAATCTCAGTAGGTGATTTAGCTGAGTGGTTCTCAAAACTTTTCTTTATATTATAACCACCAGGGAAGCTTATAAAAATCCCAATTGCCAACCCACTTCCCATACCAATTGCATGAAATTTTCCTTTGGGGTTAATTATTTGTAAATCAAGGTATAAATACAGTATTTATACACAGATTTTAAATATACTGTTCAATGAGTTTCAACAAACATGTTCATCTCAGTAACCAGTATCCTGATCAAGATATAGAGTATTTATATCTTGCTTTTTATATCAGTATTTGAATGGAGCCCAAGATATAGAGTATTTATATCAGTTCCAGTATCAACCTGGAACGTTTCCTCTTGCCCATTTCGGCTAACCCTCCTCTCTTTCCAGAAGAAACCACTGCTCTAGTTTTTAACCTCACAGAATTTTTTTTTTTCTTTTGCCTGACCTTGATGGAATCAAAATGGAATCATACAAAGTAGGTTTCATTGTTTCTGGCTCTCTTTTCTTCTTTTTTTTTTCTCTTTTTGCTCAATGTCACACTTTTGAAACCATCCATGGTTGGCAGGAGTATTCTTTAAACTTTTGAAAGTAGTTACAATGTGTAGTCAGGTTTGAGAACCAAAACGTATCCAATCATTTTCAACTTTCTATAGAGTGTTAACCAGAAGAGCTTCAAAAAGTTCCAATATTCATGCCCACTTTCACAGGTTCTTATATAATTGGTCTGGGGTGAGAGCCAAGTATTGGCATTTTTGAAAGCTCCCCAATTGATTCTAATATTCTGCCAGCATTGAGAGTCTCTGAACTAGCCTCGAAGATAATGAAATTTCATCTCAAGTTTGTGCAGATCTCCTCCCAACCTTCTCTCCTGTCTCAGAGGAGTTGGCGGCCTTTCATTTTTCCATTTGTGCTCCTGGCCTAATCACAGCTACTATTTTAGCAACACTTACTATGTAATATGCCAGTGACTTCCTATATATTATTTAAGTTTTACAACAGTCATGTTATCCTGGTGTGATAAATGAACAAAATAAGATTTAGAAAGAGAAGTTCTACAGCTTATAAAGGTAGGTGCCCGAAGTCAAACACATGTTTATCATTTGCTGAGTCATAGATTCCAACTCTTATTATCATGTCATGTCAAGACTAAATGGACATGCCTTGTCCATTAATTATACCTCTTCAATCTTTTCTTCTCTGTTGGCTTTGTTTCTTCCCCTCCATCTACAATAATGCTTAGGTTTTCTCTATCCTAAAATAAATAAAAATAAAAATCGTTCCTTTAAACCTGTCATCTTTGAGCTATATCCTTATTTCTTTCTTTCCATCACTCTCATTTTACTCCTCCATCCATTGCACAAACTAGGTGCCTGCCATACGACTGAGTGGTTTTGAGGTCAGCAAGGATTTCCTAATTGCCCCGGTCAATCTTTCAGCTTAGTTTTCCTTCTGTAAATTCTCAACCACTTTTCCCCCACATCTTTTTCATATGCTCAACTTACTGGAAACATGCCAGTGGGAGACAGCTTAGTCTCAACTCTAACTAAAATAACAGTACGAAACAAGACCAGTTAATCAAGACCAATGTGGAAGTTTCAATACTTTAGCCATCTGATATGAAGAGTGGACTCATTGGGGAAAAACCCTGATGCTGGGAAAGATTGAAGGCAGAAGGAGAAGACGGTGACAGAGGATGAGATGGTTGGATGGCATCATTGCAAAAGCTGGACATGACTTAGTGACTGAACAGCAATAAAGACCAAATGAGGAACCAGATTTATGGTTATAGTGATAATTGCCTAACAACAGTAGGCAGTCGTAATAGCCTTCTGTGTACGGATCGATGGCTCTGTAAGTTTCAAAGAGGAGACTATAAACCCCTCTCTCTTGGGATATAGTCAATTTTGTTGATTAGGTAAGACTCAAGTTTTAAAATCTTTGTGTTTACTCAGTCACTCAGTCATGTCCAACTCTTTGCGACCCCATGCGCTATAGCCTGCCAGGGTCCTTTGTCCATGGGATTCTCCAGGCAAGAATACTGGAGTGGGTTGCCATTCCCTTCTTGAGGGTTTCTTCCTGACCCAGCGATCGAATCTAGGTCTCCTGCATTGCAGGAGGATTTTTTACCTTAATCTGAACCACCAGGGAAGCCCTTATAATTCTATTAACAGTTTCAAAGTGAATAAATGCTGGACTTCATGGTTCAGATTACAAGTATAGTAAGTATTCAGAGAAGAGGAAATGCTTCTGGGAAAATATAATCATAGACTAGTGTTTTGGTAAGTCTTGAAGAAATTCTAAAATTCAAGCCAGAAAGATGGGATGGGAAGGGTGTTCCAAGCAGGTGGCCCTCCACCAGCAAAGGCAAAGAGCTCTTTTCCTTGATGATGGTTTTGTTAATGCAAGTTCGTGTGCCGGACCACATAGTGACCAAACAAACTGAAACATCGGAGTTTGGAGCAGAGAAAGGTTTATCGCAACATGGTGCAAAGAGATGGGTAATAACTAACGCCCTAAAAACCCCAAAGGACTCCTCAAAGCACTTTTAAAGGCCAAATGAGGGAGGAGGGGTCGCAGGATCTGTGATCAGCTTGTGCACAAAGGGGTTAATATTATCAGTCCTTAAGTTTCAGGAGTCCTGGGGGTATGTGCTCTTGGTCAGATAGTTAACCTCTTCCATTTGTTGGAAAAGAAGGGGATTTTAACATCTGCAAAACAACTCAGGAAATCTGCATCAAATACTATTATCTAGGTACTTCAGAGAGGAGCTAAAACAGAGGATATGAGGGCATGGGGCATGGCTTTTTTATACCACATTTTCTTTAGTCTCCAATCTGCATGTCTCCCTGCTTCCACTGGTCACCATGTACATGCATTCTAAGTTGCTTTAGTTGCGTCTGACTCTGCGACCCTACAGACTGTGGGAATAGCCCTCTGTCCATGGGATCCTCCAGGCAAGAATGCTGGAGTAGGTTGGGTTACCATTTCCCCTCTAGGGGATCTTCCCAACCCAGGGATGGTAACTGAGCCTCCTGAGACTCCTGCATTACTGGTGGAGTAATTATCCCATCCTTAGCTGTGCCCATCCACTCTAGCTCTGCTAGTGCCCAGCTCTTTGTCTACCTAGAGGATGCATGCTGTCTCCCAGATTATACTGGATTTGGATCTCAGGATGGACAATCTAGTCAATCTCTTTCCTAACAGCTCTCTAACCCCAGAAGAGCCTCTTTTCAAAGAACATAGCATTTTGAAAACATTTAAAAATCATCAGAGTGTTCACATAGAAGCATAGCAGGAGTAGGAGAGAGGATCAAGAGGGAAGGGGTATATGTGTACTTGTAGCTCATTCACTTTGCTGTTCAGCAGAAACTAACACAACATTGCAAAGCAGCTGTATATTGTCACCCTGCTTATTTAACTTATATGCAGAGTACATCATGAGAAACGCTGGACTGGATGAAGCACAAGCTGGAATCAAGATTTCTGGGAGAAATATCAATAACCAGATATGCAGATGACACCACCCTTATGGCAGAAAGCGAAGAAGAACTAAAGAGCCTCTTGATGACAGTGAAAGGGGAAAGTGAAAAAGTTGACTTGAGGCTCAACATTCAGAAAATACTAAGATCATGGCATCTGGTCCCATCACTTCATGGCAAATAGATGGGGAGATAGTGGAAACAGTGATAGACTTTATTTTGGGGGGCTCCAAAATTACTGCATATGGTGACTGCAGCCATGAAATTAAAAGACACTTACTCCTTGCAAGAAAAGTTATGACCAACCTAGACAGCATATTAAAAAACAGATATTACTTTGCCAACAAAGTAATATCTAGTCAAAGCTATGGTTTTTTCAGTAGTCATGTACGGATGTGAGAGTTGGATTATAAAGAAAGCTGAGCACCAAAGAATTGATGCTTTTGAACTGTGGTGTTGGAGAAGACTCTTGAGAGTCCCTTGGACTGCAAGGAGATCCAACCAGTGCATCCTAAAGGAAATTAGTCCTGAATATTTATTGGAAGGACTGATGTTGAAGCTGAAACTCCAATACTTTGGCCACCTGATGCGAAGAACTGACTCCTTTTCCAAGGAGTCACTGATGCTGGGAAAAATTGAAGGCAGGAGGAGAAGGGGACAGCAGAGGATGAGATGGTTGGATGGCATCACTGACTCAGTGGACATGAGTCTGAGTAAACTCTGGGAGTTGGCGATGGACAGGTAGGTCTGGTGTACTGCAGTCCATGGGGTCACAGAGAGCCAGACACGACTGAGCAACTGAACTGAACTAAACTATACTCCAAAATTTATTTTATTTTTTAATTTATTTTAAAAAAAGAAATAAAAATAAAAGCAGCATAGCGGGGGACTCACTTTGCCACATCAGTATCATGTGAAAGTGAAGTCTCTCAGTCGTGTCTGACTCTTTGCGACCCCATGAACTGTAGCCTACCAGGTTTCTCCGTCCATGGGATTCTCCAGGCAAGAATACTGGAGTGGGTTGCCATTTCCTTCTTCAGGGGATCTTCCCTACCCAGGGATCAAACCCGGGTCTCCCGCATTGGAGGCAGATGCTTTAACCTCTGAGCCACCAGGGAAGCCCCAGCAGTATCATAGAAGAGTATCATAGAAGAGTAGGTATGGTAGGGCAGCAGTATCACGCCTACTCTTCTAAGAAACTGAACTTCGAGTTTCTCTTAAGTTTTCACAAGTAAGATCCCTTTAATCTGGAACCCACCTTGGAGAGTGACTTGTCCAACCTCTGCTTGTCCTAGATGAAACCCTAGGGAGGGAATTTCCTCTCTCAGCTAATAGAGTTGCTTTCCAAACACTACCATTCAGGCCTCAAATTTCTGTGACTCTCAGCTGTACCATAATGTCTTCCTCCTCACTGAAGAAATATTATAGGAATCTGGAAAGCACTACAATAGCTGAATTAGTTGCCTAGTAGAATATAGCTCAAAACCTTGCTTCATTTAAACAATGCATCTTCACTGGGCAATCCATTTTAAAGGCATTAGAAAAAAAGTTAACCATTTTCTAAGGAAAAAAAAATCCAGACAATTCATTTCATGAAAGTACTGCTATCCTACCAAGACGTAGCATACTGTGGCCAGAGTTACAGAAGAGCCTGACAAGGCCATAAACAGGGCTTCACGTATATGGGCTTTACTACCATTCAGCGGTGGTGAAATCAACACACCAGGAGACAACTGCCGTTGGAAAGGCAGTGTGTTACACTCACAGATCTCAAGAGGAGGGGCACTGTCCACTTCGGGAGGGCAGATAGGGGAGCACCAGTACTGGTTGGGGGGTAGAAGAAGAGGGGCAACTACAGCAGGAGCCTTTATTGTGGCTTCTGTGGAACAGACCGGGCAAGGCGGGGAATCAGGCTTATGACTGGCTAGTTGGAATAATTTCAGTGGGCTCTGTGGCACTGGGGCAAACCCTAGTAGTCTGGTACTTGGTCCTCAGATGATTAGGGATGGTGGGCCAGAGTGTGAGGGCCCCGTAAGGAAGATGAGTTCTGTATTGTTCAGTGTGCATTTGACAGCACACTCTCAGTTTACTTCACTCTGTACGACAGATTCTAGGTCCACTCACATCTCTAGAAATGACCCAATTCCATTCCTTTTTTATGGCTGAGCAATATTCCATTGTATATATGTACCACAGCTTCTTTATCCATTCCTCTGTTGATGGGCATCTAATATCATATATTAATGCATATATGTGAAATCTAGAAAAATGGTACATAAGGATCTATTCATAGAGCAGGAACAGACATACAGGCACAGACAATAGACATATGAACAAGGCAAGGAAGGTGAGTGTGGGATCAACTGGGAGATTAGGATTGACATATACACTATCACGTGTGAAACAGATACCAGTGGGAAGATGCTGTATAGGTGCTCCATGATGACTTAGAGGGATGGGATGGGAAGGAGGGTGGTCCAAGAAGATGTGGATGTATGTCCACCTATAGCTGACTCACTTTGTTGTACGGCAGAAACTAACACAACATTGTAAAGTGATTATACTCCATAAAAAAAAAAGTATCCTCTTGGATGAGTTTATTGTAGGAATTGGCCAACTCTGGGAGAAGCAATCTCTCCCTGGTTGACAAAGTCCCAGGTGTCAAAGCATCAGAATACAGACTAGAACAGAGATGGGTAATACAAATGATCAGGAATGATGGGGAATAATAACCACGGGAGAGTGAAATTGTAGGGTCAATGTTATCACCAATTATTTATTCTTTTCTCACTTCACTCTGGAGACTAGCTGTGCATGTGTGTTTAGTCATTAAGTCATGTCCGACTCTTGTGACCCCAAGGACTGTAGCTTGCCAGACTCTTCTGTCCATGGAATTCTCCAGGCAAGAATACTGGAGTGGGTTGCCACTTCCTACTCTAGGGGATCTGCCCATCCCAGGGATTGAACCCACATCTCCTGCATTCTTTATCATCTGAGCCACCAAGGAAGCCAGGAGACTAGTTGTAATCTGTATTAATATGTTAGTCCTCCTTCCTCCTGCCTTTGGAGGATGCTACTTGAATCTGCCTTCCCTGTAGAGTCTCATATGGCTTTTTGGAGCAGGATGCTTTAAGATGTCAGTGCTTCCTAATCAGAGAAACTCTGAGTAGCCAGATTATTGTGGAGCTAAACTCCATGCCCTGCTTCAGAGGAGCAATTGCAATGCAGTGCAGGTGGAACCTGTACTGCTCAAATAGCTGCGAATCTAAATGCTGGAATCCTGTTCTATTGGGTGCTCATTTTAAAGAAGAAAACACATATCTGAATGTGGGCAGGAGACCAATTTTAAAGGGAAGTTGACTTTTACCCATATATGTGTCTTTGACTTTGGGTTAGCAAAAGACTACTTCAAGATCCCAAATTTTAAGTTTAAAACATAGTCTAAATTAGTGACATCATTTGTCCAAGGCAAGTTGCTTTCAAGATATGTAAATTATAGTATTGTCTTTAGTCAGAGATGTTTAAGGTCTATTGGTTAGTATTTTATTTTCTATCTTCCTTGAAATGACTACTTTTTTCATGAGGATTTCAAGTTGTAGTAAGAAGAAATATTTATAGATAACATTAAAAGATAAAAAGTCAATCGCTTGTAAAATCGTTGACTTTTTATCTTTTCAAGTTATCTATAGTGTTGGGTTACTGCACATGGTCTTCTTTTCTTTTTGCCATGCAGCGTGTGGGATCTTAAAGACTTCCCAGGTGACTCAGTGGTAAGGAATCTGCCTGCCAATGCAGGACACACGGGTTCGATCCCTGGGTTCGGAAGATCCCTGGGTTCGGAAGATCCCTTGGAGAAGGCAATGGCAACCCACTAAAGTATTCTTGCCTGGAAAATCCCATGGACTGAAGAGCCCGGCAAGCTACACTCCAAGGGGTCTCCAAAGAGTTGAACACAAGTTGGCAACCAACAACAACATGTGGGATCTTAGTTCTATGACCAGGGATTGAACCAGCTCCCCAGCATTGGAAGCTTGGAGTCTTAATCGTGGGAGGTCAAGGAAGTCCTAGCACATTGGTATCTGAGAGAACAATGGCTCCCAGCAAATGGCCCAGCTGCCCCCAGCACAGTGCAGTCAGAACAGAGAACTGATGCCTTGGTTTAACTCAGGCCTCCCTGGCCCTGTTCTCAGGCTTGTCACTTGGACCTCTCTAATTCTCGGTTATCTCCTTTGTAAACAGAGACCATAAAAATGGGGTTTTTAACAGAATTTTAAAAATTGTGGTAAAATACATATGGCATAAAATTTACTATCTTAATCACTTTCAAGTGTATGGTTGAGGGACATCAAATATATTCACACTGTCGTGCTACCATTAGCTCGGTCCACCTCCAGAACTGTTTTCATCTTTCAAAACTGAACTCTGTACCCATTAAACAAACACATCCCGTCCCTTCTACTTCCAGCCCCTGGCAACCACCACTGACTGACATTTTCTGTCTCTATGAATTGGACTATTCTAAACATCTCATGTCAGCAGAATCATACGTTTATCTTATCTAGACTGGCATAGTTCACTGAATGTAATGTCTGCAAGGTTCATCCATGTTGTAGCATGTGTCAGAATTTCCTTACTCTCTAAGCCTGAATAAGAGTCCTTTGTCTGCACATCCTGCTGCTACTGCTGCTGCTAAGTGGCTTCAGTCGTGTCTGACTCTGTGCGACCCCAGAGATGGCAGCCCACCAGGCTCCCCCGTCCCTGGGATTCTCCAGGCAAGAACACTGGAGTGGGTTGCCATTTCCTTCTCCAATGCAGAAAAGTGAAAAGTGAAAGTGAAGTCACTCAGTCATGTCCCACTCTTCGTGACCCCATGGACTGCAGCCTACCAGGCTCCTCTGTCCATGGGATTTTCCAGGCAAGAGTACTGGAGTGGGGTGCCATCGCCTTCTCTTATGCACATACTACTTTTTACTTATCCATACTACATTTGAGCTGCTTCCACATTTTGGCTACTGTAAATAATGCTGCTATGAACGTGTATGTACCTATATCTCTTTGAAACTCTATTTTTGATTCTTTGGGGAATATACCCAGAGTGGAACTGCTGGATCATGTGGTCATTTTATTTTTAATTTTTTTGAGAAACCAGCATGCTGTTTTCCACAGCAGCTGCACCGGTGTACATTCCCAGGACTGGATATTTGTAAATGTCCTTTCCACACCTAAATTTCTAGGACCCAAAACCTGTTTTTAAATAATCCCGTTAAGCCATTTCCTCTTTACCCGGACATTCTGATCACCAAGAGAAAATGCCCAAGCATCTTTTACTTGGGAAAGCTTCTGGTAATCTTTCTCTTACAATGGATCTGGGGCGAGAACCCTCCTGCCAGGCTATGTTTCTGTTCAGTTCAGTTCAGTTCAGTCGCTCAGTCGTGTCCGACTCTTTGCGACCCTATGGACTGCAGCACTCCAGGTTTCCCTGTCCATCACGAACTGGGATGAACTGGGATGACACTCCGGGATGTCTACTCCGGGAGCCTACAGTATGAAAAGGCTGTGTTTGCTCCCTTGTAAATACGCCCTCTGGGCAGTTTCGCGTAAAATAGGCGTGGAGGCTATCCAGAGATCCCCGGGAGCAGAAGCTGATGTCCTCGCGTTGCCCATGAAAGTGGACGACGGAGGGTGCTGTCCGGGGCGGGCTGGGCGGGACCTGGGAGCGCACCTGCGGCGCGGGCTCCCGCGGTGGGAGGGGCGGGGGCGGCGCGCGTGCCTCTGCTGGGACCGTCCCGCCGCCAGGGCGCAGCCGAGCTCCGACGGCCACTGGGGCGCAGGACGGCCGCGCCTGGGGTACCAGGTGAGCCGCGACCTGGGCGAGCTGGGCTCGGGGTGGGAGGGAGCCGGGTGTGGCGGGAACCCGAGCGCTCATCCGGGAATGGGGACCTGGAATGCGGGATGCCCTCACCCAGAGGGAACAGAGCCTCCGGGCCAGTCTCTGCTGCAGGACCCAGCGAAGGTGGGAGTCCCGGGCCCCCAACTTAACCGCAGGTGTAGCACCCTGCGTTGTGGCATGGAGGAGGGACGCACCTGGGGACAGTTAAAGCCTAGAATGGCGGGAGATTTGTCTCAGGGAGACCTGGAGAATTCCTGACTGTGGGTTTCCTCTTCGAGACAAAGCGTGGGGACTCTGAGGGCAGGGAGTTCCTCTCTGACATCGATTGGTTCCCCGCTCCGGATGCCTTCTTAGCTCACACTGTGTGTTTCTGGGCTTAATCGTGTTAACAAAGTCCAAAGATGCTGTCTGGCAAACCCCACCACAAACAAGGGGACAAACACATTTCCCCCTGAAATGCTTTTATTATATCTTGTTTTGTTTCCTTGCTATAGATTAAGGTAACTAATACAATCTCTAAAGCTCCAGATTGTATGTAAAACTTGTGTGTGTCTTTATGGGCATTTCCATAGATTTTCTTTAATTGGAAAATATCCATGATCAAATAGCTAAAATCGCATCTTTGAGCTCCATCAGCATGACAGGTCCTGAGGGTCCTCAGGGTACTGGACTTCAGATTCTTGTCTGAAATTTTGGGTTTGTGGGAAGAGTTGGGGAGAGGGGTTTCCTTCAGGGTCCAGAGCAGACAACATTCGCCCTCATCACAAAGGAGGGCTAAGAGTTGGTCTGTACAAAGTACAAAGTTCAGCTAGTTTATAAATATGTAGATGAGGAAACGGGGCTTTCCAGGTGGCGCTAGTGGTAAAAGAACCCGCCTGCCAATGCAGGAGATACGAGAGATTCGGGTTCGATCCCTGGGTTGGGAAGATCCCCCAGAGGTGGAAATAGCAACCCACTCCAGTATTCCTGCCTGGAGAATCCCATGGACAGAGGAGCCCATCCGTATGGTCGCAAAGAGTTGGCTACAACTGAAGTGACTTAGCATGAAGACAGGCACATACAGATAAGGAAACCAGGATGAACCTTTGTGAATGAAAGGTGTATCCAAGATTTCTCTTGGTAACCACATGCAACCCCAGCTGCAGAGTTTCAGAGGACTCCAAGGGGCGGGTGAGAGGGCCAGGGTTCCAAGTCTGTGTCTCCCTGGTCAGCTGGCAACTTGGGGAAAGGAGGAGAGAATGGATGGTAGCTTAGCCTTAGCCCAGCACTAGGAAAACCCAGGGTGTGCTGGGGGGAGCTGCAGAGGAGTGGGTGGGGGGAGGGTTGGATAGGAGTTTACTGCAAAATTCTCAGCTACCTGAGAAAAATCACATTGCATCATTTATCCCACTGGATTTGTTCCCTCCAAGTGGGCAAGAGTCCTCTGTGGATGTAAAGCAGTATATGTGGCCCTGTGAGTAGACACCATGTCTGGTCCTGCCTTCTTTATCCACAAAAATTTGCAATCCCAGTCTGTGAGGTTCATAGGCAGGCTGGTCTTGGGCTGGAGGTCCTGAGCTGCGTGTTTGCAAAACTGACATCCTGCAGCTAGCCTTAAACCCTTGCAATCTCTTCCCACTTTCAGAGAAAGAAAAGTAGAGGCTAAAATGATGGGGTTTTTCCATTGTAAAAAAATTCCCAAATCTTTGGTGCTGGCTTTTATTTGTGTGCCATCTAGTTTAGTTGAAACATATCTATCTGGTTTTGTTGAAGCTTGATAGATTATTATCTGTAGTTTATAGAGAGTCTGATAGTCCTAGGTATCTGTAACCTCCCTACGATTGAGATCAACTGTTGTGGCCAAGGGTAGGAAATAGACTGCATTATTCCACAATGTCCTTTGAATGGACATGGTTCCTTTGTGGCAGTCTGGTGCTCTGGTAGCAGCTGTGAATTGCACAGGACTCTAGGACTGATGAGGAAAGAAACTGCCTCGTTCTGCCTGGTTCACGGTCTCGACTAGTTTTCGCCTCCTGTTCTTAACTTCACACGTGTTTGGTAAACTCAAATCATTCTTTGAGTGAGGTTTAAGGGATGGAGGTGACATTTCTCAGTCAGTCACTCTTCAATAAATCTCACATTGCACTGTTGTTTTTCAAAACAATGAGGTGGTTGTTTCTACCTACAGCCTGCCTTTTCCTGATATGATTATGCTTTAAAATGGCCCCATTAACATGGCAGGGGTTTATTTGCAATGACAGAAATTAATTTTGCTCCTTACTTTAAAGCCATTAAAAGAACCAAACTTTTTTTTTTTTTTCTTCAGTCACGGTTGCTGCTTCACTAGCTTTCCAACACAAGATAAATTTAGCTAATGTTACTCATGATTTTTTTATTCACAGATGTGTTTATTGAGGCCCTCTGCGTGTCAGCCCCTGGGGTAGGAGGTGACTTCTTGTTTCTGCTTTCAAGGAGTCGACAGATAGGCGATGAGGTCTTGAATCTGGACTTGCTAAGAACAATTTCAGGAAGTGCTGCTTCAGGGACTCCCTGACTGTTTTCCTTGGGATTTAAATGACTGCCTTCTATTTGTACATGAGCACATTATGGCTTTGGCCAAGGGACAGGCTGTGGTCTTCTGGCCTTGCAGCATCCTTGCTCCTATCACCCCAAGTGCTGTGTCCGTGATAGTTCTGCCAGTAGCATCGTCCCCGAGGGTAAACTAACTGGACCAGGAGACACATTCACGTTGGATCAGGAATACATGGTCCCAGGGAGCACTCGGGCTTCTCTGGTGGCTCAGATGGTAAAGAATCTGCCTGTAATGCAGGAGACACAGGTTCAATCCCTGGGTCAGGAAGATCCCTTGGAGAAGAGTGGCAACCCACTCCAGTGTTCCTGCCTGGAGAATCCCATGGATAGAAGAGCCTGGCAGGCTACAAGTCCATGGGGTTGTCAGAGCTGGACATGACTGAGTGCCTAACACTTTCACTTTCAGGGAGCGCTGGCTTCTCGTGTGAGGATTCTGACAACTGCCCTCCCCAACTCTGGCAGGTTTCCTATCCTTGAGCTATTCTTGCCCCAATTCATTCAAAATAAAAGTGATAGATGTTTAAATGTATCCTGAGGTTTCTCTTGAAATTCCTTGAACTCTGTCAGACCTCAGTGCCTTTGCACGTGCAGTTTTCTTTGCCTAGAATGCCTTCCTCTCCTCTTGCCTGTTTCCTGAAAAGCTGAAACGTTCCCT
The DNA here is from genome assembly GCA_935064755.1 of Tragelaphus eurycerus. Lineage (NCBI taxonomy): Eukaryota > Metazoa > Chordata > Mammalia > Artiodactyla > Bovidae > Tragelaphus > Tragelaphus eurycerus. Next base: position 1,791,808 of record CAKXYN010000059.1, on the reverse strand, counting down.
CCTAAATGCTGTTCCTTTAGTGACCTGTCCTGTCCCTAGATAGCTAATCCCTTTCTTCTTTTAATATAGTGAAAGTGAAAGTGTTAGTCACTCAGTCGCATCCAACTCTTTGCGACCCCATAGACTGTAGCCCACCAGGCTCCTCTGTCTACAGAATTCTCCAGGCAAGAATTCTGGAGTGGGTTGCCATTTCCTTTTCCAGGAGATCTTCCAAACCAGAGATCGAACCCAGGACTCTTGCATTGCAAGCAGATTCTTTACCATCTGAGTCACCAGGGAAGCCCTTGTTATATCAGTACTAATGTACAGCTTTGGGGGAAGGCAATGGCACCTCACCCCAGTACTTTTGCTGGAAAATCCCATGGACAGAGGATCCTGGTAGGCTCCAGTCCATGGGGTCGCTAAGAGTCTGACACGACTGAGCGACTTCACGTTCACTTTTCACTTTCATGCATTGGAGAAGGAAATGGCAACCCACTCCAGTATTCTTGCCTGGAGAATCCCAGGGACAGGGGAGCCTGGTGAGCTTCCGTCTATGGGGTCGCACAGAGTCGGACACGACTGAAGCGACTTAGCATAGCATAGCATAGCATAGCAATGTACAGCTTTGTTCTATTCATCTATGAAAGGACTTGGCAATTAACATGTGAAAGTCGCTCTGTCATGTCCGACTCTTTGTGACCCCATGGACTATACAGTCCATGGAATTCTTCAGGCCAGAATACTGGAATGGGGTAGCCTTTCGCTTCTCCAGGGGATCTTCCCAACCCAGGAATTGAACCCAGGTCTCCTGCAATGCAGGCAGATTCTTTACCAGCTGAACCACAAGGGAAATCCAAGAATACTGGAATGGGTAGCCTATCCCTTCTTCAGCAGATCTTCCCAACCCAGGAATCAAACCGGGGTCTCCTGCATTGCAGGCAGATTCTTTACCAACTGAGCTATCAGGGAAGCCCCTAGCAATTAACAGCTGCCATTTATTGAGCATTTATTGTGTGTCCAGTCGTGTCCAAGTGTTTTTCTTGTCTTTTTGGGTGGTGGTGGTGGTGGTGGTGGTGATATATTGACAGTTCTATGAGGCAGAGTTGTACTTTGTTAAAATAATTTCTCTGTCCATCTCCATCTCCCCAAGTAGGCTGTGACAGTGGCTTGTACATCTGTGCGTGTTATTCATCTGGTATCTCTAGGATCTGGCAGAGTGCCTAATTAATACACAGTGGGCACTGCATAAATATGTAAGTGGATACATTTTACCAACAGCTATTTACATCTGAATAATAAGCTAATTGTCAGTAATTCTTCTTTTAAATGAACTTCATGCTGAAATACACAGTCAAAATTTTAGCAAACACTGATAAGCAAGAAGAAGAAAGTTAATGTACAACTCCCCCTCCTTCGCAGTACTGGAGAGTGTAAGCAACTTGCTTAGGGACACACAACTCCTCTTTGATTGAACAGAGTCAAGGTCAGGCCCTCTGGTTTATTGCACTCTAGCTCTTAACACTGCATGGAGCTGCTGTTCCTTGTTCCCCTTCAAATGCCATGTGCCCCCCTCCCCCCACACATAACATGAACAAATTACTTTAAATGGGTTGGAAGAGCTGAAATTTGAAAATGAAATCCACCAGACACATCAAGTTGGAATGCATGAAATCTACATGTAAAAATGTCCAGTATTCAGTCTTTTCATGCCTTTGCACTTCCTATCGCACCCCTCATTTAGGGCCATCCTGACTGAGAGGTGCAGAGTGAGGTAGTTTGGAAAGAGAATTCTAAGTCAGACAAACGGAGGTTCGAATCCCACCTGTGCCATTAGATGTTATCAGGAATAGGTTGCAGTTTTAGTCTCTCCTGTAAAATAGAGATAATAAGAAATATTTCTCAGCTTTTTGTCAAGTTTAGAGGTAATACTGTGGTGAAGCGCCTCATGGGTGATTATTTTGTTTTGGTGACTGAATCTTTTTTTAATTTGTATTTTATATTGGAGCATAGTTGATTAATAATGTGTTAGTTTCAGGTGTACGGCTAAGTTATTCAGTTGTACATATACATGTATCTATTTTTTATCAAATTCTTTTCCCATTCAGGTTATTACAGAATATTGTTCCAAGTTCTCTGTGTTATACAGTAGGTCCTTGGGGTGGTGGGGAGGATTGATAAGGAGTTTGGGATTGACATGTCAGGGGGGTGCTCAGTCGCTCAATTATGTCCAGCTCTTTGTGACCCTTTGGACTATAGCCCACCGGGCTTCACTGTCCGTGGAATTTTTCAGGCAAGAATACTTGAGTGGGTTTCCATTTCCTCCTCTAGGGCATCTTCCTAACCCAGGGATCGAACCTGAGTCTCCTGCATTGCAGGTGGATTCTTTACCCACTGAGCCATCGGGAAAGCCAGAATTGACATGTGCACACTGCTGTATTTAAAATAGATAACCTTATGTATGATTAATGGTGGATCTTGTTGTGGGTAAGTCTCTAATGGTGATACCTTAGAGATTGCCCGAGTAGCAGCCTGGCTAAGCTGTTTTTCACAGCTATACATGGGGTTTTCCACCCAAATCCTTCATTTTAATTCTTATGAAGTGAAGTAAAAGTCTCTCAGTCATGTCTGACTCTTTGCAATCCCATGAACAATACAGTCTGTGAAATTCTCCAGGTCAGAATACTGGAGTGGGTAGCTGTTTCCTTCTCCAGGGGATCTTCTCAACCCAGGGATTGAACCCAGGTCTTCTGCAATGCAGGTGGATTCTTGGCCAGCTGAGCCACCAGGGAAGCCCTTTTAATTCTCACAGCATTTAACGTTTATATCATTGTTAGATGTCTTTAGTAACTTGCCTTACAGTCATTTTCTTAGAAATTCAATTTCTTCTCTTTGGAGATTAAAGAGAAAGAATTGGCCAATTGAGGCTGTTCAAGCAGTTTTTGTTTAAAAGTGGATCATTGTTTTCATTACCCTACCATTAATGTTTTCTGTTTTCCTTTATCAGCGAGTTACTTTCTCTCCGACTGTATTGCCAGACTGAACTTTCTTGTCTTCTTGCGAGATGAAAGGAGACAGCCATGAATGAGCCGCTAGATGATTTTGCAAATGCCTCTGATTTTCCCGATTATGCAGCTGCTCTTGAAAACTGCACCAATGAAAATATCCCACTCAAGACGCACTACCTCCCTGTTATTTATAGCATCATCTTCCTGGTGGGTTTTCCTGGAAATGTGATAGCCATCTCCACGTACATCTTCAAAATGCGTCCCTGGAGGAGCAGCACCATCATCATGCTGAACCTGGCCTGCACCGACCTGCTGTATCTCACCAGTCTTCCCTTCCTGATTCATTACTACGCCGGCGGAGAACACTGGGTCTTCGGGGACTTCATGTGCAAGTTCATCCGCTTCGGCTTCCAGTTCAACCTGTACAGCAGCATCCTCTTCCTCACCTGCTTCAGCATCTTCCGCTACTTTGTCATCATTCACCCCACGAGCTGCTTCTCTGTCCACAAAAAGCGGTGGGCCGTGGTGGCCTGTGCGGTGGTGTGGATCGTGTCGCTGGTGGCCGTCATACCCATGACCTTCCTGATCACAGCCGCCACCAGCACCAATAGATCCGCCTGCCTTGACCTCACCAGTTCGGATGACCTCACAACCATCAAACGGTACAATCTAATTTTGACCACCACCACTTTCTGCCTCCCCTTGGTGATAGTGACGCTCTGCTATACAATGATTATCTACACCCTAACGCAAGGACCTCAGACGCACAGCTGTCTGAAGCAGAAAGCGCGCAGGCTCACCATTCTGTTGCTTCTCGTGTTTTATATATGCTTTTTGCCCTTCCATATCTTGAGGGTCATTCGGATCGAATCTCGCCTGCTTTCCATTAGCTGCTCCACTGAGCATCAGATCCATGAAGCATACATCGTTTCGAGACCGCTAGCTGCCCTCAACACCTTTGGTAACCTGTTACTGTATGTGGTAGTCAGCAGCAACTTCCAGCAGGCTGTCTGCTCCATGGTAAGATGCAGAGCAGGTGGGGACCTGGAGCAGGGAAAGAAAGTCAGTCAAAAAAACAACCCTTGAAACACTGCATATCCTCAGCCAAATTGAAATGCTGATACTTTAATAATAACTTCTAAGAAGTCCGGACTGTCTCCCTCAGTGGAATTCTCAGTCAATATTGTGCACTCAGGTCATCATGTCCCAAAGCCATGGCGGGGCTGCTATGAGTTCTTTGCAATCTGTTTATTGAGATCTCTCCTTGGGTAGGTATAAGAATGGGATACACACATATAAGTAAAGTATACAGATGCCAAGTTGGAACCATGGGAACTCGGGGCCCTCTGGGAGGACATCTAGTCTCACCAGCTTTATATATATATAAAATTACATACACACACACACACACACATATTTGCACATTATTGTTGATGTTGTTTAGTTGCTAAGTCGTATTCAACTCTTTTGCAACTCCACAAACTCCCACAAGGCCCCTCTGTCCATGGGATTTCCCAGGCAATAATACTGGAGTGGGTTGCCATTTCCTTCTCCAGGGGATCTTCTTGACCCAGGGATCAAACCTGTATCTCCTGCATTGGCAGGCAGATTCTTTACCACTGAGCCACCAATATGTATATAAAAATTGAAGTTCACCTACTTGCCATAGATTTAATGCCATGATAAGAGAAAGCCAATCTTCTCACTTATATATATATATATATATATATATTTTTTTTTTTTGCTCAGGTCTGTTTGTTGTGAGCACCTAAACGACTCAAAGCCTTATTTGTGTATTTCTTAATATTCACTTTTTAAAAACCTCATGTCTTTAAATTTTTTTTTCAAAATTTGCTCTGAAATTTTGAGATAAACTATGGTTTTCACTAGGCTTTAGTCAGTTTTGTAGACTAAAACAGCTCAGTGTGATCAAAGATCTCCATGCAAATAGCTGAAACTAATACTTGCAAGATATTTGGGGAATTATGTTTTTATTGTTGTAGATCATTTAAAACGTTGTTGAGGGCCTTCTCTGGTGGTTCAGTGGTTAACACTCTGTGCGTCCACTGTAGGGGGCACGAATTTGATCCTTGGTTGGGGAACTAAGATCCTGAGTGCTGCCCAGCATGACCAAAAAAAATTTTTTTAATAATTAAAAAAATAAAAATTCTTATTGAATTTATAAAATTTTTTTAAGCTGTATTAGTAATTATCAACATTTCTTGGAGAAGGAAGAAGCACTTTGGGGGTAACAGAAGTACTTTAAAACATAATATATGTTTTTTCATTTTTTTTGGGTCATTCAGTCATGTGTCTCTTTGTGTCCCTTTGGATATAGCCGGCCAGGCTTCTCTGTCCATGGGACTTTTCAGGCAAGAATACTGGAGTATACATTTCTTCCTCCAGGGGATCTTCCCCACCCAGGGATCAAAACCAAATCTCTTGTGTCTCCTGCATTGCAGGCTGAGCCACTGGGGAAGCCCCATGTATATATTGAGTATTAGAAGGGGACAACAGGATGAGATAGTTGGATGGCATCACCGACTCAATGGACATGAGTTTGGGTAAACTCTGGGAGTTGGTGATGGACAGGGAGGCCTGGTGTGCTGCAGTTCATGGGGTCACAAAGAGTTGGACACGACTGAGGGACTGAACGGAACTGAACTGAACACTTTTGATTTCTGTGAGAAAATATTCTAGGAAATACTGATTCTCCTTAGATACCTTTTCTTTTGTGTCTCTGTTGAAAATATGTTCTTTGTTGTAACAGCTGAAGCAATTTCTGAATTGTATGTACTTAATTAGCACTAAATGTAAATATTTAAGAAAATGCCTAGTCTGAATACTCAAAACCCTCGTAAATGTGTTGATACAATTAATAAACTAATTTAAAATCACTGAATAGGCTAATAATAGTTTTCTGTGAAAATGCAGCCTTACCACCATTCTATTTACTTGAAGCTTATGTTCTCCATGTTTACAGTACAAAAATAAGAACCAGTTATGGAATAAGGCTGGAGCAGATGATTTAAACAAAGCAGAGTATACCATAGGAACACTTGGTGATTTTTTTGGGATCTTCTAGAACTTGCCATCTGACTCAGACCTAAGTGAGGATGCTTGTTGGGACACTCCAGGCAAGTAGGGGAGAAAGAGGAAGGCCAGCACCTCTGCAACATGAACTTCTCTGAATGATGGTGCCTCTCCACACAGAACCTTCTGAGGCTTTTGGGATCTTATTTCCCTGATCAGGATCAAATTCAGGCCCTCAACAGTAGAAACTTGCAGTCCTATCCTGAGTTGCTGTTGTTGTTGTTGTTTTGTAAATACCACGTGGAGTGATTTACAATAGCCAGGACATGGAAGCAACCTAAATGTACATCAATAGAAGAATGGATGGAGAAGATGTGGTACATATATGCAAAGGACTTTTGCTGCTGCTGCTGCTAAGTCGCTTCAGTCATGTCCGACTTGGTGCGACCCCATAGACAGTTTATTCAGTTCAGTTCAGTCGCTCAGTCGTGTCTGACTCTTTGCGACCCCATGAATCACAGCACGCCAGGCCTCCCTGTCCATCACCAACTCCCGGAATTCACTCAGACTCATGTCCATCGAGTCAGTGATGCCATCCAGCCATCTCATCCTCTGTCGTCCCCTTTTCCTCCTGCCCCAACCCCTCCCAGCATCAGAGTCTTTTCCAATGAGTCAACTCATCACATGAGATGGCCAAAGTACTGGAGTTTCAGCTTTAGCATCATTCCTTCCAAAGAAATCCCAGGGCTGATCTCCTTCAGAATGGACTGGTTGGATCTCCTTGCAGTCCAAGGGACTCTCAAGAGTCTTCTCTAGCACCACAGTTCAAAAGCATCAGTTCTTTGGCATTTAGCCTTCTTCACAGTCCAACTCTCACATTTATACATGACCATAGGAAAAACCATAGCCTTGACTAGATGGACCTTTGTTGGCAAAGTGATGTCTCTGCTTTTCAATATGCTATCTAGGTTGGTCATAACTTTTCTTCCAAGGAGTAAGTGTCTTTCAATTTCATGGCTGCAGTCACCATCTGCAGTGATTTTGGAGCCCCCCCAAAATAAAGTCTGACACTGTTTCCACTATTTCCCCATCTATTTCCCATGACAGTTTATCACTCAGCCATAAAAAGGAACAAAATTGGGTCATTTGTAGAGACGTGGATGGACCTAGAGACTGTCATACAGACTGAAGTAAGTCAGAAGGAGAAAAACAAATACTGTATATTAACACATATATGTGGAATCTGAAAAAAAAATTGGTATAGACGATGTTATTTGCAAAGCAGATGGAGACACAGACATAGAGAACAAAGATATGGAGAGGGGGAGAGGGAGGTGGGATGAATCAGAAGACTGGGATTGACATATATACACTACTGATGCTATGTATGAAATAGGTAGGGGCTTCCCAAGTGGCTCAGATGGTGAAGTGTCTGCCTGCAACGCAGAAGACCCAGGTTCGATCCCTGGGTCAGGAAGATCCCCTGGAGATGGAAATGGCAACCCACTCCAGTACTCTTGCCTGGAAAATTCCATGGGTTGAGGAGCCTGGTAGGCTCCAGTCAATGGGGTTGCAGAGTCTGACACTTTGTCGACTCGTGCCAGACTCTTTTCGAGCCAACTTTCACTTTTCATGAAATAGCTAAGTAAGGAGAACATGTTGTACAGCACAGGGAACTCTACTCAGTGCTCTGCTGGTGGTGGTGGTTTAGTCACTAAGTCGTGTCAGACTCTTGCGACCCCACAGAGTGTAGCCCTCCAGGCTCTGTCCATGGGATTCTCCAGGCAAGAACACTGGAATGGGTTGCCATTTCCTTCTCCAGGGGATCTTCCCGACCCAGGAATCAAACCCATATCTCCTGTATTGGCAGGCAGCTTCTTTACCACTGTGACATTCAGGAAGCTTGAGTTGCGTTCAATGTCCCCTGGGAACCTGGAAGCTCAGTATCTGTCTTCCTCACAACCCCACCCAGGGATACGCAGCTCCTCTCCTGGGCCATCACCAAAGCGTGACCAGAGAGATCAGCCTTTCTACCGTCATTGTTATTCTAGCTCTGGGCTCAAGCCCCTTTCTATGTCTTATTCCAAAGGTTTCACCCACCAGAGAAAATCTACCTCAGTCTCCATCTCAATCTCAACTTGTTACCGTAGCCTCTTTTATCCTTTTCCTTCTTCCCACGAATGTACAGAACAACAAATCGTCTCTCTTTCTGATGCCGATTCCTCCCACTGTGTCTTTGGCCCTTATTCTGCTCTCTTAGGGACTTGGGCCAACACTCAATCCCGCTTTCTCAGATTTTTAACATCTTGATTACCCCGACGAGTTGACCTTAGCTGAGGAACAGGCATCAATTTTCCTTTATCCTCAGAATTCCTTCGCTTGATTCAGCAGTTCTGTCATTCTGTTATCTGACCGGTTCCCTGCAGTCGTGGGTCAGGTACAGATGACTCTCTGCCCTCCAGGGTTCTGCTGATAGAATGTAATCACAATGATTCTAGCTAAATTAGATTCAAAGGGTCACTTTTCTTTTCCCGAGGAAAGCGTTGTGCATAAATTGTGCCGGAGGATGCAATTTGAAACTGAAGCCAAAAAAGAGATTGATGATATTTCTGAGACTAGAATGGGACCTGAATGCCCTTTGCCCAGTTCTCCCAGTTGTAGGCAGAGAAAGGGTAAGAACAAAAGAGCAGAGCTCTGGCTGTCTGCCAGGCAGGGAGCTGCCTGGTGTTCCCACAGCCTAGGGACCGGAATCTGCATCCAGACACACCTGCTCTGAACTCAGGAGACAGTAACCCCTCCACTTCATCTTTAACATGTGTGGGTGTGTGCTCAGTCATGTCCAACTCTTTGTGAATTGGACTGTAGCACACCAGGCTTCTCGTCCATAGACTTTTCCAAGCAAGAATACTGGAGTGGGTTGCTATTTCCTTCTCCAGGGGATTTTCCCAACCCAGGGATCAAACCCATGTCTCTTGCATCTCCAGCCTTGACAGGCAGGTTCTTTACCAATAGCACCACCAGATAAGGCTTCAAATGATCACAAAAATTAGAGAAATTAGCAAGTGACCTCACATAGCCATGCCTTAATTTCACCAAGAATCAGCAATCTACCATCCTTATTTCATGTATCCTTTCCCATAGAATTTTTTTTTTTTCCTAGAATATCCAACAGCTAATCCTAGGAAACATAGTAGGCTTCCCTGGTGGCTCAGACGGTAAAGCGTCTGCCTGCAATGCGGGAGACACAGGTTCGATCCCCGGGTCAAGAAGATCCCCTGGAGAAGGAAATGACAATCCACTCCAGTACTCTTGCCTGGAAAATTCCATGGATGGAGGAGCCTTGTGGGCTACAGTCCATGGAGGCTGCAAAGAGTCAGACCCGACTGACTTCACTTTCACCAATAAATTCTTCCACATCTATCTCGTTCAAAATACGTGATACCAAAACAAAATAAAAAATGATCACTTCACATTATCTAATATCTGATCCATATTTTCTCTCCGCTAGTTGCCTCAAATGTGTCCTCTCATGGTTTTTTTTTTTTTCTCTAAATTAGGTTCTGAACAAGGCATGTGTGTTACACTGGGTTGATATATCTGTTAAATTTCTTTTAGCCTATTAGAGTTACCTCTCCCTTTATTTATGAACAAGTCCTGTCGTTTGTTCTCGGAAATTTTCCACATTGTGAATTTGATTGTTTGAACTCCTTTTGGTTATTTATCAGCAGTCCTCCATGCCTCGTATTGGTTTTAAGTCGGAAGGTAGAGCTAGAGGTAGAATTAGATACAGGTTCGTTCTTCCCTCCTTCCCACCCTGCTTCCTTCCCTCACTTTCTCCCTCCTTCTCTATTCTCCTCTTCTACTTTTTTAAAAACAATATCTATTTATTTATTTGTATTGGGTCTCAGTTACAGCACTCAGGATCTTCATTGTGGTGCATGGACTCTCTAGTTGAGGGGCAGGCTTAGTTGCCCCATAGCATGTGGAATCGTAGTTCCCCAACTAAGGATTAAGCCCACATCCCTTCCACTGCAAGGCAGATTCTTAACCACTGAACCGGGGAGGTCCCTCTTTCTTTTCTTTTTCAGAAGCTCTAATCCAGTACTCTTGCCTGGAAAATCCCATGGACGGAGGAGCCTGGTGGGTTGCAGTCCATTGGGTCGCAAGGAGTCGGACACGACTGGACAACTTCTCTTTCACTTTTCACTTTCATGCATTGGAGAAGGAAATGGCAACCCACTCCAGTGTTCTTGCCTGGAGAATCCCAGGGACAGAGGAGCCTGGTGGGCTGCCGTCTATGGGGTCACACAGAGTCCGACACGACTGAAGTGACTTAACAGCAGCAGCAGCAATCCACCAGAGGAGGTGTGTGATATCTGACTACCTTGTAATGTGGTGATCGAGCAGTGTTTCAGGATGTATCAGCATGATTCTTCAATCATAAAACTAGTTTTCTAATCATTGCTTATTGTTGTCATAATCCTTTCACCATGGTTACTTTAAAATTCAAACATTCTTCTGCTTTTGTTAGTCATGGCTTTTCTGTAAAGACCTTTGATGGCTCAACTGCCTTTACCTCTTCCACTCTGAACACATCTCTCACTGATCAGGTTTAGCTATTCCTCCACCTGTGGAAAGACATGAGGAAGGAATAAAAAGTGATATGGAAGCTTCCTTTCCAGTATTTCCTCCAAGAGAGTGTAAGTGTTGATAGAATTTATGTTCTATATGAGAAAAAATTTTTTTGATGACCATGAATTTTAAGTTTCAATGGAGTACAATTGCTTTACAATATTATGTTGGTTTCTACTGTACAGTCAAGTGAGCCAGCTACATGTATACATATGTCCCCTGTTTTTGAATTTCCTTCCCATTTAAGTCACCACAGAGCACTGACTAGGATTCCCAGTGCTATCAATAGCATATATGTGTCAGTCCCAATCTCCTAATTCATCCCACCCTTTCTCCACCTCCTTGTAATTCAAACATTTGTTCTCTAAGTCTGTGTTTCTATTTCTGTTTTGCAAATAAGACCATCTACACAATTTTTCTAGATTCCACATGTAAGTATTAAAACACGATATTGTTTTCCTCTCTCTGACTCACTTCACTCTGTATGACACCCCATCCGTGTCTCTACTAATGACTCAACTTCATTCCTTTTTGTGGCTGAGTAATATTCCATTGTGTATATGTACCACATCTCCTTTATCCATTTCTCCATTAATGAACATTTAGCTGCTTCCATGTCCTTGCTGGGAGGAATTGGGGGCAAGAGGAGAAGGGGATGACAGGAGGATGAGATGGCTGGATGGCATCACTGACTCGATGGATGTGAGTCTCAGTGAACTCCGAAAGTTGGTGATGGACAGGGAGGCCTGGCATGCTGGGATTCATGGGGTCGCAAAGAGTCAGACACGACTGAGCGACTGATCTGATCTGATCTGATGTCCTTGCTATTGTAAATATTACTTCAGTGAATATTGGGGTGCATGTGTCTCTTTGAATTATGGCTTTCTACGAGATAGATTTTTGTTCTTTAACTCTTTGAGGTTTACTGATCACAGCCAAGCCTGTGATCCATAGGGTTGGAACTGTGCCCTTGGGGAAGGAGCTCATCAGAAGAGCTTTCTTACTGCTGCCAAGTTTCTCTTCCAAACCCACCTTATAGCATTTGTGTGTCCTTTTGGGCCAGTGGAGGCCAATTTGTTGCCCCCCAGAGGTTCTGATAAGGAGAAGAATAAGACATCATTCATAACTACAAGGCCATGTAACACTTCAGATCAGATCAGATCAGTCGCTCAGTCGTGTCCGACTCTTTGCGACCCCATGAACCGCAGCACGCCAGGCCTCCCTGTCCATCACCAGCTCCCGGAGGTCACTCAGACTCGCATCCATCGAGTCAGTGATGCCATCCAGCCATCTCATCCTCTGTCGTCCCCTTCTCCTCCTGCCCTCAATCCCTCCCAGCATCAGAGTCTTCTCCAATGAGTCAACTCTTCGCATGAGGTGGCCAAAATACTGGAGTTTCAGCTTTAGCATCATTCCTTCCAAAGAAATTCCAGGATTGATCTCCTTCAGAATGGACTGGTTGGATCTTCTTGCAGTCCAAGGCACTCTCAAGAGTCTTCTCCAACACCACAGTTCAAAAGCATCAATTCTTCGGCGTTCAGCCTTCTTCACAGTCCAGCTCTCACATCCATACATGACCACAGGAAAGACCATAGCCTTGACTAGGCGAACCTTTGTTGGCAAAGTAATGTCTCTGCTTTTGAATATACTATCTAGGTTGGTCATAACTTTCCTTCCAAGGAGTAAGCGTCTTTTAATTTCATGGCTGCAGTCACCATCTGCAGTGATTTTGGAGCCCAGAAAAACAAAGTCTGACACTGTTTCCACTGTTTCCCCATCTATTTCCCATGCAGTGATGGGACCAGATGCCATGATCTTCGTTTTCTGAATGTTGAGCTTTAAGCCAACCCTTTCACTCTCCACTTTCACTTTCATCAAGAGGCTTTTTAGCCCCTCTTCACTTTCTGCCATAAGAGTGGTGTCATCTGCATATCTGAGGTTATTGATATTTCTCCCGGCAATCTTGATTCCAACTTGTGTTTCTTCAAGTCCAGCATTTCTCATGATGTACTCTGCATATAAGTTAAATAAACATGGTGACAATATGCAGCCTTGACGTACTCCTTTTCCTATTTGGAACCAGTCTGTTGTTCCATGACCAGTTCTAACTGTTGCTTCCTGACCTGCATACAGATTTCTTAAGAGGCAGATCAGGTGTAACACTTAGGGTCAAACATTATTTCCTGTTCTAATTTTATTCAATTCTACCCAGCACCATTCAATATAATCTATCTGATGTTATACAATTAGCTCAAATTATATCAAATGATAGAAGAGCAATAATGTAAAAATGACTGAAGGGTGAGAGCCACTTCTGTTACTGAGTTCCCAGGAAGAAATTAGATCCTGGTACACACTGATGCTTTTTTTTTTTTTCAGTTCTATTTCCTTTTTTATGCTTCTGTCTGAATATTTTCTATTGATGGTGCCTTGTATTCTATGCAACTTGCTATTAAACGTATCTATTGAATTCCTAATATCAGATACTATATCTTTTTCATTTATAGGATGTACATTTGTTTCTTTTAATGAACTCTACCATGTCAGTGAATTTCTTTGTCTTTTAATCTATTTTGTCCTCCTTTCCACATATTTTCTAGAACTGAATAGTCATAGTTATTTTAAAGTTCTTATCTTTCCATATCTGGATTACCTTTGGATCTTCTTCCATTGACTGCTATCTTCCTCATTTTTATTAACCACGTGGTTCTGTCTCCTTGCATGTCTATTTATTTTTGATTGAATGAATGAAATTGCCTGTGAAAGAATCAGGCTTTCCTGAGAGGTTTTTGTTTCAGTTATTTTACTTTTCAATTGTAAAATTTCTGTTGATCTCCATTGCTCTCTGAAAGTTACACTGGTCTCATTCACTGAATAAATATTTTTTTCTTTAGCTCTTTAAGCATGTTTAAATAGCTGCTTTAACATCATTGTCTATTAAATCCAGCATCTGGCTTGTATCCCTTTCCCCTGAAACTGAAACAGTTATGACAAATTTAGTGGCTTCAAACAACACAAACCTACTCTCTTTCAGTTTGAGCAAACCCGGGGAGATAGGGAAGGACAGGGAAATCTCGCGTGCTGCAGTCCGTGGGGTCACAAGGAGTGGCACTTGACTGAGTGACTGAACAACAAGTCTCTTTGGAGGCCAGAAATCTAAACCAAGTTTCACTGGGCTGATGTCAGGGAGTTGGCAGCCCTGCCTTACTTCTGGGAGCTCTAGAAGGGAAGTCATTTTTTGGCATGTTCTAGCTCATATGTGCCACCCGCATTCCTGGGCTCATGGCCACTCCTTCCTCATTAAAACCAGCAGTGTGTCATCTTCAAATCTCTCTGACTTGGGCTTCTATGTGAATATCTCCCGTGTCTGACTCTGACTCTCCTGACTTCATTTTATTATAACTCTTGCAATTCTGCAGATAATTTAGGGTAATCTCTTCATCTCAAAAGCTGTCATTAAATCCCACCTGCAAAGTCTGTTTTCCTATGTAAAGTAGCATGTTTGGGACTTCCCTGGTGGTCCAGTGGTTAAGAGTCCATGCTCCCGATGCAGGGGGCCAGGGTTTGATCTCTGGTCAGGGAACTAAGATCCCACACCCTTCCATCTGTGTTTTGGGCTTTCCTGGTCGCTCAGAAGGTAAAGAATTCACCTGCAATGCAGGAGACCCAGGTTTAATCCCTGGGTCAGGAAGATCCCCTGGAGAAGGAAATGGCAACTCACTCCAGTATTCTTGCTTGAAGAATCCCATGAACAGAGGAGCCTGGCAGGCTACCATCCATGGGTCACAAAGAGTCAGACACAACTGAGTGACTAAGCACGTAGGTAAATGTTTACAGGTTCTGGGGATTAGGACGAGGACATTTTGGAAAGGTTAACACGCAGCCTATCACAGTGGTTTCTTAAAGGACAACCAGCTAAAGCAACAATAACAACAACATAAGTGACCTAGAGGTCAATTTCTAATTGCTTTCTTTGGCTATGGAACACATTCTTCTATTTTGTGTGTCTTGATGTTTTACTGAATACTGGGTATTGTGAATAAACCATTGTAGAGACACTAGATTCTATTATTGTCCTTTGAAGACAGTTGACTTTTCCTCTAATACACACATCAATTACTTGCTAAGAACCTGAAAATTGCGTTGACTTGGTTTTACAATTTAACAACAGATTTGTGAAAAGCCCTAAATGTTTTCTAAGCCCTTCTAAGAAGCACGACCCAATTGCAAAATTCTGTTTTTCCTATGGTTTAGTCCAGACTTGGTTTTAGGCTTTTTCTTAAAGCATGTCTAGAACATGCCCTTACTCTAGGGCATGGTCTTTACTCCTAAGACACAGGTTTCTGTTTCTCTTTGCAAAATGAGTTAACGAAGTGTTAAGGAGGCTTTTCCTCTCTAGGTGGGTGCAAACACCAGTGTTGACCAGGAGTATCTCTGATGCCATAACAGCTTCTTCATGGTTAATTGCAAGTAGTCTGTCCGTGCAAACATGGCCCTTGGCCCAGGAGTCACAAGAAATCTCCATATATTTCTGCCCCTTCTCTCTCCATCATTGGTGCTCTGCTTCAAACATTTTAGATATATCAACAATGTTAATTAAATTCTGATCTCTGGCTCCTTGGCTCAGTGGGATTTCTGTGCTCTGGTTAGACTCCAGAACTCTGTGCCATGATCAGGAAATTATGCCTAAACAGCGAGCTGGGGTGAATGTGAGGCTCACAGTCTTGCCTTGTCTGCTGTCCCATGCCCGAAAGCCTTGGATTCACATATTTTGCCTAGTTTTTTTTTTTTCTAATTTTACACGTTGTTTCACATGTTGCTAAGTCATGAGATACTCATTTTTCTAGTAACTTTATTTATTTATTTATTATTTTTAGCTGTGCTGGGTCCTTGTTGCTGCGTGGCCTTTTCTCTAGTTTTGAGGAGTGGGGGCTCCTGTTTAGTTGTGGTGTGAAGGCTTCTCATTGTGGTGGCTTCTCCTGTTGTGGAGCACGAGTCTAGGGTGCTCAGGCCTCAGTAGTTGCTGCACACGGGCTCAGTCGTTGTGGCTCCCGGCTCTAGAGCACAGGCTCAGTAGTTGTGATATATGGGCTTGGTTGCCCTGAGGCACGTGGGATCTTCCAGGATCAGCATGTAGGATCTTCCTGGGCCAGAGATCGAACCCATGTCTCCTGCACTGGCAGGCAGATTCTTTACTACTGAGCCACCAGACACTCTGCCCAGTTTTATTCATTGGAAGGACTAATGCTGAAGCTGAAACTCCAATACTTGGGCCATCTGATGCGAAGAACCAACCCATTGGAAAAGACCCTGATGCTGGGAAAGACTGAGGGCAGGAAGAGAAGGGGACAACAGAGGATGAGATGGTTGGATGGCATCACCCACTCAATGGACCTGAGTTTGAGTAAACTCCGGGAGTTGGTGATGGACAGGGAAGTCTGGTATGCTGCAGTCCATGGGGTCACAAAGAGTCGGACATGACTGAGCGACTGAACTGAACTGAGGAGAGGCTCTCTTTGTTCTACTGTAGTCTATGGCAGGTGAGGGAGCAGGATCTATCTGGAACACTTCCTGTGTCTTTCACACCAAGAGACTGTTAAGCTTTTGAGGTTGAACCAGAAAGATTCTTGACTTGAGGACAATTTTTTGAAACCTATAATTAATACCCTCAGAAGCATGCTTGAAACAGACAGGAGTTCTAACGGAATGATCATTCAAAGAACAAAGAAGAACTCTGGGATACTAAGCTGGAGGAGATTAGTGAGGTTGTGTCAAACGCCCTCCACTCCCTGCCTATGACTTGATATGTCCTTTGTACCTCTGCACCCCGCAGTTGGGTGTATTTCTGGCATCTTATTTCTATTTACCCTAACTGTTTGATATCTAGAAGAAAGTCTTAGGGGCTGGTAGTATGATGCCAGTAGTGTCTCCTGATCTCAGTGCAGGTGAAGCTCCCTCTGACTTTTGTTCTTTTGTGTACATTTGAGGATTTGGAACAGTGGGACTTTTCAAAGTGCACCTAAACCACTGAGTTTCTTGCAGTTGCTTGGATTCCTTATTTTTGTCTCTATGATTCCATGTTATATGATATAGGAGTATATGGCATGTGATAATGTGACAGCATTTAATTTGTTCTCCATGATTTGAAAATGTGCCCCTAGCCTCATCATATTGTTTTTCTTTTTGGAAATGCTCATTAACAGTACATTCATGCCTCTAAACGATGCTTTTTGGATTAATCACAATTCCTTCCAGAAACATTTGAAAACTAAATAAAGGTGCATAAACATTCTTTATTCTGTTTATATCTTTGCTTATTGAATACAGGGTTTTAAAGAACAGAGGAATGCCTACATGTTTAGAATTACTATATCATTTTAAATTTCTGTTCAGGTTAACTCACACCAGCATCTTCTAAACTTCTACTGTATGCAAAGTACTATGTTATACCCTGGAGACATAAACCCTAATAATAACCAATTTTGCTTTCAAAGATACTACAGTCTTGCAAACTAACTGTATTATTCATGTGTGTCTTTTAGGTTGAGTCTTTATATTGTCCTGTAGTCGAATCTCAATAAAATGTTATCATGTTCTTTTCACCATTTCAGTTTATTATTATTCTGCTGCTGCTGCTAAGTCACTTCAGGAGTGTTTGACTCTGTGTGACCCCAGAGACAGCAGCTCACCAGGCTCCCCCATCCCTGGGATTCTCCAGGCAAGAACACTGGAGTGGGTTGCCATTTCCTTCTCCAATGCATAAGAGTGAAAAGTGAAAGTGAAGTCGCTCAGTCGTGTCCGACTCCTAGCGACCCCATGGAATGCAGCCCACCAGGCTCCTTCGTCCATGGGATTTTCAGGCAAGAGTACTGGAGTAGGGTGTCATTGCCTTCTCCATATTATTCTGCTGCTGCTGCTAAGTCGCTTCAGTCGTGTCCGACTCTGTGCGACCCTATAGACGGCAGCCCACTAGGCTCCCCCGTCCCAAAAACTCAATCCAAAAGGCCATTTCATGAACACATATAATTATCTCAATCCCTCTCACCAATAACCCTGAAGTCAGTTCTAGGTGGTAAATCCACAGAAATTTCCAAGAGTGCTACTTGTACATGATTAAATGTCCCATTTATCTGTTTAAATCCACCTAGAAGATGAACACCACCTCAGTATTTGGTATTAAATGCTTATTATTATCCCATTATCAGAGGCCACATTATAAATATCTGTATCTCACATCATCAAGAAAAAATCTACAGGTGTACCATAAATGATCTTCTTTGTATAAATAAACTATTCATACCTTCTTCAGCTTTTGTGAAATTTTCTCTAACCCCTCAGCCCAAGATAGCCAGTCCTACAAATTCTTTTTCTTATTCATGAAGCACTTTGGGCACTTTATCTTGCAGGTCTTGGATTATCACTCTTCCGTATCCATGTGTTTCTTTTCTCCCCAGTGAGATTTTTAGCTCCTCCGGCACATGGTCATATGATGTTTCCAGCTCTTGGCAATATGCTAGAAGGTGTGATATAGAGAACAATAAAAGACATGAACCTCTTATAGAATGAGGAATACCTGCTTTTTTAATCCCAATTCTTACTCTCCCAATTTCTGGGTATAGGGGATTCATGCTTAAATTGAATCTTTGGATTGCCTTCTGTTTTTTGGTAACAGGCTAGATTAAATTTACTGTACAACCTTCCAATTGGAACCAGTGAAAATGGCTAAATAAAATATTTTCATAAACACCTATAAAAATGCTCACTGAGCTGGTAAGAAACTAAAGAATCCACAAAGGGAAAAAATAAATATGAAGATGGGAAGCTAAAAGTCAGCAGACAGCAGAAGCAGTCGTTTTCCAAACAGGAGCTGCAAAATCACGGTGGTTTTGAGCCTAAGTTTTTGAGCCCAAGATACCTGTGTTGGGAAGAATAAGGTGATCATACCTCCTGATTTATTCAGGACAGTACTAGTTAATGTCTGTTCCCTGGTGTAGTTATTAAATGCACCCACTTTTATTCTTAAAAGCATATGGAATGATACATGCTCATCTTAAGTATAAGAGATAGGACGTAATGTATGGAACTCAAAAAGGTAGAAGTTCTAATAGATCTTTGCAAAACTCGGCCCGTCAGTGTTAGAGGGAATATTAAATAAGACTACAAAGCAGAAAGGAACAGCATGTAAAATAGCCTGCATTTACTTTGACACTGGATGGAAGGAAAATGAATTTGCCCCTGAGAAATCATTGTCAGCATCAAACTCTCATGTAAATTTGTTGTTACCTGCATGTTAAAATTGAAGTTCAAGTGGAGAATTGAATTTAAAGTGATTTCCAGATGGATAAGACTACCAGGGAACTGGCAGAAAACATATGCAAGACCTCTCTGAGGGAACAGGGCTTTAACCTCGGTCTCCGAGAATTCCTATTGGTAAAATTTTCAAGGAAAATGAGAAACACATCTAAAAACAAATCAGAAGTGTCATCAGAAAGGCCCAATGGGTGAAATACATCAAAATTAGAGAATAGAAGAAAGAAATTGTCAACGAGTTCATATGTGAGAAATACCAGACACTGATTGCAAAATAGAAGGTTTATTTTAAAAATTGAAGTTTTTTAAAATTTATTTTTTAATTGAAGAATAATTGCTTTACAGTATTGTGTTGGTTTCTGCCAAACATCAACATGAATCAGCCATAGGTATACATATTGCTCCCTCTTGAACCTCCCTCTCACCTCCCTCCCCATCCTATCCCTCTAGGTTGTTATGGAGCCCTGGTTTAAGTTCCCTGAGTCATGCAGCAGATTGCCAAAATTGAGTCTTGGGACTTTCCTGGTGGTCCAGTGGTTAGGACTCTGAGCTTCCAACACATGGGGCATGGGTTCAGCCCCTAGTTGGGGGATTAAAATCTAGCATGCCACAGGGCTCAGCCAAAATAAAAAAATGAATAAAATAAAAGACACTCCCAAACTGAGCAGCTTAAGAAAACCATTTATTTATTTAAAAACTGAGTCTTGAGAAGAAGAGCGATGAAAGTGAGACTATGATATTAGGAAACAAAAACCCCTCAGATTTCTAGAACTAACAGACATAATAAATTAAAATAAAAATTTTGGTAGATAAAACAGGAGACCTAACTCTGAAAAAGAAAATTGAAAAATTGAAAATGAAATAAGAAATAATTCTCTGGAATGCAACCCAAAGAAACAAGAAAATGAAAACTTTGAGAGAGTTCGCCTTGAGGAGAAAGTATGTATCTGAGCAGATTTTTAGAAGGAGATAAAAAAGAGACTGGAGAAAAAAACAGTTTAGTAATTAGGTCACAAGTATTTACTGTATTAATTAACAAGCAAGCAAATGGATTATAGAAAGGTTTTATACAGAACAGTGATGAAAATCTGTCCTAAACTAAGGATATGATTAATTCAGTTCTGTTTACTGGGGGTTATGAGTGATAGAGAGATAATCAATTAATTCAAGTGAAGTCAAGAAATAAGAGGGAAAAAGAAACAGAGAAGTGGGACAAATGAGGCCATAAAATAAGATGGTAGAACAAATACAAGTATGTCAGTGATCACAATAAATGTGATGACTGAGTAGTCCAATGTAAAGTCTAGATTTTCAGCTGCAATAACAAAAACAGTGTTGAACTGGCCTAAAAATAGACAGATCCATGAATGCAATAGCTTGTAAGCAGAGTGACATTACATGGACAAACTGTTTTCTAACATGGGAAAATCCCATGGACGGAGGAGCCTGGAAGGCTTCAGTCCATGGGGTCACAAAGTGTCAGACATGACTGAGCCACTGAGTACACACGCACCGAGTCAAAACTTGTTTGCTTTTGTTTTGAATTATTTTAATTTTATAAAATGTTGCAAAGACAGTGCAAAGAATTCATATATATTCCTTACTTGGTGGTGGTTATACAGTCGCTAAGTCCCATCGGAGTCTTTTACGACCCTATGGACTGCAGCCTGCCGGGCTACTCTGTACATGGGATTTCCCAGGCAAGAATACTGGAGTGGGTTGCCATATCCTTCTCCAGGGGATCTTCCTGACTCAGGGATTGAACCCACGTCTCCTGCACTGGCAACCGGCTTCTTTACCACTGAGCCACCTGGGAAGCCCTTCTTACTTAGTTACCCCTACTGTTAACATCTTATATAACTATGGTTCAGTTCAGTCGCTCAGTCATGTCTGACTCTTTGAGACCCCACGAATCGCAGCACGCCAGGCCTCCCTGTCCATCAACAACTCCCGGAGTTCACTCAAACTCATGTCCATCGAGTCGGTGATGCCATCCAGCCATCTCATCCTCTGTCGTCCCCTTCTCCTCCTGCCCCCAATCCCTCCCAGTTTCAGGGTCTTTTCCAATGAGTCAGCTCTTCACGTGAGGTGGCCAAAGTATTGGAGTTTCAGCTTTAGCATCAGTCCTTCCAATGAACACCCAGGACTGATGTTCACTCTTACCATGTCCTGTTTGACCACTTCCAATTTGCCTTGATTCATGGACCTAACATTCCAGTTTCCTATGCAATATTGCTCTTTACAGCATCAGACCTTGCTTCTATCACCAGTCACATCCACAACTGAGTATTGTTTTTGCTTTGGCTCCATCCCTTCATTCTTTCTGGAGTTATTTCTCCACTGATATCCAGTAGCATATTGGGCACCTACCGACCTGGGGAGTTCCTCTTTCAGTATCCTATCATTTTGCCTTTTCATACTGTTCATGGGGTTCTCAAGGCAAGAATACTGAAGTGGTTTGCCATTCCCTTCTCCAGTGGACATTTGTCAAAATTTGAAAATACAAGTAAAAAAAAAAAAAGTGTAGATTTTCAGATTACATTTTCATATAACTTGTGCTAAAGGTTCCCTTGAAGAAGGAATGGCAACCCACTCCAGTATTCTTGCTTGGAGAATCCCATGGGCAGAGGACCCTGGCAGGGTACAGTCCAAGGGGTTGCAGAGAGTCTGACACCACTGAAGCAACTTAGCCCATACGCATGATGAAGCTTATTACTTAGTGACTGAATAACAATAACAAAAATACTCTTTTAAAGAGACACATCTAAAATGCAAAACAACTTACTAACTAAACAATAAATATATAAATAAACACAAGAAACGCATTGAAAATACTTTCATAGTATTGAAAGCATTAGAAATTTTCTCAACACAATATAATCTTACTACTCATTAAATAATCAGTGCCAGTGTTCCTGGGAAGATGGTAGCTGTTGTTCACATATTCAGGGACCCAAATGCCTTTCAATTCACGACTTCTCTACTCCCTGCTGCTGTTGCTGCTAAGTCGCTTCAGTCGTGTCCGACTGTGTGCGACCCCATAGACGGCAGCCCACCAGGCTCCCCCGTCCCTGGGATTCTCTAGGCAAGAACACTGGAGTGGGTTGCCATTTCCTTCTCCAGTGCATGAAAGTGAAAAGTGAAAGTGAAGTTGCTCAATCATGTCTGACTCTTAGCGACCCCATGGACTGCAGCCTACCAGGCTCCTCCATCCATGGGATTTTCCAGGCAAAAGTACTGGGGTGGGGTGCCATTGCCTTCCCCATCTCTACTCCCTAGAGCCTTGGAATCTTCTTAATCCCCCTTTTTCTTAACCACCTTTCTCACAGTCCATTGGCAGTAACTGATCACAGATCTCTCCAAATGGCCTCGTTGTAGATCCTCATTATCTGACAGTTTAGGGATTAAAAGGCTAATTTTATGGCAACTGTCCCAATCATAATACACAAAGGCAGAGCAGATCACAGATAACTGTCATATAAAAGCTCCTTCAGAAAAAGGAAAGGATTGAGACAAAAATTCTGAAATGCTACCATGTAGCCATTGTGAAGATCACTGAGCCCGCGCTGTGGTGGAAGTTGCTCTTTTTTAAAAACATTTATTTCTTACAATTCTTGACACTGAGAACTCCAAATTCAAGGTGTCAGTAGACACCTTCATTCTTTTTTTTAAGATTTTTTTTTTTTTTTTGATGTGGGCCATTTTTCAAGTCTTTATTGAATTTGTGACAATATTGCTTTTGTTGTTTTGATTTTATTGGCTGTGAGGCATGTGGGATCTTAGCTCCCCAACCAGGGATCGAACCTGTGTTCCCTGCATTGGAAGAGGAAGTCTTAGCCACTGGACCGCCGGGGAAGTCCTTGAAGTTTCTGGATTAAACTCAATTCTATTCTTTAGAAGAAACTTCTTTGGCACTGTTCCCCACTGTCCTGGAGATTCTCCTTAATTCTCTCTCCTCTAAGGCAGTGGTTTCAAGTCCTATCAAGCATCAGAATCCCCTGGAGGGCTTGTTACAACACAGATTGATGGGCACCCTCCTGAGAGTTTTGGATAGAGTTTCTGGAGAGTTTGCATTTCTAACAAGTTCCTGGGTGATGGTGAGGCTTATGGTTTAGGGAACACACTTTGAGAGAACCATTGCCCTAAGGCTCCATCTGAAATGGGCTCAAGGTATATGTTCTCTTCAAGGGCACACCATTTTCATTACCAGCTTCCTACTGGGACAAGTTTGGACTCATGAGGGCAATTTTATAGTCACAGGCTTTTAAAAGCAGACTTCAGTTTTTAATTAAAAAAATTTTTTTTATTGTGTTTAAAGTTACATCATATAAAACACACTATTCTAGCCATATTAAACTGTACGTTTCAATGGAACTAAGTACATTCATATTGTTATGCAATTCTCACCATCATCCATCTCCTGGATTTTTCACCTTCCTCAGCTGAAACTCTCCCCCTACTACCCCCATCCCTTGGCCCCTGACATTTACCCACATACTTTCTGTCTCTATGAATTTGACTATTCTAGGTACCTTATATAGGAAGCCCTGGTGGCTCAGTGGTAAAAAATCTACCTCAATGCAGGAGACACAAGTGCAATCACCAGGTTGGGAAGATATCTTGGGAAAGGAAATGACAACTCACTCCAGTATTCTTGCCTGGAGATTCCCATGGACAAATGAGGCTGATGGGGTACAGTCCATGGGGTGGCCAAGAGTCGGACACACCTGAGCACACACACAGGTACCTCATATAAGTGGAATCAAACAGTATTTGCCTGCACCTAATGGATATTGGGCTTCCCTGGTGGCTCAGAGGTTAAAGCGTCTGTCTGGAATGCAGGAGACCCGGGTTCGATCCCTGGGTTGGGAAGATCCCCTGGAAAAGGAAATGGCACCCCACTCTAGTACTCTTGCCTGGAGAATCACATGGATGGAGGAGCCTGGTGGGCTACAGTCCATGGGGTCACAAAGAGTCAGACAGGACTGAGCGACTTTCACTTTCACTTTCACTAATGAATATTGGAATGCATTAACGGTTAGTTAGCCATGAAATTAAAAGACGCTTGCTCCTTGGAAGGAAAGTTATGACCAACCTAGATAGCATATTCAAAAGCAGAGACATTACTTTACCAACAAAGGTTCGCCTAGTCAAGGCTATGGTCTTTCCTGTGGTCATGTATGGATGTGAGAGTTGGACTGTGAAGAAGGCTGAGCGCCGAAGAATTGATGCTTTTGAACTGTGGTGTTGGAGAAGACTCTTGAGAGTCCCTTGGACTGCAAGAAGATCCAACCAGTCCATTCTGAAGGAGATCAATCCTGGAATTTCTTTAGAAGGAATGATGCTAAAGCTGAAACTCCAATATTTTGGCCACCTCATGCGAAGAGTTGACTCATTGGAGAAGACTCTGATGCTGGGAGGGATTGAGGGCAGGAGGAGAAGGGGACGACAGAGGATGAGATGGCTGGATGGCATCACTGACTCGATGGATGCGAGTCTGAGTGACCTCCGGGAGCTGGTGATGGATAGGGAGGCCTGGCGTGCTGCGGTTCATGGGGTCGCAAAGAGTCGGACACGACTGAGCGACTGATCTCTCTCTCTCTCTCTGAACGGTTAGTTTGATACATCAGATTGTAGTTTATTTAGTAACACAGTTCTCACAAATACTTAGCAGGCTTCACATCTATTTGCTTCCAGTAAACCCCATGTATGGATAACCACATTAGTGCTTCCCCTGACACAATTTCCACTCTGATTCATACTTTTGCTTTCTACTCCCACCTCCCCTGGTTGCCTCTTTTACTACATTGGCAGGTACCTTGGGGCCATCTCATAAAATAACCTTGTGTTAGAAAAAAGTAATCTTAATCTGATCTTTGGCACAAGGTCTCATCCCTTCCTGTAGCTGAGAATTCCTCAAAGACCTTTGTTGCTCAGTTCTTTCCATTCTAATTTTTAAATCCTGGTTTAGAGTGCAGAAACAGTCAGCTTTACCAAACCTTGAAACTCTAAATTTCTGGACTCTTTCCATCTCTGTTTTCAAGCCAACCACTTCTTGCTGGGACTCATTTTTCCTCTTTACACCTTGCTATAAGAAGTGAGTAGAAACCCACATATGCACTAACATTTCTAACTCCTTCCAACTGCTTCTTGCCGAGCTACACATCTGCTAGGCACTTGATCTGCTTTAAAAATTTCAGCAGGCTAAATTTTATGCCGCCATATAACAAAGCACTGTACTTATGTCTTGCTTTATTTTTCTTGCTGCCTGCCAGCCACCCACCATGCCAAATCTGCACATTTTCAAATTTGTTAAGGCAGCTTCCCATGTCAAGATGCCAATTTCCACATTGGTTAGGGTAATACTAGCTGATGAAACAAAATACCCCTCCAATTTAGTGGCTAACACAATAGAAGTCCTTTTCTTCCTCAAGTGACTGTCCAACATAGGGGTTCCTGGTTGGCAGGCTGTTTACCTGCAGGCAGTGATTCATGCTGGAGAAGGCAATGGCGCCCCACTCCAGTACCCTTGCCTGGGAAATCCCATGGGCGGAGGAGCCTGGTAGGCTGCAGTCCATGGGATCGCTAAGAGTCAGACACGACTGAGTGACTTCACTTTCTCTCTTCACTTTCATGCATTGGAGAAGGAAATGGCAACCCACTCTGGTGTTCTTGCCTGGAGAATCCCAGGGACGGGGGAGCCTGGTGGGCTGCCGTCCATGGGGGTCACACAGAGTCGGACAGGACAGAAATGACTTAGCAGAGCAGTGATTCATGCATCTATGTTTCTTCCATCTGTGACGTTGCCACATTCAGAGTCCTTGCATCTTTGTCGATGAGGAAGTAGAAGGCCCACGCTACTTCTGTAGGCACCACATCACTTCTACACATAGTCCACTGGCAAGAACCAGTCATACAGCTCCATCTAAATGCAGAGATGGATTAACTCTTTGCTGACTGAGCAGCTGCTTCCCAACAACAATCCTATTCCTTGGCAAAGGGCCGGGGCATGAGACCTTGGGTGGCTATTAGCTGTCTTTGAAATATGAAAGACAATTCAGTAACACTATAGAAGGGATAGGAGCCCCTCTTTAAACCCAGGGAAGGAAAGGATCTTTAAATAAGCCACAAAAGATACAAATCATAAAGAAAGTGTTCATAAATTCAACTACAAAAAAAATTAATGCTATACAGAGTGAATTAAGTCAGAAAGACAAAAACAAATCGTATATTAACACTTTTATGTGAAGTCTAGAGAAAGGGTATACACGAACTTATTTGCTAAGCAGAGAGACACAGATGTAGAGAATAAATTTATAGATCCAAGGTGGGGGAGGGGAGAGTGGGATGAATTGGGAGTTTGGGACTGACATATATACACTACTGGCTCCATGTCTAAAATAGATAGCAACGAGAACATTCTGTATAGCACAGGAAGCTCTATTCAATGCTCTGCAGTGACGTAAATGAGAAGGAAATCCATTAAAGACAGGATATATGTATATGAATATCTGATTCACTTTGCTGTACAGTAGAAATTGGAAAAGACCCTAATGCTTAGAAATTTTGAGGGCGGGAGGAGAAGAGGGTGACAGAGGATGAGATAGTTGGATGGCATCACCAATTCAATGGACATGAGTTTGAGCAAGCTCCGGGAGATAGTGAAGGACAGGGAAGCCTGGCGTGCTGCAGTCCATGGGGGTTGAAAAAGAGTTGGAAGCAACTTAGCAACTAAGCAACAACAAGAGATTAACACAACATTGTAAAGCAACTTTACTGCAATTAAAGTTAATTTAAAAAATTAAGAGCTTCTGTTCATTAAATTACACCATAAAGAGTACAAAAAGACAAGTCTGTCTCTGAAGGCTGTCTGCCAAAGACTTCGGCTATATTACCTACATATCTAGAGTATATTAAAAACTCTTAAAAGTGAAAAAATAGGTAACTCAGTAGAAACATTAAATAAAAATACATAGACAGATATTTCCAGAAGAAGCAACATGAGCAGCCAATAGATATGTGGAAAGCTGTTTAACTCGTTAAAATTCAGAGAAAAGCAAAGCTGAACTGCAACAGGTTGCCGTTCCTTGTTCCTCCTGTCAGATGGGTAAGTGTTTAAAAATTGGATAATAAGTACTGGTGAGGAGATGTAGTGAAGTGAATTATCTTGTAGGACTGTCAGGAAAGGACATTTACACACTAATTTGTAAAACCTCTTAAAGGGAGTCAGCAAAAGGGTATTTGCATTTTCATTATTCTATGTGTGTGTGATCTATTTCACAATTAAACATTTAAAACAATAATCTTGGGGTTTCCCTGGTGGTCAGGTGGTTAAGAATCTACCTACCAGGGGACACAGGTTTTGATTCCTGGTCCGGGAAGATCCCACATGCCACGTGTCAGCTGAGTCCGTGTGCCACAACTACTGAGCCTGTGTTCTGGAGCCCAGGAGCTGCAAGTACTGAGCCCACGTGCAGAAACCACGGAAGCCCGTGCACATAGAGTCTGTGCTACACAGCAAAAGAAGCCTCCGCAATGAGAGCTCCACACACAACTAGAGAGGAGCCCCCACTTGCCACAACTAGAGAAGGCCGAATAAAGAGACCACCCAATGCAGCAAAAATTATACAAATTTAAAAAATTTATGACAGTAAACTTTTGAAATTGCACTTTAAGAATTATGGAAAAGATGGTCTTGGTGGCCCCACCTTAATTACATTGGAAACATTTTGTAACATATCATCCTGCTTTTTCCTCCTGCCCACCTATTTGGAACTGGTCCCTGGTTCCATTACCGCATAAGTAGTGGGTAGCATGATTCTTTGATTGATGTGACATGCCAGTCTGAACAAATCCACTTCATCACTTGACTCTCTTGAGGACTGATGAATAAAGGGGTGAGAGGGCAGAGCATCGAAGTCTTTTCCATCCCTACACACCATCCTATGAGGAAGCTCAGGTAGGACACCTACCGTCTGGTGATGTCAGAGGGGTTAATTAAGAAGAGTTGGTGTCATTTCCAATAATTACTAGGGATCAAAATTTACAGAAGGCGCAAAGAGGGGCTGGCAGCTGTACCAAAATGAATCTGCCTAGAACCACACAGCCGCAGCTGTTACATCTCAGAATGTATTTTTCAAATCACCTTAGCTTTTAGAAAAGTCCAACCATGAGAATAGCCTGATTCCTACAAAGTTCAGTGCATCTAAAAACAGGAAGGGCCCCACAAAATGAAAACTGACACGACTCTTTCTATTTCTCAGAGAAGCGTATTCTGAAGCTTCATCTCCAGGATCTTGAATTTAAAGACAGAAATAGGCTCCTCTCTGTTAATTTTTGAATGGAAGTAACCAATCCTCATGGGGTTTCCCAAGAGGCACTAGTGGTAAAGAACTTGCTTAACAATGCAGGAGCTGTAAGAGACGCAGGTGCGATCCCTGGGAAGATTGGGAAGACCCCCTGGAGGAGGACATAGCAACCCACTCCAGGATTTTTGCCTGGAGAATTCCCTGGACAGAGGAACCTGGCAGGCTACACTCCGTGGGGTCGCAAAGACTCAGACACAATTTAGCCACTAAACAACAAAAAACTCAATCTTTATAATGAATTATCAAGTAGTCTGAAGCAGAATTTCAAACAACCCCATGCTGGTGAGCACAGGAAAATAGGTTAGAAAAATAAAGCAAAGTCTGAATCTGTCCTTGTGGAACGGGTGGTGAAGTCATCCTAGAATCTCCCCCCTTCCACCACTCAGAGAAGACACCCCAGAAACCACTTCTAATACTATGTGAGTACACAGCAGTCTCCCTCAGGTGAACTTTGCCAACTGTACATGACCTTGCTTCCAATGCCAGGAACGAAACAGTAACCACTAGAGGGCATAGGAACCTTATTAGAAATAAAAGTGCCCCAGAGAAAACCATTAGCGCCTGAAAAACTGAAACGCATAAAATGTTCTCTAAGCCAAATACTGCTGGAAAAGGGAAAGGGAGGGAGAGAGGGGGCATTATTTTTTTAAATGCAATCGCTTCCTGTAAAGCCTGATTCTCCTTCTGGAATATGAATGAAATAGGTAAAATTAGTTCATGTACCTCTTTTGCCATTGATGCGAAGCAATTTCCAACCAACCTTACAGTTTAGATTAGCCCGAAGATACCAGTGTCTTTTGAAAAAAAAAAAAAAATTCATCCTGAAAGGTCTTTTATGAAAAGTAATACAGTGGCTATTAAAGATTACAGCCTTGTTGGCTCACAAAACCAACACTTTCCTGACTTGCTCTGCTTAGAAAAGATTTCAGAGCCCACTGGAACCGAAAAGATGGGGCCTAGTGTGTGGAGATTTTGTTTGGGAAATAGTATGATCCTCTCTTTTAGGAATTTGGTTGTGCCCTGAGCTCACCGGACTATAAGGCAATGATCTCGCCGATGGCTAATCCCTTTGACTGATTGGTTTATGGCCCTGGTTTGCATTGATGCAGGTGATGGTGGTAGCTAGTGATATTCACCTCCATCTACATATGCCTCTTTTTCCAGAAAGTAAGAAATGCATATCAGCCTTGGAATCCTACTTTGTCATGGAAATGGATTGGTTGTCATGCTATGACTTCACTTGCAACCATATTTCCTCTTGTGTCTGCTGAAGTCAAATTATCTCCATATTAAACCACTGGGAGTTACCATTGCTGCTACTGCTGCTGCTAAGTCACTTCAGTCGTGTCCAACTCCCTGTGACCCCATAGACAGCAGCCCACCAGGCTCCCCCATCCCTGGGACTCTCCAGGCAAGAACACTGGAGTGGGTTGCCATTTCCTTCTTCAATGCATGAAAGTGAAAAGTGAAAGTGAAGTTGCCCAGTCGTGTCTGACTCCCTGAGACCCCAAGGACCGCAGCCCATCAGGCTCCTCCGTCCATGGGATTCTCCAGGCAAGAGTACTGGAGTGGAGTGCCATCGCCTAGCTGACTCTTAATAAACACTAGTGCACAAGGAAGACGAGAGCCTTTCCTGGTTCCACACCTGCCTGGGAAACGATGGAGCAGAGGCCTTGGGCTGGAAGGAGACACTGAGGGAAGTTTTGTTTATTTCAACAGATAGTCATTAGTTTTAAACCTGCAGGAAGAATTGAAGTCAAGGGAGAAATTGTCAAGAAAGAGTAAAATATTATCTTGTGAGTTATTTGGTTAAATGGAGTTCCTGGCAGATTAGAAGGAAAAGAAAGAGTGAAAAATGAGCCAAATGAGATTAACTCATTATAATAGAACATATGTTGATATGGAGACTGCTGTTCTCTTTGTCTTTGGAAAGAGAATTGTGGGTGAAGGGCAAACAGGAACTTTTGGGTGACACTCTCAGGTCTAATATAAAGGACTCAGTCGTGTGTGACTCTTTGCAATACCATGGACCATAGCCCACCAGGCTCTTCTGTCCATGGAATTTTCCCAGGCAGGAATACTGGAGTAGGTAGCCATTCCATCTTCCAGGGGATCGTCCCAATTCAGGGATCAAACCTGGATCTCCTGCATTGCAGGCAGATTCTTTATGATTTGAGCCACCAGGGAAGCCCTAGAAACAGGTATAGTTTCCAGACCAAATAATTTAATCGAATCTCATCTAAAACTCCCTGGGGTATTAGAAGGACCCCAAGTGAATAGAAATTGTAAGAATTAAGTTTTCTCCTTATAGGCAGTCCTAGTGCTTAATTATTTTCTGTATACTTGGCTTGGTGTGTGCTACAGTGGAGACGTTCCAAATCAGAATTAAGAGAAACCACTAAGCCATGGAATCAGGATATGGCAACAATGATGATGTAGGTGATGATGAGAGCAAATTCTTTTTTTTTTTAAATCAATTTTTGTTTTATTATTTTTTTAATGAAATAGAAATACATTATCATTTTTTTTTTTAATTTTTTTGCAGGGGAAAATGGACAAAGGAAAGGATCAATGAGGGTGGGAGGGAAATGGGAAGAAAGAAGGGGAGTGATGGTGGGGAGGAGTATATGTAATTTCTTAACTAATGGCTTTCTGGTTTTAATCACAAAGAACACTTAAGAAAAAAAAAACACATTGTATTCATCCTATATTAGGAGGTTTAATCTGGAAATGAAAAGTTCAGGAAACTAAAAGTCCAGTTTGGGTGTCCTCATCTTAGGCACATCTTGGTATTTTGTATTGGTAGGTCCTATCTTTACCACAATATATTATTTAGGACAGGATCACCTTTGTCACTTCTTCCTCCCTACTACCCAAAGTGGTACCAGTCCCATAAAATAGTCAATAAAGCTTTACAGAGTGAACAAATAAGTCAATATTTTTTTTTTTTAACTCTCTTGAGTGAACAGAATTTTTGGAGGCTCATAAGTGAATATGTTTTCCTCTTTACTTTGTCTATTACAGCCAGATTGTATAAGTATGAGTGGGGTATTAAAGTCTCCCACTATTATTGTATTGCTGCATATTTCTTCTATCATATTAATTAATGTTTGTCTTAGATATATCAATGCTCCAATGTTGGGTGCATATATATTTATAATTGTTATAACTTCTTTTTGGATTGTTCCTTTAAGTCGTTATGTGTAACCTTGATTGTCTCCTTTTCAGGATCTTTAAAGTCAATTTTATCTGATATGAGTATTGCTACTCCTGTTTTCTTTTGGTCCATATTTGCATAGAAAACCTTTTTCCAGCCCTTCATTTTCAGTCAGTATATATCCCCTATTTTAAGGTGGTTCTCTTGTAGACAACATATATAGGGGTCTAGTTTTTTTATCCATTTGTCGCATTTTAGTCTTTTGGTTATCTCTTGTAGACAAGGTATGTAGGTGTTTTGTTTTTGTATCGATTCGGCCAGTCTTTGTCTGTTGATTAGGGCATTCAGCCCATTAACATTTAAAGCAATTATTGATAAATAGGATTTACTTTATTGTTTTGGGTTCGAATTTATACACCCTTTTAGTGATTCCTATCTAGAGAATGTCCTTCAGTTTTTGTTGGAGAAATGGTTTAGTGGTGCTAAATTCTCTCAACTTTTGCTTATCTGTGAAGCTTTTGATTTCTCCTTCATATTTGAATGAGATCCTTGCTGGATACAATAATCTAGGCTGTAAGTTATTTTCTTTCATCACTTTAATTATGTCTTGCCATTCCCTCCTGGCTTGGAGAGTTTCTATTGAAAGATCAGCTGTTATCCTTATGGGAATTCCCTTGTGAGTTATTTGATGTTTTTCCCTTGCTGCTTTTAATATTTGTTCTTTATATTTAATCTTTGTTAATTTGATTAATATGTGTCTTGGGGTGTTTTGCCTTGGGTTTATCCTGTTAGGGACTCTCTGAATTTCTTGAACTTGAGTGGTAATTTCCTTCTCCAATTTAGGGAAGTTTTCAACTATTATCTCCTCAAGTATTTCCTCATGGTCTTTCTTTTTATCTTCTTCTTCTGGAACTCCTATGATTCGAATGTTGTAGCGTTTAATGTTATCCTGGAGGTTTCTGAGATTGTCCTCATTTCTTTTGATTCATTTTTCTTTTTTCTCCTGATTCATTTATTTCTAGGATTCTATCTTCTAATTCACTAATCCTATCTTCTGCCTCTGTTATTCTACTATTTGTTGCCTCCAGGGTGTTTTGGATCTCATTTATTGCATTATTCATTACGTGTTGACTCTTTTCTATTTCTTCTAGGTCCTTGTTAAACCTTTCTTGCATCTTCTCAATCCTTGTCTCCAGACTCTTTAACTGTGATTCCATTTTGATTTTGAGATTTTAGATTAATTTCACTATCATTATTCGGAATTTTTTATCAGGTAAATTCCCTATCTCTTCCTCTTTGGTTTGGTTTGGTGGGGATCTATCCTGTTCCTTTAGCTGCTGGGTATTCTTTTGTCTCTTCATTTTGTTAAAATTGCCAAGTTTAAAGTGTCCTTACTATATTCTGGTAGTTTGTTGAATTCTCTTTCTTGAGGCGGTTTACTGGTCTTTTCAATATCTGATCTCTGCCCTGTTACAGAGGGGGCGGAGATGAACACCCAAATTTAAGCCGGCCAGGATCAGGCACTCGGATAATCCTCAGAAGCACAGACTCGGTTGAGTCTGCGTTTTATGCCCTTCCCAGATCCGAGTAGCGCAGGTGATGAAATGTTCAGCCACTCAGTTTTCTGGGTATACAACCAGCGCACTTTCTCAGGCAGATGTTGACCATCCAGAGCCCCAAGAAGCATGAGTCAGCACAGAAACCTATCTACAGTTCTGTAGACAGTGTCCTTCTAGGGCTGTGATTACCCGCCTCCGGCCCTGGCTGTCTGTCACCGGAGTGGGATGGCCTGCAGCCGGCTATCTCTGTGCAGTCCTTTGTTCCGTTCGTAGTCCTGGTGGTGTCTTAAGTTAAGGCTGGCTTTTGATGTAGTAGATAACTGACAGTCTGCTTATTTCGCTCAGATAGCGCTGGAGATAGCCAGGCCAAATCCTTTCTCAATGCGATGCAGGCCGCGCTGCTCCTCTTAGCCCAGCCCCCGCTTGCTAATAGCAAATGCTGGTGTCTGCGCTGCAGGGCTCGTTTTCTCATTTTGAAGACAATGAATTGTCTTTCTAAGTGCCTGATGACCTCTGCCGGCATTCAGAAGTTGTTTTGTGGAATTTATTCAGCATTCAAATGTTCTTTTAATGGATTTGTGGAGGAGAAAGTATTCTCCCCGTCCTACTAGTCGGCCATCGTAGCTCCTCCCCTCTGAGAGCAAATTCTTTACAGTGCTTGTTGTTTAGTCACTCAGTCATGTCTGACTCTTTGCAGCCCCACGGACTGCAGCATGCCAAGCGTCCCTGTCCTTCACTGTCTCCCAGAGTTTGCTCAAACTCCTGTCTGCACCTTACGCATATTCAGTTCAGTCACTCAGTCGTGTCCAACTCTTTGCGACCCCATGAATCACAGCACGCCAGGCCTCCCTGTCCATCACCAACTCCTGGAGTTCATCCAAACTCACATCCATCGAGTCGGTGATGCATCCAGCCATCTCATCCTCTGTCCTCCCCTTCTCCTCCTGCCCTCAATCCCTCCCAGCATCAGAGTCTTTTCCAATGAGTCAACTCTTCTCATGAGGTGGCCAAAGTATTGGAGTTTCAGCTTTAGCATCATTCCTTCCAAAGAAATCTCAGGGCTGATCTCCTTCAGAATGGACTGGTCGGATCTCCTTGCAGTCCAAGGGACTCTCAAGAGTCTTCTCCAACACCACAGTTCAAAAGCATCAATTTTTCGGGGCTCAGCCTTCTTCACAGTCCAGCTCTCACATCCATACATGACCACAGGAAACACCATAGCCGTGACTAGACGGACCTTTGTTGGCAAAGTAATGTCTCTGCTTTTGAATATGCTATCTAGGTTGGTCATAACTTTCCTTCCAAGGAGAAAGTGTCTTTTAATTTCATGGCGGCAGTCACCATCTGTAATGATTTTGGAGCCCCCAAAATTTCAACTGTTTCCCCATCTATTTCCCATGAAGTGATGGGACCAGATGCCATGATCTTCGTTTTATTGTTGAGCTTTAAGCCAACTTTTTCACTCTCCACTTTCACTGTCATCAAGAAGCTTTTTAGTTCCTCTTCACTTTCTGCCATAAGGGTGGTGTCATCTGCATATCTGAAGTTATTGATATTTCTCCCGGCAATCTTGATTCCAGTTTGTGTTTCTTCCAGTCCAGCGTTTCTCATGATGTACTCTGCATATAAGTTAAATAAGCAGGGTGACAATATACAGCCTTGACTTACTCCTTTTCCTACTTGGAACCAGTCTGTTGTTCCATGTCCAGTTCTAACTGTTGCTTCCTGACCTGCATACATATTTCTCAAGAGGCAGATCAGGTGGCCAGGTATTCCCATCTCTTTCAGAATTTTCCACAGTTTATTGTGATCCACACAGTCAAAGGCTTTGGTATAGTCAATAAAGCAGAAATAGATGCTTTTCTGGAACTCTCTTGTTTTTTCCATGATCCAGCGGATGTTGGCAATTTGATCTCTGGTTCCTCTGCCTTTTCTAAATCCAGCTTGAACATCAGGAAGTTCACGGTTCACATGCTGCTGAAGCCTGACTTGGAGAATTTTGAACATTACTTTACTAGCGTGTGAGATCAGTGCAGTTGTGCAATAGTTTGAGCATTCTTTGGCATTGCCTTTCTTTGGGATTGGAATGAAAACTGACCTTTTCCAGTCCTGTGGCCACTGCTGAGTTTTCCAAATTTGCTGGCATATTGAGTGCAGCACTTTCACAGCATCATCTTTCAGGATTTGGAATAGCTCCACTGGAATTCCATCACCTCCCAGCTTTGTTCATAGTGATGCTTTCTAAGGCCCACTTGCCTTCACATTCCAGGATGTCTGGCTCTAGGTCAGTGATCACACCATCGTGATTATCTGGGTCATGAAAATCTTTTTTTGTACAGTTCTTCTGTGTATTCTTGCCATCTCCTCTTAATATCTTCTGCTTCTGTTAGGTCCATACCATTTCTGTCCTTTATCGAGCCCATCTTTGCATGAAATGTTCCTTTGGTATCTCTAATTTTCTTGAAGAGATCTCTAGTCTTTCCCATTCTGTTGTTTTCCTCTATTTCTTTACGTTGATGGCTGAGGAAGACTTTCTTCTCTCTTCTTGCTATTCTTTGGAACTCTGCATTCAGATGCTTTTATCTTTCCTTTGCTCCTTTGCTTTTTGCTTCTCTTCTTTTCACAGCTATTTGTAAGGCCTCCCTAGATAGCCATTTTGCTTTTTTGCATTTCTTTTCCACAGAGATGATCTTGATCCCTGTCTCCTGTACAATGTCATGAATCTCATTCCATAGTTCATCAGGCACTCTATCTCTCAGATCTAGGCCCTTAAATCTATTTCTCACTTCCACTGTATAATCATAAGGGACTTGATTTAGGTCATACCTGAATGGTCTAGTAGTTTTCCCTACTTTCTTCAATTTCAGTCTGAATTTGGCAATAAGGAGTTCATGATCTGAGCCACAGTCAGCTCCTGGTCTTGTTTTTGCTGACTGTATAGAGCTATGAAACTAAGCCATGCCCGTGGGGCAACCCAAGATGGGCGGGTCATATTGGAGAGATCTGACAGAATGTGGTCCACTGGAGAAGGGAATGGCAAACCACTTCAGTATTCTTGCCTTGAGAACCCCGTGAAGAGTACGAAAAGGCAAAATGATAGGATACTGAAAGAGGAACTCCCCAGGTCAGTAGGTGCCCAATATGCTACTGGAGATCAGTGGAGAAATAACTGCAGAAAGAATGAAGGGATGGAGCCAAAGCAAAAACAATACCCAGCTGTGGATGTGACTGGTGATAGAAGCAAGGTCTGATGCTGTAAAGAGTAATATTGCATAGGAACTGGAATGTTAGGTCCATGAATCAAGGCAAATTGGAAGTGGTCAAACAAGAGATGGCCAGAGTGAATGTTGACATTCTAGGAATCAGCGAACTAAAATGGACTGGAATGGGTGAATTTAACTCAGATGACCATTATATCTACTACTGTGGGCAGGAATCCCTCAGAAGAAATGGAGTAGCCATCATAGTCAACAAGAGAGTCCAAAATGCAGTACTTGGATGCAATCTCAAAAACGACAGAATGATCTCTGTTCGTTTCCAAGGCAAACCATTCAATATCATAGTAATCCAAGTCTATGCCCCAACCAGTAACGCTGAAGAAGCTGAAGTTGAACGGTTCTATGAAGACCTACAAGACCTTTTAGAACTAACACCCAAAAAAGATGTCCTTTTAATTATAGGGGACTGGAATGCAAAAGTAGGAAGTCAAGAAACACCTGGAGTAACAGGCAAATTTGGCCTTGGAATACAGAATGAAGCAGGGCAAAGACTAATAGAGTTCTGCCAAGAAAATGCACTGATCATAACAAACACCCTCTTCCAACAACACAAGTAAAGACTCTACACATGGACATCACCAGATGGTCAACACCGAAATCAGATTGATTATATTCTTTGCAGCCAAAGATGGAGAAGCTCTGTACAGTCAGCAAAAACAAGACCAGGAGCTGACTGTGGCTCAGATCATGAACTCCTTACACATATTAGCTCATTTAATTCTTCCAATAATCCCGTGAGTTAGTGATTATTATTAATGTCCCCATTTTATACATGGAACTGAAGCACTGAGATTAGCATACGGACACAAGGTCAGAGAAGTAGTAGACAGGGGAAATGGAGTTGGACTCAATTTATCTCAGAATGTACAATGTTAACCACTGGTCAAACATCTTCTCTAATGGATAAATACACTTTGTTAGCATTTTTATTGCTCCTTATTTCATTTTACTGTATCATTGCATTCTACTATTATGTTATTGTCCACTATCACTTATGATTGTACGAATGAAATGTAGGAGTGTAGTCGTCTGTACATCCATGTCATTCAAGGGTCTCAGGCCAGCTACTTGGATCCCTGGTTCAGGAGATAACCTCATTATCACGGCAAGAACTACAGACATGTTAGGTGCAGGGCTGTAACAAAGACCACAGGATGGAGTCTGCAGACCTGAGTCATTTCTGAACTCTGAGCTCTCAGCTAAGTGACTCAGCATCCCTGATCCCCCAGTGGCTTCTTTGTAAGGTGCAGAAAATACTAACGACTACTTCTCTGACTGCTAAAAAGTTTGTATGAACTGTCACAGGTAATGTGCCTAGCCTGGAATATAGTAGACAAGAAATATGTAGGGAGCGCGACGCGAGCATCACGCCAGCGAGCGGCCCAAGTGCGCGTCCTCCTCGGCGCCCGTCGCCACCTCCGGGAGCCTCTTCGTGTCCTCGCGCGCCAGGCCCGTGGCCCCCGGGACCCGCGGTCCATTAAAAAAAAAAAAAGAAAGAAATATGTAGATGCTCCCTCCTTTTACCCAGGTGCTTTGTGTTCACCCTCCCTGACATCCTATTACCACTAAATCCTTTATTTTTCTCCCAACTGCGTAACAAAGAACACCTGTTTATCTCTTTCCTAGTCAATGCTGTTTTTAAATTTCTCCTCATGACAACATCTTCTAACAAAAATTATAACTTACATTTATGTAGTGCTTGCTATGTGCTAGGCACGGATCTACATACTTCATTTATACAAACTCATGTAATCCCCACAACAACCCCCCAAATTAGGAGCTATATATAAGATATATTTTATAAATAATTTTCACACTAATAAACTGAAGCACAGGTAGCAATTAAAATCACACAATCAGTATATGTTGGAGTCAGGACTTGAACTCAGATTCTGTGGGGCTTACCTTCTGCACACTGTGCCAAAGATTCTCTGATGGCTCCTAGGGACCTCTGTGCAGGACTCTGCCGGTTCTGGGTGCACCTCGTTAATATATGACTAATAGCAAATTACCTAATGGCATCAGTATTTGCTCATTTTAGAAATGACAATACTGCCTTCTTTCCCCAATGCAGAACAAACAGACCTGCCATCTTAAATAGGGTTGAACCAACCAACCCAATCCCATTCTTTCAAATGATTGCTCTTTGTGACGGCAGTTTCTTAAATACAATTAGATAATTCCCTCTAGGAGAAACAGAAACCATCTAATATTTTCCTTCCAAATAATTGCATTTTAATTAATTGACAGAACTGAGTCCTCATAGTCAATTGCTACTCTACAGCCTGTTTCTTGCTAAGTAGCCTCAGTCATATACAACTGTTTGTGGCCCCAAGGACTGTATGTAGCCTGCCAGGCTCCTCTGTCCATGGGATTCTCCAGGCAAGAATACTGGAGTGGGTTGCCATGCCCTCCAGGGGATCTTCCCAACCCAGGGATCGAACCCATGTTTCTTACATCTCCTGCATTGGCAGGCAGGTTCTTTACCACTAGCGTCACCTGGGAAGCCCACCTTACGTTGCTGCTGCTGCTGCTAAGTCACTACAGTCATGTCTGACTCTGTGCGACTCCAGAGACGGCAGCCCACCAGGCTCCGCCATCCCTGGGATTCTCCAGGCAAGAACACTGGAGTGGGTTGCCATTTCCTTCTCCAATGCGTGAAAGTGAAAAGTGAAAGTGAAGTCGCTTAGTCGTGTCCTACTCTTCGAGACCCTGTGGACTGTAGCCCACCAGGCTCCTCTGCCCATGGGATTTTCCAGGCAAGAGTACTGGAGTGGGGTGCCATTGCCTTCTCCGCACCTTATGTTGACCACTTCTAAATTGCCAGGTGTGGAGAGAATGGGATGTTGATATTTTTGCTTACATCAGCATGTTTGTGTCCACAGTTTGCTGGAGACTTTTCTTTTCTAATAACATAATTATTTAAGTGTCTGCACACATTGTATACACACCCAAGTAATAATTTCAAAACACATCATAATTTTTAGAAAAGATGTGACACAACTGCCAGAAGAATCAAAACAAGCCATTGTTTGGTGCCATGAGCATACTTCTCTTAATTTGCTCCCCCCTCCCCTTAGGTGTTAAACGACTGTCATTATTTGTGTTGTCTCCAGAGCCTAATCAAGTTCATTCACAGCACGAAATATTTTTCCACAATAGGACATAACTTCTATTAGTTTCCCTTCACTTTTCACTTTCATGCATTGGCGAAGGAAATGGCAGCCCACTCCAGTGTTCTTGCCTGGAGAATCCCAGGGACAGGGGAGCCTGGTGAGCTTCTGTCTATGGGGTCGCACAGAGTCGGACATGACTGAAGTGACTTAGCAGCAGCAGCAGCAGCAGGCTTGATGATATGCTTAGATTCCTAAAATATTAAAACTGAGGGTCCCTAAGGGACCACCTAATTTATCCCTCTAATTTTACAGGTGGGGAAACTCCTGGTATATGGTTTACACTGGGGAAGAGAGGCAAGGATCTGGAATGGGGGAAGGATGCTATTTCTATTTCTTTTCCTAAATTTCCTGGCCACCGCCAACAACTCATTTTCTTTGAAAAAATTTTTTTTTCTTGCTCTGTTTTCTTTGATCTCCATCCCTCTTGCTCAGTCTTGGTGTCAGCTGAAGCACTGGTCACAGATCTGTCTCCTTCATACTCCGAAAGCTCCCATCATTCAGTGCTATCACCACAGGAAGGAGGCTTTCTTTGGGGAGAAGTGGGAGAAGTGATGGTGAAATTGCATCTCCTGACTGCATGGTAGATGGACTGAAATTGAATCTAAGATCCCTCTTTTCACGACAGCCTCCTCTGCCGACTGGACTCTGGAGATGTACGTTTCCACCTCACATTGTGCTTCTTTTATCTCTTCAGCCCATTCCTTGACCTCTCTCCCCAGATATCTCCAAACTGTACATACCTTTTCAGAGTCACTGTGCTGCTCTTGCTAACCTGTCCCCTCAGGTGCCTTCCTTTCTGTGAGCTTCCCATGCATTTTCCTAAAGAAAAACACTTCTTTCCTTAACAGAAACTCTGCTGCCAGCAACAAGGCAATAATACTTAAAAAAAAATAAAAACAGTTATATCACAACAGAAATATGTTTAAAGGTCCTTTTGAAGAATTAGATGAAAGCACTTCATTCCATTAGGGTAGGTTGGTTTGTCCTGGGAAACTAAGGAGGGAAGGTTGGGGAGGGAATTGTACTAGGCAAATAGAGCTACCTGGAGGTGGATACCTATAGAATCAGAGGCTGACTGAGGGCATGGAGGGATTTCACAGTTCCAACAGCACTGGGAGATGATGTAGGAGAAGACAGGGTCTTTTATAAGTATTTAGATGGGTACCAAGATCTGTTCCTCTGGTTCTTGAACCCCTTCACTAATCATACTTATGCTCCATCCACTTTGGCACCATCTTAGTCCAGGCTGCCACACCTTTGTTTTGGGTTATTTTGAGTTACAGATGCAAGTGAGAACGTGATACATTGGGAAAATGGATTGTAAACTCAGGACAGAGTAAAAATGTGTGGAGTGATAGGAGACAATCTGAGGAGGTGAGTAGGTGCCAAGACTATTTCCAAGGTCAACTTCGCATCTACTCAACTCTTTTAGGTCTTGGCTAACTAACAAATCTATTTTTCCATCTCCTAGGAGGGAGCATTCCACCACCAACGTCTCTCTCCATGCCCCTCTGGAAAAAACATGAATGAATTAAGATTCTAGTAAATTTCCAGCATAGTAAAAAGTTTATTATGAAAATGAATATCAAAATAAAGTATTGTATTGATAGAGATCAAAGAAACTCATAGCAACATTCCACATTTACAAGAATAGTTGTAATAACGTTTAGTTATTTCTGGCCATCTGTTGGAACATGGAAATAGCCTCATTATATGTAAACACATAATAACAGTAGTTATTAAAATTTGATTCCCTTTGTAGTATACTCAAACAAAATGAGAAGCAGAGATGCTAAGGTACATTTTCTATGAATGTAGAATTTGAGAAATAATTAGATGTTAAAAAAAAGCCCTAGGGTTTGAAAATTCTTTCTAGAATATCTGAAATTTTTATTAGAAAATTCAAGATGCCCCATAGATTACCCTAACTATTAGCCTAACCTTCATCACCCAGATCTGGGCACGTCTTGTATGAGGAGGTCCACAGTCTCGGATATGCTATGCCTTGCTGCGCTGTTGTACTGATGTGTCTGTCCAAACCCTTTACATCTACTGAGGCTCTAATAAGTGCTAACCTCCTGCCCTTGTTTTGGGTGGGGAAAGAGCTCTGCTACCCCCGCTGGATTTTTTTACTTTTGCTAGTTTTGATCTCATGTGCTTGTGTAAAGTATAGCAACAGTTTGTTGGGTCCCAAGTCTCTGCCAGGTACCCTGAACAGGTTTTCATGTTCAATTTCAATAACCTCAGCTATTGAATGAGTGTTCAGGACTAGAGAATTAGTAAGCTAAACTGCCAATATTTAGTTCATCTTCTTGGTTTTCCAAAGCTAGCGTTCTTCTTGTATCTTCCTGTTCTTATGCCATCAGGCTTTCCCTGTGGGACTTGTAGGCTAGTTATAGAGGCTGAAAGCTTTTTCTTTGACATCCATTGAAAGAAAGATATCTAATACTTTGAATCAATCTAAGTTTAGGCTTTATAGTTGAAATATTCTTATTACTCATTCATTCACACTTGAAATTTATTTGAATATTTGGGGGCTAAGTCGCTTCAGTAGTTTCTGACTCTTTGTGATCCCTTGGACATAGCCCACCAGGTTCCTCTGTCCATGAAATTCTCCAGGCAAGAATACTGGCATGGGTAGCCGTGCCCTCCTCCAGGGGATCTTCCCCACCCAGGGATCAAACCTGCATCCCTTTTGTCTCCTTCATTGGCAGGCAGATTCTTTACCACTAGCGCCACCTGGGAAGCCCCCCTTTGAATACAGGGTAGTCCTTATTTTGGAGAAGGCAATGGCACCCCACTCCAGTACTCTTGCCTGGAAAATCCCACGGATGGAGGAGCCTGGTGGGCTGCAGTCCATGGGGTCGCTAAGAGTCAGACACGACTGAGCGACTTCACTTTTACTTTTTCGCTTTCATGCATTGGAGAAGGAAATGGCAACCCATTCCAGTTTTCTTGCCTGGAGAATCCCAGGGGCAGGAGAGCCTGGTGGGCTGACGTCTATGGGGTCACGCAGAGTCGGACACGACTGAAGTGACTTAGCAGCAGCAGCAGCAGCAGTCCTTACTTTGCAGATGCAAACTGAAACCATGAAAAGTGATTTTAATAATCAATTTGGGAAATTATGATTGCTTCTTGATCTTTAAAACTTTATGTTGAAACATTAAAAACTCTCTAAGTCAGTTGTAAACATAAAGGGAAATAATGAAAATATTAAGACAATGTGAACTTAGTATACTAAAATTTAAAACACTAAGATATTGAGAGTGAAAGTACTTCATTTTTTTTTTTGTAAAAAAGTATCGAGAGTGGTTTGAACAGAGCATAGGGCTTCCCTCATGGCCCAAATGGTAAACAATCTTCCTGCAATGCAGGAGACCTGGGTTCAATCCCTGGATTTGGAAGATCCCGTGGAGGAGGGCATGGCAACCCACTCTAGTATTCTTGCCTGGAGAATCCCATGTTCATAGGGTCTCAAAGAGTCGGACACTCACTTTTTTGTAGTGAGTGATCTACACTTTCACTTCTTTCTTTCACTTTACTTTCTTTGCATTGTAGAACTTAAAACCTGCGTGGAAGAAGCATCTTTCCGACGTGCAGATGAACTGTCATACTCTTCTCTAAGGTTGAGTCACTTTTCA
Organism: Tragelaphus eurycerus; assembly: GCA_935064755.1. Classification (NCBI taxonomy): domain Eukaryota; kingdom Metazoa; phylum Chordata; class Mammalia; order Artiodactyla; family Bovidae; genus Tragelaphus; species Tragelaphus eurycerus. The sequence continues at coordinate 1,748,667 of CAKXYN010000059.1, read as the reverse complement.
ACATCCTGTTCTTGGTACCTTCAGTGTCATGAAACATTGCTGGGTATTCTTTTAACGTGAAGCCTTTTGGCCAGCTTCACTTCCTCTGGGACATCTTTATCTTCAACAAGTTAAAAATAGAACTACCATATGATCCAGCGTCTCCATTTAGGGTACATAACAAAAAGAATTGAAGTCAGGATCTCTAAGCAATACCTGCCTGCTCCTTTCACTGCAGTACTGTTCACAATAGCCAGCTGATGGAAATAGCCCACATTCCCGTCAACATGTGAATGGATACAAAAAAATGTGGTTTATATTCACACAATGGGCTTCCCAAGTGGCGCTAGTGGTAGAGAATCCGTCTGCCAATGCAGGAGACACTGGAGATGCAGGTTCTAGGTTTGTCATAGCTTTTCTTCCAAGGAACAAATGTCTTTTAATTTCATGGCTGCAGTCACCATTTGCAGTGATTTTGGAGCCCAAGAAAATAAAGTCTTCCACTGATTCCACCTTTTCTCCATCTATTTGCCAGGAAGTGATGGGGCTGGATGTCATGATCTTAGTGTTTTGAATATTGAGTTTTAAGCCAGCTTTTTCATAGGCATATATGTATGTCAAATCCATCAAGTCATAGACATTAAATATGTAGCTATATATTAATTATACAGTTGATATTGTATATCAATGATATGGTTTAAAATTGTTTTTTTAATAAGATCTTCTAAGTTCAGAAAAGGAAAAGTAAATTTTCTGGGGACTCCGAAAGCTTTGTTCCTGCTTTTGGTACTATGTGAAAGAGTCACTTTTAGTCTTTCTCAACACAAATCTTTAAATCTGCTCTTCAGAGAATTATTTCCATGAACATGTATTTGCCCAGTTCTTGAAGTCAATGAAAAAAAAAAAAAAAACACCTGCTTTCACTAATATTTACTTACTGCAGTTAACAGATCTAAATGTTAAATGGCAGCTGGCCACCTTAGTATCCACTGGGAGTTTTTTATCTTCTTTTAGACTTGAATTTGTTTGACTCTGTCATCCCAGACTTTCTTTGTGATAAGTCAAGATATTTGCTCATATAAATAGTTTAGGAAGAAATACAAGAAGCCTCTGAAAGAATTTTTTAAGAGGTGATAGATTTAAGTCTAGATTCGCTCTGTACTCTGGTGGCTCAGATGATAAAAATCTGCCTGCAATGTGGGAGACCCAGTTTTGATCCCTGGGTTGGGAAGATCTCCTGGAGAAGGGATTAGCAACACACTCCAGTATTCTTGCCTGGTGAATTCTATGAACAGAGGAGTCTGGCGGCCAATGCATGAGGTCACAAAGAGTCAGACACAATTGAACAATGAACACACTTTCTCTCCATACAACACTGTACAACACTTGAATTCTTTCTTCCTGTTTTTTTAAACACAGTTTAAAAAAAAAAAAAAAAAGATACTTCATCAGTGCAATCTCTCCAGACTTGAAGTGTCTTCTATAAAGGGCCTAAGACAAGCCCTTCTGGGGGCTGAAAGAATAGCTACCCTTTCTGTAAAATGTGGTATGTGAAGGGCGTCTGACTTTTATTGTCATTGTGCAAGGCTATATTGCCACAGAATGCGGGAGGGAGCTTTCAGAAGGATTATTTTGTGATTATGCTAAAGGTAATATTTGGCCAATTCTTTCAACAATGTGGAGGGGCCGGGGAGACTTTGTGTTCAAATGACTTAGTTCCTTAATTATTTTAAAGGTTCTCTGCTTGTGAAGAGGTCTTCTCCCACCTCCCCCCATGAGGGGAGCCCTTGGGCACTTGCTTTGAAGGAGGTAGTCCTGAGTTCCACCAGGCAGATTAGCATCAAGGACCTGCTTGAATAAAAGGAACAATGGAGATCAAACTGCAGGGCTGTGATGGTAAGCTTGGTGCTTCCAAATTCCCCTATGCTTTGGAGTAGATGGAAGTTCAGGGCCTGCCATCTGTCCAACAAAGAGCAATGGTTCTGGCTGTGTCCTCTCCTATACTACCCACTTATCCCTTCAAAGATCTAAGAACAGGAGTCAGATTTCGAATAAAAAGCACCCGTCCTCTTTTGATAGATCAGGACCATCTTGGTGAGGTGGAAGAAACTGTGCTTTCCCAAATGAAGTAATTCTGCAAGCCTGAATTTGTTTGGAAAATAGCAGTACAACCATCTTCAGGGAATTTTATTGTTAGAGGATGCTCTAAAATGCTAAAAAAGAAAGTTTAAAGCAAAAAAGAGGGTTAACAATAAAACTACTAGTAAGTAAACATCAAAACTAGGGACAATTAATATTAATTCAACAGACATTTAGTGAGCAAATACTTTGTGCCTGGCAAGGCTACTCTGGATGTTTGCACAATGTGTGGACTGAACAAAAGCACCTGGCTACCCACAAAGAAAGGGTTTCCTTGGTGGCTCAGTAATAAAGAATCCTCCTGCCAATGCAGCAGACACAGGTTTGATCCCTGTGTTGGGAAGATTCCCTGGAGAAGGAAATGGCAACCCACTCCAATATTCTTGCCTGGGAAATTCCATGGACAGACGAACCTGACGGGGTCACAGTCCATCAGGTCACAAAAAGTTGGACATGATTTAACAACTAAACAACGACTCACAAAGGAACCATGCGGCCAGAGTTAGGAAAGATTTTTGGCTCTCGGGATAAAATGATAACCCCAAAAGACAGTCTCTCTCTTAATAGAGCTTACATTTCAGTGGAGGATGCAGACAGATTAGTAGGCAATTATATATATGAGTGTGTTGATTGTTATGTTTGTGGAGTGCTATGGGCACACTCACGTGGATTCTGATCCAGGTAGAGGCTTCCTGGAGAGGGTAGCCAATAGGCTGACACCAGGAGGTAACTAGGATTTAAACAGGCCCACATGCAGACTGTGGGCAACGGGAAGGAATCAAAGTGGCAAAAAACCAACAGTGTTACTGAGTTTGGTACTGGCTCTGCTTGAATTCCCTTTTAGTTGGAACATTTAGAGTAAGGATAAAGCATGAGGCTGGAGAGGTGGGCAAAGTCTTTCTCATGCAGAGGCCAGTTGCCCATAGTGAAACAGCTGGAGCAGTGGGCAAATGTTTTCAATCAAGAAGGGAAAGGGGCCAGGTGACGGGATCTGCATTTTAAAGAGACCATTCTGAGTACAAGGTCCAGACTGATTTTAGGAGAATGGGAGCAGAGGGAAAATATAAGTGAGACTGCTTTGAATATACCCCACAATGTGGTTTTTACTTTGAAGCCATGTTAATAGTGTGTTTCAACAACATTTAAATAAATTAAGTAATCACTTAGAGTTGAATCTAAAATAAAACGGATGACCTTAACTATGTATCTATTTGGTGACAGAACCACATGAAGAAGAGTTATTCCAAATGACTTTAAAAAACAAATTGATTGTCTGGTGAGACAGATACAGAGGCAACAGTACTGTGGAAAAAAATTCCTATACTGTTTTCAGCAATTGTTTTATTATGGGAAATATTAATGTGATTATTCTAAGATTTTTCTGTGTGTTTTATGAACAATATCAAACCAGTAGTTACGTGAGCTTTTCAGCAGTATTGAAAGGAGATATAAATATAAAATTGATGAGGTTAGGCGAAAATTTATAGGCTTGGATTTGAACTATAAATTCATGCTACTTTTTGTGGAGAACATAATATTTATTTATTTATATATATTTATATGTATTATATACATATAATTTACATATTTATATGTATTATAAATTTATTATATTTATTATATTTATTATATTTAATATAATATATATATTATTATATATTATATTATACTATATTTTATAATATATATTATAAAATATATATTATATATATAATATATATAATTATTATATAATATTTATTATATTATATTCATTATATTTATTTATTTATTATATTTATTATAAATTTACATATTTATATGTATTATAAATATATATAAATAAATAAATATTATGTTCTCCACAAAAACTAGTAGTAGTAATATATATATATAATATATATATAATGTTCTCCACAAAAAGTAGTAGTAGTAATATATATATATAATATATATTATATAATATATATAATTATATATATATATATATTATGTTCTCCACAAAAAGTAGTAGTAGTAATATATATATATAATATATATTATATATAATATATAATTATTATATATTATATAATATATATTATATAATATATATTATATTTATTTATTTATTATAAATTTACATATTTATATGTATTATAAATATATATAAATAAATAAATATTATGTTCTCCACAAAAAGTAGCATGAATTTATAGTTCAAATCCAAGCCTATAAATTTTCACCTAACCTCATCAATTTTATATTTATATCTCCTTTCAATACTGCTGAAAAGCTCACGTAACTACTGGTTTGATATTGTTCATAAAACACACAGAAAAATCTTAGAATAATCACATTAATATTTCCCATAATAAAACAATTGCTGAAAACAGTATAGGAATTTTTTTCCACAGTACTGTTGCCTCTGTATCTGTCTCACCAGACAATCAATTTGTTTTTTAAAGTCATTTGGAATAACTCTTCTTCATGTGGTTCTGTCACCAAATAGATACATAGTTAAGGTCATCCGTTTTATTTTAGATTCAACTCTAAGTGATTACATGCTAAAGCTGAAACTCCAGTATTTTGGCCACCTCATGCGAAGAGTTGACTCATTGGAGAAGACTCTGATGCTGGGAGGGATTGAGGGCAGGAGGAGAAGGGGACGACAGAGGATGAGATGGCTGGATGGCATCACTGACTCGATGGATGTGAGTCTGAGTGACCTCCGGGAGCTGGTGATGGACAGGGAGGCCTGGCGTGCTGCGGTTCATGGGGTCGCAAAGAGTCGGACACGACTGAGCGACTGATCTGATCTGATCTGATATGTATTATACACATATACTTTGACTGTGTAGATCACAATAAACTGTGGAAAATTCTGAAAGAGATGGGAATACCAGACCACCTGATCTGCCTTTGAGAAATCTGTATGCAGGTCAGGAAGCAACAGTTAGAACTGGTCATGGAACAACAGACTGGTTCCAAATAGGAAAAGGAGTACGTCAAGGCTGTATATTGTCACCCAGCTTATTTAACTTATATGCAGAGTACATCGTGAGAAATGCTGGACTGGAAGAAACACAAGCTGGAATCAAGATTGCCGGGAGAAATATCAATAACCTCAGATATGCAGATGATACCACCTTTATGGCAGAAAGTGAAGAGGAACTCAAAAGCCTCTTGATGAAAGTGAAAGTGGAGAGTGAAAAGGTTGGCTTAAAGCTCAACATTCAGAAAACGAAGATCATGGCATCTGGTCCCATCACTACATGGGAACTAGATGGAGAAACAGTGGAAACAGTGTCAGACTTTATTTTTCTGGGCTCCAAACTCACTGCAGATGGTGACTGCAGCCATGAAATTAAAAGACGCTTACTCCTTGGAAGGAAAGTTATGACCAACCTAGATAGCATATTCAAAAGCAGAGACATCACTTTGCCAACAAAGGTTCACCTAGTCAAGGCTATGGTCTTTCCTGTGGTCATGTATGGATGTGAGAGCTGGACTGTGAAGAAGGCTGAGCGCCGAAGAATTGATGCTTTTGAACTGTGGTGTTGGAGAAGACTCTTGAGAGTCCCTTGGACTGTGGGGAGATCCAACCAGTCCATTCTGAAGGAGATCAGTCCTGGGATTTCTTTGGAAGAAATGATGCTAAAGCTGAAACTCCAGTATTTTGGCCACCTCATGGGAAGAGTTGACTCATTGGAGAAGACTCTGATGCTGGGAGGGATTGGGGGCAGGAGGAGAAGGGGACGACAGAGGATGAGATGGCTGGATGGCATCACTGACTCGATGGATGTGAGTCTGAGTGACCTCTGGGAGTTGGTGATGGACAGGGAGGCCTGGCGTGCTCCAGTTCATGGGGTCGCAAAGAGTCGGACACGACTGAGCGACTGATCTGATCTGATCTGATAAGTATTATAAATGAATACCATAATATTTATTTATATTGATGTATTTATTTACATTTATATAAATAAATATATATTATTTATATTATTATATTGTTATACAATCTATTGATTATATTATTTATATCATTTATATTTATTTAAGAAAAATATATTATTTTCTACTGTGTCCACTGAAAATGGTAGAAACAATGGCCACTCATTTGCCATGATACAATTAGGGCACAGAATGTTGTCTATAAATACTGAAGGGGATCAGGGATCTCTTGAGAATAAATTATCCTAGGTCTAATGCACAATGTTTGCAAAATGAGCCTGGAGTATCTTTTCACACTAAAAGAGCCTGTCTGAATTAGCTCCCATCAGCCAAAGATGAGAAAACTTCCAATAAATAAGTATGATGGATTAAAACACATATCTTAGTTTGGGCTGCTATAACAGGAATATAGACATAGACTCGGCAGCTTATAAACAATAGAAATTTTTCACAGCTCTGGAGGCTGGAAATCCAAAATTAGAGTGCCCCATGGCCAGGTGTGGAGACCCTCTTCTGGGTTGCAGGCTGCTGACTTCTCCTGTGTCTTTACATGGTGGACAGCAGAGAGAGAAGCAAGCTCTCTGGCGAGTCTTAAAAGGGCACTAATCCCACTCATTAGGGTTCCACCCTCATGACCTTATCTTATCCTAATTACCTTCCAAAGGCCCCACCCTTTAAAAATTTTTTTTTCTTTTTTTTTTTTTTGGCTGTGTTGGGTCTTCTTCGCTGGCTGGGCTTTTCTCTAGCTGCAGTGAGCAGGGGCTGCTCTTCGTTGCAGCGTGTGGGTTTCTCATTGCTGCAGCTTCTCTTGCTGCAGAGCAGGAGCTCTAGGGCACTTGGGCTTCAGTAATTGCTGCACATGGGCTCAGTGCTTGTGGCTTCTGGGTTCTGGAGCACAGGCTTAACAATTGTGGTGCACGGGATTACTTGCTCTAAGGCATGTGGGAACTTCCCAGACCAGGGATTGAACCTCTGTCTCCTGTGTTGGCACTGAGCCACTAGAGAAGCCTGGTCTCACCCCTTAATACTATCATACTGGGAGTAGGATTTTAAGATAAGAATGATGGGGAAACATGATCAGTCTTTAACAAACTACAAACATGTTTAAATACGTGAATTTACAACAAAACCAGAAACAAAACAATATGCAAACCAACAAAACAGATTCATCACTGGTCAGCATTGAAGGATGAGAATGACTGGTCTAATGACCAAAATTCCTTAAAAGTTTCAGCCATATGTAAACTCTTAGAGCAAATAGTCAGTTCTTGGATACACCTCAGATTTAAGCAGTATAGCATGTCTATGTGGTTTCTGTTTTGCAATGTTTAAAAATCTTGTTTACATTATGGGTCTAAGAGAAAGCACATTATTACTTAAAGCAATAAGCCTCACTCACCAACCTGATAGCACCTTTCTCATTATAAATGGAACTGCAGTTCTCTTTGGGCTGTTACCAAAATTTTTCTAAGGCCCTTCCATCATGTAAATGAGATTTCCTAATCAGTTATGCACAAAGAATTCCCAGCATTCTAAAGAAGCTAATTCCTCAAAGTTTAAATAAGTAAGTGTATCTTTTTAAAAATACAAACAGTGACAGCTACAGAAGTAAATATCAAACACATAAAGGCATTTCTTCCATTAAGTAATTTCCAAAGATTGTCATTTTCTTAAAGGCAAAACAAACAAAAAAAGACTAATACAAATTTTAGCTAATTTGGAAAATCTCGAAGTTTGCTAATTTATGACACCATTGTCTCTCTTTTTTTTCCCCTCTAAAAATGTCAGCAATAATAAGTAAAGTTGTGAAGCTCTGAAAGATAAAATAAAAGTTACCATGGAGAAACATATATAGAGTGGTTAATCTTATGCATTTAGTTTGGTTAATTGATTTCTTTAATTATATTTTTTAATGCAAGAAGAGTGACATTTATATGGGGATACCATAAGACATTGGATGGTAAACCTCAGAAGTGACCCAATTTGTTTTTAGAATCTTACATCTCCTCTCAGCCTTTGCTCTCTCTGGCTTAGGAAAAGTAGCTACCTGCAACCTAAACAGAGAAAGGACATCAACTTGCATTCTTAGTGCTCTTAATTAGTGTTTCTTACAAATCAATGAAGAAAAGCAAATGAATTAGAAAAAATGCGTGAGGGATGTGAAGTTCCAATTCACAGGACAAGAAAGCCAGTGGTCAATAAACCATCTCATTTATAGGGAAGAAAGGAGGATTAGAGAGCAATGTCATGCCATCTCTCACTGGCCTGGCAGATTGACAAAAACTACAAGTCTGACTAACAGAGGCTGGATGAGGACACGGAGTAATGGGAACCCCCACGCATGCTTGGCAGAACAGTAATCAACATGTATTTTGAAGGGGAACTTGGCATCATCTAGAAAAGATGAGGGCTTCCCAGGTGGCTCTAGTGGTAGAGAGGTAGGTTAGATCCCTGGGTTGGTGAGATCCTCTGGAGTAGGAAGCAACCCCCTCCAGTATTCCTGCCTGGAAAATTCCATGGACAGAGGAGCCTTGTGGGTTACAGTCCACGGGCTGCAAAGAGTTGGATAAAACTGAGCACACACGCATCACGTCATGTATATGTCTATGCCAAATCTTGAACTTTATATAAATGATCTTATATTATATATTCTTTCCTTGGTCATGTAATTTCTGTTTTGTTTGGGCTCACCATTAGCCTTTTAGGATTTATTTATATAGCTGTGATACATATAGCTATTGTATGTTCATTTTAACTTCTTATAGTATTCCTTTGATAAACATACCACAACTTGTTTTTCAATTCCCTGCAGACAATCAGCTAGTTTTATTTTCCACTCATTTTAAAATCCAGTATAAACTGTACTGCAAGAAGCATTTCTCTGTAGATATTTCCTGTGGAAATGTGGGTGAGTTTTTCTGGGTGGACTTTAGTGTGGAGTAGATCTTTTCCATCTCCACACCTTCTCAACATTTAATATGCACTTAACTCTTAAAAAAAAAATGCATATCCTGATGCAGTAGGTCTTTGGTGGGAATAGCAATTGTGCATTTCCAGCAAGTCCCAAGGTGATGCCAATGTTGCTAGGCTGTGGACCACCTCGGGAGTCTGTGGAATTGTTTTCCAGGTAGCTTCTTAGCATATCCCAGTTTCCATGTATCTGTGAGTTTGGAGTTTCTACCACAAATGGGATTGGCATCCTTTGCTACAGAACCCTATGTGGCAAAAACACCGCAGGCAGCCTCTAGGAGCTGAGGGTGCCTCCCCTCCACAAGCTCCAGCAGGAAGTAAGAAAGTAAAGCCCTCAGTCCTACAACCACAGCAAGTGAATTCTGCCCGCAACCACGTGAATTTGCAAGCAGATCCTTCTCCAGTCATACCTGCAGATGAGAACACAGCCCCGCCTGCCACCTGGGTGGCAACTTTGGAGAGAGTCTAGCAAAGCCAAGCCCTGATTCCTAACCCACAAAAACTGTGAGGTGATAAATGTTCATCGTTCTAATCACTAAGTGTGTAACACTGTTACACAGGGACAGAAAATTAACACAGTACCTGCCCACAAATAGTGTACATATGCAAAAGACTTACACTTTCTTTCTCCAGTCTTAGAAATTATTCAACATGATTTTATGTATATATGGCTTCCCAGGTGGTGCTAGTGGTAAAGAGTCTGCCTTCCAATGCAGGAGACAAAAGAGACGTGGGTTTGATCACTGGCTCAGGAAGATACCCTGGAGAGGGAAGTGGCAAGCCACTGCAGTATTCTTGACTGGAAAATTCTATGGACAGAGAAGTCTGGCAGGCTACAGTTCATGGGACAACAGAGAGTCAGACATGACTGAGCAACTAAGTGCATGCACGCGCGTGCACACACACATGGACACACACATATTTACTGTCTTAATTTTTTAAGTCTGAGTTATATTCTAGCGATTTTGTTTCCAAATTTTATCTAACTAGTCCCATTTAATGGATTTCTAGGTTATTTTCCTGGGCCTTCAGAAGATCCCATACTGTCACCACGAAAAATAAAAGAGTGAGTTCAAATGCCTAGGAAGAGGAAACCAATTTTTAACAAACTTCTGCTTGAATTCTTGTTTACCAGCTCTTTTTATCTATCACCTCTTCCTGCTGAGGTTTTAATCAAGGTTACTAACCTTTTGGTTTGCTTAGGACTGATGTTTTTTGGCATACAGGACTTTTCAAACTTTTCTTTTAAAACTGGGAGAATCCCAGGGGGGAAAATGGGATAGTCGATCACCCTGTAATCCCTTTAAAAGATTAAATGAAAGGAAAACTAACCAGTTCCAACAATTGCAAGTGACTTCCTCAAAGTGACACGACTGAGTGGCTAAGCATAGCCAGTAGTGAAGCAAGGAGTTGGGAAATGGTCCTGCTCATCTCAGCTTAGAGTCCCTTCTGTGGCCTCCAAAAAATAAATATGCAGTGTCTCCTCTTTTTAACAGCATATTTTTTAATTAAAAAAAAATCTTTAAAAAAATCTGGGCACACCTCAAGGCATGTGAGGAGAAGGCAATGGCACCCCACTTCAATACTCTTGCCTGGAAAATCCCATGGGCGGAGGAGCCTGGTAGGCTGCAGTCCATGGGGTCGCTAGAGTCGGACACGACTGAGTGACTTCACTTTGACTTTTCACTTTCATGCATTGGAGAAGGAAATGGCAACCCACTCCAGTGTTCTTGCCTGGAGAATCCCAGGGACAGGGGAGCCTGGTGGGCTGCCATCTATGGGGTAGCACAGAGTCAGACATGACTGAAGCGACTTGGCAGCAGCAGCAGCAAGGCATGTGAGGTCTTAGCTCCCCAACCAGGGATCAAACCCATGCCCTCTGCTTCAGAAGCTCAGAGTCTTAACCACTGGACCACCAGGGAAGTCCTGCAGTGTCTGTCTTTAACACAAAAATGAAAGGAAGACTTTGGATTTTCAGAATAATAATCTACTTCTTACCATCCAGAGTGATAAACCGCTCAACCTAAAAGAGTAGTATCCACACAGGGCTTGGATTAGCTTCTCAAGAAACAGCAGAGCTCTTCTATTATCACCTGAAGAAAGTGGTCATCAAGCTGGAACAAATAGGCCAGGCAGAGAGAGTCTCTGAGAAAGAAGAGGCTGTGAATTTTACAATGTTTGGAGTCATATAGGCTAGAGGCCTGGAGCCAATTATGTCATGGCTCTGAATTTCAGTTTTCTTATCTGCAGGGCCTTGTAGACAGTAGGTGTTTAATACATACTGGTCCCCATTCTCTCCCTCTCCGTAGAGAGGATGATGAACATTCCACAAGGAGCAGGCAAGCAGGTTGTAACTTAATGCCGCTCCACACGGGTACTTGTCCCAGGAAGCAGGCACTGAACAGAGGCTGCAGAGAGTGTGTGACCCTGCCCCCCGTACACAGACAGGTGGAGAGCAAGGCTTACTGAACGCCTAGACATGGCAGAGACAGAGACAGGGCTGATCTCTTCAGGAGCACATCTGAGTGTTTCTGCAGGGGAAGCAGTTAGGAGATGTTTCTCAGGGCTTCCCAGGTCATGCTAATGGTAGAGAAACCTGCCTGCCAACGCAGGAGACACAAGCGACAAAGGTTTGATCCCTGGATTGGGTAGATTCCCCTGGAGGAGGGCATGACAACCCACTCCAGTATTCTTGCCTGGAGAATGCCCACGGACAGAGGAGCCTGGTGGACTACAGTCTATAGGATCACAGAGTCAGACACGACCGACAGTACGTATGAATGCTTTCTCACGGCTGCTGGGAAGGTTTCTTGCTCTAGTTTTATGCTTCAAGTTTTGTTGTAGGCATTCAAAGCTATCCCTCTCTTTAGGAGGAGAAAAAAAAAAAAAACTACTTTCAGATACTGGAAGACTGTAAATTAAAGCACTTTTCAGCCTTCTCTTTCGTGGACTCAAAAAACCCAATTCACGTGGCATGTCCTCAAGAACAGCAGACATATCAGTGCAGAGGCTTTGGGCCCTCCAACCACAGCTGTCATTACACAGCTACGGTGCTCAGAGGCTCTGAGAAAAAGCTGTTACCTGGGCTTGCCAGTTCAGTAGTCAGGCTAAGTGGGAAGAAAAGGGGCCCCAGGCAACAGGCACCCTCCTTTCACTCCTGATGCTTCTAAATGGAGACACAGATGTCTGTATTTGCTATTTTTGTTTTTGAGGGTTCTGCCTGCTGAAGAGCATTTAAAAATAAATAAACCTGCCAATCCAGGAGACACAGGAGTTGCAGATTTGATCCCTGGGTTGGGAAGATCCCCTGGAGGAGGGCATGGCAACCCACTTAAGTATTCTTACCTGGAGAATCTCATGGACAGAGGAGCCTGATGGGCTAAAGTCCAAAGAGTCGCAGAGAGTTGGACACGACTGACTAAGCACATCTGTTGGGGGAAGGAAAGCAAAATTATCAGTTGAGAGCAATGAAAAGTTTCTGATGATTTTTAGAATCAACAGGAATCTGGAGTCTCCCTCATTTCACAGAAGGAGGTGTTATCATAAAGAGAGCTGTTGTTAAACCACTGTTTCTGGGCCATGGGGCCAAGGAAAGGAGCCAGAAAACTTGGGAAGAGCAGCAGATGAACTTCCCTTGGGGAGTTCAGACAGCAAGGAGAAGTGAAGCGGGGGTGAGAAGGGTAAGCCATTCTGGTTCCTTCTGTATGTGTTATCCTCCTACATGACTCAGTCCCTGCTCTCACACTCTGCCTCTGAGACCTTTTCGTGATGGGCTTCCTGACCGTGGAAACCTATACAAAGCCATTTTAGGAAGAAGCCAGGATTGCCTCCCTGAAAATGTCATTCAAGGTTTTTGCAAGAATCATTTTGGTCTCCTTGGTTACTTCAACCTATCCAGATGACGTGTGCATCTTTCAAAGGGATACGCAGAGAGGAGGCGGTTGAGAACTCCAAGCTTTGGGCAACAGAGTGTAAGCTACCCACATGTAATAGTCATCACTGCAGAAAAGACATTTATGGAGAGCTGGAAAGGAACCCAGCAGGGATGTGTGTTTCCACTGGTGAAGTTTTCACCGTCCTAAATCATTCATTCATTGATGAGATATTTCTTCAGCCCTAACCATTGTCCCTTTCATGTTCCCACTTTTTGTGCAAACACCTTTAATTTCCCTTGCTCCTCCATACCAGCCTGGTCAATACCAATCCTGGAGAAACCCAATATCTACTTATTTTGTTTCTGCAGCTGACTAGCCAAACATTGGGTTAGCAGAGCACACAATTGCATGTGTTTGTCTCACTTTAATACATGCTCATACATTTCCAGTGGGCATACAATGCTAATCTCATTATAGATTCCCGGCATTCCCTTTCCCATTTCCTAAAGTGACTTTTCAACACATTGCCCTCTCTGCTCAAACATCTTGTTTCCTTTGTACCCTTTTCACTGTTGACAGATCACCTTGCCCTAAAATTCAGAGAGAAATTATGTGCAATGAGGTAAGAATTCCTTCCCCTTTTCCTCTACTAAATTCATCAGCCTATAGGATAACAACCTATCCTCTTCCCCTTCCATTCAATTGGGTGAATAATCTATTCCTGCTTCTATCAATCACATATTAACCATCCTCTTTTTCTTTCTCAGTAAGACCTTCACTCACATACGTGTTCCTTTTCTCTGGTGTCTTTGGTTTCTGTTTTGTACCAGATCACTCTAATGTAAAATAAAAGTGCCTCCAGTCTTTAATAAAATCAAAACAGAACCACAAAGACCTCTCTTGACAATTTCCCCATAGCTACCGATTCCTTACTCTTCCTTACCCTCCCCAAGCAAGCATCCTTGACAAGTTGTCCTAAGTTCCTATTTTCACTGCGTCTTGACATCCAGCTAACACGGCTCATCACAGTTTCCAGTGACCCTCACTTTTCCACATTCCTTTTCTGTTGTTGCCTTACCTGATCTCTAGGTTGTATTTTGTGCAGATGGATATTCTTTCCCTCTTCAAACACATTTCCTCCTTGGCTTCTGTGATATCAGTTTCTCCTGATTTTCCATTTATTTCACTGGGGCCACTCACTCATACCCATTCACTCCTAGCCTTTTCTTTCTTTCTTTCTTTCTTTTTTTTTAACTCCTAGCCTCTTCTGTTAACTCTTGCTCTTCTACTTAGCTCTTACATGTTCGAATGTTCCCAGGGATATGTTCCGGGATTCCTTCTCCTCTCAATATACAATCTCCCTCGGTAGTTCCTTGTGTCTCACTTAATTGTCATCAATAGGCTGAAAAGTCTCACATTTGTGAATATCCCAGACTCTTATATATAACTGGTTATTAGATACCTTTACTTAGCAACATATTTCCTGATATTTCCCACATCAATAAGTGACACTAGAAATTGAAAGTCCAAAGGGGATGGAGTCCTTTTTGTTTTCTCTTTTCCCTCATCCATCATACATAATCCCTTACAAGGTTCTGAGGACTCTTCCTCTAGAAGACATCCTGAATCGATCTGCTTCTCTGATTGCTATCTGTGTAGCAATTCATTATCATTAATGAATTCATTAATTCTCTGGATTGTTCCATTAGCCCCTCAATGGTCTCCTTGCTTCCATGTAGGTATTATCTTTATTTTAAGCATGAGGAAATTAAATCTCAAAGGGGTGAAATAACTTTACATATTTCAAAGGGCTTTCCAGGTGGCATTAGTGGTAAAGAACCCACCTGCCAATGTAGGAGACATAAGAGATGTGGGTTTGATCTCTGGGTCAGGAAGATCCCCTAGAGGAGGGCTTGGCAACCCACTCCAGTATTCTTGCCTGGAGAATCCCCATGGACAGAGGAGCCTGGGGGGCTACCATCCATAGGGTTGCACAGAGTCAGACACGACTGAAGCGAGTTGGCACACATCCACACATTCATTCAAAAAACATTTCAGAGCACCTAACATGTGTTGCTGGATGCTTGCCTAGGTTGCATGATGGATAAATGGCACTTCTAATTCTATATGACACTAAAGCCCTATTCTCAGTCTCATACCCTGTACTGCTATCAGGAATGTTCCAGAACATTCCCTCCAAGGCAAGAGAGAGATACATAGAAAATATTACTGGTACATTTTACATACAGACTCCAGTATGTAAATAGATCATGTGTTTCATAAAAGTGAGAACAGACCAACTGAGACTGAAGGCTTTGGGAAGGTTTCTTAAGGAAGCCAAATGGATCTATAGAAGTTTCTCCCAAGGAGTTTGACCTCTTTTCCTTTACCGATATGGCTTCCTCTACCCAGAATGCCTTGCAAGTCACATGCCTGGTTAATGACTACTGAACTTTGCAAAAGCATAACCTTATCTGGGAAATCTTTCTTAACCTCTTGATGTCAACAAAGATTCCCTTTCTGTGTGTGCCTTAGTTGTCTGAGTTCATGTTTATCGTGACACATTATGTTGTATTGCATTTTGGGTTTATATCTACAAATGACTTAGTCAAATGCTTTTAAAGATATGAGGTACAAATGATAAATCTAGATCTATATACTTGAAAAACCCATAGGAAAATCAGTCACCACACCAGGGTGAAAGACAAATTCAATTTCCTTAGGTTTTTCCAGTGAGTTGCTTAAGACTCTTTTGCCTTTCTTAGCAAAATGGTGGTAGAGTGGTGATGGTGACATTCCCAAAGGCAAAAGATAAATCTGAAGCACCTTTTCCCTCCCCTCTAGAAAGTGGAGATCCTATAATCGAACTGCTATAGACTGAACCATCCAACTCTCGCAGTGGGAACTAGGTGTTCTGTTCTCACATACACACACACACACACACACACATATATACTTTAGTCAGAATGACTTGAAGTTTAGTTTTAGAGGATATTGAGACTGGCTCTTAATTCAACTCTTCATCTGAAATGCATCTGTATTCAAACAAAGTTGTTTATGGGTGCTTGGTGTAGCAAGTGGGACCCACACTGTGGAGAATCAAGGCCATCTCAGCAAGAGTGTTAGGATTTGGGCTCCTGTGAAGTGATGTGGGGAAATTTAAGGAAACAAAGATACACTCTGGAGAGGGCACTGCAAGAAAATAGGGGTAATTCAATAGGTGGGCTTCTTGATGAATTTTATTCAGAAGCAGAAACATGGAGTGAAATTAAAGCTTTATTTGATACAAAACAGGTAGTGACTCAAATTTGTCAGGAAGATTGAAATTTATAAGATATCCAAATATAGCTATGGATACATACATATGGTTGTTTAGATGACCAAAGTATGTTTCTCATGTATATTTGGTCTTCATACACAGTTCCTTGGGTCCCTGCAGGATGACAAAGAAGGACCCGTTCCACACCTGAGCTTAGTGGTTAGACAAACTCCTGATGAGTGGACAGGTCTACTGGGTAGCAGCTGTGGAGCCTGGGGAGCAGTCTGAATTGGTCCTTCCAGTTCCCTGGGCCCTTCATGAGGCTGCCTCCAAGGCAGAAGTCTTGGGCCAAATGCTGACAAACACACTCTTGAACGTGATGTCCCATAAGTACCATTTTTCCATGCTTCTTTCTTTCAAATGTGTACTTTCACACACAGTCGATCCCAATAAAGCCTGCAAAGCTACCACAATTTTTTTATTTTAAGAAGGACCAGCTTCCAATTATAGGGTGGGGCTATGCATGGCAAGTGCTAATGCTGTAAACCTCAAGGATGGGTTCTGCACACGGTGACTCCTTGCTTACGAGCTTTTAACGTCTTCTTCTGTCACTGAGGAATATGCTATTTACTCTCTGCCAGAGCTTTGGCTTCTGCCCTTGCCCTGGCCATAAATGTAATAGCTACTGTTTGTGCATGATGACAAATCAGACAAGGTGAATATTATACCTGTGGTGTACAAATCTACCTGAACTCTTTCTGATATCTTATCACAAGGTTATTTGGATGTGTCAGAGTAAGAGGATTTGGTTCTGTTTCCTTATCAGTGCAAATCTTGCAAGCAAGCAGAGCAAATAGGCAAATACAGAGTTTGATATGAGAGGCATAGAGCTTGTCTTCCGTCCAGCTCCTTACCCTCCACAAAGTCTCTCTATCTTCTCCATCGAAAGCATTTGAAATTAGAGAGTCAATCAATGGAGGAGATAGGCTTTGTTCAGGATGGAGAGTTGCATTCAAATTGTTTGTGTTCAGTTGCTCAGTTGCCTCCAACTCTTGGCTCCTCCATGGATTGTATGCTGCCTGGCTCCTCTGTCCATGGAATCTTCCAGGCAAGAATACTGGAGTTGGGTTGCCGTTTCCCTACTCCAGGGGACCTTCCCTACTCAGGGATTGAAACTGCATTTCTTGCATCTCCTGCATTGGCAGGTGGATTATTTACCACTGCGCCACCTGGGAAACCTCCATTCAAGTCATGGTAAGAGTTTAAGTTGAAGAATCTATTATTGGTTGTGTGATTCAACAGCAGTTAGCCTGTGGTGGAGGTACTTGCTTCAGCATGGCTGGCTGAAGTCAAACAGTACTGAGCTACAATTTACCACACATAGCATAGAAAATCCCCATGGACAGAGGGAGCCTGGTGGGCTACCATCCATGGGGTCACAAAGAGTGGAACATGACTGAGTGACTAAGCACAGCACAGCATAGTAGGTTAGTGTCCACTGGATCTAATAATACAGACAATTCTTTTTAGACCACACACCCCACTGCGGCCACTACATTCTGCTTTGGCTCAGTTTTCTGCCTATGATTCAATATTAGGAGCAAAGAGCTGCCAACCTGGATCATAATGGAAATAACTTAATTAGCAGCTTGATAAAAAGTTAAAAATTCTAACATCCCACCTCTGAAGAACCTATGCTAGTTCCTAGGAGCACATTCCCAAAGGGGTTGACTATCAAGGAGTCTTGAGTTGGCTTTTCTAGGGCTATGTTCTAAAGGGAAGTCCATGTTCTGACTTTGGGAAAAGAACCTGGACCAAGGTCTGCTAGCAACCATCGTTTTAACTCCAGGTGCAACTGATTGCTTTATCAAAGAATACACAATCTGCAGGTGGTCAGTTAGCTTTATTTGAAAGATGACACGTTTCAGAAGGAACTATGCTATGCTATGCTATGCTAAGTCACTTCAGAACTACTACATGGATTTCTAATAGCCAAACCTTAGTCGAGCTACCTTGTGTTCGGTTGCATACTCAATGTCAGAAATGGGTGTTTATTGGTGAGAAATACTGATTTGTTGACCAGTGTAAGGACTGTCAGAAATGGGATCTCATTGGTAAAATCAAAGTTTCTAGGATATATTAGAAATATTTAGAGACATCCCTCCCACCTACTCCACCTACCTCTCACACAGCCATAAAAGCTAGCAAGGGAGATAGCCTGCTTGTGTAGCCAAAGCACCTGTGGTCCCTAAATGTCCCTTGGTCCAGCCATTAGTTAGGAGGCTTTCTGAATGTCTGATTCCAGGGCCCAGAATACTGTCTCTGCAATGCTGTTGTGATTGGCTTATTGCAAAGTAAGGCCAGAAGGCTTGAAACTGAAAGCTGGCACTTCACTGACCTTATGAATATTTCGTGCATGCTTGCCTCTTTGCTTAATGTTGATTTAATAAGTGTCTTGCAGGTGGATTGGCATTTATGACATATTCTCTTTAGATTCTGGTAGTGAGGTTGTGGCTGAGTGACTATTCCTTATCTACTTGAGTCATTTTTTGTAGCCACTATTCTAACAAACAAAAACACAGTTGTATGTGATCTTTTTTTTTTTTTTAACCTACTCAAGATGTAGTTTGAAATCATTTTCTAGAAGGATAATTACATACCATGTAAGTACCTTTCTAAATATAGGGATCTGTGGGAAATTTCTCTAGGGATACAAGAGACAGTCAAGGGATAACAAAATGGAATTAGAAGAAGTGTTGAGTCCTTGAAGATGGCATTCAAAGAAAAAGACCACAGGAAAAAGGCAGAGAAACAGATTTCTGCTTTGGTTCTGCCACTGGTTATCTGTGGTTGGATTTTCCTTTTGGACTTCATTATTGTCAGCTGCAAAATAAATTAAGAAAATGAATAGCAAACCCTCAAAAGTTCTCAAATTCTTTTAAAAATTTTATTTATTTATTTGGCTGCACTGGGTCTTAGTTGCAGCATGCAGGATTTTTTTTTTTTTTTTTTTTGTCGCAGCATGTGAACTCTTAATTGTAGTATGTGGGATCTCGTTCCTTGACAAGGGATATAATCCAGCCCCTCAGCATTGAAAGTGTGGAGTCTTAGCCACTAGACCACCATGGAAGTCCCAGGAACCCCAGAGGGCAGAAGCAAACAGACTTCCATACTTCTTTGGCAAGTCAGCAGAAAGGTGATTTTATCCCAAGCCAACTCACCCTTCTGCTTGGCACTCAGCTATCTGGACATACACTGAGATAAACAATGGCTCTAGTGGCCCGTGTTCAAGATCTTATCCTACTTAAGATTCTGATTCAACCGGAAGTTTCAGGAAAGCTCTGAGTTGTCACTGAATCCTCAAATAAAAGACGGACACAATCCTTGTAGCCAAATAGTGAAAAAAGCCCAACAGTACCACCTTCAAGACCTAGGTTCAGACTGTAGATAAACCACATTTCAGAGGGACAAAATGTACCATCATGATCCTTCTGTTCACTTCCAGAAATCTGAGCAGGGTGCTTCACTTTTGCCAACTACAGAGGATCAGAGAGACCATTTAGAATTATCCATTGCTATCAAAAGCTTTCTAGAATCTCAAGCTCCAAGTCTAATTGTACCCATATCTCTGTACCTACACTCTGTTGAGATTAATTTTCACAAGGAAATTTTTTTTAAGTTTTTTTTTTCTTTTTGGGTATTAAGATATGAAATTTCATAGTCACAGAGCAGAAAATTCTAAAGCTTTTTTGTTTTAATAGAATAGGCTCCTCCCTACTTAATAGATATATTTCTAATTGATATTTATTTCCAGTTCTAGAATTAGGGGAGCTGGTGGCAGCCTGGATGTGCCCCCTTGCCAAAAACAAAGGGTTCCTTGGGTCCAAAAGGCCAGGGGAGATCAAGAACAGAGATTAGCAGTTTGGCTGAGATTTATGGAGTCCTAAATACTGCAGATGGTGACTACAGCCATGAAATTAAAAGACGCTTACTCCTTGGAAGGAAAGTTATGACCAACCTAGATAGCATATTGAAAAGCAGAGACATTACTTTGCCAAAAAAAGGTCCATCTAGTTGAGGCTATGGTTTTTCCAGTGGTCATGTATGGATGTGAGAGTTGAACTGTGAAGAAAGCTGAGCGCCTAAGAATTGATGCATTTGAACTGTGGTGTTGGAGAAGACTCTTGAGAGTCCCTTGGACTGCAAGGAGATCCAACCAGTCCATTCTGAAGGAGATCAGCCCTGGGTGTTCTTTGGAAGGAATGATGCTAAAGTTGAAACTCCAGTACTTTGGCCACCTCATGTGAAGAGTTGACTCACTGGAAAAGTCTCTGATGCTGGGAGGGATTGGGGGCAGGAGGAGAAGGGGACGACAGAGGATGAGATGGCTGGATGGCATCACCAACTTGATGGACGTGAGTCTGAGTGAACCCCGGGAGTTGGTGATGGACAGGGAGGCCTGGTGTATTGCGACTCATGGGGTCGGACACGACTGAGCGACTGAACTGAACTTAAATATGCACCTTTCTGTCCTCGTAGATGCAATGGTACAAGAAGTGCTGGAAGGGCCCTATTCTCTCTGAGTAGGAGGACTCTTTATATATCACAAGCCTGTCCACTGGGAAATCTGATTTTAGCAGATCAATTGAGTAGGAGGTGTCTTGACAACTCTTTCTCATCTGTTCTCTAACTTTACCCCAGAGACACAAACTTATTAATTCCATCAAGACTAAATATTTCCATCAGGGTAATAATCTTTATATTCCATAACTGTGTTATCAGACTTCTGGGAATTTAAAGGAATAATTTTAGGCAAGAAAATATAATTTTACCTGCTCTTTGTAGCAAATTGTTTATAACTGCAGGACCAGGACCATTGGATTCAACATTAAGATCGTATAAGGGGAATGCCATGGAAACTGTGCTTCCCTGATAGATCATTGACAGCAACAATTATTAAAGCCATGTGACAGTCAGAGAAAGGATTTACAGTTAAGTTTCAGTGAGAAAAATAAAAACACAAAATACCACCTCTATTATGGTTGCAAAATATTAAAGATATTAATATGGACCAAGATGAGGAAAGAAAGCCAAAATGAAAATATTTATCAGCAGTTGTTGGATGTTTGGTTGACCTTTCTTGGCTGTTTTATCTGTCCTGTGTGGTTACCGTGTAGGCTAATTCTGGAGCAGCTGCTCTACAGGGAAGCAGCTGGGACTATCTGTCTCCGACAGTGCCACCTGGGTGTGTTTCATGGTACACTAGTCAGGTCTGGGATGTTAAGGCATCCCATGAAAACCACACAAAGCAAAATAACAAAAGGTTTTGACCAAATACACGTTAAATCCATTTGCTATTGAAACTGTCACTATACGGCTCCTTGGAGCCTTAAGTATGTATGCTAACACAGAATGTGAATGGCCCAGAAGGGAAATAAATATGCAGGTTTTTCAAGATATTTCAGGCTCTGATAACATCTCTCCCGTGGCACCCCTACCCGCCCCCACACATACCCCCAGTATCCCGTATGGTCCGGGTTCTGTTGAGGAAGGCTGGTTCTGACTCATGTTGTCTCTCTGCTCTGCCAGAACTAAGCAGCTATGGTTGCAGTGTTCATAGTGCACTGTGGTAGCACTATGAGAAATTTCTTTTCATCTTTCAAGGTCTCTCTCAAGTGTCGCATCCTCTATGCAAACCTTCGCAACCCCTCCAGGCAGAACTAATCCTCCTCCTCCTTTGTTTGCTTTCCACGCCACCTTTTGTTAGGACACGGCATCCTCTTGGGCACGTCTTTGTGCCTGCTCTTCAGCTACAAGAGTGGTTTTCCCTCTTCGTTATGCTTCGGCAGCAGCTGGGAAGCTTAGCACAATACAGATGCCCAGTCACTGACTCAGAGTTTCAGTCTCATTGGGTCTGGATCAGCAAGATCTGCCTGGGGATCAGAGAGACTGCGTCAGCTTCTCAAGGCCAGATGTCATGAGTTCTGCTTGTTTGTGTATTACTAGTGCCTGTCACTAGTGGGCAGACACAGACTTGTGCCAAGTTAATGTGCCATTGAGAGAAAAAAAAAAAAAAATGCGCTTAAGTCCTGATTGTTTAATTCCTCCTGGCAAGCTGGATTCCTTCGTCTGCCATTTTGGTAATGGAAAGATGGCAACCAAAGTCATCCACAAGATGAGGGGAGAAAGAACACAGAAGGTCAGCTTGTGGGACGTGAGGAAGAGTGAGAAGTCCTCTGGTGTGAGTCAAGACTCCTGAGTTTTCTGTTTCACTTCAACGCCATACCTCACTGCTACTCTCAAGCCTCAAGGAATGGCTACTCCTGAGAAAGAGTTTACAGTTCAGTGGGCCGGAGCCTGGACTGAGCTGGCCTTCCAGTTACCACCCAAAGGGAAGATAGACCGAGCTATGTTGTTGTTATTCAGTCTCTAAGTCACGTCTGACCCCTTGTGACCCCATGGACTGCAGCACGCCAGGCTTCCCTGTCCATCACTAACTTCTGGAGCTTGCTCAAACTCATGTCCATTGAGTCGGTGATACCACCCAACCATCTTATCCTCTGTTGTCCCCTTCTCCTCCTGTCCTCAATCTTTCCCAGCATCAGGGTCTTTTCTAATGAGTCAGACCTTTGCATCAGGTGGACAAACTATTGGAGCTTCAGCTTCAATGTCAGTCCTTCCAATGAATATGCAGGGTTGATTTCCTTTAAGATTGACTGGTTTGATCTCCTTCCAGTCCAAAGGACCCTCCAGCACCCTTCTCCAGCATCACAATTCAAAAGCATCAGTTCTTTGGCACACAGCCTTCTTTATGGTCCAACTCTTATGTTTGTACAAGACTACTGGGAAAATCCATAGCTTTGACTATAGGGACCAGAACTTAGATTAGAGCAAAGGGAATGTGGTACTCACTTTAGGTGCAATAATACTCAGTAATCAAGATAAATACTCTTTTAATGCATATTAAAAAAAATAAAAATGAAAGTAAAAAAAAGACTATGATAAAAAAATCAACACTTTTAACCATGCCAGCACTTGAGGCAAAAGTAAAACTCAAATCCAAAAAAATTAAATCCTCCCTTTATTTAAAACTTGAAAAAGAATGTCTATATGTATAAAACTGAGTGACTTAGTTGTACAGCAAAGATTGGCACGTTATAAATCAACTATACTTCCATGAAAAATTAAATTAAAACATTATGTTCATCATGGATTCTAGCATTAATTTTGATTGTTTAATAGGTTCAGATCAGATCAGATCAGTCGCTCAGTCATGTCCGACTCTTTGCGACCCCATGAACTTCAGCACGCCAGGCCTCCCTGTCCATCACCAACTCCCGGAGGTCACTCAGACTCACATCCATCGAGTCAGTGATGCCATCCAGCCATCTCATCCTCTGTCCTCCCCTTCTCCTCCTGCCCCCAATCCCTCCCAGCATCAGAGTCTTCTCCAATGAGTCAACTCTTCGCATGAGGTGGCCAAAAATACTGGAGTTTCAGCTTTAGCATCATTCCTTCCAAAGAAATCCCAGGGTTGATCTCCCTCAGAATGGACTGGTTGGATCTCCTTGCAGTCCAAGGGACCCTCAAGAGTCTTCTCCAACACCACAGTTCAAAAGCATCAATTCTTCGGTGCTCAGCCTTCTTCACAGTCCAGCTCTCACATCCATACATGACCACAGGAAAGACCATAGCCTTGACTAGACGAATCTTTGTTTAATAGGTTATTTACACACAAACTTTGACTATATGACCAAAAGTATAAAGAAAAAAATTCTCTGATATATACACATATCAGAGAGATCATTGCAAAGGGAAATACAACAGGGCTGTCATATATAGAAATGGAACTAAAGATGGGTGAGAATTAAGATATTTTATGTGAAACCTTTTGAAATAAATGAATTAGGGTGACACAAGTGATTTACAGGGATTCCTGTATTCTTGCCAGTGAAGTTAAACTAGGATGAGGGAATTAGGGAGGCAGTATTCCACCCCTGGGTTGGGAAGATCCCCTGGAGAAAGGAATGGCTACCCACTCCAGTATTCTTGCCTGGAGAATTCCATGGCAGAGGAGCATGGTGGGCTACAGTCCATGCAGTCACCAAGAGTCGGACACGTGACTGAGTGACTAACACTTTCACTTTTTCACTTTCACTGCTGCTGCTGCTAAGTCACTTCAGTTATGTCCAACTCTGTGGAACCCCATAGATGGCAGCCCACCAGGCTCCTCTGTCCCTGGGATTCTCCAGGCAAGAACACTGGAGTGGATTGCCATTTCCTTCTCCAATGCGTGAAAGTGAAAAGTGAAAGTGAAGTCGCTCAATCATGTCCAACTCTTCAAGACCTCATGGACTGCAGCCTACCAGGCTCCTCCATCCATGGGATTTTCCAGGCAAGAGTACTGAAGTGGGGTGCCATTGTTTTCTCTGTTTCACTTTCACTATCGGCTGCTTTTAGAAAAAAAAAATGCAAAACAGCAGAGTCATCACTAAAAGTCCAAAGCAGCCAAAGGGTGGTCACTGCGGGTAAAATTCAGCAACAGGAGATTGTATTCCAGACACTGAGGGAAGGGGTACTTTGGGAATCTTGACCTCCAGCCAGGGCACTGCCCATGGTCTGCCAGAGGTATGTGCCCAGTGAACAGGATAGCTGTAACTCATGAGTGCGTCCTCCTGTCCTATTTAGGAACCCAAATGAACAAAGTAGAAAATTGTGCACCTGTCCACCCCAAAATAGGTACACACTGCTGTATCTAAAATGAATCACCAACAAGAACCCACTGCAGAGCACAGGAACTCTGCTAAATGTTATGTGGCAGCCTGGATGGGAGGGAAGTTTGCGGGAGAATGGATATCTGCATATTTATGGCTGATTCCCTTTGCTGTCCATCTGAAACTATCACAACATTGTTAACTGACTATAACCCAGTGCTTTTCTGGTGGTTCAGAGAATAAAGAATTAGCCTGTAATGCATGAGACCTGGATTCAATCCCTGGGTTGGGAAGATCCTCTGGAGAAAGAAATGGCAAAACACTCCATTATTCTTGTCTGGAGAACCCCATGGACAGAGGAGCCTGGCAGGCAGCAGTCTATGCAGTCACAAAGAGTAAGACATGACTGAACAACTCTTACTTTCACTGCAAAATAAAAAGCTTAATTTAAAAAAAAGAAAAAAATGTACAGAAGCCCGGGGACAGGGCTACTCAAAGCTTGTGGAGGCAGTGTGGCTCCAGCGTGGGCTGGTTAGGGCTCCAGGTGTGGAGAGACCATTCAGAATTCTGAATGGGGCAGATTGGCTGGACAGAGCACATGGATTACCGAGAATTGTTCTGCTGTCAGTGGGAGGCAAGGAGAGCTTCCTGTAGAGAGGGTGCTGCCCCTGCTCCGTGTGAGGAGTGCCCTCGGCTCCCAGCTCCACCTCCAAGTGGAAGTTGAACACCCAGCCTTCCCTCCTGAAAAATCTGCTGGGAATTCCCATTCTGGATGAAACCAGGACTCCTAAGAAAGAAAGAATAAAAGCTACAATAGAGAAAATCTTGGCTGGGGGTGGTTGAGAGATTCACTTCCTAGTTATGCTTAAAGTTGTTGCTTGCGGTCTACAATATATGAGTATTGTACACACATGGCTTGATGTGTGTAATCATTTTCTTTTGGGGATCAATGAAAACAGTTATTCAAGTTCCTGGAACAAATATGTTTCCTTTCTTTCCTCCATTCCCATACATCACATCAGGGCCAGAATCTGAGAATTAGATGCTCTTGCAGGGGCTGCAAAGATTTTTCTGAGAGGAGTAGGTAGCAGAAAAGATTAAAAAAAAAAAAAAAAAGGACCCCCAAACAACTATTGGTATATCGCCTACTGGCAGACTTCCTTCCTACTGGGATGAGGGCATTTTGTTTTTGTTGTTTGTATCAAGATACCTTGACAAACTGTTCATGGCTTTGATAAGTGAGGGCAAGCCAGGGGGACCCACCTTGCTCCGCCTTCTCAAGTGGGAGATGCTGTGAGCATCTGAAGTCGCCATGATGGATGAGATGCCCTTGCTGGAGAGTGGAGATGAAAGGAGACGCGATAGGGAAGGCTGACTCGGGGCGAGGGGCTGCGGGGCCTGGGGAGAGAAACCTGCCAGGCAGAAACTCATTCTCGAATTGGGCTGTCTGATGCTCTGTTCACAATTAATCTGCTGCACTGGGCTTCGCTGTCACCTACAGACTTGGCCTCACTTGTTCCAAAACCAGCATTATCAGCAAAAAAATCTCTAAACAAAACTGGCTTCTACCAACGGTGCCTTGAAGGAAAAGCACAGCAAAACCAGAAGGGTTCATATTCTGTGTGGGGTCTCAAATACAGCGGGGTGAAAGGGAAATGAAACGAACCGTCACAGAATGGGAGCTTCAGGGGAAATTAAGAATGAAACTGAAATAAAACCCAGAAGCAAAAAGAGACTAGAAGAAACAAATGTCCTTGAAATCACCCTTGGCCCTTGGCAGGTGGGGGGATGGAATGTTCAAGAATGAAATTCCTTCCTTTTGTGTGGGTGGAGCTCCAATCACCTCATTTCACTATTGCAGCAAAAGGGGCCCCCATAGGCTGGGGGAACTGAGGACTTACAGGTGACTGACATGAAAATGAGCTTAAACACCACTGCGTGTCACGCACCTAAATGGCCTAATAGAGTTGCTTTTCCCAGAATAATAATAATGCATTTGAGGAAAAGCTTTTACACGAGTAAGGAGAGCATAATTTCTGAATATTTAATGCAAAATTGCCATAGAATAAAATGATCATTAAATATGTAAATGCTATTTACACGTGCTTATTACTTCCATAACTCATCTCTTGCATAATCTGATCTCTGTGCCCTCATTTGTCACTTGGTCATGGGCTCCACAAATCAAAATGTGGTGCAGTGTCTCAGAAAGAAGCAAGTTGATGAAATGTGGGAAGAAGATCGCTTGCGGAGCTAAGAGGAGGTGCATTCCAGCCTTACTGGGCTTAATCAGAGAAGGAAAGATGGCGATCAGCCCCCTACAGAGAGCCGATGCGATGCCAGGTGGTAAAGAACCAAGTGGATCAAAGATAAGCCCAAATACCCAATCTCAAGTACAGGCCAGTGGTCTCCATAGGTTCCTTTCATGTAGTTCTAAGAAAAGATTTTTTAAAAAATGTAAATTACCTTTTCTGTCAGCCCAGCTAATCTAAGAAATGAAGGTCATATCCCAACAGGAGGCAACCGTCTCCACAATCCTCAGCAGGACCCCTTCTCCTTCCCACTGGTTTCTGGGATTTTTCTGAAAGCTCCAACTTGTCCCCAATGGCCAAAGCTTCAGGAAGTTTCCTTAGTCACTTCTTTGATTCTTCCCAATGCACTTACTGGACTTACATCCCAGTTCTTCTCATGATTAGAATGGATTCATTTTCTAGACTAAACTGCTTGCTGCGTATTATTTATGGTGGTTCTGCTTCCTCTGTGGCACACTCATTAAGGATACAGTTTGGGAAACCCTAGTCTAGGTTGCACACATGATTAATAAGAAACACTACAAATTATCCATTTTCAGCAAGCCCACTGGCCCCACCCCTTAGAGGGTTATCTGAATGAAGTATGTACTTTTCAGTCAGTGCCCTAGGGAACTGTGGAGGTCTCTGGTAGCTGTTGGTGAATGCTCTTTATTTGCTTTATTAGAATTAGTTAAGTGGGGACAGTGGGGATTAGTTAAGTGGGGAACTTAGTTAAGTGGGGGACCTATTGAAGTCCCTTCAGCTTGATTGAATGTTTTAGCTCAAAAGAGGTGGAAGGTAGGAGTAAGAACTTCCTACTTTGGACACCTCCTTCTCTGATTCTTATAAGTTTTCCTGCTGCATTTCTGGGTGACCAGCTATAAGCTCTGAGTCCTGTGTTGACTCTTTTTCTTTCTTTTGCAAACAATAGAAGCTGACTCAAGAAACTTTTGACTGAAGATGGTTAAAAATGCTGTTTTTTTTTTCCCCTCACTTAGCTGTATTTTTCTTAGAAGAGGAATCAACCAGTTTCAGGTGTGATTTGATCCAGGGATCTAGTGATATCATGAGGACTGAGTTTCCTTCCATCCCTCTGCTCTGTATCCTCCTGTGTTGGGCAGGATTTCTTTCAGTGGCTCCTGGAAAGAGATCACAGCTCTAAGTCCAGTAGAACAAAAAAGAGAATGTCTTCTTTCTGGTCACTCAAAGATTCTGGGATTGGTCTAATGGGACCTGAAGATTGGGCTGGTGTCCCCTGTCTAGCCATGACTTCTCTACTTGGCCAGGAGAAGGTATGCTCTGACAATCCAGGCATAGGTCATAGGCTTCAGTCCATCCTACTGGCTGCAACTGGAATATCTTGCCATGAAGTACCCTATGGTCCTGGGATTGAACACCAGTATGCAGAAGGCGGTTCTTTACAGAGAAAATAAGGAACAGCTATTGTTGTTGTTGCCCAGTCTCTTAGTAGCGTCCTGCTCTTTGCAAACTCATGGACTGTAGCACACCAGGATCCCCTGTCCTCCACTATCTCCGAGTTTGCTCAGGTTTATGTCTATTGAGTCAGTGATGCTGTCTAACGATCTTATCCTCTGCCACCCCTTTCTCCTTTTGCCTTCAATCAGGGTCTTTTCCAATGAGTCGGCTCTTCACATCAGGTGGCCAAAGTATTAGGGCTTCAGCATCAGCATCAGTCCTTCCAGTGACTATTCAGGGCTGATTTTCTTTAGGATTGACTGATTTGGTCTCCTTGCAGTCCAAGGGACTCTCAAGAGTCTTCTCCAACACCCCAGTTTGAAAGCATCAATTCTTGGGCACTGAGTCTTCTTTATGGACCAACTCTCACATCCATACACGACTACTGGGAAAAAACATAGTTTGATTATGTATAGACTTTTATAGGCAAAGTGTTGTCTCTGCTTTTTAATATGCAGTCTATGTTATAGCTGTAGGCAGGCACAAATAGTCACCACTACTGTATCAAAACCAACAGATAGCTACTTCAGGCTTGCACTGTAAAACACTTAGGGTTTTTCTGCATTAAGTTTCTAGAAAGCAAATATAATAGGACATCATGGTTTCAAAAATTTTAATTCACTAAATGTTCATTGTCGAAATTTTAGAAAGCGCAGGAAAGCATAAAATAGAGAAAAAATTATAGTAATCTCACCACCAAGAGAAAATCATTGTAATCATGTAGGTGTGTAAACTTTTTTCCAAGTAATTTACTAAAGAGTATTTTCCGTATCATTAAATGTACTTCTATACCATGCTTTTCAATAGTTGCATAGTTTTCCATTGTATGTTTCTACTTTTCAACCAGTCTCATACTGATAGGCCTTTTAATTGTTTCTAAATTATGAACACAGTGTTTAAAATACTTACATATAAATCTTTGTGATCATCTGCAATGATAGCCACAGGATAAACGCCAAGCAGAAAACTTGCTGTGTTAAAAGACATGAACGTTTTCCAAATTCCACTATTGGCCATCCACAAATATTGTATCAACTTATGTTTTTTTTTCATATACACCACATTCTATCATATACACCACATATACACATACATTTTGCTGATTCTTCAATGATTATTAAAAGTATATTTTAAGCTTGCCCATTTGTTAAGCAAAAACAATGTCATTGTTTCCTTGGTACTGCTTTATGACGTTAACACATTTTTTTCTGTGAACATTGGTGCTTTTATGATGATGACAGAGGATAAGATGGTTGGATGGCATCATCGACTCGATAGACATGAGTTTGAGCAATCTCCTGGAGTTGGTGATGGACAGGGAAGCCTGGCTTGCTGCAGTCCATGGGTTTGCAGAGTGAGCGACTGAGCTGAACCGAACTGGTGCTTTTATATCTTTTTCTATAAACTACCTTTGTAGGTCACATGCCCATTCTCAAAACTAGAGTATTTATATTCCTGATTGTTCTGTTGGGCTCTTCCTATCCTAAGGGTATTAATTCTCTAATATATGTTAAAAATATTTTTCCCAGTTTAGCATATACTTTTTAATTGTTTTTAATTGAAATTCAGATTTTTCTCTTTTTCTATAGACCAAAGAATCTTTCCATTTATAACTTGCCTTTAATATCATTCTTAAAAATATTTCCTTTACTCCGATATAGAAGAAAAACAGATGAAAAGAAGAAAGAAATTCTAAAGTCTCTTCCAGGCACTCTGTACTTTTAAGTAGATATTTTGTTGCTCGCTTCTGGTGTGAGTTATATGGGGGTTCCCAGTTGGTAAAGAATCTGCCTGCCAGTGCAGGAGATGTAAGAGATGCAGGTTCGATCCTTGGGTAAGAAGATTTCCTGAAGTATGAAATGGTAACCCATTCCAATACTCTTGCCCGGAAAATTCCATGGACAGTGGAGCCTGCCTGACTCTACTCCATCGAGTCACAAAGAGTCGGACACGCTCATGCTCGGGGCCGGTGCACTGGGATGACCCAGTGGGATGGGATGGGGAGGGAGGTGGGAGGGGGCTTCAGGATGGGGAACACATGTACACCTGTGGTGGATCCATGTCAATGTATGGCAAAACCACTACAATACTGTAAAGTAATTAGCCTCCAGTTAAAATAGATAAGTTTATATTAAAAAAGAAGAGTCAGACATGACTGAGTGCCTGCACAGACACAGATAAATTACACCATTTCTGCTGCTGTCTCTCCCAATCTCCTTACCCACTAAGGGGTAAGTTGTTGACAACTATTTCTGATGTAATATAATGTTATTTTGCACTGTGTTTCCCAAATGAATTTGGGTTTCCTTGCATTTGAATCATTCATTTCCAATGATATGTGTGTCTGTTCTGGTCCCAGAGACACAGTGTTTAATAACCACTACTTGGTAGTGTATTTTATTTTTTGAAAGTGCAAGCCACCTCTTATTATTCTGATTATGTAAAATTTGACTATTACTGTATTATTCTTTTGGATACTCTGTAGGAGTATTTTGTCAAACTAAGTTCTTCTGGGATTTTTATTGGAATAGCTTTAAATTTACAAATTAACTTTTGGAAAAGATCCTGATTCTGGGAAAGATTGAGGGCAAGCAGAGAAACGAGGCAACAGCGGATAGGATGGTTGGATGACATTGCCGACTCCGTGAACATGAGTTTGAGTAAACTCAGGGAGGTCCTGAAGGATAGGGAAGCTTGGCGTGCTGCAGTTCATGAAGTTGTAAAGAGTCAGACATGACTTAATGACTGAACATCAAAACGTGGAAAAATATTTCTCCCCATACAATAGACTTGCATATCCCGCCCCCACCCCCCCACCTCTTTTTTTCTTCTCCTAGAGCATCATTCCCTATTTTAAGCCTCAAAATCAGGTCACACCCTTCCTCTGGCATTTGGAAATCTCAGGCCTGGGGCTGACAGCAGAGAAAAGGCTCATCTTTATCCTTTCTGGCCACCCTCACCATCCTTCTGACATTGCCAAGGCTTTCCAGTGAGGACTGGGAGCTCTCTGTAAAAATCTTCATAGCCGAATGAGAGCTGAACTTGGAACTCCAGCCCCGCCATGAGAAAGAGAGAAAATCAAGTCAATAGGTCCCTCCCACGGTCTTTGCTCTTACAGGAAAGAAGACAATTTGCAGACGCTCAGCCTGCAGCAGGCTTCTCAAGGAAAACTGGCCAGAACTCACGGCTGCAGAACCGGTCATTTTCTTCCACCTCAGAGCAAATTCTTTTAGAGCAGCAGGAAATGAAATGGTATTCACACTATCAATTACCCCAGCTGTTTACCTAATGAACTCAGCTGCCGAGACAGCCATTTTCAAGACCAAAAGAATATAATAAGCCGATAGCAACCCTGCAGTAACAAGCACCTTGGCAAACTCAAGGTCTGAATTCAGGCGATTACAGTCTAGCTGCCAGGAAGATGCCATCCCATTATTGACTTATAATGCTATATTATTTATGAGGATAATTATGATTTTCTACCCCTCAGGGGCCCAGAATCAGAGAAAGTAAGCAATTTATGCTTATTCATTCAGCATGTGAACCAATTGCAAATTAGAATAGATCTCTCCAAGATCTATTATACGAGGAGTGGGCATCCTGCTAGCTTCGGTCCCTACCCCAAAGATCACAGGGCCTAAGAGGGCATTGTGTGAATCAGTAGGAAGTTGGTTCTCCTAAGTTCAGTGAAACAAATTTCTGTTTTTGTCAGAGCAATTTTGTCTGGAATTTTCACTCCCCGCTCCCAAATGTCAGCATCTTATGCCTGCTCTCTGAGCTCCTTTATAGTCTTATGTGTATATAAATGAAACTTTAAAGAGCATTACATATATTCCACAGAACACAGCAAGGGCATTATTATTCTAAATGAAGAAAGAGAGGCTCAGAGTAGTTAAATGACTTCTTTGGTGGACACAAGTTAATAATTTTCATTTCACTGAACATAATTCAATTGTTTATTAACCTAATTTCCTACCAGGTTTCCAAGTCCTTGAAATCAGACATTTTCTACTGAGATCTCAAATGCACTAGGCTCTGGTATAGTTCCTGAGAGACAGTGGGAGTTTAATAAGTGTTTGTTGAATAGGGAAAAAATATTGAACCAGTCACTAAAGTAGTGAAGTCGCTAAAATGCAGGGATCCAATCTCACTTCTAATAATTATGAGCTTTGTGAATGTGGGTCTATCACTTTTCTCTGAATCTTCACTTTCCTCATCTCTAAAGTGGATCTACTAATACCCCATACTACTGGATTGTTCTTTCTCTCTATCTCACAGGTTTGCTATAAGAATTAAATGAAATTCAGTGTGGGAAAAGGTTTGAAATAAATGGACTGCAGCCCACCAGGCTCCTCCGTCCATGGGATTTTCCAAGCAAGAGTACTGGAGTGGGGTGTCATTGCCTTCTCCAATTATGAAGTATAGATAAAATGAAACCCATATTGTTAAGTTCTTGGTAAATACACATGCTGCAGTCCATGGGGTCGCAAAGAGTCAGGCATGACTGGGCAAGTGAACTGACTGAAATACTTGTTAATAGAAACTTATTGGTGACTCAGTGATAAAGAGTCCCCCTGCCAATGCAGGAGATGTGGGTTTGATTCCCATTCGAGAAGATCCCCTCGAGGAGGAAATGGCAACCCACTCCAGTATCCTTGCCTGAAAATCCCATGAACAGAGGCGCCTGGTGGGCTACAGTCCGTGGGATCACAAAAGAGTTGGACACAACCCAGCAACTGAGCACAGCACCACACAGGAACTGATTAGATAAGAAGAGACCATGATGAATCATTTTTTTTAATCCCTCTTAGCATGCAGATCAGAGCCGTTTTCATGAAATTGGTGTTTACTGAGTCTGCTCCAGTGGATCTTTGGTTTTAACCATCTGATCTCTATGCTCTGAACCCATTTGAGTGATGCAGTGGGAAGATCTGTGAATACAAAGGCAAAATATTCAGATTAATACTTGTTTTGCCAGTAATACAGTATGTAATCAAATTACTTAAACCGGACTTCGGTTTTTATTTTCTTTCCCGTAAAACCGTGATGATGATCATGTTGGTGATGACATAAACCGAGGGGGAGAGAGATGGGAGGCTGTTGGCTAGATTACCTCTAAATTATGCTGAAACTTTATTATTCTGTGATTCTATGATTCTATGATACGTGTGCTCTGAGGTTTCATTATTAGGGTCGAACTAGAGTTTAGAGAAAGTGGTGTTAATAAGATGGGATGGGTAGAGTTTGCAGCCTATGTATAAGCACACAGGGTCACTGGTGAAGAATAAATCAAGAATATAGCCATTATTTTGTAATAACTTCAAATGGTGTATAATCTATAAAGACATTGAATCACTATGTGATACACCTGAAACTAATATAATATTGTAAATCAACTATACTTCAATAAAAAACACATAAAAAAGAATATCATGTCACCTTCTGTCCCTAAAAGAAAACATTTTACATATAGCAGTAGGAGGTAAGACCTGACCCAGGCTTGGACCTGGGGCTAGAGTTAGACTTCAAATGTATCACCAAGTACCATCTAATTGGATGGCTTCCTCCTTAAAGAACTCTTGGAGCTTTGGCAGCTGGACGAGACCATCAGAACTTGAGACACTGACTCCTTCAGTGAGGGGAGGGCACTCATGGGATGTTGTCTCAGGCATTGGATGGGACTTTCTGAGGGCAGCACAAACAGTCAGCCCAAATGCTACTTTTTCCCTGCTCTGCCCATTTCTCCAGATCTTCTTCCTTCTGGAGGTGTCCCCAGCCCCAGCCTTGCCTGTGTCCCTAATGAATATTGCCAGCTGTTGCAATTGTCCTGCAATATCTCTAAGAAATGCATCACCTTTTTCTGGCAGGCTTTGAACTTTGCTGCTTACTCAGAGGATGGGATCTAAAATAAAACTGGCTTACTTAGCAGTGGGAATAATACAAATTTCACAAAAATCAAAGTCCCATTTTCTCTGTTGTATTTCACATGAGTTTCATGCGATTCACATGAGTTGCCGTATTTTACCCGAAGAAATTGATGCTGCGCGTGGGGAATAAAAAAACCATGCATTCCAAGTTTTCCATGGAAGCTTTTCCTATATCGATCACGTTACTGCACTTCCATGGGACTGGTTAGTTACAGACTCTGCTGAGCCCTGATTCATATTCATGGGAAGAGAAAACAAGCCTCTTAAGACATTCTTGAACTTAAGAGTGAAACAAAATGCCTTGAGGAGACATTTCAGCTCCAGAGTACAGCTCAGAGACACCAGATCTACGAGTAAGCTGATGATGAAAGACAAAAACATTTTTTAGTCATGGATTTTATAAGTTAAACCCTGGGGATTAGTTCTTGATGGTGGAAGACTGTGAGAAGCACATGGGCAAACAGAGTGATGAGCAATTTTAATGACCTTTCCTATGAATAAAATAGTTTTATTACTTTGTACCTTTGCTAAGGACTGGGGCTTAAGAAAAGGCAGGCAGAGCAGAGAAAGATAGTGGGCTGTGACTTCACTGGTGGAAAATATATCCTCAAAATAATTGCACTGGGCAGTGGCGTGCCACTGGAAGGGACTAATTTTTTTTTTTAATTGTAAATTACTGAGATCCAAACTCAGTTGGGCTCTCAGTACCATTCAGCAGGCTTCTCAGTTTTTTTCTTTTAAACTGCTTTCTTTTTTTGTTCAGAACCCTATTTCAAGGTTTCTCCACTTATCTCCAAGCACCCCATACCCCTCCTGACAGATGCCCCAGAGATGACACGGCTCCAAGTTCATAGTAAAAAGTAACAACCATCATGTCAGAAACCCTTGATATCTTGCCTGCCACGTGCAAATTTACTGCCACTTGAACCCTATTAGTCAGTTAGGGCTGTGATAACAAAGCACCTCAAACTGAGTGACTTTGACAACAGAAATGTATTATCTTACAGTGCTGGAGGCCCAAAGTTCACGATCAAGGGTTGGTTCTTTCTGAAGTTGCTAGTGAAGGATCTGGTCCAGGCTCCACTCCTGACTCTTGGTGGTTTGCTGGCGATCTTCGATGGCCTCTGCTGCATCACCTTGATCCCTGGCTCCATCTTCATATGTTGCGCTCTTTGTACATGCATGTCTGTGTCCAAATCCACCTTTTTTATAAGGACGCCAGACATATTGGATTAGGTGCCCACTGTACTCCAGTGAGACCTCATCTTAACTAATTACATTCGCAACAATCTCTATTTCCAAATTATGTCACATTCCGAAATACTGGGGAGGGTTAGGACTTCAACATAAGAATTTTAAGGAGATGCAAGTTAATCCATAATGGGCATCCTGCCCCCATTGTTTCAGAAGTTCTGTTCCTCTTCCATGTGGCTACTCCTTCTACAGCTATTTTTGACATACAACCATTCCTGTCTCTTAAGAAACACAGGCACCTTTTCTATTTTCTTTTCTTTTTTTTTTTTAATTATTTTATTATTATTATTATTATTATTTTTTAATTTTTCTTAACTTTACAATATTGTATTACTTTTACTATACATCGAGATGGATCCGCCGCCAGAATACACGTGCTCCCCATCCTGAACCCTCCTCCCTCCCCGCCTCCCACACCATCCCTCCAGGTCATCCCAGTGCTCCAGTCCCAGTCATCTGTTATAGGGCATCATACCTGGACTGACTCGTTTCAGATATGATATTATACATATTTCAATGCTATTTTCAATAGCTACAATTGCTCCATCCATACAAACTCTTTCCAATCATCATGTAAACAAGTTCACTGCTCTCCCAGCTCAAGAAACAAGTGCAACAACACAAGCTTCCCATGACCTCACAAACACATCAGCTTTGCCCTTGCACTTTTCTACCTCTCAGCCTGTGTCAGCTCTCTGCATTGCTGTCTCCTCTTGGCTCAACTCTGTGCAACCTGGTTGCCTTTGTCATCACATCACATCACTGAAACTGTTCTCATTAAGAATGATGGTTGGCTTCCTCTGTGCTCACTGCAATGGCCTCAACAGGCTTCATCTCACCTGACTTTACATCATGACTTAACATTGGTGACCTACTCTGCAAGTGGTCGTGTGTTTCAGCCTCCACAGCTCCCCATTCTCCTGGCACTGTGTTGTCTTGGTTTTCTTCCTACCTCATAAGCTGCTGCATCACAGTCCCTCTTGCTGGCTCATCTTTCTTTGTCAATCCCTTAAAATGTCAGCATTTCTCAGAGTCTCATCCTCAATACCCTAGACACCAAAGTTTCCTCATACCCCAATGACTATCAGTGTGCTGTAACTCTCAAATATATAATAGTTCAAGCTTGGAGGGCTCTCCTGAGTTCCAGACATAAGTATCTAATTATCTGTAGTCATCTTCAGGTGGATATCCACAGCCAGCTCAAACTCAGCTTAGTTCAAATTAAATTCATTATGAATTATTCAAACCTATTTTTCTATCTATGCTCAATACTCAATCCATGGTCCTGCAATTTCCCCCAGAAGTGTCTAAGCCAGAAGCCTTGGATTCTTCTTTACTCTTTTCTTTCCCACACATCACATCCAACCACACCTATTCTTTATATCCTTTCTTGTTATCTTTTGAAATTCTCCAATTCTGCTTCTGGAAGTAGTTTATTTCAGCCTGAAAGCTGATGATTGAGATTCCAGGAATATCAGCCTGCTACCTCACAACCAACCAATCAGAGGAATGTTACACAATCTGAAGCTTTCCTCCCAAATTGTGCTTATAAAATCTTCCCTGAAACCTACTGGAAAGTTTGAGCCTTTTGAGCATGAGACACCTATTTTCCCTGCTTGGCCCTTGCAATAAACCATTCTCTGCTCAGGTTCTGACATTTTTAGTCTGTTTGGCCTCACTGTGCACCAGGCATACAAATTTGGGTTTAATGACAAAACTACATTTAAAAGCTGTGCGTTTTATTGTGTACTTTTTTTTATACCTCTATAATTTAAAAAAATTAAAAAAAAAACTCCCCCATCCCCCCACCAATGAGAACATACAATCATAGGACTGTGAACTTGAAACAATGGTACAAGAGGAACATGATGAGTGTGAATCAGTCTCATAGACACAAAATCAATAATTATCCTGTTTAGTTATTTAGGGCGTGTGAACATCTTTTCTCTGCTACCTATAAGAAAAGGCACAGAAGTCGTGAACATTACTAATTATTGCCCAGTGGGAAACACTGAAACTTTTTAAAGTTTCTAGAGGCTCTCATGTATAGGTTCTACACATTGAATCCAAGAAAGAAGGGCTTGGGGCTGGGCAGACACATGCCCAGCTGAGGGTTTGATGAGAAATGAAATGCTGAGCACTTCTTGGATGAGATAAACATTCTGCAGCCATTTAGCCTACAAGTATTGGCTAAATGACCACTCTCTTCTCTCAGGAGAAACAGTAAGATATCCCTGAAGCAAAATAGAGACAGGTTGGATTTTTGCAGCCTGATAGTTACATGGTTCCATGATCTGTCGTACAGGTGTCCAGCCTGAAGTGCAGACCAGCCACCAATTCTCAGTAGTTCTCTGGAGGCTAATGCAGTGGCTTTCAGTCCAGAACAAGGTGTTGTGTTATTAAATGTTCAAGAATCACAAGTAGATGTTTATGGAAGAACAGATCGGATTTGGTCCCTATGTAGAACAGAACGACCTATCAGTTCAGTTCAGTTCATTTCAGTCACTCAGTCATGTCCGACTCTTTGCGACCCCATGAATGGCAGCATGCCAGGCCTCCCTGTGCATTACCAACTCCCGGAGGTCACCCAGACTTACATCCATCGAGTCAGTGATGCCATTCAGCCATCTCATCCTCTCTCAGCCCCTTCTCCTCCTGCCCCCAATCCCTCCCAGCATCAGAGTCTTTTCAATGAGTCAGCTCTTCGCATGAGGTGGCCAAAGTACTAGAGTTTCAGCTTTAGCATCATTCCTTCCAAAGAAATCCCAGGGCTGATCTCCTTCAGAATGGACTGGTTGGATCTCCTTGCAGTCCAAGGGACTCTCAAGAGTCTTCTCCAACACCACAGTTCAAAAGCATCAATTCTTCAGTGCTCAGCCCTCTTCACAGTCCAACTCTCACATCCATCCACGACCACATGAAAAACCATAGCCTTGATTAGACGGACCTTTGTGGGCAAAGTAATGTCTCTGCTTTTGAATATGCTATCTAGGTTGGTCATAACATTCCTTCCAAGGAGTAAGCGTCTTTTAATTTCATGGCTGCAGTCGCCATCTGCAGTGATTTTGGAGCCCCCCCAAAAAAGTCTGACACTGTTTCCACTGTTTCCCCATCTATTTCCCATGAAGTGATGGGAGCTGATGCCATGATCTTCGTTTTCTGAATGTTGAGCTTTAAGCCAACTTTTTCACTCTCCACTTTCACTTTCTTCAAGAGGCTCTTTAGTTCCTCTTCACTTTCTGCCATAAGGGTGGTGTCATCTGCATATCTGAGGTTATTGATATTTCTCCCGGCAATCTTGATTCCAGCTTGTGCTTCTTCCAGCCCAGCATTTCTCATGATGTACTCTGCATATAAGTTAAATAAACAGAGTGACAATATACAGCCTTGACGAACTCCTTTTCCTATTTGGAACCAGTCTGTTGTTGCAATTCCAGTTCTAACTGTTGCTTCCTGACCTGCATACAAATTTCTCAAGAGGCAGATCAGGTGGTCTGGTATTCCCATCTCTTTCAGAATTTTCCACAGTTTTTTGTGATCCACACAGTGGAGAAGCTCTATACAGTCAACAAAAACAAGACCAGGAGCTGACTGTGGCTCAGATCATGAACTCCTTATTGCCAAATTCAGACTTAAGTTGAAGAAAGTAGGGAAAACCACTAGACCATTCAGGTATGACCTAAATCAAATCCCTTATGATTATACAGTGGAAGTGAGAAATAGATTTAAGGGCCTAGATCTGATAGATAGAGTGCCTGATGAACTATGGAATGAGGTTCGTGACATTGTACAGGAGACAGGGATCAAGACCATCTCCATGGAAAAGAAATGCAAAAAAGCAAAATGGCTATCTGGGGAGGCCTTACAAATAGCTGTGAAAAGAAGAGAAACAAAAATCAAAGGAGAAAAGGGAAGATATAAGCATCTGAATGCAGAGTTCCAAAGAATAGTAATCCCACTGCTGGGCATTCACACTGAGAAAACCAGAATTGAAAGAGACACGTGTACCCCAATGTACACGTGTTGCATTTCCCTACAGACTTTATCCTAAAGGTCAAATGTATTGAATCCTCATTATCCCAGCTTTGCCTCTGTGACCCTGGGCCTTCTGTAGTCAATGAGTCTCCTGAGTTCTGTAGTTAATGGGAATCAAACCCAGGCAGAGGTAAGATGGAGAAATGAGCTGAGATGTAGAGTAGAGGGAATTCTCCAGGCCTCCCGGCTGAGAGGAGATAGAGAGGGGATACAAGGCAACCAGCGTGCAGAGTTCTGGGGCTCCAGTACAGCATTCTCTGAAGCTCATCCTTTGCTTACAGCTACTTTTCTTACTCTTGGAGTGTGTTGGCAGCATTCTTACAATCCAGTGTTCTTTGGTACTTGCAGAAGACAAGCCCCAAAATAGCTGCCATCTTTCTAACTAATAGAATGATCACCAATACTCCACAGATGAGGAAAACAATATAATATAAATGCCATGCATATAAACTCCTGTGAATCAGTGATACAATACAAATAGTTTAGAGAAGTTGAACAAGGAAATAGGCAGATACTTTGCAAAAAAAGAAATGCAAGTCTCTAACTTACACTAGATAGATCAGAGCATCACTCATGAAAAGTCTAAAGCAAAATGAGCTACAGCTTTTCAGGTCTCAGTTTGGAGATGATTTGGAAAATAGTCATGAGTGTACAGTAAGACAAGGCTTCCAGGACGTTTGGTCCATGCCCAAAGGTCCTGGATATTTGGTCCTGTCCAAAATGTCCATGAGCATATGTGGTCCACACCAAGTGGTAGAAATAGACAGTGGTGATGATTGTATATTTTGAATATAATTAATGTCATTAAATTGTACAC
Organism: Tragelaphus eurycerus; assembly: GCA_935064755.1. Lineage (NCBI taxonomy): Eukaryota > Metazoa > Chordata > Mammalia > Artiodactyla > Bovidae > Tragelaphus > Tragelaphus eurycerus. Next base: position 1,708,019 of record CAKXYN010000059.1, on the reverse strand, counting down.
TTAAAATAGTTAAAATGATGACTTTTACATTATATATATTTTGGAGAAGGAAATGGCAATCCACTCCAGGACTATTGCCTGGAAAATCCCATGGACAGTGGAGCCTGGTAGGCTGCAGTCCACGGGGTTGGTTTTACCACAATAAAAATAAATTTTGAAGCATGTGGGTGAAATATGTTAAAAAAAAAAAGTGTTACAAAGTTTTGTCAGGAAGTTAATATTAATATTGCATTATTTTTTCCTGATTTTTGTGATGTTTGAGGTTATATTTTATAATTTGTTGTGATTTCTCATTTTGAATAAATTTTAATATTGCTTTTTTAAAAAAAACCTAGATAGAGCCAACAAGTAGCTGATATAGTTGTTACCCAAATGATGTATGTGTGTGCTTAGTTGCTCAGTTGTGGCAAACTCTTTGTGACCCCATGGAGTGTAGCCCAGCAGACTCTTCTGTCCATGGGGATTCTCCAGGCAACCATACCAGAGTGGGTTGCCATGCCCTCCTCCAGGGGATCTTCCCAACCCAGGGATCAAACCTAGGTCTCCCACATTTCAGGCAGTTTCTGAGACACCAGAGAAGTCCATCCCCAAATGATAGGCTTGAGGAATAGCTAACTGTTCTAACTCCCTCCATCTTGTTTAATTCTGCAGCATCCTTGGGCTGTGGGTACCAATATCCTCTTTTCATGGATGAGAGAAGTGAGCTCTGGAGATAAAGGCACTTGCACCCAGCTTCTAATCAGAAGATCTCTCTGACTTAGAGGCCTGTGCCGATAGCTGTCACTGGATGATGCTGCCTCTGATTTGAAACTAGTTTAGGCTATAACATGGTTGAAGAAAATAAACTCTGTGCACATTCTCTGGTTTTATTTTAAGCAAATATATGCAAAAAACTGAAAATCTTAGACTGAAAGTGGTGAGTTTTCCCTCTGAAAGGAAAACTGCCGTCCAATCCTGGCTTAGTCTCTGACAAGCTGGGGAGCACAGGCAAAGCCATCTAGCTGCTTTGGGCCTTGGTGACAGTGTCTGTAAAGAGCAAGTCGATAGTATTTACTGATTGGCCACAAGACTCAAGAGTCCCAGTGAAGATCTGAAGGATTCGAGGCAGCTCCTGGAGAACTCAGGATCTTGAGGAGACAGGATCTAGTTGAGTGGAACAGACGGACCTGTAAAAGCTGGTGGAAGCCAGAGGACAGGCCGTCAATTCTGTCTGGGGAGGCTTCGCCTGATGGAGTGTGAGAAGGACATTGATAGGCGTGTAACTGAGTCACCAGCCTTTGTTCCTTTGGGGCTCGGAGTTCGGCCTCCCAGAGGCGGTCAGTGAAATCGGTTCTTCTGGTGAGCTGGTTGGGTGAAGTCCCTGCTTTGCTCTCTGGAGTTCTCTTTGTTTACGGTGAGTGATCTCAAGTGCCTGTAGGTGATTTACAAGGGATTGGAGAGGGGGGTGTCTGTTCTCCATCCTTTAGATAGTCCATGGTCCATGGTGCTTGTGCGTACACACACACACACACTCCAGAAAAGGTGAAGAGCTGTGCTCTCAGTTCTCAGTAGAGAAGTGGCACTGTACAGAGCAGGAGACAAGTAGGAGGCTGGCGGGGAGATTCTCAGGCACAATTCAGGTCTCTGCAAGCCTTAATCCAGGGCCTCCCTGCTCCACCATCCCACTGCCTCCACCAGCAGACCAGCTGTGGACCTTCTCTCCCTTCCAGACTCCAGAGAGTAACCATTAGAATCTCTCTCTCCCTGTTCATGGCTCTGGCCTTAAACCTACTTTCTTTCTTTAAGTCCCTCCATCCCCTGGAGTCTTGACCTCCAGCACTCTCAGGCTGGCCTTCCCTCACTGTTTCTCCTTGGTCTCAGAAAACTTGGAGTGAGCTGTGAGTCACTCTATTCCGCTTTCCCCTTGTTTCTGCTGTTGTTTTGGTGGAGGTAGTTGTGAGGGAACTTTGGGTCCTAAAAATGCAGGACGCTGAAGGGTCATTTTAAAGAAAGAGATTCTAAAAGGCAGCCTTTTGGTCTTTTCCTAACCTTTAATTACATCCCAAGTTATATTACCTTTATTTGCCTATTTTTAACTCTTGACTTTTTTCCCCCTCAAATTTGACTACTTAAAGGACCACAGGACCATCCCAGCTCAGATACAAAGGAGAGAAGGTATTTTTGGCAGAGAGAACAGACAGAACAAAGAAAAAGAAATGGAAATGTACATGGTACATTGAAGGCACGGAAACAGTCTAACCTCTGCAGTGAGTAGGGTCCTGGCAGATAGTGGTGGGAAATGAGTTCTCAGAAGTACATGAGGGTCATGCCATGAGAGGTCCTGAGTGTTTTAACTAGACATAGTGACTTTCTTTCTGCAGCAAATGGAAGGTGATCATAAAAAGTTTCTGGACAATTGATGATATGATTGTGTCTTTGTTGGTTACTTCTGATGGTTGTGTAGAATGAATTAAAGGGAGAGAATCTAGGAAAATAATTGTTTTGCTAATTAAGCAAATACTTATAAATGGTCTACAATCTGCCAGGTACTATGCTAAGCACTGAAATAGTGAGCAGAATGGACAAAAATTCCTGACCTCACAGAGTTTAAGGGGTTGGAATACTGTGGACTTGTGGTTTTAAATGCGGCAATGACAGTCAAAATAAAGAAGATATTTTGGAAGTGCCATAAACAAAATGTAGAAATGTAGAGAAGGTGATAATATAATTGACTAATTTTAACCAAGGTAAAATTTGGAGAATTACAAAGCTTTCTATAAATGTCATGTGGTTCAGCTGGTAAAGAATCCACCTGCAATGCAGGAGACCTGGGTTCGATCCCTGGGTTGGGAAAATCCCCTGGAAAAGGGAAAGGCCACCCATTTGAGTATTCTGGCCTGGAGAATTCCATGGACTGTATAGTCCATGGGGTCACAAGGAGTCAGACACAACTGAGCGACTTTCACTTTCAGACATCCTAAGTATGCGCATCTCATAAGATATTCCTTGGTGGTGTCCAGAAGGCAGTTGGAAATGTGCCTGGAGTGTGGGAGATGGGTGGTTAACTACAGAGTTGAGAGACTTCAGAATATAGGTGATAATAGAAGCCACGGGTAGAGACGGAGTCATCCTGAGAGAATACCGACGGTGAGAAGAGGAGAACATGAAGCTTGGAACTTTGGAGGAAACATACCTTCGGCATCAAAAGGCAAGAAATTAACAAAGGAGTGAGAAAGATTAATCAAAGAAGTAACAGGAGAAGCAGGAGAGATGGAGGCCTTGGAACTCAAAGGAGGCACGTGTTTCAGAAAGGGATGAGCAGAGGTAAGTGCAGAAGGAAGTTTAAGGTGGCTCAAGAGAAGATGGAGTCAGGATGGAAGCCCTAAGAATGCAGGTTTGTTTGAGGAGAAAGAGGCAACGGGGACACATGATTTTATAAAAGAGGCGATAGCAAAGGGAGGTGAAGAAATACTGTAAGGCAACTCTGTATTTCTTAACTTGAATCTAGATTATTATAAAGAGTAGGTTAAGTGTTCTGTGACTTCCTCTGTGGCATTTAACAATGTTTCTTTCCTATAATTTTCCCTATGAATTCCAAGAGACAAAATGTAGGGGATGCACAAGAGTCAACTTCTTCCCAAGGCCACTAGGGAACGTTTGAGAGCAGTCTTGCTCTCAGTCGTCATAGTGCTGAACCTGGGTCCCTCCCCTACTGTCCACAGAAAGGATGTGAGAACAGTGGTGACTTCACTGTGGTCCCAGCATCTGATGACATGGCATGGATGTGTACAGGGACTTGGCTTCGGATGAAAGACAACCTTCTAATCAAGGCTTCTTTGTGGTCAAGACATCCAGAAGCTTTTTGACTGCAAAGCTCTTGAACATCCTACAGAAAACAGGATCTGTTGTGCATTTCAGCATCAGTATCTCTAAGCCATCATACATCAGTAACTCATCTTCTTTGTATCAGCAATAAACTGAGAGCTCTTCTCTGGACCAGGCCTGTGGGAGATTTAAGGGATTAATAACTCTACCTTTCTCCTATCCCCATGATGTCAAGCTTGATGCTATCATAGGAGCACCAAGGACCTCTCTTCGTTTTTTGGTGTCAGATGCCTCTTCTTCCCTTCCATAACAGTTTTCAGTGAGTTTTGGGGCAAGCTCATATGAATTTCGGAGAAGGCAATGGCAACCCACTCCAGTACTCTTGCTTGAAAAATCCCATAGACGGAGGAGCCTGGTAGACTTCAGTCCATGGGGTCGCTAGGAGTCAGGCATAACTTAGCGACTTCACTTTCACTTTTCACTTTCATGCATTGGAGAAGGAAATGGCAACCCACTCCAGTGTTCTTGCCTGGACAATTCCAGGGACAGTGGAGCCTTGTGGGCTGCCATCTCTGGGATCGCACAGCATCGGACACGACTGAAGCGACTTAGCAGCAGTAGCAGCAGCATATGAATTTATTTGTTCAAGTCTGCCCCCTTCGGTTTTCCACAGAGGTTTCAAAATTAAACATAACCGCCTGCTCTTTTCAATTGGATACGTTCAGAAATTGGCCCGTTGGGAGCTCAGAGGTAATTCTGCCAGGAGCAACTGTGGCCTCAAAGAGTCAATAGTGAATGATCACTCAGAGATCTTGGGCCAAAAAATGACAAATGTGGAGCAAGACACAAGATGTCATGTATAGAGTCGATTTAAGAGGAATGCGACAGAAGTGACATTTCTGAGAATAAACATTCATCAGAAGAGGAGCTGACTTTTTTTAAGGGAACTCAGAGGGACAAATGGAAGAAAGTGTGAGGGCCTCCATTCATCCTGGAGTTTGCACTGCAAGCGCTCCATCATCCCAGGGGCCAAATTTATTATTTAAAAATTACTCAAAATTGTTTTCCAGTCTTATTGGATTGTTGGGTAGCACCAGCAGAAAAGAGGCCAAGAAAAGCTTAAATGAATGAGAGAGGAAAAAAATATATAAAGTTATAATTATATGGCTTGAAAATCCCTCAGAAATCTAGTGTTTAAGAGAAATAAACAAAATGGAACTGATTGTAGCTGAAATGTTCGTCATGAAAGTTCTATAAATATAGAAGTGTGTAAGAATAGAGAGTGAAAAATAGATCCTTACATCCATGGCTGATTGATTTTAACAACGGTGCCAAGACCATTCAACAAGGAAAAAATAGTCTTTTTAAGAAATGGTGCTGGGACAGCCGAATGCCTACACGGGAAAAAATGGATTTGAACACTTATCTCATGTTATATGCAAACGTTAACTTAAATGCATCAATGTCCTAGATAGAAGAGTTAAAACTCTTAAAAAAAAATAGGTGTAAATCTTTGTGACCTTATATTTAGCTGGTGGCAGCTGGTAAAATATCCACCTACAATGCAGGAGACCTGGGTTGGGAAGATCCCCTGGAGAAGGAAATTGCTACCCACTCCAATATTTCTGGCCTGGAGAATCCCATGGACTATGTCCATGGGGTTGTGAAGAGTTGCACACTACTGAGCAACTTTTACTTTTGCTTTTTCACTTTCTAAGATATGATACCAAAAGCACACAGAAAAAGAGAAAAAAATAAATAAATTAGACTTCACCAAAATTGGAAACTTTTACATCAAAGAACATTATCAAGAAAGTGAAGACAAACTACATGTGGGAGAAAATATTTGCAAATAATATATTTGATAAAGGTCTAGATATGCAGAATATATAAAAAATACAACTCAACAGGAAGAAGATAAACAAGCTAATTTTTTAAATGGCCAAAGAACTCGAATAGACATTTCTCAAAAGAAGCGATCCAGATGGCCAGTAAGCATGTGAAAAGCTGCTCAACAACATTACTCATTAGGTATATTAAAATCAAAGCCACAAAGAGATACCACTTTCATTCACTAGGATGGCTAAAATCAAAAAACAAGACAGTAACAGCTGTCAATGAGAACGTAAAGACACTGGAATCCTTGTTTATTGCTGCTAGGAATGTAAAATGGTACAGTTGCTGTGGAAAGCAATTTGGTGCCTCCTCAAAAAGTTAACCATAGACTTATCAGATGACCCAGCAATTTCACTCCTAGTGAGAGAGTCATGTGCTAGGCAGGTTGATAAGGAGTCTAGGGGTTCCCAAGGAGAGAGGGGTCTGGAATTCTCAAGGAGGAAGAAAGGACAAACTTTTTTCTTTCTCTACATTCCTTAGGATTATATAAAAATAATGAATCCTGCCTGAGGACAGTCTCTGGATTGAGGACAGTCTCTGGATTAAACCTTCTGTTACGGGAGTAGACTTGGTCTTTACAAGGATGTATCCTGCCTGCTTTATTGACTATGCCAAAGCCTTTGACTGTGTGGATCACAATAAACTATGGAAAATTCTGAAAGAGATGGGAATACCAGACCACCTGATCTGCCTCTTAAGAAATCTGTATGCAGGTCAGGAAGCAACAGTTAGAACTGGTCATGGAACAACAGACTGGTTCCAAATAGGAAAAGGAGTACGTCAAGGCTGCATATTGTCACCATGTTTATTTAACTTATATGCAGAGTACATCATGAGAAATGCTGGACTGGAAGAAACACAAGTTGGAATCAAGATTGCCGGGAGAAATATCAATAACCTCAGATATGCAGATGACACCACTCTTATGGCAGAAAGTGAAGAGGGGCTAAAAAGCCTCTTGATGAAAGTGAAAGTGGAGAGTGAAAAGCTTGGCTTAAAGCTCAACATTCAGAAAACGAAGATCATGGCATCTGGTCCCATCACTGCATGGGAAATAGATGGGGAAACAGTGGAAACAGTGTCAGACTTCGTTTTTCTGGGCTCCAAAATCACTGCAGATGGTGACTGCAGCCATGAAATTAAAAGACGCTTGCTCCTTGGAAGGAAAGTTATGACCAACCTAGATAGCATATTCAAAAGCAGAGACATTACTTTACCAACAAAGGTTCGCCTAGTCAAGGCTATGGTCTTTCCTGTGGTCATGTATGGATGTGAGAACTGGACTGTGAAGAAGGCTGAGTGCCGAAGAATTGATGCTTTTGAACTGTGGTGTTGGAGAAGACTCTTGAGAGTCCCTTGGACTGCAAGAAGATCCAACCAGTCCATTCTGAAGGAGATCAATCCTGGAATTTCTTTAGAAGGAATGATGCTAAAGCTGAAACTCCAGTATTTTGGCCATCTCATGCGAAGAGTTGACTCATTGGAGAAGACTCTGATGCTGGGAGGGATTGAGGGCAGGAGGAGAAGGGGACGACAGAGGATGAGATGGCTGGATGGCATCACTGACTCAATGGATGCGAGTCTGGGTGACCTCCGGGAGCTGGTGATGGACAGGGAGGCCTGGCGTGCTGCGGTTCATGGGGTCGCAAAGAGTCGGACACGACTGAGCGACTGATCTGATCTGATCTGATCCTGCCTGAGGACAGTCTTTGGATTAAACCTTCTGGCTAATTCTGTTAAAATGCAAATTATGGGAGTAGGTCTGGTGAGGTCTTTAGAACCTCCAGACATTCTTTGGATTCATTGGAGAGTATATAACTTTATTGCTAACACTAGCAAGTGGGTACTCTTTCTACCCCCTTCTGACGTCTATGTCAGAAGCTTTCTCTATCTCCTTTATACTTTAATAAAACTTTATTACACAAAAGCTCTGAGCGATCAAGCCTCGTCTCTGGCCCCGGATTGAATTCTTCTCCTCCGGGGGCCAAGAATCCCGGTGTCTTCGCGTGGTTCAACAACAACCTTTCACTAGGTATATAGCTAAAAGAATTAAAAACAGATAAACAGATACAGGTGCAAGCACACTCATAGCAGCGCTATTCACAGTAGCCAAAGTAGCCCCAAATTTGGGAAACAACCCAAATTCAGTGGATGAATAGATTAAAAAAAAGGTGGTATATACATATAAGAGGATATTAGTCAATCAAAACAGAGAAGGCGATGGCACCCCACTCCAGTACTCTTGCCTGGAAAATCCCATGGATTGAGGAGCCTGGTAGGCTGCAGTCCATGGGGTCCCTAAGAGTCGGACACAACTGAGCGACTTCACTTTCACGCATTGGAGAAGGAAATGGCAACCCACTCCAGTGTTCTTGCCTGGACAATTCCAGGGACAGTGGAGCCTTGTGGGCTGCCGTCTATGGGGTTGCACAGAGTCAGATACGACTGAAGCAACTTAGCAGCAGCAGCAGTCAATCATAAAAAGGAATGGATACATGTACGTGTATATGTATGGCTGAGTCCCTTCACTATTCGCCTGAAACTAGCATAATATGGTTAATTGGCTATACCCCGATACAAAATAAGAAGTTTAAAAAAATGAAAAGAAATGAAATACGAACATAGGCTATAGTATGGATGAATCTTGAACACATTACGCTAAGTGAAATAACTTGGGCACAGAAGGTTACATATTGTGTGATTCCCTTCATATCAAATTTTCAAAATAGGTGAATCCAGAGAAGCAGAAAACAGTTCGGCAGTTGCCTGGGGCTTGGGGGACAGGAGATTAGGACATAACTGTACTGGGCAGAGGTTTCCTTTTGGGGGATGACCGCATTTTGGAAATAGATAGAGGTGGTGACTGCACCATAAGTGAATATGCTAATACCATCCAAGTGTTCACTTTAAATGGTTCATTATATTTTGTGTGGATTTCATCTCAAAAAAATTTAACTTTTTTTTTTATTGTGGTAAAAGTCACATAATATAAAACATGCTATTTTAACCCTATTTAACTGCACAGTTCAGTTGTATTAAGTGCATTTGTGTTGCTGTGCAACTTCACCTTCTTAAAGAATGTTTCTGGAGAAGGCAACGGCACCCCACTCCAGTACTCTTGCCTGGAAAATCCTATGGGCCGAGGAGCCTGGTGGGCTACAGTCCATGGGGTTGCTAAGAGTCAGACACGACTGAGTGACTTCACTTCCACTTTTCACTTTCATGCATTGGAGAGGAAATGGCAACCCACTCCAGTGTTCTTGCCTGGAGAATCCCAGGGATGGCGGAGCCTGGTGGGCTGCCGTGTATGGGGTCGCACAGAGTCAGACATGACTGAAGTGACTTAGCAGCAGCAAAGAATGTTTCACCTTCTTAAACTGAAACTCTGTCTCTGTTAAATACTCACTCCCCAGTTCTCTTCCCCAATCCTTCACACCCTGACTCCTAGCATCTACCACTGTACTTTCTGACTCCAAATTTGACTATTCTAAGTATCTTATATAAGAGGAATCAAACAGTATTTGTCTGCACCTAGTGTATATTGGTGGAGAAGGCAATGGCACCCCACTCTAGTACTCTTGCCTGAAAAGTCCCACGGACGGAGGAGCCTGGTGGGCTGCAGTCCATGGGGTCGCTAAGAGTCGGACACGACTGAGCGACTTCACTTTCACTTTTCACTTTCATGCATTAGAGAAGGAAATGGCAACCCATTCCAGTGTTCTTGCCTGGATAATCCCAGGGATGGGGGAGCCTGGTGGGCTGCTGTTTATGGGGTCACACAGAGTTGGATAGGACTGAAGCGACTTAGCAGCAGTAGCAGCAATGCATATTGGAATGCGTTTTTAAGATTAACTTAATATATGTCTGAGGCTTCCCTGGTAGCTCAGATGTGGGAAACCTGGGTTTGATCCCTGCGTCACGAAGATCCCCTGGAGAAGGGAATGACTACCCACTCCATTATTCTTGCGTGGAGAATCCCATGGACAGAGGAACCTGGCGGGCTATAATCCATGGGATCGCAAAGAGTCAGATGTGAGTGAGCAATGAACACTTTCACTTTTTCAATGTATGTCCTACAAACAGACTGTACCTTCTTCCCCGCCACCCCCCCCCACCCCGTGCTATGCAGTAGGTTCTCATCAGTTATCTGTTTATACATAGTGACTCTATATATGTAAATCCCTGTCTCCTAGTTGATTCCACCCCTCCTTCCTCCCTTGGTGTCCATACATTTGTTCTCTAAGTCTGTGTCTCTTACACTGTAGCTGGAAATGTAAAGCCACTATGGAGAACAGTATGGAGGTTCCTTAAAAAACTGAAGATAGAACTACCATATGACACAGCAATCCCACTTCTAGGCATATACCCAGAGAAAAACATAATTCCAAAAGATACATGCACTCCAATGTTCATGACAACACTATTTACAATAGCCAAGGCATGGAAACCATGTAAATATCCATCAGCAGAGCAATGGATAAAGAAGATGTGGTACATATATACAATGGAATATTACTCAGCCAGAAAAGGAATGAAATTGTGTCATTTGCAGGGACATGGATGGACCTGGAGAATGTCATAGAGAGTGAAGTAAGTCAGAAAGACAACATTTTTTTTTTTTTTTTAATAGAGAGGTGGAGTTCATAAAATTGATATCATGAATTCCACACAGAACAACTTGGACTGTCTCTTTCAGGAAGCACTCAAACCTTGTAATATAAAGAAACATATTTCCATAAAGCTTGGCCCAAGCCAATACTTCATATATTATGAAATTGCTTTTGAGACTTTTTCCTCCGCATTCCATCCCACGGAGGCTATGGTGGGTTCAAGGAAAATCCTCTCAATTTCATCCTCTCAGGAAATCTCATGCGTCTCATATGCCTTTAGCTTGGGATTCCACAGAGTGGCAGCAGGTAGTAAAAGGCTCATCAAGAAAGCCAGGAAATGCATTCCCACTATAGCCATGCACTTCTTCAAGACTCTGTTACCTTTCTGGGGAGCATAACAAGTGTTCCTGGGCAGAATCCCTCCTTCTCTGAGCTAGCTCAGCTTGCTCACGCCATTAGTCTCACTGCTCTAGGCCACTTGTCAAAGGCTCAGGGCCTAGCAGAGTACCTCAGGTGCAAGGTGTATCAATACAATGCACTTAGGTGGAAGTACCTCTTCCAAGGGATATGTCTCACCCTCAGTACAAATGCATTGCTGTTCTTTCATCTCTAAACTGAGTCCGACTCTTTTTGCGACCCCATGGACAGTAGCCCACCAGGCTCCTCTGTCCATGAGATTTTCCACACTAGAATACTGGAGTGGGTCTCCATTTCCTTCTCCAAGGGATCTTCCCAACCCAGGGATCGAACCCACTTCTCCTACATTGTCAGGGGGATTCTTTATCACTGAGCTTCTGGAGAAGCCTACAGATGAAGTGAAGTGAAGTGAAGTGAAGTGAAGTCGCTCAGTCGTGTCTGACTATTTGCAACCCCATGGACTGTAGCCGGCCAGGCTCCTACGTCCATGGGATTTTTCAGGCAAGAACACTGGAGTGGGTTGCCATTTCTTTCTCCAGGGGATCTTCCCAACCCAGGGATCAAACCCGGGTCTCCCACATTGTAGGCAGATAGATTCTTTTACTGTCTAAGCCACCAGATGTATTAGTTTCATAATAATAGTGTGTGTGTGTCTGTGAGGCAGAATATATTTGCTTGCGGAAGCCTCTTCATGAACATGGATCCAATCATCTCATCAGAGAACCTCCTGTCAATCAGTGCCTGTGGGCATATCAGTCTTGCGGCCACAGAACTTCTGTCCTTCAGAGAGTAGATGTATCATTCAGAAACCAATGCATTTAACCTAATTTCACCTTTAAAATAAGTAGGTGGCCTCTCTGAGATGGAGGCAGGGTGGAGCTGGAGAAAAGTATTTGATGAACAGTGACTCACTAGTTTCTGGAGGACTGTGGTGACCAGGAGGCAAAAAAAACCACCTACTGCTCAGCACACATCTGTGGCTCTGTCACCCCAGACAGGCTGTGGAGGGCGTTGGGAGCTATTTGTCTCTGGCAGCATCCTTCTGAGATGGGGAACAGGGACAGGGAGGAGGGAAAGGCAATAGAGGAAATGCAACCACTGAATCAGAAATATACTTTCCTACGCAAATCCAGAGTCAACTCAAAGACTTCAGGTTTCTCTTCGTATGAACTCTCCCTGAAAAATGTCTGATTGATCTCAAGGTGACTTCAGAACCCTGTGTGGCATGTAGCTGGTGGTGGTGGGACTGGAAGTGTCTGGATGTGAGCTGGGTCATTAGAGTCTGCATTCCTAGCACCCACAACAGTTGTGTCTGACTCTTTGCAACCCCATGGACTGTAGCCCACCAGGCTCCTCCATCCACAGGATTCCCCAGGCAAGAATACTGGAGTGGGTTGCCATTTCCTCCTCCAGGAGACCTACCCAACCCAGGGATCAATCCCGTGTCTCTGGCTTCTTCTTCATTGGCAGGCAGATTCTTTGCCACTGAGCCACTGGGGAAGCCCAGAGTGAAGGTTATTTTATTTAACCTAAAATTTGAGGTCTAATGTACTCCCGTTTCCCCAAGCATTATTACTGCTGCTGCCCACAGCACACTTTGGTTCTGTGAGTGTATAGAGATCTTGTAATTTATCTCTTCCACTAAACCCTCAGGGGAGGAGCCACTTTGCTTGTGTGTGTTTTGTTAATATGTTTGTGACTCTTTTCAGTGAATACCCGTAGTGGGCCTTACCAGCTCACCAGAAATCATTTCATTGGCTTCCTCTTATCTCATCTAGTTGACTCTTCTGAGGAAAGCTACTGTGAAAACAATGTGATTCAAGTTTGTGATTTTGATAAGAAAAGATGAGAAGCTGGAGTTGGGGATGTGGGCAACACAGGGCAGTGGGAGCTGCCAGAAAGTGGGTGCATTGTCACAACACAATTTTAAAACTATAGTAAAATCAATATAAAGTCAGTAAATATTTTATCACCACGTACCTGCAATTCTCAGCCATGTCAATGTTAAAATACTCCTCCCCGCCAGGGCAAATCAAACCACTGGCCTGAGTGTTAATATATGACTATGTTCAGCCTGTTCCTATAATGCTTACTGTAAACTATTTTTAAGTGTAGAAACATAGACTGTGTGCGTTGTGTCCAACTTTTTGGGACCCCATGGACTTGTAGCCCATGAGGGTCCTCTGTCCATGGGATTTTCCAGGCGAGAATACTGGAGTGCTTTGCCATTTCCTTCTCCAGGGGATCCTCCTGACCCAGGGATTGAACCCATGTCTTGTGCATCTCCTGCGTCAGCAGACAGATGCTTTACCACTGTGCCATGTGGGAGGCCCGTAGAAACACAGAGTATTAAGAACAAGAGGCAGCTTAGATATGCTTTCATTCTTCATTACTTTCTTTGATGGTGTGTCCACAGCTAGAGATGATGTTTACCAAAGCATGCCCCTTGTCCTTGAGAAGCTGGTACCATCAAAGAAAGAGCAATCATGACTTTCTCAGGGTCACATGGAATGTTGAAAAGCTGACTCAAAGCAGGATGGTGATCTTTTCAAATGACCTTCCTTTCTGGAGGGGTTTAGAGAAGGTAGGACTGCACAGATAACAGGGCCCTGAAACACCTCCCAACCTTTGACCTCACACAAAAAAGTTTAACATTCTTAGTATTCTTAATGAAAAATGTGTTCCGGGTTTCGCATTTCCCCTTGGCATACAGTTTCCAGTTTCCTGGAACTTTGCAATGGCTCCTCCCACCCCCCCACCTCTCAGTATAGGGATATTTTTCCAGCAGCACATTTTGAAGTTTCTGCTTCCAAGTCAGTACTAACAGTTGTCTCCCCAGGTGCCTGAGCTGAGTCCTCCCTTTCCCCCCTACATACACCACCTCAAATGACTTTTAATTAAATCCAACTCAGTCAGTCGTGACTTACGCTTTGTGCTTCTGTTTTCTACATCTGAGGTTCTATTTATAAACCATTTAGTCAAATGGGCCACTGGATCGGGAACCTAATTAGAGCTGTGTATTACGGCGTGGTGGCCCCAAACCTGGCAGCTCTTTCCTCCAAGGCAGGCTCGCCATTGCTTGTGGAGTGCCAGCTGCACTCACCTCCCCAGGTTGTGCATTGATTGCATCTCAGAATCTCAGAATGCACAAGATGGAATGGCTTGCTCACACCAGCCTCAGTGACTGGAGACAGGCTTTGGGAAGGTCCCAGGTCACCATGCAGGGCTCTGATACCCTAACAGTCCGCTGGTGCTAACGATCTTCAAGGTTAAAGCCCATTTCTCCTCCCATTTTGGATGGAAGCCAGGATTTAAATAAAAGAAAGAATGAGAAAAAGAAATCAAATAGAAATTCAGCCACAGGAGTCAAGGGCAAGTGAAATTGATTTTAAACGGCTGGCTTCCAGCCATAGAAACAAAGAGGGTTGAGGTGGAAACTGTTGCTATTGGTTAAATCGCAGCCATCGGGGAGGGAGAGGTCTATAATGAGAACGTGGACAAAACTGCTTCATTTTTAGCTTGGCCGGTGTCCTGAAGACTAAGGCAGTGACGCACTCTTTGAAATTAAAAAAAAGAAAAGTGCTCCCGGAGTAGTTCTGTCTGCCTAAAACTTAAGCAAGAGGCACTAAAATCAGGACAAAATGGGAGGGTGGTGGGAAGAAGACAGCTTGAAATCCTTCAACTCCACATTGCTCTTCTAGGGTTTGATTTCTCTAAAATCACACACTTTGCACGGTGTAAATAGTATGTCCAAATTTAGACATTATAACCCCACTTTTCAATTGCCTGCAAACAATGTAAGATCTATTGACAGGCAACAGCTTGAATTCAAGTGTTAGCTTTGCCATTTACTAGCTGTGCAGCCTCAGGCAAATTGCTTGACCTCTCTGAGCCTCAATTTGTTCATTTGTAAAATGGGAATATACGGATCATATCTAGATAATATGAACTGCGACATGTAAAGTGGTCCAAGGCAATATTTGCACATAATAAAATCAATATAAATGATTTCCTTTTGTTATTAAATATTAATATTTTAAGCTGTTTCTCCTAAATTTTTCTCAAAAATCATCTACACAAAATATTCATGTGCCAAAAAATGAATTTTGAAGCATATTAATATAATATACAAAAATTAATTCCAGGTAAATTATAACTATAAATAATAAAGACGCTTCATAAATCTAGAGGAAAATGAAGAAAAATGTCTTCAGTACTGTGTGGTAAGGCAAAAAAGATTTTAAGAAGGACATGAAAAGGATATACTATAAACATTATCAAAAAATTAGACCACTTTAGGATGAAGAATTTCTTTAGTCAAAAAACATATTGAAAGAGGAAAATGTAAGCTGTGGCAAGAAAAGATAGTTGCAACCTTACAAAGGAGCCATATCCAGAATGTACAAAAATTCCTGCAACTCAACAAGAAAAGATCAGACAATACAATAGAAAATTGGACAAAAGACTTGCAGATACCTTAGAAAACATAATTTCCAAATGCTCCAAATAAAAGATGTTCAACATCGCTAGTCACCAGACACATTTAATTGTTAACCACATTAAAATCCTCTATATACCTGACCAGAATGGCTAAAAAAAAAAAAAAAGATGCAATGTGTATACACTGCTGTATTTAAAATGGATAACCAGCGAGGTTCTCCCGTATAGCACAGGCAACTCTGCTCAATGTTACGTGGCAGCCTGGATGAGAGGCAAGTATGGGGGAGAAAGGATACATGTATATGTATGGCTGAGTTCTTTTGTTGTCCACTTGAAATGATCACAACATTCTTAGTTGGCTTTCAGTTCAGTTCAGTTCAGTCACTCAGTCGTGTCCAACTCTTTGTGACCCCATGAATCGCAGCATGCCAGCCTCCCTGTCCATCACAAACTCCTGGAGTTCACTCAGACTCAAGTCCATCGAGTCAGTGATGCCATCCAGCCATCTCATCCTCTGGCGTCCCCTTCTCCTTCTGCTCTCAATCCCTCCCAGCATCAGTCTTTTCCAATGAGTCAGCTCTTTGCATGAGGTGGCCAAAGTACTGGAGTTTCAGCTTCAGCATCATTCCCTCCAAAGAAATCCCAGGGCTGATCTCCATCGGAATGGACTGGTTGGATCTCCTTGCAGTCCAAGGGACTCTCAAGAGTCTTCTCCAACACCACAGTTCAAAAGCATCAATTCTTTGGTGCTCAGCCTTCTTCACAGTCCAGCTCTCGCATTCATACATGACCACAGGAAAGACCATAGCCTTGACTAGACAGACCTTTGTTGGCAAAGTAATGTCTCTGCTTTTGAATATGCTATCTAGGTTGGTCATAATTTTCCTTCCAAGGAGTAAGTGTCTTTTAATTTCATGGCTACACACTATCTGCAGTGATTTTGGAGCCCAAAAAGATATAGTCTGACACTGTTTCCACTGTCTCCCCATCTATTTCCCTTGAAGCGATGGGACCAGATGCCATGATCTTAGTTTTCTGATTGTTGAGCTTTAAGCCAGCCTTTTCACTCTCCACTTTCACTTTCATCAAGAGGCTTTTTAGTTCCTCTTCACTTTCTGCCATAAGGGTGGTGTCATCTGCATATCTGAGGTTATTGATATTTCTCCCAGCAATCTTGATTCCAGCTTGTGTTTCTTCCAGTCCAGCGTTTCTCATGATGTACTCTGCATATATGTTTAAATAACCAGGGTGACAATATACAGCCTTGACAAACTCCTTTTCCTATTTGGAACCAGTCTGTTGTTCCATGTCCAATTCTAACTGTTGCTTCCTGACCTGCATACAGATTTCTCAAGAGGCAGATCAGGTGGTCTGGTATTCCCATCTCTTTCAGAATTTTCCACAGTTTATTGTGATCCACACAGTCAAAGGCTTTGGCATAGTCAATAAAGCAGAAATAGATGGCTTTACTCCAATATAAAATAAAAAGTTTAAAAAAGATGCAAAATACTGAGTGCTGGTGAGTATGCATAGCAATTGGGACTCGTATACTACGGATTGAAGGGTACATGGAAAGAACTATTTTGGAAAATTGTTCAATAGTATCTACTAAAACTGATCCTGTGTGTGCTCTATGACATGGAAATTTCACTTCTAGATTTTTATTCATAGGTATATGCCCCAAATGGGGAAAGCAATGGCACCCTACTCCAGTACTCTTGCCTGGAAAATCCCATGGACGGAGGAGCCTGGAAGGCTGTAGTCCATGGGGTCACTGAGGGTTGGACACGACTGGGTGACTTCACTTTCTCTTTTCACTTTCATGCATTGGAGAAGTGTTCTTGCCTGGAGAATCCCAGGGACAGGGGAGCCTGGTGGGCTGCTGTCTATGGGGTCACACAAAGTCGGACACAACTGACTTAGCAGCAGCAGCAGCAGCAGCATATGCCCCAAAAGATATGTATAAGACTGTTTGTATCAGCATTATCATTAATAGAATAAACTAGAAAGAATTCAAATTCCAAGAGTATAATGAATGAATAAATTATTTCATAATTTGCATGAAATTGCATTTCTAAAATAGCAATAGAAATGAATGAACTATTGTTATACACAGCAATGTGGAGAAATTTCAAAAAAATCTATAATGAAATAAGCCAGATTTATAAAATAGTAGCACGGACTGGTTAAATTTATATAAAGCCTAAAACGAACAAATAAATATATGATATTAGAAGTTAGACCTATGGCTGGTTCATGCTGATGTTTGGTAGAAATCAACACAATACGTAAAGCAAAGAGCTTCCCTGGTAGCTCAACCAGTAAAGAATCTGCCTGCAATGCAGGAGACCCAATTCAATTCCTGTGTCAGGAAGATCCCCTGCAGAAGGGATAGACTACTCATTTTAGTATTCTTGGGCTTCCTTGGTGGCTGGACTGTAAAGAATCTGCCTGCAATGCAGGAGACCTGGGTTCAATACCTGGGTCAGGAAGATCTCCTGGTGGAGGGCATGGCAACCCACTCCAGTATTCTTGCCTGGAGAATTTCCATGGACCGAGGAGCCTGGCGGGCTGCAGTCCATGGGGTCACAAAGAGTCAGACACTACTAAGCATAGCAGAGCACTATAAAGCAATTATCTTTCAATTAAAAATAAAATTTAAATAAATAAATTAATTTAAAACAACAACAACCCCCGTCCCCCCCCAAAAAGAAGTTAGAATGCTGGCTATCTTTAAGGAGAGAGGTTAGTTATCAGACGAGACAAAGAGTGGGGCGCTACTGGGATGCTAGTAGTGTTTTATTTATTCAGTGATGGTTTCAATGATGTGTTCTTGAGAAAATTCATTGAACGTACATTCATGATTTGCATACTTCTTTGTAAGTATACTTTACCAAAGAAATTTACTTGAAAGTATTAAGGCTATGGAATTCTAACAAATATTAATAAATCTGCCAAACAACAAATTTAACCCTTCAGGGCTTGACATGTGGTTATAACCAATGCACCTCTAAATTGAACTGAGCGTGTCTAAGTATGTGTGTGTGCATTGCTAGAATGTAAGTTCCATGAAGACAGGGCTTCTTAACTGATGATTTATTCTTCCTGTCTCTGGCTGCTTCAATAGTGTTTGATATGTAGTAGACAATAAATATTTGTTGAATGCATGAAAGAAAAAAATACCTTCATTGATAAATTAGAGAAAAGTTCATTTAATATTGTATTTGTGGACCTGGAAAATAGACAGAGCTTCTTCCCAGGAGGTGTACATATTATGACTGATCTACTTTTCTGTTTCCTCCAGCCAGTTTTTCTCAAGCAGGGTTCATAATTGGAGAGAATGATATATGAGGTACAGTCAACAGTGGGAACCAGTTTGCAAGGCCATGAAACATAAAGGAAATTAATTCCCAAGCCCACCAAGATATCTCCGTATCTATCACTTAACAGAATACACACATTCCAGTAAAGACAAGTCTAAAGCAATTGCTTTAGGAAAAGGAAATCTATTTTCCTATCAGAACTCTCAGAAGCTAAATGGATGTTTTCACAAGAAAAAGTCCTACAATAAATGAGAGTTAAGAAAAGTCTTTTAGTGGGAGAGGTTACAAGATGGGGGGTGATCAGCTTTGAGACTTACTAGGGGCTACAGGACCTGTGACAACTAGAGTTTGCTTTCTGGCTGCTGTCATCCCCACCTAACAATTTGTTTGCACAAGTTTCCCAGTCTTAGCATTCTCTGTACTCAATCAGGGAACACATTCCAGTGAGACTCTGACTTGTTCCTCTCCTCTGTAGGTTTGGGTACTTTTTTGTATAAAATGAAGCTGGACTGTAATAGCATGCTTCACCTGTATCAATAATGATGTCACATTCTAGCTTGAAAACCCCTCAAGTCTGAAGTTAAAGGTTGTGTGAAAGAAATTTCTAATGTGGTAGATTCAAAATCAGGTCAATCAACCTTCATTTTCCTACTGGCTGACCTTGTACAGTTTTCCCGCAGAGATTCTAAAGCAATTGAGTCAGAGTGCCTGAGGGAACCACCTCGTCCGAAATGGTTTCAGAGATCTTATGAGAGCAGAGGAGAGTCAGGTCAGAGTCTGAACCCACATCTGCTACTCTTGTTTAGGGAGTGACCATGAGCTTCAGTGTCCTCATTTATGAAACAGATTAAAGTTCCTAGCTTGATGAGTTAGTGATTTAGTTTATGTGCCCCCCAGTTAGCAGTTTGGTGAGTGGTACCATCTTATTCATTATCCATTATCGTCATTATCACTGTTTTCATCATCACCATTTTCATCCCAACAGCCAGAAAGTAGCCAAGCCCTGGAACCCAACAAATCAGCAGTTACTGCTCATTGCAATCTGAATAGCAGGGAACTTGAATTTAGTTTCCTTCTAGCTGGCTTAGTTCAGCAGCCTGACCAGAGGCGTTAATCAGTTGAAGAGTCTGGCTATGATGAAGGCTATTTCTGGTCCTGTGGTTGAAGAGTAACTCATGACTGTGCTTCATATTTTCATCTGCAAAATGGGGATGAGCACCCACTTCCCCTCTCCCCAGCCATCATTTCAGCATTGCCCATTTTGGAAACTGGCTGTGGAATAAGCAGAATTAGCAAGGCGGGCAGCAGGGAGGTAGGAAGGCCCTTGGGTTGCTGGTTGGAAGCTGAGAGCTGGAAATAATTCTCTCTGATCTATTGCCTGGAGAGCACCATGAGCCAGCTGGCCTGAGAAGATAAGAGAACTGTTCTTCTCTGGCCTGGGTGGTGCTGTTACCTAACAAGGAGTTGGGCAAGATGCTTAGGGAGCAGGACTTTTACTGTGTGCCAAAGTCTGCCTGCTTTTCATCTGGATTCCAATTTTTATCCTTTGCCACATTTAAAGCATTATTTTAGATGTTCCCTGGAGGAAGGGACCACAGTTTCTCCAGTTCTTTTCAGACAATTTGTTCTAAGTGTAAAGGACTGAAGGTGGGGGATGGAAACAGACATCGAATTAGTCAAATTTGAGAATGAAAAAACAGTTGCTGATATTTTAAAAGTATAACTTGGAGTCAGTAGATTTGCCTAATTTCTCTAATGTCCTTCATCCCTTCCTTGGTCTGATTGTATGCTTGCTCTTGCAGTCATACTCTCCCTAAATAGAAGCAGAGTCTGGAAAACTAAGAGGAAGAAGAGGAAGTTGTTGGTTTTCACCCTTGTAGACTGGTGGCATAATGGAAATGAGCACTATGATGGGCAATGCTGTGTCAGCTTGACTAGGGTATGGTTCCATTTGTTGGCTCCAAGACCTATCTAGATGTTTGCAGTAAAGATATTTTCTTTCAATGTGATTCACATTTAAATCAATGTGAATTAATTTAACTGATACCAATTTCAGTGTGTGAGTTTTCCAGCACCACCAAGCAATTCCCTGGTACCAGCTGAATGTCCTACAATTTAACTCAATTCTGATATTATCTAGTGATAGAGTCAGATCCGATAGGGTAAGGGCTTAGTCCCACAAGACTGCTCCTCCACACAGAGGTCAACGGCAAGTCCAGATTGTTGTCTGTGCCTCTGATCACCTGGGTATAGACTGGAAGTTCCCACAATCCTCTCCTTGAATAAATTTGTTAGAGCAGCTCATAGAACTCAGAGCAACATTTTACTTACTACATTATGGGCTTATTATAGAAGGATATAATTCCACAACAGCCAGATGGAGAAGAGATGAAGACCAGGGAGGTGGGAGGGAGTGGAGAGCTCCCATGCCCTCCCCTGGTGCACCCTGGCCCCTGGCAAAGGGCTCCCCAAATATTCATGAGTTCACCAACCCAGAGGCTCTCAGAACCACACCCTTTTGTGTTACTAAGGAGGCTTCATGACACAGGCAGGGCTGATTAAACCATTGGCCACTGGTAGTTGAACTCAATCTCTAACCCTTCTCCCCCCACCAGAAGTCAGGGTGCATGCGTGTTCAGTTGCTTCAGTCATGTCCTACTCTTAGCAAGCCTCTGGACTGTAACCTTCCAGGCTCCTCTATCCATGGGATTTTCCAGGCAAGAATATTGGAGCAGGTTGTCCTGCCCTTCTCCAGGGGATCTTCCCGATCCAGGGATAGAACCCACATGTCTTGTGTCTCCTGAATTGCAGATGGATTCTTTACCCACTCAACCACCTGGGAAGTCAAGGAGCGGGACTGAAAGTTTCAACCCTCTAACCACATGGTTGCTTCTGAGAGAGTCATTTCCTAGGCAGGTTGATAAGAAGGAGTCTAGGGGTCCCCAAGGAGAGAGGGGTCTGGAATTCTCAAGGAGGAAGAAAGGACAAACATTTTTTTCTTTCTCTACATTCCTTAGGATTATATAACAATAATGCATCCTGCCTGAGGACAGTCTCTGGATTAAGGACAGTCTCTGGATTAAACCTTCTGTTATCTTAAAATGTAAATTATGGGAGTAGGTCTGGTGAGGTCTTTACGACCTCCAGACATTCTTTGGATTCGTATCTGGTCCCATCACTGCATGGGAAATAGATGGGGAAACAGTGGAAACAGTGTCAGGCTTTGTTTTTCTGGGCTCCAAAATCACTGCAGATGGTGACTGCAGTCATGAAATTAAAAGACGCTTGCTCCTTGGAAGGAGAGTTATGACCAACCTAGATAGCATATTCAAAAGCAGAGACATTACTTTACCAACAAAGGTTCGCCTAGTCAAGGCTATGGTCTTTCCTGTGGTCATGTATGGATGTGAGAGCTGGACTGTGAAGAAGGCTGAGCGCCGAAGAATTGATGCTTTTGAACTGTGGTGTTGGAGAAGACTCTTGAGAGTCCCTTGGACTGCAAGAAGATCCAACCAGTCCATTCTGAAGGAGATCAATCCTGGAATTTCTTTAGAAGGAATGATGCTAAAGCTGAAACTCCAGTATTTTGGCCACCTCATGCGAAGAGTTGACTCATTGGAGAAGACTCTGATGCTGGGAGGAATTGAGGGCAGGAGGAGAAGGGGACGACAGAGGATGAGATGGCTGGATGGCATCACTGACTCGATGGATGCGAGTCTGAGTGACCTCCGGGAGCTGGTGATGGACAGGGAGGCCTGGCGTGCTGCGGTTCATGGGGTCGCAAAGAGTCGGACACGACTGAGCGACTGATCTGATCTGATCTGATATAACTTCATTGCTAACACTAACAAGTGGGTACTCTTTCTGCCCCTTTCTGATGCCTATGTCAGAAGCTTTCTCTATCTCCTTTATACTTTAATAAAACTTTATTACACAAAAGCTCTGAGCGATCAAGCCTCGTCTCTGGCCCCGGATTGAATTCTTCTCCTCCGGGGGCCAAGAATCCCGGTGTCTTCATGTGATTCAACAACAACCTTTCACTTCCTCTAGTGACAAGCTCTAATCATTAGGTAGCATTTAAATAGCCACTTCTTCAACATAGCAAAAGGTACCTTTATTGCTCTCATCACTTACAGTAATCTCAAGGGTTATAGGAACCCCATGCCAGGAATGGGTTAAAAACCAAATATATATATGTCTTATTATAAATCACAATGTCACAGTAGATTTTGAATAAAACAGATAACTCTCTATAATGTAAGTGAGCCCCATCTAGTCAGTTGGAGGCCTTAAGAGTGAAGACCGAGCCTTTCCAAAGAAGAAGGAATTCTAATACTGCAGCCTAAAGCCCTGCCCTACCAGGACTACCCAAAGATGGCCAATCTGCAGACACGGCCCCTCCTCTGTTTACCCCTAGGTCTACAAGTCAGCCTGCAAATTTGTGTTGGAGAGTCACCAAGGGGGATAACATTACCTACAGAAGGCCATAGAAGATCTTTCTCTGTTAGGCCACTGTGTGCGTGTATTAGTTACTCAGTCATGTTCAACTCTTTGCAAGCCTACCAGGTGGAATTCTCCAGGCAAGAATGCTAGAGTGGGTTGCCATTCCCATCTCCAGGGGATCTTCCTGACCCAGAGATTGAACCCGAGTCTCCTGCATTGCAGGCAGATTCACTACCTGAACCACCAAGGAAGCCCTATTAGGCCTTTAACTTGGCAAATTGCTCAGATTAGCTACCTGGGCATTTAACCTTGTAAAGAGACACATAATACTCACTCCTGAAAATGGAGTCCTATTCTGATAATCACAAGTCCTGAGGGTCTGGGGCAGAAAAGGGACATCCAAAGAGTAGGAAACAGGCTTCTCTGGTAGTTCAGATGGTAAAGAATTTGCCCACAATTGAAGAGACCTGGGTTCCATCCCTGGGTCAGTAAGATCCCCTAGAGAAGAGAACAGCTACCCATTCCAGTATTCTTGCCTGTAGAATCCCAAGGACAGAGGAGCCTGGCAGGCTATAGTCCACAGGGTCACAAAGAGTCAGACATGACTGAGGGACTAATACTTTCACTTCACTTCACTTCAAAGAGTAGGAACAGGAATTGGAAGGGATCTCGGGAAGGAAGGTGAAGAGATTCCAAGAAGACAGTATGTTTTGTTTAGTAATATTATGAATCATCAGCGTGATAATATTAATAAGCCTCAGCCTGGCCATCCTGTCACTGGAGACAGATCTCAACATGCACACATCCATATGTAGCAGTGGTGACCTGGGTACCAGAATGGAGTGAAGCACCACATTCTTGACCACTTCTAGTCCCAACTGGTCATCCAAGCAAGAAGCTGGATAACCCTGCCCTGTTAGCTATACTCAAGGATTTTGCTTTCTTGATATAAGGAAAGTCGGCCCAGAATCTTTCAACTGACCTAACTTCTCTTCCCCTGGATCTCATCCCTGGGAACCTAGACATTATACAGCAGTGAGTTTTTGCTTGGCAGTAAATGTTTTCCTCACACTTCTCAATCTTTGCTTGCATGCTCAGTCATTCAGGAATGTCTGACTCTTTTTGCAGTCCCATGGACTGTAGTCTGCAAAGCTCCTCTGTCCATGGGATTCTCTAGGCAAGAATACTGGAGTGGGTTGACATTTCCTTTTCCAGGGGATCTTCCCAACCTAGGGATGGAACCTGTATCTCTTGCATCTCCTGTATTGTAGGTGGATTCTTTAACGCTGAGCCACTGGGGAAGGCCTCTCAATTTTTGGTCTCTTAATATTCTTATTCTCTTTAAAAATAGTTACCATTGATTCAGTTCCTATTCTCTTATTCTCATTTCTAGCCCTTTGGTATTAATATTGCTTCATTTTGCAAAAGAGGCAACTGAAGCTGAAAGCATTTCCCAGTGTCAGAGGGCAGATGGGAGCCCAGTTGGCTGAGGGCTGCTACTTTAGCTGAGTTACAAGAGATTCCAGAAATGATGGAGAAATTCTACGGCTGAGGCACCTTGGACCTGAAAGAGACTCCACGGTCAGGCTCTGTGCACAATGGGAAGCAAGAAGAGAAAGGAGTTATTTAAAATGAAAACCCAGAGCTCTTTATTCTCTGAGTTTAAATGCAGACTTGACATTAACAGCATGATAACCCAGGAACACTGACGCATCGCTCGTAATTAGACCTTGCAAGTCTTCATTCTTTGACAGATGCAAAGGATTTCAAAATATAATTAAACCTTCCAATTCCCTTGTGAGGAGGCAGCATCATATTCATTTTACAGATGGGTGAACTGAGGCCAACAGAAGACAAGTCTCTGAAAGTTAACTCAGGAATATGTAAGAAAGCATTAAGGAAACCCTGTGGTTCTCTGCTCCGCTATACTTTAGCTCCAACCAGCCCAGAGCAAGGGTTCTAGAACTTTTAAGGAAGGAACCAAGATTCCATGTGGTTAGGAAAACTTTTGGGCTTACCTGAAGGTTCAGATGGTAAAGAATCCGCCTGCAATGAGGGAGACCTGGGTTCCATCCCTGGGTTGGGAAGATCCCTAGGAGGAGGAAACGGTAACCCACCTGAGTATTCTTGCCTGGAGAATCCCCACGGACAGAGGAGCCTGGTGGGTTACAGTTCATGGGGTCACAGAGTTGGACATGACTGAGTGACTAAGCATGAAGGGAAACGTTTAACCCGTATTTATCCATCAAAACATCTAAAGAAACTAAGTGACATGACAGAATGAAAGTTCACATGTGTTCTAAGCCATTACAGTAGTTGCAGTGGATTTATCCAGGGTTTCTGCAAACATGCTTGGTCATAGGATTCTATCATGGTATTTGTTAATGATCTGGGTTTTCTGAATTATCTGCTAGAGATTCTGATCTGGTCAGTCTGGGTGGATCCTACGAATCTGTATTTTTGAGAAGTCTCTAGGTAACATATTATTAGCAGGCAAGTGTGGGAAACACTGGATTAAACATTCTGTGGGTGATTTGGAAGCCTATAATTTGTGTGCCTAGGACTGTGTTAGGTTCTGTAGCTTGCAGTGTAAGAAACAACCTCAAAAGCTCCTTTCTTCTTCTTACTCAATGTAATGGAGATTGCAACAAATGTTGAATGCACGTCTATTCTACTGAGCATGGGGTTTGTTTGCTGCCTCTGAGATACAGAGGCGGTCAGCTAGAGGGAGGTGTACAGGAGAGAGTGGTGGGAGGGTGAGGTTAAGAAGGTGATGGGAGGCAGAGAGGAGGGGGCCTTGGTCACAAAGGGTTCTCTAGGCCATCTTATGGAGTTTTCACTTTTATTGTGAGTGAGAAGGAAAAACACTGGACAGTTTTAAGTAGGAGTTACATGATTTGATTTTTGTTTTAAAGCTGTCACTCTGAATGTTGTGATGAGAACAGCATGTAGGGGCTAAGAGCAGATGATATGAAACCGGAGAAGAGACTACTGCAAAGATCCAGGCAAGAGACCATGGCAGCTTGGGCCTGGGTGGAGGTAATGATGGTGGCATTAATTCAAAATGGTAGAATTAATTTTGTCTTTTGAATTTGTTAAAAGGGTGGATACAGGAAATGAAAGAAAGAAGGAAGCTGAAGATCTGGGGCCTCATTCTAGAAACTGCTACAATGACATGACTCGATCTACACTTTGGTGAAATTTTTCTGGTTTTCAGCTGGAAGGCAGGTGGAAGGTTATTATAACAAGCCAGGCAAGAGAAAAGAAAGGTTGACTAAGACTGGGTCTGTGAATCCAAAGAAAGAATCATGATGAGAGAAGCTCTGGAAGAATAAGATGCAGAATTTGGGGACAAACTAAATGTGTTGGGTGTGGTTGGTACATGATGGAAATCATCATGGTAGAAGAGACAGTGAGTTTGGCTTTGGCTTCTTGATCTTGAGAGGTCTGTGACCCTTGGTTGAGCAGTCATTAAAAGACCATGAGAAGTTTTGCTCTACTTTTTGGCAAGGAGGACATGACTGGAAAGTGGTAAAGACAACCGGTGATTTGGGATCTCGCATGCTAATTTTCAGTTCAGTCGCTCAGTTCAGTTCAGTTCAGTTGCTCAGTGGTGTCTGACTCTTTGCGACCCCATGGAATGCAGCACGCCAGGCCTCCCTGTCCATCACCAATTTCCGGAGCTTACTCAAACTCATATCCATTGATGATGGCATTGGTGATGCCATCCAACCATCTCATCCTCTGGCATCCCCTTCTCCTCCCACCTTCAATCTTTCCTAGCCTTAGGGTCTTTTCCAGTGAGTTAGTTCTTTGTATCAGGTGACCAACGTATTTAAGTTTCGGCTTCAGCATCAGTCCTTCCAATGAATATTCAGGGCTGATTTCCTTTAGGATTGACTGGTTGGATCTCCTTGCAGTCCAAGGGACTCTCAAGAGTCTTCTCCAACACCACAGTTCAAAAGCATCAGTGCTAATTTTAGATATTGCCGAAAATAGTGATTACTATAACACAGGTTGCTCGTATTTCTGAATTTAAGCATCAGGGGAGCTTAGGAAATGCCTGGAGATAGAACCATCCAGCAGGTTGTCAGTGATGAGTGGAGGGGATAGTGTGGGATGAGAGAAATTCCCCAGCCTCCTTGAAATGGCCCAGCCCTACAAGCAGACTTCATAACCTGTGAGTTTTGTGTTAAGTGTAATAAACACACTCATAAATTGTCTTTAAATTTTTCAAATTTCATCCAGGTTGTTTTTGTTTTTAAAGGTTCGCCTAGTCAAGGCTATGGTCTTTCCTGTGGTCATGTATGGATGTGAGAGCTGGACTGTGAAGAAGGCTGAGCGCCGAAGAATTGATGCTTTTGAACTGTGGTGTTGGAGAAGACTCTTGAGAGTCCCTTGGACTGCAAGAAGATCCAACCAGTCCATTCTGAAGGAGATCAATCCTGGAATTTCTTTAGAAGGAATGATGCTAAAGCTGAAACTCCAGTATTTTGGCCACCTCATGCGAAGAGTTGACTCATTGGAGAAGACTCTGATGCTGGGAGGAATTGAGGGCAGGAGGAGAAGGGGACGACAGAGGATGAGATGGCTGGATGGCATCACTGACTCGATGGATGCGAGTCTGAGTGACCTCCGGGAGCTGGTGATGGACAGGGAGGCCTGGCGTGCTGCGGTTCATGGGGTCGCAAAGAGTCGGACACGACTGAGCGACTGATCTGATCTGATCTCTGATCTGTTTTTGTTTTACCTTTTCATTTTATATTGGAGTATAGTCAATTAACAATGTTGTGATAGTTCCAGGTATACAGTAAAGTGGGTCAGTTGCACATATGCAGGTATCTATTTTTTTTCAAATTCTTTCCCCATTTAAGTTGTTACATAATATGGAACAGAGTTCCTTGTGCTGTGCAGTAGGTCCTTGTTGGTTATCTGTTTTAAATATAAGAGTGTGTACATGCCAGTCCTATATTACCTAACTATCCCTTCCCCCCACCCATCCCCCTCTGGTAACCATAAATTTGTCCTCTAAGTCTGTGAGTCTGTTTTGTAAATATTCATTTGTATTATTTCTTTGTCTTTTTGTTTCTAAAAGAAAGGAAAAGAGGGGGGGGGAGAGAGGCAGGGAAGGGAGGAAGAAGTATAAGAACCATATGGGATTTATTTTTTTTTTTTTTTTTTTATGTTCTAAGGGGATTAATAAAATTTTAAAAATTTTTATTTTTTGAGGGAGGAAAAAAGCCCAACCCTTTTTTCTTACAAATTTTTTTTTTTTTTAATTGAGAAAAAAAAAAAAAATATAAAAAAATTTTTTTCTGAAGTTTTTTTTTTTGAGAAGTTTGTTTCCTTAATTTGCATACACACTTGTCCCTTGTTTCCCAAATGAGCACAAAAAAACATCTAATGGAAAGTTGCTGTGAGCCTTATAGGATTAAGCCACAGGGGAGATTATTAATAGATTTCCTTGTGGGCATCAATCTTTGCCCCAGGAAAGGTTATTTAAAAAGATCAGGACATGCACTCAGCTTGTGGGAAGAATTACCCATCATTACTCACAGTGGTGTGATGGTTGGTTGGAGCCAAAATCCCCCTTTATGCCCTCCCAGGCTTTTAGCTACACCAGCTCTGGAGTTCCCATCAGTTTATTTATTTTTTTTTTTGCATTTTTATTATTATTATTATTATTTTAATTTTTCTTAACTTTACAATATTGTATTACTTTTACTATACATCGAGATGGATCCTCCACCAGAATACACGTGCTCCCCATCCTGAACCCTCCTCCCCCCCCCCCCCCACACCATCCCTCCAGGTCATCCCAGTGCTCCAGTCCCAGGCATCTGTTATTGGGCATCGTACCTGGACTGACTCGTTTCAGATATGATGTTATACATATTTCAATGCTATTCTCCCCAATCGTCCCACCCTCTCCCAGTCCCAGAGTCCAAAAGTCTGTTCTATACATCAGTGTCTCTTTTGCTGTCTCATAAGCAGGGTGATTGTTACCATCTTTCTAAATTCCATATATATGCGTTAGTATACTGTATTTGTGTTTTTCTTTCTGGTTTACTTCACTCTGTATAATAGGCTCCAGTTCCATCCACCTCATTAGAACTGATTCAAATGTATTTTTTTTAATGGCTGAGTAATACTCCATCGTGTATATGTACCACAGCTTGCTTATCCATTCATCTGTGGATGGGCATCTAGGTTGCTTCCACGTCCTGGCTATTGTAAACAGTGCTGCTATGAACATTGGGGTACACGTGCCTCTTTCAATTCTGGTTTTCTCAGTGTGTATGCCCAGCAGTGGGATTGCTGGGTCATAAGGCAGTTCTATTCCCAGTTTTTTGAGGAATCTCCATACTGTTCTCCATAGTGGCTGTACTAGTTTGCATTCCCACCAACAGTGTAAGAGGGTACCCTTCTCTCCGCACCCTCTCCAGCATTTATTACTTGTGGATTTTTGGATCGCAGCCATTCTGACTGGCGTGTAATGGTATCTCATAGTGGTTTTGATTTGCATTTCTCTGATAATGAGCGATGTTGAGCATCTTTTCATGTGTTTGTTAGCCATCTGTATGTCTTCTTTGGAGAATATCCAAGTTTACTTTTGTTAGAGATCTGAAGACTGGACTTCATATCTAAGTACTGAAATTTGCATCATAGTGTAATCAAAAGAACCAAAGCCACTCTAATGCAGAAAGGGAGATATTAACTTTGGCAAGCTCTAAGATAAGCATCTCTACTCATTTGAAAGCGTTCACGTCGCTGACCCATGTGATCCCCCAGGAGTCTGAAGTTGGAACATGGGCAGAACTGCCGTGTGTACTGGTGACTTGAGGATCCTGAGGAAGGAAAGGGAATGTGAACTTCAGTCCTGACTCTGTCTGCAGGGGCCTCAAGCACAATAATCTTGGCAGAGTCTGTGATCAATAGGGCTACTCTGTCTCACTCACAAGATGAGACTGAGGGCAATGTGAGAAAGCAGATCCAAAATCATCTGAAAAGGAACAGAGTCCTTTGATATCATCTCAAAGTGGGAAAGAAGACTTTGCTGAGAATACTTGGGAGGTAAAGGACGTTGGAACTGGCTGAAGAATAGGGAAAGTTCTGTGCCCAGTGTGTGTGCGCTCAGTCACTCAGTCATATTCGACTCTTTCACAGCCCCATGGACTACAGCCCACCAGGCTTCTCTGTCCAGGGGAATATCCTGGCAAGAATACTAGAATGGGTTGCCATTTCCTACTCCAGGGTATTTTCCTGACCCAGGGATTGAACCTCAGTCTCCTGTGTCTCCTGAATTGGCAGGAGGACTCTTTACCAATGCAGCACCTGGAAAGCCCTTGACTCCCAGAGGAAAATACAAATAGATTCACAGAAAGAGCATGCCTGGCTAATTGTGACAGGTGACCACCTACAATGCCTTCCCAGGGTCCCTGCCTTCTTATCTTCACGGTCTTGATTGTTGATTGGATGGTGACTTACTTCCAATGCCAAGGGCTGGCCAAAGTGATGGGATGTCACTCCTGAGATGAGGCTATAAAAAGCTGTGACTTCTATCTTGCTGGCACTTACTCACCTCACTTGCTCACTTTGATGAAGTCTGCCTACAACTATTCAGTGAGCTTAGAAGCAGATCCTGACCCAGATGAGCCTGAAGGTAACTCCACTCCCAGGAGAGACATTGTTGGTAGCCTTGTGAGAGATCTAGGCAGAAGCACCCAGATCAGCCATGCCTAGACACACAAAAATGATTAAGATAATAAGTGGGTATTCTACTAAGCTGATAAAATGTGGGATAATTTCTTAAACAATAGGTAAGCAATTCACCAATTATCCTAGGTAACCTGGAATGGTTCTGGAGGAAAAGAAACAAAGCGTTTGATATAAAGAAACTGCAAAGCTGTAAAACGTGACCCTGACATGGGAAGAAAAAGGGGGAAAAAGGCTCCAAGAAGAACTACAGCAGAAAGGAGAGAGAGAGAGAGAAAGGTAGAAATAAACAAAGGTCAATCAAATGAGATAAGCAAGGGCTATCAGGCAGGCAGCCACTGTGACTGGCATTTGATAGAAACTCAAGGGCAGGCAGGAGAAGGTATTGGCACCCCACTCCAGTACTCTTGCCTGGAAAATCCCATGGGCAGAAGAGCCTGGTAGGCTGCAGTCCATGGGGTCACGAAGAGTCGGACATGACTGAGTGACTTCACTTTCAATTTCACTTTCCTGCATTGGAGAAGGAAATGGCAACCCACTCCAGTGTTCTTGCCTGGAGAATCCCAGGGACGGGGGAGCCTGGTGGGCTGCACAGAGTCAGACTTAGCAGCAGCAGCAGCAGCAGCAGCAAGGGCGGTTGGGGGACCCGGACGTTTTCAGAGAGGAGAAAAGAGAAGGCTCCACCTGCCCTGATTGGAAGCTATTGGCCTAGGGAAGCTGGGGGCGGGCCAACTAGGAGCGGAACACCTATGTGATTGGTTAGGTACATATTTGGCTTTCTCTGATTGGCCCCAAGTTGGAAGAGAGGATGCAAACGAGGGAAGCTGGCAGTTACTCATCAAGACCTGGCCATTTGGGGTCAGTTGTTCTCAGGATTATTATTTGTCTTCTTGCATTGTTGCTGGAGATGTAGTCATACTTTCTACAAGTCTGACTTTGAGTTGGCAAGCCTCAGGGGCTGCTTAGATTAGATCGTGGGCTGGTTGCTGCACCTTGTGGGTCAGAGTTTTATATATATGGTCTAGCCATGGCTCATTTTAGGCTTCCTAGGTGGTCCTAGTGTTTTTTTTTTTTTAAACCTGCCTGCCAAAGCAGGAGACATAAGAGACATAGGTTCGATCCCAGGGTCAGGAAGATCCCCTGGAGGAGGGCATGGTATCCCACTAGAGTATTCTTGCCTGGCACATGGTTAATTTGTATATTCAGTCTCATAGAAAGAGAAGTAGTTATGAGGAAATGGGGTGCTTGAACTAAATTGAGGGGATTCCACAAATGGACTTCAGACATCTGTAGATCCAGAAGGGGAAAAGATCGGGCGATCCTACTGCTTTTTCACAGACTTACAGATAAACCCACAATGAGTAACATAGAAAAAAGCTTTGTCCATAACATTGCTTCAGAAATCTGGACCCATGACAAGTCACTAGTCCAATTCAAGTACCTTGTGACCACGTTTTAGCCACACCTGTTTTTTCTTTCATTACCTGAGTCTGAAACCAGGTTTGCAAAGCCATTTCTACAATACACTTCATAGTCTTTTTATACAGTTTTCTTTGCTCTCTGTCACGCTTCTCTCCATAGAGCTAGCATTAAAATGGACTCTTACACTCCAAGTTTTGTGTTTTTTTTTTTTTTAGTACCAGTCCCCCGGAGAGTCTTCACCTCCGTGATCCTGAGTTGCAGTGTAGCTGTCTTTGTTGAACTCCTTTTAATACTATCTTTTCTCACAGTCAGACTTTGGAGAGATTCATTTTATTTTTCCTTTTAGATTTGCCTTTTTGCCTGCTGTTAAACTTGAAAATTACCCTCTACCTAGGAAGGTAAATGCTCTCTCCTCCTGTTGTTAGAATAAAAAATTATCTTGTAACTTTGCTCTGTCAGGCCAAACTACAGCAGATCAACATTCCCTTTTAGCAAGTAGTGACTTTCAGAAGGGGGACCCAGACCTGGATAATGACAGCAGGGCTTGTAATCTTGCCTGTGTTAATGAGGGTCGCTTCCTACCTGACTTGCAGGCCTTCTCCCGAAGTTAAAGCTTCTCCTGCTCTAATTAGCAACCGCCAAAAAGCGAGAAGGCTTCGTCTTTAAAGGTACCCATCTTAGCCATTTGAACAATGCAGAGAACCATTATTTGCGGTCCCGACAGCAAAGATGGTTAATTAAAATAGTGATGATGCCGTAAAGAAGAATGACAAACGGGGGCCCCTCATTAATGATCATGGTCGCATTCTCTGCTCCCTTCTCCCCTTGCTCATCAGGAAATAGCAGAGTGGAGCCCCCAGGAGATTCCTGCTCAATTAGGCCCTGCAGGCAGAGGAAGCTGCCAAAGGTTCCGTGAAGAGAAAATTAAACCGTCTAATTTGGGAGGGAAGGATCCAGGGCAGGGGCTTTAATGGAATATGCCACTGGCACTTCCAGGCCCATCGCTGATGGGACCACCACTCAAAGTGGTACCCGAAAAGGCAGATGTGCAGCATGAAGGAGAGACCCGGGTTTTGAAGTCACACAGGCCTGTGATGGGATCCTTATTCTAGTGATGTTACTCCATCACTTAAAGCCTGGTTTCTCACTGAAAAACACGAAGATAATGACAATGACCCCATGGAATGTTGCATGAGATGATGTGTGTGTATGTGGGCAAGTTGGTGGCAGAGGGCTCAGATCACACAGGAAAAAACTCCCTTTCCACCTTCTCATGGCCAAACACTCCTGCCCTGATGGACCACCTGCTGCCTCTCTGGCATCGCTTTGGCAACCTGCCCCTCATGGATGTGGGACCTATTTACAGTGGTCCACCCTTTGTCCCCCCATTCAGTGTTACCTGGAGGGTGGTCCTGAAGACCTTGTCCTGGGCAGTCTGTGCTATTTCTTCTAGAAGCCAGCCCTCTAAGGGCAGGTCCTGTTCCTTCTCTGTCTTTGTCATCTTCCAACCATCAGTTCTCAGTGGGACTGATGATCCTGTGGAAGTTTGACACCTCCTGTTCCCCCACTGCCCCTAACAAGGAAGTGTGAACACTTCCTCTAACAAGGAAGAGTCCTTGGATGGATTCGGGGAGTGAAAGAACCCGAATTCCTCCCCCTTCAGGAGCAGGGGGAGCCCCGTTGGCCCTAGCATCTGTCTCTATAGAGCAGAATCATCTTGCTATCAGAATTTTATTGTTTCCAATGACCCAGTGAAATCAATAGGCTGGGCAGAGATCCTCAAACTTGGCAAAAATCTAACTTTTAGGGAGAGGCAGAACTACAAGCCAGATATTCCCAGGAAAAGCTGGAATATACTTCCCATTGTTCAGGAAACAACCAATACTAGACTCTGTATCACTCAGGAAGCATGCTTGCTCAGTCACTCAGTCATGTCTGACTCTTTACAACCTCATGGGCTGTAGCCTGCCAGGCAGGTTAGGATAATCTCAGTGGCCTTAAACATGCCAGGTTTATTTCTGCCCCAGGCTACATATCCATCCCAGGTTAGTTGGGGTCTTCCTTGCTCCGTCATGCTTGTAATGGTTTGCACTCTGAGGTCCAGGCTGGTGGAACAGGCACTCTTAGGAGCATTGCTAACAGCGGGGACAGAGGGAAAGTCAGGTGGGCTTAAGCACATGGGTGGTGGCTATTTAGTTGCTAAATCCTATCTGACTCTTTGCAACCCTATAGACTCTAGCTCACCAGGCTCCTCTATCCAAAAGATTCTCCAGGCAATAAACACTGGAGTGAGTTGGCATTTCCTTCTCCAGGGCTTAAGCACTTGCTTGTTCCTAAAGCATCGGCCCGAAAGTGACACCTTTCACCTCATTCACATCTCAGTGGCCAGGCTTGAGTTCAGCAGGACAGGGAGGTGTGACCTTGAAGTGTGAGGGTTGGACACTGCTGAGTGGTGACACAGTCTATCACCCACCCCATTGCTCTTTGTCTCAACTCCTGGGTGCTGTTGGAATGAGGGGAGGCTGGGGGTGGTCCACTCACCTTGGATAATGATTAGAGACTAGACAGAGGACTGTGGACCCCTCTTCCTGCCCTCTTTTGAAAGCAGAGACCCAGGAAACATATCCACAATAGCGTTTACTTTGAAGGAGATAAATCAGAAGGTGATGTCTGAGCTTGAGTATCAATAACATGTTTAGATCTTGGACTGAAAGTTAACATCTTAGCAACTTTAAAAGGAGACACAGTAGGTTCTGTGTTCCCACCTCAGGCCTCTTCCCACAGGGAGTTAACCGCTGTTCCAGATGTGAGAGTGATTCAGAGCCTCAGGCAAAGGTTTAAGTCTTTCTCAACAATGTTCTACGTTTTTGTTTGTTCGCTGGGAAAAAAAAAAAAAAAAAGCACTAAGTAACTTGCTAGTGATAAAGGCCACATTGCCCCTCCCTGTCAAGAACAACAGAAGCAGCCTTTCTGGGATGTTCAGTATTGCCACACAGAAGACGGCCAGGGACCTCAAGCAAAGGCGAGCAGCTAGGTTCTCCAGGGCCGGAGCTCTACCAGGACAGGCCACTTGGTCTCACCATTTGTATCTGCAGTGCATGGTTCCTCTTCATCCTATAAAACTGGCTTGTTTTCAACAACAAATAAAACCCCGCAGATTCTCCTTCTGGTTCACGAAGCCTCTTTTGTACTGATAAATATCAACCTACTGATTTAGACTTCACACTTCACCTACTTCTGGAAGGATTTGGGCCAGGGTCAGCTGTAAACTTCATGTGAAATAGGACAGCTGGAATGGAAACCAGAGCAGAGACTGTGGGGTGGGAGCAGAGAAGAGGTGCCCATGTCCCGGGACCCCTGCTGGACCGCTGCCAGCCAGTTGAGCATTGACTTGCCTCCGTAGGTTCTGGGCGCCGAGGCACCGAAGGACAACATTGGCCTCCTTGGGAGGTTGGTGCCGCCAATAGTCCATGTAATTATACAGGTGAAGTGTCACTTGGAGAGCTGTCCTTTCCGGCTTTGTTGGCACTACCTGGTCCCGGACTGGAGGCCTAGGCGAGGCTGATGGATGACTAAGACTGTGGTTTATTTGTTAAGTCATGTTCAACTCTTGTGACCCCATGGACTGTAGCCCACCAATCTCCTGTGTCCATGGCATTTTCCAGGCAAGAATACTGGAGTGGGTTGCCATTCCTTTCTCCAGGAGATCTTCCCAACTTAGGGATCGAACCTGGGTCTCCTGCACTGCAGGCAGATTCTTTACCAACTGAGCCACCAGGGAAGCTTGATGACTAGGATAGGGGTGCAATGACATCTTAATGCCAGCCCACACGTCAACCGTGTCCACAGACCTTTCTCCCTTCTGGCCCTGCCAGGCCTCCCAGCTACGTTTCTTGGGGAAAGAGTCTGATGCACCTCTGTGCTCAGATGTTGACTGAGAAGATCGAAAGATAGGACTTGATCCAGGGGGTTTTGTTCAATTACATTTATCTAAAATGAAGGTCGGAGAAGGCATGGCACCCCACTCCAGTACTCTTGCCTGGAAAATCCCATGGGCAGAGGAGCCTGGTGGGCTGCAGTCCATGGGGTCGCTAAGAGTCAGACATGACTGAGCGACTTCATTTTCCCTTCTCACTTTCATGCATTGGAGAAGGAAATGGGAACCCACTCCAGTGTTCTTGCCTGGAGAATCCCAGGGATGGAGGAGCCTTGTGGGCTGCCGTCTATGGGGTCGCATAGAGTCGGACACGACTGAAGCGACTTAGCAGCAGCAGCAGCAAAATTAAAGTATTGGCTAGCTATCAGAGCCAGAAGTACAGAGATGAATAGGACAGAAAGTCTGAGCATGAAAACCCTTGGCCTAGGGCTTCCCTGGTGGCTCAGTGGTAAAGAATGTGCATGCCAGTGCAGGAGTCACAGGTTTGATCTCTGATCTGGGAGGATCCCACGTGTCACGCAATAGCTAAGTCCGTCACCACAACTACTGAGCCTGTGCTTTAGAGCCTGGGAACAGCAACTGCTGAGTCCATGTGCTGCAGCTACTGAAGCCTGTGTGGACTAGAGCCTGTGCTCTGCGACAAGAGAAGCCGCCGCAATGAGAAACCTGAGCACCACAGCTAAAGTAGCCCTCGCTCACCACAACTAGAGAAAAGCTGGTGCAGCAATGAAAACCCAGCACAGCCAAAAATATGAAAATAAATAAAAATTTTAAGAATTAAAAAAACAAATAAATAAACCAACCCTTGGCTCTGGCCACCAGGACTCCCAGGCTTAGACGGACCACCTTGGTCCTCCTCCAGTCCTGCCCTTTCCTGGTGGGGGAAGGATTCCAGGTCCAGGAGGGATGTGTCAACTGACACCTGTGACCCTCCCTCATTCGACTCCATGTTCTGGGTACCCAGCGCCTCAGATTATCTGCCCAATCAAACAGCATGCTGGACAAACCACTCCTCAAGGTCCCACCTGCTCTGGTGGGAGTCCACCCAAGGGGTGAGTGTGGCAGGGAGAGGTGGCCGCAAATTGGGCTTATGGCCTGAGATGTCCAGGGACTTGAGACCATCCCCATCCCAGACTGGGACAGAACAAGAAGTGGGAATCAGAGGGAACCGGTCAGCTGGGCAGATCCTCTATTGGAATGCTCGTGCTGGTCCTCAAATGTGGGGATGACCTCATGATTGGGCAATCTGGAGGGTGATGGCTGAGCGAAGGTTGGAGGCAGAAAGATCCCAAATCTAGGGTTTCTTTCTACCATCAAGGAGTTAATTCACCACTGTTAGCTATTTCTGATTGTTTACGGGAAGATTTGATCATGAAGGGCCAATGAAAGTGTTCAAGAGTCTGATTCTTCTTGTCTATCTAAATTACTATCTCAGGAGGTAAAGCAAACCAATTTACCTTGAGGCTTTCATCAGAGAAATCCGTAGACAGTCTGGGAACCACATGCTAACAAGATAGTGAGTCCTAAAGCAAGAAAACAAACTATAAAAGCCAAACCCAAACTAAAAGATATTGCTTCGCGATAAACTTCCACTTGTTCAGGCTAAGGAATCTGCAGATAGCAGTATCATGGGAAACACAAATATTCTGGTTAACTAAATGACAAGTTAGAATTATCTGTCCTCAAAGATTTCAATGGGACAATATTAAAATTTTACTCAGTGCATCCCTGTTTTGTCACTGACTCAGTAATTTTGACAGGTTGCTTTCCTTATCTCCTACCCTACCCCCAGCTTGCTTTCTTTCTCTTTTTTTGAAGTTGCCTATCTGTTCTTAGGGTCCCTCCTCCAAAGACTGGCAAAGAAGTAGAAGTCTGTTAGTTGCTCAGCCATGTCCAACTGTTTGCAACACCATGAACTGTGGCCTCCCAGGCTCTTCTGTCCATGGAATTCTTCAGGCAAGAATACTGGAATGGGTAGCTATTCCATTCTCCAGGGAATCTTCTCGACCCACAGATTGAACCTGGATCTTCTGCATTCCCAGCAGATTTTTTACTGTCTGAGCCATCAGAAGTAGAAGTAGGTCAAGAGACCTTCCGTGGTCCCCTTGTTATGACCAAAGACAGACCCAGAGGAACTTTTCCTTCGGGAGAGTCAGTCATGTCCCTACAGGTATGGCCTCCTGCACACAGTTCATGGTTTCATTGCCATGGTGGTGCCTCAATATCAGATTGAACTCTTCTCTACAATTATCTAGTGTGGCACTCACTAAAAAATTCCCTTTAGTTAGAGAATTTCATTCTTCTCCTCTCTCTCTTCTGCACTGGGTATAGAATAATAGTTGGCTACTCAGTCAAAATGGCCCTCTTGCTATGTGAGGTCCTCCACCTAAAGACGGAGAAGGCAATGGCACCCCACTCCAGTACTCTTGCCTGGAAAATCCCATGGATGGAGGAACCTGGAAGGCTGAAGTCCACAGGGTTGCTGAGGGTTGGACATGACAAAGTGACTTCACTTTCACTTTTCACTTTCATGCATTGGAGAAGGAAATGGCAACCTACTCCAGTGTTCTTGCCTGGAGAATCCCAGGGACAGAGGAGCCTGATGGGCTGCCATCTATGGGGTTGCACAGAGTTGGACACGACTGAAGTGATTTAGCAGCAGCCACCTAAAGAAAGTCCAAGTCCCTGCTGTCATTTAACTCCCCTTCTTGTTTAACTCCATCCTTACCCATTTGATGACACGTGTATGTGTTCAGTTGCTCAATCTGTCTGACTCTTTGGGGCCCCATGGACTATATAGCCCACCAGGCTCCTCTGTCCATGGAATTTTCCAGGCAAAAATACTGGAGCAGGTTGCCATTTCCTACACCAGGGGATTTTCCCAACCTAGGGATCGAACCCATGTCTCCTGCATTGGCAGGTGGATTTTTTACCAAGAGAGCCACCTGGGAAGCCCCATCTGATGATCCCCTTAGGTGTGCATTTTTCCCCCAGACAACTTGGGAGAATTCTCAAGGAATCTGTGTGACTAGCAGAACAGATTTAGTAGAGAGCAAGATGACATCAAAGGGTGTATGGTGGGAGGATGGGTCCTAAAGGCCCTGCTGCAGAGTGTTCACTTGATCCAAAGGTCAACTGGGCACCATCAACAAGATTGAATAGGGAGGAGGACATGACCAGGTTTTGAAAAGCCAGAATATCAGGCCGAGAGGAAAGGTTTTGGAGGTGGGGATAAAATTCTCAAATGCAGAACTTGGGGCTTTGTGCTGAAGCAAGTGAAAGTGAAAGTCAGTTGTGTCCGACTCATTGAGACCCCTTGGACAGGGCAGGAGGAGAAGGGGACGACAGAGGATAAGATGGTTGGATGGCATCACTGACTCAATGGACATGGGTTTGTGTGGACTCCAGGAGTTGGTGATGGACAGGGAGGCCTGGCGTGCTGTGGTTCATGGGATCGCAAAGAGTTGGACACGACTGACCGACTGAACTGAACTGAACTGGACTATATAGTCCATGGAATTCTCCAAGCCAGAATACCAGAGCAGGTAGCCCTCCCCTTCTCCAGGGGATCTTTCCAATCCAAGAATCGAACCGGGGTCTCCTGCATTGCAGGCGGATTCTTTACAAAATGAGCCATCTGGGAAGCCCATAGTTGACTTCACATCCTAGTGCTAATACTTATCAACTATGTATCCATTAGGTGTTTTTCTAAATTCAGTTTCTCTGATCTTCAATTTCTAATTAGAAGAAGTCATAAGCCTCACAGTATTACTATGAAGATTAAATAGGTAGGCAATGGCACCCCACCCCAGTACTTTTGCCTGGAAAATCCCATAGACGGAGGAGCCTGGTAGGCTCCAGTCCGTGGGGTCGCTAAGAGTCGGACACGACCGAGTGACTTCACTTTCACTTTTCACTTTCATGCGTTGGAGAAGGAAATGGCAACCCACTCCAGTGTTCTTGCCTGGAGAATCCCAGGGACAGGGGAGCCTGGTGAGCTTCCGTCTATGGGGTCGCACAGAGTCGGGCACGACTGAAGCGACTTAGCAGCAGCAGCAAGGAGCTCCCACTGGTATAAAGGAGGAGATAGGAGGCTGATCTAAACCAGGACAGTGGTGGGAGAGGAGATAGGTTTTCCAATAGCATCACCAGAATGGGATTTGAGGGTGACTAGGAGTTTGACCTTCAGTGACCCCCAAGTGTTCTATAGTTCATGGCTGAGCATGGGTTAACAAAGGACAGAAGAAGAACAGATTTTTTTTTTTCAGATAAAAAAAAGCAGATAATAAGTTTCTTTTGGATAGTTAAATTGAGGTGTGAATGAAAGCCATTTAGGCACCAGTGGTGATGGCATCCCATTCCAGTACTCTTGCCTGGAAAATCCCATGGACGGAGGAGCCTGGTAGGCTGCAGTCCATGGGGTCGCAAAGAGTCGGACAAGACCGAGCGACTTCACTTTCACTTTCATGCATTGGAGAAGGAAATGGCAACCCATTCCAGTGTTCTTGCCTGGAGAATCCCAGGGATGGGGGAGTCTGGTGGGCTGCCGTCTATGGGGTCGCACAGAGCCGGACACGACTGAAGCGACTTAGCAGCAGTAGCAGCAGCAGGTGATTAGTTTACAAAAATAGAGCTATCTAGAGAGTGCTGTCTATTTAAGACCTATCAGAATGGAGGTCCTTGTGGTCAGGATGGAATGTGCTTGGCTTGCCAAGAGGACAAGTGGGATTCATCCTCTCACTGATTCTTTCAGCTACTCACCCATTCTTCAAACAGACCCTGAGGGTCCCCTGTGAGCCATGCTCAGTGATGTTAAACAGTGATGAACAGGTGGAAGTTAGGATCTGAGGTGGACACAGATGCCCCTGCCCTTTAGTCCTGGGTGGCCAGGACACCAAGCCTGTGTGTGGGCTGGATGCCAGGATATTGAGCAGGGCACGGAGTGGGGTAGCACTGGGCTGTGGCTGTGGGTCGTGGCACAGGAGGAGGGAAGACCGTCTAGGCAAAGAGTGTCTGAGAACAGAGGAAAATGCTGATCTGGAGTACAGTAGGTACAACAGCGGACCAGAGAGGTGGGATAAGGAGGTTCAGGTGGTTGAGGATGAAGAAATTCTCCGAGGTATTTCTGGGGAGCAGGGGCAAGGCAAGAGTCTTTTCTGGGGAACTTGCCACTTGACTGTAGATGATACAGGGATTGCTGAAAACAATCAGAAATTAGTGTTTTGTAACAGAAGGACCCTATTCTTTTAACTTTA
The DNA here is from genome assembly GCA_935064755.1 of Tragelaphus eurycerus. Classification (NCBI taxonomy): domain Eukaryota; kingdom Metazoa; phylum Chordata; class Mammalia; order Artiodactyla; family Bovidae; genus Tragelaphus; species Tragelaphus eurycerus. The sequence continues at coordinate 1,666,756 of CAKXYN010000059.1, read as the reverse complement.
TTACCTGGCATTGTGGTTGGTAGAACACACTCAGCGACTATTTTTTAGAATGGAAAGAAAAAAGGAACAATAAAAAGAAAAGAAGGAAAGAAACACCAGAAAGAGTTAAAATTTCCTTTTAAAGATTTTTTAAAATGTGAACTATTTTTAAAGTCTTTTTTTGTATTTGTTAAAATATCGCTTCTGTTGTTTATGTTCTGGTTGTTTTGGCCCTGAAGCATGTGGGGGTCTCAGCTCCCTGAACAGCAATCAGACCCGCACTTTCTGCTTTGGAAGGTGAAGTGTTAACCACTGGACCACTAGGGAAGTCCTGGAAAGATTTAAATTATCATCATTCTGGGCTCTGATTTAGATGGTAATAAAGATACTGCTGGAGAAGGCGATGGCACCCCACTCCAGTACTCTTGCCTGGAAAATCCCATGGACGGAGGAGCCTGTTAGGCTGCAGTCCATGGGTTCGTGAAGAGTCGGACACGATTGAGCGACTTCACTTTCACTTTTCACTTGCATGTACTGGAGAAGGAAATGGCAACCCACTCCAGTGTTCTTGCCTGGAGAATCCCAGGGACGGAGGAGCCTGGTGGGCTGCCGTCTATGGGGTCACACAGATTTGGACACGACTGAAGCAACTTAGCAGCAGCAGCAAAGATATTGCAGAATCTCCACTGACCTTATATGGTGTCACAGAAATTACTATGGGGGACAAAAACCTTGCTAATCTGAGTTTGGGGACTGTTGAAAATTAATGAAAGCGTGCTCCAATGACTTTGAGTAAAATTGGTCATTAGTAACTCCAGGATGGGGGACATCATAATTCTATGAGTTAATTGCGTACCTTTTCTAAATTTCAGAATCTCACCTAGGGGTGGCTTTGTCTCCTAGAAAGCAAAGAAAGTGGCATTAGCAGAAGAAGAGCATGATTCTTCAGTGGTGATTGAGATAATGTATCATCCTTGGTGGCTTCCACCTTCATGTGGGGAGTAGTGACGGGGTAGCTTGGGGTGAGTAGCCGTGACTCACTCACGGTTCTGTGTGGACAGAAACCTTCAGGAACGGCTTCTTAGAACAGTGATACATATGCTTCTGCTTAAGACTTAACTGGCTGGCATCCTGGCAGAGCTCCTGGGCGTGATGCCCTGATTGGCACAGATTTAATGACTTCTTGTCATTTAACACCTGTGGGTACAGAGACAAGAGGGTATTAGTACAACTCTGGGACAAAGCGAAGGACAGAGGAGCCTAGTGTGCTGCAGCCCATGGGGTCACAATGAGTTGGACATGACAGTGACTGAACAAAATTGTGCCCCAGATCCAGTGAGCATCACGGATTTGTGAAGGCACTGTCTTTCCTTTCCAGGAAAGAATCCTTATGTTACATTTATTCTATAGCTGTTACTTTGATATTAACACTCACTGTTCTTCCTCAAAAATATTTTAAAATTCTGTTCTTAAATTTCAAAACTTCTGTTATTAACTACAGAAGATTGTTTTATCCCCTCTCACCTCTTTTGTGTATATTATGGGTTTAGTTAGTCATAAATCAAACTTGAAAAAATTGTGCTTCTAGAGTTCTGAGAAAATTGTCACTCCTTTAATTTTTTTTTTTCTCATTGAGCAAACACATTATTCACAGGAACTGATGACATCCTGAAAGCTAGCTGTCCCCATGGCTTTCAAACACCAGTATGAGAGGTCCTAATTTCCTCTTTATCCTCATATCTTCTTATTCCACATGCAACAACTGTATGAATTATTTAAATGATCAGATATGCGAACAGCACCCAGAAGTGTGACGACTTTGAGTTTGCAATAGCTCAGAATTCCAGACTAGGATAAGAACAACAGTGTGCTTAATTTACATTCTCTTATCTCTTTTTGATACAGTTATAATGGTAACTGTAGTAACACTATAACAGCAGCAGTAACAGTGTAAATCTCAAGTCCCAGATTACATCTAATTCTGCATTCTTACATCAGGTAATTAAAACCAACAATTGGAAACAGGATGAGAGAAGCATTTAAATGTAAACATCTTCAAGTCACACAAAGGAATGTCAAATAAATATGGTTGGATTCTTAATATTGGTTCCAAGAAAATCACAGCTTATCAGGATAACAGAACCTAAAATAGAGAAGTGTAAGTAGTGAAATCATAAAACAAGAGAATATCAGAGGATAGCAACCTAAAAATCATAACAACTCTCAAACTAAAAGACAAAAGCACAGATCATGTGAAGAAAGTGAAAGTGTGTGTACACTGCAAATTACAAAAAGTTGAAAATCATGTTAAAATGCAAGGAGAATTTAAAGCAGAAAGTATTAAATGATACAAAGGAGATCATTTTATATTGGAAATGACATCCTCATCAAAGCAAAAAGGAAGTCATAAACAATAAATAACACATCCCCAAAATATATGAGCTATAAACTATTATGAAAGAATCCAAGCACAGTAATACTGGGAGATTTTAGCAGGCACTGTGTCTTTGATAAATTATGTATTTATATATATATGCATATATATAAATATGCACATATATGTATATGTACACATATAATGATTATATACAATGCTATATATGCAATGATAGTTACAGTATACCTTACATATGTGTTTATATTATACAGAGTTCTGTAGATATATAATTTAATAATGCAATACATATTCTTTTCAGGTATCCATGAAATTTTTACAAAAATTGAGTACATACAAAGCCCCCAAAGAACCTCAGTATAGTTCAGAAAGCAGAAATTGTGTAGGCAGAATTATCTGACCACATGCTGACTAAAAATAGCAGGAATAAAATGTTTGTTTCAAAATAAAGAAAAGGGACCATTATAACCAACAGGGAGAAGTTGAAAGAAACTTTGATAGAAAACACACTTCCCTGGTAGCTCAGATGGTAAAGAATCTGCCTGCAATGAGGGAGCCCTGGGTTTGATCCCTGGGTTGGGAAGATCCCCTGGAGAAGGAAATGGCAACCCACTCCAGTATTCTTGCCTGGAAAATCCCATGGATGGAGGAGCCTCGTGGCTACAGTCCATGAGGTCGCAAAGAGTTGGATACAACTGAGTGATTAACACTTTCACACCTGATAAAAAATTGAGTATAAGGACAAACTATCTATAAAAATAAGAAGTTAAGCATTAAGAGATAGATAAAATTGGTGAGATTAATAAAATATAAAAAGATTAATAAAAGATAAAAAGCTAGACCAATAAAACAAGGCTTGAAAACATTTTTTTAAAAATACAAAGAAAATTAAAATGAAAAACCCAAGCATAAATATAAGATTAAAAACTGAAAACAAAAAGTAAGAGGTGGAAATGTAAAGTAAAATATATACAACACATGTAGGTGGGAAAATAAAAATATCATTGAGAGAAAGAATACAAACAAGCATGTTTTGGAAAAGATAAGCATACAGAGGGAAAAGCCCCTCAAAGTAGAAAAGAAGGGAAAGTTAATTGTGAAAATCTGGAGTCTCAAAATAGAAAATGTGATGAAGGGCCAAATAATGGAAAAGCTGTAGAAGCATAGACTCAAAGGAGATTTCAACATTTAAAAGCAGACTTGTTTCTAGGAACTTGACAAGCTGAGCCAACACAGATTCCTCTTACATCTACAAACAAGTAGAAATGTTGGACCAAATATGCCATAATAATGATTCAAGACAGCTGAGCTCAAAAGATAGGAAGTCTGCAGGTGCTAGAACAAAGACGCCACGTGGCAGAAGGCTGTGGCGGCTAGTACTCAGAGGTCCACGGCGAGTGTTCCTTCCCGGAGAGCAGAGTCCATGTGAGGTGTGCGTCCAGAGCTGATTGGGGTCACACCTGTCGGCAGCAGGGTGGGGTGGAAACAGACAGTGACCCGAGGTGCTTGGCCAGGTGGTCCTCAGTTGAGCCTACAGGGTGCGTGGCAGTTGAAATGCCACCAGTCAAAAGACCTGACCTTCAGCTCCACTGCAGAGTCATTCTATATGACCTTTCCCCCAAAGGTGGCATGACCTTGGGGGAGGCCAGGTACTTGAGAGACTCAGGTGGGAGCTATCAGCCTACAGGCAACACCCCCAGTATCTTTGGGAATGAGAGCTTCAATCCAGGGCCAGGAGGGTGGTTCTGGAGACATACAGATATTTTTCTTTGATTCTATGAATAACTTTTCTTTTTTCTTAAATGTTTATTTAGCTCCATTTAAGTAATTTTGACATATTTTGAATAATTTTTGAACATAATTTTGAATATTTTTTCCTTTGGAGTCGTTGGGAAAATACAAATAATTCATCCATTGTCCTCTCTCCAAGGGGGATACAAAGATGCTACTTGTGTACAAATATATTCATTTCAGTGTTATTTATATTAGTGGAAAAAACTGAAAATAACCAGAATGCTCCAAAATATGGGAATGGTAAAATTATATGCAGCTATTAAAATTATGTTTTCAAAGAATGGGTGCTAAGATATTAACATATGCATTTACACTGCATAGACTGTATGATTTTAATTTCCTAAAACATTTATTATCTAAATGTTACTCTAATTGCTAATGCATTAAATAATAAGAAAAATAGATCAAAATAATGTCTGAGTTTGGCTCTATAATTTATGAACCTTTTAATGCCGTGTATTTCCCAAATTATCTAAGTTCATATATTACTTTAATATCATAAAAAACAAATTATTTACAACATGAAGAAATAATTATATTGAATTAGTTTACTCCATTAATTTTCAAATATATACTTGATATGAAAAATGATCTGTGAAACAGTACCAGATTGAAAGCATATTTTCAATAATATATTTGACATTTTTTTCAATCTTGTTTTTAACACTATTTTCATGGTGAATGAGACAAAGCAGTAAATTTCGAATGTTTCTTAGTCTTTCTCTTAACTTGTCTGAGGTTTTTCTTGAAAGACAAAAGTCCCCCAGATGTCTGTGTGTGTGTGTAGACGTATATTTAACTTCCATTTTTTGGAGTCTTTTTATAATCTACTCCAGTTGCTCTAGAATCAATGTCCCTTTGCATATGATTCTCACTAGATGGAGGAACCTGGTTGAAGGATATTTTTCTAAGGCTCCAAATCGAACTAACAAGCAAGCAAGGAGGAGGTTCACAATTCCCACCTCTGTAGTACAAAAAGTGAAAGCGAAGTTGCTCAGTCATGTCTGACTCTTCGAGACCCCACGGACTGTAGCCTACCAGGTTCCTCTGTCCATGGGATTTTCCAGGCAAGAATACTGGAGCGGGTTGCCATCTCCTTCTCCAGATAGAACAAAAAGAAAATGATAAATTGTATCACTCAAGGATTTTTGAATGAAGGAAATTTTTCTCTCCTAGAAGTTAATTTTGTTTCTTTGTATTAGAGGAACTAGTCATAAAAAAAAAAAATCTGGCAAACCATACGCACGGAAACTGGAGGGACTCATAATGGATTTCATTACTATTTGGGTTTTCTTCCTCGCTCTTTCTCTCTTCCTCTTTCTCCCTTCCTCTTGTATCTTTCTTTTCTTTTAGCTTGAATTCCAAACTCCTTTCCTTTAATCCCTGTTGTTCCTCCTCCACCATTCTGTCTCAGACTTTTGCCTCCTCCTTTAAGTCTGTAGGTTGCTTTCTGCATTTCACTGTGAATGTCAGTGTGCTGAGCGGGCACTGAACTGGGGAGCCTCACCAAGAGCCATGGTTTTAGAAGTTCACATGTTTGAGAGTCTGTGAAACCCTCCCTGGCCTCAGAGATTTGAAATTGCTTCAATCTATATTTTCTTTGTCTTTTATGCTTTTAAAGTTTCACATCCAATAACCACATTTGTATCCAAAGCATGGATTTTTAGAATTTGACAAAGCTGATCCCCTGTATTCAATTTCCACAAATCCCTTAAAGTATTTAACCAGCTCTTCTCCTTTTGCAACAATGTCTAACAAAATCACAGAGGGAGACAGTTGTTCTTGACATCACAACAGTTTAATATGTTAACTTATTCATTAAATTGTGCTTCACATCAATGGGAATTCTCAGTTCTACAAACTATCATTTTTAAATAGCAATAAAGGTTGATAATCTCACAATACAATCTCCTAGTACCCGAGTTCATACATAGTATTGCACAGAAACAGAAAGAAATATCTTAGGTGAAATCACTTACTATCTATTGGATAACTATCTTTACATCTAAAATGGGGCACCAGACACAAGTCCAGATTCTTCTTTCCACCATTTTTCACTGTGGATTTGTGAAATGAAAAATAATACAAGCAAAACCCAGAAGGTCTTTTTGGGGAGGGAGGTGTGGAGAAGGAAGGAAAAGAAAAGATGGTCACACGATTAAAAAAAAAAAAATGACAAGCTGGTGGAAATAAATGGGACAATGACTAAATCACACTGTCATTGTCACAGCGACCCTGACAAACTTGACACTGCTCCCTCAGTTGTCCCCAGAAAGAACTGAAGCCTTTCAGCACTGACATCTGGCCCTTTGATAAATTCCCACAAACTGTAACAGAACTTGTAACCCATGGAGGTGCCAAAGCATGACAGCTGTAGTCTTGTCCATCAACGACCTAGAGCACAGGCTCAAAAAACATCTGTGCTCCCATGTCCTCAGATCCGCAGTTCTGTAAGGGTACCTCCAGTCCTGGCTTGGAAGTTCAGGGGCTTTTGTCTTGCAGATGTTGCTGGTGTTCATAGTGAGGCCAGTCCTCTGGAAATCTCAGCACCTCTGCAAGGTGGTTGGTTCTGCAGGTGTGTTGCGAGGGTGGGTCCGTATGCAGTCTGTCCATTAGGCTACAAAACACACAGGTCTCAGAACCCTGCCCATTTGCCCAGAGGGGCTGATAAGGGAATTAGTTCAGGTGTGTCTAGGTGGATGTGGTGAGAGAAAGCACGCTTATGTCCAGTAGAGATGGAGGGAGGGGGTGGAAGAGAAGCTGAAAGTGCCTTGGAGAAAGAACCTTTGCATGCTGCCCAGAGATGACATAAATGGGTAAGGTCATTGGACTCAGACAGTCCCAATACCCACCTGCAGACTTTTAGCTGGAGTTCTGCTGACCAGCGGAGGCACAGTAACGACAAAAAAGAAAGACCTTAGAGACACAGCTGTGATCAGATCACAGTACCCTTTGCCAAAGTCCACCCCAGCTTTCTCTCTGATCCAGCTCCAGTTCAGTCTCTAAAATTATCCCGAATGCTCTGATTCTGTCTCTTAAGCCTCAAGCCTTTTCTTGCTCTTTGCAGTGGCCAAAATAATCCAAATGGCTCCAGACTGCCTTTGACACTGAGGATGGAAACTGTCCCCGACTCACTTGCCTGTTTCCCTATTCCCTGGCACATCTTTCCCCCTTTTAAAGACCTGCCTGTTTTTAAAAGCCCTACTTTTCTCTGTAGCTATCCTTTCTCTCCCAATCCCCACGTCTGATCCCATGAGGATGATCCCTTCCTACAGGCTCTGCTCTCAGCTAGAAGTCCGAGTTGGAGAGGAGTCAGGTAAACCCTTGGTGGGAAGGTATTAGCTTATGACAACTGAAAGCATTCCCTCTCCCTGGCAAATGTGCAAAGAGATTCATTTAATAGCAAATAAAAATTTTAAGAACCAAAGCAGTATGTCACTGATAAAATTCCAGGGACTGAGGAAAGAAGTAGAGAGGAAGGGAGATTTTTCAACCAGAGGTTCTCTTGTACCTCTGTAAAGCATCTCTATTCAGGCTGCCACTGATTCAAAATATTTCTACCACTGAGCTTCCCTAAGGAGTACATTCCCTTGGGCTTCATCTTGAATAGTTTTTGGACCGGATGGGGTGGACGTCCAATGAGAGGTGTCTGAGTGGTGATGCTTCAAGATTTCCCTGTAACATTACCCATCTCTTGGCCTTTTCACTCTTAATAAGAGGCTTCCTCCCTGGAGGCAGGGAGTTGAGAGCCAGCTCTGCCCATCTCCTTGGCGTTTTTTGAGTCTCTGCAGTTCTATGAGAAGGCAAGGGAAGCTATAAATCAATAGAGATTGAGATTTCATATTCTTGCAATTCTCAGTCCCAATACTGATGATGAGTAGCATAAAGTAGCAGAAAAATATGAAGTCAAAAGACTGGGGCTGTGAGTACCTGTCTTGTTAATAAACTAGAATCTTTAGGAAATCTTTCAACATCACTGAATCTCCATGCCAAACCATCGAATAGGATTAATGAGCTATTTTACATACAAGACTGTGGTGAATATCAAATGAGATATTAGATGTAAAAATGTTTTGAAAAGCCTGAAATACTATACAAAATTACAAAATTTTAATCTTAGCCTTAGCAAAAATGGGTGACGAAATAGATGACATTGAAAAGTACTTGAAATATTTTTTCAATTCCTTTTTGTGTCAGAGACGGATAGTTTTGATCAGCATTGATTTTCACATTGTTTCTTTAATAATAGAACCTATATATTTATCAAGGCACAAGGCAACCAATAACGATGACATTTCCTGGTCTTCTTAGCAGCTGCTGCTGCTGCTGCTAAGTCGCTTCAGTCTTGTCCGACTCTGTGAGACCCCATAGACGGCAGCCCATCAGGCTCCCCATCCCTGGGATTCTCCAGGCAAGAACATTGGAGTGGGTTGCCATTTCCTTCTCCAATGCAGGAAAGTGAAAAGTGAAAGTGAAGTCGCTAGATGTAGCTAATAGCTAGGTGTTAGCCTGTGAGATGTGACTGGAATTGATATGTGCAACTTCTCCCTGCTTCTTCTAAGCTATCTGAAATAAAAATGAGATGGCAGGAGCTGCAGCAGTCATCTTGGACCATGAGTTGAAAGCTGTGTGTTAGGATGAAAGAGCAAGAGAGGGCCTGGGATTCTGGTAGTATCACATGGCAGGCTAGTTTGTCTTCTAACTGAGAGAGCAATTGCTTCAATCTTTTGAAGTCACTATTGTTTTCAGTTTCTCTGTTAAAGCAGCCAAATAGGAATCCTACCTAATGGACTTGTATTTATATTTTAGTTATCTTTGCTCACCTCCTTGATCCCCTCCCATTCATATTATCAGATTTTTGAACAAGTTCTCATTTCGAACCTTTGGTCAAACTATTTCTGACAGTTACCTCCTTTTGATGATAAGGAGCATATTTTTATAATTTTTTAATAACGCATGTGATAACCTTAACTGTTGCCTAACACTGATTGTTAATGTTAGCAATCATTAGAAAGAGTATTCAAATAATTCTCAGGGCAGGTTTTCTCTATTGTTGAGAGTAGGTAGCCAAAAAGTTAAAAGGAGACAGAATATATAGTACGTATCTTATTCCTTAATGATAATTTAAACACACACATACATAGATAGTTTATCCCAGTCTGGTTACTGATGTTGCCATTGCCAGAGAATGAAAGGAAGGTCTCCCTGGGAATTATAGGAGTCAACAGGATGTGGAACTCCTTAGGGATTTTTCTTTCTTTTTTTTTTTTTTTGCTTCTGCTGGGCTTTTAACACAGATGTATCTGGAATGAGTTAGTTTTGGGTCTTAATATTCATTGGCTGGACCAATGCTGAAGCTGAAGTTTCAATACTTTGGCCACCTGATGTGGAGAGTCAACTCATTGGAAAAGACCCTGATCCTGGGAAAGATTGAGGGCAGGAGGAGGAGAGGGCAAGAGAGGATGGGATGGTTGGATGGCATCACCGACTCAATGCACATGAGTTTGAGCAAACTCTGGGAGAGAGTGAAGGACAGGGAAACCTGGTGTGCTGCAGCCCGCGGGGGGTCGCAGAGTCGGACACGACTTAGCAACTGAACAACAGCAACAGCTTAAGGCTGCTGGTTATCCATGGATCCTTAGACCCAGTTGCCTTCTGCTGACATCTTTCCCCTGAGCTGAGGATCACTGGGCATGTAGGTGCACCGTCAATTTTCAGAGAACAAACTGCATCCTCACCTCTTCATTTCTATCAACAGAGGCCGCAGGGAGAGGACGAGTGTGCTGCTTTAGAATGAAATGATATGAAGGAGGAAGTTCATGTCGGTCTGTTTAATTTGCTCAGCACTGGCCTCGGGCCAATACAGAGAGATGGTTTCTCCTCTGAACATCCTGATACTGGGTCTCCAGCAGAGCCTCATACATCACGCCTTCAGCAGCAAGGCCATGGAAAGCTTTTTGATAGAAACCCCGAGGTGCTTGAGGAACGGTGTGAAGTTAGCAGAGGCTGCCTTCAAGTCTCAGCTAGGCACGAATTCTCTGCCAAAAATGTAAAGTGAGTTTAAAAGAAACAATCTGAATGCTTTCTAACTTGTTTTGATTTTCCACATGACAAAACATTGGATTGTTAGCATGTGTGTGTGTGTGTGTGTGTGTGTGTGTGTGTGTGTGTGAGTGATTCACAGCGACAGGCAGAACAATAATTTGCAGCTCTGCCATTCCACAGAGCATTAGATCTTAGCATTTAAATGGGAAGACAGAGAGAAAGCTGCTCATTAATTCCAGTAGCAAGCCTTCTTTCTCACCACCTTAGGAACAAATCATCAGGAAGGGAGATGCTAATATTTTGTGAGCCTAATCTCTATCAGCTAACAAGCTATATTTTCGGCCCCTTTTAACTCACCCCATCTATGGGTTAAGAAGTACAACTGCCTATAAAGCCATCAGTCTCTCAGCTCCTTGATGGATGAGTGATTTGGAGGAGGTTGGACTCCCCCAAGGCAACATAGCACTGGGTTCCTGATGGCTTGGAGCTATCACACTCAGGCGGTTAGACGCAAACCCTTCTGGACAATAACGGGTGGTTTCTAGCATGATTGGCAAGAAGCTTTTATCCCATATGGAAAACATTATGGAGACAAAAAAAGAGTCTGCCCTCTGCAGTCAGCCAAATCTAGCTCACAACCCATGAGGAAGCTACTTATTGTCTGTGAATCTCGCTTTCCACATCGTGAAATTGGGACAAACAGTATCTACCTTCTTGTGAATAGATCTGAGTTATGAAAAGGGCCTCTCAAAGTTCCTGGCACAAGGGAGGTCCCAGTAATGCCTTTCCTCCCCAGAGAGATGAAGCCGAGGGTAGTATCAGAAATATCTAAGCCTCTTCTCTAGAACTATCTTTGATGAAGACACCAGGCTCCCCTCTGTGCAGGCGAGTGCTCCATGAATGTGGGTTGATTAACTCTCAACCCCAGAGAGAGTATTCTGGAGACTGAGACGCAGCTTATGTAAAGCTGGCTTAAACATCAAACATGTTGGATATCAATGAAATAGGCTTTTCAATCTGATTTAGGGGGTTCACTCATTTTGCCTTCAGCTCCTTGAAAGGATTGATCAGATCAGTCTGTTGTGAAACTTTCTACTCACTCTGATCCCCTACTAAATGCTAGGCAAAGGCTTTCTACTCCCTCTGCCACATTTCTCCCCTTATTATTCAAAGACATTGTGTTGTAGCTGTGGCCAGGAAGAGGTGAAAAATAAGAATCACTTGGCAATGCAGCATATTTTTTCAGACCACACTCTCACAACAGGTAGTGATCATGCACCGAGAAAAAAAGATTACCAGGCTACAGATATTCAAACATTGGGAGGTAGAGTCCTTCTAAACTCCTGGAGTAAACACGCACTGTGTTCCATGTCTCATGGCCTAAGTCAGAGTTATTTTTTAAGTTAGTGATCTTGACTTTATTTTGCATACATGCTAGCTGAGCTCCTATACTAAAGGCCAAATTCCTTTTCAGTGTGTTTTCCTCTATCACAGTAGAGTTTCAAACCTGGCAGTGCTGTATCAGATAAGAGGCCTGCTCCAAATAGGAAAAACTCTGAAGTAGTCCTCATTAAAAAAAACTAAGGTTCTGCAGTCACACTGGAAATGGTATATAGGTAGTTATCCTCCTGCTTTTCTCCCTTCTTAATTTATCTTTTATTCCTTACACTGAAAATAAAAACTGGTAAAGGGTGTTCTCCTTAGGTATTTGTTAATAAGCATGTTCTCTCCCAAATGGCCTTACCCACGTTCCTTTCTCTGGGGCCACAGGCACACGTTTCCTGAATCTACTAGCCTTTCCTTAAAAGATGGGGGAGAAGCATGGCTCACGGATAAGATGCAGAGGATGTGAGTCTGCAGTGACGGTCAGCAGCAGGGTAATCGTGTTGAAAAACAACCATAACAACAAAACACGTTACACTACTTATGATTTAAACCACATTCAAATAGAGTTCAAAGATGAGAGCCAACATCCAAGAGTGTTGACGTTAAACCCCATGGGAAGGCTGAAAAGGCCTTCTCTTCCTCTCTTTCAACAGCAGTATTTCCATTAAAGAGACAATATGAACCGATCAGTTTCAGCAGAACATCCAGGCCATAATTTGGCTTTTCATGTGTACTTGGGTAGGTTCCAGTTGCCCAAACTACAACCTGGGCTGCTGCTGCTTCAAAAAATAAAAAATCCCAAGGACTCGTTCCTTTGTTGGTGCTTTGCCCCTTGACCTTCTAAAGAGGTCTATCCCATTGGGTGCATTCCTTACCCTACTTAATATCACAGATTGACAAATGTCAGGAAAAAAAAAAAAAAACAACACCAGATGGATCATCTCTGGCTGGAAAAAGGTGAAGACAGAGAGGAAGCCGGAGGGCCGGGTGCCAAGGAAGCCACCTACGGGCCAGATGTCCTCGGCGGGGTCCCACATTCTCCAAGGTGAGGTCAGTGCGCTGGCTCAGCCTCCCCCTTCCGCGGGAGGAGAGGGCGGGGATGAGGGGTCACCATCTCACCACCTGGCTGTTGTAGTCCTCCGTGACGGCCCCCTCGGGTTTCCCCTCCTCTTTGGGCCAGCGGTGGCCCCTGTGATCTCGCTGTAGCCTGCGCTCCCCGCGTCTCCTCTGCCGGTCCCTCTGGCGCTCCAGCTGCTTGGTGCGGTGGTAGCGCTGCTGGAAGAGATCCTTGGCGTACTCGTAGAGCTGCACGTCTAGGAAGTTGAGCTCCTCGATGCGCCGGCGGGCGCCCTCATTGATCTCCACGTTGGAAGCCCGCGTGATGTTGAACTGCGTGAAGGGGGAGATAAACTTGAGGTTGAATGTCCTCTCAAAGAGAAACTGCGTCTTGCGCTGGAACTCTGTGAGGCCGAAGAACGCCATGTTCTTGAGGTTGCTCTTGGCGCTCTGCAGCAAGATCGCGTTCCTCTCGCTCTCATTCATGAAAGTCAAGTTGTAGCAGCCCACCAGGCTGAGGTCGGCCAGCATGCGCACCTGGCGGTTGTTGGCCAGGTTGTAGGTGCAGTCCATAAACTCCCGCAGGCTGACCCCGGACCAGTCGTCCCCCGGGTAGCAGGTAGGCAGCTCGTCCGGGGTGGGGCTCCTCCCGTCGCACATGTGGAGGGAGGTTTTCCACGTGGCCCCTCTCTGGACGTGTTTCCACTCGCTCAGGTATCGGGACACTGGATCCCGCAACATGGTGATGTAATAGAAATTCCTGGAAGAGATGAGGGGGAGAGCGTCAGTCCTCCAGAACTACAACCCTGGGAAACTCGGGCCTCTGTAGCCTTTATATCAGCATTGAGTCAATGGACTTGGCTGCCAAATGGTCACCTGAGAATGTCCTGCCGGTGCTCACATGAGAGGCTGTTAGGCCAGTATTCCTCTCTGTGCATGCTTCTATAAACATGCATGCATGGGTCTTCAGTATCATTTGCTGCGTTTTTTCTTTCGGCTACAGTGTGGGCAGCCTATTCCAGTATTCTTTGCCAGAAGAATTCCACGGACAGAGAAGCCTGGCGGGCTATAGTCCATGGGGTTGCAAAGAGTTCGACAGGATTGAGCAACTTCCGCTCACTTACAGTGTACGGAGGGCTGGGGTTGGGGGGAAATAATTCATGCCTTCATGCAGTAATCATTCACTGATAAATTAGAACCAGCAACAACACCACCATACTTTAAGGAAACTCACCACGATTATTGAAAGTTATCACCCAAATGATATTTTATCTGATCCCTAAAAGGTACTTTTGTAGTAAATATTGGGGACTATTTGATAGGGAAACGTGCAAGGGGGTTAAAATGATTTATCCAAAGTCAGGAGGCTAGAAAGAGCAAAGCGGAAAGCAAGTCTCCTTAATCTTTTCTGGGTTAAGAGGTAGGTGGGGTAGGGGAAAGATGTGTTATGTGGAGACTAATATTTACTGAGCACTTATTATGTGCTGGAAACTTGGAAACTGGACTAGGTACTTTGTGAGTAATGGCACAGATAACCTTCAACATAACTTGTAAAATGGGTTTTAGCATGACTTAAAAAAAAAAAAAACACCTTAGAACACAGAGGTGAAAAACACAGCCCAAGATCCTAGAGCAAATGAATACTTGAACTGTGATAAAATTTAGGCCTATTTGATTTCAAAGCTTCTGTGCTTTCTTGGGCAGCAAATTTTAAAAACAAAAAAATGTAACTAGTTTTTACTGAATGCTTATTAATCGTCAGGTGCTGTGGTTCTTACAATCACAGGTGTCATCTCATCTAATAGCACCTAATGGAACACAGAGAAGAGATCATTTTATAAACGGTTAGCTTCAGAATGATTAGTTAAAGATCAGGGTACAACTGGCTCAAAAGGACAAGAGAGATGTGAAGAGGCCAGAAGGGATTTGGAAAATCGACAGATAAAGACACAGCAGTAGGCATTAGAGAAAAGCAAATATTGATTCCAAGTCAGGAAAATCCTTCTCATCATTTGAGCAGCTGCCAATGGAGTGGGCTGCCCACCCACCTCTGTCACCAGGAGTGACACTCAGGGTTTGCCCTGGGCAGACAAAAACAGCTCTGAAAAGTTCTGAAAAGAACATTGCTTCCCCTGACAATCTAAACTGTACTAAAAAAAAAATTATAGCTAGTAAAAGCAGTGACAAAAATAAGGAATTGAAGTGTTAGCCACTCAGTTACGTCTGACTCTTTGCAGCCCCCGTGGCTGTAGCCTGCCAGGCTCCTCTGTCCATGGAATTCTCCAGGAAAGAGTACTGGAGTGGGTAGCCTATCTCTTCTCCATGGGACCTTTCCAATCCAGGGATTGAACCTAGGTCTCCCACATTGCAGGCTGATTCTTTACCATAAGCCACCCCGGAAGCTGGTACTCTGTACTCTTTTTTTATTCTGCTTTTAAAAAAGGCATTGATGAGGTATATTTAAAACAATACATTTACTGTATTCAGTTATTTTGAATGTCTAGCCAGACAGTTTTGAAATGTGCTAAAGAAACTGGTGTTAGAGAAGACTCTTGAGAATTCCTTGGGCTGCAAGGAGATCAAACCAGTCCATCCTAAAGGAGATCAGTCCTGAATATTCATTGGAAGGACTGATGCTGAAGCTAAAGCTCCAATACTTTGGGCACCTGATGCAAAGAATTGACTCATTGGAAAAGACCCTGATGCTGGGAAAGATTGAAGGCAGGAGAAGAAAGGGACGACAGAGGATAAGATGGTTGGATGGCATCACCGACTTGATGGACATGAGTTTGAACAAGCTCTGGGAGTTGGTGATGGACAGGGAAGCCTGGTGTGCTGCAGTCCATGGGGGTCACAGAGTTGGACAGGACTGAGTGACTGAACTGAACTGAAAGAAAATCCTAATCTTAAGTAATACTCTTATCCCTTTAAATCAGGAAGAAGAATGTACTGAAACCACCACAGAAAGGCCAGCCTGAGCCCCGCTTTGCCAATCACCACTTTTACATTACTCTGTTGTCTTTCCTGATGACAGATTGACAATTCCATCAGTAGGGGAAAATTTCCCAAAAGATCTGAAGGGAAAGTTGAAAATGACTGACATCATTTCTAGGCTCCACAAGGAAATGCTGACAGTAAAGATTTTCAGGATATTATATGGTTGAATGTTATATGACATGTCATTATTAATCCTGCTTTGGTCCTATGTTGAAACTTGTTCACATTTCAGGTCTACAAGCAGAGACTTATTTTTATTTCACAATTATATAATAAATATATAAACACAATGATGATGATAGTGGTTATAATGTAACTTAGGTGAGTTAAGGAACACAGACTCATCAGGACAGAATACCTTAAATCAGAGAGATCTTTGCTTGGACAAATAAGATCACAAATGGGAAATTTATAATTTTTCTGGTTAGTTGGATAAAATGGAAAACGCACAAAAAAGGATTTAAATGAAAAAGATGACAATCAATTGACAAGATTTAGCCCCCTTTATGCATCTCAAATTTATACACAATCCAAATTTTTAAAATAATCATAAAAGCTGTGAGATTTTAGGGTTGAGAATGACAAATGTTTGTGGCATAAAGGGTTAACTGGAACCAGCTGCTGGAATCTGAGAAGCTGTTGTCTCACTTTGGAAAATTTGCCAAAGAATTCCTGGTGCCTTTGCTCCATCGGAAATGCACATTGTCTCCAAGCTGACTGAAACTAGCTTACACTTAAAATGATCTTGGCTTCCAATTTTATTCAATGTAACACTACGTTGAAACAATGATTAGCCAAATTGTAAGGCGATGTTTATACAAGTAAAATCATTCTCAAATGTCTGCAGGTTCTACTAGCCAAATAGGTCAGGGATCCATTTGTAAGTCAGACAAACTCTGACATCAAGACACAAAAATGAACTAGTGCGACATTCATACTGATAAAGTACAGAGTTGTCCCCTCCACGGTTCTGGAGCCAAGTGCCTGAAAGCATTTGGGTATTAAAGTCAGACATATTCTCCTGTATGCTTTGTTTTCGTTCAATCCTGCAAAGCAGTCACGATAGAAAGCTAAAAAAAATAGGATCGAAGAACGTCCAACTATCGAAGGAAAAAAAATCACAATTTGATTCATCAAATCATTTTTTCTCATTTCTATTTTTTTCTGTACTTTCGTTTGCTTTTCTACTCTCAGCCAGAAAACTTCAAGGTCACCGATGAAATGACGTTCACCTCCAGGCCACAGGTCCAGCCTCATATGTATAAGCTTCTCTCAGTTTCATGAATCTTCTCCCCACTCCCAAATGGGGGAAACTCATTTTCTTCTGCTCCTGCCCACTTCAGTTTCTAAAGAAAAGTATTTTTTTAAAAAAACCTGAATATTTTATTTTTAAAATTTTTATTTTATATTAAAGTATAGTGGGCTAACAATGTTGTCCTAGTTTTAGGCATACAGCGAGTTGATTCAATTATGCATAAACATGTATTTATTCTTTTTAAAATTCTTTTCCCATTTAGGCTATTACAGAACACTGAGCAGAGTTCTCTGTGCTATACATTAGGTCCGTGTTGATAATCTATTTTAAATATAGCAGTGTGCACATGTCAATCCCCAATTCCCAACCTATCCCAATCTAAGGAAAATTCTTAAAAATACCCTGAAATCTGCAACTTTCCTTTTCAAGCCTTCCTTGTTCAACAGCACAATGGAGGGCAAAGCAGAGACCAGAGAAGGACCAGCAAGCTCCCCAGGAAAGGGCGTGTGGCCACGTGCAGAGGTCCTCACAGAACCCAGTCCCTTTTGACTCAGCCCCCTAAACAGAGGCAGAGCTCTATCTGTTCAAACACTTAAACACTATTTGAACTGTTAAACAATTTTCAGTTAAACTCTCCCCAGATTTTGGAAACATTAACAAGTAAACTATTATTTTCTCCCTTCACCCATCCATTCACTCACCTAGGACTCCTCCGAACATTAATTGAGCCCCCAGTTATTTGCCAAGCACTGGGAACCTGCCTGTTCTTACATGCAGGATATGTAAGGGGCACAGGTTCAATTTCTGGGTCAGGAAGATGACCTGGAGAGGGCATGGCCATCCACTGCAGTATTCTTGCCTAGAGGATCCCATGGACAGAGGAGAGTCTGGCGGGCTACGGTCCATAGACTTGCAAAGAGTCAGACACGATTGAATTGGCTTAGCACACACGTGCACATGGGGCTAGGCAGCAGGGACCCCAAGATCACCAAGATATGGTCCTCAAGGAGATCTCAGGCACCCAGGGATTTTGGCAAAGTGGGACAGATGATAACCTCCAAGTTAAGGGACTGTTCTGCCAGTCTCTCTGGATCAGAAAGATCCCGAGGACAGAGTCTTTGTCTTAATGACAGCTTGCTGCCTGCAGATTTCCTGTTTGCCACCTGCCTCTTTGAGAGTTTGGACAAATTCATGTAAGAATGCCTGAAAAGCAATTACAGCTCTTTAGAATAATTATTCTTGTGAGCCCAGGGTAAAGATGGCATAGCCTTGTGTACTCAGGAAACTTCGGGCTCTTGGGTTAGTTCAGTGATCATTTCAACTGATGATTGTTATAGGGACCATCATGGCTTACCATCGGAGAAGGCAATGGCACCCCTCTCCAGTACTCTTGCCTGGAGAATCCCAGGGGTGGGGGAGCCTGGTGGGCTGCCGCCTACGGGGTCGCACAGAGTCGGACACGAATGAAGCGACTTAGCAGCAGCAGCAGCAGGGCTTACTATAGTGCAAAGACTAGGAACATGTGCTTCTCAGTCTCTTGCTTGGCTATAAGGTAATCCTGTTAAAAAATTCAAAACCCAGCACAAGGACATGACTGCCTTCCCTCAGTCTTTGACTTTTCCTTTGCTCATTTGCATCCTGCTCATCTTTCCTGGCCCAGCTCAAGCCTCATCTCCATCTCCCCTGACTTTTCCAGCCTTGAGGGTTTACTGCATCACTTAGCACGCTTTTAACATGCGTATGAAAGTCCTGTTCACATCTCCCCTTTAAGTTCCTTTTTGATAACTGGACCTTAGGCCTGGTGCCCCACAGCACCTCCACAAAGTCCTGCTCACTGCAGATATTCAGTAAATGATGCTGTGGAAAAGAAATGACCTTCAAAGGAGATAAGTGTATTCTAATGACTAAGGTTAATATTGCCTTTGACAAATAGACCCTTCTTTTTTCCCCGTAAAAACTAATCCGATACTATTTTTGAATGCCCAAAACATGTGAACAGAGTCAAAAGACATAAAATCTTCTAATCCATCCATCATTTAATCATTATGGTTAATATGCAGAGAGAGTCATGAGAGACTTTAGGTAAAAGGCAGAATATTTCATATACCAGATAATTATTAGAAATGAGATTTTTAAATGCTAAACTTAGTAGTTTTCTTCCCTTCTGCTTTAAGAACCTGTATTTCACCAAGCAGTTTATTGTATTTATAATTGCTCATTTCTTTAATTAGCAAGTCATTTAATTAACATATGGCTTATTGAGGATTTGTGTGTGTGTGTGTGTGTATAAGGAGCTGCTCTAGGAAATGTAGAGAATAAAAAATAGAATAAAATGGCCTCAAAATGTTGTAAGTATAGGAGTGGTATATTAGGAAAAAAAAAAGAGGCCTTAATCAGCAAGTCATGGAGGTAAGGAGTGGACAAAGAATACTTAAGGGAATATTTCAGTAGGTACAGAGGGCAGAGTGGCCTAATGAGACCACCAAGTTCATGTTGTGCATTTCACTGAATGTTTGCCAATAAATGAACGAATGAAAAGAGGGATGTAAGCTCCAACTTATTGGAAAAGACCCTGATGCTGAGAAAGATTGAAGGCAGAAGAAGAGGGCAGCAGAGGCTGAGATGGCAGGATGGCATCACTGAATGGACATGAGTTCGAGCAAACTCCAGGAGATGGTAAGGAACAACGAAGCCTGGTGTGCTGCAGTTCATGGGGTTGCAAAAAGTCGGACATGACTTGGCGACTGAGCAACAACAACAAACCGGAACAGGGGGCTTCCTAGGTGGTGCTAGTGGTAAATAACCCACGGTTTTGTTCCCCGGGTCAGGAAGATCCTCTGGAGGAGGGTATGGCAACCCACGCCAGTCTTCCTGCCTGGAAATCCTTATGAACCGAGGAGCCTGGCTGGCTACAGTGCGTAGGGTCGCACAGAGTCGGACATGACTGAAGCGACTTAGCACGCATGCAGGCAAACTGGGACAGGATGCTGAGGCCAGTTTGTCATGAGTTCTGCATGCACCTGTGAATTGCTAAAACAGGAAAAGTGTTGATATGGGAAGCTTCATTGAGCAACAGAGTTTACGAGGGACAAAAGTAGGCAGAGACCAGGAAAGACATTGGACAGCCCTGGCGAGAGACGAGCAAGGAAGAACCCAGAACTATGGGCACTGATGAGAAAGAATCAAGGATGAATTATGAAACTATCACATGCCCCACCTTCACCGTTCGTTCCCCTTCCTCACTGTCAGCCTTCACTAAACCACCTTTTCCTCCTTCATATGCCATTCTTCCCTTCTACCTAATCCTTCTAATCCTTCATTTCAGTTCTGTGTTGGAAAAGAGGCAGCACAGGTATGCACCCAGAAATGGTGAAGTGAGGAATAGAAGGCCCTGGAATCACTGTGCCTGTGCTGATTAAAAAAATATTCCCTTTCATGAACTTATGACATCCCTATCCAATAAGAACACATTTGAAGGAACCTACAAAATGCCAGGTTCAAGACTGAAGGTGGGAGGAGAAAGGGACGACAGAGGATGAGATGGTTGGATGGCATCACCGACTCAAGGGACATGAGTTTGAGTAAATTCCAGGAGTTGGTGATGGACAGGGAGGCCTGGCGTGCTGCAGTCCATGGGGTTGCAAAGAGTCGGACACGACTGAGTGACTGAACTAACAGTGAGGGTTAATAAGCATATTCCTTCCACCACCAGCTTAATGCTTATAAAATCAAGCAAAACAGTTAATATCGCCACAATCCACAGTTCAAAGCATTCATAGAATCCAGCTCAACTAGGATCAACTAGATACTCCTCCCTTCAACCTTCTGTGATGTTCTCAGCAGAAGGTATCCCCTCCCCCAACCCCACCCCGGGAAACCTGTTCTGCTCAAGCTTTTATCTTCATTCTGGTGGCCGGGGAATGTCTTATCCCTTGAGCTGGCGTTACCCGTTACTCATCCTTCAGCCCTCAGAGCATCTGATACATGACCTTGTACATCATGGGTGTTCAGCTGTTCAATGTTGATGGAATTAATAAACAGATACATTTTTATCAGCCACCATTTTAGGAATTCTCATGGTGATTGTCGCCAGGAAACTGAACTTGTTGGTGCCTTAACCTGCAGAAGTAGCCCAGGCTAATGATTTCCCTTAGCCTAGACTTTATGAAAGGTATTAGAAACAATCAATTTCTCCTCCTTCCTCTTGTCCTACAGACTTTCATTTTGAAACCTATTGTCCTATGTTTTCTGTTTTAATTTTTCCAGTGTTGTGCTGATTTCTGCTGTACAACAATGTGAATCAGCCATAATTATACATATATATATATATATGTGTGTGTGTGTGTGTGTGTGTGTGTGTATATCCCCTCCTGGTTGAGCCTGGCTCCCCTTCCTCTAAGGTGGCCTTGAGGACATTGAAGGAGCTCTTTGGTCCTCAGCAGGGAGCAAGCACAGATAACCAGTCCATCCTAAACACAAGCTGACATTGTAACTGACTGGGACCACATGGGACCTTCGGGCGTGGGGGACAGGGCTTCCCCCATATCCTCTGCTTTAGCTCCTCTCTGAAGTACCTGTGTTGTTTACTTGCTAAGTCGTGTCTGACTATTGAGACCCCGTGGTCTGTAGCCCGCCAGGCTCCTCTGTCCAGAAAATTTGATAATAGTATTTGATGTACATTTCCTGTGTGTTTTGCAGATGTAAACAACCTCCCCTTCTCCAATCAGTTGCTGCTGCTGCTAAGTCACATCATTCGTGTCCGACTCTGTGCAGCCTCATAGACGGCAGCCCACCAGGCTCTGCCGTCCCTGGGATTCTCCAGGCAAGCACACTGGAGTGGATTGCCATTGCCTTCTCCATTGTGTGAAAGTGAAAAGTGAAAGAGAAGTCGTTCAGTCACGTCTGACTGGTAGCGACCCCATGGACTGTAGCCTACCAGGCTCCTCCATCCATGGGATTTTCTAGGCAAGAGTACTGGAGTGGCTGGCCATTGCCTTCTCGGATCAGTGGAAGATGCTAACTACTTGATGATCGTAACAGGCTTCCCTGGTGGCTCAGAGGTTAAAGCGTTTGCCTCGAATGCGGGAGACCAGGGTTCGATCCCTGGGTCGGGAAGATCCCTTGGAGAAGGAAATGGCAACCCACTCCAGTACTCTTGCTTGGAGAATCCCATGGAGGGAGGAGCCTGGTAGGCTACAGTCCGTGGGGTCTCAAAGAGTCGGACACGACTGAGCAGACTTCACTTTGATGACCTTAAGTACATAGCCCAGGCCTTCTGGAACCTAAAGACGGATAAAGTTAACCCCTGTGACCCCACCCTGCTGCCTCACCATCAGCCAATCAGAGAGCTGTGCACCAGCTGATCACAGACCCTGTGACCCCACCCCGCTTACCTCCTCACCTGGCTTTTAAAAGTCCTTTGCATGCCAAGTTGCTTCATTTGTGTCCGATTCTTTGCAACCCTACGGGCTGTAGCCTTCCAGGCTCCTCTGTCTATGGGATTCTCCAGACAAGAATACTGGAGTGGGTTGCCATGCCCTCCTCCAGGGAACCCTCCCAACCCAGGGATTGAACCTGTGTCTTTTATGTCTCCCACATTGGCAGGTGGGGGTTCTTTACTGCTGAGTCACCCTAAAAATCCTTTGCCGAAACGCTCTGGGGAATCCGGAGCTTTTTAAGTCAGGAGCCACCCATCTCATCCCTTTGCAGGGCCCTGCGATAAACCTTTCTCTGCTCTAGACTCCTTCGTTTCAGTTTGTTTGGCCTCACTGTACTTTGGGCACATTAACTTGTGTTAACAATGTGTGCATTTTTAAAAAGTGAAACTTAGGTCTCCCACCCCGCTGTGCTGTGTGCAGGAGTCATTTTCCAAATGCTCAGAATGGAATTAATTTCTTGACTCTCTTTAGAGCGGCAGGCTCATTATGGACCGCCCATTCTTCATTATCTCAGTGGAGTATTATCTGCACTGTTCTGTATCTGATAGGGGGAATCACAGCACTTAGAGCTTGGCATTCAGAATGCCCTTTGACACAGTGATGAAAAGGCCTTTTATTCCAGTCTTGAAAACAAATTAAGGGATTTAAGAATGATGTTCTAAGCAAATGGGAAATTGGGAACGATGATTGTTAAGTGTTGTACTAATGAACTCTCGGGGGCTGACAATGGCGTCTGTCAGAGCCATTGGTTCTATGGATGTCCGGCATTGTGATGAGAAAATGGAAACATTCACATATCCTTATCTTGCCCCACACAGAAACCATGCGTCCCCCCACCCAGCTGCCGTCACCTCCTCCCTGACGGTGACTTACTTACAAAACAGCCAGACCCTTTTGACTGAGGAATTTTTATCTGACTTATTACCCAAAGATCTTGATTCTTTTCAGTTGGGAGGATGTTGGGGAGAGGAAAGCCCATAGCACTTCCCTCCAAAGGAGAAGGCTCTGTGTCCTCTTTTCCCCAGGATACCTGGTAACATTAAAGGGGGAATACTTTGGAGGTAGCTAGTCTTTCTTTCTTTTTTTTTTAATCATTGATCCCCATGCCTAACCCCAGTTAGAAATGCAGTACATTGCCATTATGGAAAATATGAGCAATGAAAAACCATAAAAACAAGAGAAGTAAGGAAGTAAGTTAAGTAGGTGAAGTCGCTCAGTCGTGTCCAACTCTTTGTGACCCCAGGGACAGTAGCCTGCACCAGGCTCCTCCATCCATGGGATTTTCCAGACAAGAGTACTGGAGTGGGTTGCCATTTCCTTCCCGACCCAGGGATCGAACCCAGGTCTCCTGCATTGTAGACAGATGCTCTACCATCTGAGCCACCAGGGAGTCCAAAAACAAGAGAAGAGAATGAAAATTACTTAGAATCACGTCACTAGGATATAACCACAGTTAAATGCATATTTATTTTATAGATTTGAGATCATACTGTACATTGTATTTTTAACAAGTATTTAAAACTTAAAAGGGCTTCCCGGGTGGTTCAGTGGTAACGAATCTTCCTGCCGATGCAGGAGACACAGTTTTGATCTTGCAAAGAGCTGGACACAAGTGAACAACTGACAAAACCTTAAAAATATGAGGGGGATGTATTTTTCATTTTATTTAATGTTCTTCCATAGGAGCATAGTGTTCCAATTATGGATGTACCATAATTTATGTACGGAGAAGGCAATGGCACCCCACTCCAGTACTCTTGCCTGGAAAGTCCCACGGATGGAGGAGCCTGGTGGGCTGCAGTCCATGGGGTCGCTGAGGGTCGGACACGACTGAGCGACTTCACTTCCACTTTTCACTTTCATGCATTGGAGAAGGAAATGGCAACCCACTCCAGTGTTCTTGCCTGGAGAATCCCAGGGACGGGGGAGCCTGTTGGGCTGCCGTCTATGGGGTCGCCCAGAATCGGACATGACTGAAGTGATTTAGCATAATTTATGTGACCAAGCTCCCAGTTTTGGACAAATAAGCTGATTCTATTTGGAGTGGGGGCTACTAGAGACAATAATCTGATGAACTCCTTACTATAAGTCACTTCAGTCGTGTCCGACTCTGTGTGACCCCATAGACGGCAGCCCACCAGGCTCCCCCATCCCTGGGATTCTCAAAGCAAGAACATTGGAGTGGGTTGCCATTTCCTTCTCCAATGCATGAAAGTGAAAAGTGAAAGGGAATTCGCTCAGTCGCGTCCGACTCTCAGCGACTCCATGGACTGCAGCCCACCAGGCCCCTCCGTCCATGGGATTCTCCAGGCAAGAGTACTGGAGTGGGGTGCCATGCACTCCTTAAACCATAAATATCTGGGCAGAGAATAAATGGCTAGAATTTCTGACTGGCTTCTTAGGTGGCTCCAGTGGTAAAGAACCTTCCTGCCAATGCAGGAGACAATGGAGACTCTGGTTCGATCACTGGGTCAGGAAGATCCCCTGAAGAAGGAAATGCAAACCCACTCTAGTGTTCTTGCCTAGAGAAGCCCATGGACAGAGGAGCCTAGTGGGATACGGTCCATAGGGTTGCAAAGAGTCAGACACAACCGAAGTGAATTAGCATGCAGAATTTCTGAGTCAAGAGAATTGCCCTCATTGGCTTCCCTGATAACTCAGTTGGTAAATAATCTGCTTGCAATGCAGTTCAGTTCAGTTCAGTTGCTTGGTCATGTCCGACTCTTTGGGACCCCATGAATCACAGCATGCCAGGCCTCCCTGTCCATCACCAACTCCCGGAGCTCACTCAGACTCACGTCCATCAAGTGAGTGATGCCATCCAGCCATCTCATCCTCTGTTGTCCCCTTCTCCTCCTGCCCCCAATCCCTCCCAGCATGAGAGTCTTTTCCAGTGAGTCAACTCTTTGCACAAGGTGGCCAAAGTACTGGAGTTTCAGCTTTAGCATCATTCCTTCCAAAGAAATACCAGGGCTGGTCTCCTTCAGAATGGACTGGTAGACCCTGTTTTAATTCCTGGATCTAGAAGATCCGCTGGAGAAGGGACAGGCTACCCACTCCAGTATTCTTGGGTTTCCCTTGTGGCTCAGGTGCTAAAGAATCTGCCCACAATGCAGGAGACCTGGGTTCGATCCTTGGGTTGGGTATCTCCACTCCAGTATACTGGCCTGGAGAATTCCATGGGCTGTATAGTCCATGGGATTGCAGAGAGTCGGACATGACTGAGTGACTTTCACTTTCATTCACTTTTCATAATCAAAATGCTGAAGTATAGCCAACTACAGTCAGCAGAGGCAAGGACAGAGCCATTCTGTGTGACCTGACATCATGGGGTGTTTGGGGACAAGTTCATCTGAAAGTAGAGGAAAAGCCATGAAACAGGCTTCTGGCTCTGCCCTCTCCCAGCTAGGCCAGGAAAGATGCCCTGTTCAGATCCTAAGCCTAAAAGATGGACATCCTAGGACAGCCAAATGGGGTTTGTGATGTGCTGAGGAAACATTCTTCCAAAAAGATTTGTTTATTTTACACTTAATGAGCAGCTGGAATATCAAATTAGAGGCTAAACATTTGTGGAATCAAATCCCACTCATCAACACTGCAGCTATATTAAAGCCGACATCTAGATCGGAAATAGGGAAGTTCCTCACCCAATTATATTCAGTACCAGTACTTCTGGACACAGCCTCCCTCTTGTGATGGAGCTTTTCTGCAAATCTAGGTATCAGCAGGGCTTCCCAGGTGGCGCTAGTGATAAAGAACCCACTTGCTAACACAGGAGACATAAGAGACATGTGTTTGATCCCTGGGTTGGGAAGATCCTCTGAAAGAGGGCATGGCAACCCATCCCAGGATTCTTGCCTGGAGAATCCCAGGGACAGAGGAGCATGGGGGGTTACAGTCCCCAGGGTTACACACAGTCAGACCCAAATGGAGTGACTTAGCACACAGCACAGCTATCAGCCAACTTTAATTAATTGGAAACTGCACATGTCACTAAACCAACCAAACAAAAGCACGAAATAAGAGATTTTTGGAAGATATCGGTCATTGGTCATTTCTCTAAGAGGAATAGTCAACACCCCTACCCAGTTCACCAGAAAAAAGAAGGTAGAATTTCTCACTACGATGCCATTTTAAAGCTTGTCACATGGCTTCTTTGTATTGACACAAATCCTGGGAGCCTCAGACTCACGAAAATGCCATGATTTTCAGGTGCTTGTCACATTTGCTTTCAGTTTCCCCCAAGTGGTCGCTGCAAGAATAAATTTCAGGGAATGCATGTTCCAGGGACGTGTTTCTGCTATCTTGCTGAGTACAGTTCCTCCCAGTACAGTTTCAGATGTGCCAGGGAGGGTCCTGCTCTCATGCATTATTCAGGGACTTCTCTGATTATTTGGTTCAGAGGCGCCCTGCTTTGCTCTGCCGCACTGGGGCTTGGGCAGGAGGAGTTCTCTAGGCGCTGTGCTCTGCTCTGCAAAGCTGTGGTTTATGCATGCGGGCATCCACCTGAAGCCTGGAGCAGCCCCGGAGTGAGATAAGGCCCAATTCAATCTCAGGCGCAGCTCTAATCCCCAGCCGGGCAACGCAGAACACCAGATAGTACACTCAGATTGTGTTATTAGGCCATGCGTGTTCAGTCGTGCTCGCTCTTTAGTTAATTTCCCAGGCACTGCTTTTAGGGAATGTGGGAATTTCCCCATAGCAGCGAGGCGGTGTCTTCATTGTCATTGTTTTTTAGCAGCTGATTTGGAAAAGAAAAAAAAGTCAATCAGGGTATTCTTTCAAGGTCAAGGCATATATTTTGATATTTAGGTTTATAGCTCACAGCTTGGGTACAGGTTTTCCTAAAACATTATAAGAATTAAATCACCTGTGTCCAGATTTTGCTATGTTCTTCCATGAAGGAGTCTTTCGTGTTAGCATTTTCCTAGATTCTGGTATCAGGTCTGGGCAATCATTTTTAACATATTTAACAAAATACTTAAGAGTGTGCCACCTGATTCCTTCCCCTGCCAGTTCTCAAAGAAAGAGTACCTTGAAGGTCATCCCCCAGGCAACAATTTTTTTAAAAAGGCTTTTTTTGATGTGGACCATTTTTAAAGCCTATTGAATTTATTACAACATTATTTCTGTTTTATGTTTTGTTTTCTGACCACGAGGGATATGGGATCTTAGCTCTCTGACCAGGGATTGAACTTGCACCCTCCCACCCCACCCCCCGAATTGTAAAGCAAAGTCTTAACCACTGGACAACCAGGGAAGTACCCCCTCCAGGCAATGATTAAAAGCAAGTTAAATGGAAAACATGGAAAGTTCCATGTGAAACAAAATTTGTTATTAATAGAAATAATAATAATGGATAACATTTACTGAAGTGAAGGTGAAGTGAAGTCACTCAGTTGAGTCCGACTCTTTGTGACCCCATGGACTGTAGCCTACCAGGTTCTTCAGTCCATGGAATTTTCCAGGCAAGAATACTGGAGTGAGTTGCCATTTCCTTCTCCAGGGTATCTTCCCAACCCAGGGATCGAACCCTGGTCTCCAGCACTGCAGGCAGACGCTTTACTGTCTGAGCCACCAGGGAAGACATTTACTGAGTACATACTATATCAAAGTGAAAGTCGCTCAGTCGTGTCCTACTCTTTGAGACCCTGTGGACTACACAGTCCTTTCTCCAGGCCAGAATACTGGAGTGGATAGCCTTTCTCTTTCTTCTCCAGATGATCTTCCCAACCCAGGCATAGAACCCAGGTCTCCCACATTGCAAGTGGATTCTTTACCAGCTGAGCCACAAGGGAAGCCCATTATATCAAGATCAGATCAGATCAGATCAGTCGCTCAGTCGTGTCCGACTCTTTGCGACCCCATGAACCGCAGCACGCCAGGCCTCCCTGTCCATCACCAGCTCCCGGAGGTCACTCAGACTCGCATCCATCGAGTCAGTGATGCCATCCAGCCATCTCATCCTCTGTCGTCCCCTTCTCCTCCTGCCCTCAATCCCTCCCAGCATCAGAGTCTTCTCCAATGAGTCAACTCTTCGCATGAGGTGGCCAAAATACTGGAGTTTCAGCTTTAGCATCATTCCTTCCAAAGAAATTCCAGGATTGATCTCCTTCAGAATGGACTGGTTGGATCTTCTTGCAGTCCAAGGGACTCTCAAGAGTCTTCTCCAACACCACAGTTCAAAAGCATCAATTCTTCGGCACTCAGCCTTCTTCACAGACCAGCTCTCACATCCATACATGACCACAGGAAAGACCATAGCCTTGACTAGGCGAACCTTTGTTGGTAAAGTAATGTCTCTGCTTTTGAATATGCTATCTAGGTTGGTCATAACTTTCCTTCCAAGGAGCAAGCGTCTTTTAATTTCATGGCTGCAGTCACCATCTGCAGTGATTTTGGAGCCCAGAAAAACAAAGTCTGACACTGTTTCCACTGTTTCCCCATCTATTTCCCATGCAGTGATGGGACCAGATGCCATGATCTTCGTTTTCTGAATGTTGAGCTTTAAGCCAACCTTTTCACTCTCCACTTTCACTTTCATCAAGAGGCTTTTTAGCCCCTCTTCACTTTCTGCCATAAGAGTCGTGTCATCTGCATATCTGAGGTTATTGATATTTCTCCCGGCAATCTTGATTCCAACTTGTGTTTCTTCCAGTCCAGCATTTCTCATGATGTACTCTGCATATAAGTTAAATAAACATGGTGACAATATGCAGCCTTGACGTACTCCTTTTCCTATTTGGAACCAGTCTGTTGTTCCATGACCAGTTCTAACTGTTGCTTCCTGACCTGCATACAAATTTCTTAAGAGGCAGATCAGGTGGTCTGGTATTCCCATCTCTTTCAGAATTTTCCATAGTTTATTGTGATCCACACAGTCAAAGGCTTTGGCATAGTCAATAAAGCAGAAATAGATGTTTTTCTGGAACTCTCTTGCTTTTTCGATGATCCAGCGGATGTTGGCAATTTGATCTCTGGTTCCTCAAGTACAGTTCTAGATGCTTTATTTATTAAAATGAAAATTAAAATTTTTATTGAATTTTAAAATCTAATGTATTTATTGAAACAAAATTGGTACTAATAGCCATCATAATAATGGACATTTATTGAGTGCACACTATGTCCAAGAACATTTATAAGTACTTCTATTAATCCCAAGCGGCACTAAAGAACCTGCCTTCCAATGCAGAAGACGTAAGAGATGTGGGTTCATCCCTGGGCCAGAAAGATTCCCTGGAGGAGGGCATGGCAACCCATTCCAGTATTCTTGCCTGGAGAAACCCATGGACAGAGAAGCCTGGTGGCCTACAGTCCATGGGGTCACAAAGAGTAGGACACGACTGAAGCGACGTAGCATGCGTGCATGCATTGATCATGCAACTCAACGCTCTGAGTTACATAGGCTTTTAGATGATGTCTGACGTTTCATAAAATGATGGGAGTTCCAACAGTCTCCTTCATCATCTTGTGTCAGGTTGTCATAGAGATGTTTTGTGACTTAATGCATCGATGGTCGGGGCTTTTGTTGAAGTCAAAGCTCCAGAAGCAAAATTAGCATCTCACGGTGAGGCACCTGTGTTTGCCTGTGGGTAGATGGGAGTGAGGCAGCGCTGCAGGGACCAGGGAGACAGGGGCACCAGGCTCCTCTCAGGGTCAGAGGTCAGCTACTCCGAGCTTAGGAGGAGTCCTAAACACAGTTTTCCCAAGTTCAGCACACCCTCTCAACTGTGTAAAGAATTCATACTTGAGTAAAGGATATTAGAGACAAGGGGGAATTTATTGCAGTTCTGTTCATTTTTTTTTCTTTTACCATTATTTTTTTCTATTAACATCTAGTTCATTTACAACGTTGTGTTAGTTTCTGCTGAACAGCAAAGTGATTCAGTTAAACAGATATATACATTCTTTTTTTATATTCTTTTCCATTACGGTTGATCATAAGATATTGAATACAGTTCCCTGTATCACTCCCAAGTAACCTGAAAGACAAAAGCTGTAGTCATCTCAGGACAATACAGCGTGGTTAGAAATAGCCATGCAAGAGAATTCAGATGAAGCCAAAGCTCCTGCGATGCCATAGTTCTTTTTCTGTTTTTAAAATAGGTCTTTTGAAACACAATGCTACAAAGGTGTTCAAAAAACATTCTGGGATCCTGACGCTGGCTGTTCTGACGCCTTTATTCAGGAAGAGAAGATTCAAGGAAAATACAAGTCAAGCTCAACCATCGGGATGGAACATTAGCAAACAAATTTCAAACATGTTGGGAATATCACCTAAGGCGCCATGGAAAGAAAATAGGTTTGAAGTTAGAAAGATATGGGTTTCAATGTCAGGTCCACTTCACATTTGATGTGAGCTGGTCAGCGTATATGACCTCTAGCAGGCTTAGTGTTCTCATCTAAAGAGCCAGGGTATAAATGCTTACCTCATAGGGTTGAGGGAATTAATGATTAAAATAATGACTATAGAAGGTCCAGCAGTAGCTGCTGCCCAGCAGACCCTCAACATAAGTCCACACTCTCCGCTTCAAAAGCTTCCCTTCTCCCATGGATATCAGAGCTTCAGAAACTACCCAATACAGCGAAATTTTAAATATTAAACAAGCTGCATTAATAATTAAAAAAATAGCTGATAGTGCTTTTCTATTTGTATAACATACTTATGGTTTTCCAAACACTTTCCTCATCCATTATTTCACTTGATTCTCAGTACAAAATTATGTCAGAGGCAGAATTTACAGATGAGGGAACTGATGCTCGCAGATATGAAAGGATGTTCCTGAGATCAAACAACCAGTGGAGCTGAGACTTTTCTTTTTCTTCTTCAGCTATGAGATGAGTTTATTTACTTACTTCAAAGTATTTGTTGATTATGTATTTGATGCTAAACACTGTGTTAGACTCTTGGGGTATAATGGTCCACAAGACGCAGCCTGACCTCAATGGCTGACTGTGAAGTCGCCTTATTTTGCGCTAGTGTAGTTAAGGGTTAGAAAGAAATTATGATATTAGCTCATTATTCTATGTTTGAGGATTCCACTGGTTTGCACATTCGCCCATGTTCTCTTTGAAAACCCACTGAAAATGGAGAACCAGAGGAAATACTGGGATATGGATGGCTTTGTGCAGGCATGCTCGGTAGTGTCTGATTTTTATGACTCCATGGACTGTAGCCCGCCAGGCTCCTCTGTCCATGGGACTTCCCAGGCCAGAGTAATAGACTGGGTTGCCATTTCCTCCCTCCAGGGGATCTTCCTGATCCAGGGATCAAACTTGCATTTCCTGCGTCTTCTGCATTACCAGTGGATTCTTTACCATTGACCTACCAGGGAAACCCGGATACACCTTCAGGTAATATTTGAAGCTGTGGGGAGAAAGTCATTCTGGAATAATAAATTATTGTTTCTATGTAGGCAGTTTTGTGGACTTCTGTTTGGAGGCACTAATCTGTGGTGGTTTGTCCTTTTGGGGAGCCATAGCCACTGATGATCATTGGTTAGAGCAGGGGTCCATGGACTGTCAGGAACCTGGCCACACAGCAGGACCTGAGTTGCGGGCAAGTGAGCGAAACTTTATCTATATTTACTGACATTCCTCAACGCTCACAATACTGCATGAGCTCTGCCTCCTTTCAGATCCACAAGGGCATTCTGGCCAGTTGTATAATTATTTCCTTATACATTACAATGTAATAATGGAAATAAAGTGCAGGATGAGTGCAGTGTACTTGAATCATTCCCAAACCATCTCCCTGCCCTCTGCCCCCCAGTCTGTGGAAACACTGTCTTCTTTGAGCTCAGTCTGTGAGGATGGCTGTGTTAGAGGACTGCAAAACAGTGATAATATAATCTGATACTTTTTTATTCAAATATTAGCTGCCATGCTTCTATAAAGGCAAATTCTCCCAACCTCAGTAAATTATGGGATCCTCCAAGGTAGATGAATGTTTGACTCATTCTGTGTACTGGTTTGCAAAATAGCTTGCTTGCCTAGAATCCTTCAAAAGGGCTTTTTGTTGATGCTGCCTGTTTGTTTTCATATCATTATGAGCTCATGAATCTAAACATATTAAATGAGTTTCAATACTCTGAAGTCATTATTCTTACTGATGTTCAAATTATCTAATTTTTGATCAGTAGAAACTTATGAAAGATGCAACCTGAACCCCTGGGTGCAACCCCTGTAGCCATGTATGTGTCTTCTTCAAGGACCTTGCACCAAAGATCAAGAAAGATGGTGTTAGAGATGGACATTTTCTGCAGGCCCTTAGGAATGGACTGGTTTCTGCTCAGCATCTCATCCTGGCCAGTATTACCTGCACACCACAGTCTCCTTTTTTCACTCCCCACCAAGCCAGGTAACTGCAATTTGTGTTCATTACACCTATGTATTAGAGGGGACATGGATCAGATGCCACCTTTAACTTTCATCTGTTCTATTGAGGCCCGAACATCAGAGCTTTTCTCCTTCATTTTTCTCCTTAAGCTCACATGCATGGCATTTTCCTTGGTGCTCGGAACAAAAGGCAGGGCAAGTGATTCATTTGTGACCAGATGCTAGTGTCAGGATGTACGCTAATCTAGGAAAGACCAAATGATGCTGCAGGAAATAAAGCAGAGCCCTAATGAGGTTCTCTCCAAAATCCACTTATTCATGATAAGAACCTGAGTTCCTTCCGGAAGCCCAGCTGACCACATGGACACTCAGTGGCATCTTTCAGCTACTCAGCCACGGTGCATTCCAAAGCATGGCTGTAATTCTGCCTAATTAATAACACAAAGACAGAAATGCAGAAAAAAATACATTCAGGCTCATTTAAACCTCCCAGAAAAAAATCAGTTGGCTCTGTCTAAACTTTGCCTGGGGTGACCCTTCATCAACTGAAGTGCAGAGCACAGTGGCCTGAAACTGCAAATATTTTTTCTTCGGGCATGATTGAAGCCTCAGACAGGAAATAACTTTCAGTATTCATTTTTTAGAGATTTTAAAACACTCAAACAAGGATGTTTATTTTCTCACCTTCCTCTGCTATATGTAAGTCAGGGATAATAAGCTATAAGATGTTCAAAATAATGTAGCTAGGAGCTGTGCTAGAGATGGCTTCTACCTTTGTGCAATCAATACCTGGATTAAAAATCAGAGGAAGTATCCTTTAAGAAATGGGATAACACAACTGCAACTCCCTTGCTTTGGGAACGTCCCCAAACATATTGCCTCTGCATTTATTATTTCTCTTGGTGATAAAAATCTGAGTGTAAGAATCATAAAAAAAAAAAGAAGTAGCCTGTACTTTTAATGTTGACACCAGCTACCATCTCTGCATCCTCTGTTGAAATGATGTGGAATACGCTAACATTAATCTAAAGAAAAATTCCAAACTCTAGAGCAAGCGAACAAATGTAACCGAGAAGAAAGAAGGGGGAAGAATGAACGAAAAACAGCAAGAATAAACCAGCTCCAAGCTTTTCATCCAGTTTTCAGGTTAGGTTTATGACAGCCACAAGAGGGCTCTCAAATCTTTCCAAATGCAAGGTAAGTGCTGAGAGATGTTTTCCTAGTAATTAATTTCCACAAATCAATATTACCTATTAATGTCCATTATAGAGACAAGCTTCTGATTTCTGACACTTTACGCTCAAGTTAAAGAGAGACTTTTCTTATAAAAATTCTAGGGGCCCACAGTGATTGTAAGTCAAAACCAAGAATGAGTTGCACCTGTGATTTCCTGTGTCTGCTCTAGCATGAAAATTCCCAACACTGCAAATTTCATCAAAGGTTAAAACTGAATTTGAAGCACTGTGTATATAATGGAATACATTGACCTCCAGTGGATTTTAAAGGCTATTCCGCCTCTTTTTGCCACATCCTACATTCCCCAAACAGCCATGGAGGCTGACACACCAAAGTTAAAATGCAGTGACCCTCTCCTGGGGCAGTGAGAAGTTTCTGGAGCCATTAGTTTTGGAGGTTTTCAACTCCCGCTGTGAGCTTGATGCCGTTGATGGTGTTTACAGCCTGCACCACAAAAGACATGTGGAAGACAGAAGGGATTTTAATTTTCTGTTCAAGCTGAAAGGTAGGGCAGAATAGAATATAGCATAATAGATAATGCTGCACATGGGAAGAATGGGAGGTTTTAGCAAATAAGGACAGACTGGAAACATAGCTTTCTCAAAGGTCCAGCAGAAGACAGAATAGCATCTGTCACCCCAACACAGGGAGACTGAACAGCACATCCCACTGGGTTAGTTAAAATATCAGAATCACTGGGTGCAAACTCAGAAAGCCCCTTTGACATGAGAGGACTCTTCTGTGCTTAGTCGCTCACAGTCGTGTCCGCCTCTTTGTGACTCCTCTGTCCATGACTCTTTGCTCATGGCCTTTTCTCTAATGGTAAAGTGATCTTAAAGACGGGTAAGGATGGGTAGCAGTTCTATTTTCAGAGGACAGGAGTGCTTCCCTGGTATCGTGGAGATGTGGTTTTTCTGGCTAGCCTGCAGTCCTGAACCTCGGTGCCAGGTGGAGGGCTGAGGAACACGGAGTGGGGGCACTGGGTCGGGCCACCGTGTCACTCCTGATCAGAGTGCCCACACCTCGTGCTTCTTCATTCACTCATCTCTGAAATTAAGAGTTATCATAGAGTACATTCCTAGTTCAAGAAGGTTAGTGTTCTGCCTCTGACTTGGGCACTCAAGAGAGGTGTTCCCGAGAAACAAAGTTCTGTCTTAGGAAATCTTACACTGCTTGGCATGTGCCCCCGGTACAAATGGAACCTAACCTCTGTGTAAACTATGTGGATGTTTTTAGCTAATACTTTTCAGAGTTGGTGGTTCCCCAAGTTTAATTTCCAGTTTGAAGAGCAGTAATCCCTCTTAATTTGCCTTAATCCTTCTCTTTTAGAATTCCAAAAAGTGCCTTCTAGGAAGCATGATGTATTTTTTCAGATCTAATCCAGATTCCGTTGAAACCCTTCTTCTTTGACACTTTGAGAGTTCCTTTCATGTTTTCCCACATTTATCCCATCCGCCAGGTATACTTTCCCTCATTGAGGCAGCCTTGGAATGTTGCCCTTTTGGTGGCACAAACCTTGTTAAAGCATTTCGGCCATGACCTTGGACTGACATCTAGTCTAGGGGTTGTGTGCACAGACAAGAGCCTTCAGCTGGTCCTGACTCAGAGTCCTGCCCTTCCAGAGTGGCAGGTGGGACTGAGACAGACCCTATAATGGAGGGGAAATCCCATCGATCAGGTAGAAACATCCAGATCCTTCACAGATCATAGGGCACTTTGGTTTTGGACAAAGCACATCCAGTCAAGTTTAAGAATGTATCTTTGCAATACTTTTTGATCTCTGTGCTTCAAGGTCATAAAGATAGAGAATTTCCCCCCCTAAGAGGAGGCCAAATATTACAGGCTACATGTTTGTGTCCCCCTAAAATTCATATGTTGAAACTCTAACCCCTAATGGATGGTACTAGGACATGAGTCCCAAAGGAGGGGGCTAAGTTTGGATGAGGTCATGAGGGCAGAGCCTCATGCTGGGATTAGTGTTTTCACAAGAAGAAAAAGAGACCAGATCTTACTCTCTCTGCCATGTGAGGAAACAAGAAGGCAGTGGTCTGCAAACCAGGAAGAAGTTCCTCACCACACATGGAATCTGCTGGCATCCTGACCTTGAGCTTCCCAGACCCCAGACCTATGAGAAATACATTCCTGTTGTTTATCCACCCAGTATGTGGTATCTTGTAACATCGAAACTGATTATTAGCGCAAAGGTGGGTGTTCTAGAGAAAATAAGGGAATTCTTTCTCCATTAGGCTTCTCCTCTCACAGAGCATCTGGTTACAGTAATATGTGACCACACTAACACCAGATTTCTAAAGAAATTAAATGACTAAACAATCCATTGCAATGAAATAGTTTGGGGGTGAGGCTTGGAGGACTTGTCTTTCTCAATTTAGATATCACTAGCCCAACTGCCAGTCTTTACTAATCAATACAAATCCCATCATTGATTCCTCATACAAAAAAAAAAAAAATTTTTTTTTAGGTTGAATTGTTTCCTCAAAAGATGGTGAAATCTTAGCTCCCAGTACCTGTGACTGGACTTCATTAGGAAATTGGATCTTTGTAGAGAATCAGGTGAAGATGAAATCATTAGGGTCGGCTCTGATTCAATACAACTGGTGTCCTTATGTGCCTGCTAAGTTGCTTCAGTGGGTCTGACTCAGCAATGTAGCCTGCCAGGCTCCTCTGTCTATGGGATTCTCCAGGCAAGAATACTGGAGTAGGTTGCCAAACTCTCCTCCCGGGGCTCTTCCCGACCCAGGGATTGAACTCATGTCTCTAACATCTCCTGAATTGGCAGGCGAGTTCTTTACCACTGGTGCCACCTAGGAAGCCCCGATGTCCTTATGTGGAGAGGAAACTTGGACACAGAGATAGACAACGTTCAGAAGGAAGACAGTGTGAAGACCTAAGGAGAAGCTGGCCATGTATAAGCCAAAGAATGTCTGAGGCTACCAAAAGCTAGGAGAGAGCATGAGACAGATAGTCGCTCCAAGCCTCAGAAGAACCAACCTTGCCTGCACCTCGTTGTGGACTTCTAACCTCCACAGCTGGGAGAGAATAAATTTCTGTTGTTTAAGCTTGTAGTACTTTTAACTACAGTCGCAAAACTAATGCAAAGGGAGATTTTTATTGGAGAAACAGATGAACAGACATAATGGCAGAGGAATTCTCACTACCTGCATTCATTAAACGGGGAAGGCAATGGCACCCCACCCCAGTACTTTTGCCTGGAGAATCCCAGGGACGGGGGAGCCTGGTGGGCTGACGTCTATGGGGTCGCACAGAGTCGGACACGACTGAAGCGACTTAGCAGCAGCAGCAGCAGCATTCATTAAAACTGGTTTTTATTTATACATGTGAATGGATCATTAAGGATGATTAAACATTTGAGAAAAAAAAGACCAAACAGAATAACTGCCTAGAAGAAATCGGTAATTTAAGAAACAAAAATATTATTATGACTATCGAGAGAAGTGACTGCACCATTGCATAAGAATAGGATAGGAGGAAACAAAGCACAAAAGATTTCTTAGAAATTAATTTACATGTTGAGCCTGAAAATAATCAATAGTCAGAATACACCTGCCAGATATGACAGGGAAGAGGAGGATGTGGGGAATAAGAGAAATTTAATTAGAACAAAAAGAGATAGATTCTACAAATTTAATGCTCATCTAGAAGGAAAGAAAAACAAGAAAGCACAGGGGAAAATAATAAAAGTAAAAATAGGATATCTCCTAAGCCTGAAAATACATAAATTTTCAAAATGAAAAGGTCTGTGGAATTCAAATGGTATAAATTAAATTTTAGAAGTCTAAATATAAAGATCCAGAAAGCTTCCAGAAAGGAAGGACTTAAAAAGAATTAAGATGGAATAAAAAGCAAATTGCCAACAATTTTTAAATCAGAACTCCAAAGGCTAAAAACATTGGGTCAGTGCCATTGAACTTCTGAGGGAAAATGATTTTAAATATTGAATTTTCTACCTGGTCAAATTATCAATTAAATGTAGAATGAAAAATATACCCATATGCCCAGAAAATTTCACTCCTCTACACTTTCTGGAAAAAGAGAACTGTATTTGAGAAACTATCCCAATGTAAGTAAAAAGGAACTCATGAAATGATGGACTCTAACATACTTATTTTAATGTCTTTAAAGGAAAGATTTACAATGATGACAATTCAGGGATCTCCAAGGTATATAAGGGAAAAGGGGTTCTCTTTCAACAAACACTAGGATTCTAGGATTGAATATTTTAGATAATAAATATGAAAGAGGCATAGAATTTTTCTCTCCACAGGATGAAAGAAAGGCAATCGAAATTCTAAGCAAAACACAAAGCTGAAAGAGAAAGTAGCAACTAGATGCAAAGCAAGCCAAAACAAGACATTATTTCAAGGCCTAAATGGAATGGAATATATGAGAGGAGAATCCATATGACTTCAGTTGAGGTTGGAGGAATCAGTGTACATTTCCTTTTTTTCTTGTACATCTGTTCACAATAGTGGATATTTTACACAGTCACATTAAGCATCTTGTTTACTGCTGTCTTAATTTTTCATTTTTAGAATTATCCTATAGAACAAGTCCAGAAGTCTATGTTACATTGGAGGCTAGAGTGCAAATTTGAATTGTGGTGTTGTAGAAGACACTTGAGAGTCCTGTGGACTGCAAGGAGACTCAACTAGTCTATCCAAAAGGAAATCAGTCCTGAATATTCTTTGGAAGGACTGATGCTGAAGCTGCAACTCCAATACTTTGGCCACCTGATGCAAAGAACTGACTCATTGGAAAAGACCCTGATGCTGGGAAAGATTGAAGGCGGGAGGAGAAGGGGACGACAGAGGATGAGATGGTTGGATGACATCATCGACTCGATGGACATGAGTTTGAGTAGACTCTAGGAGTTGGTGATGGACAGAGAGGCCTGGCGTGCTGCAGTCCATGCGGCTACAAAAAGTCGGACACCACTGAGCGACTGAACTGAACTGAACTGAGAGTGCAAATGTTCACAAAAGCCTTACAGGATGAAG
The DNA here is from genome assembly GCA_935064755.1 of Tragelaphus eurycerus. NCBI lineage: Eukaryota > Metazoa > Chordata > Mammalia > Artiodactyla > Bovidae > Tragelaphus > Tragelaphus eurycerus. The sequence goes on along the minus strand of CAKXYN010000059.1, from coordinate 1,627,801 downwards.
GTGAGGCCAACAGAGGCTAAGGGTGAAGTGGATTGATGGGGGTGGGAAGGAACATAATGTGCCTGAATTTCCTTGTTTTCTATAATGAAGAGTCAAGACATCTCTGGGTGATGGAGAAATAAACAAGACATTTATTCCTTGAATGCAGGTATGTGCTGATCCCTACGAAGGCAAGAGTAGAAGCAGCACGCTAAGCTGAGGTCCGGGTCTTCCTGATTGGACAGGGACAGTACCCGTGACAGAGTAGATGGAATAGATCCTTCTCGAGATGGAAAGTTGCAAGTTGATGCTTTTTGCTACCTTTGCCTTCAGTCCAAATTACATTATATGGGACAGACTTTCCTAAAGCTGAATGTAGAGTTCATACCATACCCCTTTTATCTATTTTTAACACTTTCTTTCCTAGTTTTGCTTTTATTCCTTTTTGTCGGATCCTAGAATAGCTGTGAGGCAGGTAAACCAGCATTGACACTACTATCTTCCTGGAAGAAAATTGCAAAAATATCTTGAGACCCAACTAGCCTCAGAAGCAAAGGTTTATATATAGCTCCTCTGCCAGACCAGAAATAAGATAAGAGAGCTGGAAGAGCTGATCTCACAGGTACTGAGATCAGAGAAGAACAGAAGGAATCAGGCCTCACCATCACCTGAATCCTAAGGAGCTGATAACCCTATATCAGATTCCTTCAGGCTCAAATCTGCAGGAGTCACTGACAACATAGAACCTTCCAGCAAACTCTAAGTCAGGTATCAAAGGCACGTCTCCAGTGTCTAACACCAGTGCCTACAGGGGGTGTGTGTGTGTGTGTGTTCAATTTTAAATACAAAGATCATTCATCATATTCAGAAGAAGAAAAGACACTATAATTGGTTAACAACTTTATAATCATCAGTGGAAGTTGCTCAGTTGTGTCCCACTCTTTGTGACCCCATGGATTGAAGCCTGCCAGATTCCTCTGTGAATGGGATTCTCCAGGCAAGAATACTCAAGTGGGGTGCCATTCCCTTCTCCAGGAGGTCTTCCCTATGATGATCAGAGCTTCAGCCAATTGTTGGAGTAATCAATATCTCAAAGCTTGAAGAATAAAATGGAATGGTTAGCAAACTAAACATTGTTATAGTAAAACCTGCCCTTCTTTGTAGCTCTTCATTGTCCCCATGTGCTAATGAGGAAAGAAAACAGAAGGTTATCTTAAGAGTTATCAACTTCAGAATTCTTTGCAGAAGAAAACTGAGTTTGCTGAGTAACTTACCTACACTGGTGTGTGTATGTGTTTATAGAGCAAAAGCTTCAGTGCTCAGCATGGAGGGGCTGGGAGGAGATAAAGTGAGGACACGGACACTTTCGAGAAGAAGCTAATATGAATTTCGAGTGAAGGGAAGTAAGAAGGAAAAAGAAGTTTCAAGGAAGAGAAAAACAATGTTAGGCTAAGCATTACGATGGAGGCAGGAGAGGATATATTAACCAGCAGGCAGCTTCTGGAGACAGAGTGGTGGAAAGACTTGCAAAACAGAGATGACTGATTTTTTTTTTAAATTGGAGTATAACTGCTTTCCAATGCTGTGTTAGTTTCTGCTGTACAATAAAGTGAGTCAGTTATACGTATACATATATCCCCTCCCTCTTGGACATCACTCCTGCCCTCCCCATCCCACCCCTCTAGGTCATCACAGAGCACCAAGCTGAGCTCCCTGTGCCAGACAGCAGCTTTCCACTAGCTTCCTATTTTACCCTCAGTAGTGTATATATTCACTTTCATGCATTGGAGAAGGAAATGGCAACCCACTCCGGTGTTCTTGCCTGGAGAATCCCAGAGACGGGGGAGCCTGGTGGGCTGCCATCTATGGGGTCGCACAGAGTCAGATACGACTGAAGCGCCTTAGCAGCAGCAGCAGGGTATATATGACAATCCTAATCTCCCAATTTGTTCCACTCTCCTCTTCCCACCCTGGGTCCACATGTCCATTCTCTCTGTCTGTGTTTAAATTTATTTCTGTGATTCTGTCTTGGAAGTCCTCTTTGGCACCCCAAACCATCAGTAGTCTGTTAATCTAACATCTTGCATGGTGGGGGGCGGGGGGAGACTGAGGCAATCTAGGAAAAGAGGTTGAATTTTTGATCTGTGCCAGAGTTGAAATCTCATTGAATTCATGCTGTCAGCAAAAGGTGATCTTGAAAATAAATGAATTCCTCATTGGTCACAGTAAATTGGGGAAGGGTATCTGTGCTCCTGGCTGTCCCACAAGCCCTGTTTCCAATTCTAAGACCCCAGACCATCTAATCAACCCCAGCCTCACCTCCCAAGTACATGCAATCTCTGGTCAAGACTCCTCCATTACCTAAGTCTGTTTTGAACATGTTCTTTCTGATCTAATAAAAACTGAATTTGTTACTGACTTGGGCTTGAGAGCAAGGTATTCCTGGTTCTTTCATACATCCATCTTGAATTTCAAGTCTCAATATCCTTTGTATTTTCAACAAGGCTTTCTTTTGGTGGTAAAAGACTAAATTACAAAAGTAGGCACAAATGGTTATTTATTACAGGTTTTCAAATTTCTAACTTGCTTTTAATGAGGTCTCTTGTGCTTAAGTTTTTATTCATTAATTCCTTCAACAGATACTTATAAGCCTACTATGTTGCTGTCCCTGTATGTTCTATTCTGTGAAGTAATCCCACCATTTTGTACACTCAATGTATTTGCTTCCCAGTATAGAAAAAGTTGAATAATATTGGCCTTTTCTTTGATATCTTTTTTACATATAGCTACATTTTTTCCTATTTACATAAAGCTCAAGACACTTATTGAACGTTTTCCAAAGATTCTTTCACACTCCAGCCAAGTGGGAGAAAAAGAATTGCTATTCTGATTCAAAGATGATTTAGGCAAAGGGCCACATCATATCAGAAGTAGAAAAGCTGTTTAAAAATAGGCCCATTTCTCCTTGGTCTCTCTGCCAAAGCAGCACAGGGCAAGTCTCCTGACGGGGACTTATCACTTCCTAGCTTACACACTGAATGGATATTTCTTCCACAGCCCCGAGGTCAGTAGCAAAAATGGCTTTTCATTTCTACTGTTGGTTTTACACCAGTAAAACTGCTCATTTTACCTCATTAACAACAAAAAAGGATTCACACCGTCTAGGAGCCTGCTGCTTCTTCATGTAGAACATTGTTTCCTTATCACTTGTCCTAAACAGACCCGAGGGAGTTGGGAGGTCAGTGGAGAATTTGGTTTCGGATGGCCCCTATTACTAATACTTAGCATACTGTGCACGGTACAGAGAGGGCTATAATTAAGCTGCAGAAAAACTTGAATCATAATTTCTTCTTTTTGAGTAACACAGGTCATAGAAAAATTACCTAAGCTTTTCAGTTACATTTTTTTTTTTTTTGCTGTTTCGTTTTGCGTCTCATGGTCAGTTTTTCACTGGACGAAGGCAATGCAGATTTTTTCACCCCAAGACGTACACCCAAGCTTTAAGTTGGGAGCAAATTTCCCAAACTCAGGGCAACTCAGGTTTTTCCCTCATTTCAATTTAACCACTAATCCATATTTAACACTGCTCATTAGACAGGATTCAAACTTTGACACCACTTACTTGAAAAAATTATTTAACCTCTCTAAGCTCTATTTTCTTGTGTGTCTAAATAGTGATAAAAATAGTACCAACCTCACAGGGTTTCTGGTGAGGATTTGGTGAGATACAGTAGGAAGAAATCTTAGCAGAGTCGACCACATGTTGTTGTTAAGTTGCTAAATAGTGTTTGACTCTTTAGCGACCCCATGGACTGCCAGCCTCCTCTGTCCATGGGATCTGTCAGGCCAGAATACTGGAGTGGGTTGCCATTTCCTTCTATGGGGGATATTCCTGACACAGGAATCAAAGCTGTGTCTCCTGTGTTGGCAGGCAGATTCTTTACTACTGAGCCACCAGGGAGGCTCCCATTGACCAACTTACAAGTACTAAATAAAGATCAGTTGGGCTTCCCAGGTTGGCTCAGAGGTAAAGAATCTGCCTGCAATGCAGGAGCCGTGGATTCGATCCTTGGGTCAGGAAGATGTCTTGGAGGAGGGCATGGCAACCCACTCCAGTATTCTTGCTGGGAAAATCCCATGGACAGAGGAGCCTGGAGGGCTACAGTCCATGGGGTCACAAAGAGTCCAACAGGACTGAAGGGACTGAGCACCCATGCAAGATCAGCTACTCTCATCCTTCACAAAGTTTCGTGATAAAAATAATAATAAATGATAATAACCCAACAAATACCTTTTATGGGGCACTTCCATTGTGCTTGGTAAGAAGAGGAGACCGGTTTGCTTTCTCTTTTCCTCTTTGTCTGCTTTCCTCACTGAAGGAGGAAGAAGGAATTTCTAATAATTTTGGATAGAGTCTAGAATGTGATGGAGTTTTATTACTTTTGATAGGAAGAGCTACCAAATCTTCAAAGTGAGCCTTCATGGTGGAACCATCTTATACTCGCTTCTCTCATGTTGAGGGGAGCCAGGATTCCTCACTGGGTCCTCCAGGTCTATACCACATTTTCCAAATTAGCCTTGACTTGAATTCAGCCTTGCAGTGTATTGGACGCAGTCTCAGCCCTTAATCAAGGGGAACTCTTGATTCTATTTGACAGTGCTTCCTTAGTCAGGAACCCGAATGGTAGCATTTTTGTGTGTTGGTCATAATACCATCATTTCAGTACTAAGATCCTACTCAAAATCCTTGCTCTCAGGCCCTACGCCAAGCTCCATGGAAGCACAACCTCACTTAAGCTCCATAATCCTTAGGGAGGAAGGTGTCATTATATTCCACTTTCAAAGGACCCAGCCAGGTCTAGAGAGGTTACAACCCTTGTCCCAGAGCTAATAAGTCTTGGAGCCAACATGTAAATCCAGGTCTTTCCAGTTGCAAAGCTGGCGTCTGTAAGTCTTATATAGCTCTGCCCTGAATGTGCAGGGAATTACAATAAGTTCAGAGATACCAAGATAATGAAAATGGTGCCTCTGTTCACAGAGTTTGTGGTAGAATCTAGAGGCACAGGGTCAGTACTGTGTCCCTCCAAGTGGCACCTGCAGATGCCCTGCACACAAGAAAGACCTGGGCTACTTCTTAGCCCCCTTGTCTTAGATATTAGGGGTGCTACAACAACAGCAACAACAAAACCTAAACAAAGGAACAACAACAACAAACCAACGACAGGAAAAAACATAGACTTGGTGGCTTAAACAATCACTTATTTCTCACTGTTTTGGAGGCTGGGACACCCAAGATAAAGGCACTGGCAGATTTGGGGTCTGGTGAGGACCCACTTCCTGATTCCTAGAGGGCCACCTGCTTGCTGAGTCCAAACAAGGTAGAAGGAAGGAGAGAGCTCTCCTTAGTCTCTCCTATGAGGGCACTAATCCCATTCATGAACGCTCCACCCTTATGACCTGATCACCTCCCAAAGGCTTCACCTATTAATACCACCCCATTCAAGATTAGGAATTCAACAAAAGAATTTGGGAAGACTCAGATATTTAGTCTTCCCCTAGTCATGCTGAATCAGAATCCTTCTGAGGTGGGCATGAAAAAAGAAAGTGAAAGTGTTAGTCACTCAGTCATGTTTGACTCTTTGTGACCCCATGGACTGTAGCCTGCCAGGCTCCTCTGTCCATGGGATTCTCCAGGCAAGAATACTGGAGTGGGTAGCCATTCCCTTCTCCAGGGGATTTTCCCAACTCAGGGATCGAACTCGGGTGTCCTGCATTGGGCAGGCAGATTCTTTACCATCTGATCCACCAGGATAACCCTTTTACTTTTTCTTTTTGAGATGATTCTTAATTAAAAGTTGAAAACTAGTTTCAAGTTTAAAAGCTAAGAGACAAGACAGAATAAGATGCAACATATTCTCAGGAAATCCTCCTAAAACATTCATCCATAACAGTTTTCTTTTTGTCAAATATATCTAAAATCTTAGCTGGAATATTTTCCTAGGGTTGCTTGAATCCACCAAACATAATTCTTAGGAAGAATCATGTTAGCATTGGATTACAATAAAACTTTTATTACTGGGCTTCTCTTTAGAAAAAAGAGGACATTATTAAAGGGCTAACAAGGACCATTACTCAAATGTGATGAATGCAAAATCGGAAGTCCAAGAGCTCTTGCCTTGATTCTAAAATATTAAGCTAGTAGCTCAAAAAGTTACAGGTGAATCTATAAATTCTCCCCAGATTAGCACATATTTTGTTTTGTTCTTTTTTGAAGGAGAGTAACGCCACCAATTCGTAAAACTTTTATCTTCTCACGTCTCATCTGCACTCTGCAGTAGTCTGACTGAGCTCCCTTCTTTAATTCCCATGGACTATTGCCTTCCTATGAATCATCAAATTAACTTCTCACATCTAGCTTCTATTCAAAACCAGTAATAGACTCCTGAAAGAAGTCCCCGCTTCTTACTTTGACACGCAAAGTTCTCTGCAATCTGGGCTCCCTCATTTTTTTTTTAAGAATCCACTTCTTTTCAAAATTAAGTTTTTTCAATGGGCTGACCTACTTAAGATTCTACATTCCCGTATCTGTGCTTCTTCTTTTGCCTTTTCTCCTACAAGTGCTGAATCAGTAAGAATAGGCCTGGTTATCTGTAGTAACAAAACAGCCCCTGACTCTCAGTGGCTCAGAACAACAAAAGATTATTTTTTTGCTTAGGTCACATGTCTGTTATAAGCTGGCACAGGGGCTGGCCTCATCTTTCACACAACAGACTCAAGGGATGAAGTAGCCATTTTGGACATCGCTGATTGCCGTATCAGAGAATGAAAACAGCTCGCTGAAACTCAGACAGGCAATTAAATGCTTTGACCTGGAAGTGACACATGTCACTTTCACTGTCCACTCAGTCATCAGAACTAGCCCCATGACCTGACCCATTAGACTCAGAATGTGCAGTTCCACCAGTGACTCAAATGGGAAAAAATAGTGGTAAATAGCGTTCATGAAAGTCCTGGTTCATATTCTATCAGTACTAAAGGCTAAGTTCAAACCCCTCTGTTCCTTTTCACACAGAGCCCAGCTGGATGGCAGTGGTGTCTTTTTCCCTTCCCTCCTGGAACTTTTACTTTCTGTTCCATTCATTTAGTGCTGTCATATTTAAACGTATTTTAAGTTATTATTTCAAGCATTTATGTCTTGTCTCCTCTGAGACCAGAAACTATCATTTTGGAAATCATTCACCTGAACTACCACAGTTAAGAGCACTTAATAGATGTTTAGTAGCTTGTTGAGGTATTGATTACCTTTCCAAATTACATTTAAAATACAGCATGTATCACATTATACTCAGATTTTTGTGTGTTTAGTTGCCCAATAGTGTCCAACTCTTGGTGACCCCATGGACTGTAGCCCACCAGGCTCCTCTGTCCCTGGGATTTTTTTAAGGCAAGCATAATGGAATAGGTTGCATTTTCTCCTCCAGGGGATCTTTCCAACCTAGGAATCAAACCCACATCTCCATGTCTCCTGCATTGCAGGCAGATTCTTTGTTTAATCAGTTTAATTTTTAGGATAATCATTTCTTTTTTTTTAATTTTTTTAAAACATTTATTTTTAATTAGAGGATAATTACTTTACAATATTGTGATGGTTTCTGCCATACATTGACTTGAATTGGCCATAGGTATGCATATGTCCCCTCCCTCTTGAACCTCCCTTTCACCTTCCTCCCCATTCCACCCTTCTAAGTTGTCACATAGCACCAACTTTGGGTTCCCTGCATCATACAGCAAATTCCATTCAAATACTATTTCCTTAGTTGTTTTATCAAGCACTGATATTTTATCAAATAGTTATTAAATATTTTGTAATGTTTTGTGTTCTAGCCCAAGCACATGGGATAGTGCCTGAAAAATAATAATTGCCCAACAAATATCTCATTGAATAATTCATTCTGTGTTCAAAATGATCTGATAAGAAACTATCTTCATTTTACAGATAAAGAAATTGATGCAAGTTTAGGGAAGTCTGGCAGATAATGCAGGATAGTATTCCTATGTTGCAGGCAGATTCTTTACCATCTGAGCCACCAGGGAAGCCCCCAGGATAGTATTCTTAAACAAAATTAAGTTTCTTTTTTGAGCTGGGTTCTTGATGGCAATCGAGAGAAGCCAGCTTAGTTAACATGGGCAGAAAAGGAATTTTTATGGGTGGAGGGTTGAAGGGAGGAGGTAAAGGAGAGCCTGAACAGTTGATGAGCCAGTTAAAGAATCAGTTCAGAAAGGAAAAGCAGGGTTTAAAGCAGCAAGACCCAGCTGCCGTCCCACAGCAGGAAGTCTGCTGAGGAAGCCAGCCCTGGTGCCCTTCCCACTGTCCCCTGGCTCCACTGCTGCTGGACTGGACACTCTGCTGTGACCCTCTGTCCATCTTCCACTCACCTTGGACCTGTGAGCGACATCCTTGAGAACGGAGGGCCTGGTACAAGCCTGGTGCAACCTCTGTACATGTTTGTACTACAGATGCTCAATTAGGCAAGACAGGGTCCTGCCTCTCTCTCATCTTGGGAGACATGACAAAAAGAGCAGAAAATGAACCAAAATGGCAAATTTCCAATACAGTTATGTGGGGTTAATTAAACCCTATGAGCTGGATTGGCATTCCTGACCACAAATCAAAAAACCATGATCATCAGACTGCCATATATAAAATAGAGAACAAACAAGTACTGTAGAGTACAGGGAACTATAGTCTGTATTTTGTAATAACATAATGGGAAAGATTCTGAAAAAGAATATATATATATATATATATACATATATGAATCACTTTGCTGTAAACCTGAAACAAACACAACGTTGTAAATCAACAATAAGAAGAAACAGAAAACTATAATCAACCCTTGTATCAGACACGAGAGTGCAGAAAGTGTTTCCGTATAAATGATCCCTTAGGGGTGGGGAGAACTGCTGCTCTTGTTTCACAGTGGGAACACTGAGTCTTAGGGAGGTTGCCTGACCAGAACAACAGCACAATAAACTAGTGAGGGCAGAGCCTAAACTTCAGTCTTCCTCTATCTAGACGCTGTGTCCATTTTACTACTTAAGACTGTGCTGCTGCTGCTAAGTCGCTTTAGTCGTGGCCGACTCTGCGACCCCATAGTCGGCAGCCCCCCAGGCTCCTCTGTCCCTGGGATTCTCCAGGCAAGAACACTGGAGTGAGTTGCCATTTCCTTCTCCACTTAAGACTATACGTCAATCTACATTAGAATCCAGGCAAGATAAAAAGTTTATTTATAAAAGATCAAACCAAGCTTTCTTCAGTGTGAACACTACTCCCAACTTCTTTCATGTTAAAGAACATGTAGAAAATGATCATTATCATACAACCTTCTGGGGCTTCCCTGGTGGCTCCCTGATAAAGAATCCACCTGCCAGTGTAGGAGATGTGGGTTCCATCACGGGGTCAGGAAGAACCCCTGGATGAAGAAATGGCAACCCACTCCAGTGTTCTTGCCTGGAGAATTCCATGGTCAGAGGAGCCTAATGGGCTAAGTTCACGGGTTTGCAAAGAGTCATACAGAACTGGACATGGAACAACAGACTGGTTCCAAATAGGAAAAGGAGTACGTCAAGGCTGCATATTGTCACCATGTTTATTTAACTTATATGCAGAGTACATCATGAGAAATGCTGGACTGGAAGAAACAAAAGCTGGAATCAAGATTGCTGGGAGAAATATCAATAACCTCAGATATGCAGATGATACCACCCTTATGGCAGAAAGTGAAGAGGAACTAAAGAGCCTCTTGATGAAAGTGAAAGTGGAGAGTGAAAAGGTTGGCTTAGAGCTCAACATTCAGAAAACGAAGATCATGGCATCTGATCCCATCACTACATGGGAAATAGATGGAGAAACAGTGGAAACAGTGTCAGAATTTATTTTTCTGGGCTCCAAAATCACTGCAGATGGTGAGTGCAGCCATGAAATTAAAAGACGCTTACTCCTTGGAAGGAAAGTTATGAGCAACCTAGATAGCATATTCAAAAGCAGAGACATCACTTTGCCAACAAAGGTTCGCCTAGTCAAGGCTATGGTCTTTCCTGTGGTCATGTATAGATGTGAGAGCTGGTCTGTGAAGAAGGCTGAGCGCCGAAGAATTGATGCTTTTGAGCTGTGGTGTTGGAGAAGACTCTTGAGAGTCCCTTGGACTGCAAGGAGATCCAACCAGTCCATTCTGAAGGAGATCAGCCCTGGGATTTCTTTGGAAGGAATGATGCTAAAGCTGAAACTCCAGTATTTTGGCAACCTCATGTGAAGAGTTGACTCATTGGAGAAGACTCTGATGCTGGGAGGGATTGGGGACCGGAGGAGAAGGGGACGACAGAGGATGAGATGGCTGGATGGCATCACTGTCTCGATGGATGTGAGTCTGAGTGACCTCCGAGAGCTGGTGATGGATAGGGAGGCCTGGCGTGCTGCAGTTCATGGGGTCGCAAAGAGTCAGACATGACTGAGCGACTGATCTGATCTGATCTGATATAGACCTGAAGGGACTAAGCACGCACGCATGCACACATGGGCCAAACTGAGTGGTCAGGGCAAAGAAGACAGATCCGCACACATGAGGAGCTCAGATTTTCAGAGGAGTGGCAAGAAGTAAACAGAAAATTACGATGCAGTGTGGTGTGGCCACAAGTCAAGGAATGTTGGCAGCCACCAGAAGCTGGAAGACGAAAGGAACAGATTGTGCCCTAAAGTTTCTAATGGGAGCATGGCCCTGCCAACATCTTGATTTTGGCCTGTGCTTGTGTGCTAAGTCGCTTCAGTTGTATCCAACTCTTTGAGACCCTGTGGACTATAGCCTACCAGGCTCCTCTGTCCATGGGAGTCTCCAGGCAAGAATACTGGAGTGGGTTGCCATTTCCTTCTCCAGGGGATCCTGCCAACTCAGGGACTGTGCCCATGTCTCCTGCATTTGCAGGTGGGTTCTTTACCACTAGCACCCCATGGGAAACCCGATTTTGGCCCAGGGACACTGATTTCAGACTTCTTGTCTCCATATCTGCCAGAGAATACATTTCCTTTGTTTTAAGTCACCAAGTATGTGGTAATTTGTTACATCTAATAGTGTTGTATTGTCAATTTTGGAGCCACGTTGCTCAGAATCCCTTCCTCTGTATGGCTCTAGGTTAGAATTCTCAAGCATGAAGATAGATGAGATTTGGGGTGTGGAAGCTTGGCAGCACCCCTTACACTCTGAAGTCATCACTGGGGAGAAGCTAAGACGTGTGCAGAGATGTGGTTCCCACAGGGTTCCCTCGTACCTGCTCTGTACCAACTATATCTCAGTCTCAACATCTGGCCCCACTGAACTCCAATGCCTATAAACCCACACTCCACCCTGTGCCAGCAAAAGCCGACAAGCCATGAGCAGTCCAGAACCCTCCATAGGCTTCTACAACACACAACTCCTGGCCCCATTGTGCCAGTGACTTGTCTGTGCCTTCAAGACCTCCCTGCAAGCTTCGACTCTTGCTCTACACCAGTGCTGAGCAATGAAGTTTCCTAGATTTAAAAATTATCCCTTTCAAAATGGTACAGAGGAACTTATTTATAAAACAGAAATAGAGTAACAGACATAGGAAACAGACTTATGGTTATCAAAGGGGAAGAAGGGAAGGATGAACTGGGAGATTGGGATTGACGTAGACACACTACTATATACAAAATAGACTACTAATAAGAACCTAATGTACAGCACAGGGAATTCTACTCAGTGCTCTGTGGTGACCTAAATGGGAAGGAAATCTAAAATTGAGGGGATATACATATATATGGATTCCTTGACGGCTCAGCAGGTAAAGACTCTGCCTGCAATGCAGGAAACACTGGATCCCTGAGTCGGGAAGATCCCCTGGAGAAGGAAGTGGCAACCCATTCCAGTACTCTTGCCTGGAGAATCCCATGGACAGAGGAGCCTGGTGGGTTACAGCCGAAAGGGTCACAAAGAGTCGGACATGATTGAGCAATTAAGTACATGTATACACATAGCTGATTCACTTTGCAGTATAGCAGAAACTAACACAATATAGTAAAGAAACTGTACACCAATAAATTTTTTCTAAAAAAAGAAGACAAGTTCCAAATACAAGAAGTGATGGAGAGCAATAGAACAGATCATATCCTCATCAAAAAGATGATGAAAGGAAATTAGGCACAATTTTAAATCAATATAGTTGGCATTTTGGTATAATAAATATAGTCTCAACAATGCAACCTGTCAAGGCTGAGAGAAGAAGTTAAAAAAAAAAAAAAGGAAAACAGCTCTAAATAATCCACTACATAGTTTCAACATTGAGTCCATAATTAAATCCTTTCACAAAGTAAATCCCAGACATAGATTTCTTCACTGGTGAATTCTTTCATCTCTTAGGAAACGGAATACAACAATCTTACACAAAGTCTTCTAAAGGACACAAAAAGAGAAGAAATTTTCAACTCTTTATGAAATCAGAATAATCTATACTGAAAACAGCAACACCCTACTGAGAAAAATTAAATATAACTTAAACACATGGAGTAATACACCATATTGTGGCTGAGTGAGTGACAGTCACTCAGTCATGTCCAACTCTATCCAATACCAGGAACTAGCCCGCCAGGCTCCTCTGTCCATGGAACTTTCCAGGTAAGAATACTGCAGAGGGTTGCCGTCTCCTTCTCCAATATTGTAGCTGATAGACTCAATATTATAAAGATTTCCACTCTCTCCAAATTAACATGCATATATATTATTCAATTCCAATCAAATGCCACCAAATAATATGCACAGTATTCCACTGTTTCTCATGATGGTGTGTTTTAAAATAATCTATCAGTACTGTCCTTAACGTTCAATACTTTTCATAGTGCATTCTGATTTTTATTCATTTTTCCTTTCACTTTTAGAGTCATTTTATATTTGGAATTCTGGAATCAGTCTCTATTTATGTATGTATATGTTTCTATAAATCAATAGAAAATAAAAATAACTTAAAAATAAAAGAGTGATGATTCACTTTGCTGCACAGCAGAAACAACACAAAATTTAAAATCAACTATACTTTATTAAATTTTTTAAAAAAATTCTCCTTTTCAGATCCTTACTTTTCAGCTCCTCCCACAACTGCAGAAATTCTTATTCCTCAATAAATTCCTTCAGGCACAGTGACTGTGCTTCTCTGAATCTTGATTGGTCTGTTTGCTTGAGCTGAGCTCGCCTTAGCCAAATGCATTTGGAAGGAGGGGAGATGTCAGCAAAGGTGCAGAACAATAGAGCCTGGGATGGCGGGGTGTGGTGATCCCATGTGCTTGCTGAGGAAAGAGGGAGGGGGCAAAGGGGGCTGACTCCCAGATTTCTGTCTTGGTGGGGAGGTGGCGTGCATTAGTTTCCTAGGGATGCTATAACAAGCTATCCCAAACTGAGAGACTTAAACAAAAGAAATTTATTGTCTCACAGTTTGGAAGCCAAAAGTTTGAGATCGAGGTATCAGCTGGTCACGTTCCCTCTTGAAGGTGCTGGGGAAGCATCTGTTCCTACCTTCTGGATGCATCACTTCTACTGATCTCTGCCTTCAGTGTATAAGGCATTTTCCATGTGTGTGTGTGTGTGTGTGTGCGCGCGCGTGTGTGTGTGTCTGTGTTCTCAGTCGCTCAGTTGTGTCCAACTCTGTGACTCCATGGGCTACAGACCGACAGGCTCCTCTGTCCACGGGGGTTCTCCAGGCAAGAACACTGGAGTGGGTTGCCATTTCCTCCTCTGGGAATCTCCCCAACTCAGGGATCGAACCCAGGTCTCCTGCATTGCAGACAGATTCTTTACCATCTGAGCCACGAGGGAAGCCCTCCCTGTGTGTGTGTGTGTGTGTGTGTGTGTGTGTGTGTGTGTGTGTGTGTGTGCCCCAGATTTCTCCTTTTTATAAGGACAGCAGTTACACTGATTTAGGAGCCTCCTCCAGGATGACTTCATTTAAACTAATTACATCTGCAAAGAATCTAGTTCCAAGTTACATTCTGGGGCACTGGGAGTTAGGATTGCAATATATGGATTTTTAGGGGACAATTAAGGAATTTAGAAAGATACATAGGGGAAAACAGAGAGCTCACTTTGTGATGTAATAATGGCCATCATCTTTTTAAGGGCTTGCTGTGTGTCAGGAATATTATTCATCTCTTCATGTGCTCCAGCTCACTAATTCTTCGTAAGTGATTCTTGGTGGTGGTGGTTTAGTCACTAAGCTGTGTCTGACTCTTGCAACCCCATGGACTCTAGCCTGCCAGGCTTCTCTGTCCATGGGATTTCCCAGGCAAGAATACCAGAGTGGCTTGCCATTTTCTTCTTCAGAGATCTTCCTGGCCCAGGGATTGAACCTGGTTCTCCTGCATTGTAGGCAAATTCCTTACCAATTGTATTGTATGCAGGTTCCTTACCAACTGAGCCACCATAGAAGCCCAAGTAATTCTTAATAGATGATTTAAATTAATATTTCTACTTTCCAGAGGGTTAGAAAAGAAGTCACAGAGAGGTTAAGTCTCTTGGACAAGGTCATACAGCTAATTAGGAGCAGAGGTTGACTTTGGACCCAGATATTTCTGATGCAGAACCCTTGCTCTTAGCCTTTATGACATTCCTTCTGCAGGGAGGTCCATGTAAGAGGGGGACCTAATGGGCAGTAGTAACTGGTTAAGAAACAGATTTGGAAACTATCTGGCTTTGAAAAGCTTGGGCATTCTGGAATCTGTCCAAATCTATATACAAATCTTATCTGCGATTGAAGTGTCAACATTTAACCTGATTCATAGTTATTTTATCGTATGTGTACATCGATCCACTTGGTTAAGACTACACTTTACACTCTGATAACCAGTAAGACTGACGGCATTGCAGGTGCTTCCCTGGCACTGGTTATTGTTTTAGGGAAGATTTCATAATATTTAATATGTTTTTTTCTAAACTGAAATTGTGTGCCCATAACCTGATTGAATGGTAATACTCTTTTACATTTCAACTGAAATGCCATTTTTTTTTCAGGAAAATCTTCTCTCCCACAATAAAGCAGACACCTCTTAATCTTGTTTGCGTACCATAAATCCATCAGATCATGGTTCTAATGGGCTTTACTTTAATCACTTATTTAGCCATCAGTATCTCTTAGTTGACTATACACTCAGTGATGAGAGAGACTGGATCTATTTTGGTTCCATGACACCTCTAACATCTGGCACTTTGTTCTGGGACTTAGAAACATTTCAAAGTTGTTTTATCTGGTGTATATTGTTTCTATCCAAGGATGTTATCCGGGTGAATTTACAGTAACCTGTTTGCTTATGTGCCCTTGTTCATCTTCACCACATTTATAAGACAGAATCAATCCTACCTCTAACTATGGGCTGGGTTGGAGGAGACCCAGGTTCAATCCCTGGGCCGGTAAGCTCTCTGGAGAAGAGAATGGCAAGTATTGCAGACGTCTATAAGTCTAGGTATTTGTCAGGGAGCATAGTTTTAAAATTAAATTAAAAGCCATGAAATTAAAAGATGCTTGCTCCTTGGAAGAAAAGCTATGACCAATGTAGACAGCATATTTAAAAGCAAAGACATTACTTTGTCAAAAAAGGTTCATCTAGTCAAAGCTCTGGTTTTTCCAATAGTCATGTATGGATGTGAGAGTTGGACTATAAAGAAAGCTGAGCACAGAAAAATTAATGCTTTTGAACTGTGGTGCTGGAGAAGACTCTTGAGAGTCTCTTGGACTGCAAGAAGATCAAACCAGTCCATCCTAAAAAAAATCAGTCCTGAATATTCATTGGAAGGACTGATGCTGAAGCTGCAACTCCAATACTTTGGCCACCTGATGTGAAGAACTGACTCATTTGAAAAGACCCTAGTGCTGGGAAAGAAGGGAATGACAGAGAATGAGATGGCTGGATGGCATCACCAACTCAATGGACTTGAGTTTGAGCAAACTCTGGGAGTTGGTGATGGACAGAGAAGCCTAACGTGCTGCCATCCATGGGGTCACAAAGAGTGGGACACAACTGAGTGAGTGAACAGAACTGAACTGATAGTTTAAAAAGCTCTGAAAGAGAATATGTGGAAAATTGCTTTGGTGCTAGAACTATTCTTGTTTCTAGGTGCCCTAAAATATATCCTTGGATTAAGCAAAAGCACTGAAGCCCTGAATACCTAGAACAGAAGTGTATAGATTCCTACAGAATTTCAACAAACTTCACTTGGATAAATGTAACACTGTAACAACTTGATAGTTTTTCTAATGCTATCGAATTCAATTAGATTCACCAAGAGAAGATTGGGGCCTCCCTCATAGCTCAGTTGGTAAAGAATCTGCCTGCAATGCAGGAGACCCTGGTTTGATTCCTGGGTTGGGCAGATCAGCTGGAGAAGGGATAGGCTACCCACTCCAGTATTCTTGGGCTTTCCTGGTGGCTCAGCTGGTAAAGAATCCACCTGCAATGCAGGAGACCTGGGTTCGATCCCTGGGTTGGGAAGATCCCCTGGAGAAGGGAAAGGCTACCTACTCCAGTATTCTGGCCTGGAGAATTCCATGGACTGTCCATGGAGTTGCAAAGAGTTGGACACGACTGAGCAACTTTCACTTTCAGGAGAAGGTAGTTGAGGAAACTGGTCGCTTTAGTTCACTGCCACTTTCTGCAGGTGATCCATGGAGCAGTATCGAGTTCCATATTCTACTCCCTTTGGAAAATCCGTTTATTTTTATCATATCATCAAGAATTGGGTTCCTTACCTGAAAAATGAGGAGAATAATAGCATCCACCTCAGAGTGTTTGAAGTGAAGTGAAAGTTGCTCAGTCATGTCTGACTCTTTGTAACCCCGTGGACTATACAGTCCATGGAATTCTCCAGACTAGAATACTGGAGTGGGTAGCCTTTCCCTTCTCCAGGAGATCTTCCCAACCCAGGGATCGAACTCAGGTCTCCCTCATTGCAGGAAGATTCTTTACCAGATGAGCCACTAGGGAAGCTCAAGAATACTGGAGTAGGTAGCCTATCCCTTCTCCAGTGGCTCTTCCTAACCCAGGAATAGAACTGGGAGCTCCTGCATTGCAGGCAGATTCTTCACCAGCTGAGCTACAGTTTGGGACAAGATAAAATGGGGCAATACCAACAAAACGCTTACTTAGCCCAGTGCTGGGTGCATGTTAAGCAGTTAGTAAGTATCATCACCATCATCAAGGTCATCATCACCATCATCATGACACCTTCACTACTTTCTTGGCATTTATGATTGGAAAGCACAAAGTGATGTTCCTGACTGTCTCAACCAAGTGAAATTTACTTGATGGACAAAATAACCTTAAGTTCACCTTCATGCTTCCTAGTCTTACTTTTCTCTTGAGCCAATTTTTTCATTTACAAATTTCTAAGTGCATGTTTGTTCAAACTCTTAGCTGCTGGCTTACAATCTTTAGGGAACAAACTGAGGCTTTCGTATTACAGACGCACACAGTTGTTTTCAAAGGGCAAAGACGGGCCATAGAGAGGTGAGATGGCTTGATGCAAAGTAGCAAAGGGGGAAGAATTTGAAATCTTGGCTTCAGGCACTTTTTGTCTAGAAAGCCACTGAAGGCTTTCTTTGACTGAATGTCTATGCAATCCCTTCAAAGAGTTTGATGTGGTTTTTGCCACATTCCATGCTACTTATTGTTGAAATGAAAGCTTTCCTTCTTATTTGGCACCTTGAGGGAGGGAAGGACCCTAAGGGAACAGATCACAGTAGTTGGAAAGGAAGGAAGAAGGAAGTGCTCCTGGAGTGTTGTGTACTGCCTAGGTAACCTCAATATCAACTAGCGAACTGATATAAGCAGGGATTTTTATATTATTAATATTAATCCAGCCAGACACAGAGCCCTTGAGGATTTACAGCAACGTGCTTTTGATGCATGTAAGTTTATAAATAACATTTTTAAGCCCCAAGCTCTGCCCTTCAATACACAAGGCACTGCCTGCTTCACGCTTGATACCACACAGCCTTGGGAGCCACCTAAAGGACGCTGGGGGCTGCCACCTGCCCTACATTTGCTCTACCAGGATTGAGTCTTTTCTTTGTTCTGAGCACTTTAGCTGCATATCTTTCCTGCGTCCACCACTATCACTCCCATCTCTGGCTTTTTTGCTCATATTTTCTCCATTTGGTTTTGGTAACTTGATTCCAAAGTATTGGGTTGGCCAATAAGTGCCATTCGGATTTTTCCATAAGTTGCAATGGAAAGACCCAGACGAACATTTTGGTCAAATATTTGTCTTGGCACAGAGAACCAGAAACCCCTTGTGGAATGCGGACACAAGCAGTTCTGCCGCTGCTCAACCTTCATGTTTATAAGAGCACATCTTGGCCTTCAAGCTTAGCCTCCTAGGTCCCCAGGATTTGTCAATAAGCATGTCCAGCGTCCTGCGGAGACAGAGGGAGAGATGGGTCCTAGATGGGCTTCCTTCAGATAAGCTGCAGCCTTTTGAAGGCAGGACCCACTTTGTTCCCACTATCTATAGGTTCTGCAGAGCTGGAATCTTGTTAAAATGTCTTTTCTTGGGGGTACATTCTCCCCCATGCAAAGCCATCTAGAGTTATAGTTCACATGGCTTAATAAGTGCTTATTTAAGCAGATTATAGAACAGAAACAAAATCACAATTTTCCACTCCTGTTGTCAGTGACTCCAGATAGTAGAATAAACACCCCTGTGACCCCTTCCCTCACCCCTCCCCTCACAAAACTTCTTGTCTACTCACTCTCAGTACAGGATCTTAATATGTACACAAATAAATAAATTCTGTCAAGAGCTCAGATTTGAATATAGGCTGTATGCCAGAAAACACTGAGTTCCAATCTTGGTTTTAACTCAGAGTCTCTTTTTGGTCTTTAGAAAGAAAAACAAAACAAAACACATTTCCTCATCAATTTGTGCCAAGTCATTCTCACCTGCCCCTCTGGGTACAGTGAGGATTAACGACTTCTATTTCCTAACAATACCCCAGTCCCTCCCTGGTAGTAAGTTAGGGATATGGGCCCATTAGCTGCAAATGTTGCTCCAGTGGCCTTAAAGGATTAATGTACCTCCCAAAGCCCTTAACTTACTGGGACAAATCTGGCTCAATGAGTTAATGGGCTAATTAGTTAATTGTCAACTCTGCAAAGATGCAAAGTATTGTTATTTTGCACTTTATTAAATTCTCGAGGATTAACAAGTAGAGGGAGCAGATGTTGAGAGAATTTGAAAGAGGCCGGATGATCCTGGCGCACCACAAACTCTTGCCCAGCCTCTACACGGGGAGAGAGCTGGTGACGTCCTATGGATATATGATCCAGAGCCGTTGGAAAGAGACTGGCATCCATCATACACAAATCCTGTGGATATGAGAGTACCTCTCCTAAAGGGTAGCAAAATAATTGTCAGCTTTATGGTATTGAGTGAGACAGAGGTTATGTAGTGATGTGTCAACTGAAGCAAGGTCTGATCTGCAACATAACTGGATACGTAGAATGGCGAGATACTTTATACGGAGGCTTTATGGTGCCACTTGAAAATACGCTTTACTTCAGAGCCAAAGAAAAGAGCAAGGGGAAAGTATTTGAAAATGTGAATATTGTATAAATAAGCATGAGGTGAGATCGGCGCAGGGCATCTGAGTCACAGATACTATTAACAAAGGAAAGTCACCGGAAGTTGTTCGAATGGTTAGTTGTGATCAGAGATGATACAGCTCAGGTGACTTGTTTCTGAGGAGAAAACTAAAATTGCATGATCCTCTGGATGATTTGGGAATGTGTTCAATCTCTCTGCATACCAGTTCATTTTGAAAAATTGGAAATCCTACACAGAACAGTCACAGACCAAATGACAGATAATTAAGCATTCCTGGTACCACGGGAAGCATGTTTTATTTAAGGCTCTTGCCAACAACGTAGCTCATTAGACTTTTGAAACAAAAGTAATGTACAAAGAACAATTGAAAAGTTGTTCTTAACAAAGTGAAGCTGTGTAGAAGGGGAAAAAGGCTTCAAAATGGAATCTATGCAAACACCAATGTATAGTCACAGATACTGTGCCTGAAACATTCCTTGAGAGGCAGAGTTGCTTGTCTGTGCAATAGCCCTCTTTCATGATGCCCAAACCCCGATCTTCTCATTTGCAGTCCAATCTCCTTGCTCATGAATCAGGCCTGGATGAGTCTAAGCCATTAGGGATGGTTCTATTGCTGCCAAAATAAGTAGTCTATAGGCACACATGTACCCAGTTCTGTCAACAAGATTTGAGAAGATGTATACTGGTGCTTTTGAAAGTTTTCCCTCATATCAAGTTTCATAGGTAAAAACTATTTCCTTTTCTGTCACTGGATGGTGTTCTATGTTGGTGTGCTTCTGTAAGTACTTCAGCCATCTTGAAATTATAAGGAAAAACAGCCTTTAGATGAAACCAACGGAGACCAACAGCAAAACAAAGAGCCGGAAGGAGCTTAGAAACTTGAGGACACTTCTGAGCTTCTGATCTGACTGTGACTTAAGTAATGATAAGTTCACTGAGGTGATGAATTCCATTATTTCTTCCAGTTGACCTTTCTCTGTTGCCTACAGCCAAAGACATTATACAAAGCTCAAAGAAATGGCCACCTCCTGACCCCAAATTCCTGTTTGCTCTAGAAATGCAACATGACACATGTATAAAGAACACCAGCAACAGAGTCAGACACAGGAATCTGGATAATTCAGACTCCGCCAGGGACTGTATGAACTTGGATAAGCCACTTAAACTCTAAGCCTCAAGTTTCTGTCAATAAAGGGACAATAGCCACTATTTTACAGGGCGTGTGGAAAAATTCTGTAAGAGAAGGCATGCAAAGGGTACTCAGTAAATAGTAACCAAAATACAAACACACATACACTTTAAAGGCAACTCTGGCAGCTGTTTTCAAATAGGAAATAAATCAAGTGAGAAAATAAACACCATTCAAGCAGTGGGATAAATAAAACTAGAAAGGCATACAGTATCCTGGACAACATCTGAGTATAGCACTTAAAAGCCTACTTTTTTTTTTTTTATACTTCATGCAAGACAAAGTACAAAAATATTTCTATTTTCTTCTGATCTCTTAAGAACTTAGCATTTGAGGGGAGGATCCCTGAGGGACCCAGGTTCTGAGAAGTAAGTACTCAATGTTTTAGGGCTTTGAGATTATCAGAGAAGGATCGCATGATGAGGATGAGATGGAGAAGCCAGTGATGCAGGTAGGGCAAAAATAAAATAAAATAAAATTGAATATACTGATGCAGAAGCCAAAAGAACAAAGTGTTCTTGAAAGAGAGAGTGGACAACACTGTTGAACGCTGCTAAGAGGACCAAGTATAGCAAGAATAGAGATAGGAACACAGGGATTTCCATGGAGGAAGATGATCGAAAGATGACTGGAGTGGGTTGAGCAGTAAATGAGGGTTAATAGATTGGAGACAATGACTATACCTACCTTTCATATTCTACTAGGGCAGGATAAAAAGAAACAGGGCAGTAACTGCAGGTTGCTGAAGGTGTTTTTTCCTTCCTTTTAAAATGAGAGATGCTAGGACATGTCTGAATGTTGATGCAAATGATGCACCAAGGGAGAAAGTGACAGAGCAGAGAGGAGAGAGATGATCACAAGAGTAAAAGTTCTCGAGGAGAGATAATGATGATAAATCTGGCCTTAGGTAGGAGCTGGGAAACTTTCTTCGTTTAATAAGATGGGAGGTACAGTGTGTGCAGACGGATGCGGGTACTTTGGTGGGTTTGGAAAGGCAAGCAGATTTCCATCTGTTGACTTCTATCTTGGACAACAGACAACACGATATAAAAGTCAAAAGTTAGAGAATTTCCCAGAAACGGGAAAATCTTACACATTCACCTTGTGGGTTTCAAAGTTTCAACTTTGGGTTAAAAGTTCAGAATTCTGAGAAAGAAGAACAGAATTTGCCTCTAACTAGAGACTACTCTAATGGTTCAGACGCTGAGCTGCCTGGATGAAGGGCTCCTTTGGAGTAAGTAGAGCATAAATGCTTTGGGACAGGTAGCCATAAATTTAATAGGAAAATGATTTCTCTGACTACTATTCAATTGGTGGCAGACCAACGTAGCAGAAAGAAAACAATCTGGGGTCAGAAGAAATGAGGTGCACTCTCAGGGTTAAATCTGACACACATCAAAAGTTATTGGGCCAGTATTTTACCTTCTTTTCACTTCAGTTTCTCTAACTACATAGACAATTATTTTTATGATAATTTGGATTTAAATTATTATGCTAATGTATTTGATATGAGGCTTCACAGGTGGCTCAGTGGTAAAGAATTCACCTGCCAACTCTTCCTGAGTTGGGAAGATCCCTTGGAATAGGAAATGGCAACTCACTCTAGTGTTCTTGCCTGGAAAACTCCATGGACAGAGGAGCCTGGAGGGCTACAGTCCTTAGGGTCACAAAAAAGTTGGACACGACTTAGTGACTAAATAAAATCTGACATGAAAATCAAATTATATGGGAATACTATGAAGAATGTCCCTAACAGCAATAGGGACTATTACTAATTGGGCACCTGAGTGAGTGAGTGAAGTTGCTCAGTCGTGTCTGACTCTTTGTGACCCCATG
Organism: Tragelaphus eurycerus; assembly: GCA_935064755.1. Lineage (NCBI taxonomy): Eukaryota > Metazoa > Chordata > Mammalia > Artiodactyla > Bovidae > Tragelaphus > Tragelaphus eurycerus. The sequence continues at coordinate 1,605,142 of CAKXYN010000059.1, read as the reverse complement.
AACTGTAGCCTACCAGGTTCTTCCATCCATGGGATTTTCCAGGCAAGAATACTGGAGTGGGTTGCCATTTCCTTCTCCAGGAGATCTTCCTGACCCAGGGATTGAACCCAGGTTTCCCGCATTATAGGCAGACGCTTTACTGTCTGAACCACCAGGGAAGTCTAGTATGATGCAATAATTCTAAACTCTTCTTTCTCTCTGTATATTCTTATGGACTAAATCATATACTTTCAGATTCATTTGTTAACAACCTATTGCCCAGTGTCTCAGAAGACGACTGCATTTGGACATAAAGTTTTTACGGAGGTGATTAAGTTAAAATGAGGCTCGTCTAGTCAAGGCTATGGTCTTTCCTGTGGTCATGTATTGGATGTGAGAGCTGGTCTGTGAAGAAGGCTGAGCACCGAAGAATTGATGCTTTTGAACTGTGGTGTTGGAGAAGACTCTTGAGAGTCCCTTGGACTGCAAGGAGATCCAACCAGTCCATTCTGAAAGAGATCAACCCTGGGATTTCTTTGGAAGGAATGATGCTAAAGCTGAAACTCCAGTATTTTGGCCACCTCATGCAAAGAGTTGACTCATTGGAGAAGACTCTGATGCTGGGAGGGATTGAGGGCAGGAGGAGAAGGGGACGACAGAGGATGAGATGGCTGGATGGCATCACTGACTCGATGGATGTGAGTCTGAGTGACCTCCGGGAGTTGGTGATGGACAGGGAGGCCTGGCGTGCTGCAGTTCATGGGGTCGCAAAGAGTAGGACACGACTGAGTGACTGACCTGATCTGATCTGATCTGAGGCTGTCAGGGTGAGCCCGAATTCAACCTGTCCTATCTGAATGGTGTTCTTATAAGAATAGAAAATTTGGACCCATGGAGATATGCCAGTGGTGCACACACACAGAGAAAAAGTCAGGAGGACACAGTGAAAAGGTGGCCATCTGCAAGCCAAGGAGAAGGGCCTCGGGAGAAGCCAGCCTCCTGACACCTTGATCTTGAGCTTCCAGCCTCCACAACTGTGAGAAACTAAATTTCTGCTGTTTAAGCCACCTTGTCTGTGGTATTTTGTTATAGTAGCCCTAGGAATACACAGTATAGATAGAGATATATGTATATATAATACATACACATGTATGTATAATAATACATAGGGTAGACAGATAGAGATATAAGTGTGTATAATCTCTCCTTACCTCTACAAAGTAAGTATTATTATCCTCATTTTATTATAAGTGAAGACACTTAATATTCCATGTTAAACCATAATAGAAGAGAATATGGAAGAGACTGTTTATATATGTATAACTGAATCCCTTTGCGGTACATCAGGAATTAACACACCGTAAATCAACTGTACATCAATAAAATAAGAAAATAAATGATGAGACTTAGAGAGATTAAGGGACTTCCTCAAGGTCACACATGTCAGGTAATTTCTTACCAAGTACATATTCACTATAGGATCCCTCTAAAAGGCAACTGTAAAAATTGAAGTCATAGAAACAGAAATTAAAAAAAATTAATTTATCTATTTCCTATAACCATACTGAGATCTCTAGCTCATATGCTATGATTTCAGTTTTTTTCCCCCGTCATTATTTTCAGAGGTCCAACACCACTGTCTCTCCAAGGTTTATTAGAATTTTTAAACATCCTTCTTACTGCGCCTTTTATTGGCCCCTTGTTGCAATTCTATCACTCAGACTCAATTAAGCAGATTGTTTATTCCCTCGGCCTTTGTTTGCATCTCAGCTGGATCACGCCAGGGGGTTGCAGCATGCCAGTTCTGCCATGAGGTGCTCAGATCAGAACTCTGAGTGGGACCCAGATTTCTGGGACAGCGCTGCCGTCAGATGGCGCCTGTGTCAGAGCAACCTGGGCCCGTGGCTTTGTAAACATCTGTGCTGTCTGTGCTACCGCAGCATTTCACTTCCATTCCAAGTGGAGCCTCGCATCTCCCTGTGCCTCCACACCTGGGCACTGGGTGACATTCAGTGAAAGGGTCAGCGCATATAATTAAAAGGCTTAGCCAACTGGATGTCATGCTCAGATGATCCTTCCTTTGCGGGCCAACTCTCTCCCACTCATAAATGGATTTTTTAAAGCAGGAGGGCTATGGGAGGTTGCAGATGCCTTCAGCCTATGCATTTGCATAGCTTCATGTCTGGTAAGTTGCATTCAGGGTCCTTAGGTTCATAAGGACACACCTTTATAGGCACACTGTTAAACAGATAATGTATTCTGCACTATTCCCTGTTTCATGGTCCCCTGCTGAAGAAAGAGTCATCCACTCAGATCTCCTCATACACAGACAAGCAATAATGCCATGAAAATAACAGAGAGACAAAAACAGTCATAGCTAGTTTCCTGAGCAACTAATACATGACAGAGCATTTTTCCCCCTATTCTAACATACCTCCCGAGAACGCAATGGCACCCCACTCCAGTACTCTTGCCTGGAAAGTCCCATGGATGGAGGAGCCTAGTGGGCTGCAGTCCATGGGGTTGCCAAGAGTTGGACATGACTGAGCAACTTCCCTTTCACTTTTCACTTTCATGCATTGGAGAAGGAAATGGCAACCCAGTCCAGTATTCTTGCCTGGAAAATCCCCGGGACGGGGGAGCCTGGTGGGCTGCTGTCTATGGGGTCGCACAGAGTTGGACACGACTGAAGCGACTTAGCAGCAGCAGCAGCAACATATCTCAGTCTTAGTTCTTATCACAACTTGGCAAGCTGCCAATTATTATTAATGCTTCTCTCTCATTGTTCAGAAGACCAAAACTTGGCGAATTTAAGTAACATACCCAAGGCCTCATAATTATAAAGTGTCTGAAACTCTCCATCTCCAAAGCTCATGTCTTCACTCTATTAAGCTTTCCTCAGTCAATCATCACTGATACTTCCCAAATATGACTTTTCTTTAAAAAGTTACTTTTTGAAAATTCATTAAGTTGAATGGTGCTTTCTTGTACCAAGAGTCTGAGCCGTTCTCCTGTTTTAGAAGCCTAGATGTTCAGTGATCCTTTGAATTATTGGTTTATTGCCATATCATTCAAAAGAAATGACAGTGTGTTTCATTTTAAAAATTTCTTTTGCATCTGAGGTTTTGCCCAGATCTGTTTATTGCTGTCATCTGGAAAAGGAAAATACGACGAGGCTTGAGATGTTCAAATCTGAAGTTTCCCTTTCCCCATTCAAATAAGGGCCAGCAACAAATCAAAAGGCAAGATTTCATGTTCAGTGATTGATTTAGATAAACGAAAGACTGAATAAATGCCAGATGATTTAGATGTGGTAACTGCTGCTTAAAATATGTGAATCTTGTTACTTCTGAAAAGTAACAGACTAGAAACGGATCTTCTATCAATACTAATGGTGACATCAAGGATCACGATAATGGTAATTTGGGTTTGTGGTGCTTTTTCCTTTCCACCATCTCAAAGCTATCAACAGATGTATCAAGGAAGCAAAGACCACAAATGGACATGGACAGTGAGCACCACTGGGCTGGACCACCATGCCTCATCTCCAACAAGCAACGGCCCCTCGAGGATACCCAGTTTTCTGCCATTTGATGGAGACTGCATAGGAGAATTCAGTTAGATGTTTGCTGGCCTGGGGATAAGGGTTAGGAAAAGAGCTTTGCAATGAAAATGGGTCTCCCAATATAAACCCCTTCCCTTTAGATAGGATCCTCTTTGGGTTCTCTGGGGGCCAAGCTGAACATAATTTTCAAAAAAGTCAGAAAGTTAAATGAGTAAAAGCATAATCTTTAAAAAAAATTTAGATATTTTAAATGTAACAACTTAAAAATAGTTACATTTCTATTGCATTTTTTGTTTAAAAAATATAAGGCAGATACAACTGAATGAAGAAAAGAAGCATCGAGTTTCTATAATTGCAATAGCTGAGCAGTCAAGAGAATGAGACTGGGATTCAAAAAGACCAGCTTCAAATATTGCCTGCCACATTTTAGTTATATGGCTTTGGAGGTTGTCCTCAACTCCTTTTATCTTTAGTCTCTTCAACTGTGTGTGGAAATAATGTTTTACTTATAGAGCTGTTGGAAGACTTAAGAGCCATAATGAATATCAAGCATATTTCAAGTACCTGCCACAAAGACAACATTAAAAATAGTAGGTTTTAATATTAAAATTGATTATTAATATCATTACAGTATTGTGATGACAAGACTAGGAAGTAATGTCATCAGTCACTTAAAAATGGAGCTTTAGAATATGCACTTCCAAAGCTAATAAAGTGGATGAAAAAGAGTGAAGGGTTTGAGCGATAATAGACGAACTTGGGCTGTGATGACTTTGCTATAAATAGATTTTCTTTTTTGGAGGGTGGGCTATTTTAAAAGAAAGTAAACTGCACATTTTTCAAAACTAGGTTACTAAGGTGGAAATCACAGATGAAAATCAATATGCTTTGCCAAAAATATAAACAAGAAAATTCATCAACTGGAAGAAGCATTGTTACAATGTGCATGCTGCTTCCATCTGGAAGGAAAATGCCAGAAAGAAACTTAATATTCATGACTGACATATTTTCTTTGTACTGTCAGTCAGCTGGAACCAAGATACGCAGCTGGCTGGAAAGCCCATCTCTCCTTCTTGTTTCCTCTGATGACCTTATACATCAAATCAAGAATTGTGGGCTGAAACGACACTCTTCATCCTCGTTTATTTTTTTTTCAGAGGATGGTACAGTGACCAAAATCTGCCACAATGTACCCTGTTGTCTTTCTTCACCTTTCAAGTTCTCGTCAGAAATCAACATCAAGAATCCAAAAATAGCTGTCCACTTAATAAGCCCCAAAAATAAGCAGAAAAAAAAAAAAAAACTTGGTCAAATATCTTCTTTGCAGACAAAGTAATTTGTCAAATAGAAGATTCATTTTTGTTTTCAGAGCACTGAAGGTATGTAAACATAGCTTAAACCCATTTTTGAGGGGGAACTTTAGCCATAAGTATTCAGAAAATCTAAATGTTAGAAAGATCTTCATTGTTAAAATATGTCTATATTTTATAGATTGTAAATTTCTGGCATCAAATCAAACTTTTCATTACACAGTTTCCTGGAACTATAATCTGCATGGAGTATTTATCAGAAAACTTTGCATAAAGTAAAAATAACTCATTTACCAAATTACAAGTTCAGGGCTATATGTTTTCACATTGAAGGAAGTGTCAAAAGTTTTACTGTTTAATCTGTCATCAGGGATTGAAACAAGCAAATTGGCAAATAAAGAATGACACTGAAGTGTCTGGTCTCCTCAGAAAAAGAATCACTGGCATCTTTCTGAGTGGAAGATGTCATAATTGCAAAATCAGTAGAAACACAAGTAGCCAGGTAAAGGCATATCTAAATCTTCCTTAAGAATCCTGCTTTTTCTTGGCATGTCACTGTATCCAGTCAATAAGAAAATATTTGGGTGATGATGAAAACCTAAAACAGAATGCATTATTACCTTTAAACAGTATTTTAGGCGGGAGATAATTCTTACAACCATAATAATATCCTTATTCCCTCTCCAGGGATTCCTTAAAACTAGCATACAAATCGCAGATCACCATAGTGGAAATAAATTCCTAGCACCCTGGCCTTCTGAGAATTGATTGCAGGTTTATATGCCATTGCTTGCTCCATGGTATAGAGCAGACTGTAAAGATACCCGGATGGTGGAACGTGGTTGTACTTCTGTGGTCGGAGAGATTTAATTAGACATCAAATGTATATTGTCTAATGACGGCTGTTTAAATTATCAAGAAACACACTGCAATTCTCATGCCCACAGGCCGGAAGGATGCATGAGGTAAAAATCCAGTAAATTCTCTGTTGACATAATGGGATTCAGGGAAATACCATGTTACCGCTGGCAGGCTCATAACTCACCAGCTCTCCTTTGCTAATGTCTGGGCTCTTTTGCATCTCACGGATGACGGTGGCTTCTCCTCGGTCTCCCAGCTACCCTGTTTGCTTGCCATCACATGGAGCAGTTTAGTACATTGGCTAATTTCACCCAGCATCATGGTTCTGGTTTATGGAAGCTTAGCTTCTGTGGCAAGCAACAAATACCCATGAGTTTCCAGGGCAGCAGTGATAACTGATGCTGGAATGAGGCGGAGCACCTCCCCAGTCAAAACCAGCCCCCACTTCTACGCCCTGTCAGTCCTCACCATCCATGGAGAAGTGGTGATTAGAACCCTGCTGTGCGCAGCTGTGCTTCTTAGTACAGCCTGTTGGAGGGGGTGGGTACCCAGAGGGAACCTCACTACCACAACTTTCAGGCTGCAAGGTAGAGTAATGTGAAATGAATCCTTTCAACTAAAGGTCAGGTGAGACACAAACTCACTTCCTTTGCAGATTAAGCAATGCGTTTCATTTCCCTCTATTCCTCTCATGTACAAGGCATGGACCATGCATGATGGGAGAGAGGCAACTCTTGGCCATGGCCGCACACTGGTGTGATGCCAGGAGGGAAGGAAAACTTGCTGATTAGAGAAGGATTGATGACGGCAAGTGTTTTCCTGCCATAAACCATCCAGGCAGGTGTCTTTTAACTAAGATTAATAAACATATGTCATTGGCAAGTCTCTCATTACAAGATGCGTGCTAATGGAGAAGCAAAATTTTCAAGTCAAATTGCCAGGCTGCCACAGAGCAAAATCTCTCCAGATAAACAAAGACATGCCAGCTTGGATAGGAAAAACTGCCCTTCCTGCACCTGGAATATTTTATGCACAAGGTAAATAGTCCCCTTTCTTTCTGGAAACAGTGAACTTGGACCAGAGGTCTCTCTTCCCAGGCCAAAACATAGGTTATAAAATTTCCTCTCAACTGGCAGTCTGCACTCATATGGACCAAAACAGCCTCCTGTCCTCTAAGTTAATGCGTGAATCCAAGTAAGGGACCATTTCAGAGACTGTCATCAAAATTGGAAATCAGGGGGCTGCAGAGATCAACAGTTTCACAGGGCAGCTACACAAAATGTGAAGATGATGGTGACAGATGTAGGAAGTGTTCCGTGGAACACCAGACAGGAACACACATGGTCAATTCAGAATTTAGTTCCTCCCAGAATGTCAAAATGGGCCAGCGCTGTGAGCTCTGAGCCATAGCTTGTGTTTCAAATTCAGGGATCAAAGTGTATTTTCATTCTACAGCTCATATGTGTAAATCTATCAGTGAACACTAGTTTGCTGTGAAAATTTGGGCCTGGTCTCCTCACAGAGATAGTTAGGTGCTTAGAAAACAGAGTATCTAATCCCCTTGACCACAAAAGATAATTTTTAATGCTCCCATTTCCTTGAACTTGTAGTGGAATGGCAATTTATTTTTCACTTTAAACTTAGGGGCTTCCCAGGTGGCTCAGTGGTAAAGAATACACCTGCCAATGCAAGAGACACAGGAGATACGGGTTTCATCCCTGGGTTGGAAAGATCCCTTGGAGGAGGAAATGGCAACCTTCCAGTATTCTTGCCTGGGAAATCCCAGGGACAGAGGAGCCTAGCAGGCTTCAGTCCATGGAGTCACAGAGTTGGACACGACTGAGCTCACAAGCAGGCAATGTGTATGATCTATAATAGAGCATGTTGGAATGGTACGTTCCAGGGAAAGTTAGATAACCATTTATCAGAATTTTGTGATGGAATTTATTCATGAGACACCCAAAGTCACTCTGAATCAAGGTGGGGCACCAGAACCACCGTGGAGACAGCTAACGGGCTGTATTACACAAATCTCAATGCATGGGATGGAGGATTGTGTGCTTTATTATATCCTCCAGAAATCCTGACACGTCCTAGATTTGGTAGAAGATAAACTTACAGATTTAAAAAGTTCATAAATCCCAAACAAGACAAATTAAAAAAAGTTCATACCCAGATACATCATAATCAAACTGCTAAAAACTAAAGGCAAAACAGGTGAAAGTGTTGTACTATATACAAAGGAAGGATGAATCAAATGACCGAGTTTCTCATCAGAAACCAAGGAAGCCAAAAGGCGGTACATTTCTTTTTTTAATTTAACATTTAAAGAAAAGAACTACTAATGCAGTTTTCTGTATCAAGCAAAATTATGCTTCGGGAATAAAGGTGAGATGAAGACATTCTCAGAAGGAAAAATAAGAGAATCCAGCAGCAACAGATCTACTCTAAAGAACAAAAGTTCTTCAAGAAAAAGAGAGATGATATCAGTGGGAAACTTGCAACTTCAGGAGCAAAACAGAAATGGCAGATATCTGATTAATATAGTAGACTTTTTCTCATATTAGTCTTCAAATGTGAATGATGGTTGAAGGCAAAAATTATACTATTGTCTGACTGGGACTTAAATGTATAGAGATTACAACTAAAAGAAATGAATGATGAAGCTGATAACATAGAAGGAGAAGGGCTAAAGGACTGCTATAGTTGTAAAAATTTCCACATTCCACTAGAAGTGATAAAATATTCATTATAACTAGACTACAAAAAGTGAAGCATGTATATTGTAATCTCCAGCCAAGTGCTAAGTGCTAATGCAAACAGAAATATTTTCAAATTCCATAGACAAATTAAATTGGAATTATAAAAAAATTCAAACAATCTAGAAGAAGGCAAGAGAATGGGAAATAGAAGAATGTAAAACCAAGGGAAAAAACAAATAAAAACAGCAGACCCATATCAACAATTACATCAAACGTAAACAGTCCACACAGCAATTAAAAGTAGAAGAATTATCAGAACAGCCAAAAACAAAAGACTCAATTATATTCTGTCTAAAATGATCTACTTTAAATATTACCAGGGATAAAAAAGGAATTACAAAATGACCCCAGGGTCAATTCATTAAGAATATATGACAATCTTAAATGTATACACACTGAGCAATAGAACTTCAAAAATCATGAAGTAAAAACTGATAGAATTAAAAGGAAAAATGGACAAGCTGCCATTAACCTCTTTTGAGTAAAACTGCACAGTGTCATCAACCCATGGATCTAAGTGACATTTAAAGAACACTCCAAAAAGAGCAGCAAAACTATATATGAAAACTACAAAAGGCTGATGAAAGAAAACCAAGAACTAATAATTGACCTGATATACCATGTTCATAGATTAGATGACTCAACATAGCTAAGATACGAATCCTCCTCAAATTGATCTATGCATTTAATTTCAATCAAGATTCCAAGAGGTTGTCTTATAGATATAGGCAAGCAGATTCTAATGGAAAGGCAAAATAGTATAACTAAAAAAATTTGGAAAAAATTAATGCTGGAGGAATCACTCTACTTGATTTTAAGACTTACTACAAAGCTATATTTGGAGAAGGAAATGGCAATCCACTCCAGTATTCTTGCCTGGAGAATCCCAGGGTCAGAGGAGCCTGGTGGGCTACTGTCCATGGGGGTCACAAAGTGTCAGACACAACTGAGTGACTAACACTTTCACTTTCAAGTACACTAAACTGATTTTTGACAAAGCTGCAAAAGCATTTCAAAGGAGGAAGAATGCTTTCAACAAATAATGGCAGAGCAATTGGATATTCATAGGCATAAGAAGAATCTTGACCTCAACCTGACAAAAATTAAAAATGGATCATCAACCTAAATATAAATATAAAGCTAGAAATCATATAGGAGAAAACATAGAAACTTTCCTGATGTTGGGTTAGGCAAAGTGTTCTCAGATAAAATACCAAAAGCACAATCCATAAGCAAAAATTGGATAAATTGGACATAATCAAAATTGAAAAATGTTGACAGTGCTAACAATACTGCCAAGAGAAAGAACAGACAAGCCGCAAGCTGGGAGAAAATATTTGCAAATTATGTGTCATAAAAACTTGATTACAAAATATACAAAGAACTCTCACAATATAATAATAAGACAAATAACTCATTTTTTAAATAGGCAAAAATATTTGAACAGACATTTCAGTGAAGAAGATATACAGATGAAAATAAACATATGAAAAGATTCTCAACATTATTACCCATTGAGAAAATGCAAATTAAAACCAAATGTGATACCACTACATATAGTAGAATGGCTAAAACAAATTTGTATAAATGAATATGGATTGCCATGAATAAACAACAAAGCCAAGAGCTGGTAAAAATGGGGAACAACTAATGATTCTCATACACTGTTGTGGAGAATGCAAACTGGTACAGTCACTCTGGGATACACCTCGGCAGTTTCTAAACATGCATTTTTCACTCTTGTGATAAGAATGATCTGACCCAGCCATCCTACTGCTGGGTATTTATGCCAGAGAAACGAAAATTTATCTTCACAAAGAAAACTGTGCTCAATGTCTACAGTTGCTCAATCTATAATTGTTAAAAAAATTGGAAACAACCCAATGCCATCAACAGGTGAAGACATAAACTGTGTTATAGTCAAACAGTGGCGTAGTCCTCATTAACAACACAGCTGCTAAGTTACTTCAGTCGTGTCAGACTCTGTGCAACCCCATAGACGGCAGCCCACCAGGCTCCTCTGTCCCTGGGATTCTCCAGGCAAGAACACTGGAGTGGGTTGCCATTTCCTTCTCCAATGCATGAAAGTGAAAAGTGAAAGGGAAGTCGGTCAGTCGTGCCCGACTCCCAGCAACCCCATGGACTGGAGCCTACCAGGCTCCCCCATCCATGGGAATTTCCAGGCAAGAGTACTGGAGTGGGGTGCCATTGCCTTCTCCGTAACAACACAGAAGAATCAGTATATACAATAAGTTGGCTGGCTCGCCATGGTTATGCTAATGAATAAAAAGTCCATCTCAAAAGGTTATGTATTGTGTTATTCCATTTATGACACTCTGAAAAGACAAAATCCCAGTGATGGAGAATAGATGAGTGGTTAAAGTAGGGGTTAGGGTTTTTCCTGTGGTCATGTATGGATGTGAGAGTTGGACTGTGAAGAAGGCTGAGCACCGAAGAATTGATGCTTTTGAACTGTGGTGTTGGAGAAGATGCTTGAGAGTCCCTTGGACTGCAAGGAGGTCCAACCAGTCCATTCTGAAGGAGATCAGCCCTGGGATTTCTTTGGAAGGAATGATGCTAAAGCTGAAACTCCAGTACTTTGGCCACCTCATGCGAAGAGTTGACTCATTGGAAAAGACTCTGATGCTGGGAGAGATTGGGGGCAAGAGGAGAAGGGGATGACAGAGGATGAGATGGCTGGATGGCATCACTGACTTGATGGATGTGAGTCTGAGTGAACTCCGGGAGTTGGTGATGGGCAGGGAGGCCTGGCATGCTGCGATTCATGGGGTCGCAAAGAGTTGGACAAGACTGAGCGACTGAACTGAACTGGACTGAAGTGGGGGAGGATATAAACAAAAGTGAGCACCATGAGGACATTTTGGTTCTGTGCCCTAGTTGTAGAGATTGTTAACAAAAATCTGCACATAAGCTTAAACTCACTGCTGCTGCTAAGTCGCTTCAGTCGTGTCCGACTCTGTGCGACCCCATAGACGGAAGCTCACCAGGCTCCCCTGTCCCTGGGATTCTCCAGGCAAGAACACTGGAGTGGGTTGCCATTTCCTTCTCCAATGCATGAAAGTGAAAAGTGAAAGTGAAGTTGCTCAGTCGTGTCCGACTCTTAGCGACCCCACGGACTGGAGCCTACCAGGCTCCTCCGTCCATGGGATTTTCCAGGCAAAAGTACTGGGGTGGGGTGCCATTGCCTTCCCCGTTAAACTCACTGCACATCTGAAAAAAGTTAATTTTACAGTATATAAATTAAAAAAATAAAATTCTCTTTTGATCATATATTAAATGTTCCTGTTCATCATGTTCTCATGCAAAAGTGTATATTCTATTGTGTTTTGCTTCTGTGTGTAGCTCTCTATATACGTACCCACCAATAGGAGATCCTTATAGTCTGTTGGAAGGAGCACATGCTTCGGGGACAAATCTGAATTTAAATTCTTGCCCCCAACTTTATCCATATATATTGAGCACCTACTATATGCTGGAGAAGGCAGTGGCACCTCACTCCAGTACTCTTGCCTGGAAAATCCCATGGATGGAGGAGCCTGGTGGGCTGCAGTCCATGGAGTCGCTAAGAGTCGGACATGACTGAGGGACTTCACTTTCACTTTTCACTTTCATGCATTGGAGAAGGAAATGGCAACCCACTCCAGTGTTCTTGCCTGGAGAATCCCAGGGATGGAGGAGCCTGGTGGGCTGCCGTCTATGGGGTTGCACCGGGTTGGACACGACTGAAGCGACTTATCAGCAGGAGCACTAGGTATGTATCAGTTTCTTGGAATTGAAGGATAAAGAAAAACAGAGGTTTAGACAGCAAGGAATTTACAGTCTTGTGAGAGAAATGAACAGTAAACAGACAAATACTAGAATGGGTAACTACAGATGATTGTAGGCTATGGTGAATGCTATCCAGAAAATAAACAGGGTGAGGAGCTACAGCAGGATGAAGGGGGGTCGGAGGGGACACTTGAGATTTGCAGGATGATGATAAACTGCTCATGCCAAGGACCAGGAGAAGAGGCATGGCTGTTACAGGGAAGAGCAAAAATAAAGGAGCAGCGGTAAGACAGGGCTGGTGCATTCTGGGAACAACAAAGATGCTGATGATCCTGGAGTGTTGTGATGGGCAAAAAGGAAGAGATGAAGCCATCACATCACAGAGGCCGGTAAGCCATGCATACGATCTGGTCACTTTTAAGGGCAATGGGAAGCCACTGGGTTTTCTTGTGTTCTGTTTTTTAATTTCTGCTTTAAAGCAAGGGAGTGACCATGATCGTGTCTATATACAATGTGACCTTTGGAAAATTCTTTTAACTTTGCATCTCAGTCTCCACAGATGCCAAGCAGGAATAATCACACACTGAGCAAAATGTTTGTGAGAATTATGTATATTGGTGTCTAGAACTGTGCATGTTATATCAGGTACTTAATAAAATTTAAGTTTATCTTCTTCCACTGTGTTTGTATCCTTTTATTGCTTTTATGTTTGTGTGTGAACCTCTCAGTTCTGTCTCTTTTTTTCTGCCATTCCATCTTTTACTTATTCTTTCTGACCTCCAGCACAAGCACAGGCAAAGCTTCTGGTTTCTGCTGTCACTGCACACTTGCGAGAGCGGACTGGGAGACAGGCAGATCTGATTCCATTTGGTTGCACTGTATGAAACAGCTATTCGGAAGATCACAACTGATTAAATTAGGGTGAGTCAGTTTTACGTGATTCAGCTGCATAGCACACTTAAACGGGACCATCCCTGTTCCGAATTGTTTCTTCATCTACTAGAAATTAGACGGTTTTTGAGATCCATTGCTGTCCTAAATTCTTCAACTCTATTCAGACCCACTTTCATCAAAGAAACACCTTTTCTCACTAGTATAAGTGAGTATCCTTCTCTGTTTCACTGCCTGGTGACCAATATCTTGCTGGATTCTCTTTACCGAGTCACGACATTAATATACAAAGAGCTTTCACAAGCACTGCCTTCTATATTAGAAGCATTCAATCCTTGCTATCTTTTTTACCAGGCAAACCTCACGGCTTCATTGTCCAAAACGTCATTTCCATCACTTCCTTGAGGATGATCCTAATAAAAGGCACAGTGAAATTAGAAAATCAAGTCTAACAAATATAATCAGTTGATAAAGTTCTAGTTTGCATGTTCAATTTGAGGCACCCAATTTATAATTCCTTGAGGAAGAAATGTAACATCTGTAAAATACATTTTGCACAATGCTTTTTAAGCTAATTTTTGTTTGAAATAGAAATCCATTCTCCACTGCTTTTTAAGCAAAGCCAAGTCATTTTATCTGTCTTCAGGCAAGAATGACATTATGACTCCTTACCTGAACAGGGTCCTACAACATTATGTGTGTGCATCATATTAGATTTCAGCATATGCCATTTTATCCAGCGCTCTGCCTTTCCCTTGACAAAATTAAATAGATAAAAACTTTAAACGTACAAACTCTATGAGCTCATATCCTAAAGAGCAGATTGCCACTCCTTCCCTCTTCCCCTCTTCTTTGTTGCATCTGCTAACTCCACTGTTTGAAGCACTGGCTTTCACCAGACTGGTCAGTTACACAGGTCATCTTAATTTCCGGAAGGGTTTTCATTCCCACTGTTAATCTTTTCCCAGATCCTCATGAGGAGATAATGCAGATATTGATACAAATAAACATGCAACTTATTTATTTGTATCAAATCCCCTTTCTTCTCAGCAGGAAGTGAATTTCAGCCTCAGTGTCTAGTCTCCCAATAGTGATGAATCAAAAGGCTACAGCCAGAAGAACTTGAAAATATCAAGATGAAGAGAAGCCTTCAGGGTCTGGCTGTCCTCCACTCGCTCCTTCTACTGAGTCTTTCTTCTGGGTGTTGCCATTAAGCGCATTGGTAAATGTGAGGAAGCAGCATGGTGGGAGCTTCTGAAGATCAATGATGCAGTAAATATGATGGTTTTAAGGCATCCTCTTCTCAACCCAATCGATAACAACTTTGATGCGATCTCCTGATGCAGAGTTCTTACATTGCTGCCAGGCTTCTTCTGATTACATGTCATGTTCCTTTTCAAGAGTTCCTAGTGCATAAAACTGTACTGCTCATCTCCCAGTAAAAGGGATTGGTTTATATCATCTCAAATTGTCTGGCAAAACTTCACTGGTTTCATCCTGACCATAAGTTGAGGTACTGATGCCTAAGACCCTGGAAGATTATCTTCCTTTCATAAGAAAGAAGAAATATCTTTACTTTTCTAATACCCCATAGTTATGTGGTGGTAGCGGAATTCACATTTTATTAGTAGAAAATATAAACTATTTTGAATTTTGGAGACATTAAAGGAGATCAGATCAGATCAGATAAGTCGCTCAGTTGTGTCCGACTCTTTGCGACCCCATGAACTGCAGCACGCCAGGCCTCCCTATCCATCACCAGCTCTCGGAGGTCACCCAGACTCACATTCATCGAGTCAGTGATACCATCCAGCCATCTCATCCTCTGTCGTCCCCTTCTCCTCCTGCCCCCAATCCCTCCCAGCATCAGAGTCTTTTCCAATGAGTCAACTCTTCACATGAGGTGGCCAAAATACTGGAGTTTCAGCTTGAGCATCATTCCTTCCAAAGAAATCCCAGGGCTGATCTCCTTCAGAATGGACTGGTTGGATCTCCTTGCAGTCCAAGGGACTCTCAGGAGTCTTCTCCAACACCACAGTTCAAAAGCATCAATTCTTCGGCGCTCAGCCTTCTTCACAGTCCAGCTCTCACATCCATACATGACCACAGGAGAGACCATAGCCTTGACTAGGCGAACCTTTGTTGGCAAAGTGATGTCTCTGCTTTTGAATATGCTATCTAGGTTGCTCATAACTTTCCTTCCAAGGAGTAAGCGTCTTTTAATTTCATGGCTGCAGTCACCATCTGCAGTGATTTTGGAGCCCAGAAAAATAAAGTCTGACGCTGTTTCCACTGTTTCTCCATCTATTTCCCATGTAGTGATGGGACCAGATGCCATGATCTTCGTTAAAGGAGATAGGTGGGGGGAAAATACCAGATTTTGCTACAGCCTGTGGGATGCTAAAACATTGAATAAAAAATAAATTCAGCCAGCCTTCTTGATGTTTAGTTGGTAGGGTGTTAATGCCCTAATAGGACAAGAAGTAAAGAAGGCAGAGTCACGACCCACTATGGCTACAAATCAGCCAAGCTCAGGTGTGCAAAGACCAGCTAAAGCTGCCGATGCCTAAGTAATGGCCCCCACACAGCCTTTGTGCACTGAGTGTAAGGGCTCATTCAGTGCTGTGCCGTATATGTTTTTATATTTTGGGGGTCATGTCTGTTGAGTTTTGCCCCCAAGGTCACAGATGCGAGCCCTGTACCAAGGCTACAGAAGTGGAGCCCAGAACCAAGATTACCTCCAA
Organism: Tragelaphus eurycerus; assembly: GCA_935064755.1. Taxonomy (NCBI): domain Eukaryota; kingdom Metazoa; phylum Chordata; class Mammalia; order Artiodactyla; family Bovidae; genus Tragelaphus; species Tragelaphus eurycerus. The sequence continues at coordinate 1,589,241 of CAKXYN010000059.1, read as the reverse complement.
AGTGGACTGAACTCCTTTGTAACTGTTGCCAAAAGCCCCATAAACATCACTAACAAACTTCCTGACTCCAAATTAGGCAAAGATGTCCATTCCAGTAGTTGCCCTATAGTGCCCTAACCAATCACCTAACACCAATGTTCTGGCAGGAATTTTCTTTGTCATGAGGCTATAAAAATCAGCTACTAACTCATCAAAACTGTTGACTCTTCCTGGCCTGCCAGGCATTGTCGGCCTGCTATGCTCATTACACCCACTTTATCTCTGCTCTTCCTTCTTAATAAACTCACTTCTTTCTACAATACTCTATATCTGGAAATTCTTTTCCAACCTGTTCTCAGATTGCCTCAACAACATCCATGTTCCCCAGCTAAGACTCTTAATTCCTAAGACTCTGTTCTTCCAATAAATAATATGCTCTATTCTGCCTTCCTCTGATCACATGGTTGGAAATAAAATGCCACAAGTCTACGTGCAAGAAATGACATGAAAGCTGAACAGGAACAAAGAAAATGTATTTTATTTGGCAATGATCTGATGTGTTCATGACAACCACTCTGGAGATGATGGAGAAAACTGACAATCTTTAATTCTGGGGTAATTTTACCAGCTTCAGTTTCCTAAATAATTCAATGGCCTTCTTGGCTTGACCATTAACAGATATAACCTGTGGAAATTAGGGGCAGCAGCAGAGTTGGATGGGTACATGGATTATATTCTCTGAAGAAAAGCCTCAGACTCTGCGAGAAAAGAGAAAGTAGCTGAGACAAGTGTGAAATTTCATAATCAATATGGATGCTAATACATCACAAAATATGCCTTATCATTTCTATGTACGTTCCTAACAGATTTCCAAGTTATCTACAACCATTGCTGTTTCACATAAAAAGTTTATATTAAGGCTAAGGGGCTACTAGACATGAGATAATTATTTGGGAACATTTATGAAAATAAGATTACTTTTTCAGGGTTTTAGCCTGTGATTTTTCCTTCAAGGTTTGACAACTAACTAATAATAATGCCAATAAACACCAACAATAACACGTTTGTCATTTCACCATAATAGATAAGTAGAAGCAATTTTAGCTAAACATGATCATCCCTTGCAAACAAGATTTGGATTCGCAAGAAATGAAAAAAGGGCTCACGTTTTCCCTAATAATGGAAAAGAGATTATTCTTGAGGCCCAAAGACAGCATAAGTTGTTTTGAATTGGGCTTCATCTCATTATTGATATATTTTCATTTGCTGAACTGCAGCAGAGTTATGATCTGCCCTGGTTTCCTGTTGAGAATTTTATCTTTCCATTTTTATAGTACATGCTTTTTCAAAAGAGTAAACTTCCAGAGCAATTTATTTAAGAAGATACAGCTACTGAATATCAAGATCACTAAGAAACTGCCATGAATATACTACAGTCTTTCTTAAGAAAGCTTTGTCCTTGGCTCTCCCCACCTCTGATAGCATTTTGGGAAAAAAAAAAAAAAAAATTGGCTTCAGGAGGCTATGTAGAGTTGGGCAGGTTGTTCACTGAACAAGGGCGTCTAGCCAAGGGGTAATTGGACTGAAATTTGGCCCACACTCTTCTTGTTTAGCCACGAGCCCTGGCACTGGGCTGCCTCCACCTGGAGGAAGGAGGGCCTTTTACTGATTTTCACAGAGGCATTAACATGCTAGTAGAGGTCCTTATGGAGAAGGCAATGGCACCCCATTCCAATACTCTTGCCTGGAAAATCCCATGGACAGAGGAGGCTGGTAGACTGCAGTCCATGGGGTTGCTAGGAGTCGGACACGGCTGTGTAACTTTCAAGTAGACAACCTTAGCGACTTCACTTTCACTTTTCACTTTCATGCATTGGAGAAGGAAATGGCAAGCCATTCCAGTGTTCTTGCCTGGAGAATTCCAGGGACGGGGGAGCCTGGTGGGCTGCCATCTCTGGGGTCACACAGAGTTGGACACGACTGAAGCGATTTAGCAGCAGCAGCAGCAGCAGAGGTTCTTATTTAGCTTGGCAGCTGACACTGAATATGAAAACTCAAAATGTTAAGATTAATTTTTGCTTCATAAAGGCCAGAAGGAAGAGACTGTCTCCATAAGCAAGATTCAGGAATCGGAGATAGGGAAGGAAGAATTCCTGAAAGTCAGAAAGACATAGTTTTCTGCCTCTGGATAAGTCAAAATTAACTCCTAGCTCAGTTTCATTATCAGTCAATTAGGTGTAATCATGTGCATGTAGCAAGGTAAGGGCTTCCCAGGTGGCTCAGTGGTAAAGAATCTGCCCGCCAATGCAGGACGCTCAAGTTCGCTCCCTGGGTTGGGAAGATCCCCTGAAGAAGGAAATGGCAACTCACTCCAGTATTCTTGCCTGGAAATCCCCATGGACAGAGGAGCCTGGAGGGCTACAGTCCATGGGGTTGCAAAGAGTTGGACACAACTGAGTTACTAACCAACAACAATAACGAGGTAAAGTGTACCATATAATTTGAATTGGTCCTGCACATGGTGTTTCTGGATATACAAACCATTTTCATGGCATGTTCAGTCCTGTCTGACTTTCTGCAACCCTACAGACTGAAGCCCACTAGGTATGTGTCAGGGAAGATGCTTAATAAATACTGTTTCATTTCCTCGTATCTGTGCCCTGAGGACAAGAAATATTTAACGTTAGTATATCTCCCTATATAATGTTTATTATAATCATATTTATAATACAAATTCTGAGTATTCGATGACCACAGCCCAATGACCACATGGCTTTTTTGTTCTCGTGTCTATTTGCTTGCTCTGTCCAACATAACATTGCTCTTTTTGTTTCTCTTTAACTGGATGTGCTTAAGAGCATAGAGGAGTGCTGGAGTTGACCATCCATGTTCCTGTTGAAATTAGGTATATCACAAATTTTTTGGCTTCCTTGGTGGCTCAGATGGTAAAGAATCTGCCTGTCATGTAGGAGACATGGGTTTGATCCCTGGGTCGGGAAGATTCCCTGGAGGAGGACATGGCAACCCACTCCAGTGTTCTTGCCTGGAGAACTCCATGAACAGAGGAGCCCGGTGGGCTACAGTCCATGGGGTCGCAAAGAGTCAGACAGGACTGAGCAACTAACACTTTACCTCTGAAGGTAAATCTCCAAATTGGGGATTGGCAGGAGGCCAGCAGCACCTGGGGGTCTAAGTAGCCCCACTTCTGACTGTCTTGCTGAGTTTCACTTCCGCCTTGCATTTCCCCCACCTTCGTTCGTATGAGCTGCACCAACATCTTGGCTGCCAGATGTGTGCTATTGTCCATATGAAATGCTGGCCTATGCACGAAGCCAAATATCTTTCCTTGTTATTCCTTGGCAAAGCTGGACCACAATGGAATTTAAAAAAAAAAAAAAAAAAAGGCTTCATGAAATAGGAAAGGAAAACAGAAATACAACAAAGAAAGAATAAGCAGTGCAAACTTGGTCATGAGGTCATGATTATATCGCACACATAGAATTGTAATATTTCAAAGTTAGTATTTCACTGTCACTACCTGCTGTTCATCCCGGTTAGAAGTGATGGGAAGATGGTCTCCTTGAAAAATACTGTATATATTTAGTACTTCTGGTAGTCTTGCCTCAAGTTGATGCCTAATCAGTTGAGGGTTTTTTTTTTTTTTTTCCCAACAGGATGTGATTGTGAATATCAAAATCAGCCATGCCAAGATCTTCTCTAACTGTCTGGGAGAGAATGGAATGCCTGCTGTGTAACAGGAAAAAAGCTGCCAAAGTCTTGGAAGGCTTGGCAGCTTGGTAGAGGAAACAATGAACATTTGTTTACTGCAACTTTCCTGAAATGTATATATGTTCTCTCAACTCGGGACTGGAGTGATTAGGCGTCTCCTCCCTTAACCCCTCAGCCATTTGTGACCTGCTTATATTGTAGTTCTATGAATAGTCGAGCAATTACATCATCAGAATGCTTCCTGAATTCTTTCAAAAGATGACTCTTGCTTTTGGTATATCATCAATTTTGCTGATCCAACAAGAGTCATTCTGCCAATGGATTAACTATCTACTATAGCACCACCCTCCTTTCAGAAACAATAACTGATGAGACATGTGTAACCTCATCAAGACTACTTTCCATAGGGCATCCTAAAAACCCCAAAAGCCCAACACCCCAAAGGATGACCACAGATCTTAGGTCCCAATTCAAACTGGATAAATGTGAGTAATGTTTTTAACTCTTTTGTTGACTTTGGATAATTACTACCCAATAATTAATCAATCCATAATTTAATACCAATCTACTGAATACTCATTGTGCCATAAAATCTACTATTTTCCCCTAACATCTCCTTCTATTTCATCATCCTCCCTCAGGAAAATCAAGTATTTTTTGTTTTGCACCATAGTTTTCAATATATTGCAGTAAGCAAATTTTTGCCTTACCAAACCACTATTCATGTGATATGTATAATACTCAACTAAGAATAACTTGGTTCTATAAGGCAGGCATGTAAGTTTAACATGAAGGTGTTAGGCTTCATTTATATTTGCCTAAGTTTCTAGTCATTTAAAGGGTGAGGACATATCAGCATTAAAATTACACTGAAGAGAATCTATTGAAGAATTGCTAAATGGCAAAAACCACAAACAGGATCCATTTTCAATTCAGTTCATCCACGGGAACTCCAGTCTGGCATCTACAAATAACTTAACTGCATTGGGCAAGGAAGCCAATATTTAGAGCCAATAGCTGTGTGCACACAAAGTTCTGGACAATTTATTATTCTGTACAGTAAACGGCTGGCCCATAATTCACAGGCTGAGAGTTAATGAGAATATCTGTCCCTAATACCCATAAGAAAGATAAGGGCTGGTATAATGTGGTTTATCCAGGACTTCTGAGCCTTTCAAGGGCAAGAATGAAAGCCTCTGACAGCAAAATGCAACAAGAAATATTGTACTGACCTACAGGCTTCCTGTTCTCCCATCAAAACAATCCTTGTGTACATGCATTAAGGAGCCATTCATTCTGAATAACAGTTCCCAAATACCTAGATCCTTTTTAATCGCTGGTATAATTAACTTAATGATATAATTGTGTGGCTCCCAAAAGAAAGGGGTAGAGAAGTGATAGTAATTTATTTCTTCCTCATAATTCAGCTGACAAACTAGAAAATATATATGTATATTTTATTTTAAAAACATATATTCCATATATATTCTAGTCTAATATATATTTTATTCAAGACTATATCTATCTATTTATCTACCTATATGGGGATAGCAGTGAGAAACAAATTAAACAGGGAGAAAGTCCTGCAGATGACTAATTGTTTATCAGTCTAAGGGCTTTTATTACAAACCTTTGGAAAGTAAATATATGCCTGGGGTTTCATCAGAGTGGTAATAAATATTAATAATGACCAACTGACGAGAGGTTTTAAACGGCCCTTCTAAAGCAATGTGTCAGCAATGCTGTGTTCGACAAAACACAGAATGAATGTCTGCATTAATGGCTTCTCCTCTGTTCGGGGTTTTAAAGTCAGGAATGTGCTCAACGGTCTTTCCTAATGTCCCTCTAACTCTCTCTGCTATTTCCTCGAAGGTAGTTGAAATGTCTTGTAAAGAAGATGTGTTACCAGTCTATCCTGAAATGAACCTACCAAATCCTCTGCCTTAAATAAAAGCAGATTGTGTGTGTGTGTGTGTGTGTGTGTGTGTGTGTGTGTGTGTGTGTGTGTTTGCCTTAGGTACCTAACAGTAAAAAGTTCTCAGTGTGGGCCCTTTGGCCTGGAGCAGTGCTCCCTTAAAACGGTTCGTGGGCCAGCATGAACGCCAGAATTTGTTCAAGCTGAAAATCCTCAGGCCCCTCCCATGGCCGACCTACTGCATTTCTGGAGCAGAGCCCAGGAATCTGTATTTACAAGCTCTGCGGGTGATGCATTTGCTCACTAGAGTTTCTGAAGTATCGATCTAGAATTTTCCTGCACTGTGAATAAAGGGGGTATAAACAAGCAGAGATCAGCAACTAAATAATGTGCTTGCTGGCATTTTAGATTTTGTATAAATGGCCCATTGGATCAATGGCATTGCTTGTACACTGACTGACGAGTTTGGATATTGCTTTTTATGAAAGGCATATTTATGGGATCCCCAAAAGTGGTATTGAGAATCTTTTTTCCCCACCTGCATGGTGGCTTACATGGCAGGAAAGAATCTTTTCTCAATTGAATCCTACTTCAGAGTACAAGAAATGGAGTTTGAGTATTCATGTTAAAATTCTAGCCCCTCAAACAAATGTGTCGGAGTAGAAATGAAGGAAAAGCTAGAAAAGGATGCAAAATGGACAGAGTCGGAGTTTGTGATCATTTGCTTAGAAAGGTGTATGTGTACGCACTTGAATGTTGTGCCTGCAGCTGTCCGCCCCAAATCACTGTTGTCAATTACTTTGCTACACGGTCAACTGGCTGAGGAAGTAATGCTAAGCAGCCCCCTCTGGCACAGACAGTGTTCAGATCCTTTTTCCTTTAATCTGCTGCCTCAAAAGCAGTTAAGAGTGGTGCCTATAAAGCTGAGCCACTGTGACCGACCTTCCAAGCATAAGCAAGGTAAACAAAGAGAGGAGGAAGCTGCCACTAGTGATTGGAAAAATAATGAAAGCCTTCTTCCTAGGCCCTTGGAAAGAAAGTGAGTCCCTGAGACTCTACTGGGTCTGCCTGAATGAGAAGTGAAAAAAAGAAAACAAGGGATAAGAAGACCTCAAGGATGTTTTCCTTTCCACTCCCTAGCTCCATTCCTTTTCTTGTTTTAATTAATTGTTACTGGAGTATAGTTGCTCTGCAATGCTGTGTTAGTTTCTGCTGTACAGCAAAGTGGATCAGCTATCAGATCAGATCAGATCAGTTCAGTCGCTCAGTCGTGTCCAACTCTTTGCAACCCCATGAATCGCAGCACGCCAGGCCTCCCTGTCCATCACCAACTCCCAGAGTTCACTCAGACTCACGTCTATCGAGTCAGTGATGCCATCCAGCCATCTCATCCTCTGTCATCGCCTTCTCCTCCTGTCCCCAATCCCTCCCAGCATCAGAGTCTTTTCCAATGGGTTAGCTCTTTGCATGAGGTAGCCAAAGTGCTGGAGTTTCAGCTTTAGCATCATTCCTTCCAAAGAAATCCAAGGGCTGATCTTCAGAATGGACTGGTTGAATTAGCTATACACTGCATATATCCACTCATTTGGATTTCCTTCCCATTTAGGTCTTCACAGAGCACTGAGGAGAGTTCCCAGAGCTATACAGTAGGTTCTCATTAGTTATCTACTTTGTACATAGTACCAATAGTGTACATATGTCATTCCCAAACACCCAGTTCATCCCAGCGCCCTCCCATCCCCGCCTCGGGGTCTACACATTGTTCTCTATGTCTGTGTCTCTATTTTCCTTTTGCATATAAGATTCTTTTTAGCTAGAATGAGAAAGCAAAGCTACTGTGGCTTCCAATGAGAGTGGAAGATTTGGAAGTTAACCTGATTTTAATATTAGCTCTTTCCAGGGAAACAAAGCGTACCAGGTCTTCAGCCAGGCCAGGGTGATGAGTATCTCATTCAACAAAGTTGCGCTGATGCTTCATTTTTTTCACTTTTAATCCAGGGCATACCCAATTTTTTGAACACTTAATAATTAATTTCTAGGCTGATTGAGATTTGGGCAATATGTGAATCTCACTGGCTTCAAGCCTTGGCCTGCATTCCTCAATTCCCAGACTGATTTCTTCATCCTGATCTATTTCACATGGCTTCAGGCACAATTTATCACCAAATATCATCCAAACCTCCCAAGAGCAGAAATTTTGTCAAAATCCTATCTGCCACCACATGCATACACCCAGCGTTATTTCAGGGCTTCAATTCAGGAGTTTCTTAAACAAACGAAAGCAGTGTGCAAGATGCATAACAGGTTACACAAACAGGCAACATGTTTAGTGTTTTTTCGTGTTTTTGCACCCACACCTTCATTTCCTCCCAAAGTTATAATTTCTCAGTATCACAACAGATTGAGACTTATCTGACTTTCATCTTCCTAAACCTTAGGGTGGGGTGCAAGTGTTTTAGTGTGCACTTATATGCACATGTGTTAGTGTATACATACATGCCTGTGTGTTAGTGTATACAAATGCACATTTATGTGTGTTTGTCATAGTGCAGGAGAAGGCAATGGCACCCCACTCCAGTACTCTTGCCTGGAAAATCCCATGGACGGAGGAGCCTGGTGGGCTGCAGTCCATGCGGTCGCTAAGAGTCGGACACGACTGAGCGACTTCACTTTCACTTTTCACTTTCATGCATTGGAGAAGGAAATGGCAACCCACTCCAGTGTTCTTGCCTGGAGAATCCCAGGGATAGGGGAGCCTGGTGGGCTGCCATCTGTGGGGTCACACAGAGTCGGACACAACTGAGGTGACTTAGCAGCAGCAGCAGCAGTCATAGTGCATCACATATAGGAGGTATTTGGTAAATGTTGTTGAACAAATCAGAGAAGGCAATGGCAACCCACTCCATACTCTTGCCTGGAAAATCCCATGGATGGAGAAGCCTGGTGGGCTGCAGTCCATGAAGAGTTGGACACGACTGAGCGACTTCACTTTCACTTTTCACTTTCATGCACTGGAGAAGGAAATGGAAACCCACTCCAATGTTCTTGCCTGGAGAATCCCAGGGGCAGGGAAGCCTGGTGGGCTGCCGACTAAGGGGTCGCACAGAGTCGGACACGACTGAAGCGACTTAGTTGAACAAATAATTGAAAATAATTATTAAATACTTGCCATGTAACTAGCACTGTACTGTAGCTACAAAACAAAAAGATCACAGAGAGGATTTTTATGTGCATTTGAGATTCCAGGCATGATGGATTCCCTGTAGTCTCATAATTAATGGTTATTTATTAACTATAATGCGGGAAAGAATGCATTCAAAGAGTTCAATGAATATGCTGCTAAAAAATAGCAGGTAATACTTGCACTCTGCACAGAAATACACTAAAATAAAAAATACACTAAATAAAATAAAAAATTACACTAAAGTCCCCTTCCAGTGTATCTTCCCAACCCAGGGATAGAACCCTGGTTTCCTGCATTGCAGGCTGATTATTTACCATCTGAGACACCAGGGAAGTTCCCAATAAAAATACACTAAAGTTACAAACACTTGAGACACTCAGAGACTGGCTCAATTCAAAAGTAAGAGATCTCTTATACAACATTGTATCTAGAATGGACAATATGGCGTTGTACATTTAATTTGCTAAAAGAGTAGATCTCATGTTAAGTGTCCTTACCATAATAAACAAATATATAAAAATAAATATATGCTGTTCATAACAATACTTTTTTTAAAAGCAAGCTATCTCTGAAGTGAGTCTCTTAAGAACATTAATCCTCTCAGATCTAATAGAACAAAGCTAGTATGTAGTTGCTTGTATGAACCATAAGAAATCTCAGATAATCTTGTTGAAGGGCAAACATCCTAGCCAGGGATGGCCTTACAGCTGTATATTATATTTCTGACAAAGCCAGGGGTTGGGGGCAGTGGTATTTTCATCAGAAAATGAAAAGAGTGATGCTGATGCAAGGTTACCTCCGAAATATTTCTCTGTGACACCCCTTAGAGAAAGCTGCAATATTTCTGCTGGCTTGCATGTGGAAAGATTTCCTCTTAAAGATGCTAGAGACTCTCTGAGTCCCATGAACAATTAGCTGCAATCATGTAATCAGTCACCTCCAAACGTTATCCCACCTAGGCTCATAAAACTTCGACTTAATGATTTTCTCAGGCAACTCCCTCCTAAGGGAATTTCTGCCTGAAGAAAGGAGGAGGGGGAATAGACATATGCTAAAGAATCTTCCTAGTTAAGAGGTAGAAATAAGCAAAAGACAATTAGCACATGTCACCCGAATGTTGGAAATCGGCTGCGTTCAGGGTTTCAAAATTCCCGCTTTTAAGATGACTAACACCATATTGTCACATTTACTTTTCAAAGAGATTGAAACAGAAATTTTGCATCATATGATTTTTTAAGCATTTGCTTTAGTTTGTAAACTGAGGTTCATAAATGGTTCTCGCTGGATAATTAGCTGTTGCCCTTTCATGTGGACACTGGGGGAAAGAAAGGGAGATTCCAATCTCCACCATTTTAACTTCCATTTTTCTTGCTTTTTTTCCCCCCTCAGGGTGGCAAATAAAAATGGAACAGGGACCAACTTACGGTTCAGATTGATCGGCAACAGGCTCAACCGCTGGTTTATGCTGAGAATGTATACATGGAAATTTGGAAGAATTTGCCTCATACAATCAAATAAAAATCAGGTGCTACCCTGATTTCATTAACTGTAATAGCCTTTATTACAGTGTCATTACCACATCTCAGATGAAGCTTTTATCTCAAAATAGAATGTGTCCTCATCTCTTTCTGAGACCTATTTCATAGTAAAACAGCTGCCAACACTCATAAAAGAAAAAAAAAATGCTCTTTAAAACTCTGAGGCTATATTTAGTACACAAAGCTTTTGTTGAATACATTACCATATTCTTTGTCAAGCACTTGGTTCCAACATATAAGGTGAATATATGAGAGGTACATTTTGCTAGATGGAGAGAGAGAGATTGCGGGGGAGGAGAGCCTCTGCTCACAGAATCCAAGGTAGTATTGCCAAACCCAAGAAAAGTCCTTGGGGAAAAAGAAAAAAAATCACAGAACGCTAGTGCCAGAGTGATCTTGCGGTCATTTAATCCAAACTTTCCACTCTAGAGATGCAAAGGCTGAGGCTGTAACTGAAAGAGAGAATGCATGGCTATTGAATGCTTGAAATAAGCCTAGTGCAACTCAGGGACTGAATTTTTAATTTTATTTACCTTGAGTTCCAGCTTCAATAGGCTCTTATGGCTACTGACCACCCCTACTGAGTGACTCTGTAGTGGCTATTCCTTTATCTTTCTCCACCATTATTATATACAAAGCTGAGCACCAAAGAATTGATGCTTTTGAACTGTGGTGTTGGAGAAGACTCTTGAGAGTCCCTTGGACTGCAAGGAGATCCAACCAGTCCATCCTAAAGGAAATCAGTCCTGAATATTCATTGGAAGAACTAATGTTGAAGCTGCAACTCCAATCCTTGGGCCATCTGATATGAAGAACTGACTCATTTGAAAAGATCCTGATGCTGGGAAAGATTGAAGGCGGGAGGAGAAGGGGATGACAGAGAATGAGATGGTTGGATGGCATCACCAACCCAATGGACATGAATTTGAGCAAACTCTGGGAGTTGGTGATGAACAGGGAGGCCTGGCATGCTGCAGTCCATGGGGTCGCAATGAGTCTGACATGACTGAGTGACTGAACTGAACTGAACCCTTACGTTTAAAGACACGGCCAATTAGTTAAAATTTGAATGAAAAAGACAAAAGTCACTTACAATGAATGAAATCCCCAAAGGTTTCTGGTCAACCACAAACATGGCAGGCATTTCAGGCAAAAGTGACCCATGAAACAAAGACTTACAAAAACCAAAACACTTGTGAGGACTTCAAGTCTTCCTCGTGAGCTGAAAGGATGAGAAAGAGTGAAAGTGGCACAAGAGAAGAGGCAGGTAAGTTAATCTAGACCATTTTGCTAGATTGCACATTTATTTGCAAAGCAGAAACAGAGACACAGACATAGAGAAGAAACATATGGATACCAAAGGGAGGGGGAGACAGATTGGGAGACTGGGATTGGCATATACACTTCTGTGTATAACTAATGAGAACTGACCGCACAGCACAGGGAACTCTGCTCAGTGCTCTGTGGTGACCTAAATGGGAGGGGAATTCAGGGAAGAGAGTATATATGTACATGCATGGCTGATTCACTTTGCTGTACAGCAGAAACTAACAGAACATTGCAAAGCAAGTATATTCCAATAAAACAAACTTTTCTTTGCCAAATGTAAAGATACATAAGGGCTGCTGTCCACGGGGTTGCACAGAGTTGGACACGACTGAAGTGACTTAGCAACAGCAGCAGCAAGTGAAATAAGTAGGTTAAAATATATACACTACTATATATATAACAATGAACAAGGACCTATGGTATAGCACCAGATTAGAACTATATATAGAACTATATCTACTCCAAAAAAAAAGGAGAACAGGCAGGAATACACTTGTCATTATGACCTCTTAATTGGCAAGAATCCTGCCTGAACAAAAATGGTGTGAAGGAAAGCTTGCTGAGATGAAATCAGTGAAGAATAAAAGGGGATCCGCTGAGCAAGATGGCCGGGCTGGAAAGACGGAGAAGATCACCCTGCCCGTCTCCTCTCCTCATCGTGCATGAAATCAATGCTGAGAGGGTGAGTAGGCAGCGGACACTAATCAAGTGTATTGGATTTTTATCGCTATGTTGGCAAGCTGGAGTATGACCTTGGGAAGCCGCACTTAACTGGCTATCTCTCTTGCTTCATCTATTTAAAGAAATGATAATGAGACTTGGTTTCAAGTACTTTGGGAAGCCTAGGATGGAAGTGTAAGATATAATCATTACTTGCTCCTTTTTCCTTTTCCATCAGGCCATACTTCTCTTTCCAGTTAATAAGACCAATCACTTTCAAACTAACAGTCCTGGTTTCTTGTTATAGAAACCCTCTTGAAAACAGTCAGGCTTAACACTTTTTTTAGCTTCTTTCAAAATATAACAATTGGAGCTAAAATTAGTGTTGTTCGTGTACTCAATAGAAAAGGCTTTAAAATATTTAAGGAAGGAGCAAGACCGTGTGAGGAAGTCCCTAGACTCTAAAGTGGGCGTGAGTAAATGTTGTTCTTACACTATGAACTTTTTTTAATTAAAGTACAAATGGTTGTGATTCTGTAGGCACAGCTGCAAGTCATTGTAATTTCTTTCATTTCTACTATTTTCCTGCACACCACATTTTCCTTTGAAAATTATTTTCTATCTTCAAGGTTATCCAAGAATAATTATCTTTGAAAAGCACTTCAATGCAATAAGACTTGTAACTGACTCTCTTGTCCAATTTTTCCCCATTTATTTAACTTTTATCTATTTAGGAAACTCAATAGAGCTAGCTATATGCCCAACATTAATCAAAGTGCTTTACAAATATTGTCTCATTTAATCAACAATGTTTGAAAGTAGGTACCACAGTAACCTCCAATTTGTAGAGGAGAATGCAAAAGGAGGTTGAAAATCTTGTCCAAGCTGTGTAGCTCCTAAAGGTGGAGCCAGGGTTTGAACCCACCCAGTCTGGTTGTCTTAACCTTTGTGCTGTGCTGTGCTTAGTGGCTCAGTCATTTCTGACTCTTTGTGACCCCATGGACTATAGCCCGCCAGGCTCCTCTGTCCATGGGGATTCTCCAGGCAAGAATACTGGAGTGGGTTGCCATGTCTTCCTTCAGGGGATCTTCCCAACCCAGGGACCGAACCCAGGTCTTCCACATTGCAGGTGGATTCTTTAGTGTCTGAGTCACCAGGGAAGCCCAAGAGTACTGGAGTGGGTAGCCTATCTCTTCTGCAGGGAACTTCCCAACCCAGGAATGGAACTGGGGTCTCCTGCATTGCAGGCGAATTCTTTAGCAGCTGAGCTATCCAACCTTTAGGCTATGTTAATTCATTTGAGGTACGCTACTGCTAAGTCGCTTCAGTCGTGTCCAACTCTGTGTGACCCCATAGACGGCAGCCCACCAGGCTCCCCCGTCCCGGGGATTCTCCAGGCAAGAACACTGGAATGGGTTGCCATTTCCTTCTCCAATGCATGAAAGTGAAAAGTGAAAGTGAAGTCACCCAGTTGTGTCCGACTCTTAGTGACCCCATGGACTGCAGCCTACCAGGCTCCTCCGCCCATGGGATTTTCCAGGCAAGAGTACAAACCTATGTCAAATTTTTGAATAACCTTGGTAAAATTAACTGGCTTGGAAAACTCCTTAGTAGGTCAAGCTTTTCTTTCCACTGCTCCTTACCTATGCCCTCTTTCCTCGGACTTCCAAAGAATCTAAATGGGCGATGTGCTACATCATTTCACGTTTACAAATCATTTCTCTCAAAAAGGACTAAATCACCCTTGTACAAGGGCCATATTAGGGGAGAAGATTGGCTCCAGTAACTTGTTTTTCTTTTTAAAATTTTATTGTATTTTTTTCTAAAAGTTAAAGGACTGAAATGGAGAGAAGGCAGTCTAATGAAAAAGAAAGAGGTGGAAGGGATAAGTAAAAGGGGGAAAAGAACAGTGAAAGAAATAAGGGAATGAAGGAAGAATGCAACACCTTTCAACTTTGCCAAGGCTTGTAACATGTTCAGTTCTCACAAGATAAATTTAGTAAGTGCTAATTATTTAGAATCAGTGACTTGAGCAGTTAAAGAACAGGTTGGACTTCAAATAAAAATATCTCATTCTCCTAAAAAGAAGCAGTCTTGAATAAGACCGTTGAGCCAATGAATAATTCTTTGTTAATTTTATTCACAGGGCAACAAGAACAACCTGAACGGAGAGAATAAGGTTCCAGTTGGAGTCCATATAGAGCCAGCCTGCGAGAGAGATGAACACAACTATAAAATCACCTTTTATTGTTGAGTATATGCAATGTAAAAGGTTTAAATTTTGTGTCCTAACAACTCTCAACATTTAGAACATTTTAAAATAACTCTCCCACTCTGGTTTGATGGTATATATCTAAATAGCTACATGTTTCAATTGCAAGGAACTTGACAATCTCACATACACACACCTCATTTTTTCCAGTTTTATTCAGATGTAACTGATACACCGGAGAAGGCAATGGCACCCTACTCCAGTACTCTTGCCTGGAAAATCCCATGGATGGAGGAGCCTGGTAGGCTGCAGTCCATGGGGTCGCTAAGAGTCAGACACAACTGAGCGACTTCCCTTTCATTTTTCACTTTCATGCATTGGAAAAGGAAATGGCAACCCACTCCAGTGTTCTTGTCTGGAGAATCCCAGGGACGGGGAAGCCTGGTGGGCTTCCATCTATGGGGTCGCACAGAGTCGGACACGACTGAAGCGACTTAGCAGCAGCAGCAACTGATACACATCTCTGTATAAGTTTAAGGTGTATAGCATAATGGTTTAATTTGCATATATTGTAAAATGATTACCACAAGTTTACTTAGCATCCATCATCTCATATAGATGCAATAAAAAAGGAAAAGAAAAAGACAAAACAATTACTTTTCCTTGTGATGAGAACTCTTAAGAGTTTCCTATCTTAACAGCTTTTCTACATATTATACAGCAAGGTTAATTACAGTCATTGTGTTGTACATTGCATCCCTAATACTTATTTATCTTCTAACTGGAAATTTGTACCTTTAAACCACTCCAGTGTTCACCTTTCCTGTGGCTCAGATGGTAGGGAATCCCTCTGCAATGTGGGAGACCTGGGTTCAATCCCTGGGTCGGGGAGATCCCCTGGAGAAGGGCATGGCTACCCACTCCAGCATTCTTGCCTGGAGAATCCCATGGACAGAGGACCCTGGCGGGCTACAGTCCCTGGGGGTCTCAAAGAGTTGGACACGACTGAGCAACACTTTCTTTTACTTCATTTCCCTAATTCCCCTTCCCCCATACTCCACCTTTAGTAAACAGAAATCTGACCTTTTTCTGTGAGTTGTTTTTTTTTTTTTTTTTGCAGTTTTTTTTGCTTGTTTGTTTTTTGTTTATTTTTTGTTAGTTTTAGATTCCACATATAAGTGATAGTGATTCTATAATATAAATATAAAAACGATAATACATCATGGACACACACGGTTTGTTAGGGAATGGAAGATTTGATTACCATATGAAAATAAATCAGTATAATTCACTATATTCACTAAAAGAAGAAGAAAAATTATCTCAATAGTCAAAGAAAAAAATGAATAGTATTTAGTACCATTTATCATTTAAAAGTTCCCAAAGTTAAAAAGGTGGTTTGACAGTAGAAATCTATAATACAATTCAGCACATTAATAAGTAAAAGAAGAAGAAAAAAATTATATACCTTCTCAATTCACGAAGAAATATTCATGATAAAATTAATGCAATTAGTAAGCTGGAGATAAAAGGGAACTTCTTGAGTCCAATAAAGAAAGTCCAATTTATTAACTCAATAAATTTGGGTTCCAAAAACCCAAATCCAAAACATTCTTAACATTCAAATGTTAGAAGCAATAACTTGAAAACAAATAGCAATAAAACTATGTCCACTATCTTCTTCTATAGAACTTACATTATGGATTCTTGCTGTGTAGTAACACATGAAAACTAAAGTTTACAATATAAGAACTAGAATGGAAAAAATATGTCATTATTCACAGATAATATAATTACCTACACAGAAAATCTAATTACTAAATTAATAAAAGTTTAGCAGTCAGGCTAGAAATAAGATTAACCCACAATCAATACACCATCTATAACAATTTTAAAATGTACATTTTTTTTAAAGATAGTATTTAAAATAGCAACAGAAATATAAAGTATCTAAAAATCTAACAGAAGACATAGAAGACCATTATGGACATACCTACTACATGTTTCCTAAGTGCTTCAGTCATGTCTGATTCTTTGTGACCCTATGGACTGTAGCCCACCAGGCTCCTCTATCCATGGGATTCTACAGGAAAGACACTGAAGTGGGTTGCCATGCCCTCCTCGAGGAGATCCTCCCAACCCAGGGATTGAACCTGCACCCTTACGTCCTCTTCCTTGGCAGGTGGGTTCTTTACCACTAGCGTCACCTGGGAAACTCCCTAAAAATCTAGCAAAAGATGTAGAAGACCATTATGGACATAATTTTACAATGCTATGGAAAGACATTACAGAAGTCATAACTAAATAAAGAGATTTAGCATGTTTGGAGGAAGGAAGACTTACTATCATAAAAGGTACATTCCTCTCCAAATTTATCTAAAGATCCAAATCCCATTGGGGTTGTTTTTTGTTTGCCTTTAAGAAACTTACCCAGGTGATTCAACATGTATATTTAAAAGCAAAATGGTAAAGGATGCTGAAAAAGACGAATAGGTTGTGAAGACTTGCCCTACAAGATCAATTTAAGGCTCCAGCAATTAAAACACTGTAGGGTAATTACAGGGATAGAGTCGGGGTGGAGAGAACCAATAAAACTGAATTGAGAGAACAGATTTATGACAGACATGGCAATACGAATCTCTATGAAAACAAATGCCTCTTCAAGAATATGCCCTGGGACAACTCGTAAGTGAAAGAAATTAAATTTGAACACTGCCTCTCACACCATTCTCAAAAATCGCCACCAAATGTTTTAACTATAAAAGGCAGCCTTTTGCAGCTTTTAGAAGAAGATATACTCCTAGAAGTTGGAAACAGTTTTCAAGAGACACAAACAAAAATTTAAAAAATGATAGGTACATTTAATTCCATTAAATTAAACTTTTCATCAAGGGATATAATAAAAATGATGAAAGATAAGGTGCAAACTGAGAAAATATATTTATAACATATGTAATTGACAAGATATCTAGAATAGGCATAGAAATCTTAAATATCAACATGAAAAGACATGATTCAGTAGAAAAATGATCAAAAGACACGAATAAGTACCTCATACAGTGGGAAACACAAATGGTCTTAAAACATTTTAAAATGTTCAACTCAATTATCAATCAGAAAAATGCAAACTAAAATTACAAGATCTCATTTTGCACTTATGAGACTGGCAAAATAAGGTTCTTACACTACCAAGTTTTGGAAAGTACGTAGAGCAACAGAAAATGTTCCTACACCACCAGCAGGAGTGTTAATTGGTGTCAACACATTGAAAAAACAATTTGCATCATTTTCTATACCTAGACTTGTGTACATCCTGAGAACGTGCAAGTCCAGTACACAATGGGACAGGCCCAGGCATGTTAGTAGCAAACACTAGCAAATGCTGCAAATAACTCCAATATCCATCAATAGAAAACCAGAAACACAACAGTAAATGTAGCCCATGGATCAATTGTAGAAATATTCACTCAGTGATGAAAGCATCTCTGAAATGAATACATTGACTGTGATACCATTACAGAAACTCAAAAGAAAAGCAATATAGTATTTGGAGAAACCTGGGTATAAAACTTTAAAAAACAATAAATGATTTTTTTTTTTTTTAAGTCAGAGTAGTTACATCTGAAGGATATTCCAGAATATGTAGGAGCAAGAAGACCACATACGTACCTTCATCAGTATTAGTAATAATCCTGTTCTTAAATGTGGTGATCAATTCATGAGTTTTTGCTTTTTAAATTATTAGCTTACAATTTTTCTATTCCCTAGAATTCCCTGGCAGTCCAGTGATTAGGTCTCAGTGCTTCCACTGCTGACACCTGGGTTCAATCTCTGGTTGGGGAACTAAGGTCCTACAGGACGTCTGGCACAGTCAAAAATTAAAAGAAAAAACATTTCTATTTGCAAATCATGCAAATAAAGTGAAAGTGAAAATCGCTTAGTCAAGTTCCACACTTTGTGATCTTATGGGCTGTAGCCCACCAGACTCCTCTGTCCATGGAATTCTCCAGCCAAGAATACTGGAATGGGTAGCCATTCCCTTCTCCAGGAGATCTTCCTGACCCAGGGATTGAACAGATAGATTCCTGGGTCAGGAAGATCTTCCAGGAAGAGTTATATATTTACTCCTTTTGAACATATTGGAAATGGAGGTTTCACTTAAGAATGTATCCACTTGTATCAATTTCCACGTGTGTACATGTGTATTCATTTTCTAAGGCTGTCATAACAAATTACCACAATTTTTTGCCTAAAGTAAAAGCTCTGGAGGCCAGAGCCCGAAATCAAGATGCACCGGGTCTGTGCTCCTTCTAGAGACTCTGGGGAGGTTTTGTCCCTTCCCTCTTCATTCCAGGGGCTTCCTTTCCTCTTCCAGATTTCCTGGGTTACATCACTCCAATCTCCGCCTCTTTCTCACCCAGCCCTCTCCTCTGTGTCATTTCCCTCTGCCTTCCCGGTATAATGACAAAATTGGATTTATGGCCCACTTGGATACGTTGGGATGATTTCATCTCGGCATCTTTAACTTAATTACATCTTTTGTTGTTGTTCAGTCGATCAGTCATGTCCCACTCTTTGTGGCTTCATGGACTGCAGCATGCCAGACTTCCCTGTCCTTCACCATCTCCTGGTGTTTGCTCAGATTCACGACCATTGAGTCTGTGATGCTATCTAATCATCTCATCCTCTGCTGCCCTCTTTCTGCAAAGAACATTATTTCCAAATAAAGTCATAGTGGTAGGTTCCAATGGATATCTTGTGAGAAGAGGCATCATTCAACCCATGACAGTAGGTATATCCACATAAGTTGTATTTTAAATATTATTTACAAATCTGAGAAAATATTCATATATGTGATGAGGGGAAAAATAGTTGTATTATTTCCTTAATATAAACACACAAAGATAGATGTCTGAAAGAGATATGGGCTAGATTATGATTCTCTCTGGGTGGAAGAAAATAGGAAATTTTAATTTTACATTTTTCTATGTTGTTTGAAGGCAATGGCACCCCACCCCAGTACTTTTGCCTGGAAAATCCCATGGACAGATGGGATTTTCCAATCCTGTTAAGCTCCAGCCCATGGGGTCGCTAAGAGTCGGACACGACCAAGCGACTTCACTTTCCCTTTTCACTTTCATGCATTGGAGAAGGAAATGGCAACCCACTCCAGTATTCTTGCCTGGAGAATCCCAGGGACGGGGGAGCCTGGTGAGCTTCCTTCTATGGGGTCGCACAGAGTCGGACACGACTGAAGCGACTTAGCAGCAGCAGCAGCATGTTGTTTGAAAAGGTGTTTCAATGAACCTATAATTTTTTTTTATAAACAAAAAATGATGCTCTTTTCACTTTGGAACTAAAATGCTATTGACATATTTCTTTTTTATATTTTAAAAGCTTCACCAACATTTCAACTTAGGCTGGAAGAATCATAAAGGAAGCTGATGATATTTCACAGTGTGCTATGTCATGCCTAGTGTCTTGCCTGTTGGGCAAAGTGTCCAGTCTTTCTTGAATTTCTTCATGGTTAATTGCTTTTTCTCAACAGCAGGCACATGGGTCAGACTCAGATCTGAGATCAAGGCCAGAGGACAATTCTTCTTTTAAAAAGAGCTTCTTTCTGTCTTTCTTTCTTTTTTTCTTTGGTCAAAGACATACAAAGCATTTTGAAAGCATTATCTCATTAACAATAACACTCCTGTTGATATAATGAAAGAATTGCAGGGAGGAGGTATGTGGCATGTACCCTTATCTTTACTTCACTGTCAAAGACAGACAGGCCTGTTGAAGACGGGATGTGGCTTCCTAGTGATGAAGGGGAGGTCAAGGACTGGACCCAAGGTCAAGGTACCAATTCCTGTACAGGCTGCAGCTGTAGGATATTGTGTCTCTTATAATCCCTGGTTTTTTTCCTGGGGTTGTACAGAACTAGACAGCATGTACAGAAGCAATTCCAAAAGATGGTAGTTTTCGTTGTGCCATGTAACTGTCATTAATATTTTTTACCAACGGCCTGCCTTGTAATGCTTGGTAACTTGGTGCAGGTCTCTTCAATGATATTGTTGTTGCAATCCCACGGAATGTAGCCCACCAGGCTCCTCTGTCCATGAGATTTTCCAGGCAAAAATACTGGAGTAGGTTGCCATTTCCTTCTCCAAGGGATCTTCCCAATCCAGGGATCATGTCTGCAGGAGACCCCGTGTCTCCTGCATAGACAGGTGGATTCTTTGCCACTGAGCCACCAGGTAAACAATAGTACTAGAGTAATTTAAATATGTAAATGAGGAAATTTGGAACATACGATTACTATGTCTTCCAGTTATTATACGCAAAACACTTGTGGGAGATTTCCACTGTTATTAAGGACTCTTTACACAAAATAATTTCTTCTTCAATTTAATTATAGCATAATAGAGTGAGAGCCAAGAATTTTAAGCTTGATTTGTTCTTAGGCCCATGGCGTAGGGTAATTGATAAGTTCATTTATTTATTAACTCTGGATTATGATACTGAGGGATATTTTGAATTAAATGATAAATGCAGCAGAATAAAGCTGAGGAGAGCATAGAGGTAAACTCATGAAAAATAAAGTTAGAAATTAATTAACTAGAAAACTAAGAGACTATGCTGCTGCTGCTAAGTCGCTTTAGTCGTGTCCGACTCTGTGTGACCCCATAGACAGCAGCCCACCAGGCTCCTCCGTCCCTGGGATTCTCCAGTCAAGAATACTGAAATGGGTTGTCATTTCCTTCTCCAATGCATGCATGCTTGCTAAGTTGCTTCAGTCGTGTCCGACTCTGTGCAATGCTATGGACTGTAGCCCACCAGGATGCTCCGTCCACAGGATTCTCCAGGCAAGAGACTACAGAGCTGAGTAAATAAAGGTGTGAAATAGATGAAGTTTTGACCAATCTGATAAAAAGGGAAATATAAATAATATTAGAAAACTGGCATTTCTGCAGACACACAAGATGATTCTAAAAATTATCTCAGGGACTTCCCTGGCAGTCCAGTGGTTAAGATTTGCCTTCTAATGCAAGGGGTTTAGGTTCAATCCCTGGTCAAGGAGCTAAGATTCCACATGCCTTGTAGTCAAAAAATAAAACATAAAACAGAAGCAGTATGGTTAGAAATTGAAGACTTGAAAAACGGTCCACATCAAAAATAAATAATTAATTAAAAATGAAAAGTTATGTGAGTGTACTAAGTACAGTTGAAAATATCCAGGAGAGGGGCAATTTTTCATGAACATAGAAGTTACCAAAATTGACCCCCCCAAATTTAAAATGCTTCAGTGGACAGATGATCAGAGATGAAATTAAAATTTACTGAAATCTCTATAGCTAAAGTACAACCCAGATTATTTTACAAGGGAATATCAAAAAAGAAAACGGTGATAATGAAGAATAACTGTCTTATTTAAACAATGCCAGAGCTTAGAAAAAGATTGAGTTTCATGCCCATTCTACAATGTTCATGTAATATTGACCCAAAACTGGACAAGGAGAGCGCAAATACATATATACCCACACCTAAAGTTAATATCGTTATAAATGATCTAAATGCAAGAATCTCCAATAAAATATTAACAAATCCAGAGGCATATTAGAAAATTAATGAACACATGCATTTATACATATTATTTGCATGTATGTGTAGTTATATATAGTTACATATATATTAATAACAAGACATTAGATTATATATATTGTGTTTTTTCACTTAAAATCTTGTTAAAAAAATCTTGATTTCTTATCGTCAACAAGGTTACTTTGTCAGTTGCATAGTATTCCATTGCAATCAGCATGTTAAGGCACAATAAGAAACTAATTTACTCATATTAATCACAGAGCCTATTTGCAGTGATATTAGGCAAAAAACAAACATCTGACAGTTACACATTCTATGCTAGTTTTAGTAACTCACGAAGTAACTCTGAAATCAACTGTTAATTTTCTATTTTAGTGAGAATAACATGGCAGAAAGAGAAGGTGGACAATGAGAGGTAATTCTAAAGATCTGGTGAACTAAAAGTAGTTCTATGTCTGGGCTATCTATTGCCTAAACTAAAGGGCAAAAAGGGAGCCAGGGGTAGGAGAGACCAGGAATTTGAGGGAGAATACCAAGGGCTTTTCTGGTGGCTTAGACAGCAAAGAATCTGCCGGCAGTACAGGAGTCCTGGGTTCCATCCCTGGGTTGGGAAGATCTCCGGGAGGAGGAAATGGTAACTCACTCCAATATTCTTGCCTGGAGAATTCCATTGACAGAGGAGTGTGGTAGGCTGCAGGCCCTGGATTCACAGAGTCAGACACAACTGAGTGACTGATACACACACCAAGTGCCAACTCAAATTAAGACAATTTGAAAACAGCAAGAACTTAAACTGTTGTAGAGCACCTAATTTCAAAGAGTCTCTACGAGTCTCTCTACAAAGGGAAGAAAAATGCATGATTATTATTCTTCACAGACATTTTTGAGGTTCTACTCTAAACCAGGCAGAGAAATTGGCAAGATAGAGTCACTTAATGAAGCTTGAAAGTGTCCACTGTAATGGATGAGATCAGGTAAAAACATTTATGAAAAGAAGTCGTCCATGGAGAGAACATAAGGATCGCATGTGAGACCCTTTCAAGCTAGCTTAGCTCTGATATAGCTGAATAAATAGGGCAGCAGGAGTTACATTGATCGATTCTGCATTTGGATTAGTTGTGATTAATTAATTCACCAGAACCCAAAGCTTCTCCTCCATATAAATTAAGAACTTTTAATTTTGGCTGATGTTGTTCCTTTCCAACAGTATTAAAAGGTTTTATCCCAAGGACTTCCATTTTTCTAGGATCCCAAACCTCCAGGTCACCGGGGACCATGGCCTTGGTCCAGGCAAGCACTGGGTCTCTGTTTCTCCATCCACAGTGACTGGTCCAAGAAAGGATCTAAGCATGGCTTCAGGAAACCTTGTCCTGGAAGTTGTACATGGGCTTCGTAAGACACAGTTCTCTTTATACTTCTTTGCTCAACAAGGAAGCTGGAAATCTGGGGATATCCATAACCATCTTTCATGCCAGATGGAAAGCTCTTGTTTGCAACACAGAGGATGAAGTAAACATAAGAACGAAAGAGACAAACTGAGAGATAGATCAAGAAAAATGACCTACACGTATGAGGTGAGATTCTCCTCCAGCTTTCCGTGAGTGAATGAATTTGCTTTTTACATTAGTTAAAATTTTTGACACTTACAATCAAATGCCTCCTGAATATACCTTCCTAATATCTACCCTGCTCGTAAGAGACTTTCATATGTGAATGATTCATGCGATGCCCTAGCACCACCATTTTTTGAGTATACTGTCTCCATGACCCTAAATCTCAATCTACTTCAAACACCATTGGACTCTTGTCCTTACTCGAAACTGCCACACTATGAAGGGCTGCTGCTGCTGCTGCCAAGTCACGTCAGTTGTGTCCGACTCTGTGCAACCCCATAGAGGGCAGCCCACCAGGATCCCCTGTCCCTGGGATTCTCCAGGCAAGAACACTGCAGTGGGTTGCCATTTCCTTCTCCAATGCATGAAAGTGAAAAGTGAAAGTGAAGTCGCTCAGTTATGTCCAACTCTTAGCGACCTCATGGACTGCAGTCCACCAGACTCCTCCGTCCATGGGATTTCCCAGGCAAGAGTACTGGAGTGGGGTGCCATTGCCTTCTCCTGCTATCCTCTAATAATTAGAGAGATACACATATTCATTAGTAGCTGGATTATGAAAAATCAACAGTGACAGATTGCTTAATATAATTAGGTGTTATAAAGTTTTTAAAAAGATTCTTTCCTCTTTGGGGTAGTAATACTGAAAAAAAGTTCAAGGGTTCTACATAATTTCTAGCTAAGCATATGGCACTTAAAAGAATAGATCGTGTAAATGATTTTCACAGCCCCTATTTTAAAACACAACATATTCTTATATATTGATTGGTCTTTAGCCAAAATAGACAAAAAGGGAAAACCATATTATTCTAATCTTGCTGAAAGCTAAGTATAATTGATCTTCTTTTTTCCCCCTTCATATTTCTTTCAGCCTTATGCTGCATTTTTAGGAAGCATATAGAGTTAATTGAATGTGATGAGCAACTGAAGTGTTTTGAGATAGCACTGGGATAATAGAGAGGTAAGGAGCTGGGCCATAGTTAATCATAACAACATCCCACTTAAAAGCTGGAATGCATCAGCAGTCTGCTGTTGCCATATTGATTTTGCTTAGCCCTTCTGGATGGAGTATCAGGGAGATTTTCCAATGCAGAATCAGGACAGATGGTAGGGAGGTTGGGGGAAAAAATAGTCTTGCAGTGTAATACGAGTCAAAGCAAAGATTTTTGAAAAATATTATTATAACTCCTTGACAAACAACTGACATCAAACCAAAAACATCTATTAGTACCACGGCACAAATCAATGGCACAAGAACCTTTCGCTCTTCAGCAATGTTCCCTAGTTCTCTAGCTGTTTATTTTTTATCAATGAGGTTACACTTTGCAGGACTATTGGTATGAATCTCTTACAGATGAGTTTCTCAAATAATTTTAAAAATCATGATATAATACTGTTAATTAGATTGCAGTTTCAGGGGAAATCTTGACCTGAAAGGAATTTTCAAAATTACATTTAATTACAGTGTTTAAATTTTATATCTTTAATAAAAAGATCATATTCATGAATCAAACATTAATGTTAATGACTCATAATTTCCTATGAGATCAATATAGAAGCTCATATCACGTCATTCTTGTGATGCAAAAAAGGTGGAAGTCCACTCTTCCATAGGAAGTGATCAGTTTTATTTCACCCAAAGCATTGGAAGTGACTACTTTAAAGGAGTCACCTCTATATAGTTACTACACTCTATCTTCCTTACGTCTATCTTTCACTTACTAACATTTTATTTTTTGATTTTTAGAATTTGAGAGGAACCAAAATAATTATAATTCTATGTACTTGCAAAATGAGCCCAGTGGGGGAAAAAAGTAGAATTTTCAGGTCAAGGGTTTTAATCCAGTTCTACCATGTACTGAGTTTTTGACCTTAGACAGTTTACTTAACCTTTTGAATCTTCAATTCCTTAATGCAAAATTGGAATATCAAATAATGTTAAATATTATTAAGAAGATTAGATACGTAATTATATAAAAGTGCCTGGATTAGTCCCCTTACTGTTCCTCAGTCTCAGCAAGAAAGTCTACTATCTCTTTAAAGAGAGTGGAAGGGACTGGATAATTTTCAAGTGGAGTTTCTTGCCTCTTCAATGAGTCTAATGCATTGCTTGGGTCTAGTCCTAACACCAGAGGACTGACTCCCTACATTTTTCTAGAGTTAACAATTTATGGCTGTGAGGAAAGCCAATTCAGCCAGAAATTGCTGCTCAATGCATTGCTTGGGCTCTGTCTTTCTGCAGAAGTGGCAAAGGCTGAAGCTAAAAGTGAGGCACCAGGACCAAGGCAAAAGGAGTAGAAGCAGAATTTCAGGAGAAGTTTGCTTCTGCCCTAGGCCAGCTGCCAGGTGGCTGCAAGAGCCAGAGAAGAATGGTCTAAGGGTGTGCATGGAATGACCTCCAGTTGGGTTAAGCCAGAGATCTAACTAATTGAATGCACTGAAATTGGTTCTGAGAGATTAAATATTAACACTAACTGTAATTGGCTTCCCTTGTAGCTCAGTCGGTAAAGAATCCGCCTGCTCTGCAGGAGACCTGGGTTCGATTCCTGGGTTGGGAAGATTTCCTGGAGAAGGATATGGCAAACCCATTCCAGTATTCTTGCCTGGAAAATCCCATGCACAGAGGAGCCTGGCAGGCTACAGCCCATGGGGCTGCAAGAGTCGGACATGACTTGGCTACGAAATCACCACCACCAACAACAACTAATTGACTAACACAGGCGACTCTTTGTTCTCCACGAGGAGGTGGCCTTGACCTCTACCTCTGAGCCGAAGTCAGTTCACTGAAGGAACGAAGATGACTTGTGCCTTGCCAAAACATAGCTGTCTCCAGTCCTGCTCTGACTCCCAAGTCCTAGAGAGATTTGACTTATGTTTTTTGAAAGGACATAGAGTCATGTATATTTTGTGAGATGAGGTCTTCACTTTTACTGCTCGGTTGGCCACCGACTTAAATCCTAGCCCCTTGGTCACTCCCACTCTTTAGGACTTTATTTGTTCTGTGTTTGCCTTTTGATCTCCTCCTAGTGTCTCTAGAGGTAGGAAAGCAGGTTCAGTTAAGATAATCGGGGACATAATGCTTGAACTGGAAAGTGCATTAGAAAATATTTATTTAAATTTCCTCATTTTTTACAAAGGTTGGGGGTGGTCAGGTGACTTGCAGGGATCATATGACAAATAGTAGAGATAGGAGTAGAACTCAAGATGTCGCGAGTTCTCTTTTGTTTTTATGATACAACACATTTGCTCTTGGATACAAATCATATAACCTGCTGGACACTTAGTAGGGCTTCAACTATAGGTGTTGGATAAGTCACTGTTTAACAAGTAGCTGCTATGAACGACATTTGATCAGTAACTAGATTCCTCCGTGAAGCTGATGTAAAGTAGAAAATCTGATTTATGTGTCACCATTTTCTCCCTGTTTCTTTAGATGTGAGAATTGTAAAACATAGCACAAGTGGAAAGAGCTTAAGTGAAATGTATTGGCAAATGCTTGGGCAACAGCTTTGGTTTTGATGGGCAAATAATGGTCTTGTTTTCCCCTGTCATCTTGGCTACCTTGCTGCCTCAGAAAATTCTGCTCTCTGGACTACAGTGCATTTGCTTATGCAAAGTTGATATTAAAAATCTGGTTCATCAAAAGAGGAAAAAAGATGACTGTCACAAGGGTAAGACTTTTTAGAACTGAAGACAAGCTGCTCCTTCCCAACTGAAAATGTCAAACACTTATTCATACAGTTCTTACCAGACTTGATTTATATGAGCAACTGCCAATCCTCAACCTCCTCCTCATGCAAGTGCAAATGGGAAGCCTGTTCATTCAGCCATTAATATCACGTTAGTTTTGTTTGATACCCTGAATATAAAATCATTTCTTCCCTCCATGTGGGAGTTATTGATTTACCCCGTCATTCACTTTAAAACTCTCCTAGCTCCTAAATATGTTTGGTGTTCACCTGCAGTGTTGTAAAAAAAAAAAAAAAAATAGGATTATTTTCTTTATGGTTTTCTAGAAGTTTGACTTAAAGAGATAAACATTGCTTATGACCTGACTTGTAATTTGAATTCACATTCTCCAAGCCCAGTGAAAATTACACCCTTTACAGAAAGAGAAAAAAAATCAAAATAAGATAAAATTTCACTTATATCATGCTTCCCAGCAATAATATGGCTTATATACTAAAACCTATGCATTTTTCTTAAGGACTCACATATATTCAGTTTTTTTACTTCTTGTATTTCTTAGATGAGCTATGACTTTTATGGAAATATTCTTTACATGAGCACTCCCAGATAGTGAGAGAATTAACACGAAAAATGACATGAACACAACTGGGATAGATGAAAACAAGGTTTTCAGTGAAAATGAAAAATAAAGGAATAAAAAGGAGCAAGCTTGGCCCTACAGAATGAGTCACTTATTTCAGAAAGAGAATAGGGAATCAGAAAGCATGATTTATAGTACCACGGTCTAATAAATCATAGCCAGGAAAAAGAGTTGTAAGGCACGAAACATTTCTTGTGATATGCCTCTTCAAGCACCAGATTGATAAATCTTCAAAAATTAGTCCCTACCCTCAAATGTATATTACAACTGAGAACTCTCTTGAAATCTCCTGATTCACAACACCCTCATTGTCAAACTAACAAAGACGGGACCACATGCTGCGTTTTGGTTTTATTTCATACAACACAAGGACTAAGAGCTCTAGAAAGACTATAAAGCAACAAGCCCTCGTTTCCCCACTTCAAAAAGAATAGAAAGATCAGCTATTCACTGAGCAGGATTTCCACTGTCATTATGGGATTTCACTCACAGTATGTAGCACTCCTTCAAGAGAAGAATAGAGGGTGCTTAATGGCCACGTTCTCCAGGGAAGGCTGGGTCATCCCAGAAGCTCTCCCTCCCAGTACAAATGTTCGATCCAAAGACTGCCAAAGAGGCCAGTCAGTATCAGAGTCACCCGAGTGACTGTTCGATCTTCTCTTGATATTTTTAAAGCATGAATTTTGAGTCTCTCCACTTTTTTCAAACTCACTTTTTCCACAGTAAATGCCTTTCTTTTGAAACTCGCCTGATGAATCACTCAGAGCAAAGATGCAAAACCAGTACAATATTGTAAAGTTAAATAAAATTAAATTTAAAATGAAAAAAAAAGTAAATAGATAAATAAAATAATAATAATAATAAAAAGAACAAAGAATGACTTGAGACATGGCATAACTTAACCACTGGTTGGATCCTAAGGAAATGAATCACCTCCTGCAGGATTAATGAAATCAGACCTGATCATCTGAGGTTGTCAGTGAAGTATGGGAAGGATTGGAGGTCTCTTCCGAGGTCTCACACTCATTACCTCACCTCCAGGAAGAAATGTATTACCACTTAAAAAACCAGCCCCTTTGTCTGTAAGTCTTGAAGAATAATGAAAAGGTGAAAGGGGACCTACATGTTTCTCAAGGAGATTCCTCTCCACCCCAACCCTGGCAATCTGAACTGGGTTTTATCAAGGAAGCTGCCGGTCCCCAGCATTCCCTCCATTGGCAAAAGAGGATACCAGTTCCTCCTGAAATCAGTTTCATATAGAATGTATCTTCTCCATCTAGAGCATTGTAACAGGAAAATGAAATGAACATTGGCAGACACAGGAATGTAATTCTAGTTTATGAACATGAACTTAGACATTGGTGTTTTCTAGGAAAAAATATAACTTCAGAATTGAAAACAAGCCTGAATATTCAGCTTGGACCTGAATATCCAGCTTGGACCTGAATATCCAGCTTGGACCTGCATATCAAGGACCTGAAATTGTGGTATTTAATTATATGTTATTATTCCTTTAGGATGTCTAGGATCTGGAAACCTTACAGCTATATAATATGACTGCAGTGGCCTCAAACACATTTATTGTTAACAGCCAGGTATATCTTTCCATTCTTTTCACTTTCAGTCTTTCTTTCCCGTTATGTTCTCTCTGCATCATTTTATGTGTCACTGATAAACAGAATATCGTGAATTTCAGTTTTCTTTTATTCAAACTAATCTCTCTGCATTTTAAACTGAAGAGTTTGTTCCTGTTATATGAAGTGAGATCACTGATACCTTCAGAATGATTTCTAATCATCTTACTTTATTGTTCCCATTTGTACTGATTTTATCTAGGTTTATTTTATTCTCTTTTCCATCATATTTTTGAAACAAATTTTCAAATTCCACTCCTCTGCCTTCTGCCACTGGCTAGGATGTGACATACTCTATTTCTATTCTTTAGTGGCCACTTACATTAACTAGGATTCATTCAGAGTAAGTGAAGCCCTTTGTAGTTTTTCCTATCATCATAACTACTGGCTTCATACCCCCTCTCTCAGAAGGATGCTGGTGTAACTTCAAAGCTGACACAACCCAACCTTGCTTACAGAGACACGCTATATTTTGTTAAACTTGTGAAACCACAGAATCACATGAAGACAGAGCAGCACAGGAGAAAAGCAAGTATATCCATCACGCTCCCATGCTTAGTCTGGGCTGAATTCATTCATCCACTCAGCCATGTATTCAAAGAGCAGATTTTTTGTTGCATGCCCTCATACTCTTGGTATATTACTTGATAATAAAATCAAATGACTTTATATATAAGGAGTTTGTCTTCACTGACTATATTGTGCATTTCAAAGGAACAAAGACAAGGTTTTCAATTTATTTTCCATCCTTTCATTCAATAGTTCTCAAACCTCGGTGAGCAGCAGAATCGCAGGGGGATGTTTGACAGTCATGAGGGAGACCTGGGGATCTGCATTTTAAACAAGTACTTTATCAGACGGAGATGAAGCATAATCACACGGTCTATAGTCAATTCTGCACTTGGTGGTGATGTGTTAAGTGTCTGCCACAGTGAGGTAGACTGTTGCACTAGAATGTGAGGAGGGGGCTGGAAACATTTGTATAAACCAGAAATCCAGGTATTAATTGACAAGGTCTGGTAGTGTGCTGTACAGAATAAAACTTAATCAGAAGTAGCAATAATCATGGTTACATTTTATCTTTATATTAGTCTGACCTGTTTCATTCTCTAAAGCTGTACCAAGAACTTGACTCATTCAGAATCATCTCTGGCTGAGAAGCTCTCAAAATAGATGAGGCTGATTAAGACAGCAAAGGAATCTTTGGGATTGCAAACATGTTGTCCAGTGGCCAGAAAAAATTGACTTTAAGAGAATTTCTAGATTTTAATAATGCCACACAATGTCAAATGGCAGCCAATTATACTCTTTTCTAAAAGAAGACATATTTCTGGTGGTAGTCAATTGTTTTCCAGACCGAAAGTTAACTTGAGAAATAATCAAGAATGGAGTTTTTCTCTTTGTTAGTTTGCATTTCAGTGGAAGTGGGAAACGCTTCATGTCAACAAGGTGCCTTTGCTCTGTTGCTGTCGTTCAGTCGCCCACTCATGTCTGACCCTTTGCGATCCCATGGACTGCAGCACACCAGGCTGCTCTGTCCCTCACCATCTCCTGAAGTTTGCCCAAGTTCATGTTCATTGCACTGGTGATGTCATCCAGTCATCTCATCCTCTGCTGCCCACTTCTTCTGTCCTTGACCTTTCCTAGCATCAGCGACTTTTCCAACAAGTCATCTGTGTGCATCAGATCAGATCAGATCAGATCAGTCACTCAGTCGTGTCCGACTCTTTGCGACCCCATGAACTGCAGCACGCCAGGCCTCCCTGTCCATCACCAACGCCCGGAGGTCACTCAGACTCACATCCATCAAGTCAATGATGCCATCCAGCCATCTCATCCTCTGTCGTCCCCTTCTCCTCCTGTCCCCAATCCCTCCCAGCATCAGAGTCTTCTCCAATGAGTCAACTCTTTGCATGAGGTGGCCAAAATACTGGAGTTTCAGCTTTAGCATCATTCCCTCCAAAGAAATCCCAGGGCTGATCTCCTTCAGAATGGACTGGTTGGATCTCCTGCATCAGATGACCAAAATATTGGAGCGTCAGCTTCAGTATCAGTCCTTCCAGTGAATACTCAGGGTTGATATCCCTTAAGATTGACTGGTCTGATTTCCTTGCTATCCAAAGGACTTTCAGGAGTCTTCTCTAGCACCAAAGTTCAAAGGCATCAATTCTTTGGCATTCTGCCTTCTTTACAGTCAAGTTCTCACAACCGTACATGACCACTGGGAAGACCATAGTCTTGACTATATAGGCCTTTGTCAGCAGAGTAATGTCTCTGCTTTTCAACACACTGTCTAGGTTTGTAATTGTTTTCTTGCCAAGAAGCAATCGTCTTCTGATCTCAAGACTGCAGTCACCATCCACAGTGATTTTGGAGCCTAAGAAGAGGAAATCTGTCACTACTTCTACTGCTTCCCCTTCTATCTGCCATGCATTAATGGGGTTGGATGTCATGATCTTAATTTCTATTAATATTTAGTCTTAAGCTGGCTGTTTCACTCTCCTCCTTCACCCTCATCAAGAGGCTGTTTAGTTCCTCTTTACTTTCTGCCATTATAGTGGTATCATCTGCATATCTGAGGTTGTTGATGTTTCTCCTGCCTATCTTGATTCAGTTGTTCAGTCATGTCCCACTCTTTGCAACCCCATGGACTGCAGCATGTCAGGCTACCTTGTCCATCATCAACTCCTGGAGCTTGCTAAAACTTATGTCCATCGAGTCGGTGATGCCATCTAACCATCTCATCCTCTGTCGTCCCCTTCTCCTCCTGCTTTCAGTCTTTCCCAGCTTCAGGGTCTTTTCCAATGAGTCAGTTCTTTGCATCAGGTGGGCAAAGTATTGGAGTTTCAGCTTTAGCATCAGTCTTTCCAATGAATATTCAAGGACTGATTTCCTTTAGGCTCAGTTATGCTCAGTCACTGAAGTCGTATTTGACTCTTTGTGACCCCATGGACTGGAACTTGACATTCTCCTCTGTTCAAGGGATTATCCAGGGAAGAATCCTGATCTCCTTGCAGTTCAAGGACCTCTCAAGAGTATTCTCCAACACCACAGTTCCAAAGCATCAATTCATTGACACTCAGCTTTCTTTATTGTCCAACTTTCACATCCATACCTGACTACTGAAAAAATTATAGCTTTGACTAGATGGACCTTTGTCGGCAAAGTAGTGTCTTTGCTTTTTAATATGCTATCTAGGTTGGTCATAACTTTTCTTCCAAGGAGCAAGTGTCTTTTAATCTCATGGCTGCAGTCACCATCTGCAGTGATTTTGGAGCCCAAGAAAATAAAGCCTCTCACTGTTTCCCCATCTATTTGCCATGAAGTGGAGGGATCAGATGCCATGATCTTCGTTTTCTGAATGTTGAGCTTTAAGCCAACTTTTTCACTCTCCTCTTTCACTTTCATCAAGAGGCTCTTCAGTTCCTCTTTGCTTTCTGCCATAAGGGTGGTGTCATCTGTGTGTCTGAGGTATTGATATTTCTCCCAGCAGTCTTGATTCCAGTTTGTGGTTCATCCAGCCCGGGATTTTGCATGGTGTACTCTGCATGTAAGTTAAGTAAGTAGGGTGACAATATATAGCCTTGATGTACTCCTTTCCCAATTTGGAACCAGTCTTTTGTTCCATGTCCGGTTCTAACTGTTGCTTCTTGACCTGCATACAGAGTTCTCATCTCTTTAAGAATTTTTCACCATTTGCCTTTGCTTCACGACATCATAACCTATACTTCTAACTCTTCACAATTATGTACCAGCTGGTGTCTAGCAATTATTTAATCAAGTATTGTTTCTGCTCCAGTCTTATTGCCAGAGACACTGGGTGAATCCATTTTGCAAGCAGCTATCCATCTGCCAGCCAAAGGTTGGCCTTTGCTTTCCTTTTAGAAGGGAAGAAGAAATCATTTTGCTGTGGTTCCAGAGCTAATCTGACTCTGATTTCAAGAGCCCTGGCCATCTGGACATTAGATTTCTGTAAATTCTCTTTAAAAAGTGGGTCAAAGGAATAAGAAAGAAGGAACTAGTGATGGAGAAAATCACTGCCATTCCTCCTTACTGACATCTATTAAAGTACCATATGACTAGCAGAGACGTCCAGAGCAAAAAGAATAAGGAGTGATTCCAAGCAGGTAAAGAATATTTCATACTCTTGGCTCAAAATCTGATACTCCATTCCAACCTGCAGGTGATATTAGAGCCTTTATTTAATATTTTAAAATTGTTTGCAAATGATCTAATTTGATTGTTTTAAATACATAACATGGCATAAAATTCAGTTTGAAAATACATAGATGGTCCATTTGTTCCCCAGAAACCTAGTTCTAAGCCACAGAGAGGCCTTGCCATCATTCTCTTGGGTATCCTTCCAGAACTGTGCTATGCTCCGATAAAGAATTGATAACCCTTTCATCAATGCGTCAGGCATTGAGTATGGTGCATGTATCAATGAAAAAGAGTCAGTATCCCTTGCCTTCAAGAAGTCTACATTCTAGGCAATCAAATACAATAAATGTGATAACTCTGTAGCCTATTAGAACATAATCATTGCTATGGAGAAAATTCAAACAGGGAATGGGGGAAGTAAGTCTTGGGAAGATGTAGAAATGGGTGGCAAAATTTAACAGTGGCCAGAATGAAGGTTTACAAACAAAGTGACACTTTAACAGACTAGAAGGAGGGCAAATAGAGAGTTCTGAGGACATCAAGGAAGAGCATCCAGGAAGAATCTGAGAGTAAAAGATGGAAACAAGGGCAAGAAACACAGTGGACTGAGTCAGGCTAAGCTGTGTCACTATAACAAACTTGGCTTTGATTATGAGGGCGAAAGCTATGGTTTTTCCAGTAGTCATGTAAAGATGTGAGAGTTGGACCATAAACAAGGTTGAGCACTGAAGAACTGATGCTTTTGAACTGTGGTGCTGGAGAAGACTCTTGAGGATCCCTTGGACTGCAAGGAGATCAGTCAATCCTAAAGAAAATCAACCCTGAATATTCATTGGAAGGACTGATGCTGAAGCTCCAATACTTTGGCCATCTGATGTGAAGAGTCAATTCATTGGAATAAACCTGGATGCTGGAAAAGACTGAGGGCAGGAGGAGAAGGAGGTGACAGAGGATAAGATAGTTGGATAGGATCACTGACTCAGTGGAGTCAGTGCAAACTTGAGTTTGAGCAAACTCTGGGAGATAGGGAAGGATAGAGAAGACTGTTTTGCTGCAGTCCATAGGATCACAAAGAGCTGGACATGACTCAGGAACTCAACAATAGCTATGACATGATCTGACTTACAATTTAGCTGGATATCCTGGATGCTCTGTTTAAAAGAGCCTGAAGACTTGAGAGAGCACTAAGAAGGACATGGCAAGAATACAGTCAAAAGATGATGACCTGTGGCTTGGACCAGAAGGCAGTAATGGAGGCGGTAAGCAGAGGTCAGATTCTGGATAGACTTTTTGAAGGCAGAATTAACAAGAATAGACTATGGGTTCAAAGTGGGCTTAGAAACGAAGTCAAGTATTGAGAGCATCTCTATGGATTTTAACCAGAACCACTGAGAGAAGTGTCATTACTGAAATAGGAAACCCAAAGAAGCTTTGAAGGGAAAAGGAGAAGTTCAGTCTCAGCTATCCTAAGCCCAAGGTGCTCATTAGACAGCAAACTGGAGATGCTAAGCAAACAGTTGGATATATGAATATGAAATCACAGAACAGATCTGAGCTGGAGATACAAATTAGACACTTATTGGCAAATTGATGGTGTTCAAAGCTGTGAGTTCAGAAGAGACTCCAACAGAAGTGAATGTAGGGAAGAAGGGAGTAGGGTGGAGCCCTGGGATGCTGCCACCCTTACTAGTGAAAACAATGAGGAAAACCCCAGCAGACTGGCAAGGAGCAGCAACAGAGAGGAGGAAAGCAGTGTGAGATGTCCAAGAAGCCAAGGGAAGGAACATATTTCAAGAGGATGCACACCAATTGTACTTCATGCTGCTAAACGATTTATCAAGACCAAGGTCAATGGTAATATTGATGAGAAGCGTTTTAGTGGGACCAAAATGAATTAGAATGGATTTAGGTCTTAGAAGCAGAAGAGAAACTTGAGAAATGTGTATAGATTAAGTCTCTTCAGGAGTTTTGCTGTAAAAGGAAGCCAAGAAGAAAGGTAAAAACTAGAGAGAGAAAATGTGATCAAAAGGAGATTTGCTTTTTCAATAGAAGAAACAAAAAGCTTGTCTGAATCCTGATGTTAATGATCTAATAATGAGGGGAAGTGTGTGTGTTTACAAATATTCATTGTGTTGTACATATGATAGTTACATACTAATCTGAATTTTTTTCCCCCACTTAACGACAGTACTCCATCAAGTTCAAGTTTTCACTGGCCAGAAGACACACCATTATTATTTTACCACTCTGAAAGAAAAATATATTCTGCCACTTAAATATGACAGGCCATTATTTGAAAGACACATCCTGATTTCAGAAATGTTAAAATGTAAAAGAAAAAAAAGCATCTCATATACAAAGACATATGATCTGCATCTTGGTGTTTTTCTCCATCTCAATTCAAAGAAATTAAATTATTTTCATCAAAGCCTGAATAATATTCCATTTCATCAATGTACCTTAACTTATCTAGCCACTTCTTTTTGGTGATGATTTATTTCTGTTCAATTCTTTGATGGTACAAAAATGCTGAAGTGAGTACCCTAATATAAACAATCATCTTTACCCTGTCTAGGTGAATCCATAAGGGAAATTTCTGAAAGTGCAACTGTCATCTTAAGGATAATCCAAATGGCTGTTTATAAAGG
Source organism: Tragelaphus eurycerus (assembly GCA_935064755.1). Classification (NCBI taxonomy): domain Eukaryota; kingdom Metazoa; phylum Chordata; class Mammalia; order Artiodactyla; family Bovidae; genus Tragelaphus; species Tragelaphus eurycerus. Next base: position 1,552,722 of record CAKXYN010000059.1, on the reverse strand, counting down.
TTTTACCAACCTTCAGCATTGTCTGAGCATGCCTTTGACCCTCCACCAGTCAACATATGATGCTATCAAACATATTAATCTTTGGCAATATGGTGCGGAAGGCGGAATAGTTGCCTCCCAAAGATGTCTACATACTAATCCACAGAACCTGTGACTATGTTACCTTACATGGCAAAGGTGACTTTGTGATTAATTTAAGGATCTTAAAATGGGGAGATTACTTCGGAGTATTTGTGTGAGTCTCACGTAATCTCAGGGCTTCCCAGGTGGCTCTGTGGTAAAGAATCCACCTGTCGTGGATTTGATCTCTGGGTCGGGAAGATCTCCTGGAGAAAGAAATGGTAATCCATTCCAGTATTCTTGCCTGGAAAATACTATGGACAGAGGAGACTGGCGAGCTATAGTCCGCAGTGTCTCCAAAGAGTCAGACATGACTTAGTGACTAAACAGTAGCAACAACAACAACATATAATCACAGGGGTCCTTACAAGTGAAGGAAAGAAGCAAGGGAGTCAGAGAAAGCGTGTGTAGAGATGTCAGCAAAGCAGAGGCAAGTGATGTGATTCGTGACTTTGAAGATGAAGGGGCCACCAGACAAAATGAATTCCTCTAGAAAATAGAAAGGCAAAGAAATATGTTTTCTCCTAGAGATGAGAGCTTCATTAAAATCACATAGAAACTTTCCTCCATTTTTCTGTACTCTGAAAAGAACAGCATTGGTATTACCTATTATTTAACATTTCAGTAGAAGTGTGCTTTGAAAAAATCTGTGTTACAGAAGTTGGTCTGTATAAGTTTTATAAATACTCTATTTTATTTACAAATTTACTCTCCTCATCTATATTATATATTATGTTTGTATCGAGTTGAGCAAAATAGACTCCTATGACTCATTTTCTACAGCATTTGCTCATTTTCAATTTTTTTTTGTATTTTGTTTCTTCTTTTTTCTCTAAGTCAGTTGATAATTTATCTTTTTTTCCTGTTACCTAGCTTTTAGATTTACTTACTGGTTCTGTAATTTTTTAATTTTCCCATTCATTAAGATCTGTTATTATCATTCTCATTAGTCTTGTTTTTCTAAGTTATAAGTTTAAATTCTTTTTCTTGTTCATTATTAAATTATTTAGTGCTATGACTGTCTCTGAGCTTGACTTTAGATGTACACTTAGGTTCTGGCATGTCATGCTTTCATTGATCCTTCTAGATATATTACAATTAAAGTTTTGATTTCCTTATGCCTCAAGGGTTAAGGGAAAATTTTGAAATTTCCACATGACTTTTTTTTTGTTTTTAAATAGTTATATTTTCAAATTTCTCATTTTATTGCAGTTGATCAAAAATGCTTTGATCCTATTTCAGCTTTGATGAACTTGCTGAAGTTTTATTTATGGCCAATATGTAATTTTTTTTTTTTTGTAAAATTAAAGTAATTAAATTTCCTGAGCATCTAAAAGAAGTATTCTCTGTTCCCAGGTAGTAGGTCTAATATGTTTATATTAGACTATATATAGTAGGTCTAATATGTATATATATATATATTCCATATGTATATATATGTGAAAGTGTTAGTCGCTCAGTCGTGTCTGATTCTTCTGACTCCATGGACTATAGCCTGCCAGGCTTCTTTGTCCATGGGATTCTCCAGGCAAGGATACTGGAGTGAGTTGCCTTTCCCTTCTCCAGACAATCTTCCCAACCCAGAGATCGAACCTGGGTCTCCTGCGTCGCAGTCAGGTTTTTTACCATCTGAGCCACCAGGGAAGCCGCTGTGCATATATATATATATATATATTCCATGTATATATGTATATATGTCATCTTATAGATGGTTATCTAGGCTTTCTGTACTCTTAATGCCTTGTTTTTTGTTCATTTGTTTTATTTATGATTGTAGCTTAAAGTCTCCAATTCTGCCTTATATTTCTAGTGATTTTTATAATGATGTTGGGGTTGTATTATTTCATGACTGGGTAGTCACCTGGCTTGAGCTTCATTGTGGGCTGTACTCTATAGCCTTATAAAGTGCCATTCTCTATCTAGATTTTCCCCAGATTAAAATTCATCTGATATGAAGACAGAAGTCAATGCTTTATTTTTGTTCACATCTGCCTGGGCTGTCCTTGTTTATCCTGTGACTTCCTCCCCTTGGGGGTCACTCAGACTCCTTTTCTATAGAATATAGGTGGGTTCTTTACTGCATATCTGAGAGTCTCTGAGGTGAGTTTGACCTGTTTAAACTTAATTATATGATAGCTATAATTATTTCATCATTTATTGCTTATACTTTAAAAAAAAAAAAAGTTACTCAAAATATGATAGGAGAGAGCACAGGTTCCATGTATTTATTCAATGCAGAGAACTTAGAAAGTCTGGAGAAAGGGATACACTTAAAGGCCAGAAATGAAGGTCTTGGTTTTCTCTACTATTTGCTTTTCAGATACAAAGCAGTGTTCTGACCCAATATCCTTTCTATGTTTTGAACAAGTTTTCACACTTTGAGTTTAATATCCTTCCTCAATGTATGTCAATGCTTCTTTTATAGTGAATTCTAGTAATGAATGAGAATTATTTAATTAGAGATTAGTATAGATATAGAAGTCAAATGGGCCTTAGAAGGCATCACTAGGAACAAAGCTAGTGGAGGTGATGGAATTCCAGTGGAGCTATTCCAAGTCCTGAATGATGATGCTGTGAAAGTGCTACACTCAATATGCCAGCAAATTTGGAAAACTCAGCAGTGGCCACAAGATTGGAAAAGGTCAGTTTTCATCCCAATCCCAAAGAAAGGCAATGCCAAGGAGTGCTCAAACTACCGCACAATTGCACTCATCTCACACGCTAGTAAAGTAATGCTCAAAATTCTCCAAGCCAGGCTTCAGCAATATGTGAACCGTGAACTTCCTGATGTTCAAGCTGGTTTTAGAAAAGGCAGAGGAACCAGAGATCAAATTGCCAACATCCGCTGGATCATGGAAAAAGCAAGAGAGTTCCAGAAAAACATCTATTTCTGCTTTATTGACTATGCCAAAGCCTTTGACTGTGTGGATCACAATAAACTATGGAAAATTCTGAAAGAGATGGGAATACCAGACCACCTGATCTGCCTCTTAAGAAATCTGTATGCAGGTCAGGAAGCAACAGTTAGAACTGGTCATGGAACAACAGACTGGTTCCAAATAGGAAAAGGAGTACGTCAAGGCTGCATATTGTCACCATGTTTATTTAACTTATATGCAGAGTACATCATGAGAAATGCTGGACTGGAAGAAACACAAGTTGGAATCAAGATTGCTGGGAGAAATATCAATAACCTCAGATATGCAGATGACACCACTCTTATGGCAGAAAGTGAAGAGGGGCTAAAAAGCCTCTTGATGAAAGTGAAAGTGGAGAGTGAAAAGGTTGGCTTAAAGCTCAACATTCAGAAAACGAAGATCATGGCATCTGGTCCCATCACTGCATGGGAAATAGATGGGGAAACAGTGGAAACAGTGTCAGACTTTGTTTTTCTGGGCTCCAAAATCACTGCAGATGGTGACTGCAGCCATGAAATTAAAAGACGCTTGCTCCTTGGAAGGAAAGTTATGACCAACCTAGATAGCATATTCAAAAGCAGAGACATTACTTTACCAACAAAGGTTCGCCTAGTCAAGGCTATGGTCTTTCCTGTGGTCATGTATGGATGTGAGAGCTGGACTGTGAAGAAGGCTGAGCGCCGAAGAATTGATGCTTTTGAACTGTGGTGTTGGAGAAGACTCTTGAGAGTCCCTTGGACTGCAAGGAGATCCAACCAGTCCATTCTGAAGGAGATCAATGCTGGAATTTCTTTAGAAGGAATGATGCTAAAGCTGAAACTCCAGTATTTTGGCCACCTCATGCGAAGAGTTGACTCATTGGAGAAGACTCTGATGCTGGGAGGGATTGAGGGCAGGAGGAGAAGGGGACGACAGAGGATGAGATGGCTGGATGGCATCACTGACTCGATGGATGCGAGTCTGAGTGACCTCCGGGAGCTGGTGATGGACAGGGAGGCCTGGCGTGCTGCGGTTCATGGGGTCGCAAAGAGAGTCGGACACGACTGAGCGACTGATCTGATCTGATAGATATAGAAGTATAGTATAGTATAGAAGCCACTGGGCGTCCAAGGTGTCTCAGTGGTCATGAATCTGCCTGCAATTCAGGAGATGAAGGAGACGCAGGTTTGATTCCTGAGTCAGGAAGACCTCTGTAGGAGCACACAGCAACCCACTCCTGTATTTTTGCTGGTGAATCCCATGAAGAGAGGAGCCTGGCAGCCTACAGTCCATAGGGTTGCAAAGAGTCAGAAGACATGACTGAAGCAATTGAGCATGCACACATGTAGGTAACACCTGTAATGAGTTATCAACATGTTTCCTGATTACTTTCCAGTGATTCCTTCCTTCCCATGGCCATGTCCTACCTCCAACACACAAAACACATAAGCTAACACATTAAAAAAAATCTCTGATTTTTTTAAAATAAAAATGAACTTTCCTTTAGAGATTCTGTGTGCTCCTCTGCTTTTTGTTTTCCTTTTTTTTTTTGAAGGTGATTTTCATCATGCATCATCCTGAGCTCTTAAAAAAAAAATCATGCAGGTAAATAGCGCATTAGAACGTCTCAGCTAATGAAATGCATCCAGCTGAGCAGTCTACTGAGTTGTATAATTGAAAGCCTGATGATTTTACTTTCTTTGTCAACTTAATATATTATCTTCCTAATTTGAGTGAGTATAAATGTCAAAATCCTGTATTCTAAATAGCCCTGCAGCATCTCAACCTTCAGCTTTTGGGGAGAATGCCAGAGTTTGTTCTCTAAGATACTTCTTAACTGCTAATGATTAGCACCTTAAAGCTTGAAGGCACTCACGACTTCTCATCAGAAGAAAATACCCATTAGCAGAAGCTGCACTAGTGTGTGTGTGAATGAAGAAAAAGGAATTTCTCCAGACATCGCATCCTGAAGAGAGAATCAAATGCTGAGTGAGCTGTCACTTGCTCATTCTCTGTGTTAATGCTGCTGCAGGCATTGAACATTTTAGTTTTCCATTAGCAAATAATCTTATTAAAAAGATGGTCATGATAACACTGATTGATGGAGAGGAAGCATGCCCAGTTTAAAATACTCACAATTTATAATCAACTGCACTTTAACAATGTAAAAATGTCATTTAAAATGCTGTGTATATTTAATCTATTTCTGAGGGAGCAATTACATCTATATGAAATTCTAATGATTTGAATGTAATGTTCATCAAAAGATTCTCCATTTTTATTCCAGTCCCCTCCTCTTTAACAAATAGTTACTTTCATCTATAAGAACTGCATTCTTGAATACTCAATGATTATTAAATGTCAGTGTCTGGGTAATGATGGTGGAAGCAATGTAGGAGCAATCATAGTTTCACCATTTCTCACTGCTGGATGGGTATGAGCAGTTTTAGAACACTGACTTAGAAGGGGAGTATATTATCAAGTTGGGAGAAAAGCTTTTTTTCCCTTGCAGCAATAGTTCACAGTATTCCTTCATCCAGCAAATATTTGCAAATGTTTCCCTGGTGGCTCAGACAGTAAAGAATCTGCCTGCAACGCAGGAGAACCAGGTTCGATCCTTGGGTCAGAAAGATCCCCTGGAGAAGGGAATGGATACCCACTCCAGTATTCTTGCCTGAAGAATTCCATGGACAGAGGAGCCTGATGGGCTGCAGTCCATGGGGTCACAAAGAGTCAGACATGACTGAGTGACTGACACTTTCACCTTCACTTTCCCATGTATTAGGTAACATGCCAGACAGTGCCAAGTATGTGTTGAGTGACGGATTGGTCCCTCTCCTGTTCAAGCTTGTGGTCTGAGGGAAGCAGGTCAGATCATAAGGAAATAAGGAGGTAGGATTTTTATTTCAAGTCAGTGAGAAGTCCCTGCAAGGTTTAAGCAATGGAGTGTCAGGCTCTAACTCTGAAAAGGTTAGATGCAGCTGTTCTGCAGGCAGTGAAATAAAGGGAAGTTGAGCTGAGGCAGAGAGACTTCAAGTCCATTGCAGCAACCAAGGACCACATACAGGGGTGGCAGTGGGTGAATCTGAGAAAGTGGCAGTGGTGCTTGCTATTGTTTGGACGTGGAGGTGAAAGAGGAATCGAATCGCATGTTTCTTCTAAATTTCATGCTTGTGCCATGGGGCAGAGGGACCACTTCCTGCAGGCAGGGAACGCTGGCAGGGATAGGTCCAGAGCACATCATAAGCCAAGAGTGCTCCTAGTTGCCTTAATTACACTGGCTATCTGGAATGATCACTTAAAGATGATCATTCCATATCATTAATGGAGAAACTGAAGCTGAAAGAGGTCACAAAATTTGCTTGAAGTCATTTATCTCGTGAGCAAGAGAGTAAAATTCAACCTTATTCTAGCTTCTAAACTCCCACTTTCTTCTCTCTCGCGCCACTCTTGCCATGGTTTAGGAATTTAAAGATATGTTGCTTTCCTTTCTTTCTTTCTTGTGTTCTTCTATTTTGTTCTATGATGGTTTGTTTTGGTCTTATTGTAAATACGTATTTATTATAAGATATCTTAAATCCAGTTAGGAATTTGGTAGGGTTACCAGGACATTTTAAAAACTGATGAATGGTAAAGTTACTAGAATACACGAGCGCACATGCACACACACACACACACACATATATTGTATTTGGATATCTTGCTTATTGTCTATATCAGTACCTGGATTAAGATAGCGTCTAAACTATAAAAAGAAATGGAGCACCCTTAATCATTTAAAAGAACTAGAAGTGAAGTGAGTCGCTCAGTCATGTCCAACTCTTTGTGACCCCGTGGACTGTAGCCTACCACACCCCTCCTTCCAGGGGATTTTCCAGGCAAGAACACTGGAGTGGGTTGCCATTTCCTTCTCCAGGGGATCTTTCTGAACCAGGGATGGAACCTGGGTCTCCCGCATTCTAGACAGATGCTTTACCGTCTGAGCTACCAGGGTACCCCCAAAAGGACTAGAGAAAGTGCTAAAAACTGTCTTAAAAAGTCTATCCAAGAAAAAAAAAAAAAAAAAGATTTGTGTTCTTTTTTTTTTTTTTTTTTGGTAGCATTCAATTCAGTTCAGTTCAGTTCTGTTGCTCAGTCATGTTTGCCTCTTTGCAACCCCATGAATCGCAGCACCCTAGGCATCCCTGCCCATCACCAACTCCCGGAGCTTGCTCAGACTCATGTCCATCGAGTCAGTGATGCCATCCAACCATCTCATCCTCTGTCGTCCCCTTCTCCTCCTTCTTGGTAGTGTTGGGGAGACCCAAATACACCGAATAAATCAAATAGCTGGCCTAGTGACCCAATTTAGTTCTACTAATGTTTATCTAGTGCTTATTTTATGCAAGGTACTCTATGAGATTCTGAAACACAGTCACAAAATTAATTAAAAATGATGAACGTAAGCAATATCTGGAGGATTGGAAAGTGGCTGGCAAATCCTCAAAAAAAAAAAAAAAAAAAAAAGATGATAAAGGGCAATGTGATGAACTGCAAAAAGATGACCAGAGGGAGCCAGGGGAATGAATGTCAGCTGCAGTTTGAGCTACAACTTTATTAATGATCTGGAAGAAGGCGTACATTAATGAAATTTCCAGATGATGCTAAATAGGGAATTGTCAAACACACCAGTGAAAACAGAGAAAGAATATTATGTGCAAAGGCTAATAATAGCAAGAAATAAAGGTTAGGCATACAGAAAAGCTATAACTGCATGGCATTCTACATTAAGAACCACTGTATTTGACATAAAGAACAAAGATTCAAAAAAATAAATAAAGGCTAATTGGATTGAGAAAATATCAGAGGTGAGAGAGACAAGTAAAATAATAAAATCCAAGGAGACCAAGGTGTTATATATACAGAAAATGAAGGAAGCTGGAAAACCAATTGCTAACCAAATGGACTAAAAATATTTTGCAATGTTTTGCATATAGAAAGTATAAACCATTTTTAAAAGCCTCAAACAAGCAGTGAAACAGAAGGCAAGACTGAAATAGGTTATTGGCTGGAGCATCTTATACAATGTAGGTTCTGTCTCTTTCCTCTGTTTTTTTCTAGTTCAGGGTGCAGGACAGCTCTCTACCCCTTTGAAGGCAGAGCCTCTTTTGGCAAACTGCTGGCTGAAATGATGGAAGAGCACTACTTTTTTAAGTCAGTGAAGGTTCTGTGTTCAAAGTACCTCTGGACATTGGGATTCTAGCTCAGACTGGGCATTCTATTTATTACCCCAGAGGAGAGATGCCCTCCCCACACCCCACCCCACCAGGGACACTGTCATTAACTACTGCAACTAGAAATCTCCTCTTTTCATCTCCTTCTCTTTCTTAGATATACTAATTTCATCTAAGGTTGTCCTGGGATTAGACAGTGAAAGGAGACTTCAGATCTCACTTCTCAAGCACCCAATGTGCAACATAGATGATTTATAGTGCTTGATAAGGCATGGATTACTCACCTACAGATGAAAACTTGCAATTTGGTATTAAGCAAATGTCTGGTTCTTTTGCTTTCTCTCCTCACACTTATACCAGATGGAGGAAGTAACTTCCATTACCATTACTACTCGGTTTTATAGTTTGGTTTTAGGTTGAATGTGAATGTGAAGTCGCTCAGTCGTGTCCGACTCTTTGCGACCCCATGGACTGTGGCCTACCAAGCTCCCCTGTCCATGGGATTTTTCAGGCAGTAGTACTGGAGTGGATTGCCATTTCCTTCTCCAAGGTATCTTCCCAACCCAGGGATCAAACCCAGGTCTCCCGCATCAGAGACAGACGCTTTACCGTCTGAGCCACCAGGGAAGTCCGGACCAGTGAAAGCCAGTTGCTAATTACATATTATACAAGTATAAATTTTCTACTTCATTATCCATATCCAATCAGGCTCTAAAAACGGACCCCATTGGACTGGAATGTGTATGTTTTAACAGATCAGAAACTGCAAAGCACTTACACCACTAACTGACATAGCTCTATCCCCAAGGATGCCATTGGTATAAATATTTTCAGATTTCTTTGCATTTTAACAATAATAGAGGAGAGTCAAAACAAAGACAAAAACAAAGACAATTACAGCTTCTGACATTCACTGATTATGTTGGCCATAAAGTTTGTTCAGATTTTTCTGTAAGATCTTATGGTTAAACAATACAAAATACTGTTTCAGAAAACAAGACTAGTTCATTTGACAATAACTATATGCCAGACCACTGGCACACATTAGCTGTTTTATGCCCCATAACAATTCTATGACATAAAGATCACCAACTCCATTTTTGGAAAGCACATTTTTTAATAAGACCCAGAAAAAACATGTCGCTCTTCCTTGAATATGATTAATTTTCATGTATTGGACCAGGAGTAGTTGATTAAAATTATGCTTGTGGGAAGGTACCAGTTTAATAAGGTTACCAGATAAAAATTTTCAACATTTGAGCCTGTTATATTGTAAAAATGGTGACAAAAAAGGATGAAGTCATCGACTCTATAACAACGAAAAGGACTATTAGATTTTATTTAACATAATTCAACAGATAGAAAAATATCCAAGGAGTGGGTGGCCTCCTCCTTCCAGGAGAAGACATGTTAAATATCAGAAAAAAGAACACTGTCTTTATAAATATTTAAGGCTTTTGCCAAGTTATGTTTAATCTCACTTCTAGGATATCTTTCTGTTTTATCTATATTTTAGGATATAAAATGATACCATAGAAACCTGAGTCCAAGTTTTAGATATGGCTAACACAAATTTGGCAAATGAATATAACACTGGGCTTCTTTATTCTTTCAGTAAATATTTACTAAGCAGAAATCAGAAGTAATATATCTCACTTCTGAACTTATTTACTGAAAGTATATCTCAGTTATTTACCTTGTATTGATGTCCTTGTCCTTTCTACTTTATTTAATCAATAAGTATTTATTGAGTGGGCCCATTCTGTCAGGCCATGTGGGACTGGTTTTGCCTTCAGGAAATTCATGATCAGTGGACAAGACAAACAAGAAGATAGATAGTTACAAAACTGGTGTTCTGGAGAGGAAAATATATGTAAAGAAACTGTCCAAGATTAGGGAAAGAACCATTTTAGAGTATATGAGAAAACATCATTTGGCTTGTCACTCAGGTCTGGGAATTGTACTTGTTCCCATTAATTAAACTAGATAAACTCAAAATCCAAAGGTTCCTGAATAAAGTAACACTACCTGATCCCACCTTGAAAAAGAATAGATGCTAGACTTAAAGAATCTATTTCCAAGAAAATTACCTGAATCCAGGTAGAAAGTTTATGAATATTTATAGGAATACAAAAATATCCATCCCAACAAAGTAAAAATGACAATGCCTGGAAGCCACTCAAAAATTATCAGACATGCAAAGAAGTGACAAAATGCTATCCATAATGAGGGGAACAATCAATCAAACAGACCAATACTAACCCAGATACTAGAATTAGCAGATAAGTATACTAAAAGTTTTCATTTCAGATCCAAGATCCCCTGGAGAAGGGCATGGCAACCCACTCCAGTATTCTTGCCTGAAGAATCCCATGGATAGAGGAGCCTGGAAGGCTACAGTCCATAGGGTTACACAGAGTTGGACACAACTGAAGTGACTTAGCACAAACACAGGATACTAAAACTATATTCAGGATACTCTAAATGTATTTAACATGTTCAAAAACTTAAGGAGAGACTTTGAAATTATAGAAATAACTGAAAATAATCTTTTTAACATGAAAACAATTTACTTGATGAGTTAATCATAGATGAAAAAAAATACACTGGATGGAACTAACCACAGACTAGAGATGGCCAAGAAAAAAATAAGAATTAGCAAACTGGAGGGTATAATCGTGGAAACTATTCAAATGAAATAAAGAGAGAAATGCTTTTTTTTTTTTTCTTTTTAAATGAGCAGAGTATCATTGAGTTCATGGACAGGAATAATCAATATGATTACGATTTCCATTCTCTTCCAATTGATCTATAGATTTAAAGCAATTCCAATGAAAATCCCAGACATTTTTGTAGAACTTTTAAAGCAGTTCTAAAATTCATATAGTAATGCAGACACCTAGAACAGCCAAAAGAACTTTGGATTTAAGAATATATAGAGATAGTTTATTGTATGTCAATTATATTTCAGTAAAACGGCCAAAAAATGTACAGATAGAGACAAAATCTCCGATTTTACCTTACTTCCTTCCCTGCTCCCACAGGATCAATTAAGCAAATTAACAAATTAAAGTCAATTTGTTATCTACTCAGTGCATTTTTCTTACTTTTTCTACATTGTTGTGTACAATGTATACTACTGTTTTGTGTGTTTCAAATGCACATAAATGTTAATATAAATGCACACTATGTTTTATTGGCTTTAATCTTTCCAGAGTGCTGTGAAGGATGTAGGAGCTTCACTTCTGAAGTTGTACTGCCTTTTGGGAAGAAGCCAGTATAATCCTAAGAGAGAAATAAAGAAATGAAGAGAAAACTTTTTCTGAAATGGAAAAATGAGACTGAAAAAAAAAATCTGATGAAAAGTTGTTGGAAGATAGGCGACAAAGAGAAAGCCTAAAACAGTATTTCACAATGAGATATCAAAAGAGTTCTAGCATCATAAAATTGGAATTAAAGGAATTTAAGATGAAACCATTAAAGAGATCTTTAAGAGGTGCAGGAAAGGAAAATAGGAAGAAGCAGAAATGTAATGGAAAATGGTAGTTTGAGCATTCTTTGGCATTGCCTTTCTTTGGGATTGGAATGAAAACTGACCTTTTCCAGTCCTGTGGCCACTGCTGAGTTTTCCAAATTTGCTGGCATATTGAGTGCAGCACTTTCACAGCATCATCTTTCAGGATTTGAAAGAGCTCCACTGGAATTCCATCACCTCCACTAGCTTTGTTCGTAGTGATGCTTTCTAAGGCCCACTTGACTTCACATTCCAGGATGTCTGGCTCTAGGTCAGTGATCACACCATCGTGATTATCTGGGTTGTGAAGATCTTTTTGTATAGTTCTTCTGTGTATTCTTGCCATCTCTTCTTAATATCTTCTGCTTTTGTTAGGTCCATACCATTTCTGTTCTTTATCGAGCCCATCTTTGCATGAAATGTTCTGGAAACAGTGTCAGACTTTATTTTTCTGGGCTCCAAAGTCACTGCAGATGGTGACTGCAGCCATGAAATTAAAAGCCGCTTACTCCTTGGAAGGAAAGTTATGACCAATCTAGATAGCATATTCAAAAGCAGAGACATTACTTTGCCAACAAAGGTCCGTCTAGTCAAGGCTATGGTTTTTCCTGTGGTCATGTATGGATGTGAGAGTTGGACTGTGAAGAAGGCTGAGCACCGAAGAATTGATGCTTTTGAACTGTGGTGTTGGAGAAGACTCTTGAGAGTCCCTTGGACTGCAAGGAGATCCAACCAGTCCATTCTGAAGGAGATCAGCCCTGGGATTTCTTTGGAAGGAATGATGCTAAAGCTGAAACTCCAGTACTTTGGCCACCTCATGCGAAGAGTTGACTCATTGGAAAAGACTCTGATGCTGGGAGGGATTGGGGGCAGGAGGAGAAGGGGACGACAGAGGATGAGATGGCTGGATGGCATCACTGACTCGTTGGACGTGAGTCTGAGTGAACTCCGGGAGTTGGTGATGGACAGGGAGGCCTGGCGTGCTGCGATTCATGGGGTCGCAAAGAGTCGGACACGACTGAGCGACTGATCTGATCTGATCTGAATGGAAAATGCTTTATGTAACAAACTACTGGTTAATTTGAGATCATGTTGAAGGGCTGGGAGAAAGACAGTACCTGCCAGGCCAAGGTATGGGGAGCAGGTACCCACAGCAGGGCTGTGGATGCACCATTGGAATTAACCAATAAGCCCAAACTGGAAGGTTCTGAACACCTGCAAAGAGAGTTTATGAGTGCCAATAAAAAGCGGATTGTGAGTACAACTCAAGAGAACCAACATGTATCGAAAGCTTTAACAGTTAGAATTAGGTTCAGCTGGGTCAGAAACCCCACAATTACAGTGACTTAACAAGATGAACCTTGGCCTCTCTCTCGTGTGAAAAAATGCAAAGGTAGGCTGTGCAGCACGGAAGCTTGCTCCACAGAGTTGTAAGATGCTTCCCAGGTAAGCTCGTTACTCCACCAGCCCGAAGGAGGAGCCCTCTATCATGGCTCAGGCATGCTTTCTGGAGGCACTTTTTTCAGATTCCAGGGCAGAGGAAGGAACAAAGGACAAAGAGAAAAGGTACATACCGGCTGTTCCCTGCGTCTCCTGGAGGGTGCCACCCGGCACTTTTGCTTTCACTTTATTGGCTGCAATTTTGTGTCACGACTCTACTCAGCACAAGAAAGGCTGGGAGATGGAGTCATTATTTACAGTGGCCCTGAACCAGCTAAATATTAAGGTTCTGTCATTAAGCAAGATGAGAACAAGGACTGCTAACACAATTAGAAGCCTTTATCACAAAGTCCTTTAGGCTTAGCACTTTCACACACATGTATTTTTTAAGTTTCACATAAATCCTACAAGATAAATATTATTACTCCCACTTTAGAGCTGAATAAAATGAGATATCAAGAGTTCAGTAAATTATAAAAAGTTACATAGGATTAAAATCTAGATCTGGCTTCAAAACATACATTTTTTTTTTTTCATGATTAAAAATGGGAAATTTAAGAGTCATGACTCTGGGGGCGAGATTCTTAGGAACAGCATAAATGTAAAGACAAAAATGAAGCAGGAGACCCAGGCAGAATGATTAAAATTTTAAAGACAGAACAATGTATTGATAATTTGGGGAGATTTTTTAAAATAAGAAATTGATGCCTATGGAACATTTTTTGGTTTTTGTTTGTGAAAACTTGGGCCTTCAACATATATCTTGTATACATTCACAATCTCTATTTGCCAAATCCTCAATCTCTGAAAGCCAAACATTTTTCCCCATTTTTGGCAAAACCTGATGTAAACTAATGTGAGAGGCTTAATATTTGTTACTTAACTAATTTTGTGTGACTATGGGTAAGTTTTCCTGCAAGTCAATGAACTTGACTATAGAGACTGCTATACAACCCCCGGTTGCTGTGGAATAATGATATATGTCCAAATAAGGAGAAAAGGAGTACGTCAAGGCTGTATATTGTCACCCTGCTTATTTAACTTATATGCAGAGCACATCATGAGAAACGCTGGGCTGGAGGAAGCTCAAGCTGGAATCAAGATTGCCAGGAGAAATATCAAGAACCTCAGATATGCAGATGACACCACCCTTATGGCAGAAAGTGAAGAGGAACTAAAAAGCCTCTTGATGAAAGTGGAAGTGGAGAGTGAAAAAGTTGGCTTAAAGCTTAACATTCAGACAACTAAGATCATGGCAGCCGGTACCATCACTTCATGACAAATAGATGGGGAAACAGTGGAAACGGTGGCTGACTTTATTTTTCTGGGCTCCAAAATCACTGCAGATGGTGATTGCAGCCATGAAATTAAAAGACACTTACTCCTTGGAAGGAAAGTTATGACTAACCTAGATAGCATATTAAAAAGCAGAGACATTACTTTGTCAACAAAAGTCTGTCTAGTCAATGCTATGGTTTTTCCAGCTGTCACGTATGGATGTGAGAGTTGGACTATCAAGAAAGCTGAGTGCCGAAGAATTGATGCTTTTGAACTGTGGTGTTGGAGAAGACTCTTGAGAGTCCCTTGGACTGCAAGGAGATTCAACCAGTCCATCCTAAAGGAGATCAGACCTGGGTGTTCATTGGAAGGACTGATGTTGAAGCTGAAACTCCAATACTTTGGCCACCTGATGGGAAGAGCTGACTCACTTGAAAAGACCCTGACACTGGGAAAGATTGAGGGCAGGAGGAGAAGGGGATGACAGAGGATGAAATGGTTGGATGGCATCACTGACTCAATGGACATGGGTTTGGGTGGACTCCAGGAGTTGGTGATGGACAGGGAGGCTTGGTGTGCTGCGGTTCTTGGGGTCTCAGTCAGACACTACTGAGTGACTGAAATGAACTGAATTGAACAATATTACCTTTAAAACCCTGATACTTTTGTAAAAGTAGTATACCTGGCTCCTAGGTTCAGATAGGAAATGTAGATTCTATAACAAAAAGCTTTCTAACTATTGAAAATCAGATAAAGTAATATCTGTGAAAGTGCATGGGAAAGACTTGAGAAATTCATGAACGTGTAATATGTTATTATTAGTCTGTGGCCAGATTGGCTCATTTACCTTTGGCTCAGCAAGTCAATACCTAAGGTTTTATTTTCCTCCATAAAAAAGAATATGTGTGTACATTTACCTTGAATATATATTTCTTAGACATTATTATTATTATTAGATAAATATTGTGATTTACGCTAACATCCCAATTAGCCCCGTTCAATTTGGTTGTGGAAAAAATCCTCCTCAGAGACAACACTTTATGTGTGGTTAATCCCCGAAGACTCCTGACTGGAACACAAATCAGCAGGAGAGGCAAATATGAGGTCATTAAGTCGATAAAGATATAAAAATGCTGTGTCTTGTTCTAAAATAATATGTCTGAGCAGCTCGCACTCAGGTGATATGCACCATAAAAACGCATAAACAGCTTGTTCTTCAAGAAGAGGAATTACCACGAGCCTCAGAGTACAGGTAATCAGCTTGAGAGAGTTTTGAAGACTTTAAAACTTGGCTGCAGTTGGCTTGTTAATTCGCAACTTCTTGGTCTCCACTATCCACTCACCATGTGTCTTTCCACAAATGGTGTGATTTTTCTTCAGTTTCCACAGTGGTTATCATTATGTTGTCTTGCACTGAGCACCTCTGAAGCGAAGCGATGAAGACAGAACAGGACGGTGTGCTAATGTGGATTGTTCTTTTAATGACACCCTTAAACATGAGAGACCATTGACATAAAACACTGTTTCCGAAGTGAGCAGTGAACCTCCAGATACCACAAAACACACATCCACGTCAACATCTTAGGAGCCAGAGGCCTATCAAGGTCCTGAGATTATAAACAAAAAGAGAAAAATCTTTATTTCCATATGGCTTTTTGTCAATAGGAGAGATTGCCTTTTGTAGCACACATTGCCTTCTTTTCTTTTAACCGTTTCAGAATGAGGATAAAAAAGGACAGTGAAACAGCAACAAAACAAGATGCTGCTGTTAAGTCACTTCAGTCGTGTCCGACTCTGTGCGACCCCATAGACGGTAGCCCACCAGGCTCCCCCATCCCTGGGATTCTCCAGGCAAGAACAGTGGAGTGGGTTGCCATTTCCTTCTCCAGTGCCTGAAAGTGAAAAGGGAAAGTGAAGTCACTCAGTTGTGTCTGACTCTTAGTGACCCCATGGACTGCAGCCTACCAGGCTCCTCCATCTGTGGGATTTTCCAGGCAAGAGTACTGGAGTGGGGTGCCATTGCCTTCTCTGAACAAAACAAGATAGCAGTGGCTTAATCAGGTTTGAGAACCGTAGCTAACTAGCCGTGTTAGCTCACCTAGAAGCCAATCATTCCAATAAAAATTAAAAAATAAAATTGAATAGAAAAGTTGCTGATAATAGTCAATTAGTGAGAACACAGAAGACAAGGTCGCCAAAAAGCTCTCTTACTTCATTCTTTTCCTGACCTCCCTAAACATCACGAGGCAAAAGAAAGCTAGAAAGAAAGAAAATTACATTCTCCGAAGGTAGGAGAATGGACAGGTCCTCTCCAGCCTGCATCAGACCAAGCAGAGGCATCTGCAGGCTTAGTCTCTCCTTTCTGAATGTCACTACCACCTACTATACACGATGAGAAATACAAAAGGGAGGAAGACCAGCTTGACCTTGTGGAGCTTGTAATCTATCTTTCTGCGATAAAAGTACAAGAAGAAAACAAATTTTATCAAAGACAGCACCCATAGGTGACACCTAGGTTTTAGAATCAATAAACATAGGCACTTAGAGGTGAGAAAGATTATTTAGGATTTTTCCAGAAGTCAAGGCTTCCCAGGTGGCGCTAGTGGTAAAGAACCTGCCTGCCAGTACAGGAGACAGAGATGTGGATTCAATCCCTGGGTCAGGAGATGTGGTTTCAATCCCTGGGTGGGGAAGATCCCCTGGAGGAGGGCATAGCCCACTCCAGTATTCTTGCCTGGAGAATCCCCATGGACAGAGGAGCCTGGTGGGCTACAGTCCATGGAGTCACAGAGTCGGACATGACTGAAGTTGCTGGGGACCAGCCCCAGCTGATCCAGGGACTTCGAAGCGAGGACGGCATCGGTGGGGGTCAGGACACGATAGTTATAATTAGAGATATAAAGAATAATAGAATGAGGATAGCTCAGTAGGAAAATTCAGTGGAGAAAAGAGGCTGAGTAGCTTGGTTTACGCGGGGGACCAATAAAACTTCAAGACAAGAAGTTTGCACCACTTATGTAGGCCACAGGCATCTTTCCATTCTCCCGAAGGAGAGGAGACACTGAGGCCTCCCGGGTCCGATCTTAGAAGCCCAGGCATAATTAGTAAGCATGGTGGGTCCCACGCTCCAGATGGAGACTCAGCCAGAATTTGAGAGAGAGCGCGACATGGGGAGACCAGTCTTTCCAGGAACTGATCCCCATTCTTTATTTTCCATGGTCTACTTTTATACACTGAGATGTTATACAAAAGTCACGTGGGGTCAGCAGCCCTGACTTTTATCAAAGTCAGGTGCTTCATACAAATGTATACAGAGGTTTTAGGTGTGTTACATCATCTTCTGGCCAGGGGGCCTGCTGACAATTTATGACCCTCTCCTTGTGACAGTGGTCAATCAACCAGGACATTTATTTCTCCAGGGGTGATTATTCTTAAAACAGACTCCACTAGATAACGGAGAAGGCAATGGCACCCCACTCCAGTACTCTTGCCTGGAAAATCCCATGGATGGAGGAGCCTGGTGGGCTGCAGTCCACGGGGTCGCTAAGAGTCGGACACGACTGAGCGACTTCACTTTCACTTTTTCGCTTTCATGCATTGGAAAAGGAAATGGCAACCCACTCCAGTTTTCTTGCCTGGAGAATCCCAGAGGCAGGAGAACCTGGTGGGCTGACGTCTATGGGGTCACGCGGAGTGGGACACGACTGAAGTGACTTAGCAGCAGCAGCAGCCACTAGATAAATTTACATTCCTATAGGGTGAGGGTGTAGTGGGTTTTAGTCAGGGAAAGAATTTACTTAGCCTAAGGTCTAACGTGATTAGTATCAAAGGTTAATAATACTTATCTCTTCTATTCATTAATGTGTATAAGGGCAGGGGAAGTGGAGACTTAGCAGCAAACATTGGCTCAACAAATGAAAAACCCTTCACCAATATAATTTCTAATCAGCCCACTATACTTACACTAATAGTTTTCTAACTTCTCTAAAGAACCTGTTTTTAGAAGGTTAAGAGCATCTCGTGCCTCCCACTGTTGGGAGGCTGTGAGCAATCACATGTGGCCGGACAAGCCTGTCAGGTAGGCTAGAGAACCTTCAGAGGAGTTTGTAGGTTAGAACACTCCTGTCACGCCCAGGAATTTTTATTAACTGGAGCTCTAAGTTAACTCTTTTTTCAGAGAGAGGTGGTGGGGGACAGCCCCCCGTAAAGTCAGAGGTGAGAACACAAAGCAGAAAGTAGGCAGACTCCGGCTTTTTTGGGGATAGATGCTCGAGAACCTCCAAGGGGGCTCCTGAGGCTTGATCTTGCGCCCTTGCGTTATTGCCAAGCCTCCTTCCTCATGACCTTTGTCACGGGCGGAGCGCTAATCCAAAAACCGGCTCCCAACATGAAGTGACTTAGCATACACGTACAGAAGCCAAATGACTTCTTATCACTCTTTTCAGTGTCCTAGTGACCTAAGGCAATGGCAACCCACTCCAGTGTTCTTGCCTTGAGAATCCCAGGGATGGGGGAGCCTGGTGGGCTGCCGTCTATGGGGTCGCACAGAGTCGGACACGACTGAAGCGACTTAGCAGCAGCAGCAGCAGTGACCTAAAGAAGTGAGCAGGAAGAAAGGGTGAGGAGGAGGGTGATCCAGAATAGATGCTTGGCATCTGGGGCCCCAAAGACACACACCTCCGATTTGTCAGCACCTCATCAGTGAGGGTGAGAGAGTGTTCCCTTGAATCCAGAGAGAAATGTGACTGACTTGCTGGTATGAGGCCAGCAGCAGAGAGGGGAGAAGGAATTGTCAGAGAGGATGTTAGGAAGCCTAGGTTCTCGAGGCAGTGAGAGTTGTGTGGGTAATCTTTTTCTGGGCTTACCTCAAAGAATCTCTAGGACCACTTTGTGAAAGCTCAATTCACAGTTATAGGTAACCACTTAGGTGCTAAATTATTTAACCACATTTTCTTTAGTCCTGCAAGCAGGAGCACCAATAAACCTGTGGAAAGACTTGATTCACCGAAAAAGCTGAGTGCAGATCGCATAATGTAAAACAGTAATTATACTGGCAATTACTCATTTTAAAGTCTAAGCAAGCTGGCTTTAATAAACCACAAACCACATATCACCAATACTCTCCTTTTTATTACAATAAAATAGCACTTTCAAGCTTGTAATTGCTTTATAGACCTAGAAATAGAATGTTGATGAGATTATTTCCACAGGGTTCAAATATTTATGAAAATCCTGATAATTTTAAAAGTCAAAACACAAACATTACCAGAAAAAAACCAACCTCATAAAATAAAACAGCCTCTCTGTTGCTTTTTTCTGCTGTCTTTAAACCAAGAATTAATATTGGTCTCACATTTTCTGTCTTCTTCAATTAGGAGGTGCTTAATTGCCATTTCAAAGAAATGATTTCATAAAGAAATTTGGATGTCTGGGTTATTTCTAAAGGAACAATCTTTATAAAGGTGCACCTTTACTAAAGTTTTTTTTTTTTTTACCAAAAGCTTTATTAAAGAAAGTTGTTATAGGTAAGAGGAAAGAGGGGACAAAAAGTGAGAGAGGAGGGGCAGAGATGGCTGATGAATGAAATGGAAATTCGTGGCCACAATGGCTAATGTAGGTATTTACCAAATGCTTAGTCCATCTGGGTTGTTATAACAAACTGGGGTAGGCTGAGTGGCTTATAGACAACAGACACCTTCTTATCATAGATTTGGAGGCTGGAGTCCAAGGTCAGAATCAGGTCTAATGAAGGCCTTCTGAGTTGCAGCTTGCTGATCCTACTCCTTATGTCCTCCAACCATAGAGAGCAGAGAGGAAGCAAGCTTGGCACACTTCTAAGGGCACGAATCCCATTCATTAGGGCTGCACCCTCATGATCTCATCTAACCTCCCAAAGGCTCCACTTCCCAATATCATCACATTGAGGAATGAGTTTCAACATTTGAATTTTAGAGGATACACAGATATTCAGTCCATAAAGTCAAATATAGTATTCATTCATTCTCTCACTTAACAGATTTTAATTAGGGCCTCTGCAGTTACCAGTATTAATTTTTGGATGTTATATCAGTAGTTATTCAGTTTTATTTTCAAATTAAATCTTACATTACATCTATTATATAAGACATATTAAGGAGATATCTTATGAAGCTAGATTGTATGTCATGAACTCAAGGTTATAATCTATTTAAAGATTTTTAAGTATTTATTAGCTTTTGGCTGAGCCAACCAAAATGTGGGATTTTAGTTCCCCAACCAGGGATTGAACCTTCACCCTCTGTATTGGAAATGCAGAGTCTCAACTGCTGGGCCACCAGGGAAGTCCCTCGTTTATAGTCTTTATTTGCTATGGTCAATCACCAAAGAATATGGCTATTTTGATAAGCCTCCAAGTTTGACACTGGTAGTTAGAGCAGTCAATGTCCAATTTATTTTTCGCCCTTCCCTTTTTGTTGTTGTGGATTCCATAAAAATCTTGATTCGTGCCAGAAAGGAGTCACAGTTGGTAAGACTTCCTTAACAGCACGACAGCATGTCCTGTCATTTCAGGGTCCTCTGCAATTAAATAGCGATGAAAGAAAAGCTTTGATCTGAGGTCTGCACAAAAATGATTTAACCTGGTATTTATTTATAGACTCAGTAAGTCACTGCTAGAGATATAGTGGTGAGAAGCTATCTTGATCACCTTTGTGAAATTTAAATCTGGCAGGGGAGCCAGACATTAAACAAAATTAATTATGCAAGTCATTATTTAATAATCATTATACTAAATGCTACAGAGTGCTATTGGAGTATGTGGCTAGAATGCTGACTCAGACTGGGATCCAGGAAATCTCAGGACTGGAGGACTGGTTGGGGGTGGAAGGCTGCAAAGATGGAAATGCCTAGGACTCTTGAGTGGCAACCGAGTCAGGGAACTCCAAGGTGGGGCGGATTTGTTGCTCTCATTTTATTTTGCTGGGTAGGGGGAGTCATACAAGGCGATCTCCAATGTGTTAAAATGTGGATCTCACACCTCTGAGTGTATTTTATTATATGTTTAAGATCCAACTAAATGACACATTTAAAACATAAAATTTGCCCCCGACACAAAAATGGAACCTAGAAAGCACCTCTCTGGGATCCTTGTGATGCCCTGCAATCAGAGAAGTTTTGGGGACACATGGCCAAGATTAAATTCAAGTTCACCACCTCTAGATTGATATCTGGCAACTTCTGTCTCATTTCTGAGTGTTGATTTCCTCACCTGTGACGTGAAAGCAATAGACCTACCTTAAGGAGATATGAGGAATAAATGAATTTAAATATGAAGGCCCCTTTGAACAGTCCTTAGTAACTAATAGCCATATAACACACATTAATATCCATTTCCTTATCTCTCTCTTATTTGCTATGCTTAGTCAGTCATGTCTGGCTCTTTGCAACTCCATGGACTGTAGCCTGCCAAGCGGCTCTATCCCTGGGGATTCTCCAGGCCAGAATACTGGAGTGGGTTGCCATGCCCTCCTTTCCTATGCAAAACAGGAATGAGGATCCATGCTTGCCAGGGTTAATGTGAGGATTAAATGGCATGCTCTATGTGGAAGTAGGCAGTATATGGTATACTCTCAAAAAGCGTGTGCTTAGATGTTCAGTGATGTCCGACTCTTTGTGACACCATGAACTGTAGCCAACCAGGCTCCTCTGTCCATGGGACTCTCCAGGCCAGAATACTGGAGTGGGTTGCCATTTCCTTCTCCAAGTCTCAAAAAGTATTAGAAAGGAAAAAGAAAACTGGAAAAAGCCTGAGAAATATGGTACTTCACACTTTCTTGGTTATTCTTCCCAGAACCTGCTCCCTCTCAGCACATAATCTATCAGTTACAGAAGGGTCTACAGGCTCCTGGTTACCTACCTAAACACTAGCCCCTGGGGTGCCATAGTGGAGACTGGCTTCATGCACGTGGACAGCAAAATCATAAGATCTGCCACATGAGTGTCCCTACTCTCTAAAACTATACTTTCTTACCCTTTCTTGACTACCTCTCTTTTAGATTTATAGGTTAAAAAAAAATACTGATGTACGCTGTTCACAAATTACTCCTGGAAGTTTACTGCCATCCCAGACACAAGGCCCAGAGCTTCTCAGGCTGTGGCGCTTCCGTGCAATTTCCCAGCAGAGCTCCACACTTCAGACTCTGTGATTTGTGGCTGGATCTCGACGTCTGGCTCACCCAGAAGGAGGAAAGTGACATCAGGTGTTCTTCCATCATCATTTGGCATTTAGTTCACTACCTTACAGGCTAATGGTTGCTTTTCTATGTTGCCTACTTATCTGCATTAATGGAAAAGGCAAGAGCATATTCTATCTTTACCCGTGTTTTTCTTCTCCTTTTGCTTTGATTTTTACTGTATGCTGTTTTCTTAATCATCTTTTTAAAATACTTTTTAAATTTACTTGATTTAATTGAAGGATCATCTCTTTACAATATCGTGTTGGTTTCTGCCATACATCGACATGAATCAGCCATAGGTAAACTTATGTCCCCTCACTCTAGAACTTCCCTCCCACTTCACACTCCATCCCACCCCTCTAGGTTGTCACAGAACACTGGTTTGAGCTCCCTGAATCACACAGCAAATCCCACTGGCTTATCTATTTTACATACGGTAGTGTGTATGTTTCCACATTACTCTCTACCCTCATCCCACCCTCTCCTTCCCTCTGCTGTGTCCACAAATCCGTTCTCTACGTCTGCATCTCCACTGCTGCCCTGCAAATAGGTTCGTCAGTATCATCTTTCTAGATGGCTGTTTTTTTAAAGTCTGAAAACCCCAGGAACAGAAATAAATGGCATAGATATAGGCATATATTTGGATAGATGGATGGCTAGATAAGTGCTGGACAGATAGATGAGAAATAGATTAGGTAGGTAGGTAGGCCGGGGAAGGCAATGGCACCCCACACCAGTACTTTTTTCTGGAAAATCCCATGGACAGAGGAGCCTGGTAGGCTCCAGTCCGTGGGGTCGCTAAGAGTCGGACACGACTGAGCGACTTCACTTTGACTTTTCACTTTCATGCATTGGAGAAGGAAATGGCAACCCACTCCAGTGTTCTTGCCTGGAGAATCCCAGGGACAGGGGAGCCTGGTGAGCTTCCGTCTATGGGGTCACACAGAGTCGGACACGACTGAAGCGACTTAGCAGCAGCAGCAGCAGCAGCAGGTAGGTAGGCAGATAAGTGAGAACTGGATGATAGACAGATAGACAGGAAGGAAGGTGACAGAACTGTGGACAGAATTCTCAAGGTGCCCCCATCTCCAAGTTTCCTCAAACCTTGTTTATTCAATCAAGCACTAATCTAGGTGCTGCTTGGAAGGAATTTTTACAGATGTAATTAAAGCCCCAGGTGGGTCTGATGTCATCACTGAAGCTCTTCAAAGCAGAGAGCTTTCTTTAGCTGATGGCAGAAGTCAGCAATTCGAAGTTGGAAGATGGAGTGGGCCATGCGAGCAAAAAGGCAGGCAGTCACTAGTCACAGAGAGCAATCTTGGCTGACAACCAGCAAGGAAATGGGATTTCATTATTAAAACCACTAGGAAAGAATTCTGTTGACTATCTCAATGATTTGGAAGCAGATTCTTTCTCAGAGCCTCTGGACAACAACCCAGCCCAGATGACATCCTGATTTAGGTCTTATGAAACCCTAGCTGACAACCCATCTAAGTCCACCCATAATTCTGACCAATAAAGCCATGAGCTAAATTTGTGGTAATTTGTTTTGCAGTAATATCAAAATAATGCAGACAGACAGACAGATAGATATCACTGCCAGTATACTGTATTAGTTAAACTATGTCAATACAGAGTTAAAATTACTCAGTGAACTGGCATAGAAGGATTATTTGGTGATAAGTCTAGATCAAGTGCAGGGCTTCCGTGGTGGCTCAGACTGTAAAGAATGTGCCTGCAGTGCAGGAGACCAGGGTTTGATCCCTGGGTCGGGAAGGTCCCCTAGAGAAGGGAATGGCAACCCACTCCAGTTATTCTCGCCTGGTGAATTCCATGGACAGAGGAGACTGGTGGGCTACAGTCTTTGGAGTCGTAAAGAGTCAGACATGACTGAGCGACTAACACACAAACACATACACACACACACACACACACACACTAGTTCAAGTACAACCTCTGGTTATTACTAGATACAGAATTTACATTATGTTCTTGGTTGCTATTTCTTCCAGAAAGATTTTAACCACAGTTTAATATTAAGTCAAAGATTCAAGAATTCATTTAACATGTCATTTAACAATTACAGGTTATGCTTTCAAGTAGTAGGCTTTAGATATGTAGTAGGCTATTTTAGCCTGAGCGACTTCACTTTCACTTTTAACTTTCATGCATTGGAGAAGGAAATGGCAGCGCACTCCAGTATTCTTGCCTGGAGAATCCCAGGGACAGAGGACCCTGATGGACTGCCATCTATGGGGTTGCACAGAGTCAGACATGACTGAAATGACTTAGCAGCAGCAGCAGCAGGCTATTTTAGTCATCTGTCCAGATTCCCCTTTCCTTAAAAAATCTTTCTGAGTCATATCAGCCCCTCAAGTGGAATGCTTGATATTATGGAACATTTGAATAATTTACACACATAATAATGGTAGCTAATTCAAGAAATAAAGGCAATTAAAATTTCCAGAAAAAGCAAAAAGCAATCTGAGATGGGAAATAAAACTATGATTCACTGTTTGGATCTATTCTAAACCACATAAAATAATCATCATAATAAAAATATTTCTTATTGATTTTGACCTTTTAGAATTAGCTCAGGGACAAAACATGGAGATTTAATTATGATTATGAAAAAGAATGCAATGGCACCCCACTCCAGTACTTTTGCCTGGAAAATCCCATGGACAGAGGAGCCTGGTGGGCTGCAGTCCATGGGGTTACTAGAGTCAGACACAACTGAGCAACTTCACTTTCACTTTTCACTTTCATGCATTGGATAAGGAAATGGCAACCCACTCCAGTGTTCTTGCCTGGAGAATCCCAGGGACGGGGGAGCCTGGTGGGCTGCCATCTATGGGGTCGTACAGAGTCGGACACAACTGAAGCGACTTGGCAATTGGCGATGAAAAAGAATGCAGATGCTATCAATCTGAATAATGTTAAAGCACAAAAGATAAAGTCTCAAAAGGTGGAAGGGGAGGAAAACAATAAGAAGAATCCATCTTAGAAAGTAGAGCAAGAAACACCACCTGTAATTGATGCAATAAGAAATGTAAGATTTAAATATGTTATTTCTTAAAACTCAGTATGAAGTAATGAAGAAACTATACAGCTTGATATATATTTAAAAATTGTGGAGGGAAGGTAGGAAGTGGTATAAGTTAGTACAATCATTAACTTTCATGATGGGAAATAGGTAATGTTTCAACTGATAGGATTTTCATGTTAACAAGAGATAGAGCAGTAATGGCTAGAAGAAATAACTAAAGGTAGTTAACAACAGTTGCCTCTGGGAAGAGGCACAAGGCATGGAAGGAGATCTGGAGGAGAACCATTGTGTGTGTGTATTAATTATAAATAGCTCAATAATTCAAAGAATAGATAATAATAGAATAAACATCACAGTAAACCCAGTTTTATCAAAGTTAGTATATTCCCACATGTGCTTCAGATTTCTTCTTATTTAAAAAGTGTTTGGAAAGTGTTTAATTTAAAAGAAATAAAATACAATCAAAGAACCTGATGGACATTCCTAACCCATCATCTACCCTCCCTCCCTAGAGTTAAAAACTAATTGGAGGTTAGCATTTTATTCCCCTGACTGCTTTGTTTTTCCCTTCATATGAATAAATCCATAGCATACTCAGTGCTATTTTGCATGCATGTAAACTTTAAATTTCCAGCTTACCATTTTTTCTTCAACACTACCTCTTAAAGATGTACCCATGTTTTCCATGATCTACACCATTCTAGATGTTTGGTTTTGCTATTTGGTATATTTATCAAATGACTCTTTGCATTTTATGACCGCTATACAATTTTTAAATTAATTCTTTCACCAGTGGACAGTTTGTTTCCAAATCCTCACTATTAGGAGCAATTATGAATATCCTTGTAAATCCACTTGTGTGTTGATGTACACATCTGAGGGCTGTTCTGGGCTGTGTAACTCAAAGTGAGTCCCTAGAGAGTAGGGAATGCACTTCCTCAACATTATCACCTCTTGCCAAATTAATACATCAAATGATGCTGATTAAAACTTCCACCTGCAATGCATGAATGTTCCTATTGCTCCATAATCTTTCCAACTCTTGGCATTTTCAAACATTTAAATTTTGTGTACTTGATAAAGTGAAATGCTATTACTTTGCTTCATTTTGCCTTTGCCTGGTCATTAGTGAAAGGCAGCATATTTTCGCATGTCTGTCAGACATTGGGTTTCCTCTTTTGCAAGTATTCTACCTTAACCTTTCAATTACATTTTTTTCCCTTGGTAATATGTAGAAGTGATCTATTCGGTTGACCAAAAAGTTCATTCGGGTGTTTCCATAACATGTTACAAAAAGATCCAAATGAACTTTTTGGCAAATCCTGGCATAAGCGCTCTTGGAGGAGGTTGCCATTAGCCCACCATAGAGCCACCAGAACTTACACAGGACTGGGGAAACAGACTCTTGGAAGGCACAAATAGAACCTTGTGTGCACCAGGACCCAGGAGAAAGGAGCAGTGACCCGACAAGAGACTGACCCAGACTTGCTGTGAGTGTCCAGGAGTCTCTGGGGAGGCATGGGTTGGCAGTGGCCTGCTGCAGGGTTGGGGGCACTGAGTGCATGGGGCCTGCATGGGGCCTTTTGAAGGAGGTTGCCATTATCTTCATTACCTGCACCAGAGTTTGCCTTCAGGTCAAATAATAGTGACACAACCCCACCCATCAATAGAAAATTGGATTAAAGATTTACTGAGCATAGCCTAGCCCATCAGGACAAGATCCAGTTTACCCTCAGTCAGTCTCTCCCATCAGGAAGCTTCCATAAGCCTCTTACCCTTCTCCATCAGAGGGAAGACAGGTTGAAAACCACAATCACTGAAAACTAACCAATCTAATCACATGGATCACAGTCTTGTCTAGCTCAATGAAACTATGAGCCATGCTGTCTAGGGCCACCCAAGACGAACAGGTCATGATGGAGAGTTCTGACAAAATGTGGTCCACTGGAGAAGGGAATGGCAAACCACTTCAATATTCTTGCCTTGAGAACCCCATGAAGAGTATGAAAAGGCAAACAGAAAGAACACTGAAAGGTGATTTCACCAGGTCAGTAGGTGCCCAATATGCTACTGGAGATCAGTGGAAAATAACTCCAGAAAGAATGAAGAGATAGAGCAAAAGCAAAAACAACACTCAGTTGTGGATATGACTGGTGATGGAAGTAAAGTCCGATGCTATAAATAACAATATTGCATAGTACCTGGAATGTTAGGTCCATGAATCAAGGCAAATTTGAAGTGGTCGAATAGGAGATGGCAAGAGGGAACATCGACATTTTGGAAATCAGTGAACTAAAAAGGACTGGAATGGGTGAATTTAACTCAGATGACCATTCTATCTACTACTGTGGACAAGAATCCCTTAGAAGAAATGGAGTAGCCATCATGATCAACAAAAGACTCCGAAATGCAGTACTTGGATGCAGTCTCAAAAACGACAGAATGATCTCTGTTCATTTCCAAGACAAACCATTCAATATCACAGTAATCCAAGTCTATGCCCTGACCAGTAACACTGAAGAAGCTGAAGTTGAATGGTTCTATAAAGACCTACAAGACCTTCTAGAACAAACTCCTCAAAAAGATGTCCTTTTCATTATAAGGGAGTGGAATGCAAAAGTAGGAAGTCAAGAAATACCTGGAGTAACAGGTAAATTTGGTCTTGGAGTACAGAATGATGCAGGGCAAAGGCTAACAGAGTTTTGCCAAGAGAATGCACCAGTCATAACAAACACCCTCTTCCAACAACACAAGAGAAGATTCTACACATGGACATCACCAGATGGTCAACACTGAAATCAGATTGATTATATTCTTTGCGGCCAAAGATGGAGAAGCTCTATGCAATCAGCAAAAATAAGACTGGGAGCTGACTGTGGCTCAGACCATGAACTCCTTATTGCCAAATTTAGACTTAAATTGAAGAAAGTAGGGAAAACCACTAGACCATTCAGGTATGACCTAAATCAAAACCCTAATAATTATACAGTGGAAGTGACAAATAGATTCAAGGGATTAGATCTGATAGACAGAGTACCTGAAGAACTATGGACAGAGGTTTGTGACACTGTACAGGAGGCAGTAATCAAGACCATCCCCATGAAAAAGAAATGCAAAAAGGCAAAATGGTTGTCTGAGGAAGCCTTACAAATAGCTGTGAAAAGAAGAGAAGCGAAAGGCAAAGGATAAAAGGAAAGATATACCCATTTGAATGCAGAATTCCAAAGAATAGCAAGAAGAGATAAGAGAGCCTTGCTCGGTGATCAGCGCAAAGAAATAGAGAGAAACAATAGAATGGGAAAGCCTAGAGATCTCTTCAAGAAAATTCGAGATACCAAGGGAACTTTTCACCCAAAGATGGGCTCAATAAAGGACAGAAACCGTATGGACCTAACAGAAGCAGAAGATACTAAGAAGAGGTGGCAAGAATACACAGAACTGTACAAAAAAGATCTTTATGACCCAGATAATTACGATGGTGTGATCACTCACCTAGAGCCAGACATCCTGGAATGTGAAGTCGAGTGGGCCTTAGAAAGCATCACTATCAACAAAGCGACTGGAGTTGATGAAATTCCAGTTGAGCTATTTCAAATCCTGAAAGATGATGCTGTGAAGGTGCTGCACTCAATATGTCATCAAATCTGGAAAACTCATCAGTGGCCACAGGACTGGAAAAGGCCAGTTTTCACTCCAATCCCAAAGAAAGGCAATGCCAAAGAACGCTCAAACTACCACACAATTACACTCATCTCACACAAAAGCAAAGTAATGCTCAAAATTCTCCAAGCCAGGCTTCAACAGTATGTGAACTGTGAATCTCCAGATGTTCAAGCTGGATTTAATAAAGTCAGAGGAGCCAGAGATCAAATTGCAAACATCCGGTGGATCATCACAAAAGCAACAGAGTTCCAGAAAAGTGTCTCAGATCAGATCAGATCAGTCGCTCAGTCATGTCTGACTCTTTGCGACCCCATGAACCGCAGCACGCCAGGCCTCCCTTTCCATCACCAAGTCCCGGAGTTCACCCAGACTCACGTCCATCAAGTCAGTGATGCCATCCAGCCATCTCATCCTCTGTTGTCCCCTTCACCTCCTACCCCCAATCCCTCCCAGAATCAGAGTCTTTTCCAATGAGTCAACTCTTGGCATGAGGTGGCCAAAGTACTGGAGTTTCAGCTTTAGCATCATTCCTTCTAAAGAAATCCCAGGGCTGATCTCCTTCAGAATGGACTAGTTGGTTCTCCTTGCAGTCCAAGGGACTCTCAAGAGTCTTCTCCAACACCACAGTTCAAAAGCATCAATTCTTCGGCGCTCAGCCTTCTTCACTGTCCAACTCTCAGATCCATACATGACCACAGGAAAAACCATAGCCTTGACTAGACGGAACTTTGTTGGCAAAGTAATGTCTCTGCTTTTGAATATGCTATCTAGGTTGGTCATAACATTCCTTCCAAGGAGTAAGTGTCTTTTAATTTCATGGCTGCAGTCACCATCTGTAGTCATTTTGGAGCCCAGAAAAAGAAAGTCTGACACTGTTTCCACTGTCTCCCCATCTATTTCCCATGAAGTGATGGAACCAGATGCCATGATCTTCGTTTTCTGAACATTGAGCCTTAAGCCAACTTTTTCACTCTCCACTTTCACTTTCATCAAGAGGCTTCTTAGTTCCTCTTCACTTTCTGCCATAAGGGTGATGTCATCTGCATATCTGAGGTTATTGATATTTCTCCCGGCAATCTTGATTCCAGCTTGTGTTTCTTCCAGCCCAGCATTTCTCATGATGTACCTGCATATAAGTTTAATAAACAGGGTGACAATATACAGCCTTGACGTACTCCTTTTCCTATTTGGAACCAGTCTGTTGGTCTGTGTCCAGTTCTAAGTGTTGGTTCCTGACCTGCGTACAAATTTCTCAAGAGGCAGGTCAGGTGGTCTGGTATTCCCATCTCTTTCAGAATTTTCCACAGTTTATTGTGATCCACACAGTCAAAGGCTTTGGCATAGTCAATAAAGCAGAAATAGATGCTTTTCTGGAACTCTCTTGCTTTTTCGATGATCCAGCGGATGTTGGCAATTTGATCTCTGGTTCCTCTGCCTTTTCTAAAACCAGCTTGAACATCAGGAAGTTCACGGTTCACATATTGCTGAAGCCTGGCTTGGAGAATTTTGAGCATTACTTTACTAGCGTGTGAGATGAGTGCAATTGTGCAGTAGTTTGAGCGTTCTTTGGCATTGCCTTTCTTTGGGATTGGAGTGAAAACACCTTTTCCAGTCCTGTGGCCACTGCTGAGTTTTCCAAATTTGCTGGCATATTGAGTGCAGCACTTTCACAGCATCATCTTTCAGGATTTGGAATAGCTCAACTGGAATTATATCACCTCCACTAGCTTCGTTCGTAGTGATGCTTTCTAAGGCCCACTTGACTTCACATTCTAGGATGTTTGGCTCTAGGTCAGTGATTATCTGGGTTGTGAAGATCTTTTTTGTACAGTTCTTCTGTGTATTCTTGCCATGTCTTCTTGATATCTTCTGCTTCTGTTATATCCATGCCATTTCTGTCCTTTATTGAGCCCATCTTTGCATGAAATGTTCCTTTGGTATCTCTGATTTTCTTGAAGAGATCTCTAGTCTTTCCCATTCTGTTGTTTTTCTCTATTTCTTTGCATTGATCGCTGAAGAAGGCTTTCTTATTTCTTCTTGCTATTCTTTGGAACTCTGCATTCAGATGTTTATATCTTTCCTTTTCTCCTTCGCTTTTTGCTTCTCTTCTTTTCACAGCTATTTGTAAGGCCTCCTCAGACAGCCATTTTGCTTTTTTTGCATTTCTTTTCTATGGGGATGGTCTTGATCTCTGTCTCCTGTACAATGTCATGAACCTCATTCCATGGTTCATCAGGCACTCTGTCTATCATATCTAGGCCTGCTTTATTGTCTATACCAAAGCCTTTGACTGTGGGGATCACAACAAACTGGAAAATTCTTCAAGAGATGGGATTACCAGACCACCTCACCTGACTCCTGGGAAATCTGTATGCAGGTCAATAAACAACAGTTAGAACTGGACACGCAACAACAGACTGATTCTAAATTGGGAAAGGAATATGTCAAGGCTGTATATTGTCACCATGTTTATTTAACTTATATGCAGAGTACATCATGAGAAACGCTGGGCTGGATGAAGCACAAGCTAGAATCAAGAGTGCTGGGAGAAATATCAATAACCTCAGACATGCAGATGACACCATCCTTATGGCAGAAAGTGAAGAAGAACTAAAGAGCCTCTTGATGAAAGTGAAAGAGGAGAGTGAAAAAGTTGGCTTAAAACTCAACATTCAGAAGAAAACTAAGATCATGGCATCTGGTCCCATCACTTCATGGGAAATAGATAGGGAAACAGTGGAAACAGTGTCAGGCTTTATTTTTCTGGGCTCCAAAATCCCTACAGATGCTGACTGCAGCCATGAAATCCAAAGATGCTTGCTCCTTGGAAGAAAAGTTATGACCAACCTAGATAGCTTATTAAAAAGCAGAGATATTACTTTGCCAACCAAGGTCCATCTAGTCAAGACTATGGTTTTTCCAGTAGTCATGTATGGATGTGAGAGCTGGACAATAGAGAAAGCTAAGCACAGAAGAATTGATGCTTTTGAACTGTGGTGTTGGACAAGACTCTTGAGAGTCCTTTGGACTGCAAGCAGATCCAACCAGTCCATCCTAAAGGGTATCAGTACTGAATATTCATTGGAAGGACTGATGCTAAAGCTGAAACTCCAATGCTTTGGTAGCCTAATGCGAAGAATT
The DNA here is from genome assembly GCA_935064755.1 of Tragelaphus eurycerus. Lineage (NCBI taxonomy): Eukaryota > Metazoa > Chordata > Mammalia > Artiodactyla > Bovidae > Tragelaphus > Tragelaphus eurycerus. Next base: position 1,520,194 of record CAKXYN010000059.1, on the reverse strand, counting down.
GACTCATTTGAAAAGACCCTGATGCTGGGAAATATTGAAGGTGGGAGGAGAAGGGGACGACAGAGGATGAGATGGTTGGATGGCATCACTGACTCGATGGACATGAGCTTGAGTAAACTCCGGGAGTTGGTGATGGACAGGGAGGCCTGGCATGCTGAGGTCCATGGGGTCACAAAGAGTCGGACATAACTGAGTGACTGAATTGAACTGAACTGATATATATTCAGGATACTAATCCTCTGTTATACCTTACAGATATCTTTTTCTCGATTGTCTTTCCACTTGATATATGATACATCTGTATATACATGTTACATATTTTAATATAGTCTAATTTATCTTTTGCTTTAAAGTTTGTGGGGATTTGTACCTTAAGAAATGTCTCTCTACCAAGAGGTCATAATATATTCTCTGAGATTTTCTTCTAATTTATTTAGCTTTTTCATTTTCACATTTAGTTCTTCAGTCCACATAGAAGCTGCTTGGAGCCTAGTGTAAGGTAAGGGTATAATTTTGTCCTTGTGGATAACGAGTTATCCTAGTACCACTCACTGACTTGCCCATTCTTTATCCACTGGTATATGTTACCTTGTTATACTACATTTCCATACATGTACAGGAACTTTCTAAGGAGTTTTGTTCTGTTCCAGGAGTCATGTATGTTTCACTATCAGATTTTTGAAAACATTTATTTTAACCATATATGTATATTAACTTCAAAATAATAAGTATTAATAAAAATAGAAAATCTAGTAATTTTTTTTTTACCACAAAGGTAGAGAATTTTTCATTTTCTTTGAGCCTCTATTACTTTTAAAGAACTTTCAGTAAAACCATGGATGGCTGCTTCTATCAAAGCAAATTACTTTTACAAATAGTCAAAAATTGTTCCAAAGCACATGCTTTGGAAAATATATTTTATCTAAAACACTGGATAAATTACTCAGCCATGTAATCTCCTCTCTTGATATAAAATAAAATTCATATATTGGAGGTATTCAGGATCTATTCTTGGAGAGCAGTTATAAACGGGCTCTAATGCATCTTTTGGAGCCATTAAGCCTTGCCAGGTAAATAATGTGTGTTTTAAACATCCCTGAATCTATATTTACAGTCATATGATAAATGGTAATGGTTCCAAAGAGAAACCTTAAGATCTAATGGGCATTTAAAACAGCCCCTCAATATGTATTTATGCAGGGGATCCAAAGAGACTCAAAAGCAGTTTAATTCTATTTGATCAACGGCAATCAATGGTTTTGAAAGATGTAGAATATTTAGAGTCCATATTTAAAGCTTCTATAACAAGCAGGCTTACAAGCCTATGGTTATAAATGCTTCTTTGTAGCTTGGGGCAGATGTGGAACTTTGAAAATATCCCATTAACATCACACCCAAAAAAGGCCAAGAAAATTTAGCACAGAAAAAGACGACATTTCACAATAGTGAAGTTGTGGTACCAAACAAGAAAGGCTGGCTCATCCTTTTTATATCCTCAATTGGATTTTCATTTCATGTTACTCGGTAGGAGTCATTTTGAAGACAATTTCTCCTGAAAATAAGCTTTGAAGCTTTACTGTTTTTAAAAATCTCATTTGATTCATTTTGCACCAGCCTTGGTTTCTATTTCCTTTCTCTTCTCTCTTTAGAGTCATTCACATTTCCATTGTATTGTTTGCATCACGCCTACCAAATTCTTTCAGTGCACTGGGTGTGTGGGGAGGGAGAGGAGGTCCCAGGACCAGATTCTTGGAAATCTTTTACTGACTAAAGAGTGTCAGAAAAATGTGGGGGACATTTGGAAGCTACCCAACAATTGTTTATCAACATATGAAATGCTTATCAACATGTCACCTTGACTTATTTGGATGGTGAACCAACATTTCATACTCTGGAAAAATGGCTACTTTACATCCCCAAAGGATTAGGCGCAGTCCTGGTGGCTAGTTCCTTCTTTCATTGTCTGACTACACACAACACCTCAGCCCTCAGCCTGGATTAATAGAAACTGTAGAATTTTGCTTGGGTGAGTTTGAGATATCATTGAGTTCAACATATGGAATTCTAATCTAACAGAGTCTATCACCATGAAACTCAAGTTTCCATAGCTCCAAATCATTGAGTGATACCTAATTCACCTGTTTCATCCTTTATTGGTGTTCTAAGTTCTTACAAGGCTGTCACATCAGGAGGTATCTACAGAGATACTGGTGTCAAGAAACAGATAGTGTTTCTCTTAGTGTTCATGCCCTAAAACTGTGTTTAATTCTCTCTAGCATTAACCTTAGTTCAGTTCAGTTCAATTTAGCTATTTTTTCACAAATCTAGGCAGCCTTGACACAATCCCTCAGCCAAGAGTTCACAAGAGAAAAATCGGGACTGGTTCACACAATGGACAAGAAATGAAATCAGACCATTCCTGGCTGGCATCTTTGGACAAATGTGCCGTAGAAGGGTAAGTAATGCATCTGTTATTCCATAAAACTGGAGTTCTAACAAGTCATATATTTTCGATTCTACTAGGACAGCGAATCAGAATAAGAAATCTTAACTTCACAGATAGAATACTCATCGACCTACTTAATCTATTGCAACTATTAGAAACCATGCTTTATATGGGATATCCCTGAGACTATAAAAAAGTCAGATTGAGCACAATCTGGATTATAAAATCACAAGGTAGGGATATAAAAAAGTATGAAGTCATAAAGAAAACCCACAGAGAGAGTGTGGCACAAAATATACAGGGAAACACATGGGAAGTCTGGAAGGAGACACGCAATGACACATAAATAGAAAATATGTGGGAAGGCAGTCCCTGAAAAAAGGCCTATGGATGTGCAGGTGCTTAATTGATGCTTTAGATGGTAGCTTAATAAGGAGACATCCTTAGAAGTTCGGAGAAAAAATATATGTATGCAAAGTAGAAACTAAAAGGTTCATAGAAGGACATGAAGTAACAACAGCCAGAGAGAATGAAGACAGGCAAAGATGAGGATCATCTTGTCATAACTGCTCAGATTCCATTTTCATAGAGAGAATTACTTAATAAGCACATCTTTACCATATAAAAATGATTCTTCTCAATGTTAAAGTGTTTATTTATTATTATTCTATTACCACTTAATACTTTATTAATAAATTGTGCATATGTTCGGGGATTTCTGCATTATATGTCATTCGAGTGCCCAGCTACTTTGTTTTCAACACGTCATTATATGACTGATGGATGTTTTGGCTGGTCAGGCTCTGAAAACTTGAGAGAGTAGTTCATTCAGGCTGGGTTAGGAGGGCATATAGGTTGAGGCCAAGCAAGGGGAAAATAGGTTAGCCTAAGGTTACTGGCTGGTGCAGCTAAAAGTCTAATAAAGATGCCCAAGGGGAGTATGTAAAAGCTTGGTTTCTATAGTCTGCTTGCCTCCCTTTGGACTGGGAAGGTTACACGTAAAGCAGGTTAAGATATAGGGCAGACTCAGGACAAAAGTCATACTTTTGTTGAAGAGACCAGCAAAAGACTAGTCAAAGTATTAAATTGCTGAGAAGTCTGAGAGAAACATGCTGTTCTGAGACCAGCATGGTCTACCCAGATCCAGCAGGCTACGTGCACTCTGAGATAACCCTTGTTTCATCTTCAAGGGTCGGGATGGTTCACTAGGCCTGGTTTCCCAGGGCACAGGTAGGCTCAGCTTCCATCCGGAATTCTCCAGTAGGTCTTCTCCAAGATGGAGGAAGCGTTTCTCTGCACACAGAGAACTTCTGGTGCCTCATCAGGAGTTTCTTGGTTTGGATTTGGAGGGGGGTTGCCCAGGAGGCAGAACCTGCTAGGAGATGGAGGGGTAAGTGGTGGGGAGGGCGTCCCACTGCAGTGGGGTTGGCCTGGCCACAGGAACCTGGGGGCTGGGGCTGTGCCTGGCTTAGTAGGTATTTAATAAACATGTGTTACATGACAAATGAAAGAATGAGTTATCCACTTAATCTCTGCATTTGTTCACAGAGAGAGTCTCCGTTGTTCTTTGCACTCTCCTACAAAATGCCAACACTTTATATGGCTTAGTATTATCGCTTTCATCTCTGGGACCTGAAGCAGCCAACTCTGGGTGGGCTGTGCTGCCAAAGTCTTGCTGGTGGGTGTGGGGTTCTGGGTAACCCAGGGCCAGCTGCCTGCAGACAGACTTCTGCTGAGTCAGGCCCCCAAATGAAAGTAGCCAGTTCAGCCTGGGCACTGCACTATGGTTTAATTTCTAAATTTATTGTTAAATGACACCGCCTAATACTTCATCCTATTTCTTTTGGCTGTCTTTTTAGCCTTTTTCAAAATGTTAAACTGTACATTTAGTAGGCTAATTATATATAGTGGGAACATTAGAATAATAGTCATTGCAATAGACATTAATAGCACGAAGTAATTACTTACTATGAACAGAATTGGTTTAGCTACCATGCCTCCCTTATATGTCCCAGTGACTGAGAAAGGACTCAGAGTGGCATTTAAGGACGTGGACTGTAGATGCAGGTTCAAATATAGCTCTGCCACTTGGAGCCCTTTGCTTGAATTCTAAATTATTTTCTTTACATCTTCTTCATGTTACAAAATAGTAATCATAATAAGGAAGATGCAGCTATTTCAATTTACCACTTCACATAGATATTAAAATTAAACAGAATCTTTAAGTATTTCTCCTTGAGTCATCAATCTGACACTTATTGATTGCTTACTCTCTTGGCTCAGGCTGCTACCACAAAGTACCATAGACCGGGTGGCTTAAACAACAAACATTTACTTCTTAACATTCCGGAGCCTGAAAATGTGAGATCAGGGTGCCAGCAGGGTCTTTGCAAGGACCCTCTTCATAGTTCATAAATTGACGCCTTCTTTCTGTATCCTTACAAGAAATTCATCTCTCTCTTTTCTCTTCTTTCAAGGGCCCAAATCCCATTCTTGAGGTTTTCACCCTCATGACCTAAATTAACTCCCAGAGGTCCTTTCTCCAAATACCAACACACTGGGGGCTAAGGCCTCAACAAAAAAATTTAGGGTATCACAAACATTTAGCCTGTAGCACTTACACTGGAAAAGGCTCCAGGGATACAAAGCTGAAAAAGATACATTATACAGCCAAAACTAACACAGCATTATAAAGCAATTATATCCCATTAAAAATAAAATAAAAGATATAGTGCCTTCACTAAAAGCAACAGTAGTCATATGCACATATGCTTCTATGTATGAGGTGGAAAAAAGGAGAAAGTTAGAGGGAGACGTGAGGAAGGTAGTGGTGGGGATAGAAAAAAGATGGCATTTAGGAATAGGGTGGGGAATGGGTAGTCAAACATTATTTTTTCTCCGATCCTTTCTTTCATTCTATCAACAACCGAAGAGGATATACTTGGTAACATTGCCTTTTCATTCCCTTGTTCCTCATTAACAGGCTTATCATTTTGCATCTTTCTTGCAATGCTAAACTGCTCTACAGATGAGTGGAAGGAATAATCACCTAATTCCAGCTCAGTCAATGTGGTATCAAAGAAGGCGATGGCACCCCACTCCAGTACTCTTGCCTGGAAAACCCCATGGACGGAGGAGCTTGGTAGGCTGCAGTCCATGGGGTTGCTAAGAGTCAGACACAACTGAGCAACTTCACTTTCACTTTTCACTTTCATGCATTGGAGAAGGAAATGGCAACCTACTCCAGTGTTCTTGCCTGGAGAATCCAAGGGACGGGGAAGCCTGGTGGGCTGGAGGTCGCACAGAGTCGGACACGACTGAGGTGACTTAGCAGCAGCAGCAATGTGGTATAGTCAGGACCCTTGGGTCCCGCACCACTGGGCCATTTTTTCCCTAGAGACAATCAGTCTCTGGGTTGTGTATGAGGGCTACTCAGTTAAAAAGCCTGAACTATGTGTAGAGAGGGCAGGGGGCCATATGAAGAAGGAAAAGAGAGAGGATATTATTATTGGTGATAAGAAAATAAGTGAAGGGTATTAGCAATATTCGGAGAAGGCAATGGCATCCCACTCCAGTAATTTTGCCTGGAAAATCCCATGGATGGAGGAGCCTGGTAGGCTGCAGTCCATGGGGTCGCTAAGAGTCAGACATGACTGAGCAACTTCCCTTTCACTTTTCACTTTCATGCATTGAAGAAGGAAATGGCAACCCACTCCAGTGTTCTTGCCTGGAAAGTCCCAGGGACGGGGGAGCCTGGTGGGCTGCCGTCTCTGGGGTCGCACAGAGTCGGACACGACTGAAGTGATTTAGCATAGCATTAGCAATATTAGCTAATTGAATTTTAGCAAATATTAGCAAATTGAATATTACCGCAATAGTACTTTTATGACCTTTCTCAGTGAAACAGCCTAACAGAGGCCAGAGAAAGGGACTGGTGCGTTCTCAGATTAGACTGACCGTGCCTTGGGAAGTCAGAATACTATTACTGAAAATTGCATGTTACACTCTGCAAATAGGAGGTCTGACTTTCACATGGTCTCATAATTTTCAGAAACTTAATGCAGTCACTAGCTGGTCTCAGATAATGATGGGGAAAAAATGTAAAGTGACTTCTAAGTGCAACACTTTTTATTTTCCACAAACATACTGTGAAGTAGGGGACAGGTAAACAAGAGTCCTGGAGTGATTTCTGATCGCTGTTTTCTTGAACTCATGACACCAGCACTTAGTGTTTTTCTGCAGGCTGCCTGAAAGGTTCACAAATCCAATATCCCCAGGAGTTATTTCATTAGATTTCCTAACTTTCAAACCCATGTGCGTTGCCCTTATTCCTTTGCTACTCTTATTGACTGACACTGATTATGCCATCAGCAAACCTCACTAACTCCACTGCTTCATTTAGATCATTAATGGTCAATAGAGGGTCTGAGATGGTTCACTATTAACTGCTTTGCATTCAGAGGACCTTTCATTCAGAGGACTCTCCTTTGTGTTTTGCTGCCTGCTTAGCTTGGCTCTCTATTGGGAAAAGGAGAGGAGAGTGAAGTAAATCCTGGATCATTCCTACATCCTTCCTATGTGGACACCAGCCCTGAGACTTTCAGAGACCTTTTATGAGCCTGAGCACCCAGAGTGCAAAGAAGTATCCAGGGGGTCTGGCTCCCGGTGTACGTATGTAGAAGCCAGAGGAAACATGGCCAGCATGAACCACGGGCATGACCTACATACAGCCCACTACAGTAGCTCTCCAGTGTCGGCTCTTTGGTTCAGCCTGGCTGGATGCATCATGGTGTCATGGAAAGGTTTGACCATTGCAGATTCCTGGGTCACACCCCTAGAGATCCTGATACAGTAGAACTGAAGTGGAACTCAGGAATCTTTTTTTTTTTTTTTTTTAAAGCTACCCTGGTGATTCTAATGCAAAGTCAAGTTTGAGAACTGCTGTTGAGGAAAACTTTCAGCATCTCTCCACAGCCTATAAGTAGCAAGGGTGGGAGGGAGAAGGAAGATTATCTGTTGATGCTGCCAGAAGTACTCAGCCATGGGGGCGGCCGTGAGTAGGTTAACAAGCTGTCAGTCCTATAAACTAGTATTTCCTCTAGACTAATAGTGTTGAAACACTTTTTAAATATAGGTGTTTGTACATGCGAAAAAAATTTTAAAATTAATTAAAATAATTAAATTAATTATTAAAAAGCAGAGACATTACTTAGGTGACAAAGGTCTGTCTAGTCAAAGCTATGGTTTTTCCAGGAGTTGTGTATGGATGTGAGAGTTGGTCCATAAAGAAAGCTGAGCACCAAAGAATTGGTGCGCTTGAACTGTGGTGTTGAAGAAGGCTCTTGAGAATCCCTTGGACTGCAAGGAGATCCAACCAGTCCATCCTAAAGGAAATCAGTCCTAAATATTCATTGGAAGGGCTGATGCTGAAACTCCAATACTTTGATCACTTGATGCGAAGAACCGACTCATTGGAAAAGACCCTGATACTGGAAAAGACTGAAGGCAGGAGGAGTAGGGGACGACAGAGGATGAGATGGTTGGATGGCATCACTGACTCGATGGACATAAGTCTGAGCAAGTTCTGAAAGTTGGTGATGGACATGGAAGCCTGGCGTGGTGCAGTCCATGGGGTCACAAAGAGTTGGACATGACTGAGCAACTGAATTGAACTGACACATGAAAAAGAATTCTACTTTTTGAAATTTAGTAATTTTTTGCCAGTTTTTCTGAATGTTCTATGGACATCTAATAACAATGTATGAGATACAAAATTTTAACCCACTCCAGTACTCTTGCCTGGAAAATCCCATGGACAGAGGAGCCTGGTAGGCTGCAGTCCATGGGGTCGCTAAGAGTCGGACATGACTGAGTGACTTCACTTTCTCTTTTCACTTTCATGCATTGGAGAAGGAAATGGCAACCCACTCCAGTGTTCTTGTCTGGAGAATCCCAGGGATGGGGAGGCCTGGCGGGCTTCCGTCTATGGGGTCACACAGAGTCAGACACAACTGAAGTGACTTAGCATAGCATAGCATAGCATAAGATCAATATAAATTAACTATATATCTATTATATTTAACTTATTAATGACATCATTCAAGATGCTCCTATTCTTATTTTTTCTGCACCTGATAAAATATTCTCAGAGAAATGTTAATACGTCTCACTATGATTATATATTTTTTCTTTCCTTATATTTCTTCTTGCTTTATGTATCTTGTTTCTTTGTTGTTAGGTGTCTAATGGTTTATAATGTCTATTATCTTTGGGAATTGTACCTTTTATCATTAAAAATATTCATCTTTGTTTAATTTTAAATAAATAAATTTTTAGAAATATGTGTTTGTGGAAGAGGCAGAATGTTGCATATGGAATGGTGGAAGACAACAGATTTTTACAAACAGTGGTGAGTCTAAACATCTCTGTCCTTCTGAGGCTTCAACTCTGGTTCCAAACGCATAGCATTCCCCATGCTCCCACCCTTGGAGAATAAAAGCCCTTCAACCAAATAGACCCACTGTCCTGAGAAGAAATTTACTTGATCACTATGCTATGCTATGCTATGCTAAGTCATTTCAGTCATGTCCGACTCTGTGTGACCCTGTAACTAGTTGTTGCCAAAACTTGCCTCACTATCACCCCATCTAATCAACACCTATGCTCTTTAACCTACACAGTGCTTTGCCTGGTAAATATAAGATTTTCCTTGCTGTTGTATTTGCACTCATATTTTAGCTCTCAGAGATTTTTTTTTTTCATGCCTTTTTGATTTAAGACCCAGGTTACTAACTGCACCCTCCGCCCCTCAGTCCAGCTCTGGGTGTAAATACGACCACAACAGAGCTTCCAGGGGCCACCTGCTCACTTTCTGGGGGGGGGGATGATTCTGGAAAAAGAGAAACATGATCATTTCCTTTCTGCTCTTTGGGGACAGATATACTAAAAGAAAGTAAATTTCCTTATTTGTAAAGATTAAAAAAGACGACTCACTATATTTCCTGGGAAGTGACACGAGAAAAGGAACCAAAGGATTATTCTGAAAAAAATAAAAATAAAAAAAGAGAGAGATTTCTGGATGAGTCTGGATCTGGCAAACTCTTGTAATAAAAGTATAGAACTAACCAGATATCAGGGTTTCCCTGGGAGTTCAGGTGGTAAAGAATCTACGTGTGCTAAAGACCTGGGTTCCATCCCTGGGTCAGGAAGATCCCCAGGAGAAGGGAATGGCTACCCACTCCAGTATTCTTGCCTGGAGAATTCCATGGACAGAGGAGCCTGGTGGGCAACAATCCATACAGTTGCAAACAGTGGAACATGATTGAAGTGACTTAGCACTCACACGTGACTCATTATATTTGGTGGGAAGTGCCACAAGAAAAGGAACCAAAGAATTATTCAGAAAAAAAAAAAAAAATCCAGCTGGAGATTTGATGAATCGTGGCCAACTGGGTAGGTGTGCAGAGCACGAGCATAAGGAGACAGAGGGGCTGGAGTGATTGTTGGAGCCCATGCAGGCTGCTTCCCCCTCCCCACCCCCCACCCCCCCCCCCCCCCCCCCCCCCGCTTATCAGATTCCTCATGTGCTACAGGCAAAGGCTTGCTTTGGGGAGATAATGCACAGAGTGAGTTCCTGAGGATGTGAGTCATGGAGAGGACCACAAGGGTGGAGCTGGAAGCCACCCACTTTCAAGTTTCAGATGTGGGCTGTAGAAGGGCCATCAACATCTGGGTGTGGGTGCGAGGAAGGAGCTGGGAGAGCGTGGGAGGACTGAGTGGGCTCTAGCATCTTTTGGCAGCACCCCCAAGGAACTCCTGATTCTAGACAAGAAAAATTTGCTAACCTGCATAGTATTCCATGAATGATATCACCTGGAAGAACCTGAGTACAAAATCACACCAACAGATGAGTTAACCCAAGTCATTATTTTGGCAACTTCTGTCTTTCTAAAGGTTATACTTACATTGGTTTGTATGTAATTTAAAAAATCCTAAGAAGTTAGCAAGGGAAGGAGGGATAAACAGGCAAAGCAATAAGACTATTCTGTACAACTGTAATACATGCATACAACATGACATGATACATTTGTCCAAACTCATGGAAGGTACCACACCAAGAGGGAAGCCTAATATAAACTATGGACTTGAGGGGATAATGATGTACCAGTGTAAATTCATCAGTTGTAATAAATGGATCAGCCTGGTGGGGGATGTTGATAGTGGCGGGAGCCATGTGGGGCCAAAGAGTATATGGGCAATCTCTGTACTTTCCAATCAATTTTTTTTGTGAACTGAAAGTTGCTTTTAAAAATAACGTCTATTTTTCAATGCCCTATTAGAGTCTTTTTAACAAATTAATTTGCTTTAGTAATTTCTGGGGAAAAAAAAAGTCCTCTATGCCTCTATGCAATTTCAGGCAATTTGGACACTTAGCACTCCCCTCTCATCCCTTATAGAGACCTCAGGGTGCCCTGTCAAGCTGAGTTGCAGGTTCAGATATTTAGGAACTTGGGGGGATTTCTCACTCTTCCAGTCCTGTGACCCAAAGCTCCCTGACACCTGGTGTCCCAGTTCTCTGAGTTTCCATCCTGCTCCCACATACCTGGCTGCTTCTCTGCTAAGGCCCATGAGGTTGACTCTTCAGATGGTCTGGACCTGGTTTCCTACTCAGCTTGCCTGTAAGCCCAGTCCCTAGAGCTCTCAACTCATGAATAACATCTTAATTCCAACATAGGAATTTAGACTTGTGTGTGTGTGTCTTAGTCGCTCAGTGGTGTCCGACTCTTTGTAACCTCTTGGACTATAGCCTGCCAGGCTCCTCTGTCCATGGGATTTTTCAGACAAGAATACTTCCCTTTCCTTCTCCAGGGGATCTTCCGACCCAGGAATCAAACCCAGGTCTCCCGCGTTGTAGGCAGATTCTTCACCGACAGGGCTACCAGGGAAGCCTCAATTAAGACTTACTGTTTCTAAATAGATTCAATCATTTTAACTTCTGGTCTTTGCTCTGGATCAAATAATAGCATTAATCTGTAATTATCTTTCCACTTGAGACTTCCACATTGATTTGCCCTACTGACTACTGATGTCTGTCTTCAGCAAGATGGTTAGGACAGGCCAGCTTGGGAATGAGTCTTATAAACTCCATGATATATGCATGGAGAACCAAAAAGGCTTTCCGGTTAGGGTTTAGTCTTGAAAATACCTGGTGTGGAATCCCATCTGATTTGTGTAATGTTGACCAGAGACTGAGCTCGCTGTCTGCTGGTATTTGTTGTTGTTGTTCAGTCACTAAGTTGTGATTGACTCTTGGACTGCAATAGCACGCCAGGCTCCTCTGTCCTTCACTGTCCCCCCAGAGTTTGCTCAAATTCATGTCCATTGAGTCAGTGATGCTTTCTAACCATCACATCCTCTGCGGCCCCCTTCTTCTCTTGCCTTCTATTTTTCCAGCTGATATTATAACCCACTAACCTCTATTTTGTGGGTCAGTGGTAAAGAAGCCACCTGCAATGCAGGAGACATGGGTTGGATCCCTGGGTGGGGAAGATCCCCTGGAGAAGGAAATGGCAACCCACTCCAGCGTTCTTGCCTGAGAAATCCCATGACAGTCTTTGGGGTTGCAAAAGAGTAGAACACAACTTAGTGACTAACCAACAACAACAACAAAACCTTGATGTGCTTCAGGACAGACCGTGGAGTTGCCTGAGCTATTCAGGGCTAATTGGAAGTGCCTTCTGAGAACTACTGTGAGGACAAGGACTGGGGCCAACATGTTCAAGTCAAGTTTTTTTGTTTGCTTTAATAACAAGAGACATCTTGCATCCTTCGTGAAGTGCCCCAGTAGTGAAGGAAGAAATCCAAACAAATCCAGCAAACAGAACATAAGAGAGTGATTATCAGCAAGTAGTGGTAACACTGATGCCTATGAATTTGCTACATTTTCTTTGTTATCCTCACTTTAGTCATACGAAAATATTTGCAGCAATTTTATGCTAACAAAAAGCAAGCGCTCAATCAGGGTAAGTGCCTCTGATGAGAGCATAACATTATTTTCATTCTCCATTTTTAATTAGGATGCACCAGAAAATTACAGGTTGGTTACTCTTCTCACAACCTTAACAGATGCAGATGAGGAGAGCTGCTTGGCGGGTTAAAGCTAAAACTCTGAGTGCCGTTTGTTAAATACAGTTCTTAAGCCCAGGGAAAGCCTTGATGATAGGCAATGCCAGTGTCAACAGATCATGTAGGATAGTTAGTCTTTAGTGGAAGCTGTCTCATAATATACACATGGTTTGCTATTTGGAAGCAGAAACTCTTCCTGGTAACAGAGCCTCTGCTCAGTATTTGAATTTCACATTAATGGAAGCAATTCAGAGAGCAAATATGCCTAATACACATGAATGTTTTAAACCTGGAAGAGACTGGACATTGAAGATCCTCTAGCTCAATCATTTTAGGAGCCAAAGTAAGAGGTCTCAAGATAGATCAGAGTTATGAAAAGTTCTGTCTAAAAGACCCTAAGTGAAAGGCACTCAGGTGTGTCCGACTCTTTGCAACCCCATGGACTATGCAGTTGGTGGAATTCTCCATGCCAGAATACTGGAGTGGATATCCTATCCCTTCTGTAGTGGATCTTCCCAACCCAGGAATTGAACTAGGGTCTCCTGCATTGCAGGCAGACTCTTTAAGCCCAAAGAAAGACTATGACTAAAGGAAGAAAAATCCCTATCAGTTGCCTTGTGCGTCATCTCACTGGACTTCCCTGATGGTTCAGCAGGTAAAGAATCCACCTGCAATGCAGGAAACGTAGGAAACTTGATCTGATCCCTGGGTTGGGGAGATTCTTTGGAGTAGGAAATGGAAACCCACTCTAGTATTCTTAGCTTAAAAATCCCATGGAGAGAGAGGAGCCTGGCAGGCTACAGTCCATGGGGTCACAAAGAGTCGGACGTTACTGAGCACGCACTGGAATGACTGCAGACAGCGTTTAACCTAAAGGGAAAGGACCACACGTTCTTTAATGGTCTCATCTGCAACTCTTGATTCTTCACAAATCACATGGAGGGAACAACCAGTACCGCCTCTAATTAATTTCACTGGGATATTGAATTTCATAGATTCTGTGCAGCCACGCCTGTTCCTATTCCCCTCATCTCCCTCTTTCTGTCCTCTGCGAATTCTAATCATCACCTGATCCAGCCTCTTCTATCCATTGTCTATGCTACGTATTGTTTCTTCACCTCCCTTTGCTTACAGGTAATTGTTACATCTTTCTTGTCTTTCTCATTAAATTATAAACAACTGGATCATGGATACTCCATTTTAAGTCCACCAAGTACCCAGAATATAGGAACACACTCTGAATATTAAATTTTGACTGACTTTTCTTCCCAGCTCTGTGAGTTCTGTACTGTTGGATTTTATTTTTGTGCCCAGAAAAAAAGAAATCTAAGGCAAGTTAAATATGTTTATTTAACCATTTCCAAGAGTTATTTAAAATCCATCCTTGTCTAGTTTTATTCTTAAACTCCATAGTTTGGATTTGTCTATACATAATGTGGAATCTCAATGAGCTACCACACTATTTGATTAGTCATTCTCTATATCTTCAGACCAGTAATTAATAGTTCACCTGTTTCAAATTGCACAAGTATTGTAGATGAAAGGAAAACAAAGTGAAATGCTGGCTTTAATAATATGCCATGCCATCTGTCATAATAGAAACATTGTGATTTTGGTAACTGAGGCTCCAGCATTTAATTGACAAAAGAAGTATAGTACTTCTTTTGTTTAATGGTAATTTTGATTGATAGATCAACCTAGCTATTTAAAATAGCTTATTATTATCCAACATGTTTCTTCTCTCCAAATCAGCTAAATAAAATTGTTCTGCTTATTATGATTATCAAAACAACACTATGAGTAAACCATTCCCCCTTAAATCATGACCATGTCATTCCAGGAGGTGAATTTCCACTCGAGGGATTACTTCTCTGGATGAACTAAATGGAACTCGGATGTCCCAATGCCCTTGCCATACAGAAGGAACCAGTTTACACTCATTAAGTCATTATCTAGCCCAACGATTAAACCCAATGAAATAAGAGTGAATCATTCGCTCTAGGGGAAGTGTGTCATCTATTTTAGGCCAAAAAGAAACGATTTTGCAAATGACCTTTTCCAGTGTGACAAGCCATCCCTTTGAAGCCAGGGGGAAATTAAGGCCTCTTCTTTCTTACAGGGGATAATATTTCCTCCTCTCCTCCACAAGCCCAGATATAATAGGATGACAAGCAAAAGATTCAAGTTGTTTCCTTGGCTTTAGGAATAACAGATTTATTATTTTAGGTTTAATATGTTAAGATAAAAACCAGTATTCACAAAAATGCTGACAACGTACATGATGGGCTTGTTCGAGCACAAAGAATTGAAAAAAGGATAATGCAAAGCTTTGGACACAACTACAAACACGTAAAAAAAGAAGGTCTGCTAAGGTCCTGAGCAGGGCAGATACGTTTTAAGGACATGGAAATGAAAAATAGTTTAAGGGCTGAAAAAGTCAATAAGTTTAATAGGATGCAGCAAAAACTATTGTCACCAAAAAAAGCTAATATAATCTTGGTCCACTGCTCAGTAGAAATAAAGTACCTGAAAGGAATTATGTAATAAACCTGCAGTATTAATCACTGATTAGGCTGTATTTGGTATTTTGTATTTGCTTTATTTAAAAATAATTCACATTTTTGAAAGTTTAAAAATGTATCAGTCTCTGGAGAAAATTAGAGTAGAATATAAAAATATGCCCACCAAGAAAATGAAATAACCCATCACTCCACCATCCAAAAATAACCACTGGCTGTTAGAATTCTGGGATCAAAACTATTTCCCCTTACACTTTTACTTCAAATGCACCATATCATTGTCTTCAAGCATGCACTGCTGCTGATGATACCTCCTTCAGGGGTCAGCTTTATTTTGTCTAAACTTTCTCTTCTGGAAACTTTAAGGATATTTTCTCAATTTCACATGGATATGTCTAATTCTGGTGTTAACTCATTTGTCCTAGTCAACACTCACTGGAAACTGTTAAATGGAAGAATGTTGTCTTCTATTTGCTCCAAAAACCTTGCTTTGGTTCTTTTCTAGTTTTTCTGGCTGTATTGTCTCCACTCTTTTGGTGAAACTTTTAATTGTCATATGTTGGAATGCATGGGTTGATTTTAATGTCTAATATTTTAGCTCATGTTTTCCTATTATTATTTTTTACTATTGTTGCAATATACTTTTCTCTTTTCTGCACACATACACACATGTTAATTTCTGAGGGACTTTTTTTGGTCTCTTTATCTTGTTTGTGTCATCTTGTTCTTGTTTTATAAATATATCATCTTCTCAAATAGCCCTGAATATAATAGTTACAGTTACTGTGTGTTATTTTCTGTTTCTTGAACGTTCTGTTATTTTCCGGCAGTCTTGTCATTGGGCTTTTTCTTTCTTTTTTTCTTTAAATGCTGCATTCTTGGCCTCTTCTCAATGCCAAATGATGCAGGCCTTACTTTTATCCGTCAATACCCATGTTGATCATCCTAATTCTTCTCAGAATTCTGCTTCCTTAGAGAAAAGCTCTCAAATTTTTCACCCAGGTTTAAAAGTTAGTTGCATGATACTGTACAAGAGCACAGGTAAGAAAGATGTGGAAAAATCAACTGACCTTCAGCAAATACCTACTTTTCTGCTTCACTTCACAGTCCTACCTAAAAATTGTCCCTGAGGCTCTACCAGGCTCCCTCATCTGCTGTGGTCGGTATTAAGTATGCTGGGACTTCCTCCTCTCTGATTGATCCAAACACTTTTTGCCATGCTGTGTCTATCTTCTGGTGTGATAGTCAGTTTCATGGGTCAATTTGACTATACTAGGCTACAGTCCCTGGGAGAAGGCAATGGCACCCCATTCCAGTACTCTTGCTTGGAAAACCCCATGGATGGAGGAGCCTGGTGGGCTGCAGTCCATGGGATTGCTAGAGGTCGGACACGACTGAGCGACTTCACTTTGACTTTTCACTTTCATGCATTGGAGAAGGAAATGGCAACCCACTCCAGTGTTCTTGCCTGGAGAATCCCAGGGACAGGGGAGCCTGTGGGCTGCCGTCTATGGGGTCGCACAGAGTCGGACACGACTGATGCGACTTAGCAGCAGCAGGCTACAGTCCCCAGTTATCGAACACTAATCCAGCAGCTGCTCTGAAGCTATTCATAGATGAGATTTAAAGTTCCCAATCAGTGGATTTTAAATATGGGAGATTATCCTAGAGATTATCCATTTAGATGGGCCCACCTAGCGCCTCGGCGGCCGCTAAGTGCAACCAAGAGGAGCTACCCCACGACTGAGGTCAGGAAGGGCGGCGGTGAAGAGATAACCCTCCTCCAAGGTCAGGAAGGGCGGCGGTGAGGAGAGACCCCTCGTCCAAGGTAAGGTGCGATGGCTGTGCTTTGCTGGAGCAGCCGGGAAGAGATACCCTACCCCCAAGGTAAGAGAAACCCAAGTAAGACGGTAGGTCTTGCAAGAGGGCATCAGAGGGCAAACACACTGAAACCATACTCACAGAAAATTAGTCAATCTAATCACACTAGGACCACAGCCTTGTCTAACTCAATGAAACTAAGCCATGCCCGTGGGGCAACCCAGGATAGGCGGGTCATGGTGGAGAGATCTGACAGGATGTGGTCCGCTAGAGAAGGGAATGGCAAACCACTTCAGTATTCTTGCCTTGAGAACCCCATGAACAGTATGAAAAGGCAAAATGATAGGATACTGAAAGAGAAACTCCCCAGGTCAGTAGGGGCCCAATATGCTACTGGAGATCAGTGGAGAAATAACTCCAGAAAGAATGAAGGGATGGAGCCAAAGCAAAAAGAATACCCAGCTGTGGATGTGTGGTGATAGAAGCAAAGTCCGATGCTGTAAAGAGCAATATTGCATAGGAACCTGGAATGTCAGGTCCATGAATCAAGGCAAATTGGAAGTGGTCAAACAAGAGATGGCAAGAGTGAACGTCGACATTCTAGGAATTAGCGAACTAAAATGGAGTGGAATGGGTGAATTTAACTCAGAGGACCATTATATCTACTACTGTGGGCAGGAATCCCTCAGAAGAAATGGAGTGGCCATCATGGTCAACAAAAGAGTCCGAAATGCAGTACTTGGATGCAATCTCAAAAACGACAGAATGATCTCTGTTCATTTCCAAGGCAAACCATTCAATGTCACAGTAATCCAAGTCTATGCCCCAACCAGTAATGCTGAAGAAGCTGAAGTTGAACGGTTCTATGAGGACCTACAAGACTTTTTAGAACTATCACCCAAAAAAGATGTCCTTTTCATTATAGGGGACTGGAATGCAAAAGTAGGAAGTCAAGAAACACCTGGAGTAACAGGCAAATTTGGCCTTGGAATACGGAATGAATCAGGGCAAAGACTAACAGAGTTTTGCCAAGAAAATGCACTGGTCATAGCAAACACCCTCTTCCAACAACACAAGAGAAGACTCTATACATGGACATCACCAGATGGTCAACACCGAAATCAGATCGATTATATTCTTTGCAGCCAAAGATGGAGAAGCTCTATACAATCAGCAAAAACAAGACCAGGAGCTGACCGTGGCTCAGACCATGAACTCCTTATTGCCAAATTCAGACTGAAATTGAAGAAAGTAGGGAAAACCACTAGACCATTCAGGTATGACCTAAATCAAATCCTTTATGATTATACAGTGGAAGTAAGAAATAGTTTTAAGGCCCTAGATCTGATAGATTGAGTGCCTGATGAACTATGGAATGAGGTTCGTGACATTGTACAGGAGACAGGGATCAAGACCATCCCCATGGAAAAGAAATGCAAAAAAGCAAAATGGCTGTCTGGGGAGGCCTTACAAATAGCTGTGAAAAGAAGAGAAGCAAAAAGCAAAGGAGAAAAGGAAAGATATAAACATCTGAATGCAGAGTTCCAAAGAATAGCAAGAAGAGATAAGAAAGCCTTCTTCAGCAATCAATGCAAAGAAAGAGGAAAACAACAGAATGGGAAAGACTAGGGATCTCTTCAAGAAAATCAGAGATACCAAAGGAACATTTCATGCAAAGATGGGCTCGATAAAGGACAGAAATGGTATGGACCTAACAGAAGCAGAAGATATTAAGAAGAGGTGGCAAGAATACACAGAAGAACTGTACAAAAAAGAGCTTCACGACCCAGATAATCATGATGGTGTGATCACTGACCTAGAGCCAGACATCCTGGAATGTGAAGTCAAGTGGGCCTTAGAAAGCATCACTACGAACAAAGCTAGTGGAGGTGATGGAATTCCAGTGGAGCTATTCCAAATCCTGAAAGATGATGCTGTGAAAGTGCTGCACTCAATATGCCAGCAAATTTGGAAAACTCAGCAGTGGCCACAGGACTGGAAAAGGTCAGTTTTCATCCCAATCCCAAAGAAAGGCAATGCCAAAGAATGCTCAAACTACCGCACAGTTGCACTCATCTCACACGCTAGTAAAGTAATGCTCAAAATTCTCCAAGCCAGGTTTCAGCAATATGTGAACCATGAACTTCCTGATGTTCAAGCTGGTTTTAGAAAAGGCAGAGGAACCAGAGATCAAATTGCCAACATCTGCTGGATCATGGAAAAAGCAAGAGAGTTCCAGAAAAACATCTATTTCTGCTTTATTGACTATGCCAAAGCCTTTGACTGTGTGGATCACAATAAACTGTGGAAAATTCTGAAAGAGATGGGAATACCAGACCACCTGATCTGCCTCTTGAGAAATCTGTATGCAGGTCAGGAAGCAACAGTTAGAACTGGACATGGACCAACAGACTGGTTCCAAATAGGAAAAGGAGTATGTCAAGGCTGTATATTATCACCCTGTTTATTTAACTTATATGCAGAGTACATCATGAGAAATGCTGGACTGGAAGAAATACAAGTTGGAATCAAGATTGCTGGGAGAAATATCAATAACCTCAGATATGCAGATGACACCACCCTTATGGCAGAAAGTGAAGAGGAACTAAGAAGCCTCTTGATGAAAGTGAAAGTGGAGAGTGAAAAGGTTGGCTTAAAGCTCAACATTCAGAAAATGAAGATCATGGCATCTGGTCCCATCACTACATGGGAAATAGATGGGGAAACAGTGGAGACAGTGTCAGAATTTATTTTGGGGGGCTCCAAAATCACTGCAGATGGTGACTGCAGCCATGAAATTAAAAGACGTTTACTCCTTGGAAGGAAAGTTGTGACCAACCTAGATAGCATATTCAAAAGCAGAGACATTACTTTGCCAACAAAGGTTCGCCTAGTCAAGGCTATGGTCTTTCCTGTGGTCATGTATGGATGTGAGAGCTGGACTGTGAAGAAGGCTGAGCACTGAAGAATTGATGCTTTTGAACTGTGGTGTTGGAGAAGACTCTTGAGAGTCCCTTGGACTGCAAGGAGATCCAACCAGTCCATTCTGAAGGAGATCAGCCCTGGGATTTCTTTGGAAGGAATGATGCTCAAGCTGAAACTCCAGTATTTTGGCCACCTCATGCGAAGAGTTGACTCATTGGAGAAGACTCTGATGCTGGGAGGGATTGGGGGCAGGAGAAGAAGGGGACGACAGAGGATGAGATGGCTGGATGGCATCACTGACCTGATGGATGTGAGTCTGAGTGACCTCCGGGAGTTGGTGATGGACAGGGAGGCCTGGTGTGCTGCGATTCATGGGGTCGCAAAGAGTCGGACACGACTGAGTGACTGATCTGATCTGATCTGATCCTAGATAATCTTGGTGGTCCCGATTCATTTAGTCAAAAAGCCTTAGGGTAAAGCTGGAGCTTCTTTGAGAAAGAAGGCATTCTATTTGTTAATAGCTGCCCCAGCCCCTGCCATGAGCTCTCCTGACAGCCTGGCCTGTGGATTCTGGAGCTGCCTAAGGAGCCAGGATCTCTGGGTCTGGGAAGATCCCCTGGAGAAGGGAATGGCAACCCACTCCAGTATTCTCACCTGGAGAATTCTGTGGACAGATGAGCCTGGTGGGCTGCTGTCCATGGGGTCAAATAAAGTTGAATATGATTGAGGAACTAACACTTTCACTTTCAAGGAGCCAGGATAGTCACCTAAGCCAATTCCTTGTACTAAAGCTCCTATTAATATATAAGTCCTACTATTTCTCTGGCTGGATGCTGATGGATACCTTTTGAAATTTGTTGAGCTCTCTCAACCTTTCAGAGACTCCTCCCCTGGTATAGTTCTGCTTACTGTTATGGATTTATACAACTATATTTATATACATTATTATGAAGGAAAAAGACATGAATATATAGTCTTAGTCTATCACTTGATGCCAGAAGGCTTTGATGATTTAATTCACTCATTAATTTTGGGTAATTCAGTTTTTCCAAGTTTTCATTATTAATATTATTATTATTGACGTTGTGTTGCATATCATGTGTGAAGCTTATATATCTCAATGCTTTTGTACACTAAGCTCCTACAAGAGAAACTGCTGAATCAGAGTAATCATGTTGTAAAATCCTTTGGTTATATATTGCCAAATTGTCCTCCAGGAATTTTAAGCTTATTTTCCAATTCTGCTTGTAATATGTCTGAGTGACTATCAAAATTTCCAAGAGGCCATCGGACTGGAAACCCTTCAAATGAGACTGTCTGTTATGAAGGCAGAGGATCAGAAATTGTCCTATAATCAGGAGAACTAGGGATGGTTGACCCTAGAGAAGACTCAAATGGTACGGAACAGTTTTCATTATTTTGCCTCAAAGGCATAAACTAGGACCAATGAGTAGAATCTAAGAAGAGAAAGTTTTTATTTTTATTTTTTTCTGGCCAACATAAGAAAGAATATTAAATTAAAATATATAAAAAAAATTTTTTTTTTCTTTAAAAAGAACTACAGAGACTTCCCTTGCAGTCCAGTGGTTAAGACTTAGCCTTGCAATGCAGTGGGGTGCGGGTTCAATCCCTGGTTGGGGAACTAAGATCCCACATGCCTGGCAGCCAAAAGACCAAAACGAAACAGAAGCAGTAGTGTAACAAATTCAATAGAGACTTAAAAAAAAGAGAAAGAACTATGACAGTACCCTTCACTGAAATGGGTTTTCTCATCACCTGTCTTGTTTAAGCATTTAGCCGGATGCTATTACTATCAATCATCACATGTCTAGGACTTTGAACCAAAAGATTTTTAAGGATACTTTCAACCCAGAGTTTCTAAGGTGTCTGTGTTTCTGTGCAACTGTGTGTATGTGTGTGTGTCCCTTATTTTGATACATCAAGTTGGTCTTATTCTCCTAAGATTTAATACTATGGACAGGGAAAGAAGACATGACTGCCTGCAGAGGTGAGAAGCACATTACTGCTTAAGTTCAGTTGCTTTTGGGGTTTTAGGTCTGTAGGTTACAATTGGTTGCTGAGAGCAGCATAAATTTAAGGGTCAAATCTGGGCTGTTTAATTTAAAGAGGAGTCTCTTTTACAAGGCTAGAGTGAATTTCCAAATGAAAGATGTTCCCAGATCAAGAATGTGAATATGAAAGCTGTCCCTTCTGGCTTTAACCTTCACCAGGGATGGTCTCACATTAGCTCTGCCTGTGGCTTGTGTGTGCGTGCTCAGTTGTGTCCAACTCTTTGCAACCCCGTGGACTGCAGCCCACCAAGTTCCTCTGTCCATGGAATTTTCCAGGCAAGAATAATGGAGTGGGTTGCCATTTCCTCCTCCAGGGGATCTTCCTAACTCAGGGATCGAATCTACATCTCCCGAGTCTCATACATGGGTATAGGTGGATTCTTTACCACTCAGGCACATGGGAAATTCTCCCCCAAACTGTGCTTATAGCCAATAATCATTTTACTAGGAGAACAAGTAGCTGAAACACGTTGGGTTATGCAGTAACTCCAATGTAACTCTAAAGAATCTAGCTAAACATTTTAAAATGGCATAACAAAGTCATATATATCTGACATTAGAGAAGGTTGTTCTATATTCAATAAGGAGGCTGGGATCTGTTTTCATATTTTTACTAAAAACAGGGGAAACAGGACAATAAGCTTTTTCGTCTCTCACCTGTAGAGAAAGCAGCCTTACCTATATAAAGGTAGATAATACCTGAAGGGTGAACTCTATCTTACAGAACTAAAATGAAACCAAGAATTTGGAATTATACGTGGACATCAACCCTTGGGAGTCACTGCAGCTGAGTGTGAAACATTTTTTCCAACAGAAATTATCCTTTGGGCACAACGCCCTTTTCAAGCAAAAATACCAAGATGACCTTGATAAAACACAGACCAGACTATGTCCCCCAAAGGCACATATTTCCTCTTACACAATGAATTTTGAGAATAGTGATCAGATTTGTATAATTCTGAACGCAAAGTATAGGTAGATAAAGGATTATTGTGTGCTAAGTTGCTTCAGTCATATCCAACTCTGTGCGACACTATGGACTATGGGGTACATCCCATCAGGCTCCTCTGTCCATGGAATTCTCCAGGCAAGAATACTGGCGTGAGTTGCCATTTCCTTCTTTAGGGGGTCTTCCAGACCCAGGGATTGAACCCGTGTCTCTTATGTATCCTCTATTGGCAGGCGGGTTCTTTATCACTAGTGCCACCTGGAAAGCCCAAAGCATTAACAGGAGACCAAAATTAGTAAATAAGCGAGAGGAAAATATACATTTTTTGTTTACTAATTTGACCAATAATAGCTATGCCAGAAAAAGAAAAAGATGTGAAAAATGAACATCTGTTATTCCATGCAACATTATTAATATTTGTATAGAAATAGATACTGCTGAATCATTGAGTGTGGAATCTTAATGTAGTTTAATTATTTTCATCTTCAGGATTTGTACAAGCTCCCTGAAAGCAATCTGTGATTAAAGTTCCCAGCAGATTTGGGAATCTGTAGCTGCCCTAATACTGGCAAGTGTCCTTGAATGTACTAGGAAATTAGTGAGGTCCCCAAGGCTACATAATTCTGAACAAATGAAGAAATTATTTCCCAGAAATATTTGTTGTTTGAACGAATCAGGAAATTTCAATCTGAGCTGATGACTGAATGATCAGTTTTCAGCATTCTAAATGTTAAGTCTTTTTCATCCTCATACTAAACTATTTAGTTCAAACAGGGCAGTTGTAGTAAAAGGGCACTGTTCTTAGGCTTAGGCTCAAGTTGGAGTGCTATTTCTCCCACATGGAAATAGCATGACCTTGAGTGTACGTTGCTTAACTTCTGGCATTGTTTTTTCCTTCTGTAAAGGAAGAATACTAACGAGAGATGAGAAGACCTCCTTAAATGAACAAAGCAAAAAGATAGAGGAAAACAATAGAATGGGAAAAACTAGAGATCGCTTTAAGAAAATTGGAGATATCAAGGGAACATTTCATGCAAGGATAGGTATGATAAAGGACAGAAAAGGTAAGGACCTAACAGAAGCAGAAGAGATTAAGAAGAGTGGCAAAGAATACACAGAAGAACTATACAAGAAAGTCTTAATGACACAGATAACCATGATGGTGTGGTCACTCACCCAGAGCTGGGCATCTGGGAATATGAAGTCAAGTGGGCCTTAGGAAGCTTTACTATGAACAAATCTAGTGGAAATGATCGAATTCCAGCTGAGCTTTTTCAAATCCTAAAGATGATGGTGTTAAAGTGTTGCACTCAATATATCAGCAAATTTGGAAAATTCAGCAGTGGCCACAGGACAGAGTTCGCATTTCAATCCCAAAGAAAGGCAATGCAAAAGAATGTCCAAACTACCCTACATTTGTGCTCATTTCACATGCTAGCAAGGTTATGCTCAAAATCCTTCAAACTAGACTCAAGCTACACTGTGTGAATAGAGAACTTCCAAATGTATGAACTGGGTTTAGAAAAGGTATGGGAACTAGAGATCAAATCACCAACATTCGTTGCATCATGGAGAAAGCAAGGAAGTTCCAGAAAAACAACTATTTCTGCTTCATTGACTATATTAAAGCCTTTGACTGTGTGAATCACAACAAACTGTGGAAAATTCATAAAGATATGGAAGTACTAGACTACCCCACTTGTCTCCTGAGAAACCTGAATGCAGGTCAAGAAGCAACAATTAGAACTGGATATGGAACAATGGACTGGTTTAAAATTGGGAAAGGAGTTTATCAAGGATGCATAATGTCACCCAGCTTATTTAACTTATATGCAGAGTACATTATGTGAAATGCCGGACTGCATGAATCACAAGCTGGAATCAAGATTGCCAAGAGAAATATCGAACAACCTCAGGTATGTAGATGACAACACTCTAATTGCAGAAAGTGAAGAGGAACTAAAGAGCCTCTCAATGAAGGTGAAAGAAGAGAGTGAAAAAGCTGGCTCAAAACTCAAGAAACTTAAAATATTCAAAAAAATTAGATCATGTCATCTGGTTCCATGACTTCATGGCAGAAAGAAGGGGGAAAAGTGGAAGCACTAACAGATTTTACTTTATTGGGCTCCAAAATCATTGCATATGGTGACTTCAGCCATGAAATTAAAAGTTGCTGGCTACTTGGAAGAAAAGCCATTAACTTAGCATATTAAAAAGCAGAGACATCACACTGCCTACAAAGGTCAGTATAGTCAAAGTTATGGTTTTTCCAGTAGTCATGTATGGATGTGAGAGCTGGTCTGTAAAGAAGGTTGAGCACTGAAGAAATGATGATTTTGAGTTGTGGTGCTGGAAAAGCCTCTTGAGACTCCCTTAGACTTCAAAGAGATTAAACCAGTCAATCCTAAAGGAAATCAACACAGAATATTCATGAGAAGGATTCATGCTGAAGCTGAAGCTCTAATACTTTGGCCACCTGTATGAACAGCCAATTCTTTGGAAAACATCTTGATGCTGGGAAAGACGGAAGGCAAAGGGAGAAGGGGGTGGCAGAGGATGAGACAGTTAGATATTATCACTGACTCAACAGAAATAAATCTGAGCAAACTCCAGGAGAAAGTGGATGACAGAGGAGTCTGCCATGCTAGAGTCCATGTGGTCGAAAAGAGTGACTTTCCGATTGAACGACAACAACAATGGTGATTAACTGAGCTAAGAGTTACATGAGATGGAATAGTGCTTTAAGAGCTAGTTAGGAGGTAATTTCTTTAGGAAATGGCAACCCACTCCAGTATTCATGCCTGGAAAATCCCATGGACCGAGGAGCCTGGTGGGCTACAATCCATGGGGTCGCAAAGAGTCGGACACGACTGAGCGACTTCTGTGTATGGATGTGAGAGTTAGACTATAAAGAAAGCTGAGTACTGAAGAATTGATGCTTTTGAACTGTGGTGTTGGAGAAGACTCTTGAGAGTCCCTTGGACTGCAAGGATATCCAAAGAGTCCATCCTAAAGGAAATAAGTCTTGAATATTCATTGGAAGGACTGATACTGAAGCTGAAACTCCAATATTTTGGCCACTTGATGTGAAGAACCAACTCACTGGAAAAGACCCTGATGCTGGGAAAGACTGAAGGTGGGAGAAGGGGATGACAGAGGATGAGATGGTTGGATGGCATCACTGACTCAATGGACATGAGTTTGAGTAAACTCTGGGAATTGGTGATGGACAGGGAGGCCTGGCGTGCTACAGTCCATGGAGTTGCAAAGAGTCAAACATGACTGAACAACTGAACTGAATGGAACTGAATTTCTTTAGGGCACATATCCACCGAATTTGTTCTATTTCTTTAAACTCCTCTCTGCTGAGTTAGTGTTCAGGTTGTTCCAAAGATATAGGATTAGAGAAAAGAAAAGGAAAGAAAAGAGAAAAATTAAGCAGAGTTGTCTGAACTGAATAGCAAACTCTCAAAAGACCAAATGTGTCATCCTACAAAGTCAAAAATTTCACTCCAATAAGTTTATTCAAATACCAACCAATTGTTTCTTTCTGCAGTCCTCTATATAACTACCAGTATTAAGAAAAGATACTATGGGCTTCTTTCACTGGCTAACAATTTGAGAGATTATAGAGATCAAATGAGCAAGGGTAGGTGCATAGGAAAGCTGGCTACCACTCTTAGATTTAACAGTCCACGTTAAATTTTGTATCTTTGGTAGCCTGTCACCAGAGCAATCATTTACACGTGGCCCTCTGACAATGCGTCAATCATGAGACAGCTGCAAATTAAATATTTTGGCTGAAAACACCCCCTCCTTATGTCAGGACACATTCATTTGAAATAAACATTTTGCTGGGATGTGAAATGAAGCGGATCCATTAAAGGCTACTAGTCATGTGTTTGGAATCATTACTTTCTGATGTAGTATTTGCTGTTGTGCAGACACAGTAACCATTGACCAGTGCAATGGATTTTCCATAGGACAGCAAAGGAGCTGCAAATTATAGAGGGTCTGCTGTGTGCCAAGGATGGTGGTGGGCACTTTATTGCTTTATTTCCCTATAATTATCTGTTAGGCTATCCTGGTGGCTCAGATGGTAAAGAATCTGCCTGCAATGCAGGAGACCCGGGTTCGATCCCTGGGTTGGAAAGATCCCCTGGAGAAGGAAATGGCAACCATTCTAGTATTTCCTGCCTGGAGAATCCCATGGACAGAGGAGCCTGGCAGGCTATAGTCCATGGGGTCACAAAGAGTCAGACAGGGCTTAGGGACAACAACAATATATTAGGTAGGTATAACTTATTCTCAGTTTAGCAGTTGAAACATTTGAAACCTATCATAGTTGAGCAGTGACAATAAGAATAAAAACCTTATTCAGGTTTTTCTCCTATATCTCTTGTGGGCATTCATTTCACAAGAAACATGACCCTTTCATGTGTTCTGAATGGATTTTTCTTGTTTCCCTATTCCTAGTTTCTGTGCAGAGCAGCGATTTCTGCTCAGAGACACCTTGAAAAATGATCGAAAAATGCATTTCCACAATTTCAGAAGCCCTTGACAGTGCTTGAAGGGTAATCTCTATCTGGTAGATGGAGGAAAACAACATAGGGTGCCAAAGCCCAGAGTATTTCTTCTGCATTCCCTCCTGGCCCAGGAGATGATTTTCATTTCAGATGATCCATGAAAGTCCGAGGGAACACACTAGAGATGTCTGTGTTGTATTTATAAGATATCCCACTCTCTGGTTTCACATACCAAGTGTGAAGGGAGCCGTGCAACAGTGTCTAAAAAAGCTTTTGTTATGAAAACTCAAAATACCAATCTATCAAACAAAGATGACTTGATTGCATTTTGAATAGTAAACCGCACATAGTATACTGTCTGCTTATAAATTATAACCCAAGTAATGAATCCAAATGCTCTAGGATTCTTGTACTTTTGTCTTATGTTTGGAGTTTGTCTACTCTTTGTTTCCAGGTTTTTTAAAGGAGAATTCTCTCCTTTTAGTTTCTATTTCATTTAATTCAAAGGTTCATTCATGCTTTTAAATCTAATGGTTTAAGATGGGATGGTATGAACTCCCTTTGTAAGGACTGAGTCAAAATCTCAAATCTCTGGTGTAGCAGGGAGGTGATTTCTGTCCATAGTATCCACTTCTTCACTGTAATTCAAAACATGAGTAATTAAAAGACACTCAGAGCCTTTCTCAAAATGGGCCACTTTCCCCCACTTATACCCTCTGTCCAACATATCAGTCAGTCTATGATTTGGCTAAATTATTAGCACTGCAATAAAATCAAGACTGGAAGTTGCATATTCTTAATAAGAAAGAAGATGCCTGTGGACAGCATGATCTAAGGTATTATGTATTTCTCAATTAAGATCTACCGACAGAAACTTCTAGATGCTTCTAGAAAGAAGTATAACTGGACATTCCTGGTGGTCCAGTGGTTAAGAATCCACCTGCCAATGCAGGGGATATGGGTGCGATCCCTGGTTCAGGAGGATTCCATCTGCTGAGGGGCAACTAAGCCCACAGACCACACCTACTGAGCACAGAAGCTGCAGCTACTGAAGCCCATGCACCGAGAGCCTGCACTTCCCAACCAGAGAAGTCACGGCAACGCATCACAAATAGAGAGTAACCCCCTACTGGCTGCGACTAGAGAAAGCCCGAGTACAGCGATGAAGAAAGATCCAGTGCGGCCAAAAATTAATTCATTATTTTTTTACAAAAGAAGTATAACCAAGGAAGCAGCCTTCCTCTTTCTAGGAGGAAGATGAACCAAAATTTGCACTGCATTTCCTTCATAGGCTGCTCTCTCCATGGAACTTTGCAGGCAAGAATACTGGAGTTGATTGCCATTTCCTTCTCCAGGGGATTTTGCCAACCCAGGGATGGAACTTGTGTCTCTTATATCTCCTGCAACGGCAGGCAGATTCTTTACCAGATGAGCCACTGGGGGAAGCCATAAAGTAGGGGTATTATGTATTTATTTCTGTATATCAGTCAACCACACAATTACCAAAAAAAAAAAAAAAAAAAAAAGGAAAAAAAAAAAACCCCACAAACACAAATCATGCTGACTAAACAACAAATTAATTCATTTTTGGAGACCATTTTATTAAGTATAAATTATGAAATGGGCCTATTCTTACATGACTGGCAGTACAGATGGGGATGTAGGGTGTGCACATAAATGACACCAGAATGTAGTTTAGGATAAAAGCAAATATGCTACAGATCAGTATTTTAGGAACTCAGATGAGGGGAGAATACGGGAAATAAAGAAAAGTCTGGATTTTATGTCTCAATAAATTTGTATCTATTTTCCAGTTCCTCCACTTCCTAGGTGCCAGAGTGGTGATTCCTACCTCAGGATGAGTGGTGATCAGGTGCCTGGTGCTGTCTATGGGTACTGAGCTAACTCTTAACAGATGCCATTTGATTTAACCCTCAGAGCAGTTCTAAAGGGTTGTACTTTGATTATTTTACAGATGAAACCAGGACTCAGAGGAAGTAAATAACTCTCCCAGGTGACACAACTGATAAGCTGCAGAACATAGCTGGACTTGTGACTGCCTCTCACCAGCTTTCCTGCAGGGACTGCAAGGACCTAGCACAGATGCAGATAACATTGAAAAGTGAAAGTAAGCGAGAATTTTAAGGCGCTCAGTCATGTCCTTCTCTTTGCCACCCCGTGGACTGTGGCCTGCCAGGCTCCTCTGTCCATGGGACTTTTCAGGCAAGTGAATACTGCAGTGGGATGCCCTTTCCTTCTAGAGGGGATCTCCCTCACCCAGGGATTGAACCTGGGTCTCCTGCATTGGCAGGCAAATTCTTTGATGTCTGAACCTCCAGGAAAGCTTTAAGATAACAGATGCTCTCTAAATGGTAGCTCTTTGGATCACCATTTAGACAGCACCTGCTGGACTTTGAAGCATAAATAGGATTCAAATAAGTAGGCAGCAATAGGAGGCTGCTTAAAATGGGGGGAGTCCTGTTAGTAAGGACATACTGTATAGAGTAGGGAACTCTACTCAACATTCTGTAATGGTCTCTATGGGGAAAGAATAACTAATTCACTTTGCTGTACATGTGAAACCGACACAACACTGTAAACCAACTATACTACAACATGAAATCTCTTTTATGAGGTATGTAAAAATAAATGAAACAAATGAACTTATTTAGAAACAGAAAGAAACTCAGAGAACGAACTTACGGTTGTAGCAGGTGGGGATGGGGAAGGGATAAATAGGGAATTGGGGATGGAAAAGTACACACGCCTGTGTTTAAAATGGATAACTAACAAGGATCTGGACTGTGAAGAAAGCTGAGCGCCAAAGAATTGATGCTTTGAACTGTGGTATTGGAGAAGACTTCTGAGAGTCCCTTGGACTGCAAGGAGATCCAACCAGTCCATTCTGAAGGAGATCAGTCCTGGGTGTTCTTTGGAAGGAATGATGCTAAAGCTGAAACTGCTGTACTTTGGCCACCTCATGCGAAGAGTTGACTCATTGGAAAAGACTCTGATGCTGGGAGGGATTGGGGGCAGGAGGAGAAGGGGACGACAGAGGATGAGATGGCTGGATGGCATTACCGACTCAATGGACATGAGTTTGAGTGAACTCCGGGAGTTGGTGATAGACAAGGAGGCCTGGCGTGCTGCAATTCATGGGGTCGCAAAGAGTCAGACACAACTGAGTGACTGAACTGAACTGAACTGAACAAGGATCTACTATACAGTGCATGGAACTCTGCTCAATGTTATATGGCAGCCTGGATGGGAAGGGAGTTTGGGGGAGAATGGATATACATTGCTGTATCCATTTGCTGTTTCTCTGAAACTATTACAACATTGTTTGCTAATTGGCTATGCCCCAATACAAAATGAAAAGCTTTAAAGAATGGGGGGTCTTGAGTAAATAAAGATTGGTGAAGCACCTTCGGTAGGTCCTAAGCCAACCACTGCAGCTAGGTGAAAGATACATGCCCGAAACTAGTGGGGCCATTTGCATGGTGATGGGCAACTTATTGAACGCAGATTATAAACATATTTATCACACTAAATAGGTAAGTGTAGATGAGAGAGAGTTCAGTTCATATACAACCTGCAGATTCATAGATTTAAGAAAAAACTCATTAAGAAAAATACACTTAAATTCTGAGGTTGTGAATTTGGCAGTTGACACAGTCAGAATAAACTTCTCTTTCAAGTGAGCATCTCTTCTGTTATTCCTTCAGCCATAATCTTCAAGACCTGAAAAGCTGGGGACAGCGATTAGGAAGAAAGAGTACCTTCGATCTACCAGCCTTTGGGTCTACACCAAACTAACCGTACCTCTTCGTGCCAGTAGTTGGAAGAAGTCACATCAATCACAAATCACAAAATCCATTAAAAATAAAAGCAAATTTTATTTGCATATAAAAGCGCAGCATCCAGCTGAGCTCCACAGCCTTGCTTAGTACCAGCAGGGGGAGGTTTGAAAGGTTTTTGTTGACAAAATTGGAGCCAGAAGAGTCAATTCCTTTCAGGGACCTATTATCCAAATGGCACAAATGAGGACTAACCCGGTGTTCGATTGTCTCATTCATTGCGTTAGCCAATCTTTTCGTGGGAAATTGCACTGTCAGTCACTGGGCCTCACTGGTTTTTTCTCCTCCCTCCATTGCCCATGTCCCTAAAAAGATCCTGGGCCTCCATCCTTCCCAGATCTCCTAACCTTTTACTACATTATGCCCTTTGCCACCTATCAACATGCCTGTCCTCGTCCAAGATAATATTTAGATACATCCAGCCATTGTGTGAAGTGCCTCTTGGATTGGCATGCACAGTACTAGATCATTTTAGAGATAGAAAGTACTTCACATTTTTCAGAGATTGGCTGATATGTGAGTTGGAAATATATAATCATTTCTGCCCTTCATTTCCTGCAAATCTGAAATACCAAAGTGAGTTCAACTGTGAGCATGTTTAGAGACGCTCTGCATATTGTAGTCATTTTTAAAATTCACCCTGTCTAGATGTGTTACAAACATAAGTTGCCCAAATTCAAAGTAATTGACTTGCAGCCAACTGTGACCAAATCATAAAAAAAGAACAGGCCATGTGTTACACCACAAAAACCCACCCCAAACTCAGAACTTTCCACCCCAAAGGAAACTCTTAATAGTCTGCCTTGAAATCACACACATATTCTACTGTGGATAAAAATAAGGTATTCACTGGGGGTGGAGGGTATAAATTTGCCTCACTGCACAGATTATTTTTTAACAGAATTATTTTGTCTATTTGTTATACTGAAAATATTCACAAAAGGAACATTTTGCCATCATGTGTGTAAAAAAATGGATAAATAAAGCCTCTTCTGGCTGTTTCAGAATATATTTGGTATTTGCTCTGTGTTTCTTTAACGAAAAGGAGAAAAGAGCCTGGAGGAAAGAAAGCGGTAAGCATGCATAAATTAAATTGCACTTCTATCTCTGGTGAATATTAAATACCAAAACCCACATTTTAATATAGCTTATTATCACACGCCTTGGACTCCACAATGGGGAATAGTGTTGAAAAGTACCTATAGACAATAGATGCCAAATTAAATGCCTTTGTAACATATGGCCATGAATTGCATTCCTCAACACCAATGTTACACGGAGTTATCTTCTGAGTCAGTTTCCGCAGTGGAAACATTAAGTGCTGGAGCTATAATTTTACATAGGGACAACGATTAGAAGACTGGAACAAACATATGGCATTTTAACTTTCCTTGACTGTAAGCGTGCTTGCTTTATCAAGGAGTCTTTCCTATTTTGCTATTTAGTTGCACAGATCATGAGCTTCTTGATGGAAGGGGCTGTCTTGTGCATTCAGTGTCCCAGGAATGGAAGTTATTAGATGTACTAAATTAAAACAACAACAACAGCAATAAAAAAATGACTATCAATCCTTCTAAGACGTGCCTAGCCAACATAAGACAGAACATTAAACCTGAATAGGTTCAGTTACCTTGCATTCAATTGAAAACTACAATAACTCAAGACATTTTTTCGATGGCTTTGGCCTCTGAGCTGGATGTACTAAGGACCATTTCAGCACTATTTACACAGGTAATAAACTATAATTATTAAAGGGGAAGAAATGCAGTGCTGCAGGCTAGACCACAATCTGGTCTTTACATCAATAAAAACACCTTTTCACTTGTGACAGTTCTTTTCTGGGCTCGAAAGGTCATCATTTGCTTGAATAAATAGGCAAAGAGGAAGCCTTTCAAGCTGCATTTGTAAGGAAAATGAGACCCCAAATTGGAGGAGACACGTATGGTAATGAGAAAGTGTGATGATGAGTTGTGTCTAAGTACAGGCAAACACCTTCCTCCTTGTATGAAAATTTAATGATGGGTTACTTTTCCAATGGGAAAATAACAACTTAGGTGAGCAAAGTTGTACATGCCCAAAATGAAATTATTTTCAGTTTTAAAATATAACCCCAATGCCATATACCTGTAATTTCGTCTGCCACTGTCATTAACCGAGCATCTAAAATGAACATGTCATTCTCTGAATCACTTTCTGGATTTGGCAGAGAGTTAGATAACATGACGGAGAAGGCAATGGCACCCCACTCCAGTACTCTTGCCTGGAAAATCCCATGGGCAGAGGAGCCTGGTAGGCTGCAGTCCATGGGGTCACTAAGAGTCAGGCATGACTGAGCGACTTCCCTTTCACTTTTCACTTTCATGCATTGGAGAAGGAAATGGCAACCCACTCCAGTGTTCTTGCCTGGAGAATTCCAGGGATGGCGGAGCCTGGTGGGTGGCTATCTATGGGGTCGCACAGAGTCAGACACGACTCAAGTGACTTAGCAGCAGTAGATAACATGACGTGGATGTGGATCACATCACTCAACTCCTCAGAAGTCTTGGAAATTATTCTGGGTAAAGGAAAGAAAACGGGAATGAAATGCAGTAGTTGCCATCTTTCCCCTGGTCTGTGTGTAGGAGGTGATATTTTATCTTCTTGAGGGGTAATTCTACTTCTTTTCCCTCTTAATCTTGTCATGGGGCAAGTGCACTGTAAGGTGTGTGCTTAGTTGCTCAGTCATGTCCAACTCTTTGCAACCCTATGAACTGTAGCCCTCCAGGCTCCTCTGTCCATGGGATTCTCCAAGCAAGAACAGTGGAATGGGTTGCCATGCTCTCCTCCAGGAGATCTTCCCAACCAGGAATTGAACCCAGGTCTCCAGCATTGCAGGCAGATTCTTTACCAGCTGAGGTAAGTACTAGTAGATTGTGAAGTGAAAGTCACTCAGTCGTGTCCAACTCTTTGCAATCCCATGGTCTTCACGGTCTATGGAATTCTCCAGGCGAGAATACTGGAGTGGGTAGCCTTTCCCTTTTCCAGGAGATCTTCCCAATCCAGGTCTCCCACATTGCAGGTGGATTCTTTACCAGCTGAGTCACAACGGTACTTGGGGCTGTAAGATTAGGTTTAATTCAGTTGCTCAGTCTTGTCTGACTCTTTGCGACCCCATGGACTGCAGCATGCCAGACCTCCCTGTCCATAACCAATTCCTGGAGCTTATTCAAACTCGTGTCCATCAAGTCAGTGAGGCATCCAATCATTTCCCCCTCTGTCAGCCCCTTCTCCTCCTGCCCCCAATCCCTCCCAGCATCAGAGTCTTTTCCAATGAGTTAGCTCTTCACATGAGGTGGCCAAAGTATTGGAGTTTCAGCTTCAACATCAGTCCTTCCAATGAACACCCAGGACTGATCTCCTTTAGGATGGACTGATTGGATCTCCTTGCAGTCCAAGGGACTCTCAAGAGTCTTCTCCAATACCACAGTTCAAAAGCATCAATTCTTTGACATTCCGATTTCTTTATAGTCCAACTGTCACAGCCATACATGACTACTGGAAAAACCATAGCTTTGACTAGATGGACTTTTGTTGGCAAAGTAATGTCTCCACTTTTTAATATGTGTCTAGGTTGATCATAGTTTTCCTTCCAAGGAGCAAGCGTCTTTTAATTTCATGGCTGCAGTCATCATTTGCAGTGATTTTGGAGCGCAAAAAAAAAAAAAAAAAAAAACCTCTCACTGTTTCCAGTGTTTCCCCATCTATTTGCCATGAAGTGACTGGACCGAATGCCATGATCTTTGTTTTCTGAATGTTGAGCTTTAAGCCAACTTTTTCACTCTCCTCTTTCACTTTCATCAAGAGGCTATTTAGGGGCATAATTCATACATGGCACACACCTACAGAACAGGTGATTTCAACTGCATAATAATATCTCAAATATCATTGATGCTCAGCATACATTGATTGAATTAGTGAATAAATGTCACATTTATTTTGTATGCAGAATTCAACTCAAATACTTCTTACTGCTGGTATGGAGCTCACTAGGTAAATGAGTAGAAACATAAACTTGTGCTTGTGATGTAAACTGGAGTAAAATCAGAAAATACAATATGGCCGTTCTTCTTCCATAATCTTATGCCAGATATTTAAGAATTAACACTCTACAAACAGTTGTCCCATTTCCATCTTTTTTATGACCAAAAAATAAGAATGAGGTAATGAAAAATAAATTATCTGCATATAAATCCTATTGATCTAAGTAAAATCAATTTCTGGTCTACTTAGTGCCAAGGTGATAGGTTTGCCCTGCATTATCTTTTCACTGGTTTGCTTTGGAATCAAGACAGAGAGAATAATAGTTAAATGACATTTCTCTATTAAAAATAGAAGACTGTCAGATTAAGAGAACCAGCCCACTGCCAAATAGATCGCTTTCGTGTGCAGTGTGCTGAATGCTTATTTTATGTATTGATCATTTTTTCAGCCATGTGTTTTTGTTGCAAGCTAAAGAACCAAATAAAAATGCTGTATAAATATGATTTTGTTGCATATGTGTATACTACACACACACACATTTTTACACATACACACATACATATACACACACACAAAGCATTTTTCTACTGTGACTCTTCTGGTAAGCAGCTCTGAAATGCACCTAGTAACTTCTTGCTTGGCTGGGTCTTCTGTGGGCATCCTTGCTGTCATGTGTGACTGCAGAGTGCATTGTAATTAGCTGTACATTTCATGTCATGGGGCTGCACTATCAAATGATAACAGGTTAGGGTTGTCAGTTCAAGTGTCAAGAGTATAAAGGATATTAAACGCAGAGATGACAGCACAATGTGAATACTGCAAATCCAGGAGTCACTCAAAAGTGTGAGCCTCTCTCAAGCAACAGGCTACCTTTGCAGGAGAATCTATTTGTAGCATCAGCTGGCCCTCTTCACGCTTCTAGCCAATATGTGCAGACTGAGAACTTTGTTCTCAGTCTTGAGTTTTGGAGAAGGCTTTAAAATTATACAAACAATTCTACCAATCCTCTCTCCACCTAAATTTCTGACTGTAAGTGAAGACATCATTTCAAAAGTATTGGCTGGTATCAATGATATCAGATCAGATCAGATCAGATCAGTCACTCAGTCGTGTCCGACTCTTTGTGACCCCATGAACCGCAGCACGCCAGGCCTCCCTGTCCATCAACAACTCCCGGAGGTCACTCAGACTCACATCCATCGAGTCAGTGATGCCATCCAGCCATCTCATCCTCTGTCGTCCCCTTCTCCTCCTGCCCCCAATCTCTCCCAGCATCAGAGTCTTCTCCAATGAGTTAACTCTTCGCATGAGGTGGCCAAAGTACTGGAGTTTCAGCTTTAGCATCAATGATATAGCAACATTTAATTAACTACTTAAGGCAGCTCAAAAGTTAGACATTTCCTAATTGATTCTGCACATGGTATCTCTGGATACACATACACTTAATGAGCTATGTTCAGTCATGTCTGAGTCTTTGTGACCCTAAGACTGTAGCCCACCAGGCTCTTCTGTCCAGAGCAATTTCCAAGCAAGAATACTGGAGGGGCTTGTCATTTCCTACTCCAGGGGGTCTTCTCGACTCAGAGATCGAACCTGCATCTCCTGTGTGTCTCTTGAGTTACAGGCAAATTCTTCACCTGCTGAGCCACTGGGGAAGTTCAGATATACGAACTTCCACTGTTTAGAACAGACCACTGTTTGGAGTATCCATGTAGAAACCAAAAAAAAAAAAAGTATGTTAAGGAAAAATAATCAAGCTAAACAGAGACTTGAAGACAAAAGAGAATTATTTTACCTGGGTTCCTAGAAATTTTATATCATAGAAAATATAGACCTTTTTACTCTGAGTAAAACAGTTTAGTTATTAGGGCAATGAATGTATGTGTGAATTCAGTGTTTAACCTGGGCTACTCAAACCTATTATCTCCAAAGTTACAGCTGCTTAACAATTTCTAGGTAAGTGAATATTGATGGGTGTGTAGAAAGTGACTTAACTCTCCACTTAACCTTTCAGATTTCCCAGTATACAAAGATCATTTCAGTTAGAGAGGTATGTAGGGTAACTTGGCACAGAAAGCCCTACTTCTATTGAAAAACAAACATTAGGCTTCAAATTCATCCACCCACGTTTCAGTTGCTTCCAGATTCTGTGTGGTTGGTAATTCTTATACCACAAAGTTTCTATAAATTTAAGATAGCAGTAATTGTGTTCTGTTATGCTAAATAGCTTGGGCATTGTTTAGGTTTTGTTATTATTGTTACTGAAGGTGTTTTCCCTACAGAAAAATGTTAAGACTCTTTCTGGTACAAGCAAGTAATAGTCCAGTAATACCAATAGAATTTACACATATGGGACTTCCCTAGTGATCCTAGAGTTTAAGAACCTGGCTGCCAATGCAAAAAACACGAATTAGACCCCTGGTCACAGAAGATTCCACATTCCATAGAGCAACTAAGCCCACGAGCCACAACTACTGAGCTGGCATAGCCTAGAGCCTGTGCTCTGCAACTAGAGAAGTCACCTCAGTGACTAGCCCGAGCACCACGACTAGAGAGTATCCTTACTGTCTCAGCTAGAGAAAGTCCACATGTAGCAATCAAGATCCAGTGTAGACAAAATAAAAATAAACAAAATAGTAATAATAAAAAAGGAATTACACATACAATAAGAGGGCATTTCCCCCAAACTGAAGATGGTTTAACAACAGTGCAATGACTTGGCCAAATGAATCAGAATCTATTAGTACAAATGGCTAACAACCTTGTCTCCACAGAGCTTCAGCGAGCACTTGCTTCGAACAAATGATGACAATAAATGAATTACGCACGTATTAAACCAATGATGAAATCATATCTGCTAGAATTCATGCCCTTACGATGTCTTTAATGAACATGCAATAAAAAGGAGACTGCTTTAGAGGATTGTCTCTATCAGTAAAAGTTGTGCCAAGGCACACCAAGATTTAATTAAAACATCAAAATGTAAGGGAGGAACACAATTTGACAGATAAATGTGAATATCATGGCATTGTCACTAAGCTTTTCTAATGAGATTAGATTCTTCTTTAATTGACATTTCCAACTGAGGCACAGATAAAACAGATTTAATTTTTAGAGCAGTTACATACAGCTGGACTGTAGCTGGGTGAACGGGGTTTGACATTTAAATATCATAAACGATATTTTATATGCTTCCCTCACTAATGCACTGTCAATATTAAGAAGGATAAGCAGATACGTTAAATACACAAGGCACAGAAAATAGCACAAGTGATGCAAATAAACCTTACAACAACACCGGTGCATCAGACCAACTTTGTGAAACCAATTTCATTCAATGCATGCCGGGTCTTCTGTTAAAAAGAAAAAAGCCTCACAAAGAACTCCTAAAGGTAATCTCATGTTTATAAAAAGGAATGGGAGGACATAAAGTTTCTTCTGAAAATGTGTCAAGGATTTTTTTTTTTTTAATATCGCTAATAAGGTCCTTTCCTGGAATTATTTTCATTTTGTGCTAACAAAAGGCATGGGAAAAATCCATCAGCTAATGCAAGGCTGCATCATGATCAAGACAAAAGAAATAAACCCATCATTTATTTTAAAACATCAATATAAGAGCTTCTTCCTTTATTGGCCTTTAATGAGCTTTCCACCATGAATTCACCTGAACCACTTTAGCTTAATGAACGGAATTTGCTATTATGAAGTCTCTTTTGTTATCAAGTATAGCATCCAGGAACTGCAGCTCCAGTATCTATGCATGATCCACTGTATTCAGTTCTCCAAGAGTCACTGGTAGTCTCTGCAGTCAAAGTTATTCTCTTTCATTTGCCCAGTTTCTATCTGGAGGTCCTCTGATAATTCAGCATGCATCAAAATATCATTGTGTTTCTACAAGTCTTTATCCATAATGACATAAGAACAAAGGATAAACTAAACCTAGAAGAGGAATAAAGCATTTAGCTACGGAAGGCAATGTGTCCCTGAACACGGTCAATATAAAGAGAATATACATGATATGAAGGTTGGATGCTTTAAAAATTATTATGCCACCTAATAGTAACCCAAAAGGGCTTCCCTTGTGGCTCAGCTGGTAAAGAATCCACCTGCAATGCAGGAGACCTGGGTTCGATCCCTGAGTTGGGAAGATCCCCTGGAGAAGGGGAAGGCTACCCACTCCAGTATTCTGGCCTGGAGAATTCCATGGGCTATATAGTCCATGGGGTCGCAAAGAGTTGGACATGACAGAAGTTGGAATCAAGATTACTGGGAGAAATATCAATAACCTCAGATATGCAGATGATACCACCCTTATGGCAGAAAGTGAAGAGGAACTAAGAAGCCTCTTGATGAAAGTGAAAGTGGAGAGCGAAAAGGTTGGCTTAAAGCTCAACATTCAGAAAACGAAGATCATGGCATCCGGTCCCATCACTACATTGGAAATAGATGGAGAAACAGTGGAAACAGTGTCAGACTTTATTTTTCTGGGCTCCAAAATCACTGCAGATGGTGACTGCAGCCATGAAGTTAAAAGACGCTTACTCCTTGGAAGGAAAGTTATGACCAACCTAGATAGCATATTCAAAAGCAGAGACATTACTTTGCCAACAAAGGTTCACCTAGTCAAGGCTATGGTCTTTCCTGTGGTCATGTATGGATGTGAGAGCTGGACTGTGAAGAAGGCTGAGCGCCGAAAAATTGATGCTTTTGAATTGTGGTGTTGGAGAAGACTCCTGAGAGTCCCTTGGACTGCAAGGAGATCCAACCAGTCCATTCGGAAGGAGATCAGCCCTGGGATTTCTTTGGAAGGAATGATGCTAAAGCTGAAACTCCAGTATTTTGGCCACCTCATGCGAAGAGTTGACTCATTGGAGAAGACTCTGATGCTGGGAGGGATTGAGGGCAGGAGGAGAAGGGGACGACAGAGGATGAGATGGCTGGAAGGGATCACTGACTCAATGGATGTGAGTCTGAGTGACCTCCGGGAGTTGGTGATGGACAGGGAGGCCTGGTGTGCTGCAGTTCATGGGGTTGCAAAGAGTCGGACACGACTGAGCGACTGATCTGATCTCTGAGTGACTTTCACTTCACATGCCACCTAGATATTTATGCAATATTTATGAGTTTAATTTATGCAATTAAACTCACAATTTCAGTGAGTTTAATATGTATTTGTGAATATGAAGAGGTTATATATTCATGTATAAAGACATATGTGTCTGCTTATGGACAGGTAGTCTTAACAGCTAGCCTAAGCCCTGTGTATTAATTAATGTTTTCTTGAGAAGAAAGATAATTGTTAGGTATAGTGTCTCAGACGGTAAGGAACCTGCCTGCAATGCAGGAGACTTGGGTTTGATCCCTGGGTCAGGAACATCCCTTGAAGAAGGGAATGGCATCCCCCTCCAGTATACTTGCCTGGAGAATCTCATGGACAGAGGAGCCTGGTGGGCTACAGTTCATGGGTGCGCAAAGGGTCAGACACAACTTAGCGACTAACACTTCCACTTTCTCATGAAATTTACTTTTTTAGTTCCTCAAATACTGAAGTATCCACTACAAATATGTATGAAGTACCCTCTTTGGTCCAGACACAAAGCTAAATAATACATGTCATTGGTCTCCAATTGCTCAGTCTATGGAACATATCCAAACAATTACATTAAATGAATCCTTGATTTTGCTTGAGTAGTCATCACGGGCTTTGCACAAGGGGATATCAAACAGAATACTGTACTAATGGATGAGGAAGCATTGAAACTGGCAGATTTCTAGATGAGGCATAAGAATAGGATTATTCAGTAAATGGCCACAAGTCAGCAAGCCTAAACTGACACAATGATTTAAAAAGTGGGCTACAAGGAACCTCTCGGTGCAGAAGGGAAGGCAGAGTGGAAGAAATTGAAGAATGAGTGTTGAAGACTCCTGACTCCCTATCTACAGCTGAACTGCAGCAGCCCCATTTCATTCAATTTTCTTTTTTTTTTAAATTTATTTATTTTAGTTAGAGGCTTTACAATATTGTAGTGGTTTTTGCCATACTGAAATTCAATTTCCTTTGAAGAAGTAGTCTGCTACTAAGAAAAATATATTTGAAAATTAATTCATTAAAGGCATATGAGCCACAGTGGGATGAACAGGTGGCAATACTAAAAAGAATCTAGGTTAATGAAGGGCCTTGCATGACCATCCAATGGGTTTGGACTTTAATCTTGGACAATGTGGCCAATGAATGCTGTAATTGGGTTAGTGATAGGTTCAGTTTTGCTTTCTCGGAAGGTAAGTGTAGTAGCAGCAGAATGAAGAATAGTTCTCAGGGCAGGTATCATGACAGAAGCTAAGAGATCCATGAGAGTCCAGAGCAAAGGAAATTAGGATGGAGAGAAAGTACAGTCAAGCATCTGAGTATGAGGATGAAAGAAATGTTGACACCAATATCTCAGATTTGACAAAGGTGACTGGTTGAAAACAGGTGTCATAATTTTCTATTTCACAAAATATTCTTACCTTGGACAGCATAAACCTTGCTTTTTATGCCTAGTTTTATTTCGAATATACATGCATATAATCAATCCAAACAAAATTTATACAACTAAGTTTCATTATTCTTGTTGGAACCAAAATTGTGGAGAATCTACAAAACAGAGCCTATTATCCCAGCTCTGCAGTCTATTTCCCTTTCTTGCCCTCCTTCCTCATGATTCTACCACCTCTGCTTTTAAGTTAAGAATAGGGACTTTGGAGTTTCAGGAACCCCATTTCTTATTACACCCACATTTTCCTGATGAATTCTAGCACTTTCAAGGCCAGGACTGGTCTTTTGGAACTTTTGATCCCATTACTGGATCTCAGCAAATACCATATCCTTACATGTTTGATGAATGAATGTCTGACGTCTGCCTCAAAGAAAGAAATGGCAAAAACCAATCTGCTGCATACAGTATGGTTGCCACAGTAACCAGGGGTTGACCTCCATGAAAGAAGGTGTCTGTGGACACAGGAAACTAGGGGAGAGCATGGACACATCCATATGGACTCTAAGTACCTTTATGTACTCCCTCATTCTTCATCCCACCCACCACCGACGCCTACTAGAACCTTCAGCAATCATTGTCTGTATCACTTTGTGCTCAATTCTCTTCTACATCTTAAAGGTACTCAGATATACACATGCGTGTGTCTGTGCAATTGTTTTATAGTAAGAATTTGTGTGGTTTCTGGGCTTACAGGGTAGTGAAGAGTCTCTGGTCCTACCTGTTTCTTGGGGGTGAGGCAGTTGGAGATGCTGCTGTGGGCCTTAAACAAGCCTGCTTAGCGCTTTCTAAGGAGATGCTTGTGTTTCTCATTATCAATGAACCAATTAGTTAACCAGTTGAACCATC
Organism: Tragelaphus eurycerus; assembly: GCA_935064755.1. Lineage (NCBI taxonomy): Eukaryota > Metazoa > Chordata > Mammalia > Artiodactyla > Bovidae > Tragelaphus > Tragelaphus eurycerus. The sequence goes on along the minus strand of CAKXYN010000059.1, from coordinate 1,477,552 downwards.
AGCCAACTTTTGACTGTTAAGATGCTGGGATGTGAGCCTCTTGTGGATAATATGAAGATGCTCAGAACCCAAACAAGTGTTCAAGTGAAGTTGCTCAGTCACATCCGACTCTTTGAGACCCCATGGAGCCTGCTAGTCTCCTCTGTCCATGGGATTCTCCAGGTGAGAATACTGGAGTGGGTTGCCATTTCCTTCTCCAGGGGATCTACCTAACACAGAGACCGAACCCAGGTCTCCCACACTGCAGGCAGACTCTCTACCATCTGAGCCACCAGGGGCTCCTAACATAAGTGCTGGTCCTACGCAATAGTATACTATGGGAACAGGTTGGTATCTGAAGGTCATATAGCCTTATGGAAGTGAAATAACAAGCACAGTGGAACTTGCTAGATGGATGAGGGCATTGCACTGATTCTCTTGATCCCTACAGGAGTGACTTCTTTGTTCTTTCATCAGTTGAGGAAAGAGATGTAATTTTCCCATCATCTCCGTACTCAGGGTGAGCTTGGGGTTGACATTTTAACCAATTGTTTTATAAATAACAAAAGCATCCATTTGAAATTCTGCTTTATTCGTTCTCTTTTCCTCATGCTGTGCAGGCTGCATGAAGTGCTGAACTGATAATAAAAATAAATAAATGATGACATGCATACTGTAGTAATTAGTAGGTGCACAGTTAATGAGGTAAATTAGAATCTGAATCAAAGTGGCTCGATTCAGAATTATCATCAGTTCTTCACATTGCTTGTGAGTTTCAGAAGACCAATCTTGCTTTTATCTGGTTTTAAGTATTATCCAGAAAGTGATAATAATGTATTATAAATAGGAGCATTACCAAGTATTGTAGGCCCAAGTTCTAAAAAATATTTCTCTATGTTAAAGGACTCAGTATGAAAAAAAAAAAAGAACTCAGTATGAAACAATAAATAAATAAATGTTTTGATCGAATACAATATTCACTTAAATTTGAAATGAGATTTATGTGAGTCTAGTATGACTCAAGTTCTTAAGAGGAGAAAAGAGATGTAATCAAATATTTACAACACAACGTCGTAAGACATATAAGAGAGTTGAGCACAAAGTGATACAGGCACAGAGTTGCTAATAATATCTTGAAAATAAATCTCTTTAAAAAAGAAATACAGAACAGGGAATGAAAATGATCTGTAATCTTCTCTTTCGTTTTAATTTTTTTGAACAAAAAAAATGCTCGATATGTACACGTGCACACACACACGTACACATACACGTACATGCATAAGTGAAATTTAAAATGCCAAGAAACACTCGTGACCATTGTAGGAAGACCAGCTCATTCATGTCCTATTTAATAGAGAGGCTTTCAATACATCCAGATGCCACATCTGCCGACAAAAAGAGGAGGAGAGACGAAGCTAGCCAAAATGTAATCAACGAAATCTGACTCACTCTCACCTCCTCTTTTAATGATATGTGTCATCTTATAATTTATTTCATCTTTATTGACAGAGAACAGATACACTGTCAAAGTACAAACCAATCTAATCAATTTGCTTTACTATAGAAAACTCTGAGCCTCAAGACAATGACATAGATATTCTTGTACTTTACTGCATATAATGTAATCTAAGACTCAGTATCATGTGATATTTTCCTTTAATCTGAAAATTTCCCTGACCATCCATAAAGATGACCCTTGCTCTGTCTCAGAGCTCTCCTGCACATATCATGATGCAGTGTTGACAAATGGCATATACAACAGGGCTTGAGATGGTTGGATGGCATCACTGACTTAAGGGACATTAGTTTGAGCAAACTCTGGGAGATAACGGACAGGGAAGCTACAGTCCATGGGGCCGCAAAGAGTTGGACACAACTGAGTTACTGAACAAAGTAAAATAGAAAGTCACCTCATTTCCACTGACTATGACCATGATCCCTCTGCTGTTTCTAGTTCACTTGGAGAGATTTTCTAACTAAAGAATCTGCTGATGGCCACACCCAATGAGAAGGTGCTGGAAGAACCAAAATAACTTTTGGGGGAACAAATCACAGCCATCTAAATTACTCTCCTGACAGAGTAATGGATCTTACAGATGAAAGGGAACAGAAGGTGTCATTTATCTTGACTTTACAAGACTTGTCAGATTTTCTCGGTCTTTTTTGAAGAGCACAATCATAAATAATTTGGAAAATTATGACTTAGACCTCAAAAAATTTGAGCTAGACAACCACAATCTGGAAATGTGGCCTTTCAAAAACATAGTTGTCTGTGTCTCTTAAGGAAAGTATGGGAAACATAAAGCAATTTATCAGGGAAATGTCTTGAGTCTGGCACTACCTACAATTGATAGAAGGGACTCTTGGATAATTCAACTTCATTTAATTCAGTTTGTTGCATTGAAATGTAACAAAGCTGAACATCACACTGAGCATGTCAGTTATGATGCTTGTACCTTAGGAGCTGGTTTCTGGTGCAGGCAGCTCTGCCCCATAGAGCCTGTGAAGAGTTGAATTATGTCCTCTCAAAAGTTCAAAATTTGAATTGCTGGCCTCCAGTAGCTAAGAATGTGACTATATTTTGGAGATACGAGTCATTAAGAGGTCATTAAAGTAAAATGAAGTGCACTCTAACCCCGTATGACTGCTGTCCTTCTAGAAAATTCGAACTCAGACACAAAGGGAAAATGATGTGAAAGCACAGGCAGAAGTCGGTCATCTATTAAGACAAGCTAAGGAGAGAGGACTGGAATAGATCCTTTCCTTATAGTTCTCAGAGGGAACTAGCCCTACCAGCACCTGGATCTTGGACTTCTAGTCTCTACACCTGTGAGGAGATAAATGTCTGTCGTTTAAGCCACGCAGCCTGGGACTTTATTACAGCAGTCCCAGCAAACTAATACAAAGTCCTGTGCCAAGATGCAGCTCTGGGGGCCCTGGGGTGCACAGGTGGCTCTGACTGGACCAGGGCTTAGCACGTGACACAAGGGTAACTCATGTTTAGGCCGACTGACACTGTGGGGTGGCCGAGGACACAGCTGAAGGCCCAGTTGGACAGTGACTGAGCTGCCCGACCAGACTGGTGTGTACCGGCGTTCATGTGTGGCTACGGCAGACTCAAAGTCAAAATATAAAGAAGGTACAGTGCACAGAGAGAAAAGGGACAGCACGGAGGGACCATGTGGGCTCTCAGTGAAAACTGCAGACAGGGTTCTCCTTCAAGCTGCCTCAGGCTGATTTCCAAATCTAATTCCAAACCTCCTTTAACCTTACAGTTAGCTCTGCTGGCTCTCCCCTTCTTCACCTCCCCTCCCTTTTTTTAATCACTTTATATTTTATTTATTTATTTTATGGTGAGAATACTCAAGTTCTACTCTCTTAGTTTATATAATTATAATTAAATTATACTTTAATTATACAATACAATGTTATTCACTATAGTACCCATGCCATACCCTTGATCCTCAGAACTTATTCACCTCAGAGCTGAAAATCTGTGCCCCTTGACCCACCCCTCCTTCTCTCCCCCACACCCCCAGAGCTTGGCAACCACTCATTCTATTTGCTATTTCTATGAGTCTGTTGGTTTTTTTCTTTTTTAACTTTACATATAAGTGAGATTGTACAGTATTTGTTTTTCTCTGATTTATTTCATTCAGCATCATGGCATCTATGTTGTCACTAATGGCAGAGTTCTTTCTTCCTGATGGCTGACTATATTCCAGTGTATATAAATATACCACGTTCACTTAGGTTGTGTCCATGTCTTGGCTATTGTGAATAACACCACAGTGAACACGAGAGTGCAGATATTGCTTCTCGATAGGGATTTCATTTCTTTTGGAGATCTACCTAAAAGGGGCATTGCTGGTTCATAGGCTAGTTCTACTTCTAACTTTTTGAGGAACCTCAGTACTGTTTTCTATAGTGGCTGTACCAGCTTATACTCCCACCAGCAGTGCATCGCGGTTCTCTTTCCTCCACATCCTCACCAGGATTAATCACGTATCTTTTCAACAGTCATCCTAACAGCTGTGAGATGATATCTCACTCATTTTCCTGATGATTAGTGATGTTTAACACCTTTTCTTAAAACACTTAGGTAATTACATGTCCTGAAACACCTGGTCTTACACTGTTTTGAAATGGGACAAAACTGTTGTTCCAAATGATAGAAGGAGAAGCATACAAATTGAAAATGAGATTTAGTTTTGGGAGAGACCATCTTTTATTTGAGAAGAAATCTTTTCTCTCTTCAAAAAAGTGGGACCTTTTTCATTCTGCAAATATGAAAAAGTTCCTGCACACTTAACCACTTTACTCTTGAGGAAGTCTTATACTCAGTGAAATAACCAAAATGTCATTTTTAAAAAATGAAATAAAATATATCTTTTAGTACTGGAAATTGACTATAATTATATTTTAATTACACAATACAATGTTATTCACTGTAGCCACCATGTTATATATACCCTTGATCCTCAGACATTATTCATCTTACAGCTGAAAAATAATATATGTATAACATGTATTTATTTATAATAACATATATATTTATAGTATAGTGGTGAATTATTGCTCCTCAAAGTTGGGAAATATAGCTCTTGATTTTTATCAAATATGGGTTTAACTTTAGTTCTTTAGGAAGAGCTAAATTTATAGAATTACATGTACACTTAAAGTTTCAATTTATATCAATGTATATGTGTGCTGGTTTTCTGTTTGCATTCTTGTCCAAGCACTGGCTTCTCCAAGATCAGGAATGGAGACTGAAATCCTGCAGTAAAGGATGCAGGCCTGGACTTCTCTCCATCTTACCCTGGAAGAAAGGCTGGACATGGTGCAGCCAAAGCTGGAATGGATTATTCAGATGCTACATTTCCTGGTATTTCACACTAAGGTTAAACAGGGCAAGTCGAATCCTTGCATTTATCTCTGCCTTCTCCTGAATCGTGACTTTTTAATAAAAAAAAATAGAAAAGAATAAAAAGGGCATAAAGTCACAGGGATATTTCTCTTGAGAATGGGAGAGGAGACCAAATCAAGTAAGAGACATCGACAAAAATGTTTAAAGCGGAGCTGAAATATCAGTCTACAGTGCATGGGGGGAGGGGAGGCATGGAGACCAGAGGGGAGGCATCAAGCTGGGGGCTGGGTTAAGAAGAAGTCAGCCAGTGAACCCTGCTGACCCCGGACTCAGAAACTGGAAGTGCCATGTGCTGCCAAGGCTCTCATCCTGAAGGACTGTTTATTTCTGCTGAGGCTAAATCAGTGTGTGAACTCGAGAACTGTAAGTCCATTTGAGGGTAATGGAAGACGGGCTGAATGTAGGAACTCATGAATGTTTGCTGCTGGAGTGCTAAGAAGCCTGGCCCTCTCCTACTGAACTCCCACACTGTTAGCTGGTTCAACCCCTTCAGGAGGATGCTAGAGGGTATCTCTCTAAGAAAAAGGACCACCAATAAGAAGGAAAGAAAAGGGAAATTGACACTTGGAAGTCACTCAGCCCCCCTCCCCAACCCCAAAAAGCTGACATATTTGATGATCTTCTTATAAGATTTTATTACTTACTAATAATATGAGCAATTATTCAGACACTTGAAAAAAATCTCTCTGCATAAGAGAGGTAAAAACAGACCATTATTTTTAAAGCATTTGGAAGACAAGGAAGTTTAAAACAACTAATTAAAAAATCCTAAGGGGTGAGAAGATATCGTGATCATGAATCAAGAATTGGATGCTTATTGAAAGGAGGAACATGGTATTAGATATTAAAATTTTAATATCAGAAATGTAAAATATCAACATAAGGATCAGCAGGTACAAGGTAAGTTTAAGAAGTCTCTCAGAAACTGAAACAAAAAGTTCAAGAAACAGAAAACACAAGAGAAAACGATACATTTGAAAATCAGTAAGGAAACTATCCTTGAAATAAAGGACACAAGTTTCTAGGTTAAGTTGCCCACAAAGTGCCTACAAAGCAAAAAGACTGATAAGAAGTAACATCAGAACTAATCAGAAGTGAATTCCTGTTGCTTAAGCTGCTCAATCTGGGGTTCTTTGTTATGGCAGCCCCAACATGGGAACTGTGTCATGGCAACGGTTCTGACTAGGGCACGGGTCAAGGACACGTCCTTGCAGTTAGTTAGGCAGAGATTCAGCTGAAGGGAATCGCCACTGTCAGTCAGCTTGGGAAGAGGGTAAACCCTGGTGCAGAAGGTGAGCAGCTCTTTAAATACATAAGGGAGAAAAGACTTCCTTCTGGTCTGAGTTCTAAAGGATTTGGGAGAGTGGGTATGATGGCATTTGGACCCAGGACTCCTAAGTCAGTATAAGTGAACAAGCTACAATCGAGCTGTGTACTAAGTGTTCTCCCTAAGTGTTCCGTAAACTCCTCCTGAAGTTCCTGGCTGCTTCTGTTGCACTGGGAGGTCTGATCCCAAGTTTCAGAAAGCCTGACCAAGGACAGTCAGACTGGAACATCAATGGGGAGACCCCCAAGGCAGGCAGCTATGCTCGGCAGAAAGCACTTACAAGATCTGTTGGCTCCACAAACAGCATGACATTTTCCATTTCTGTTAGCTGCTCATTACTCATTTGACACAACAGTTTTTCAAGCATCAGTGGATTAATCAAAGCCTAGGGAAAATATCTGATTACCTGAAACAAAATCTGACTCAAATATATAAAAAGAGCAGTTCAGTATTTTATTTAATGAGCCAAATCTCTAAACATCCTCCATCTGTACCAATATATGTGACTTCCATGTGTTAAGTCGCCTCAGTTATGTCTGACTCTTTGCGACCCCAGGGACTGTAGCCCACCAGGCTCCTCTGTCCTGGGATTCTCCAGGCAAGAATACTGGAGTGGGTTGCCATGTCCTCCTTCAGGGGATCTTCCTGATCTAGTGATGGAAACCATATCTCTTACATCTGCATTGCAGGTGGATTCTTTACCACTAGGGCCACCTGGGAAGTCCATGTGACTTCTATCCAATAACAACAGACAATTCTCCCTGGGTGGATCTAGGAACAATACTCCACTTGTGTATTGGATACTGTTCTCTGCCTGAAAGTTCCTTTCACTCTAGAACCACTATTTCTCTCATTTCTCTCTTCTATTGAATTATTTCCACTAGAACACATTCTGCTGTAAGATCTCATTGGCTTAAGAGAATCTACTCTTGATCGCATAGTCCCTCTGCTCTCACCCTATCCATTTCTCTTTATACTAAACTCCTGGGGAAAAGATGTCTACATTCACTAGCTCTGCCTTTTATCTACCAATCTCCCTTGAAATTATCTCAAATAGATTTTGTCCCTATTACACCACTAAAAATGACTTTGCCAAGGTCAACAAGGACCTCCTCTGACTTGACCTCTTAGCAACATTAAACACAGCTGGCTGCTTCCATGTTCTTAAAGCATTTTCTTTATTTGGTTTCCAGGACACAGCATTCTCCCAATTTTCCTATTTCATCTCTGGCCTCACTTCTTCTAAGTCATCTTTACTGACTCCTCCCCTTCTTTTCAGACCTCAAAATGCCAAACTGCCCCAAGGGCTCAGTTCTTTCTATAGTAACTTCATTTTCCACATTTACTCCTTAGTTGATCTCATACAATCCCATAGCTTTGAAAATAATCTATAAAGTGATGACTTTCAAATGTAAGTTTCCAGCTTCAATTTGTCTTCCCAACCCCACAATGGTGTATTCTATGCTACTTAAGGCTCAATTTTCTGTTCCTCCTCCCAACCCTATTCTTCTCCCCTATTTTAAGGAGCTACAACCATGGGCTGAGTCAATAGAATAGCTATAATGACAATTTCCTACTATTTTTTTCTTAAAATGAAAGGTCTTTATAATGTACCTCCCTTATTAGAGAATTTCTAATATTTTAAAATAATATCATTTTCAGAGCAGCATTCAGAGCAAAACAGTGATATGAAAAGAAATTTTTAAGTGTTAAAGAGAAGACAAAAGGTTACTTCTGTAACATAGGAAACTTGGAGAACCATCAAATCACGCATATCCTCTGGTTACCAAGTCTTTGTAAACTAAAGAAGGTATAGGCTTGAACCACCTCTGCAGAGACCAAGGGAGGCATGAGAGATAGATTTCTTGATGTGAGCCCAGATGGGTCCCAGCTAGAAATGGCCCACTAGAACAGGGAGACATGTTGTCCCTCCAAGCATTTACAAGACTGGGGAGGCAGCATTTTGTTCTGGAAGATGTCAAGACAACATGTCCTTCCTGCAGGGAGAAGCAGGGCTCCAATGACCTCCTGAGGGCTCCACTCGGATTCACGTGCACCATTCCATTACCACCATGCTTTGGCGACACAGTGCAATAAACACGTAGCATTAAACCAATTCCCATCTGGAGCTATCCTGGCCTAGGCAAACTCAGTAGCCATCAGGGTGTACACTCAAGGAGGTGTTCACATATGTGTGCCTCCAGCAGAGCTTATTTTATTTTACTTTATTTTATTTTAATACATAGTGCCCTTCAAGTTTCCTTTGAAGTCTACCGCAAATAACGGTTTTAGCACATCAGGTGATATTTTGCTTCCTGAAGCATTTAAATTAATTTTCTATTACCAATGCAAATGTGTACTTTCCAATTTACTCGCTGCACAATAAAACCTAATTTAAAGCAATTAATGTTCATTAATGGCCCCATCTGCATGTTTATCGCTTTATCCTTAAATACTGGAGACATGGTATCCATATTTTACTGCTCACTTCTTATCAGCAAGAATTCTTATCCTCAAGGGTAAATGTAAGACTAATGTGCCAGTACCTCATATCTTCACAAGAAAACCACATTGCCTTTTTTTTTTCCTGTAAAAATCTAGATGAACAAGTTAAATGTGCATTATACCAAATGTACCTAATACCAAAAAAAGAGACAATTTGTAATGGTGTGCTTACATAGGTGCATGCATATTCAGTCACTTCAGTCATGTCCAATTCTTTGTGACGCTATGGACTGTAATATGCCAGACTCCTCTGTCCATGGGATTCTCCAGGCAAGAATACTGGAGGGGTTGCCATGCCCTCCTCCAGGGGATCTTCCCAAACCAGGGATGGAACCCCTGTCTCCTACGTTGCAGGGAGAATCTTACTGCTGAGACACCTGGGAAGCTCAATGATGCGTTAGCTCCCTCCATTGTCTTCTTTCCCCGCCTAGAACTGGTGTGACACGGTAGTTAAATGTGCCCAGCCCAGTCCTGAAAGAATTTTGCCAGGAATGGGTGGAGTGTAGCAGCAGCACTATGACCTTTTCCTACCTCACCACCTTCAGCAGATCAGTGCCTTGTAGGGAATCGATGGGCAGGCGTGGACCTTATGACATCACAGAGCACTCTGAGCATGCGCTAGCATCAGCCAGGCATGCTCTGCCACTTTACTAGTTGCTTTAGCTGTTCCACTGAGGACACTAGCTTACCTTTCTGAGCATCTGTTTTCTCAGCCTGCCCGATCAGGTTTTTCTCAGGACTGAATAAGGTTGTATGCTACAGGATAAACACATATCGTGATTAACAGGGTAATATCCAATGGTCCACACTTTCTGGGTTCAAATCCTGGCTTCCTCTCTCCTGGTCTGTGAATATGTATGAACCTCTCTCTGCCTAGGTTTTCTCACCTACAAAACGGGCATCATAACAGCATCTTATCTTTTTACAAGAGCCCCATCGTAGCAAGGATTCCTGTAAAAATTAAAATGAGTTCATACCTATAAATAGCTTAAAACAGAGCCTGACAAATAGTAAAGACTTGGTGAACATTAAGAAAAAAACACAGTAGGTACTTTGGAGACTGCAGCTATTTTTATTAAAGGCTTTTCCCTAAAGTCACAGTCTGTGGTGCTAAAATGTGGCTTCTGGGCTTAGAGATGAGAATCCTGGCACAAGGAAATGTGCAGGTGGCTGGTTTCGCCACCCCCACCCCATTCTAGAGGAAGGCAGAGCAAGTACCTCTTCTGTGACACGCATGTCTAAGGCCCTGACTGCCAAATGAATATAGAGTTCTTGAAACAGAGAGAGAAGGAAAAAAAAAAAAAAAAAAAACCAAGAAAAAAAGTTGAAAGTAAATAATATGTTTACACTATTGAAAGAAAAAAACAAATGAGTTTGGATGGGATATTTTTTTTAATAATGTTGCTTAACCAAGATAACCCATCTGATTTCTCTATTCCTAAAAAAAAAAAAAAAAAAGAAAAAAAGTTAATAAATGTTTCCACATGTGTGATTTCAGTGAAATTTACATTTATGAGTCATTATCATTTCGGTGGAAGGCAAAATGATGTTCAGCTTGTCACTAGAGGGGCAGATGGAGATAGAGTTTAGAAAGTTGACGCACTGGCTGACAGAAATGAGTATAATTTACGTTCTAGCCAGCCCAATGGCAAGCAATTATCTCTGAACCAGGATAACAAATGGGCTTTTTTATCCTCAAAAAGTTGACATGCATTATAGAAGTTTCCAGAAGGCATATTTCCTGTAAAGAAGCAACTGCTTCTGTATTCAACATTCAGTACAAGAGTATAATTGGATACTGACCCTTTCAGAAGATTTTGTTACAATTTAAAGTTGGGTATTAAGAGAACAGAAAAATCTACCTGGAGTTGTCTGCTACTTTCTATTTACTATTTGACTGTTTAAATATTGCCTTACAAACACATTTTTACTTCATATTCAATACCATTGATAGATTTGGGCTTTAGCAAAATACAAATTGCTTTATGCATGATCCATAGTCATAGTATTTTATGAGGATCATAAATAAAACAAATAAAAGTGGGAATTTGATGTTTATCGTGGTTTAAAAACCCTCTTAGTAGGAGAAAGACATTTTTGATACCATGATTAGTTGACATCTACATAAGAAAAAAACCACAAACACTGGCAAATACACTGGTGTAATTCATTGTAGATGACGTGATATAATTAAAATGTATTAATATAAATATTAAGACAATTTAAATGTCTTTTAGTGTGAATTTTGAATGTTTTGACTCAAATTTATTCTACATAAAAAAGCCATTGACTAGATGCACTGTCTTATCTACAAATTACACATCTTGAAACAGGATGAAATATTTATATGAATTACTTTCATTTACTTATTTTCATCAAGGCATAAAATATAGCTACTATTTGATAAAAAGTAAAATTCTGAAAATTAACTTACACAGAAAGATCAGAAATGTGCATCCACAGCCTGTTAGAAATGGAAATGACCATAGTAATTATCTAGTTCAAATCCCTTATTTTGGAAATAAGGAAGCTGAAGTTAAAAATACTGTAACATTCTAACCATGGTATTAAATAACAGCAATGGTAAAAAAAAAAAAAAATGAAACTATCTTCAGCCCTTTGAATATTAACTGTAACTGTTTTTTAAATTTATTTATTTTAATTGGAGGCTAATTACTTTCCTATAACTGTATTAAAATCTTACCATGCTGCTACTACTGCTGCTAAGTTGCTTCAGTCGTGTCCGACTCTGTTCAACCCCATAGATGGAAGCCCACCAGGCTCCCCCGTCCCTGGGATTCTCCAGGCAAGAACGCTGGAGTGGGTTGCCATTTCCTTCTCCAATGCATGAAAGTGAAAAGTGAAAGTGAAGTCGTGTCCGACTCCTAGCGACCCCATGGACTGCAGCCCACCAGGCCCCTCCATCCATGGGATTTTCCAGGCAACAGTACTGGAGTGGGGTGCCATTGCCTTCTCCGAAATCTGACCATAGCCTTGTCTAACTCAATGAAATTAAGCCATGCCCGCAGGGCCACCCAAGATGGGCGGGTCACGGTGGAGAAGTGTGACAGAATGTGGTCCACTGGAAAAGGGAATGGCAAACCACTTCAGTATTCTTGCCTTCAGAATCCCATGAACAGTATGAAAAGGCAAATGATAGGATACTGAAAAAGAAACTCTCCAGGTCAGTAGGTGCTCAAAATGCTACTGGAGATCAGTGGAGAAATGACTCCAGAAAGAATGAAGGGATGGAGCCAAAGCAAAAAGAATACCCAGCTGTGGATGTGACTGGTGATAGAAGCAAGGTCTGATGCTGTAAAGAGCAATATTGCACAGGAACCTGGAATGTCAGGTCCATGAATCGAGGCAAATTGGAAGTGGTCAAACAAGAGATGGCAAGAGTGAACGTCGACATTCTAGGAATCAGCAAACTAAAATGGACTGGTGTTGGGAGCCGGTTTGAATTAGCGCTTCGCCCGTGGCAAAGGTCATGAGGAAGGAGGCTTGACATACACAAAGATGGGGTCTAGCCTCAGGAGCCCCTTGGAGGTTCTCGAGCATCTACCCCCAAAACCAGAGCCTGCCTGCTTTACTACTTGTGCTCTCACCTACACCTCTGACTTTACGGGTGGCTGTCCCCCACTACCTCTCTCTGAAAAAAGAGTTAACGTAGAACTCCAGTTAATAAAAATTCCTGGGTGTGACAGGAGTGTCTTGACCTACAAACTCCTCCGAAGGTTCTCTAGCCTACCTGACAGGCTTGTCCAGCCACATGTGATTACTCACAGCCTCCCAACAGTGGGAGGCACGAGATGCTCTTAACCTTCTAAAAACAGGTTCTTTAGAGAAGTTAGAAAACTATTAGCATAAGTATAATGGGCTGATTAGAAATTGTATTGGTGAAGGGTTTTTCATTTGTTGAGCCAATGTTTGCTGCCAAGTCTCCACTTCCCCTGCCCTTATACACATTAATGAATAGAAGAGATAAGTATTAACCTTTGATATTAGTCACGTTAGACTTTAGGCTAAGTAAATTCTTTCCCTGACTAAAACCCACTACACCCTCACCCTATAGGAATGTAAACTTGTCTAATGGAGTCTGTTTTAAGAATAATCACCCTGGAGAAATAAGTACTGACCGCTATCACAAGGAGAAGGTCATAAATTGTCAGCAGGCCCCCTGGCCAGAAGATGATGTAACAGCCCTAAGACCTCTGTATACATTTGTAAGAAGCACCTGACTTTGATAAAAGTCAGGGCTGCTGACCCCACGTGACTTTTGTATAACATCTTGGTGTATAAAAGTAGACCATGGAAAATAAAGAATGGGGATCAGTTCCTGGAAAGACTGGTCTCCCCATGTCGCTCTCTCTCTCAAATTCTGGCTGAGTCTCCGTCTGGAGCGCGGGACCCACCATGCTTACTAATTATGCCTGGGCTTCTAAGATCTGACCGGGGAGGCCTCAGTGTCTTCTCTCCTTCGGGAGAACGGAAAGATGCCTGCAGCCTACGTAAGTGGTGCAAACTTCTTGTCTTGAAGTTTTATTGGTCCCCCACGTAAACCAAGCTACTCAGCCTCTTTTCTCCACTGAATTTCCCTACTGAGCTATCCTCGTTCTATTATTCTTCATATCTCTAATTATAACTATCGTGTCCTGATCCTCACCGACGCCATCTACACCTTGAACTCCCTGGATCAGCTGGGGCTGGTCCCCAGCAGACTGGAATGGGTGAATTTAACTCAGAGGACCACTATATATACTACTGTGGGCAGGAATCCCTCAGAAGAAATGGAGTAGCATCATGGTCAACAAAAGAGTTAGAAATGCAGTACTTCGATGCAATCTCAAAAATGACGGAATGATCTCTGTTCATTTCCAAGGCAAACCATTCAATATCACAGTAATCCAAGTCTATGCCCCAACCAGTAATGCTGAAGAAGTTGAACGGTTCTATGAAGACCTACAAGATCTTTTAGAACTAACACCCAAAAAAGATGTCCTTTTCATTATAGGGGACTGGAATGCAAAAGTAGGAAGTCAAACACCTGGCTGCTGCTGCTGCTGCTAAGTCGCTTCAGTCGTGTCCGACTCTGTGCGACCCCATAGACGGAAGCTCACCAGGCTCCCCTGTCCCTGGGATTCTCCAGGCAAGAACATTGGAGTGGGTTGCCATTTCCTTCTCCAATGCATGAAAGTGAAAAGTCAAAGTGAAGTCGCTCAGTCGTGTCCGACTCTTAGCGACCCCACGGACTGGAGCCTACCAGGCTCCTCCGTCCATGGGATTTTCCAGGCAAAAGTACTGGGGTGGGGGTGCCATTGCCTTCCCTGAGAGAAACACCTGGAATAACAGGCAAATTTGGCCTTGGAATACGGAATGAAGCAGGGCAAAGACTAATAGTTTTGCCAAGAAAATGCACTGGTCATAACAAACACCCTCTTCCAACAACACAAGAGAAGACTCTACACCAGATGGAATTCCAGTTGAGCTATTTCAAATCCTGAAGGATGATGCTGTGAAAGTGCTACACTCAATTTGCCAGCAAATTTGGAAAACTCAGCAGTGGCCATAGGACTGGAAAAGGTCAGTTTTCATTCCAATCCCAAAGAAAGGCAATGCCAAAAAATGCTCAAACTACCACACAATTGCACTCATCTCACACGCTAGTAAAGTAATGCTCAGAATTCTCCAAGCCAGGCTTCAGCAATACATGAACCGTGAACTTCCAGTTGTTCAAGCTGGTTTTAGAAAAGGCAGAGGAACCAGAGACCAAATTGCCAACATCTGCTGGATCATCGAAAAAGCAAGAGAATTCCAGAAAAACATCTATTTCTGCTTTATGGACTATGCCAAAGCCTTTGACTGTATGGGTCACAATAAACTGTGGAAAATCCTGAAATAGATGGAAATACCAGACCACCTGACCTGCCTCTTGAGAAATTTGTATGCAGGTCAGGAAGCAACAGTTAGAACTGGACATGGAACAACAGACTGGTTCCAAATAGGAAAAGGAGTACGTCAAGGCTGTATATTGTCACCCTGCTTATTTAACTTATATGCAGAGTACATCATGAGAAACGCTGGGCTGGAAGAAGCACAAGTTGGAATCAAGATTGCTGGGAGAAATATCAAGAACCTCAGATATGCAGATGACACTACCCTTATGGCAGAAAGTGAAGAAGAACTAAAAAGCCTCTTGATGAAGGTGAAAGTGTAGAGTGAAAAAGTTGGCTTAAACTCAACATTCAGAAAATGAAGATCATGGCATCTGGTCCTATCACTTCATGGGAAATAGATGGGGAAACAGTGTCAGACTTTATTTTTGGGGGCTCCAAAATCACTGCAGATGGTGATTGCAGACATGAAATTAGAAGACGCTTACTCCTTGGAAGAAAAGTTATGACCAACCTAGACAGCATATTCAAAAGCAGAGACATTACTTTGCTAACAAAGGTTCATCTAGTCAAGGCTATGGTTTTTCCAGTAGTCATGTATGGATGTGAGAGTTGGACTGGGAAGAAGGCTGAGCGCTGAAGAATTGATGCTTTTGAACTGTGGTGTTGGATAAGACTCTTGAGTGTCCCTTGGACTGCAAGGAGATCCAACCAGTCCATTCTGAAGGAGATCAGCCCTGGGATTTCTTTGGAAGGAATGATGCTAAGGCTGAAACTCCAGTAGTTTGGCCACCTCATGAGAAGAGTTGACTCATTGGAGAAGACTCTGATGCTGGGAGGGATTGGGGGCAGGAGGAGAAGGGGACGACAGAGGATGAGATGGCTGGATGGCATCACTGACTCGGTGGACATGAGTCTGAGTGAACTCCAGAAGTTGGTGATGGACAGGGAGGCCTGGTGTGCTGTGATTCATGGGATCGCAAAGAGTTGGACACGACTGAGTGACTGAACTGCAGTGAACTGATCTGTATTAAAATCTTAATTTAATAAAAATATTGGAAATAAAGAAGTATTAGAAAAAATCAATATATAAAATAGATATATAATGAGACCCTACTGCGTAGCTCAGGGAACTCTACTCAGTGCCCTGTGTTGATCTAAATGGGAAGGAAATCCAAAGAAGGAGATATATATATAAACATAGTTTATATATATTGCTACTGTATAGCAATATATATACATACATATATACTGTACATTTTGCTGTACAGTAGAAACCAAAATAACATTGCAAAGCAACTATGATCCAATAAAAATTAATTTAATAATTAACAAATCAGCATGAATTAATGTAGTTCAATGAATTGATGATAATACACCTGCAATGCAGGAGACCTGGGTCGGACCGGAGTCAGGAAGATCCACTGGAGA
The DNA here is from genome assembly GCA_935064755.1 of Tragelaphus eurycerus. Taxonomy (NCBI): domain Eukaryota; kingdom Metazoa; phylum Chordata; class Mammalia; order Artiodactyla; family Bovidae; genus Tragelaphus; species Tragelaphus eurycerus. Next base: position 1,461,489 of record CAKXYN010000059.1, on the reverse strand, counting down.
AGGGAATGGCAACCCATTCCAGTATCCTTGCCTGGAAAATTCCTTGGACAAAGGAGCCTGGCAGGGGGGTCACAAAGAGTCAGACATGACTGAGTGATTGCATATGCATACATTAAGGTATATTTTTACATGCCATAAAATCCACCCATTGCATATGCAGAATTAAATAATTTTTATAAATTTTTACAGTTGGCAGCCATCACCACAAGACAGTTTTAGACCATTTCCATCACTCCAAAAAATTCCCTTGAGCCTGTTTGCACTCAATCCTGCTTTAACCCCCAAACCCAGGCAACCACTGATGCACTATCTGTCTCAATAAATCTGCTGTTTCTGGACATCTCATATAAATGGAATCAAAGAATACAAAGATTTGTTTTTTGTGTGTGGCTTCTTTCACTTAGGATAATGCTTTTGTGGTTCATTCATGCTGTATAATGTATCGGTATTTTGTTCCTTTTTATATTGCTGAATACAATTTAATTATATGGCTATACCACATTTTTAAATTCGTAGGCATTTTAATTGTTTCCAGTTTGGGACTATTATGAATAATGCTGCTGTGAACATTTATGTACAATTCTTTGTGTGGGTATATATTTTTATTTCTCTTGTGTAGATTCCTAGAAGTGGAATTTGGAATTACAAGGGTATGCAGTAAGGTTATGCACATTTTTAGGAAACTGCCAACATGATTTTCAAAGTAGATGTATCACTGTGTATTCCCACCCGAATGTAGGAGTCAAATGTGTTTCTGTGTCTACTGAGATGGTCATATGCTCTCTGTTGTTTCTTCTCTTTATGTGGTTATTATACTGACTGATTTTCAGATGTAAACCAACTTGAATTCCTAAGATAAATCTCACAGGCTCATGGTACATAATCCTTTTTATATGCTGCTGAATTTGTTAATATGTGTTAAGGAGTTTGCATCCATCCTTATAAGGGATGTTGGTCTATAGTCTTCTTTTCCCATCATGTTTTTATCTGGCTTTGGCATCAGGGTAAATCTGGCCTGGAAAAAAATGAGATAAGAAGTGTTCCATTTTCATCCATTCTCTGTATGTCAAAACTGATATTCTTTAAATATTTGATAGAATGCACTAACTAAGACATGAGGGGTTGGACTTATGTTTGTGGGATGATTTTAAATTACTAATTAAATTTCTTTACTTGTTCTGGTCTTTTCTGATTCTCTATTTTTTCTTGAATCCATTTTGGTAATTTGTAAACAGAATTTTATTTCTGTTCTGATCTTTATTGTTCCCTTCCTTCTGCTTACTTTCAATTTGGCTTGCTATTTTCTTTTCTAGTATTTTAAGGTGAAAGCTTAGGTTACATTGGGATTGGAAACTTTCTTTTTTGGTGTTATAAGAATTTAGAGTTGTAAATTTTCCTCTTTGCACTGCTTTGGTTGCATTCCATAATTTACATCTGTTTTTAGTCTTCATTCAATTCCAAATATTTTTTTATTCCTTTTTGGTTTCTTCTTTGACCGATGGGTTATTTAGAAGTATGTTAGTATCCAAATATTTGGCACAGATTTCTTTCTGTTTTAGATCTGCAATTTATTTTATGGTCAGAAAACAGATGTTGCATAATTTAAGTTAAAAATTGTACTGAGAATTATTGAATGGCTCAGCACATAGCCTGTTGAGTTACTTCTTATATCAGTTATTGAAGTGGATTATTGAAATCCCCAACTATTACTTCTTTAATTGTCTATTTCTACTTTCAGTTCTGTTGGTTTTTGCTTGAAGCATTTGAGTTTCTATTATTAGGTGCATATACATTTATAATTTATATCTTTATAAATACATTTTATATATTTTATACATTTTATATATGTATCTTTATAAATACATTATATATATAATTTATATCTTTATAAATACATTTATATCTTTCTGACGTACTGACTCTTTTGACATTATGAAATGTCTTCTTTGTTTCTATAATATTACTATATTAAAATTTGTTTGATATTAATATAACTACTCCAGACCCATAATCATTATTGTTTCATGGTATTCCTTTTCCAATCTTTACTTTCAAGCTATTTATGTCTGCATCTCTTTTAGACAGCATACAGACATCACAAAACATGAAAAAAAAAAAAAAACTTAATTTTTTTTTCTCCTTAATTAGCACCTTACAGGTTTAAATTACAAAGCCAATAAAGACACCATCTACCCTAAACAAGCAATTGTAAGGTTAGGTAATGAGACACAGTTTTAGCACTGTATTCTTAGGAAAATTTGCATACTTTTTCTTTTAGGTAACTTTTCAATTTGGAAATAAGTGTTTAACTGTTCCTGGAGATCAGATATGGCTTCTCTGAGTTTCTTGTCACTTCTTGTCTTCTTTCTCTGTGGTCTTGATGACTTTAGATATCCTATTAGTTCTAAGGATACAAGGAAAACTTTAAAACATTTCACTATTGATATCTTAATATTCCTTCAAGAAGGCAGCTTTTCTTATTGCTTACAATATCACCAACCAGGCAAGTGACTGATGCCAACAGAGCAGGTGCTTCACTTTTTAACCTTAACAATTTTATGACTGTTGGGCACTGCACCTGCCAGTTAAGATTCACTGCTGCTTTTCAGCCACTACATGTAGACACTCCATCTTCTTCTTGTTCCCAATAACACAAACGCTTCTCCCAAAGCCTGCCCTTCAAAACACATACAATATATTGCATTCTCTGAGAATCCAATTGCATCCAATTCCCATCATTTAATATTTAGAAAATAGACTGTCTCCATGTCACTTAGGTTATTATTTCCATGGACTGACATACAACAACAGGACACTGTGTTGACTAAAATGTCCCAGAGTGGAACTAGTGTTTGGAATAAGTCCATCTTTCTCTGAACCTCAGGAAGATAGGAATGAGAACTATCCAATGAGTTAAGTGTGAGGAGCAACATTTTGGAATGAACAAAGGTAGACACATCTTTTGTTGATTTCTACCTTGGGTAGGCTCAAGATGGCAAAGTCATCTTGTCTCCTACAGACAATTCTAGAATGTCTAAGAGGACCATTTGTCTGCAATGTCATTGCTGAAATTGCTAGTATCCAAGCAATGCGAAATTATTTGACTCCAACCATGGTAAACTAAAGGATTGTTTTATTCTTAACATTTCACCAGGTCTTTGAATTTTTTTTTTTCCTTTTTATTTATTTATTTTTTTAATTTTGCTTAACTTTACAATATTGTATTGCTTTTACTATACATCGAGATGGATCAGCCACCAGAATACACGTGTTCCCCATCCTGAACCCTCCTCCCTCCCCCCTTCCCACACCATCCCTCCAGGTCATCCCAGTGCTCCAGTCCCAGGCATCTGTTATAGGGCATCGTACCTGGACTGACTTGTTTCAGATATGATATTATACATATTTCAATGCTATTCTCCCCAATCATCCCACCCTCTCCCGGCCCCAGAGTCCAAAAGTCTGTTCTATACATCAGTGTCTCTTTTGCTGTCTCATAAGCAGGGTGATTGTTACCATCTTCTAAATTCCATATATATGCGTTAGTATACTGTATTTGTGTTTTTCTTTCTGGCTTACTTCACTCTGTATAATAGGCTCCGGATGGAACTGGAGCCTATTATACAGAGGTCTTTGAATTTATATCTGAGGCACCTTTATTAATTTTTGCAATCTAGGCTAACAAGTCTACCCACCATGCTTCAGAAGGTAGATGACAAGGAGCACAGGGGCAGTTCCTCTTGAAACTTTAAAATAACTTATCTGATTAACCTAACAATTACAGATTTAGGGGGGCTCCAATTTTGGAGATAGGGCAAGTATTTAATATATAAAAGGTTGCTACAATTTAAAGTACCTGAAGACTGGAGGTGTCTTCTGAATTAGAGGCTTGTGTCAGATAAGGTCTGTTTTTTTATAAACATGCAAAAATGATTTTATGTCTGTCAAATAAGCTGGAAGGATTTTGTTTGTCAAACATTTATTACTTATCTATAGCAAAAATTTTTTATAATGGTTCACATATTTGAAAGCATTCCCATGTCCATTAGTAGGCTTTATTCTTACAATAATTCTGGGAGGTAAGTGTTATTATACACAAATTACAGCTGAGACCCATTCTGCAAAGTTATTAAGGGGAAGAATCTTGATTGGAATTCAGTTCTTCTGATGTTGTACTGAATAATATATTTCACACTATACAACAGAGGTCTCTTCATTAAAAATTTAATTTCCTTGCTAGTCTTACCACATGTGTATGGAACAAGGGTACATATGTTTCAGTATATGTAAGAAAAAATAAATTTAGTAATTGAGTTCAAAGGCCATTAGGGAATTAAGTAAATTGTAGTGCATCTATAAATTAAATCCTACTCATTAAAAAGTACTATGTAGAATACCTATTATCATGAGAATATAACAACAATATGTAAGCAGAAAAAACTTACCAAAGACTGTGTAAACAGAATAGATAGTTCAGAGATAGATGCACACATATAGAGTAAATTGCTTTATGACAAAGGTGCCAAAAATTTAGTAGGAAAAGAATTTATTTATGGTGTGATGTAATTGGGCTATTGTATATCATCTTGAGAAATCATGGGTGGGAAACATTATTGGAGAATAAATTATTAATTTCATTAATGTTCTGCTTTGCATATTACTTTTTTTTTGGAAGAACAAAAATCAATTTATCCAGTATATAACTTTAAACTGTACCTGGCATCTAGGTCCATGACCATAATTTACTTTTCTTGCATTTGAAAAAATATCATATGACCTGGTAGCTCAGTGGTAAAGAATCTGTCTGCCAATGCAGGAGAGGCAAGTGACTTAGGTTTGATCCCTGGACTGGGGGATCCCCTGGAGAAGGAAATGGCAACCCACTCCAAAATTCTTGCCTGGGAAATCCCATGGACAGAGGAACCTGATGGGCTACAAGTCCATGGGGTAGCAAAAGAATCAGATATGACTTAGCAACTGAACAATAACTGTTAACAATGCTTTTCTCAGAGGTTCAAAGACAAGCTTCACCGTTCCCTTAGTTTATGAACAAAGGCATAGAAATATTAGTCTAATTTGGAAGCTCTTCAGGGAATTATACCTATAGATATGTTTCATACATTATCTGATTTTCTCTTGGCAACCAAAGATTCTGAATTATCATTAAACCAAAGACTCATCATCATAACAGTGAAAATGAGTGAGATCTTTTACTACAAAAAACTATGTTCAGCTCATTCCTTTGTTCTTGAGATGCGAGTTCTCTCAGAAGATATAAAGAAACTTGAGCAGCCTGATAGAAGATTGACAAATAAACAAGGTCAGGAGACACATCTCTACTCTGTCATATTGCGGCCTAATTTTCTTGTCTTTTTCCCCCAGCCATTCGTACCCAACTTCCAGAGACAAAATGCATGTCCAGTGAATATGGAAGGAGAAAGATCTACATGTTTTTGGCAGAGTTTCATTTCACTCTTTGCCACCATGCCTCACCTCCCACAGCACTGGCTCTAGTAATACTTAGCATACAAGCAGAATTTTCTTCGTGGGGACGGCTCACCACAGAGGGTCTTTGAACCATCTTCTACATGAAGTAGTAGTTCTTTTGTACAGGCTTCCAAGAAGACTGATTATTGGGGGATAGATAAAAATGAATAAACCAAAGCAAAAATCAGTAGTCCTCCTTTTGACAGCTCCCCTCCCTTTGACATGAGTTTTGACTAAGAATTTAAAGTGATGATGTTTTCTATTTTGCATTTATCCTTCTGCACATAAGCCATAATCATGTGCATTTCAAGCACTTTTGTATTCTCCGTTGAACTTGACTTTGAAACTCATTTTCTAACATATATGAAATGTCCCCTGATTTAGTCTCCTTAAGACAAAGTGACCACCCACCTGCGTCAGGGGTAGGCTCACAGTTTCTCGAGTCCCTGCCATCATGAATGTGTGGGTTTTTTTGTTGTTGTTGTTGAGAAATTGGGTTGAACTGAAAAGCACAAAGTAAGGAAGTATGATGGTCATTTTATTTTTTCCTGTCAGATACTGGCAGAGAAAAAAATATAAACTTAACAATGTCCTAAGGGCTCAGGTGATATTTGCCCTCCACTGATAAACACCTCAAAAAATAACAAAAATTGCTGGTAATCCAGCCAAGACAGCCAAAAATTTCCTTCAACTCCTGATGGGAAAAAAACTGATTTTAACCTTGTCAGATTAAATAATCACTTCATGCAGTTTAACTCTATTTTTTTTTTCTAGTAATGATGGTTTTCAGAATAGGCATATGTAAGCATGTGTAAAAGATAAAGATGAGATGCATGTTTTTATACTAATGATTAAAAATAAGCTACAGAGAGGCTGGTTCCTACAGATTTTATTTGTTTCAATTAGGATATTTCTTTTTTGCAAGTAGCATTTTTACAAACAAAAATTGCAAAAGGCTTTATCAATAACCTACTATCTAGTCTCTGTTAAATGGGAAAGAATGAAAGATAAGAATTAAATCCACAGTGAACAGACAATTGAGTTTTCTAAAACTCTTGGTTCAAGATCCATGTGAGTAAAAAAGTGAAGATCCCCTGCCTTTGCATTCACCTCAGGAAAGATTTTAGCAAATGCAAGATCCCAAATAGTACTGACATTTAAAAAACTTGCTCAAAGCATTTCTATTTTCTTGCAGAGCAAACAGCCAACCATCAGAGTCTGGTCATCAATTCATTGACAATTACTCTGATGTGACTGGAATTTTGTGACACTGTAAGAAAATCTGTCCCATTTCCTTTACCAGTGTTGCTTTTTTCTTTTTTTTTTAAAGAGGCATTTCTTAAAAACAACCAAATAGGAGGACGAAGATGGCCCTGCAATGCCTTTTTAAATTTACAGTTTTAGAGTAATTACGAGTGTTATCGCTGACTGCAGCAATATTTCCAGAAACTGTGCCCCCACAGTTCCTCAAAGACTGGAGGCATAATTCACATCAAAGGTTACTAAGCATCTCTTTGACTGAATTTAGTCTTCCCTTCAAAGAAAGATGCAGAACAATTTGTCCTAATGCACTGTACAATCAAGAACAAATAGGTGAGATGCTTTCAATCCACAAGGCTATATATCAACAATTCAATACAAAGTGATGATGGCTATTTTACCCATCAGCTTCTTTTTACTGTGTGTACCAAGTACATCAAAGCAGAGTCATATCTTAAAGATAAAGAATGAGGAAGCAAAAGATAGACAAACAAGGGGGAAGGAAGAGAGAGAAGGACAGGAGGGAAGGGAGGGAGAGAAACGGGTAGAGAAGAGATGGAATAGAGAGAAAGGCAAAGAAACAATAAGTGTGTTTGAGCCTCTCTTCCATAGATGCGGAGACCATAGATGGAGAGGACGATGTGAAGTCTCCCCGGCAGGGAGCGGATCATCTGAGTTTGAATGAGGGGAATTAGATTTACACACGGAAGAGCATCCAGCATGTCCCAGCACTACCTTTCCCAGTGCTCCAAAGGGTCTAGTCTCTTCCTGGAAAGACAGTTGCTGCCCAAGATGAAAAGAATTAGGGATGAATAGGGGGGCTGGCCCAACAGGCACAGTGTCGGAACATCTGTGACCAAGAGATGGAGTCAACAGCTGGGAAAATGCCATATTGGTCCCCATGGAGAGAAAAATGGGAGACTCTCAGCTCACATGTGTTGTTCCCTGTGCCCACAGCACTTGCACGTTACTGCTTTCACTCACGTGGTCCACAGCCATGACACCATCTTGTCTGTCCTTCCTGCTACTTAACGTGAGGGCTTTCTTGATACATTTAGCTCAAGGGAAGGTGACAGTAAGCCTCTATTATTAGACTGTATATCAAATTTTCTATATTTATTGGATTGCATGCCAAATATAAAATTGTCTATATAAGTGTGTGTATATACATATATGCACACATACAAATATATATGAATACAGTTGTTCAGTGGTGTCCAACTCTTTGCAACACCATGGACTGTAGCCCACCAGGCTCCTCTATCCATGGTATTTTCCAGGAAAGAACAATGGAGTGGGTTGCCATTTCCTACTCCAGGGACAAATATGTATACAGACAGACACACATATATACACACATACATACAAATAAGCATGTATATATTACATATATATATATATATATATATATATATAACTACTTACATACATACAAATGAATTTATAGATATAGATATATATAATAGTAGAATTTAATTATATATATAATTATTTTTTGTTGTTCAGTCACTAAGCCATGTCCAACTCTTTGTGACCCCATGGACTGCAGCACACCAGGCTTCCCTGTCCTTTACTATCTCCAGGAGTTTGCTCAAACTCATGTCCATTGAGTTAGTGATATATATATAAGTATATATATGTCTAAGACTGGATACAAGGTATTAAGCTTCTACATATCTGATATGTGTCATGACAGCAATGTATGGCATTGTATGTCATGACAAATATGAATTATGAGTGCATTCATTCATTCCACAAAAGTTTACTAAAGATTTTGTTATGAGCAAAGAATTGAACCACATACTTAGGAGATTAGAGAGTCAAGGAGAATATGGTTTCCATAGTTCAAATAAGTTTCAAACTGCATTAAGGAAAAGTCATGTAAACAACTCATTGAGCACTGAACAGTAGGAAGCCAGTGTCCTGATACAGATAAAACCTGAGGCTGAGAACTAAAGAAAGAAGAGATTTTCATTGTGTGGTCTCTGGGTGAAAGGGCACAAGGAAATGTTTCTTGAAGGAGATGTTTTAGAGTTCATTTTAACAGTTGGAGAAGGAGTAAGAGTTCTGCAAGCCAGAAGAAAAATTGAGCAGGGCCCTGCCAGAAAGAGGGGACACCATTCCGAGGAATCGCATGGAGGTTCACCCACCTGGAGAGGAGATTGCAGCAAGGAAGCCATGCCAGGGACAAGGTGGTCTATGATGTAGACACCGTGCTGAATCTAGATCAGAAGATGGGCAATTACTGATTCGGTCAGGGGTGATAATGGGGAAGACAAGACATTTTAACTAATTATTAAACAATAAATATGGATCTATAGTCAGAAGTGGGATGGAAAAACAATAACAACAACAAAACATTCCAGAACAGGATGGCATTAGGAAATGAGTGTAGATAAGATCATATTGGGGACTTAGGGAATGGTGAATGTACAACTAGGGTAAGAAACTTTGCTCATTCCTGGCACGTGCTAGTGAAGTGAAAGTGAAAGCCACTCAGCTGTGCCTGACTCTTTGCCACCCCACAGACTGTAGCCCACTAGGCTCCTCTGTCCATGGGATTCTCCAGGCAAGAATACTGGAATGGGCTGCTATTTCCTCCTCCAGCAGATCCTCTGGATCCGGTAATCAAACCCACATCTCTTGCATCTCTTGCATTGACAGGTAGGTTCTCTACCACTAGCGCCACCCGGGAAGCCTCAGTCACCAGTGAGGAGGGGCTAAAGGACTTTCAAAGGCAAAAGTGATAGGACCAGCACTGTGAGTCCAGAATTGACATAAAGGATGGATTAGAGAAGAAGGCAATGGCACCCCATTCCAGTACTCTTGCCTGGAAAATCCTATGGACAGAGGAGCCTAGTAGGCTGCAGTCCATGGGGTTGCGAAGAGTCGGATACAACTGAGCGACTTCACTTTCACTTTTCACTTTCATGCATTGGAGAAGGAAATGGCAACCCACTCCAGTGCTCTTGCCTGGAGCATCCCAGGGACGGGGAGCCTGGTGGGCTGCCATTTACGGGGTCGCACAGAGTCGGACACGACTGAAGTGACTTAGTAGTAGCAGCAGCAGCAAAAAGAATAGCCTATCACTGTACCGCAGACTCAAATTAACAGGGATTTAGGTAACAGCGGGAATTGAATAAATGGAGATAGAATGACTTTGAAAACACCAGAAAGGTAGAACTATCTACTGCTATTACATAGCTTTCCCAGACTTACCCACCCACAAGAACACAGTTTTTCAAGCCAATAAATATATGCTGCAAGCTCTCTAGGCTTATTTTGGCCATGGTTTAGGTCTGTACACTTTATTTCCCCTCTAGCATCATTATCATATTTTGGTCTTCTGCCCTATTAGCTTAATTGCCTGTTTTCAGGCAAGTTTGTACATCTCTCTTGGACTTAAAATAAGTTCTACTTCCCCAATTTGTGATTCAGCATTCATTTTTGTATTCTTTCTGTTCCTGGTTACTTCAGGTAAGTGTATCCTGTATCCCTCAACCCAGCCTCAGCCTTTGGACCCAAACCCCAAAGGTGGCCTACTTGTTCAGAACCTACCCTATTTCTTGAGCCCCCTGGAAGTAGATCCACCAAGGAAGGAGTTAGTAGAGGGAGACTTCTGTATAGATTAGATGTGGGAAGGAAATAAAAGCCAAAAATCAATTGCCTTATAAGGCAGGTCACCATTATAGATATTTATAGAGCTTCTACTATAAGCCAATCATGGCTCTTCATGCTTGATACTAACCAGAGAACAAAACAACCAACATTCATTCTCTTGTGTAACTTGATTTCTAAGTGGGGGAGCGAATCAATTCATGAGAAATGTGATAATATATATAAAAGATGGAGCCTGTTGGAAGATGCTAAGTGCCATGGGAAAAGTGGAGCCAGGGGGAGTCAGTACTGAAGGCAGAATAAGTGGGCCAGTCAGATCAGATCAGATCAGATCAGTCACTCAGTCATGTCCGATTCTTTGCGACCCCATGAATCACAGCACGCCAGGCCTACCTGTCCATTACCAACTCCTGGAGTTCACTCAGACTCACATCCATCGAGTCAGTTATGCCATCCAGCCATCTCATCCTCTGTCGTCCCCTTCTCCTCCTGCCCCCAATCCCTCCCAGCTTCAGAGTCTTCTCCAATGAGTCAACTCTTCGCATGAGGTGGCCAAAGTACTGGAGTTTCAGCTTTAGCATCATTCCTTCCAAAGAAATTCCAGGGCTGATCTCCTTCAGAATGGACTGGTTGGATCTCCTTGCAGTCCAAGGGACTCTCAAGAGTCTTCTCCAACAGCACAGTTCAAAAGCATCAATTCTTCAGTGCTCAGCCTTCTTCACAGTCCAACTCTCAGATCCATACATGACCACAGGAAAAACCATAGCTTTGACTAGATGAACCTTTGTTGGCAAAGTAATGTCTCTGCTTTTGAATATGCTATCTAGGTTGGTCATAACTTTCCTTCCAAGGAGTAAGCTTGGGCCAGTAGCATGCGACATTGAGTCAGGCTGGCAGTCCTCACTGAGGAGGAGAGTGATAAGCCAAGCCTGGATAGAAGATGGAGGTAACTGGCCAAGTAAGTATCTAGGGGAAGAGCATTCCAGGTAGGAATAATAGGAACATGTCTAGTGAGTTCTGCAAACAGCAAGGACACCAGGATATCTCCTTCATGGTAAATAAAAGAGAGTCTTACAGGACATGGAATCATAGTAAATCTGGAGAAAATCTTGTAGGTTTTTATAAGCCATTGTGAGGACTTTCGTTTTCACTAGGCACCATTGGCACATTTGAGTCAAGTAACCTGACCGGCTTGATATTTTTAGGGATTACTCTGATTGTGCATTGAAGAAAAAAAGGAACAAACTGTGAACAGAAACAGAGAGATCAGTGAGGAGGCTTCTGCAGCCACCCAAGTGAGACATGACAACGGTCGCATCAGGAGCAGCAATAGAGACTGTGAGCTGTGAGCAGAATTGAGATGTATTTCATGTCTTCCTGATGAGTTGGACAGAGAGTGAATGGACGGAGAGTGAAAGGGTTTTGTTGCCCAAACAATTAAAAGATGAAATTGCTATAAAAACTGAGGTAGAGAAGAGAGTGGCTGGAGCAGATTTGTGCTGATAATTGGGACTGCAGCTCAGCACATGTGGAGCAAAAGATGTCTAATAGATACCAAAGGAAATGTTCAAAAGGCAGTTGGATGTAGAGGTCTACAGAGGGGTCTGAGTTGGAGGTATAAATTGGAACATGCTCACATATAAGCTGCATAGAAAATAATGAGACAGGATGAAATTACCAAAGCAATAAGTGACAAGCAGAAGACCAAGGACAGGGTTCAGAGGCACTCAACACCAAGAGATTGAGCAGAATAATGGTGCTGTCCCTAAGGGCATAAGAGAAGGCCTCAGTGTTATGAGACATGGCCAATTCAATAAATGAGTTTCATTTTGTACGTGCTGTGTTTAAGCTGAACTTTGAAATTCAGGTGACCGCTAATGACGCGCTGATAAATATTTAACAACTGATTCCAGCAGAGGGGAGTGTAATTTACAGCATTTGCCAAATTCTCCAGTGTAAATATTCCCATCATGGCCGATTGTAAGCTACCAACCAGAAGTCACAACATTTAGTGGCAGCTGGAAACATAGGGCTAAGACTCAAAACAACAATTTATTAAATGTTTTTGAATGTTTTTCTTCTCTTGTGCAATATTCTGGACATCCTACCAGTTATTTGGTCTACTAGGGTTTTGTTTTACTTTCTGTTCCATATAATAGCATCTGATGTTGGTAAAAAAAAAATGAATATTTTAAAGTATACAGAGTGTTGTGAGTTTTGGAATTTGTGGACATAGATTTAGGAGATCACCATTCGCCAATAAAATATTTTTTAAACTTTTAAATTTTGTGACATCATCTCTAGTGAAGGGAAATTAGTCATAGGAAAGAATGAAATCTTCAGAGGATAAACAGGAGAAAACTAGAGCCAAGATGTAGGAAAATGTCCATATGAAGGGGCTCAGGAGAGTTTCAAGTGAAGAAAGCAAAATAAGAAGCTACATTCTAGGGACTTCCCTGGTGGTCCAGTGGTTAAGAATTCGCCTGCCAATGCAGGGGACGTGGGTTCAGTCCCTGGTCTGGGAAGATCCCACATGCTGCAGGGCAATTAAGCCTGTGCACCATGATTACTGAAGCCCACGTGCCTGGACTCTGCAACAAGAGAAGCCACTGCAACGAAGAGCAACCACCACTCGCTGCAACTAGAAAAAGCCTGTGAGCATTAACAAGGACCCGGCACAGACATAAGTAAGTCAATAAATAAGAAGCTATATTCTAGATTAATTTTTCAAGCTAGCACCATTTTGCTACTTTACAAAGTAGCTTTTTCCCCTTTCTCTCTACATATTTTCCCTGATAGGTGAAAGTATATTAGATACAGACAAGAATTTTTCTTTTTAGCCTCTCATAGAATAGAAATAAGTTCTTCACCATACCTATATAAGGATTTCAGTTTGAACTTATCTAAGAAAAAAATATACCACTTTCAGCTTTCCTTAAAATGAATGTCATCAAGACATCTAAATACATTGTTTAGACTTTACAAATGGTTAATGTGGTTTCCGAGATGTGCTCAAAAGCAGCTTTTTAAAGGTCATTTGACATTTGCTACGAGGCATTGCACTGAATAGCCAACCCACCTGTTGCATGATAAACACTAAGAAAAGCCACTAGAAAAAAAGGTGGTATCTAGATAATTTGTTTTTGTGTGTGTGTGTGTGTGTGCAATTAACTTCATTAAAGAACAGAATCAAATGATTGTTAATTTTTAATTATTTAGATATGAATCATGATGTGGATAAACTAGACATTTGTTATAACAATCAGATGTTTGAGACAACTTTTAAAAGCTCTGTTTAGCTTTGGGGTACAGCATATGTGTACTAATCCTGTTTCTAAAAATTTTAAGGACAGTCTCACTGTCCTCTTTAATGTATTTGTAATTGTCAACCCATGTATTCTAATTTTTTCATTTGAAAAACATTAACACTGTTAGCAGATCTGCTTTGGGTGAAATTAAATTTAGGTTCCACCCCCAGTGTCTGCCAGAGGGTGAGAAGCCTACCCAAATCTAAGAATTCCACTGTGTAGTGGAAAACCTTTCAGAAACCTAGCCCGCATGCTCTCTGGGTCTGCACTCTGAGGATGGCCCCGCTTATGATCGTGCTAAATGTTTTCTCAAATCACCATTGAATTTCTATCCTAGTTCTTAACAGAAGCTCTGATTCAAAAGGGTTCCATGTTCTCAGACATTGAAATTATGACTTAAAAAGGAAAAAAAAGCAACAAAAAATCTGTTATTGTATTTTTCCTGGTTTGAAAAATCAAGTTGAAGACAGTGACCCTCTTCCAAAAGAAAAGATCATTTCCTCTCCCTTTGGGGTCCTTGAGCAATGTCCCTCAGGGCCCATACATGAAATGAGGACAATACGCATTCACATAATTGATCCACTTTCATCCACATAAAGGGATGAGAAAGCCTCAAATTATTAACAGTCCAGTGCTTTTACAGCTCCCACCTACCACACACTTACTGCTTTCAGATTTCTCCTAATTGAATTACTGAGAGCAGACCAAATGACCTTAGTTGTCCAAGCACTATTTATCACATTTTATTTTACATGAATTTCATTATTAAAGGAAAATATTCTCTTACTCCATTTTCCATCTTCTAGTAATTGTATCTGTGTCGCCCTAAGTTTTCTCTGACTTCTCTTTTCAAGAAACAACTATTAACTTTCAATAAAGTCAGTGACCTTGTTTGAATGACTCTGTCCCCTCCGGTGACCTTGAGGCAAAAATTGCAGAAGCATCAGTCGGGAAGTTTGCGAGCACTCTGCGAAGTATGAAAAGGGTAAGAGCTCTTCATCTTGCAGCACCAGTACTCATCATGGAAAGACACATAAATAGAAAGGGCAAATTCCAGTGACATGCATCCAATATATTGGAGACTCTTGTCACAGTAAAAGCCAATTCAGCAGTTTATAATCACAATGTATAATGTGGTTGCATTACTTATTTTTTACTCTCTAAGGCATTTTACTATTATTTCTCTGTGTCGTCCTTTGCATCATTGAAAATTCTTTTATCTGCTATGAGATCATCTTTCTGAGCTTGTTGACTTTCACCTCGGCTGTTAGTAACAAGTCCTTTTTGAAATGACATTCCATCAAGAATCACAGATTTTGAAAAATCTGAAAGGTCACTTTGTTCCAAGTAGTGAAAGTTCCTTAGCTGTGGCCGACTCATTGTGAACCCAGGCTGACCAGGCGACTCTGTCCATGGGATTTTCTAGGCAAGAATACTGGAGTGGGTAGCCATTCCCTTCTACAGGTTTGATCCCTGGGTCTCCCACATTGCAGGTAGACTCTACCGTCTGAGCCACCAGGGAAGCCTGTTCCATGTAGACCATCATACAAGATAAACCAGAAGAGAAATAAACTATATGTTTGTTTTTAAACTATTTGCAAGTACAACAAACTCCAGAATTTCTCTTAGCAATTTGCCTGGCGTTTCATCCCTTTTGGGCAGGCAAATGGAATCCAAATTCTCTTGCCTGAAACAGAGTTAATTTTAAAACCAACAATCAAGGTGAATCATCATTTTTCAATATATTAATTTATTAACTAAAGGAGTGTATTCGACACGTATTGCATTGGTATCAACAGAGTGTCCACACTAAGTGATTTCTATATTAAATGGGCTTGAATTTTTTCACATAACATGAATCCTATAACTCAAGTGCAAATAATAAGGACAAACACACTTGTGGGTATTTTCACACATGTTCAGGTATTCTCACCTCAATATTATATTTCACCTAAATGGAATATGTGAGGTAGAACAGTAACATGAAACAAACATTGGACAAAAGGGAGCATGGGTATGGGGTTAAGGTCCAGCTCTCTGACTCAGGAATTCCAGTAGACAGTCACCCAAACTCCCTGGGCCTTAGTTTGCTCATTCATGAAACTTAATCTGAAGTCAGATGATTCTATAGGCCCATGTCCAATACCAGATTAATATCAGGCTTTTGCTGTTTTCTCCTAACCCAAAACAAAGCAAAGCAAAACCAAACAAATACACAAACACACACAAAATCAAAACCAACCAACTAAACAACAACAACAACAAACAAAGACAGAAAAGGCAGAAAGAACACAGCTGGCCTTAGTTGATACCCAAGGTGGTGCTGAATTTTTCATCTTGGCGATACTACTCTCCCCAGCACAGTGAGAGTATTTAGCAGCAGTGAGAAGTACTACAGTGTTATTAAACCATGCTCAGCTGTGCCAAAGATGCGTGAATCCTATTAAACAATACATTTCTTTTCTTAAAAAAGTCTCAGTTTTCTGAATCTCTTTACATTTTATCTCTAGTGACTGAAGCACCTATATTAGAAGTGAGCCATTAGTACATCTGGTATAGGACTGATCCAGCTTATAAGGCAGAATCTTCCCTCTACCTAAAACAGAATCTTCTTTGAGATCATCCTTCAAATGATTGTCATTTATGGAAGCGTAGTATGTCATCTCTGCAGAAGGAGCCACAGAGGGAAATCAATTCCAGGGATTTCTTTTCTGAAACACAGTTTGTCTATTTGCTATATCAACAAGCAAATGAGATGTTTGAAAATTTTGTTTTCTTGAGTAAGTTACTCTTCCGACATTACTGATCCTAAGGTACAGCCATGGCTTTCTGCTATTGATTTTCACATCCTATTAGGAGTTGGCCAGCCACATGTTATAAAGCCAGTCCTCATCACATCCCAGCAAGAATGTCAATCAGCTTTCTAGGCTGCTTCCCTTCTTTGCACACCACCCCCTGAGGCAGTGCCCTAAATCATCCCACACAAGCCCTGGCAGATCACCAAGCCCACAGGCAATGGTGAACTCCAAACTAGACCCACTAAAAAGATTAACATCTCCTGTCCACATGATGCTCTTTCAGGCATCTCAAGGCCTTTCCTGCCTTAAAATAAAAATTCCACTTTTCACACTGATACTTCAAACTCCATTAAAAAAAATAAAGACAGTTTGACTCAGTATACATCTTCTTTGGAGAGAAAATATATGACCTGAAATCCATATAATTGATTAACCTGACATAATTGATTAATATAAAATCCCTTTCTGAGGACAGACATGAATGAGGAGCCCTTCCAGCAGGTGAATTGGGAATAGTAGAGACAAAGGAGGTGGAAGACACCAAATGTTTTGCTTCATAATCATTTGTAATATAATAATAATGACATTCATATTATCAGGTTGTTGAGCTAATTGAGAACGATAAACACCATTAACTGAGTCTTTCAATAGTGAGAAGTAGCATCATGAAAATTTTTGTTCAGTTCAGTTCAGTCACTCAGTCATGTCTGACTCTTTGTGACCCCATGAATCGCAGCACCCCAGGCCTCCCTGTCTATCACCAGCTCCCGGAGTTCAATCAGACTCATGTCCATCAAGTTGGTGATGCCATCCAGCCATCTCATCCTCTGTCGTCCCCTTCTGCTCCTGCCCCCAATCCCTTCCAGCATCAGGGTCTTTGCCAATGAGTCATCTCTTCGCATGAAGTGGCCAAAGTACTGGACTTTCAGCTTTTTAGCATCATTCCTTCCAAAGAACATCCAGGGCTGATCTCCTTTAGAATGGACTGGCTGGATCTCCTTGCAGTCCAAGGGACTCTCAGGAGTCTTCTCCAACACCACAGTTCAAAAGCATCAATTCTTCAGCACTCAGCTTTCTTCACAGTCCAACTCTCACATCCATACATGACCACTGGAAAAACCATAGCCTTGACTAGATGGACCTTTGTTGTGGAAAATTTTGGTAAGGACATCCAAAAAGCCTATTCTCTATAAAGATAGTGAGAACGCTGGTAAAAATTGTCAGAATTGACATTTTTATAACTGAAAATTTGCTATAAGCTTGCAGCAATTCATAGGGCATTTTAAAAAAGGATAAATGTCATTAAGAAGAGCGAGCTTTACAGTGCTTTAAATTGTCCTATTCCCACCCCCACCCCGAAAATTTTAGTGCCCTTGAGAACCAACAACCACAACCACAGCTAAAGCCAGCAGTTTGGCAGCCTTTGGAAGGGGAATAATAAGATTGGAGTATTTTCAAAGCTTCATTCCCAGAGAGTTGGCCATTGTTTGACCTGTTTTGTGGTTTCCTAAAAGATCGCACTTGCAAGGCTGTTTTTTTTTTTTTTTTTTTCATTTTAAATTTAATTTAATTAACTTTACAATATTGTATTGGTTTTGCTCTATATCAAAATGAATCTGCCACAGGTATACATGTGTTCCCCATCCTGAACCATCCTCCCTTCTCCCTCCCCATACCATCCCTCTGGGTTGTCCCAGTGCACCAGCCCCAAGCAACCAGTATTGTGCATCAAACCTGGACTGGAGACTCGTTTCATATATGATGTTATACATATTTCAATGCCATTCTCCCAAATCATCCCACCTTCTCCCTCTCCCAGAGTCCAAAAGACTGTTCTATATATCAGTGTCTCTTTTGCTGTCTTGTATACAGGGTTATTGTTACCATCTTTCTAAATTCCATATATATGCGTTAGTATACTGTATTGGTGTTTTTCTTTCTGGCTTACTTCATTCTGTATAATAGGTTCCAGTTTCATCCACCTCATTAGAACTGATTCAAATGTATTCTTTTTAATGGCTGAGTAATACTCCATTGTGTATATGTACCACAGCTTTCTTATCCATTCATCTGCTGATGGACATCTAGGTGGCTTCCATGTCCTGGCTATTATAAACGGTGCTGCAATGAACATTGGGGTACACATGTCTCTTTCAATTCTGGTTTCCTCAGTGTGTATGCCCAGCAGTGGGATTGCTGGATCATAAGGCAGTTCTATTCCCAGAAACTAAAGACCTATATATAGAAAACTATAAAACACTGGTGAAAGAAATCAAAGAGGACACTAATAGATGGAGAAATATACCATGTTCATGGATTGGCAGAATCAATATAGTGAAAATGAGTATACTACCCAAAGCAATTTATAGATTCAATGCAATCCCTATCAAGCTACCAATGGTATTCTTCACAGAGCTAGAACAAATACTGTCACAATTTGAATGGAAATACAAAAAACCTCGAATAGCCAAAGCTATCTTGAGAAAGAAGAATGGAACTGGAGGAATCAACCTGCCTGACTTCAGGCTCTACTACAAAGCCACAGTCATCAAGACAGTATGGTACTGGCACAAAGACAGAAATATAGACCAATGGAACAAAATAGAAAGCCAGAGATAAATCCATGCACATATGGACACCTTATCTTTGACAAAGGAGGCAAGAATATACAATGGATTAAAGACAATCTCTTTAACAAGTGGTGCTGGGAAAACTGGTCAAATACTTGTAAAAGAATGAAACTAGAGCACTTTCTAACACCATACACAAAAGTAAACTCAAAATGGATTAAAGATCTAAACGTAAGACCAGAAACTGCAAAACTCCTAGAGAAGGACATAGGCAAAACACTCTCCGACATACATCACAGCAGGATCCTCTATGACCTACCTCCCAGAATATTGGAAATAAAATAAAAAATAAACAAATGGGACCTAATTAAACTTAAAAAGCTTCTGCACAACAAAGGAAACTATAAGCAAAGTGAAAAGACCGCCTTCAGAATGGGAGAAAATAATAGCAAATGAAGCAACTGACAAACAACTAATCTCAAAAATATACAAGCAACTCCTACAGCTCAATTCCAGAAAAATAAATGATCCAATCAAAAAATGGGCCAAAGAACTAAATAAACATTTCTCCAAAGAAGACATACAGATGGCTAACAAACACATGAAAAGACGCTCAACATCACTCATTATCAGTGAAATGCAAATCAAAACCACCATGAGGTACCATTTCACACCAGTCAGAATGGCTGAGATGCAAGGCTGTTTTTAAATGTTGTAACTTGAAGCTCACCCGATGCCAGAAGCCTTTTTTCCAGGGGTATTTGAATATATATATATATATAGAGAGAGAGAGAGCGCGACTGTTTAGTGCAACTCCCTGAAGCAGTGGCTAACAGTTGAGACAATAAGTTAACAAAAGCTTAAAAGGAAAAGATGGAGAATGAGGTGTCCATAGGAGGCTTTGAAAATCCCTAATATGTTCCTGGGAATTTAGAAGCCCATGTGCATGTGTTGGGCGTGTATCTGACCAGGACTGTCTGTACTCAGGAGAGACTAAAACATGCTAACCTCTGGCTAGACCTGAGATTCTGTGCAAGCAGAAAAAGAAGGCTAAGAAGCCACAGCCCAGCTGAATGTTAAAGGTGTTATCTAGTGCATACACACACACACACACACACACACACACACGCGCGCGCGCGCGCGCGCGCACACACACACGCACAGCCCTAGGCAAAGTCTGGGGGACTAAGCAGTTCCAGGCTTTTAAGGAAGTCATTGTGGAAGCATTAGCTGACCATTAATATAATTGAGCAGAGAAGTCCCTGGCCACACACACAAAAGAATAAAGACTCTACAGAATTTGTTCAGAAAAGTCGCTAAATAAACATCAAACAGCAACAGCAACAAACCCTGGGGAAGAGGGAGAATCTGATTTCCAGAGTCGCCATATTATATGAGGCAAAATGTTTAGTTTTCAACAAAAAATACAAAGAAACAAGAAAGGATGGCTCACACCCACAATCAACAGAAAACTGTTTCTGAGGTTGGCCAAACATTGGGACTTAACAACAATGAGTTTAAATTAGTTATTTCAAATACGGTCAAGGAACTAAAGGAACACATCTAAAGATCTAAAGGAAAATATGTGAAATAATGTTTCATCAAATAATGTTTCTTTTTATTCATCAATAAAAAGATAGAAATTATAAAAAATCCAAATAAACATTCTGGAGATTATCTTTCTCTCCATATATATGCGTTAGTGTACTGTATTTGTGTTTTTCTTTCTGGCTTACTTCACTCTGTATAATCTTGAGAGCAGTCTCAGGGTTAGCTGAAATGCTATGTCCTGGACTTAAGTCCTCAGTTTTGTCTGCCAAATAAAACATAACTTTCAAAAAAAATAAAAGTACAATAAGTGAAATGAAAAATTCACTACAAGAGTTCAACAGCAGTTTTGAGCAAGAAGAATTAAAGATGAGTGAACTTGTAGACCAACTGAGATTACCTAGTCTAGGGAAAATGTTTACAATTTTTTATAATTTTTATAAATTTATAAATTGTTATAATTTAAAAAATTATCATTTTATAATGATAAAAGTGTTGTTG
This sequence comes from Tragelaphus eurycerus, assembly GCA_935064755.1. Taxonomy (NCBI): domain Eukaryota; kingdom Metazoa; phylum Chordata; class Mammalia; order Artiodactyla; family Bovidae; genus Tragelaphus; species Tragelaphus eurycerus. The sequence continues at coordinate 1,440,399 of CAKXYN010000059.1, read as the reverse complement.
TTGTTGTTCAGTTACTAAGTCGAGTCTGACTCCTTACTACCCCATGGACTGCAGCATGGAAGTCTTCCCTGTCCTTTACCATCCTCCCAGAGTTTGTTCAAATTCATGAGCATTGAGTCAGTGATGCCATCTAACCATCCATCCATCTGACCATCTCATCCGTAAATCCATCAAAAAGATACGGTCATTATAAACCTTGCTATTGTAGTTCAGTCACTAAGTCACGCCCAATTGGGACACCGTGGACTGCAGCACGCCAGGCTTCCCGGTCCTTCACTATCTCCCAGAGTGTGCTCAAACTCTTGTCTGTTGAGTCGGTGATGCCCTCTAGCAATCTCTGCACCTAACAAAACAGTCCCAACATACATGTAGCAAAAACTGACAGAACTGAAGAGAGAGGTAGTTATTATTATTTCCATCAATAACAATAGATGGAAATATCAATAACCCATTTTCAATAACGGATAAAACAACTGGTAGATGATCACAAGGAAATGCAAATCCTGGACAACAACATAAAACAACTAGACCCAATGGACACGTATTGAACACTCTACTCAGTACAAGACTATTCTCAACTGCACATGGGACATTCTCCAGGATACGTTATATGTTAGGCCAAAGGCAAGCCTCAATAATCTTAAATATCTATTACTAAAATGCAATGAATTAAAAATCACTGGTTGGTGAATCAGAATTCACTCTGACAGACAGCATCCTCTTTTCTTTCTTCATAGAACATTTCATAATGTGAGATTATAGTCTGGGGTCTGAAGATAGAAAAGCAGATAATATAAATACTGTGAACAACTTGTCCTGGTTTGCCTGAGACTTCCTAGGGGTTGACACTGATAGTACTGGGAATTCTCTCAGTCCTGAGAAAATCAGAGTAGTTGGTCACACTAAGGAATAACTAAGCTACAAGTGTTAGCTCACTGATACCATACAACTAGGTGTTCACTTCATAAGTCATAAGAGCTATCATCACCTAGGAGATAGCGTTGCAGTCAACCTTCCTTCCCTGACAACCCTAAGCATCTTATAAACCTCAGGAGGGTCTCTGTGTCTACCCACTACAAGTCGCCCTTCTCAGTTACCACGGAAACACCATGTAGAAACTAAACAAAGATGGGATTTTTAACCTAGCCTTTGAAAAAGAGACTCTCCAAGAAAGCACTACCATTTTGGAAGGAAGGCTGAATGCATTATTGTTTCTTTACTTGTTTATTCTGCTTATTCCCTAAGCTATTTACTCTGTAAGAGTCATTAGGAGACTCACATTTTTGTTCACTACTGAACATTCAGTATCTAGCAAATGCCTGGCACCTGGTGAATATTCAATAAATATTTGAACCAATGACCATGAATAATAACTTCTAAGGCCTTGCTCTTTATCATCATCTATTGCAAACCTTGATTTAATACTTAAATTTAAAAAATACTTAAATTTTCCTGCCTTAATATAAATATAAACTAAGAGTATGAACTACTCACATAGAATGTAGGCATGATGTCATTCTAATAAATTGACAGAATAAGCTTTTGAGGTAATCATCCCCATTTTCCAGATGAAGGAACTGAGGAAATTTGTTCAAGACCTCAAAGTTAATCTATATTTGTTCAACAGATGTGTGTTATAATTTCTTGACTCTATCATCCCAGCAAGAACTATTTCTGTATTCATACAATGTAAATTAAGAAATATCAAGTGATTGATAAATGTTCCTTATAGAGACCACTTATAGAGCCTCTACTATTGTTTATCATATGAATCTGGTAAGCTAAATATTTTCATATCTGACAAAAAGGCAGTACCAGCCAAGCCCTTCTTCAATGAACAAAATTCAAATTCACACACAGGTACATAGGGTGACAGTAGTTATAATGACGACCTCTGAATTCATTAAGCTGTGGCAAATTTTGAATCCACAAACCTTGCCAAAAATTTTTTTCTTCCAATTTCTCAGAGGTAACCAAAAATCCCACTTTCATTCATTAGTTTATTTCTTACTTTATTGTCCATAACCAACATGACTCTAAAACCGTTCTTTTCTTCTTCTTCTTTTTTAAAGAGAATCCTCAAGTGTGCATGCACGCTATTTAAACTAAGTTCCCTAAATCTGAATACAACTTGTCTTCAAACAGCGGAGAGGAAGGAGGGCAGAAATCTTCAAATATATATAAATTTATAGCAGGCTTCCGTTGAACTCCTGCTCTTGTCAACTCATTTAGAACACAATTTTCCAAATGCCACTGCTTTCTGGGATTCGGGAGACAGGAAGAGAGCTCTTTCATTTCATTAGATTTGTGTCAACTCCATTCTAAGTTTCTAGCAATAAGAACTCTCAGAAAAATATGCTGAGCTTCCCTTTGGGGCTAGGCTGCTGAGATATTGGCACCGCAAAGCATCAGAAGTAAATACAAAGACACACACTGTGTTCCAGGCACAAGGAGGCCCAAGAGATAGGATGAGAAATCCAGTTGATATGCCCAGGATCCTACCTCCAACGGCATGCTGCTGTTTTCTCCATATTCAGAGCTGCAGTCATGGCCAAATGGCTCACTCTGAGCCAAATTCTCCCCTCAGCTCCATGTAGGCAACTTTATCCAAAGTCACAAAGGTGTACAAGCACTTCTCTAAAACTGACATTTGGCAGTGGGGCCGCTGAGTTCTCTTATGGGCTGCATACTTACCATGCGGTAACGTGCCTTTCTACCAGTGTCTGTACAAACATGAACCTGTTTGCTCCTCTCAGATGGCAGCGCATGCCGCACAGTTTCCTCACTTTTTAAAGCTTTTTGTGTTTTACCAGTCAGGAGCACATTTTGCAAGTCCCTGGCAAGCACAAGTGTACTTTCTTCTTGGCTTCCACACTTGCGGAAGCCAGATGAAAGGAACAGCTCCCTGGGAAAGCTTTGGATTTCATCAACCTGTAGATGAAGTGGTCCTCCACCTCTCAGTCAGGTTTTCAAGGAATTGTATTTCCTTAATTGAAGAAGTAAAAGTGCAGAAGAGGGTAAATGAAGAAAAGCATTCAAGGTTTGCCTCATTTGAGAAGTATTTGGGGATCCACCTCTCTAGTCTGCCCCCCTCAGGTTAAGTGGGCAGTTTCCACACCCCAAGTGCATCTTTTATCTTACTCTGTGGGAGTGAGACTTGCTAGGTACTGTCTGATGTGGGCTCTCTGAGGCAGAGCCAATATTGTGGTTTTGTGGGATATTTTTAAAGATTTCTTTAAATGGAATATTTAAAAAATCTTTATTGAATTTATGATATTGCTTCCATTTTTCTGTTTTAGTTTTTTGGCCACAAGGTATGTGGGATCTTAGCTTCCCAACCAGGATTTGAACTGGCACCCCCTGCCTTGGAAGGCAAAGTCTTAACCATGAGACCTCTAGGAGGCCCCAACCAACTGATAGTTTTGACCTAGAGCAAAGAGTCCGGCAGTCAGATCAAGATGCATTTGCTGTCCACCTACTCTGTGCTAGGCACCAAGTCTCCTCCCAGGGATGGGATGTCCTTCCCTTGAGGAACTTAGTGTCTAGTCAGTCCGTGGATGCATCAGCATAAGATTTATGCACAAGGCAACTAGAGATGACATGGAGTTTGACCAAGATGCCAAAGGAACACAGCAGATGGATTCGTAATCCTGGTTGGTAGGATCAAGAAGACCGCTGGGAGAAGACTATGCCAGAGCTGAAAATAAATACAAATTAAGTCAAGAATTAGTAGACAGGGAGTTCCAGGCATGGGCAGCAGCAGGAACAAAGGCAAAAGGGCACAGGATGCCATGCAGTGTGCCTTGAAAATTTCAAGCAGGAGGCTAGGAATAGCAGGCCACGAAGACTGCAGAGGTGGGCTGTATCCAGGTAACCAAGAACGTTTTTAAATCTTATTTTTGAGAAAGATAGACACTGAAAATTTTCAACTCTAAGGGAAATGGGCTCATATCTGTGCTTTAAACTGTTCAAAGTGGCAACTTAATAAAGGGGCTGGCTCTTATTTGTGCAAGACTGAAAACAGGGAGCTCAACTGGGAAGCAATTTTAATTGTCTTGGTGAAAGATCACGGGAGCCTGTATTGGAGGTGTTATTAGGGCTGAGAGGAAGGCTACATAAGAAATATTGACAAGGCAGAATGGGAAGGATATTGTATTGGATTAGAGGCAGGAAGTGAGTAGCTTGATGGTCTCGTTAGACCTTGACACATATGAGCTTGAAGTTCAGAAAAGTGTCAGGGATTAAAATTAATGTATGTGACTCCTAATTTTATAGGAGCTGAAATTATCCTTGAGAAGAGATGAGACGTCCCATGAAGAATTCTTGTTCAAAGAGAGCTGCAGAAGCTGGGAATCTGGGGCGTGGGGGGAGGGCAGGAAACTACGATTTAGAGGGTGATCTGGGGAACAGGTGCCCCTGAAGGTGATGAGGAGACATTTCCAGAAACCTGCATGTGAGACAAAAAAGAGTGTGAGGTCTTGGAGCCTCAGAGACTTGCAAAATATGTAAAGATTTTTATAGAAAAGGCAGAGAATAGTGTCAATGCCCCACTGTGGTAAAGTCAATCTAGAGTGATGTCCAATAGTTTAGGCAATAAGGAAGTCTTTGAAGTCCTTCTCTGTGGTAGACACACACACGCATATTGTTTAATAAATATACAAATGAATGAATGGATAAAACCAAGTCTTTAGAGACTTTAGGATATGAAAAGTCAGGCTTAATTTGTTGGGTGAAGGTTGATTTTCAAAGGACCCCAAATCTCTAGCTTTATGAAACCTTAATTAGATTTAATGACACAAAACAAGTCATTCTATCTCAAGCCTTTTCTTACTGACTTTCCATCTGCATACCCTTGGCCATGCATATTAATAATGATAGATGAAGCAAGTCCTAAGGCGAAAACACAGAATCCAGGGATCCTTCATCACTTGTCACAAATAGGACCCACTTGCACATTTATATGTACATTTGGGGTCACAGGTCAGCAGATATGTTTGGAAACATGGAGAACTAGATGCCACATGGTCAGAGTTTTAAAAGCAGCCCTTTCCTGGAGCAGCCTGTTGCCTTAATTTGAGGTAATAGACTAATGGATTTCTAAATTTTATTCCACTTAAAAGTTTTTCTAGAGTCTTCACTATTGAATGCCTTCAGAGCATCGTAGATTCACTCTGTAAGTACTCAACAGAGATGGTGGTCTCTAATTCAGTTCTTTGAGAGGAAAAGTTTTATTCTTAAGCAAACAGAACTGTTTGCTGTTTGTTCCTGAACCAAGCTAAGATTTATTTTGCTTTCTGCAGTTGCTCTTCATTTCTGCTTTCCCTGTTGTGTTTGTACATATGCCTTCACTTTATATTCCTGCCTTTCTCTCTGGAAGTCTGAGAAATGCTGGTCCCCGCCAATGAGCACCCCCATGCTGACTGATCCATGGAAGAGTACCAAAATCCGCTCCTCCATACTTCGACTCACTGCAGGCAGGAGGCACACCGCCAACTTTGTAGCTTCCTGTGTTCCAAGAGTGACAGGAAAGCGAGATGAAGGAGCAAGAAAAGAATTAGAAGAGGCTCTGATTATAAGTGTGGCTCACAACACAGTAAGAAGAGAAACACAAATAATGACCTGGCTGATTTTACCGTCAACATGCACATCGCCTTCACATAGTCCCAGATTTTTACATCTACTAATGTCTTGCCTGGTGTACTCACATGATGCACCATATGGACAGAGGCAATGTTTTCCTTAATCCTTAGTGTAGTGTACAGCCTGAACCATCAAAGTTCCACCACCAACACTAACAATAAAAAGAAATGGTATTGCTGCTGCAAAACAGTGATTCGCTTTCAGTATGGAAGCTGCTAAGGGCAGGAATCCTCTGTATGTTATATACTATTCTCAGAGTCCCCTGGGTGCTGACTAAATGGCAAAATCAAGGAGGCCCTCTTCTTTCGCTGACACCATAAATTTAAGCATCTTCACAGTCACCTAATTTGCCTGCTGTTTCCAAAGGTGGTGCTTTGGAATTGCTTTGCAAGGGTTATTTTAAAAAATCGAATTGCAGAAAACAAAGCACATTTGAAGTTTTACTAGATGATATTCTGAGATCCCAAAGTTTTACTGATATTCTGAGGCCCCAAAGAAATAATTGTCTACCAGCTGATATTCTATAATTCAATGAACTCTCAATTAGGTCCAATCAATGGAGCAGTCCCTCACTCCTGTCTTAATAAACCTGAGCTCTAACTTGCATGGATTTTCAGATATGTCTCCATGGGATTTACCAAATGGCAGTCCTTCACACTCTGCGTGGGCATACAGAGTTCCTTGGTTTTGTTTTAAGGAGATTTTCATGAGCCCCAAAGAACTGATTCTGACATCCTATCATTGCTAGAGATGTTTAAGAAATACATGACATCTCTACCAATGCAAATTAAAATTAATTGGCTCTTCGAGATGTTTGCAATATTATCTGGATATATCTAGAAAAAAACCTTGAGTTGATGTTTAAGAAATACAATGAACAACCCAAGAATACTGATGTTAATTGTGTATTAGGAACTCTGCAACATGTCTGGGATATCAATAGATAACTAAGATGTTACAGACTGGAGCTGAAAACCAGTCCTTAATGATAACAAAATCTCCCAAGAGAATTACTGGTAGTAAGGGTTGATGCAGAGAAAAAGAAAAATGGAATAAGTAGATATTTCTTTTTCCAAATAAATATTTTTTACTCTTAGAACTTTCTAATTTACCTCATTAAATTTTAAGACTGTTGTACAAAATCAGTGTCTAATGTTATCAGTCTTTTGAGAATGAAATTTATAGCATTCATAGCTGTCATTTCATGATAAAAAATTTATTATTGCTATGCCCGTTGATCTAAACAGGGTCATGGGATGCTAAACTTTTATTTTTGGAAATAGAGAGGAATTGAAAAATGACACCCAGGCACAAAGGGAGGGAGAGGTTCATAATCTGTGCTATAAAAAAGACACTCTGAAGAAATATTTGAGAAAAGATGAGCTGTTCTGTACATGCCTGACCCTGCCCTTGAAACTAAATGGGTTGCCTGAAATATTACCTCCACCTCACAGTTCTCTGGATTACAATCCAGTTCTGTAGACCATTAATTCCTGTAGGAAATTAACAACAAGCCCTATCTCATCTGCATTTGCATTCTCACATTCTAAATGTCTCTGCCTTGAATTTACATTTAAGAGTAACCCCAAACCATTGATTTCTAATTATAAAGGTTATAATTAGAGCTGCATTTATTAAAAAAAAAAAAAAAAGGTAAAACCCAATAACATGAATTTCATTTACATCCCTTATTCCAATGGTCACATTTTTTTTAAAGCCTGTCTAGAGAAGACTTCCCATTTCTAAAAGTATATGGTAGGCTAAATTTTCTGTTTCCCTTTGAAAGTTCCCAAAACGAATGAATAAAGTCATTTTTAAAGCATAGCTTTTCAAAGCCATCTTGGAAGTCATGGGGCTTCCCTGGTGGCTCCGGTGGTAAAGAATCTGCCTGCAATGCAGGAGACCCAGGTTTGATCCCTGAGTTGGGATCAAACTGGAGAAGGGAATGACAACCCACTTCAGTATTCTTGCCTGGAGAATTCCATGGACAGAGGAGCCTAGTCAGGCTACAGTCCATGGGTTTGCAAAGAGTTGGACACAACGAAGTGAGTAATACTTCACTGGAAGTCGTGAGTAATAAAGAAATTCCAGATGAATCAAGTCTCCAAAATGAAGTAAAAGCCGGACCCCAGAGAAGTAAGACCCCATCAAAACCTTGACTGTCCTAAGGGTACAGGCCAAATCTTGGGACCTTGACTCACTTTTAGGATAGATTGTCAGGGCATAGCAAGTAAGAGGTAAGAGTCTTCTCAGAGTCAGAAACTTAATAGAGTTCTAAATAAAGCTGAGATTCCAGAGTGGATGAGTAAATAATAAAACAATCCTCAACCCAAGAAAGGGGAGGAAGGGAACTTACATGACGGTACCCATCATAACTGGACACTAGGTATGAGGAAAACTAAATCCCCCTGAGAATTAGTAATCAAAAGGCAATCCTTATAGACACTGTGGAATTTGTGACCCATGCTCATACTTTCTGTATGTATTGATAAACCATTGATAGCAAGCTTGGACATCTTCTCTAGAGGAACTCAACATCAAGCTGGAGCTCTAATAGTCTTCACTGATAACTCTAAGAAAAACAAGGCAATCACAATAAAAAAGATCACCACACACAAGAAGCACACCAAGAATGTGAGACGGCAGAATCATCCGTCAATATAAAGATTTCAGATATTGGACACTTAATAATATTATTAATATAAAAGAATTATGTTTACTATCATCTAAGAAATAAAAGACTCAAAAACATGAAAAATAAGACATTTTTAAAAACAAATGAATGTTTAAAAGAATACATTGGATATATCAATATTTTTAATGAAATCTAAAACAGTAAGATAAATTAGCACTGAAGAGAGAAATAATAAACTTAAAGATAAATCTGAAGTAATCAATCAAGAGAAAAAAATATTTTGAGTAGAAAATGTTGAAAAGATCACAGCTGCATCTAAATGGAGTTTCACAGGAACTACTGAATAAAATTGGGAGAAGGAACTATTGAAAAATATAATAACTAATATTCTCAACAATTATGAAAGACACTAAATTCATGCCAAAAAAACTCAAAAATTTCTGAGCAGACTAAATAAAAATATATCCACACCTAGACATTCTTAAAGGTTGGAAAAGGCTCATTTATGTCAAATACTAACTTAAAATATCACAAAAGGGATAGAAGTTAAGGTGAAAAAAGTATGTGCAGAGATAAATTATCCTTTTTATCCTAATGATAAAAAGTTTAACCTATCAGTTAGGTATAACAATTTTAGATTTATATAAAACATCTCAGTAGCACAAGGTGATATACTGGTGAATAAAAGTTTATACAGAGTTTATAAAAGTTTCCCCCAAGAATATATACTCACAAATATGCTCTCACATAGATTTGGAGTAGCAATCTTTATTACAGCATAATACAAGAATCTACAATCTGAAATTTAACATAAAATATTCTTCCCAGTAATATTCCTGAGATTCCTGCTTCCTCTCTCCATCTTAATACCCTACCCAGACTGCATGAGACTTTAATGAATAAAGCCCCAAGAAAAATAAGTTCACCACCCAAAATGGTCAAATAATCCCCCTAAAATTCATCTTGTGAAAGCCAATAGACAAGTAGAAACAGATGTCTAAAAACAGATTTCAGATAATAGAACTATAAGATATAAAATAAAAATTAAGTATAGTTTAAATTATTGAGGACATAAAAAGAAATTAAAAATATCTTAAAATTATGAGCCCTGTTACAAAGCCAGAGAGACTTGAAAAATTACTACCTGGAATTTCCAGGAATAAAATAATTGAAATATAAAACCCAAAAGACAGATTCACAGCTAAATAAGACCCAGATAAAGACAGAATCAGTGAACTAAAATATAGACATAATAAAATTATTAAGAAAGCAGGACTGAAAAAAAGTATAAAATATGAAAGAGTCATGAAAGACATACTATGATGGCCAACACTTATTCATTATGAGTTCCAAAAGAGCTATATATTTAAGATGTGGGCAAAGCAGACAATATAGAGACTCCTGGGAAGAGAGAGAAATAAGATATTCAGTGATTTTTGAAAGACACTTGATCAAACCTTGCCTGAAACCCTTTCCATACCTCACTTTTTATGTTGTTAACCTACACACCTCTTAATTATTTAACCTCATTTATGTCGAATATTTTGTTCTTTGCAAGTTAAGGTTTCCTGATATTAGAAATAAGAAAATTAAAATTAGACTAAGAAAGTTTAAAAAAATGTAACTGGCCATTAAACATCTAGAATAATAGAAAGTTAACACAAAACAATACTTCTCCCCGCCCACCTCCCCGCCATAATGCACCTGTAATGTATCATAAAAATCCCTTTCTTTGAGTGACTACTGCTATTTTAACTCACTAAGATGCTTTGGTTTCTAAAATCATTAACTCTCAAAAACTTTGTTTGTTGAAAATTGTATCAGTAAAAACGAAACACTCCACTCTTGCCTAGAGGATCTAAGCCCCTCTGACACAGAGGCAACCTCAATTTCCAACCAAGTGCAGAGCTTCAAATAAGGGGTTTCTGGACACAACATCCCACATCTATCTTAAGTTTGTCGTTTCCAAGGAAACAGGACCTTAGATCCACTTCACAGTCCAGACTTGATATTAAAGCCTTTGCACACAGCCCTGCTTTCCTCTGAGCCTATCCAAATACTTCTTTATTTAAGTTTAGCCTAAACTCCATTATCCCTCAAAGTCCCATAAGAACCTCTATCTTTTCCTTTGTTAGGTGCGATGTCTCACAGTTTTCCTGGAATGCAGTCTTCTGCGTTGGAATGGTGCCATATACCTGATTCTGCTGAATAAAAGGCCATTTCTGGTGATCTTAGGCTGAGGACAGGAGGCAGGGTAAACGAACTAAAGAAACCACAATATAAAATTATATTTTTAGCATTTGGCTAAAGAGAGTCATGGAGAGAGGAATAGAAAAGAGGTAAATGCTAGTTAGCATCATTTGGTTGGACTGAAACTAGAGAGAGATTGCACTGATAGATTCTTGGAGAAGGGTAGCCTTGAAGAGAGAGAAAGAACTTCCTTTGTGTTCCGTTAAGAACATGGAATGAATGGCAGAAGTGCCAAAAGAAAAAAAAGAAAAAAGCCGCCTTTCTTCTGGTTGCCACTGCATGTACCCTTCCAGACAGGGACAGGTCCTTGTTCCATGCTGGCAGCCCACGGGGTTCCCAGAAAACTGAGTGGCGCCTAAAACAAGTGCCAAAACACACTCCTGGATGCAACTGCCTCCCAGGTCTCGGGCTGAGCTTCTGGGCTGTATTTGCAGCAGTGAACTGGCAGTCATAAATGCCAACCCCTGATCAGCATAATCCCCTTAGCTCTTTCAGCTTAGTTCACAGCGAGGGAAGGAGGAAAGGTGGCATCAACAAGATTTCCTATTTGGGGGAAAAAAAAATTTACTGAACTTGAATCGACATAAGATTAGCAGTGTTTATGTTCTATATGGCTTTTATCTCCAGTAGGTTCGAGATAACTCCAGCATTTATGGGAATAAGATTTCTTGGTAATCAAGGCAAAAAACAACGTTTTGGTATATTTTCTATGATTGCTAAGGATGGTTATTTTTCAGGTGAGGGAACTAAGGAGAACATATCTGGTATAATACCTCAGTGAAAATAAATTTAAAAAGTGAAGGATCACATTGATGTAGCTCCCTGGCAGCCTGTGTTTCAAGAAACCCCTGCTATCTCTCTTGCCTTCTTTAGGTCCTATGGCTTCAACCTTGAACAATGAAGGTCATCCCCACAAAGCCTGGGAAGGCTGTTATGAGTATCAAACTCAGAGCATTTATGTGAGTAAACATGGAGGAAAACGATACAAAAACCAAGCACAACTGAATTTTTAATAGCTTGAAAACTGCTCTACCCCTAACTAGTTCAGCTTTAGATTACTGCAGCCTCCTGGGCTCTCCCAGTCCATGTGTATGCTTTTCTAAGCAATTTTTAATGCCAAATATGTTGATTTTCTTGGCTAAAAGCATACTGAATAAAAAGCATCAAAAAGTGTGTGTGTGTGTGTGTGTGTGTGTTGGGAGAAGAGAGTGTTGATTCTAAATTGAACACTGAAAGATTGTATGAGGACACAACTTTATTTTATAGCAACAGTTTGGGGCATTTTTAAATAACTCAGATAGGCCATGCATGGATACCTTCTCTCCCCAATGGAAAACCGTCATCACCAAACTCCATCAACTTTGCAGAAGGTGCAAAGCGCACTTCACCTGCCAATCTCTACAGGTGTCAGCCTTGCACGAAAACATGACAACCAGCATCTCAGAAAGGAAAGAGATCTGCCAATTCACCTACCTTGTATATTTCACAGACAGGAAATTTGAAAAGGTTTCAAGTCCCGAAGTTTGGTTGTTTATACTGATCCTGCCGCTGATAAGTTGCCGGGGCCTGCCACCTGTCAACTTTGTCCAACCTCCCCCAAAAGGAAGCTGTAAGGGTGCATGTGCCATTACTGTGGAATATGGGATATTAAAATAAAAAATATTCCAGCTCTTTGATTTCCTCTGATTTTGTGGGTAATACAATAACCAGAATGAGATAGCTGAAGCCAATAAAATCTGATTTATAGCATTAAAAGCAATCTTTATAGCACTTATTTATGGTACATTACATCTAAAATCCAATTTCACAGGCTGCTGTTTGAAACTTTCTGTTCAATCATAAATACACTACGTACACTGTACCTCAGTGCCATAGAGTTAGATTATATAAATGTCTGTATCCCCAGAAGGTATTAAAATTCGGTTACTATGGTGGTGAGTGAGCTTGACAGTCATTTTCCTAACCAACTCTTCAACCCAAAAGATCCAGTCAGCACTTGATAAATACTGAAACTGCTAGTACTCCTATCATTAAACAAACAAACAAAAAAAATCACTGCTCAGAAAACTCTGCATTCTGGAATGAAATTAATTGAGAAGAAGTCATATAGTAATGCGATAAGTGGTGATGCTGAAGGATACTTGCTTCAACGTCATGGGGTACATTTTCTAGCCAGTGAGCAAAAGTACCTCCTTGAAAGACATCATTGGTATTAAGAAGAGACACATGGCTAAGTCTATACATGCTACTTTGGAAATATAACCTTAAGTGTCTACATTCATACACTTCAATGGAGAAGACTATATTCTGTTCAATTACTATAATCATCATCAAAGAGAGGGCAAAGAATACAAGCTGACTTTCAGAGAACTGTCATTTGAATCTTAAGCAACTTCCCATTGATTTAAAAAGAGTTTTATCTTAAATTCAACTCTCCATACACTTGGTTTGTGATGCATTAGATAAATGTAAGCAGAGAGGCTGGGATCTTTACTGGATCTGACAAGCAAGTGGACTCTTGCTCTGGGAGGGATCATACTCCCTGGCACTGAAGTTTCCTAAATACATTTCAGCCTCATCGTCATCCAGAAATGTGAACCACGCAGCCATCACCTGGCTTACATGCTAGGCTGACAAGTCAATCTAGAATACAATTCAGAACTCAAATGTAAATGACAGAAAGTGGCAGAAATAGTGACTGGACTCAATCCCCAAATAACCGACATCCATTATGCCCCTGGCACATTCCAAGCGTTGCCCTTTGCCAGGAGGGTTTGCGGCTTGAAGCTGATTCACTTAGAAGTTCTCCTTTAAAGAAAAATACAAATTTCAAAACTTAATATTATTTAGTAGGTCCTTGTACAAGTGAAGGCCAGACACTTCAGCCTCATTAGCGACAAGGTAAAAGTATTCCCGGATCGTACTCTTTCCATATCATTTCTGATCCTCCCACAAGTCCAGTAAGGTCAGCATTATTCTTCAGACTAGGAAGCTGAGGTTCAGATGGGTTGCCCCAGAGGACTGAGTTAGGAATCTGTTTGTTGAGATGCAAGCTCAAGTTTGTCTGCTTTGAAATCCATGCATACTCTTGCGTTTCAGTTTTAAGTTGATTGAGGTTTGGGGTGTGTGATCTGGAGTTCCCTGAGATGGGGTTTTAGGCCCCAGAGAAGTCTCCACAGCATGGGAAGGCTTGAGTGTGAATCAGAGACACCTAGAGGGCTTGTGAAGCCACAGACTGTGGACCCTGCCCCCAGGATTTTCCATTCAGTAGGTCTGGATGGGGTCTGCGAATTTCCCAGGTGACGCTGACACTACTAGTCCAGCACCGCACATTTAGCCACTGACCTGGAGAAACTAAGTTAATCCCAACACTCTGTCCATCTGTTGCCTTTCCCCAGTGAAACCACAATCACTATGGCTCAAGGATACTTTAACCAGCTCAGCTAAAATGAAGCTAAACCCCTCCCTTTGTGAAAGAGTTGGGCTGGATTAACAAGAGTTAGAATCCAAAGAATGCTGAGAAGAAAAAACATTACTGAAGAATTAGGTTGGAAGAACAGGCATTATTAAAATGCAATTCAACAATGATAAACTTAATATATTTAAATTAGCCTCACTATAGCCCAATTTCGGAGAAGGCAATGGCAACCCACTCCAGTACTCTTGCCTGGAAAATCCCATGGACGAAGGAGCCTGGTAGGCTGCAGTCCATGGGGTCGTCGGGCACGACTGAGGACTTCACTTTCACTTTCACTTTAGCCCAATTTAAAATTGCTAAGTAACTGTAGTTAATGTAAACCCACATAAGTACCCTAATTTTTCTGTAAATTAATAGAAAAATAGAATCAATGAATATGGTGAGAAACCAAGGAAAGAGGATCACCAGGTAGAAGGAAAAATAACTAAGAGACTAAGGGCATGAAATGTCATTTAAAATTGAGTTAGTAGGGTTTAATCAAGGTATTTAAATGCATTCTACTATACAGTACAACTTACATTCTCTATTTAAGTGAGATTCAATATAATAATGATGAACTTTTATTACATGAAAGCTATTGAGAGATACTTATGAAATGATTGTAGACAAATTATCTCTATGACATACTACAAAAGTCACATCCATAAATTAGTTTAAGATGTCAGCACTAAGTACATCAAGGTTCAAAAGACTTTAGTCCACTCTGAACTCTTAATAACTCTTGAATATGTTTATGGAGAGAAGAGGTAATACTTTTGCCATTAGTAAGTATCTTGTGGATTATTCTGTAGTAAACATAGTGGGTATTTGCTCTTTGGTTGGAAGCCTATACGACTCTTTGTTTTTTTTTAGCAACATATTAGGTGCCAAGGTTATACAAATTAATAAGATAGCAATTCAAAGAATTAGCCAACAACATTATCATCATTCTATTGTATCTGAAGAAAGGAAATAGAATTAATATAACTATCCAGTAAGTCATCTCAGAGAAAGAAACATAATTTGAATTTTGGGTTAATGGAATTTTTCTTCTGATAGGTGTGCAACCTAAAGGAATACATGGTCAGAGATCCATAGTTTTCCCACACAGTGATCTTTATATTGGAAAAAAAAAAGACTAATTTCTAAGAAAGAATGTGAATATGGGCCCCTTGTTATAATATTTTCTGCTTCTAGAAGCAAGGTTCTTGGGCAGGGTTTGTATGCATTGGTGTTCACATAGAAATTGTTTAAAGAGTAGGAATTAGTGACAAGGCTTAGAATGAGAGGAAATTAAGTTTTTCCAAATAGGATCACGGATTTTCAGGAAAAGAACCAATGATTTTCTGAGGAACTGGTAATAAAATTTAGCCTTTGATCTAAAATGATATAAAATAAAGTTCTGCCTTGTTTTAGAAAATGTACCACCACTGGCAATAAATCTTAGCTCTGACCTCCTGTCAATTATCTAGTTTATGGATCAGTGTACAAGAAAACAATGAATTCCCAACAAGTATTATGGGATACAGATATCTTCACATACAAGAGATTTCCTAAGAAAATAAATATATGTTCTATAATATCAACATTTAATACCACTCTTCTTTTCTAGAAATGACTTCTATAAAATTATTTTTCACTCTACCTTTCATAGGCAAGTGGTTTAAAAAATACACTTTAGCAAAATAATAATAAAAAAACAACCTCAGAACAAAAAAGTCACTTTTTCTCATGAGTATCAACTGTGTTTCCATTAATCTACACTATCTGAAAATAATTCTCTCCTAACACTGTTAGCAGAAAAGCTCTGTAGTAAAATTAGGGAAATAAAAATTCCTATTAGAAGCAGATCGCTTGAACAATGTGACTGCCTTACCAAGTAGACTTCAAGGCACATATATCAAAAGGTGCCAAGGCCAATAGGAAACCAGTTTCCAGTACATTCTATCTGAAGAGGTGCTGCCCATTTGCAGGATGCCTAAGACGACATGTCCAAACGCACTTCACAGGTGTCACAAGGTCTTAAGACCTTCGTGCTGCACCAGAATCTTGTAACTGATTCCTCTAATGGTTGTGTTTATTCTGCTTCTTTTACTTTAAAGTTCACAGCAAGTCTCCGAACTCTAAACTAGGAGAAGACCTCGGACATGATTTAGTCTCTTCGCTTCCAAAACATCTCCAGGTGTGATTAACGGAGACCCAGGAAAGTCTCCTGCTCTGTCCAGTGTCTACATGCGAGTGATGAAAGAGCCCAGCTTGATTGAAACCCTCATCACATGACTCGCTGGCCATCGATGTGGCTCTCACTGTGGCACTTGATCAATGATCCTCACGGAGCCCTGACATCTTCTTTGGAATTACATGCTCTCAACAGCGATTTGAGCGCACTGCATTTTGAAGAGCCAGTAAAAAGAGAAGCAGGAATTTGTACATGGAATTTTGAACCAGCTACCCTTTATCTAACCCACAGAACAGAACTAGGATCAACTAATATAACAGAGGTAAAGTGATAAAGTAACAGGCTTTGTCCACCATAAAGCGTGATACAAATACGATAAGGAATTTTCAAGATCATAAAACCTAAGATATTGTTCTGAGAAAGTTTTGTACAGGAAAACCTAGATGTCTAGCCAAAGATGTATGGGGTACCACAACATATCTGTGACAAATTGTCCCCCCAAATAAAGTGATTGGATGCATTTTAAAGATATATTATAAACAAATGTTAAGAATAATCTTACTACAAAAATGTATCTGAGATGGAAACAAACCCGAAACTGAGCAAAAATTTAACCAGTATTTGTAAAAATTTGATTGCTTTATAAAACTGTAACAAACTGTCAGTTCTAAGGGGAAGAAGTTAAAACCATTAATTCTAGATTTTAATAATTAAAAGGAAATACATTTTCAACTGCCTATAAAATGATAACATTATTTCCTGTCAGCAACGTTCATACATAACACAGTTCTGAGTCTGCAGTAGTCTTAAAACTATTTATAGAGCTCATAAGAAATTGGATTCTCACAAATTAAGGGACTTTTTACCTGTGAAAGATCAACTTGAACAAAGATTCATAACATAGAAAGTTTCTATTCTTCATGCTGCTTTTTTACTGCCTAGAAAGGAGAAACTCTGGGAGTTGGTGATGGACAGGGAGGCCTGGCGTGCTGCAGTCCATGGGGTTGCAGAGTCGGATACGACTGAGCAACTGAACTAAACTGAACTGAAGACAGCCTGTAACCCACCACCACCGCCAAAAGCCCCTTCCAGCTTGACTCCCAGCTCCAAGTCAGCCTTGCAAATACGCACTAACCTCTTAAGACACCTAACTGCCTCTCCTCTATCAAGCCTTTCCTATCATCTCTCTGGCTTTACCCAGTTTTCCAAACACATAGCTCTATGTTCCTGCTGCCGCCTGGTAATAATCTTTGTTCTTACTAGTCTATCTTCGTCTCCTAGACTTTGAACTCCAAAGACATAGGGGTACCTTACAGGTCTGTGTACTTGCAGTAAGCACAGTGCATGGCACTTCTGATGATCAAATAAGCTCACTCAGTTTGATAAAGCTAACCTTTCTCATCAAATATCTTTTTATCGGTTACTTCCCGCAGCGCAATTAAAAAGAGGAAGTTTTCGAGACAAGCACTCTTTTGATTAATTTGCTCAACTCAGCACATGACCATAAAAAATCAGTCAAGTATTTAATATTTAGTATTTACTGCTGAGTTTACACTAACAGTGTTTTAATAGAAAATGGCATCATGCAGGCAGATAAAAAAATTCAGAAAGCACAAAGAAGGAAAGCTACATGATATTCTCAAAAGAGATAGTACATGGTGATTGAATACAAACAAACTTTCAAAGTAACATGGTCAAAGTTTATTTCTTCACTAAATACTGAACCAGGTCACATCCGAGTGCTGGAAAAGCAACACAACAATGAACAAAGTCCCCTGCCTTCAAAAGACAGCATGACTTAGTAGTGGTGAGGAAGACAACCTGGGTTTAGGTTCAAGCTCTACCACATACAAGCTGTGACATCTTTTGTAAATTACTTAATCTCTCCGGGTTGCAATTTCCTAGTCTATAAAATGGGAATAATATTACCTATGTCATGGGTTGTTATGAGTGAGTGTTCACTGAGTCAATACTTGCAAAGTTCTTTAAAGAACACCTGGAATGTATGATATAAATAAATGCTTGATGACATTTCAAGGTGCTTAATTCTACCAAAAAGAGACAGACACAAAACACATCCATAGGTAATTGGTCGTATGGTGATGACTGCTATGAAGATATTAAGAACGGTGAGGGAAGTGAGGCTGGGGGTGGTCTTTCTTTCACACAAGGTGGTCTCCCCAGAATGCTTCTCTGATAATGTGACTTCTGAGCAGAAACCTTAATAAGTGAGGAAGGAAGTCTGGAAATCTTGGGAGACTGTCACAGACAGAGGAACCAGGTGAACAGGCTCTGAGGAGGGAGACAGCTTGGTGCATTGACAGAACCACGTGGAGATTAAGGCGAGGTGCTGAAGCAAAGCCAAGGAGGAGGAGAATGGCCAGGGGCCAGGTCAGAGCAGGAACGGAGAGAGGGACCCTGCAGGGCCTTGCAGCTCACAGGAAGGACTGTGCATTTTAATGAGAAACCACAGGAGGATTTAGAACGGAAGGGTCATGCTACTGGATTTTTGTGATAAAAGAATCAGCGTGGCTGCTTGTGTGGAGAAGACTCTAAGGGGTGAGCCAAGAGTGAGGATAGGAAGATCAGTGAGGAAACAACAGTCTAGGTGAGAGATGATGTATCTTTGATGAAGACGGAGGGGAAATGAGATGTGGCCTAGGTCAGTTCTCTGTTTCCTAACCAAGGGATGGAAGGTGGGCGAGAGGAGTCCAGGATGACTCCAGAGCTTTGGGTCCAAGGTTCTGCAGTGATAAAGCTGCCATCAGTTGAGATGTGCAAACCAAGAGAAAGTTTTATTCATCATAGATCAGGTCATCTTCCTCTCCAGAAATCCTCAGTGAGCCCTGCTTACTTTGCAAAGTAAGTCCAGCCCCTGGGTCTTCCATTCGAGGTCCTGTTGACACTATACCCACTTGGTCCAAGCTGTTTCTGCTCCAGCCAAGCTTGACCCTTTTGCTGGTCCCCAAGCCTTCACGACTGGACAACTTTTTCATGATGTTCTTTTCCCTGGATGCCTTTCTTCCTTTTGTGTGCTTAGGAAAGATCACTAAATCCAAGTGATTAACTTGGATTTCGAATTCTCTGATGCAGCCTCTCTGATACTTCTTGGCAGGAGACTTTGGGCTTTGTACTTTTGTCACACATACTCCATTTTACTTTAAATTATTTCACATAGTTGTCTCATCAAACAGACTGAAAGCTCTTAGCAGGTAGAGATCATATCTTATTTATGTCAGTAGGTCTGTAGTTCTTAACACACTACTTGCATTAAACAAACACATTTCTAGCAAAATAAAACTAACGTATCTCTTCAAATACCTTTGATATAAAACAACCAAGTGCTCTCTTTAAAACATGTTAATTTTGTAATTTTGTTACTTTTCATTCCTTCAAATAAAGGTCTATTTAAAATTTTGTCTTCATTTATAAAATGTTGACAGATAAATTGAAATAGAAGAGAAAGTTATAATGAAAGGGAGAATCCCTATATGTAAGATAGCAAAAGAGACAGATGTAAAGAACAGACTTTTGGACTATGTGGGAGAAGGCAGGGATGGGAAGATAGGAGAGAACAGCGTTGAAACATGTATGTTACCATATGTAAAACAGATGTCCAGTGCAAATTCGATACATGAAGCAGGGCACTCAAAGTTGGTTCTCTGGAACAATCCAGAGGGATGGGATGGGCTGGGGAGGGAGGTGGGCGGGGGTTCAGGATGAGGGGACACATGTACATCCCTGGCTGATTCATGCTGATGTATGGCAAAAACCAGCACAATATTGTAAAGTAACTGGCCTCCAATTAAAATAAAAAAAATTTAAAAAAAGAAAGGGAGAATTGATGTGTCTCAGGTTCTTTTCTTTGTTTTTAAAGCTGACACATTTCTTTGGCTGATTATGAGGGTAATACCCTTGAGTTTTACATGATAAGGTTAAAAATGTCTCTATGATATTTAAGTATATAGTTCAGTCAATATGCCTTAAGATTTTATTTTTTCTTTCTTTCTTTTTTTTTTCTTTTTAGCACAGCTACAAGCTTCTCTGGGGAACCGGCTATAACAAAAAGATTTGGTACTGTCTGCCTCTTCCATTTCAAAAAACTACAAATTATGCGCTTTGAGACATGAGGAAAGAAAACATTGATTGTATAGGACATTTCAGTAGAGTAGAAGGTATTCTAATTAACATGATAATCAACACCGGCTTTTTCATTGGAACAGATTGCATAATCGAACATTTTTATGGATTTTGATAAACATACTTTACTCTCAGAGGGAGTTCAAGTTTCTGGTGTGATTCTCCTTTCTGGATACCACGGTACACAATTAAGACAAAGGAAGAACCCAACATTAACTTAAAAAGCAGCTATTAGTGATCGACTTCATAAGGGAATAATGTCAGTCCCTGATAGTTCTGAGAACTGAATACACTAAATCCTATTGAGGGCACTGGAAACCACTAATGGCCTGAGATTCTCTAGCATTTTTATATTCATGCATGCGCATCATTATCCATCCCCAATTTATGCTTAAAAATAAATAATTCTAGCTGGGGCAGGAAGAGCAGACAATTATCTTTTTTATTTTTTTTTTTAATCACAAACTCTGCCACATGTGGGACCAAACATTTTATATACAAAAATCTTAATTTTCATAATAAACTGGGAGGTTGTTCATTTTAACCCCAAAGGCACAGATTGAAGCTTGGAGAGATTAAGTCACTTCCCCAAGGCTGCAGAAACCATTAATTGTAGGAGCTGGGGTTTGAACCCAGGGTATCAGATGCCAGCATCCACGCCCAGAGTTACTTCTTTGCGTTACTGTCTGTGTCCTGAGAGCCACCTGTGCCTGTGTGGCCTGCCCTGCGCTGTTAGTACAGACGTGTTGGTGAAGGCGAGCATAAAATCTGCTGTCATGCGGCTTACCTTACAGCTCAGTCACAGGGAAAGGAAAAGGGCTTCTATGCTTTCCTGAAGATGTAAGAAGAAGGCCCTATTTTCCGTGCTACAATATTTTCCATCAATGTATTTTATTAGAAACATTAAAGTATTGTCTATTTCAAAGTAAAGTATGTTTGAATGGAATTATTTCTATTAAATTTATGGGGAAATTTTCATAGAATATAATGATTTTCCCCCTGTTCTAGTCCCACTTTTGTTAATTGAAGAAAATGTCCCTATGATCTTGAAAATGTAGAACAGTGTCTGACAGGGCCTTCAGAAGAATGTACGAACACACATTGGGAGGCAGTGTCAGCTGAGTACTGGTCCAGGCAATCACCATGTGCACTCAGTTCTCAGCTAGCTATCAGATGCACATCACAGGCATTTGTATTCTAATGGATTGCTGTCAATAAACACCCATCTATTATTTATGCTTTGCAGCTCATAGAAACATTTTGCGCTGTCATCTCTGTGACCGCAGGTTCTCAAAACATCCATATTCCTGTTTTGAAACTAAATTTTACAAGGATATAGAAAATGAAAAAATAAAAATTCTCCAAGGTATAACCCACAGAGAAATCCTCTCTTTGCAGTTTGGTGCAGTCGAGACATTTTTATATTCATAGTCATCCAAACAGGAATTTTCTTCTCATTTTGGACCATTTAAATATTGACTCACTTTATTTTTGCTTCATTTTTGCCCAGTCTTCAAATTTTAATGGAAACTTATTTTGAATAAAATGTATAATATATATCATTTACTTTATGCATTGGGGTAGAATCGTTTCAATTTTACTAGATACTCTGGTTAGTATTGGTTGTGGGAAATAACATGAACAATTTATGAGGCTCAAGAGACTTAAGAAAATATAAGTAGGTAATATCTCTTAGGCAAACCCTAAGGAGTAAATAAAAAGCTATCACTTTAATTCATTCTGTCCAATAGGAAGAAGTTATAAGTAAAATATGATGGGATCAAAATGTGTGCTTCTAAGATGGTTCATCTACTTCAGACCCAATGATTAGTGAATTGTTATATTTTTCAGAATTTAGTCATTATTTCAAAATAAGATTAATGTAGAAGAGGCTCCTGTAATCTACAGGGACATTGTTAACTATTTTCCATTTCTTCTGTACAACATATCCCTTATCTTTAAAGAGAATAATAGATCTCCACTGATAGGAAAGATTACTCTCAGGTCCCAAAACATATAAGAACTGGAGTGGAGGCTTTTAAAAAAAAATCTGTTGATAAATTATTTAAAACTGACTGAGTTAGGAAACCACCAGAAGAGGAAATATTTACTAAATGAGGTAGAAATCTTAAAACCCGTCCATGCTGGAATACTTTAAAGCCCTTCCCTGTTCTTCCCACCTCTCCCCTTATCCATCAATTCTCCAAATGTCAGCTTGAACCCTCTGGCCAAATCCTGTTTCAGGGAATATACTTGTGGACTTGGCACAGCAGGCATTAAAGATGCCATTAAGCTGACATCTGCTCCTGGACACGTGAACCTTAAATGGCCTGAAAGCATGTAATGTGCCATGCCAACTAAAGGGAAATATAAAGCAAAAAAAGAAAAAGAAAGAAAGAAAAGAAATGAATTTAAAGTATACTTAAATGAAATTTGAATTTAAAGGTGTGCATTGGTGTGTGCTCATACACACGTATATACACACTCATATGTTACACTTGCTTTAGATTCATAGCACTGGTACAGAATTGGAATGCCATAAGAGCTGCTCTGATACTGACATATGTTTCACATTATTTTTAAAGAACTCATCCTTATACTCTTTTTGCCAAAGTGTTATATTATCATTGGTGCCATTTATAGGTCTGTGACCTTTGCCCGTACAGAGAAAAGTTCTCCTCATATTCTTTTCAAATAAGCCCAAACATACATAGCTAATACAACAAAGGTATACGTCACCCAACATGCTTTATCATCCCAAAGCACTGAAATTCTTTCCGCAGAACCCTGACTCCAAAGATGCTCTCAATAGCTCCATCTCCAAAACGCATTGGAAATTAATGGAAAGTTGATTACACCCACTGCCTCTATTTTTAAAAATATTTTTACAAAGCGGCAAATTGTTTCCACTCAGTAAAAATGATGGATTATTGTATAGTTTGAAAAAATTAATGAACAGATGGAATATCAACCCATTATTCATTAAAATATTTCACTGGGTTAATTCAGCAAATAAAAATGGAGAAGAGCAGATGGCCATTTATAGTTCTCTTGATTTCTTAAACTACTTCTTTACAGCCAGAACTGCTCCTATATTTAACTTGAAATGCACAGCTCTCACCATATGCACAGTAAGCAAGCATTCATGTGACCTCATAAACTTTTCATATAAGACAGCAATGATTTTTACGATTTACTTAAAGGAATGCTATACACTTACAAAGTAAGTTATTCCCATAGCCTCAGTATTCTGGGGATAATTTGAATTTCCTGGACTCAGTAGATCCTTGCCATGATTATCTGGTTTGAAGTAGGTTCAAGTAGTCCCATGGGTAAAATTTCACAAAAGGAAGTGATCATCTTTGTTATAAGTGCTGAAGTATGCCAAGCATGCATAAAATTATTACAGAGTAGGCAGTGTTTCTCTTAAGGCGATACTTTATTTTTTCATTATATCCTAATCCTATAAGTTACTGCCTTTGAAAAAATTTTATCCTCATGTCGAGCATATGGGACTCTCATATAAGTAAATGGAATTAACCACTTTGGAAAACTGACTGCATCTAATACAGCGGAACATATACACACTCTACGACCAACAATTCCACTCCGAGGTATAAACCCAACATAGACCCACAAAGACACTGCTATAAACATTCATAGATGCACTGTTTGTAACAAGAGAACAACTGAGATAAAGTCAGTAAAAAAAATTGTGACATATTTATACAATGGCAAAATAGACAGTGGAAATCAACAAACTTCTGCTATAAAACAACAGGAGTGAATGCCAAAAGCATAAAGCTGAGTGAAAGAAGGCAAACACAAGATCGGGTACTGTGCAGTTCCAGTTATGGGAATGTCAAAAGTTGACAAAAATCAGTGTGATGACAGAAATCAGCAGAGTGGCCGCATTGGAGGAAACGTGGGGAACACTGACTGAGTCAGGCAAGGGTAGTTTGAGTGCTGCTCGTGTTCTCTTTCCTGCACTGCATACTTACGATTTGGGAACTTCTTAGTAAGTATGATAGACTATCATTTTTAAAGCTTAACGTAGAAGACAAACACAATGAAGAAAGAAAAAAGCCCTTTAATCAGTGCTAAGGATACCAAAGAAATCAGACCATAATGAACAGCAAGAATTACATTATATCAGTTAACCCAAGTAATATAGTACAACTGCTGCTGCTACTGCTAAATCGCTTCAGTGGTGTCCGACTCTGTGTGACCCCATAGACGGAAGCTCACCAGGCTCCCCTGTCCCTGGGATTCTCCAGGCAAGAACACTGGAGTGGGCTGCCATTTCCTTCTCCAATGCATGAAAGCAAAAAGTGAAAGTGAAGCCGCTCAGTCGTGTCCGACTCTTAGCGACCCCATGGACTGGAGCCTACCAGGCTCCTCCGTCCATGGGATTTTCCAGGCAAAAGTACTGGGGTGGGGTGCCATTGCCTTCCCCATATAGTACAACAAATATATAGCACAACAAATATATCCAAACACTATTTTCATAAAATTCTCCAATCTCCACATTCACACTTTCACATTGACACCTTTCCCCTGTTATAGAAGATGGATATGTTTCTCACAAATGCTGAACCTTCCTCCTTCTGAGGAGCATCCTTTCATTTGTGAAAATCCTTTCCCCAATTCTCCTCCATGTGGCTGATGTCCCATGACACTCTCCCCAGTTCTACTGGTGAGCCATGGATGGCGCAAGCCAGAGTTTCTCTCATGTACAATGTTCTCAGTGGGGCAGGACAATTCTGTGTGGAGCTCACCGATTGACCCAAGCACTCTCACCTGGTTAGCTTCCTTGAACCTGAATCCCAGATGCCCATAGCCTGTAGGGTCTATAGTTCTTATAGCATGGAGTTCACGACTGGGCTTCTAAGACAAGAGACCAGGAATAATGTCCCGTTCATTGCTATTCCACCTAAACCTAACAGCGCCCGGGCATGTTACCTTCTCGGTAAAGGTCATGTGAAGTTATTAGGCATGTATTCAATAAATGTTCATGAGCACCTTCATGTGTGAGGCATGGTTCTCAACAATAGGGATGGAGTGATGAATAAAGCAAACCAAATCTTGCACACGTTGATTCTCTTCTAGTGAGAGAAAAAGAGATGATTAGCAAGTAATAAACACAAAGAGAAAAAAATAGCATAGTGATAAGTGCTAAGAAGTTAGGAAAAATAAGATAATATAGAAACCAATTGAAAGGGGACTGGTCACTTCAGGGGGTCTCAACCAGGGGTGGTTTTGCCTCTGGAGACATTGGATAAGACATTTGTAATTGTCACAGCTGAGGAGCTTTAGTGGGCAGAGCTAAGGATGCTACTGAACATCTTACAATACACAGGGCAACTCCTCTCCACAAAGAATTATCCAACCCCAAATGTCAATGGTGCCAAGATTGAGAAGCTCTACTAGATGGAGATGAGGGAGGTGTCCCTGAGGAGGTCCCATTGGAGTCACTACCTGAATGATGATAGAGAAATCCAGGTAAGCAAAACTTTGAAGAAAGGGCTTTCAAGTCAAGGGAACAGTGAGTGCACAAGCCAGTTTGGGTGTCTTGAAGAAAATAAAGAAGATAAAGGGGCTAGCTCAGTTGGTAAAGAATCTGCATGTAATGCAAGAGACCCCGGTTCAATTCGTGGGTCGGAAAGATCTGCTGGAGAAGGGATAGGCTACCCACTCCAGTATTCTTCGGCTTCCCTTGTGGCTCAGCTGGCGAAGAATCCACCTGGAATGTGAGAGATCTGGGTTCGATCCCTGGGTTGGGAAGATCCCCTGGAGAAGGCAAAGGCTACCTACTCCAGTATTCTGGACTAGAGAATTCCATGGGCTGTATAGCCCACAGGGTCGCAAAGAGTTGGACACAACTGAACGACTTTCATTTTCACTTTCCAAGGGTCTCAACTTAGCCCGGGGGAAGAACAGTACCATCAAAAAGTTTGGGTAGGTCATGGTACATTCAAAATAACACTGGACATGAGGCAAGGGCCAAATCATTTAGGGCCTTTCGAGTCATGGTAAGGAGTTTGAATTTTATTCTAAGTACAAAGGGAAACTCCTAAAATGTTTAAAAGAAGGCCCTGACATAATCAGATTTTAAGAAAATGTCCTGCCTACTGTGTGTAGAATGAACTGTAGGAGGCCAAAGTGAGACGAATGGGATCAGTAAGAAGACTATAGCCCTTGTCCAACAGAAATAAGATGATGACCTGGATGTATGCATGGGGAGAGTTGACAAATAAAATACAGGCAATCATGCTAAATTTGGCTTTCAAATAAACAAAGATTCAATTTTTTTATAAGTACCATGCAATATTTGGGACCTATTAATCAAAAAATTATTTATTGTTTATCTGAAACCCAAATTTAACTCGGCATCCTTTATTATTATTTGTAAAATCTGGAAACTCTATGCATGCGTGAAAGGACAAACATCTGCATAGGTAAACACAGAATAATACATACTCAAGAAATGAACCAACGGGGTATTTTTCTCAAATGCAAAACTACAAGGTTGTGCACGAATGATTTCTGTATGTGAAAGAGGCATGTGTTCAAATATATATTGCTTATACAGGAGATCAATTAAGTGCCTAATCAATCTTGACATTTATATCTCCCATTCATTAGTTTAAAATCTCCAACTAACTTCAGGTTATCCCTCTAGTATCTTACTGAAAGTGAAACCATATGTAATAAATTGATTCTCATTGTTCCCTAAGCTGTTTTCCATCCCCATCAACTGGGAACCCCAAACTTAAAACCCTGGCATAGGATTCTTGCATGACTTTTATTTTCAAATGTTAATTAATAAAATGTATAAGTTCTGTCAGTTCTTTTGCATTTATCTTAAGCTAGACTCCCCTTGTTGTTGTTCAGTCACTTAGGACTGTCCTACTCTTTGTAACCCCATGGGCTGTAGCACTCCAGGCTTCCCTGTCCTTCACCATCTCCCAGAGCTTGCTCAAACTCATGTCCATTGGGTCGATGATGCCATCCAATCATCTTATCCTTTGTCTCTTTAGAAGCATCAAGGAAAAGAGGGGATTGGAACTGGGCAGAACCCTGCAGGCACCCCCCAAGTATGAAGTCCCCTCCTTGTATCTGCCTTTTGCTTAATAGAAAAGCTGAAGCCTCCCCGAATCACAAAAGAGCAGGCTCAAGCAGCTAATGCTTAGATCAATAGAGCCACTGCTGCTGCTGCTGCTAAGTCGCTTCAGTCGTGTCCAACTCTGTGCGACCCCATAGACGGAAGCCCGCCAGGCTCCCCCGTCCCTGGGATTCTCCAGGCAAGAACACTGGAGTGGGTTGCCATTTCCTTCTCCAATGCGTGAAAGTGAAAAAGTGAAAGTGAAGTCGCTCGGTCGTGTCCAACTGTTAGCGACCCCATGGACTGCAGCCTACCAGGCTCCTCCATCCATGGGATTTTCCAGGCAAGAGTACTGGAATGGGGTGCCATTGCCTTCTCCGAATAGAGCCACAGACTCACACAACAACCTGATTCCCAGTGGCTCAGCACAAAAAGAACACACCTACAATACAGGAGATGCAGGTTCAATCCCTGGGTCGGGAAGATCCCCTGGAGAAGGAAATGGCAATCCACTCCAGTATTCTTGCCTAAAAAAATCCCACAGACAAAAGAGCTTGGTGAGCTATAGCCCAAAGGGTTACAAAGAGTCGGACACGGCTGAGCGACTGAGCAGCAGGCATGCCACAGACCAGGGTCTGATGCACATTCCTGAGTTGTTTTGTAAATACTGTAACTGCCACCAGAGGGAAAACACTAACCGCATGATGACCAGATTGCAACCATGACATAAGCTGCTCCATCTTGAGCAGTGCTATAGTTAGCACAACTCCAAGAACTGGCCTTAAGAGAATGGGATCAATATGATTACTATTAATCCATATCATTGTGGACATCAAAATAATTGTGGCTTGTTCTGCTCATATATGTAAACAGGCAACTAAAACTGTCAGCAAAGAGATGCAACAGACCCATGTTGCTATCGTCCTAAGAATACAGTGCCCAATGTCAGCATGAAGACAGACCCTTGCCCATTATTCCACAGAAACAGAATGATATTCTGACAAGTGGGGACTTGTAGTATAAGCAGCTTTTGGCAGGAAAGAGCTCTCCTCAGGGGGCCCCTTTTGTCTTGTCAGTAACCCTAAACCAACCCCCACCCCACCCATATTCTCCTCATTTCCAGCCCAGCACACCTTTCAAATCCTTTGATTGCACAATACTTTGCCTAACCTGTTGGTTCTTTCCATAGATCAAAGAAGTAGAAATGAAGAATAAGTAATTAATAGAGAACAGATCTCTTCCCCAGACTCCCCTTCAGTAATCTCACTAACAACTGTGTGAACAAGAGAGCATCTAAGGAAAGATCACAGGAAGTGTAGAAGTCCAAACACCATGGGGGAAGGCAGCAACTCTAACCCCCTCTCTCAATGACTAACTGAGATTATTCCCCTTTTTCCCTTTAAAACCCTTCATGGCCAAGCAGAATCTTCCTGAGGTGGTTTTGGGGGGATGCTGAGTCTACCATCTCTCCAGATTGCTGGCACTCTGATTAAAAGCAACCTACTTTTCTATTAATACCCAAAACTGCCTCTTGGGTATTGATTTTCTACAGGACCTGAGTTCGTTAGCACTCTCAGGTTTAGACCTTCCAGTGTTCTTTATCATTGCAAAGAATTGCAGACTGGTAATTCTTAGGCTGTGTCAGACTAACAGGTATCTTTAATTTGGCTCACACAGTAGTAAAAAAGAGTCAATATTTAAGGTTAAGAGCATTTTCTTTCAATTGTGGGTGTCTAAGCTGCATTTGAAGGAGAAGGCAATGGCAACCCACTCCAGTACTCTTGCCTGGAAACTCCCATGGATGGAGGAGCCTGGTAGGCTGCAGTCCCTGGGGTCACTGCGAGTCAGACAGGACTGAGCGGCTTTACTTTCACTTTTCACTTTTATGCATCGGAGAAGGAAATGGCAACCCGCTCCAGTGTTCTTGCCTGGAGAAGCCCAGCAACGGGGGAGCCTGATGGGCTTCCGTCTATGGGGTCAGCACAGAGCCGGACACGACTGAAGCGATTTAGCAGCAGCAGCAGAAAGCTGCCTTTGAAAGATCTAAAGATCTGGCCAACTGGATCTGCATTTACTCTAGGCTGTAACAGTTGGAGTTGAAAAGAAACTTTCTTCTTTACATAGAGTATGTAAGTCCTCACCTGCTTAGGTGACTTGATTGACATCTGACGCTGTGACCAAAACTGGATTATACCCATATGCCTCTATCGCAAATAGGAGATCTCTCAAAGTTCTTCCCCCTGTTCCCCACATCAGTCCGATAGCCCCCAAATCTCATTTTGTTTCCTGCTCCTTCAGCTCCAATAGCTTTTGTTTCACGCTCCTTCACCACATTTTCTCTTCTTTAATCCAGATTGTTTTTCCTTTGGCTTAACATTTTATTGAAATCACCAACATTGTGCATCACCTTGATTTCCCTCCTGATAACTGACACACAGATATTTTGTTATTGTTGTTTAGTTGCGCAGTCCTGTTTGATTCTTTTGAAGCCTGCCATAGCTCCTCTGTCCATGGGATTCTCCAGGCAAGAATACTGGAGTGAGTTGCCATTTCCTTCTCCAGGGGATCTTCCCTACCCGGGGATTGAAATCACATCTCCTGCATTGCAGGCAGAGTCTTTACTGCTAAGCCCCTGCGGAAGCCCCATGCATATATTGCCTACATATTTGTAGGTGCTTGTCTTATCTCATCAAGACTACTCTGCTAGCTCCCTTGATACATATTTTAGCAGTTCTGGGCATCTCAAAAGCATTAAAACACTAGGGGTTGCACAAAATGACTACTGCCATCTAACCAACATATACAGAGAAAAATGTACCTTAATACATTCCTTTATTTTGGAGGGTACACTAGTATGCTTTGAAACTGGTTATTTTTTCTAAAGTCTGCTATTTAAAAAAAAATAGCATGTAAGAAATAGAAACTAAGCAAGAACTTTAAAATTCTCTTTAAAGTAATTTAATAAAGTTCTTTTATTAAACCACACTATCTCATTTTATTCCATAGATATATTTGATTCTATGACCAATAAAATCTAAAAATTTCACTCATTTGGTTCTTACTTCTTATGAGATTATTAAAACTCAAAGACCTAATTTTCCATCGTTTTAAGAAGGCTGATTACTTAAATGTTAAAGGCTTGAAATGAAGGAATAAATTATTCTCTGGGTTTGCATGGATCTATTAAGACTTAAGGAAATAGATGGGAAACCTGAATTCTAAGAAAAAATTTCTAGTTATATGAGCAGATACCAAAACCTATTTAAATGTCTTTGCAAAAAATAGTGAGTTTTAAATAATTTACTTTAGTCATATACCTTAAAAAGAATAAGATTTAAAGTGAGCCCCAAACCTAATATTTCCTCAATTAAAAAAATTCTTTCCACATGATAATTACCTTTAAAGAAAATTTTAGGAAGGTTAAAAGGAAAAAAAAAATAATTAGTAAGAAATCCACTCACAGTAGGAATTAGCAAACAATCTATGTTTTCTTAAATCAGCTCCTCTTGATGTTTTGTCAGGATCACAAGGCATGACAAATTTAAATGGGCTTACTGCCGAGAACTAATCCATAAGGTACAACCATTTCATATGCACACACACACACACAATTCAAAGTGGTGAATAAAGTAGCAAACATGGATTAACTGCTTCCATTATAGCCAGTTAGTGAAGATGAAAATAACATTATAGACAAATCTCTTAGAAAAGGCTCATAGGTTAATATGCTTTGTGAAATATGGGTTGAGTTATTCATAAACATATATATAGCTTGGAAGATGCCTATGCATTAACAAATAAGAAAAAAAAATTCCCAATCAAATTGAATCTTTGGAGGCAGTAAAGAAGAATTTGGATGGAAAAAGTACATTAAGGACATTAATTTCTAATTCTGTTTTACCATATAGTGAATCAAAGTTGAAAAAAAACATGAAAAATCACAAGACAGGGAAAATTCATTATCACCTCCAATGTAAGATAGCAGTCTTCAATTATCCAAAAAAGATTATATTGTTCCTTACCCAGCACCTGACTTACTGATATCAGAATATTTGCATAGCATCATATCACTGTAGCACTTGGAATCTTAATGAGTGTCTAAGACCTGTAGTTAGAAATACCACCAGGGAAACTCCTTATAGTGATTTGTGCAAGGTTCATCAATTTACTAGTGACAGAGGAAGGGCTAAAATGTGGGCTTCTTGCTTTCAAAAAAATACTAATATTTTTTGAATTAGCTGAGTTAATTATTTGCCTTGCTGAGCTCTTGCTTGTTTGATTGCTGGTTTCTTTATTTGTTTATACAAGAGCCTATTCTATCTATTGTAAGAAAGTTCGAGAAAGGTGTAAAAGGCTCTTTGATCAGGGATATAGTCGCTCAGATGGTAAAGAATCTGCCTGCAATGCAGGAGACCCAGGTTCAATCCCTGGGTCAGGAAGATCTCCTGGAGAAGGGAACAGCTATTTGCCTGGAGAATTCCATGGACCTCTAGAGGAGCCTGGTGGACTACAGTCCATGGAGTTGCAAACAGTCGGACATGACTGAGTGACTAACACTTTCACTTTCACCAAGAATAGTCTGAGAGATAAGCTTGGAAAGAGAATCTAGGAGAGTCTCACTTTCAACCTTATCTATGAGCAAAGCGAGGTCCAGAGAGGTGATGTGGCTTGCTCCAATTTACACAGCAAAGTGAGGTCCAGAGAGGTGATGTGGCTTGCTCCGATTTACACAGCTAGCTGATGGCATGAAGGGCACGGAACTCAGTACCCACATAGTCTAGGGTTCTTTCCTCTGCAACTTGTCCTTGAGTTGTATCTTCAGGGTGAGTCTTCACTATAACATTGAAAAGGAATTCTTCTTCAAGCAAGATAATCGTATTACATGTAAATGCGAACACCACACTCCAAAATCCATATAAATGACTTTTTGATTATTTGGTGTTGTTCAACATATATATTATGCTCCTTGTAAATAGAATGGCTAAACAGTTACTGCCTTGGGGTATTGCTCAAGTGTCTATAATGTTCATCACAGGCAAACAGGACCCAGGTACTACCAACAACTCACAGATTTTAGAATTCAGAGTTGTGTCAGGCACTGGCTGAATTAGTGCCTTAAAACTTTATTAATTCATCCATTTTGTGGGGAGTGGCATACACGGTAGGGGCAAGCAAATCAATAAAAAAACAAAGTCAGAAATTAAATATTTTTGGAGAAGTCCATAACAATTATTTTGAAGTAAGTAAAAGTAACTACTAAAATACTGCCTTATGATCCAACAATCCCACTGCTGGGCATACACACTGAAGAAACCAGAATTGAAAGAGACACGTGTACCCCAATGTTCATCGCAGCACTGTTTATAATATCCAGGACATGGAAGCAACCTAGCTATCCATCAGCAGATGAATGGATAAGAAAGCTGTGGTACATATATACAACGGAGTATTACTCAGCCATTAAAAAGAATACATTTGAATCAGTTCTAATGAGGTGGATGAAACTGGAGCCTATTATACAGAGTGAAGTAAGCCAGAAAGAAAAACACCAATACAGTATACTAGCACATATATATGGAATTTAGAAAGATGGTAACAATAACCCTGTATACGAGACAGCAAAAGAGACACTGATGTATAGAACAGTCTTTTGGACTCTGGGAGAGGGAGAGGGTGGGATGATTTGGGAGAACGGCATTGAAATAAGTATAATATCATATATGAAATGAGTCGCCAGTCCAGGTTCGATGCCTGATACCGGATGCCTGGGGCTGGTGCACTGAGATGACCCAGAGGGATGGTATAGGGAGGGAGAAGGGAGGAGGGTTCAGGATGGGGAACACATGTATACCTGTGGCAGATTTATTTTGATACATGGCAAAACCAATACAATATTGTAAAGTTAAATAAAATAAAAATAAGATTTAAAAATAAAATAAAATACTGCCAAATATAAGTCCTGTAAGGCTTATTTTAATAACTGAATAACTTATCTGTAATTAGCAGATAAACTGTCTACATGCAAATGGCATCAGAAAGCATTTGAAAAATATAGCTCATCAAAAAATGTGCCATCAAATCTCATTTATCCCAAATTTTGCATGGAAAACATTTCCCTACACAGTAGAGAGGTAAATTTTAGTCCAATTCTAGTTAAATGATCAAGAATATTCATAGTGGGACTTTCCTGACAGTCCTGTGGTTAAGACACCGAGCTTTCAATGCAGGGGGCATGGGTTCAGTCCCTGGTCAGGGAACTAAGATCCTGCAAACCATATCATACAGCGCCCCCCTCCCCCCCCCCAAAATACTGTGAGTACTATGAAAGAAAAGAAAGTGAAAGTAAAGTCGCTCAGTCGTGTCCGACTCTGCAACTCCATGGACTGTAGCCTACCAGGCTCCTCTGTCCATGGGATTTTCCAGGCAATAGTACTGGAGTTGACTGCCATTTCCTTCTCCAGGGGATCTTCCTGACCCAGGGATCGAACCCGGGTCTCCCTCATTGTAGACAGGCGCTTTACCGTCTGAGCCACCAGGAAGTAAATACTACAAGTAGCTCTTACTACTATCAGAAGTGATAATAATTTATTTCCAGGCCTCAAAGGGAGCCTATATGTAATTTTCTACTTTGTGCCCAACAGACCTTTGTGCTCTGAGGGTGAATAGAGGTGAAGGAACTTTCTCAAGCAAGGTAGCATCTAAGTTCTACATCCTGTACCAGCTTCCAGGGGTCCTCTGACCCGGATGTGTACTTTTCACTCTCCCAGTTGTTCTCCATTAAGAGCACAGAGTTCTGGGTTAGACTCAATGGGCTCTGATGTCATTTTTATTTCACTCTCTAGGTCTCTATTTCTATGGTTTTATGTGCGCTATGACCTCAAAGAGAAAGATACACATTACACATATGTGCAATTGGGGGTTCAACTCACTGGGTTCCAGGGACTCTGGAATTCTCTTCCATGGCTTATTTCATGGATTAGTACCTGAATTCAATAAATCCTTAAATCCTTAATCCTTGATATGAGATGAGCATAAATATTCAAACTATTTTTGATTCTTCTGATTCTTTCTCCTGAACACTAGGTTTAATTTATAGATGAAACTGAGTCAAATATCTCTTAGTCATTCTAATGACAAAGAAAAATGATAGCTTCTTATCTATCTCCCATTAACATTACCAAGACCTAAACTCATGGACAATCTCTTCTCAGGCAACAACTTCTGTGAACCCCACTTTGGCGGGGAGAGCAGAGATGCCAAAAGAAAGAATCTTGGAGATTATTTTGTTAAATAGAGAAATACATGCACGGTAAATGTTTTTATGCTGTTAAGTTATTAATAAAGAGGAAGCTGAAATAAACATACACATATGTTCAACTGTGGATTCTCTTTCACCTTATCCTACATGTATGCCAATGTTATGTCTATTATTGAGTTTACTAATATTGCTATAAATACTGAGCTGTGTTGACAGCTCAGTTTGGAGATTCTTACTGGTGGATTGTCACCTCTTAGTCTTTGTGTATGATAAAGGAGAGAGAGTGTTTGCTAGATTGATGTATGTGCACGCATATAATTGCCCAGTGACAATAGATTAGAATGATCAGATGACTTGTAACTGATCAACATATAGAGTTGAGCAACATACACGGAGAGGAGGAAAGAAGCCTTGAGCTTTAAAAAACTCCATGAACAGATTAAGTGAGCATTCCTGACATCATTCTATCAGTAATTTAGCATCTAGAATATTCAGGTTGATTTCTCACCATGCATATGCTCCGCCCCCAGGCCTCCTAAACTACTTACTCACGGTTGCTTCAACAACAATTTTCTTGCCAGGATTCCTTCGCAAATCCTGTTTTCTTGCCTGAAATAGTGCCTTTCTCCTTTCTCTTCTCCACCTACAGAATTCTACTCATCTTTAAATACCCAGTTTATTTTTCATTTTCTCAGAGAAGCTCTAATTAAGCATAATGTGGTCTCTTGGTATCTGCAGGGACCCCGAGGAGACCAAAATCCACAAATGCATGAATTCCTTATATAAAATGGCATAGTATTTGCATATTATCTCTGCACATCCTCCTGTACACTTTAAATTGTCTCTAGATTATTTATAATACCTAATATAATGTAAATGCTCTGTAAATACAATATAAGTACTGTGTAAACAGTTTTAAGCTTGTGGTAAACTTAAATTTTGCTTTTTGGAACTTTCTGAATTTTTTTTCAAATATTTTCAATCTGTAGTTGGTTGAATCCACAGATACAGAACTCATGGATATGGAAAATCTACTGTATACTCATCTATACTCAAAAGTACTTTGGTCAAGTCATTCCTGTATTACTGACCATAATGTGCCATAATTACTTGATTAGTTATTACCTTACCCACTAGATTACACATTCTTTGTGGCCAGGATTGTCATATTTCTGCTACTCCTTGGTCACGTGCCCCTTACACCTGCCAATAGGCTCCCCAGTGTCTTACTGGCTGATGGGCATAGAGTAAGTTCTATAAATGTTTATTGTCTGAACTAGAGTGGGAGTAGCCAGTGGATAGTTGGGATCTAATGGGTCGTTAGATTTGTGTGTGATGAAACCCTCCTAAACATAATGTGCTGACCCAAAGTCTCAACTCCTTCACCTTTCATTTAGGTTGTGAACCAGAGTGTATGAATCTTTGTTCATCCTTTTAATGTGCTATCCACTTAGATTTCAGGCTTACATTAATCTGGGATATTAATTCCACCAGCACTTTTGATGGAAGCTATAATTTATATCACAGAAAAACCTTTCTGTAGCTTAATATCCAGAGATGTAAGAATGCAAATGACATTAACATTAACTAGGCAAAGAGGTATGAGTGAAGAAACTGTATTCCGTGAAAGCTCAGGGCCAAAATGAAGGCTACAATATCTCACAGTTAAAACAGGATGAAATGAACATGTGCCACAGGTTCTCCTGCGTTAATCAGAAAGGACATAAACCAAACCAGAGGCACATTTATTGCTTAAAAAAATCCTCAAATCCCGGAAGTGCCTATAATTATTAATTATGTATAAACACTGGAAGTGTTGACACTGTATATTCCTATAAAATGGAACATAAAATAATAATGCCTCAATTTTATACAGTCCCTTCAAGGTAATGGAAAATCAAAAAGGGACTCTGTGAAGTTTTAGGTGGGCAAGCACTGATGACCACCCAGAAATGGAATCTGTTGTGTTAATACCTCCCTTGTTTACACTCTCTCTCTCTCTGACACTAACACCATATAGAGACAGTATGAAGTGGTCACTCCAACCCTATAATTGCTGAGTGACCCTGAACAAGGCTTGTATTTCCTTAGGCCTAAAACTCTTTATTAAAGAATGGGGCTAGAATACTGTTTCTTTGTCCTTTCAATTTGAATATTCAATCATTCCTATTTCTAAGGTTTATTTATTGCTGCTCTTACTTTTCTCTTAGAGGAAAATGTTGGTAGTATGATAAAACATACGCAATTTTTAAGCATACTTGGTAGCTGCAGTTTAGCTTATTTTAAAATGTTATCCATTGTGATGCTTCCAGTCTCAAATAATAGAAAGTCTAACTTCACACAAGACTATTATCTCAAAAGGAGGATATTCAGAGAGTGAATGGGCTCAGGGCACAGTGAAAGATATTATCAGGGAACCGGGTTCTTCCCCATCTTTCTGCTCCAACTTCCTGGGTGTCAGCTTCCTCTTCAGACTTATAGCAAGGTGCTTGTCCTAGGGTACAGTGGAGAATATGAAGACCAAACTCATAAAGTCAAATCTCCTGGGAAGATGTTGTCATTCTCCTCTAAGCTAAAAACCAAAAGCTCAGCAAAGCATCTTCTCCTTTCTGCCATACTATGAGTTTGAGAAGTAGCTACTGAACATCAGTATGATGCCAGGAGGGTTCCCTGGTGACTTAAATGGGAAAGAATCTGCCTGAAATGCAGAAGACCCGGGTTCGATCTTTGGGTTGGGAAGATCCCCTGGAGAAGGCAATAGCAACCCATTCCACTATTCTTGCCTGGAGAATTCCATGGACAGAGAAGCCTGTGGGCTACAGCCCATGGGGTCACAAAGAGTTGGACATGACTAAGTGACTAACACAGACAGACGATGCCAGGATTGTTCATGATACAATTTTAAAAAGTATAAAGGAAAAGCCATTTAGTCTTGCATTGTGGGATCATGACTAGTTCAGATAATGAAGTACAGTTTCCCCTCAGTATCTGTGGGGATTGGTTCTAGGACCCCTGCTTGGGTACCAAAATCTGATGATGATCAAGTCCCTCATATAAATAGCATAGCATTTATGTGCAACCTTTGCACATCCTCCATATACTTTAAATCACTCCTAGATTACTTACAATACCTAATATAATTGATATGTATATAGCTGGCAGCATAGAAAATTCAAATTTTGCTTTTTGGAACTTTCCGGAATTTGTGTGTGTCTGTGTGCATATTTTCCATCTGAGTTTGGTTGAATTCATGGATGCAGAATCCATCGATACAGCGAATCAACTGTAAATCTGTTTTAGAACTTTAAAGCAGGACAGAGATACTCTTGCCATGAGGTTAATCCTGCCCTAGCTGATGCTCCATATACGGTTAGACAGTGTGACTCAATTCTTACTTCTGAAGAGAATGAATTCCATACTTGTAAACTCTGTACTCAAGGATGATTTTTCAAAAGAATTTATTATCATAGACTACACTGGCGTTACTTTTGAAGTGACCAAAGTTGAGAAATGCGGAACGCATTTCAGATTGCAACCAAGGGTTATGTGAGATGTTTAGAATAAGATTTCAGCAAGAGTAAGCATAGTCAGATGGTGCTAGTGATAAAGAACCCACCTGTCAATGAAGGAGACCTAAGAGACATGGGTTCAGTCCCTAGGTTGGAAAGATCCCCTGGAGGAGGGCAAGGCAACCCATTCCAGTATGCTTGCCTGGAGAATCCCCAGGAACAGAAGAGCCTGCTTGGTTACAGTCCATGGGGTCATAAAGAGTCAGATATGACTGAAGCAACTTAGTACCCGTGAGAGCATGATCATAGCTGCTCTAGATGAAAATATATGACATATGGTATGTATAGGGCGTTTCCAAACCCATTGTTCTTTGCTATATGCTGTTTTGATTGGTAAATATTATACTATGGTCTAAAGTTGGACTGTGTAATGGAATAGTAATCATAATATCCAGGTCTTAAACGTAGAGATTTGCAGAGTCAAATGGTAGTATGTGTTTAAAGCACTGTAGTGTGAATATATTATAGACTATCTAACCATGTCCCTATTTTATATTTCCAACAACATTGCAGCGCTGCCTTCTGGAGCACAGGAGTGACAGTTTCCCTGCACTGGAGACAGGATAGGAGAACTCCTCCTGGGCCACAGAGTATGCACATTTTTCATTTTCATGAATGCTGCTGAACGACTTCCACAATGGTTGTACTAATCCCCACCAGCTGTATATGAGAGCTTTTGCGTCACTAAATTCTCATAAACACACAATATGATAAGACACTTTAATTTTTACCAATCTGGTGGGCCAGAAATGGCGTCTCATTTTTTTCCCCCATTTGCACTTCTCAGATTCCCAATGAGATTAAACTTAAACATTTTCTTCCATGTTCATTAGCTATGATAAGCCTTTCTTCTTCTCAAAAGTGCCTATTTGTTCTGTTAGCTCATTTTTCTACTGGAATGTTTTCTATTTCATATCGACATTAAGTTTTTCCTACATGTGTTGGTGCTTGTGTGTTAATGCTTCTTTTATTCCTTTGTTTTTATAGTTCAGTTACCAAGTCATGTCCACGTCCAGTGACCCCATGGACTGCAGCACACCAGGCTTCCCTGTCTTTCACCAACGTCCGAAGTTTGCTTAAACTCATGTTCATTGAGTTGAGTCGGTAATGCTATCCAACCATCTCATCCTCTGTCACCCCCTTGTCCTCTGGTCTTCAATCTTTTTCAGCATTTATTCTTTTACTCTCTTTTTATTTGTTTATTCTTGATATGTTTGAGCACTATCTCAGAAGCTAATTGTGTAATTATTTAGGTCCATGAGCAATAGCTGTGCATGGGTGATCAGTCACTTCAGTTGTATCTGATTCTTTGCAACCCCATGGACTATAGCACGGCAGACTCCTCTATCCATGGAATTCTCCAGGCAAGAATACTGGAGTGGTTGCGATGCCCTTCTCCAAGAGATCTTCCTGACCCAGGAATCGAACCTGTGTCTCCTGTGTCTAATGCATTAAAGGTGAATACTTTACCCACTGAGCCAGGAGGGAGGCTCCAAGGAATAGCTAGCTTATTTTAAAACTAAGGATGGGGATGGGGGAAGATTCAGTGTAATGAGATAGTCTTTCATTTTTGTGAATTTAATTAAGAGCTCTTTATTTTAGATTTGCCCAGATCTTCTCATGGAGAGTGCATCTTCGCACGAATTCTCCTGGCCTTGTGCTTTCTTTTCCTGTTACTTTCATGCTTATTTGTTATGGTGTTAAAGAGACCCTCCTAATTTAATTGGGAATCTGCTCTGGTTTCATGATGCTTAAGCAGTAAGCCAATGAGACAT
Source organism: Tragelaphus eurycerus (assembly GCA_935064755.1). Taxonomy (NCBI): domain Eukaryota; kingdom Metazoa; phylum Chordata; class Mammalia; order Artiodactyla; family Bovidae; genus Tragelaphus; species Tragelaphus eurycerus. The sequence continues at coordinate 1,400,391 of CAKXYN010000059.1, read as the reverse complement.
TCACTATGCAAGGTGCTAAAGCAAAGCGCTCAATGATCTGTGAAGGAAACAGAACTTCGTCTTCAGTTTTTTGAAAGGACTATCTAAGACAGATTATGGCAGTTCATCATAAAGGGGAAAAAAATAATCTCAAGTAATTTTATAAGACAAAAGAATAGCAAGGATGTACTTTCTTCACTTAAAAACACATAAACTACATGCAGTCTGAGTTTTTCCCAAACAAAGAAGTCTTGAATAGGTAGAAGAAAAGTTCTACAAAATGCATCAACCAGAAGTACTGTGCTAAATTGCCCAATTACTCATGCTCTAAAGAAACTTTCACAACGCAGTTCACACCACTCGCCAAACTTGTTAGTTCATTTTCAACTGCAAGAAACAACAGAGTAGTTTGTTTTCCCTGTTTCTGGGTGGTGAAAAATGAGTAAGGTCATATACCAGATATGTATCATTACCATTTATATCTGAAGAGGCCACAGCCAATTAGATTATTTTTTTGTGTTATCTGCAGGGCAATAAATAGAGGTAGGAGAAAAGTCAAGATGTTGCTTGTACACAGGCTGGCCTATGGAGATGGCACAGACCTCACACTTGGGAACTGAGTGGGTGAGGGGTGCACACGAAAGATTACTTGCACTTGGGTTTACTTCTCTTACAAAAGCCCATCCTCTCAGAAGGAGGCTGTATCATAAAGGACGGTGATAAATTTGGGCATCAGGCATGGAGAAGGAAATGGCAACCTACTCCCATATTCTTGCCTGGGAAATCCCATGGACAGAGGAGTCTGGTGGGGTCCATGGGGTCACAAAGAGTCAGGCACAAGTGCACACATATGCATGCACGGCTGTCCAAAACACAACATTAGCAAGTCACTTAAAGTTATACGAGAAAAAGGTACGATAATACATACTTGGGAGGGACTCCATGAAGTCTAAGAGATACGATCCATGAACCACGAGCAGCAAAATGCGTTGCACTTAATAGATGCACAAGAGTTCTTCCAAGTCCCTCCTTTCACATTCTGTAATGGGATGCTACACTAAAGATCGGGGCACATTGAGCAACTACGTAAAGTGACGTGATTCTGTGGGACAGTCAGAGGCCCCCTACACTCTATACCCTCTAGCGCAGGGGCCCCCACCCTCTGGGATCTAATGTCCAATGATCTCAGGTGGAGCTGATGTAATAATAGTAGAAATAAAGTGCACAATAAATGTAATGCACTTGAATCATCCCCAAACCATCCCTCCACCCCTGGTTCATGGAAAAATGGTCTTCCTTAAAACCGATCCCTGCTGCTAGAGGTTGGGGACCACTGTCCTGGTGCATCTCCCAGTGAGGTCTGTGCCCTCCTTTCCCTCTCTTACATACTTCTGATTCCTTCTCCCAAATGTAACTTGAAGTATTTCTTCCCACTGTCTTAAGACTTCTTCAAGGATAAAAGTAAATATCTGAAAATGGGACAGCTTAGAAATTTTTTTTTTCCTAAGACTAATGGGTGTTCATTCTAGAAGAGTAGGGATCACATATAATACTAATTTTCAAAGCCAAACAAATGCTATTGGCTCTGTCACCGTCTAAGCCACCTGGGGTTTGATTTCTCGTTAAGGTTTTGTTTTATTTTTCCAGTCCTTTATAATACCTGTATGTGTGATAGGTTCAACCTTTCATCAGGAACGGGTCTGAAACAATGTGACAGAAAGAAATGTCTTTGCTAAACCACTGCCAGACCTGTGTCATGGGATCATTTTTTTTTCAAATTAAAATCTCTGTAGATCATTACAAGTTTGATTTATTAATAAAATTAAACTGAGATCAAAAGAAAACATTTTATCGGTTGAGTGGCTGACTAGCTTTCCATCCTGAGGCTTCTTTTTTATTTCTTCTAGTTGAATCCATTGCTCAGCCTAGCTCCTGCTTTCTCTTTCTTAACCAGGAAACCTGAGAGTTTCTATCTGGATCCCAGAGTACTGCTTTTGTGGATTTATCTGTGTGCTCCCCTCTTGACCATTTGTGAACCCCAAACAAGGCACTTCTTGGAGCTTCCAGAACTCTAAGATCTCTGAAGCCTTCTACCTAATACCTCATACTCCATGGAGGGTGCCTAGTTCCTTCCCTCTGGGTGAAAGTCATGCTGTCCTTCTGCCTGTGGCAGGTACACAATGCAACACAACCCACAAAAGCCCTTGCCTATAAAAATGCATTCGGAATAATATTGGGAAGAAAGTAAATCATTTTTCCAAAATGAATAAAAATTATTTTACTGAAATTCATTTGCAAGGCAAGTTTTTGTTTTTTCTGTTGTAATTCTGAAAGAAATTCAACTCTCAGTCAGATCTTTGACTCTATATTTTAAAGAATCTGAATGTCAAGAATAATTTGGTTTTTCCAGTGGTCATGTATGGATGTGAGAGTTGGACTATAAAGAAAGCTGAGCGCAGACGAACTGATGCTTTTGAACTGTGGTGTTGGAGAAGACTCTTAGAATCCCTTGGACTGCAAGGAGATCCAACCAGTCCATCAGTCCTGGGTGTTCATTGGAAGGACTGATGTTGAAGCTAAAACTCCAATATTTTGGCCACCTGATGCAGAGTACATCATGAGAAATGCTGGACTGGAAGAAACACAAGTTGGAATCAAGATTGCTGGGAGAAATATCAATAACCTCAGATATGCAGATGACACCACTCTTATGGCAGAAAGTGAAGAGGGGCTAAAAAGCCTCTTGATGAAAGTGAAAGTGGAGAGTGAAAAGGTTGGCTTAAAGCTCAACATTCAGAAAACGAAGATCATGGCATCTGGTCCCATCACTACATGGGAAATAGATGGAGAAACAGTGGAAACAGTGTCAGAATTTATTTTTCTGAGCTCCAAAATCACTGCAGATGGTGACTGCAGCCATGAAATTAAAAGACGCTTACTCCTTGGAAGGAAAGTTATGACCAACCTAGATAGCATATTCAAAAGCAGAGACATTACTTTACCAACAAAGGTTCGCCTAGTCAAGGCTATGGTCTTTCCTGTGGTCATGTATGGATGTGAGAGCTGGACTGTGAAGAAGGCTGAGCGCCGAAGAATTGATGCTTTTGAACTGTGGTGTTGGAGAAGACTCTTGAGAGTCCCTTGGACTGCAAGAAGATCCAACCAGTCCATTCTGAAGGAGATCAATCCTGGAATTTCTTTGGAAGGAATGATGCTAAAGCTGAAACTCCAGTATTTTGGCCACCTCATGCGAAGAGTTGACTCATTGGAGAAGACTCTGATGCTGGGAGGGATTGAGGGCAGGAGGAGAAGGGGACGACAGAGGATGAGATGGCTGGATGGCATCACTGACTTGATGGGTGTGAGTCTGAGTGACCTCCGGGAGCTGGTGATGGACAGGGAGGCCTGGCGTGCTGCGGTTCATGGGGTCGCAAAGAGTCAGACATGACTGAGCGACTGATCTGATCTGATCTGATGCGAAGAGCTGACTCATTGGAAAAGACCCTGATGCTGGGAAAGATTGAGGGCAGGAGAAGGGGACGACAGGGGATGAGATGGTTGGACGGCATTGCTGACTCAATGGACATGGGTTTGGGTAGACTCCAGGAGTTGGTGATGGACAGGGAGGCCTGGTGTGCTGCGGTTCATGGGGTTGCAAAGAGTCGGACATGACTGAACGACTGTACTGAACTGAACTGATTTAGAAATTGTGTGGGAAACAAATCTAAATTTACTAGTTACATATGATCTCTAGTGTTCAGCATCTTTTTTAAAGAGATACAATTTATTAGGCACTAGTGAAGGGCTCGATGCTAAGGGTTTACTTAATACAAATCATCATACTTTATTTTCACAAGGTCACATTATCCTCAGAGGTGATTAAATAACATGCCTAACAGGTAGCCACTAATAAGTTCATTGTACATCTTTGAATTCAACCAAGAACACTCAGCAGCCCACACTCAAACCTCTCACTAGCGCTTTCTACAGTGAACAGTGTATCTGTCCTTCATTTAGTAGGTCAGATAAGCTTCAGGCTTGTTTCCAACTATAAGCCTGTGGAGGGCCTGAGCTGAAACTCTCACAGATCTCAACCCTAGAGATGCACAAAGGCATCTTGAATACATGCTTTTTGATTAGGATGATAATAATTAAAAATAAAATTATATGAATGATCATAGGGAATACTGATTAGACCAATTTAATAAAATCTGCATCACCACTCCACTAAAGATACATTTTAGCATCTTGATGATTTAATAGAAAACTGCTATACTGCAATTCCCAGCTGCACAAAACCTATTCTCAAGCATGATCATTATAATCTCGTGCTTTATTAAACATCTGAAAGAAATGGCATAATGGTCCTTCAAGGACAGCTCCATTAGGGGGAAAAAAATAGAATAATCTACAGTATAATGTGTTTAAAACGCTTTTTAAAATAGTGTTGTCATTAAGGTGATCAGCACCTGGGTTATTCTCATTGAAACAGCCTAAGGTCTGCTGATTAAAGAGAGAACTACATACCCTTTGCCTGGCCCATTAAATGAACCAAAGATATAATCTATACACGTCTCCCTATGTCTAGTTTCATTAAGATGAAAGTCTTCAAAAACCAGTTAGATATCAGGGCAATAAACTAGGCTGGGGAAAGAGGAACAGAGAGACTCATAGCTTTATTGACCAATAAAATTTAATTGACTATCTATATTCTCACTTAGAAATTGGTCAAAATGCACCCCCCAAAATTCAGTTTGATGCTAATAGAGCTTCCTTTTAAGGTCAGAACGTGCTTCTCAAACTGGAGAAGGAAAAGGTTATCCACTCCGGGCCTGGAGGTCTACAGTCCATGGGGTCACAAAGAGTCGGACACATGTAAGCGACTAACACTTTCACTTTCAAGCGTTGCAAAAAGCATAAGCCTACCATTGTTCATCTGCTCTTGGCTAAAAGTATATCAGGTGTTCAGAAGGCATCTTGTCCAAGAGTTATATATTATTCCCCAGTCTACCTCTTCAATTACAGGTGGAACCTACTGGTCTGAAAAAGGATAATAAGATTAATAAAACTTAACACTTCTATCATGACATAAAATCTACAATTTTCATGTCTGTTTCCATGTATAAATTCTCACATTAACAATAGTGATTCCCACTTTCCAGATGAGGAAATTGAGGTTCAAAAAGATGACACGACTGGCCTGAGATGACATTGATCTTAAATGGCTAAAAGAGAATTCCGAGCCAGAACTTCCGACTGGCCTTGGGCTCTTCATAGGATGTGATCTTTTTTCAGTGAAAAATTTTCCCTTACCTGGCACTTGCCATACAGCCCACATTCTCCAGAACATTATTACATGCTTTGTAAATGAATCTGTAAATGGTTTGTGAAAAATGAACCTCTTATGCTCAGCAGGCAGCAGGCACTGATAACCGTTATCTGCCTGCTGTGAGGCTTAAGGCAAGTTAGTAAATCTCTCTGAAACTTAACTTTCTGTTCTTAATATCAAAATAATAACATACTTGCCTTTGAGAGAAATCAACAAAATAGCATGTCAGAGGAAGTCTCATAGAACTCAGCACATGGTGAGTTCGCAAAGCCTATTTAATATGCATCTCAGTTTGAGCATTATCAGAACCTACATGATAATTAAAGCTGTGAATGCAGTTTCTTTCCTTTTCAAAAATGGAGCTGTTGTGGGTTAAATAAGTGCAGAGTGGACTGGATGGTTTGCTCATCTGTAAAACAGGAAATAAAAGAGCGTTGGGAAGAGATAGAGAAAAGATTAAAAAGCTGAGAGAATAAAAAGGATTTCAAGAAAAATGATACCTACACACATGCACATATCAGCCTATGGATGATCACTGCATGACCCAAAGCAGACAGAGTACTCAGATACTTATTACATCCTCCCATTAACTCTATGAGATAACTGTTATAATTATTGTCCCCATTTTACAGAAGAGTAAATTGAGGAACAGACAGGTTAGGTATCTTACCCAAGGTCACACAGCTGAGATTCAAACCCTAGTTCTTTGACCCCAAAGACTGTGCTCTTATTCCATGCTGTTCTGCTCCTGGCCTATACGAGGAATCAAAAGCAGCAGAGGGGTAGGTTGGATACTGAAAACATTCAATTAGTCAACCACAGGACATCTGGGTCAACGGCAGAAACCATCTGGGTGCGCCATGGTTTGGACAGACCTGGCCCAACGCAGTAGGTCCCTAGGAACTCGGGATGACGAGACAAAGCGGACAGTGTTCTTCACACACTTGCCAAGGTTGTCGAGGGATCACCTCCATCGAGTGGATGTGGCTGAAAAATGCCAAATTCTCCCAGCAATCCAATGTTGAGCTTGTGAGGGCTGCCCTTGCACTGAAAGCTCAGAGAGGTCTGCACAGTTGGCTAGGCTTCTACCTCGACGTAACATCCTCAGGGCTGCTCTGAGGCCATTCCCTGCCCTCCTTACTCATAGACACATCAACTTCAGCTCACCTGTCAGCTGCTGCCTATGAGTCCCACACACACAGACCCTATCAGCTGAAGCCCTTCAGTACCATCTCTGCAGTCAGAACCAGCTCAGGCCAGGCTGCACCATTGCTGGTACAACAGGACATTTAACCTCTTTGACATCTGTGTGACATTTAACCTCCTTGACATTTAACCCCCAGGAGGACATCTCCATCTCCAAAAAGACATACAACAGGATCTAACACCCAGGGAAGGTGCAAAGGTATGATGAGATGACACCTGTGAAAGCAATCTGGTGTTCCATAAATATTGACTAAATCTGGATGTCAGTAGCAAATATTACTTATGAATGGCTGAACTGTTTCTAGACTCTCACTGTTGGTGAATCCATCTCAACTTTAAAGATGATCTATAAATCACCTGGATTAAGTAGTTTAAGGAATTGGATGTGACATCAGAGACAGGGCACCTCTTTTCCACACACCCCACAGTGGTGCTTTGCTGTGGCTGCTGCTACCGACATAAATGTGTGCAGCCTAAATATCTTGAGCCATGATTATATATCATTAATGTCACTTTTAGCATTGGAAAACTGCTTTTCTGTCATTTTTATGAGTAGTGACTCACCCATGCCTGGGATGCAGTTACTATTGTTAGCTCTTCTCATAGAAGTGGATGGTTTGGAACACACACAAGAGTTGGTATCAGAATCAGGATAAAAGCTGCACTTGTATTGCATAGCCCAATCCTCTTAAAATATGCTCATAGTTTCAAAGCAAATAATTTTCTCAATTAGCCCAAAAGGACACCCGAGTAGAATTTTTTTTTTTTTTAAACTGGGGTAATTCCAGTTGACAAATTTAGGGACAATGAGTTCTGGCCAAATCTGAGGATGATTATGGAAATTTGAAGATGCCCATTTAGATTTCAATTTCTAGGAATAGATAAGTAAAAATGGCAAAATTTAAATAAAATATTCTTACACTGGAAAGGAACTTTATTTTAAAGCTAACGAAATGGATGCCATAACTCAAATGACCTAGTTACATACCTAGTTAGTAGGAAAACCAGCATTAAAACCAAAATCTCTTTCCTCCAAGTCCAGTGTCATTTTTAAAAGCATTATAAATATAGGGACATGAAAATCTAAAGCATTCCTATTACTTTATGAGCAACCAGGTCACTCCTAGTCTAATATTTGAAATCCCAGATATCTCTCGAAATTTAAGAATAGTCTAGGGAGGGCACATGGTCAGTAGTGATTGATCAAAAATCCATTTCCATTGTACTATTAATAAGAATGGCCTAGATTCAAGGGATTAAAGGCATAGAGCCACCTTGATTTTCAGACTCTTCCTGAAATCTTCTACTTCTCTTCAATTTGTATATATAGGAGATCAAAATATAATAATCTATGGTACTAACTTAAGGTGGCTGAGATACTGGGCAAATAAATTGTCTGAAGCAATTTTCCAGCTTAAAAATCGAGAATTTATTGTCTCTGTCTGGCATTTATTGCCATTGACATCTGTGAAGATTTTCAGACAAGAATGTATTGTCTCCACATCTCGCTTCAGTTCAGTGCACTGTATTCCATTCAGGACTTTTTTTTTTTTTAAGAACCATCTGTTTAAAATTACTTTATTAATTCCTTTTGGTGTATTTTTTGACATGTCTACAAATTAGAGATCATAAATTTCCTAATAACAAATCATTCATAGAGCTCTAGGCAGAACCTAACATGAGAATCTAAATATATAGAGGTGGTATTTACATATGCACCCAAGTAACTCATACATCATGGAAGCCATGTTTGTTAACACGGAGATCACCGGTAGGCAAGCTCTGATATCAGGGATCCCAGTGCAGCTGGACTTTCCCTCAGGTCTAATGAACCCTGCACGAAGGCTGCAATTTGACTCTCATTCTACATCTCCATCTTATCTCATCGTTTTCTTTAAAAATAACATATTTGACTTGAAGCTTAAGGCATACATTTCCCAGGAAGTTTGCTCTCTGACCATTATCTCTTCATTGTGAACCAATGGATCGCTGGCCTGGTTTCTGGTGGTGTTCAGAAGAGCAAAAGGAGAATTGGGTATAATACTGTTTGTTTACAAATATGCACACAGCATCTCAGTTTATTCTGCAGATCATAAAACTTTGCAACCACTACGCATCATCAAATTCCACAGTGCCTTCTCCTAGCTCATGACTGGAAATACCCAAGGGAGGCTGGGGCTTCGATGCCCGGCCACATGCCTGCAGGGGGACATGGGCTGTTGGAAGATGGAGGGCCCATATGCCCAGCAGCGGGTGAGAAAGGGCTTTGCGGCCACCCTACATGGTTACTTCCTTGACCTGAGGTCCACGTATAAGGAGACTGTGTCCAGACTCTTCCCCAGAGAACCCAAACAAAGAGGAATTTGTGCAGTGAATTCTGGTTTTGTTGTGGCAGAGACAGGGGACTCTGGTCGGCTTTTTTTTTTTTTTTAGCTATTTACATCTGAAAGTGGATATTAATGGATATATGTACTTGTTTGGCTACAATACTCTTATTCATCTTAATTGTTGACTTTTACTGTTCTGTCTGTACTCGCACTGTAGTTAATGTACCCAAACATATTTTACAATTCTTTCTATGGAGAGCGAGTTATGATACCTTCTCCATGAAACTCTTTATCTCTTGGCTTCGTGACAATGACATGCTCTTGTTCTCATCCATTCTGAATGGTCCTTTCTCTGTTTCTTTCTCTTCTCTCTCATTTTTCTTCTGTCTTTTAAATGAGTGTGAGACGCCAAGGTTCTGACCTCTCCTCTCTCTCGATCCCTAACACATCCCCTGAGTGGTGGCACTGCATTCTAATTACTGAATGTGATCACATCTATTTCCAGCTAATTGCCTAATCAGGATATTTGTATTTTAGTTCTCAGCATTCATTCCCTAGCCTAGTCAAGTGCACACACCACACACACACACGTACACACACAGGACCAACTCCTCCTCCTAATTTCCCTAATGCTATGTATTGCACCCATATTCTGAACCAGTCAGATTCAGACCTGCACCATTCCTGATTCTTTTCTCTCCATCATGAAATTGCTATCACTGGCACTTCATGACGTGGCCACAGTAGCACAAGCTTTCTGACATGGCTTTCTTCTTTGAGTCGCCATTTAATTCACTCTGGATAAAACCAAACACCTCTTTGATTGTATTAATCTTATGCATAAAATACTCTGGAATGACTGCATGAAGCTTCAATGTAATTTAGTGGAATTACATGCAGAATTCACTTTATTGAATCCACTTTATGGCGCTTCACATATACTGAGGTTTTCACAAATTCAAGTTTTGAGGTAACCCTGTGTTGAGAAAGTATATTGGCATTATTTTTCAAATGGTATTTGCTCACTTCTTGTCTCTCAGTCACATTTTGGTAATTCTCATAAGATTTCAAACTTTTTTATTATTTTTTGTAATAGTGACCTCTAATTTTACTATTGTAACTGGGGAGAGTATAAGATGGCACACTTAATGTGTGTTTTCTGACTGCTCCACAGGCTGGCCCATTCACCTATCTCTCTCCCTCTCCTGGAGCCTCTCTATTCTCTGAGACACAACAATATTGAAATTAGGCCAATTAATAGCCCTACAATGACTTCCACATGTTCCAGTGAAAGGAAGAATCAATCAGTCCAGCAAACTTGAATGCCATCTTATTTTAATAAACTGTCACAGCCACCCCAATCTTCAGCAACCACCACCCTGATTAGTCAGCCGCCATCAAGATCGAGGTCAGACCCTCTGACAACCAAAGACTATCTCTCGCTGAAGGCTCAGATGATGGTTAGCATTTTTTAGCAATATTTTTAATTAAGATACGTACACTTTTTAGACATAATGTTATTGTACACTTAACAGACTATTCAGTTCAGTCATTCAGTTGTGTCCGACTCTTTGTGACCCCATGAACCACAGCACGCCAGGCCTCCCTGTCCATCACCAACTCCCAGAGTTCACTCAAACTCATGTCCATCAAGTTGGTGATGCCACCCAGCCATTTCATCCTCTGTTGTCCCCTTCTCCTCCTGCCCCCAATCCCTCCCAGCATCAGAGTCTTTTCCAATGAGTCAACTTTTCACATGAGGTGGCCAAAGAATTGGAGTTTCAGCTTTAGCATCAGTCCTTCCAATGAACACCCAGGACTGATCTCCTTTAGAATGGACTGGTTGGATCTCCTTGCAGTCCAAGGGAATCTCAAGAGTCTTCTCCAACACCACAGTTCAAACACATCAATTCTTTGGTGCTCAGCTTTCTTCACAGTCCAACTTTCACATCCATACATGACCACTGGAAAAACCATAGCCTTGACTAGATGGACCTTTGTTGGCAAAGTAATGTCTCTGCCTTTGAATATGCTATCTAGGTTGGTCATAACTTTCCTTCCAAGGAGTAAGCGTCTTTTAATTTCATGGCTGCAGTCACCATCTGCACTGATTTTGGAGCTCCCCAACATAAAGTCTGACACTGTTTCCACTGTTTCCCCATCTATTTCCCATGAAGTGATGGGACCAGATGCCATGATCTTTGTTTTCTGAATGTTGAGCTTTATGCCAACTTTTTCACTCCCCTCTTTCACTTTCATCAGGAGGCTTTTAGTTCCTCTTCACTTTCTGCCATAAGAGTGGTGTCATCTGCATATCTGAGGTTATTGATATTTCTCCCAGCAATCTTGATTCCAGCTTTAGTATAGTATAAATATAACTTTCCAATGCACTAGAAAACCCCAAGATTCCTGTTATTCACTTTATGGTCATATTCCCTTCATTGCAATGGTCTGGAACCCACAGTATCTAGTAGATCTGTCTATAATCTGCCATTTAAGACCCTACCAAGGGTAGTAGCCCTGAGACGTGTCTGTGCAAGGGTATGTTTCCACTCTAACCTTTCATGTCCTGTTCTAAACACCAACAAGTCTAGAGGATGTCTACCTATCAGAACATCCACTCTTTTCTCAGTCTTATTTCCTTCACCTATAGCTACTGAGATGTTACCCTCTTCCAAGCCTTAGCTCAAAAGAAATTTCCTCTGAGAAGCCTTCTGCGCCTACTCTTGGGCACACCTTTCTCTGTCCCTGAACGGCCGTACTGCAGACCACTCTGACCACATCTACAAGTGGTGCCTTGACTTGTCCTCATGTGCTTCCTTGTCCTAACTCACCACTGGAATGTCAGCTTCTTGACACTGTGTCTTATTAACCTCATCAGCTCCCAGGGCATCCAACACATGGACCTGATCACAGTAGGGAAGAAAATGTTGAATTTTGAACAAGGGATATTTGAGTTCCCAGGTAGAGGAAAGAGGTGCTATAAACCAAGAAACAGAAGTCTCACTACATAGAAATGACTGGAAATAAGGAAAATAAACTTATGTGTGGGAGCTGCATGGACCCTTTAGAATGTGCTTTGAGTTTTACGAAGTCTGATACCCTCAGTGACCCCAGTGTCCACATCCATCACTGATCCCTAATGTCAGGAGGTCCTTTCCCAGCCCTTCCCTCACTCCTGTCCTTGTAGCTAAACAACACAAACATCTACCAGACTCCAAGGACCTTCCCTGGAAATTCTGCTCTAAATCTTTTTTCTGGCCATTAAAACTGGGCTTACTGCTCCTTCCACCTAAGACACCAGTCTGGCAGCTGGATTGCTTTGCTTTATGCTATGGCTGTTAAAGTGTTAGTCGGTCAGTTGGGTCCGACTCTGCAATCCCATGGACTATAGCTCGCCAGGTTTCTCTCTCCAAGGGATTCTCCAGGCAAGAACACTGGAGTGGGTAGCCATTCCCTTCTCCAGGAAATCTTCCTGACCCAGGTTGAACCCAAGTCTCCTGCATTGCAGGCAGATTCTTTACTATCTGAGCCACCAGGGACACCCCACGCTATAGCTATCCCTTGCTAATCTTCCTGGTGCCCTGAGTCTTGGATTCTGGTTTGTGTTTCTCAGTACCATCTTCACGTCTCCTCCAGCACAAACTCCTAACACTTGAACCTCACCCAGGTGCCGCCTATCTGCTTCAAAGAGCTCTTAATACCCAGCGCTTGCCTCCTCCAAGGCCACTGCCACTCTCCAGGTACTGGTCTACTTGCCCCCACTGGTCCTTACTGTGCCCTCTCCTCCTGGCACTGGCTCTTGCTGGCTTAGATATTTCCCTTTTAGCTCCCCTAGATATGCTCTAAGAGCAGGCACCTTGATATTACATCCAGAGGGCCTACAGCTCCCAAGTGAGAAGGTCTGAGTTATGTCCCTGGACCCTTGCTCCCAGGGACTTCCAGCTCTAGTTGACCTGGCTCTGACCTCAGATGTGACAAGATGACAGGAGCTAGCAGCAGAGAACCTAGAAACATACAGCAGATACCCCATGCCACCTTTAGGGCCCTTGGGATCAGCTATTGCCTCTAGCTGCATCTGCTCTTAGGTGACCCTGTAAGGCTGTGGTCAGAAAAACACAAAGGAACCTACTTCAGAAAAGGGAGACATTTTTAAAAGGAAAGACATTGAAAATATCATCGCAAGCCGCTCTATTTCCACAATAGGTATACAGCATGTATTGAAGCAATAAATACAAGCACTTTGAATTGCTCCAAAACCCTTGAAATAAACCAAATTTCATTTTTAATGCATGCAATAAACTTTTCCCCTAGGATATCAGTTAAGATGGCTCTAACTTAAAAAAAAAATAACAACCGACTTGTTCTGTATTCCTATGGCTAAGAATAAATAGATCAACTAACTTTAAAGTTGGCAGGTTTACAGTTCTCACAGAGAAGAGAAATTAAAGCCAAACTGAAGATAAAAAGTAAGTATTTTTTTATATTTATGAAGTCTTAAAATTACAGAGCTGAACATACAAGGTCAATACAGAGCTGGCAGAGAGCTGCAGTTAGACGTCTCCTACATTAGCTTTTTTTCCCTAAAGTGAGAAAATGTGATTGAGGGGGTGGAGTTGTGGGCTGAGCCAGAGAGCAGGGATGGGTCTTGGTTCTGGGGCTCTGAGCAAACTCTTCATCCTGAATAAACATTTGCAGGTAAATCCCCAACTCTAGGCTCTGCTAAATCTCTTCCCAGAGATAAGTCAAAATATGAATTGTGAAATAAATGCTCTCTGGAGTATTTGCAAATTATCTTGTCTTTATTTTGCAATTATTTTGTGTTTTTTCCTTAGATATTTGCATTCTGTCACCCACCAGCAGTAAGCTGCATAGGACAAGATTTCTGAGTGCAGAGAATAAAGCCTGACACGTTTGTTTCTTTATAAAAATCTGTTGAATGAATATATTTTTATCCTTACTGTGGTGGTTTAGGGAGAAGGCAATGGCACCCCACTCCAGTATTCTTGCCTGGAAAATCCCATGGATGAAGGAGCCTGGTAGGCTGCAGTCCATGGGGTCGCTAAAAGTCGGACACGACTGAGCGACTTCCCTTTCACTTTTCACTTTCATGCATTGGAGAAGGAAATGGCAACCCACTCCAGTGTTCTTGCCTGGAGAATCCCAGGGACAGGGGAGCCTGGTGGGCTGCCGTCTATGGGGTCACACAGAGTCGGACACGACTGAAGCGACTTAGCGGCGGTGGTGGTTTAGTTGCTAAGTTGTGTCTGACTCTTGCAACCCCATGGACTATGGCCCACCAGGCTCCTCTGTCCATGGGATTTCCCAGGCAAGAATACTGGAGGGGGTTGCCATTTCCTTCTCCAGGGGATCTTCTGATCCAGGGATCGAAATCACATCTCCTGCATCTCACCAACCTCAGCACCTATTTAATGCCTCCCCAAAAATAAAAAAAAAATTTTCTTGTTCACTAAATATATAAGGACCATACAAGCACTATAATTTAAGGTGTCACTTTCAAAGGTAACATTATATTTTATCACTTTGAGAGCCTGTCACTGAAGCTGAGAAAGAATATTAATCTTCCTTGTATTTATCACTCTGATCACTAGAAACTTATTAACATTTAATTGTCTTGAATTTGAATTTGGTTTCTAGGAAGCTTCAAAGAATTAGCACACTCTGAGTAAATCCTTGTAAGATATTAGTTTTTGATCTAAAGGATAGTTAATTTAGCTTGTTTACATGACAGACTTGGACAGAGTTGAAGGTTAAATTCTACCTTGGAAGTCTAAATATAACTGACAGTTGATATTAATAATTTTATAATTATGGAAACTATGATTAGAATTGTCTAAATACCTTGTGCTAGTAAAAAGTGTCATATGATTCTGATTCATCCTCCTGAGAGATGACCTGACTTTTGGGTTTTCATTACCCTTTGAATTATCAGCTTCAAAACAGCATTTATGAAAAGAAATTAACATAAACCTTTAAATGAGTTTTTTTCTGAAAAGCTACTTGCTCATATAAAGTTGAAAGTCAAAAACGAAATTACTGAAATTAATCATTCCTTCACTAACTCAACACATAATTACTGAATGCTTGGTTTGTGTTGTTTACTATGCTAAGTTTTGGCAAATGCAAAACAAACAAAAACAAATCCATAAGACACTGTCCTTATTCTTGAGGAGTCTAGTGGGGGAGTCAGTTTTTATTTGTTGATTTCATAAGCATTGGTATTTACAAAGATGATACGGCTTAAGTTTACATTAGGCTGGAAGCTCCATGAGGGCAGGAGCTAGTCTGTGCCACTCACCACTGAATCTCTAATGCCAGGAGTATCCAAAAGTATGTGTTTCTGGGTGATGTTTTCCAAGGTGTTGGTGCAGACAGAAAGACAGATGTGAAAACAGAACAACATACAATGTGACAAGTGAGATAATAAAAGAATGCACAGGGAGCTTTATTGCCTCAATATACGTCCTTAGTTGGCCTGCAGAAGGCAGAGAAATAGACACTGTTGAGCTGAAGCCCAGTTGGCATGCCAGGCATGAGAGGATGCTCCAGGCAGAAAGAACGGCATGGGAACAGGAAAAAAAAAAACACAGCATACTCTAAACCCACAAAGTTTTATTAGAGCTAACAAATAAATTTCAAGAGTGCTATGGACATTATCAGGATTTTTCTCAGGTTTCCTTATAAACTGTTACCTAAGCAAAAACAATGCCTCTGCACGTAATTGAAATGAAAAATTATAAATGGACTAAAGTTGATTTCTTATAATTATTTAATCAAAAGATAAAGAACCTTTCACTATACCATTTGCAAAGTTTGAGTTTTCTTTTTGAATATTAGTGTTTTTGATGACTTTCAGAAACATAGTTCAATGGTTTTCATAATGCCTGGAATCAAATCAGAGCTGCAGTTCCTGATACAATGAGGATTTAATATTCTAATCTTCTATACTCTAAACAAGCCAGCAGTGAAACCCAAGCCCAACACTGCCATTTCCCCTAGTCTGATAAACTATCTCAACTGTGTATTGAAAAACACAAATACATTAATACATGCATTCAACCAATAATATCACAAATAAATGGTGATTCTTGGAGGCTGAAGGAGTTCTTTATTTTGTGTGCACACCCAGGAATAACTTCCTGAGTGCCTTAGGAGAATAAAGCTGAAAAGGTAAGTGAGGTCTGGTCATCCTTGGAGAAATGGAGAAGGAAAAATAGCTCTGGTCCTTCAGGATAGGACTGTGGGGATGAGGGAGGGTGGGGCAAGGCACAGTGCAAGTCACAGGAGGGTAACCTGGGAGCTAGTGTATCTAAAACTCAGTTGTAAGAGGAATGACTGGAGGTCTAGGGTATTTAGGTTGAAGAATTATACACTGACAGGAATAATGAACTGTCTTCAAATGATGTAGGGAAAGTGTGATGGTTAATTTTAGGTGTCAGCTTCACTGGGCCAGGGAGTGCTCAGAAATTTATTTGCTCAAACATTATTCTGGGTGTTTTTATAAATGTGTTTTGGATGAGATTAACATTTAAATCAGTAGCATGAGTAAAGCAGATTGCTCTTCCTTGTTTGGGTGGGTCTCATCCAATCAGTTGAAGGTCTGAATAGAACACAATACTGACCATCACCCAGTTAAGAGAGACTTTTCCTGTCTGACATCCTCCCTACTGAATATATGTAATTCCTGAATCTATAGCAGCTTTCAGCTTTGGACTTAAGCTGGTATATCAACTCTGCAGATTTTAGACATGACAGTATCCATAATCATGTGAGCCAATTGCGTATAAATAAATCTAGGTAGGTAGATAGATACAGAGAAATAAGGGACTTCCCAGGTGGCACAGTGGTAAAGAATCCTCCTGCAAGTGCGGGAGACATAAGAGACCCAGGTTCAACTCCTGGGTCAGGAAGATGCCCTGAGAGAAGGAAATAACAACCCACTCCAATATTTTTTCCTGGAAAATTCCATGGACAGAAGAGCCTGGCTGGCTATGGTCCATGCAGTTGCAAAGAGTCGGACATGACCAAATGTCTAAGCACTTACAGAGATACAGACATATCTCCCACTGGTTCTGCTTCTCTGGAGAACCCTGACTAGTATAGGAAGTAGTAGTGAAGGGGGAATAGCATGAGAAAACATAGAAGGTAAGAAAGCATACCACATTTGGGGGTGACAGCAGATAGGTCAGTTTATATGAGTAGAGTTCTCATAGGGGCATTGTGGAGAAGAAGACGGAACAGTTAAATTGGAGCCATAGGCTTGATTCCTGCAAGTGTCCATATCACCAGATGTCTTTTGAGTGGGGAAGGGATATAATTAGCACAATGTTTCAGGAAGGTGTGTCTGGATAACGGGCATAACCTCCGGAAGGAGGACAAGTTCAGAAGCCTTGCGTCTAGTTACACACTGAAGAAGAGAGAGCTCCTCTACAGAAACCTAGTTTTCAACCAAAAGAACTGAAAAATACTTTCAGTTAAAAATTAGGTTGGTTAGACTGAAAAGGGGAAGCCACCATGCAATTAAAACAAAATCACTGAACAAAATGCTTGTCCTTCTCTAAAAATTACATTTTTGCAACATTTGCACTTTTCTGCCATTTTTCCTAAATAAAGCTTCACAGTGGAAGAGACTTGTCATGACTTCCTTGGGTGCCTCTCTGACAGCTTCATCTTTCAAACAAATCAATAGGATAAAAAAGGATTCACAGGCCTTAAAGCACCCCCAGTCACACTGTAAGTCTTTTAAACCAAAAGTAAACTTTAGACCAAGCAACATTAAGACCAAAAACTGGAACTGTCCCCATTGCAACAGGTAAACACAACTACTCACAGGGAACACTGAACAATTCCCAAACACCCCAGACTACAGATGAAGATGAGGCAGAAACAATCGTGGTGGCAGACCACGCACTGAGGCACACTAAAGGGTGTGTGCTAAGGCACTCCAGTTGTGTTTGACTCTCTGTGATCCTATGAACTGCAGCCCGCCAGGATTCTCTGTCCATGGGATTCTCCAGGCAAGAATACTAGACTGGGTTGCCATGCCCTCCTACAGGGGATCTTCCCTACCCAGACATAGAACCGCTTCTCCTGTATTGGCAGGCAGGATTTTTACCACGAGTGCCATGTGGGAAGCCCATATAAAGGGTAGAATTGATTAAAATTGCCTAAGTTGCATTCTTTCTCCTCCCTCTCTCTCTTTCTCTCTTTGCCTTTCACTTTTTTTGCCAACAAGGGAGCAACTAAGGTTAATCTTAAGGAAAACTGCTCTACTATATTTGAGTTACAAAAGCAATTCTAAAGAAGTAATAAACATCTAATATAATACCTTTAGTTTGTCTCAAATAAAAGATTTCTACTGATTGTACAACTCTCTCTCCAATGGCTTTTAAGGAATGAAATATACCAGACGGATGGGTTGGGCAAACTCCAAAAGGAGGACAGAGACCCTAGAATTATTGGTGGATTTACTATGAGCTAATTTGGGCATCAAATTGACATTCTGATGTAAATAGCTGCCTGAATCATACCAGGGGCTTCCCTGGTGACTCAGATGGTAAAGAATCCACCTGCAAAGTGGGAGACCTGGGTTTGATCCCTGGATTGGGAAGATCCCCTGGAGAAGGGAATGGCTACCCACTACAGTATTCCTTCCTGGAGAATCCAATGGATAGAGGAGCCTGGCGGGCCCCAGTCCATAGGATCACAAAGAGTTGGACACAACTGAGCAGCTAACACACAGCCTGAAACTTCACCCATGCTCTGTACTCCAAGCAATTCTCTCCAGGGCTAATTTCTTCTAGAGGATATTTATGGAACCCCTACTGATAGGCGCTCTCCCTAGTATCTCCTCAGTTCTATTCAGCTCTCACTGAGCTTGTTAGTAACAGCAAGCTTTCATCCACCTTACTCCCATCAAGTAGTCCAACTCTTGCCAGAGACAACAATACCACAGGCTCTAAGAACCCAGACCATCATACCTTTTCACTCCTGAACTTACCATTTTCCCTCTGACATCAGCAATGGGATATTCAGATCATATGTTCCTCCTGCTATTACCTGTAAATGAATAGGCTGGAATAACTGTGGACATTGCTGGCCCTCTAGGAATTTTCCCTCCCTGGTCCCAAGCCGATGCTGAAATATGTATTCTAGGGTAAATGCCCATTGTGACTTGGGAGTTTATTTTAAATTGAATCCTTAATATGCAAATGTAAGATTCACCTGGGGCACCATAAGAATGAGATCTATCTTCCATCCTGTCTCACGCTTTTACATTTAAAGGAAAGAAGAGTAATTTTTAACACACCCCTACGATGGTTTTATGCAAATTCTCCAAGCTAGGCAAATTATTTTTGTGTTAAAATTTTTCAACCCCATAAAAACAGGAGTGAATTTATGTGGCATTTTAAAACGATGTTAGGCACATTGTAAAGCTATTTCATCTCATTTATAAAGAAGAGTGAACATAAAAACAGGCCATGGCATAATTAATAGTGAAATGATTTATGGCACCAACTCTTTCGCCATACATATTTATATATTTTCTGTAGATGATACGAGTTCCTCCCCTCCAGACCCCAATCCCTGCCCTTGCCATATGAGAGAAATGGTATCAGGCAAAATTCACAATATGATGCTTAAACTCTCTAACATACCTGTACACATGCACGTGCTTACACACACACACACATACACACACATCTGCATGTGCACCATACTCCCATAATGATTTTTCAAACTTGGCTGCATGCTAGAATTTCCTGGTGAGCCCTAAAAAATACTGAAACCTGGGCTCCACCCCCAGAGGGTCTGCTTTAATTGGCTTGGTGTGTAGCCTGGAGCATTGAGATTTTTAAAAAGTCCAGGTGAGGCTAATATACAGTCCAGATTGAGATTTACTACATTCAAAAATTTTAAGAATATGAGGCAAAGCTACTACATGGAATTTAAATGTCCCCTGTGAAATGACTTGACTTAATTTAGAGGCCACATTATAAGGTTACTCCATTTCTAATTCACCCTGCAATTGATTATATCAAGCTCACCAAATATTTCCTAGGCACCTACTATGAGCCAGGCACTGTGGAAGGTCCTGGAGGTACAAGAACAAACAAGACAGATCTGCCCTGTCTTCACAGGGCATAGAGTTCAGCAGATGTCTGTGGGCAGCATTTTCTACTTGCTGTATTCCAGCTAATATTTTACGTGTTATTTATATTTAAACTGTATCAGATGATTCTTGAAGTAGGTATTGGATTTTTCCATTTGAAACTTTTGTTTTTAAATTTCTTATGCATACACATGAAAGCTAGTGAACTCGTATATGTTTATAACAGCAATAAGAACACATAAAATAACCTTGAAACTAATTATCTTTTCAGAAATCACCAAAAGACAAATAGGAAACATTATCTCTTTATGATGATTTGATCCTCTGTTGTGACATTTATTCCCACTCTTGATAAGAAGACTGGTTTCCATCAGAAGTCCGGTATTGAACTGTATCACTCTTTTTCTTCCTGTGATTACTGATGTGGGCTTGAATATAATTTTAAATAAATTCTAAAATATTTGCTAAGCTTTTCAAAAGAGTTGTTTGAGCTATAAAGGGATCACTGGACAGTAAATATGCCAGCAGCATTAATGGAATGTCATTTGATTTCTCTTGACTATGTTCATCTCAGAATTCTGCTCACAAATGGTTAGATGAGATAAACTGAAATTATTTCTTCATTTTTAATGGGAGAACAGGAGCACAACGAGGTGAGTTACCAAACTCACAATCCCACAGTCCAACATGGAACAGAATTTTCAGCAGGAATTGATTCAAAAAGTAAGACATATTTCAGTCCTGCCTAGAGTTCACTACAACTACCTACATGTCCGACTCTTAGCGACCCCATGGACTGCAGCCCACCAGGCTCCTCCATCCATGGGATTTTCCAGGCAAGAGTACTAGAGTGGGGTGCCACTGCCTTCTCCGATTAATAATGCTAGCAAGACTTAAACAGCAGTATCCAGAGATGTTCTAAAACATTTTTATTACATATTCACCAGGCAAGGAAAGCATTTCCCATTTTTTATTTATTTATTTATTTTATAATTTTGTTTATTTTTTATTTATCTGTTTATTTTTATTTTTGGCTGTGCCGCATCTTTGTTGCTGCTCGGGCTTTCCCTGGTTTCAGAGAGCGGCTCCTCTCCACTTGCGGCATGCGGGCTTCTCACCGCGGTGGGTTCCCTTGCTGCCAACCACGGGGGCTCCAGGCGCGTGAGCTTCAGCAGTTGCAGCTCATGGACTCAGGATTGTGTCTCCCGGGCTCTAGAGCACAGGCTCAGTAGCTGTGGTGTGCGGGCTTAGTTGCTCCGCCGCATGTGGGATCTTCCTGGATCAGAGATCGAACCCGTGTTCCCTGCACTGGCAGGCGGATCCTTCACCACTGAGCCACCAGGGACGCCCCCATTTTTTAATGATCAGAGATTCATTTGACTTTCTCTAAAATACCAATTTTGAAAGAAGTTTCTTCATTGTTATGATTTCCAGATATTCCTCCCAGTACAAGCTTCATTTCAAAGCAATACATGTGTGAATTTTTAACAAGGTTCATTTTTAAATAGTATAATGAGCCCAAGTCACTCCCTGGTAGATTGCTGAGCCTTTCAGGCCAGTAGGGGCCCACTCATCACATCTGTCAGACACCCACCAGCTAAGACTGCACTGCAGAATTTGATATAAACAGCATGCATGCACAAAAAGGCAGAGAGATGAGGGACTCAAAGCTGGAAAATATTCATATTTTAGATTTTCCCATCTTGTGGGTCAAGAAGGAAAACTAACAGAACAGTCTTAAAAGTGGAAACTGAAACAAGAGAGAGAGAACTAAAAGGGATTTACATCTGCGCAAGCCCCTGTTTGTACATTTTCAGGGACAAAGAGCTCACCACTTCCTTAGGGGGCTTGTTCTACTGTTAGACTATTTCAGTGAAGAATTCCATCTATCCATCATCAGGACTCTAGTGCAACACAGTTTCTATCTATTTGTTCTGCCATAAGCCAGCCATGTAAGTATTTAAAGTCACTTACCATTTTTACTATAAACCTTTTCTTTCTGAGTTCAGTTCCTCAGTTCCCAAAACAGTTCACTACATTATACAGCTTCAGATGTCCTTCCATTGGATTTACACCATTTTGAATGCTCTGTGGTCTGTAATTATTCCTGTCCAGGAGTTGTTGTTCATTGTTCACTTGCTAAGTTGTGTCTGACTCTTTGGGACCCCATGAGCTACAGCACAAAAAGTCTTCCTTGTCCTTCACTATCTTCTGGAGTTTGCTCAAACTCACTTCCTTTGAGTTGATGATGCTATCCACCATCTCATCCTTTGCCGTTCCCTTCTCTTGCCTTCAGTCTTTCCCAGCCTCAGAGTCTTTTCTTCACATCAGGTGGCCAAAGTATTGGAGCTTCAGCTTCAGCCTCAGTCCTTCCAGTGCATATTCAGCATTGAGTTCCTTTAGGATTTGATAAGTTTGATCTCCTTACTGTCCAAGGAACTTTCAAGAGTCTTCTCCAACACCACAATTCAAAAGCATCAGTTCTTTGGTGCTCAGGCTTCTTTATGCTCCAATTCTCACATCTGTACATGACTACTGGAAAAACCATAGCTTTGACTATATGGACCTCTGTTGGCAAAGTGATGCCCCTGCTTTTTAATACCTTATTTAGTTTTGTCATAGTTTTTCTTCCAAGGACCAAGCACCTTGGAAGTGCTTGCTTCCGAGCATTTTTAATTTTGTGGCTACAGTCACTGCCACAGTGACTTTGGAACCCAAGAAAGTAAAATCTGTCATTGTTTTCACTTTTCCCCCATCTATTTGCCATGAAGTGGTAGGGCTGGATGACATGATCTTCGTTTTTTGAATGTTGAGTTTTAAGCCAGCTTTTTCACCCTCATCAAGAGGCTCTTTAGTTCCTCCTCACTTTCTGCCATTAAAGTGGTATCATCTGCATATCAGAGGTTATCAATATTTCTCCCAACAGTCTTAATTACAGCTTGTGACTGGCCATGAGTTACTCTCTGAATTAGGCATAATATTTCAGATTTGAATTTACCGGGGCTGATGTCTATGGGAATACATCCTCCCCTGTTCTAAGCATTTGCTCTTTTGTTGCAATACCATGCTGTGAGCATCGGGTAAGTTCACAGTGTCCTGAAGCCCTCAGCGTCTATGTTAACATCAACTATTGTTAGGTCATGTCCCACCCACCCTGAACTTCTGCAGATAAGGTTTCAAATTGAGTGTTTTATATTTATTCCTGTCATATTTCATATCCGGGTTGAAACACATCATTTCATTCTGTCATCTATTCTTGGCCTTGGCCTATTCAATGTTTTTTTCTAAATAACTACTATGAACATACGTTTTAAAATGTATTTGCCATCCTTCATATTTTGTGTCTTACACAAAATTCAGAAGTGTGTTTTCTATGTGTAACTGAAGCACAATTTATCCACACTTGCCTGAAATGCTACTTAGAAAAAGAATAGATTCTGAAATTGATTCCTTTTATACAATGATTATAGGGAATGTCCTGGTCAAGAAATTGGCCTGGATCTAGATTTAAGGGAAGCTACATTAATTACAAAGTTTTTGCTCAATGTTTATGTAACTAAGAGTTAAGAGTTGGCCCATAGGGAATAGGTGGGCCGGTTTTTTTAATATCACTACAGATTTCAGTGTAAAAAACAAATATCTGCAAGTCAATAATGATCTCTCATGGGCAGAGGCAACTGTGAAAGTTATGCTTCTCTTTTTTAACATGTGTTTTTTCTTGTCTCTGAGAACAGTTCTTGAGGTTGGGTGCTGTTACCCAACGAATGACTACCAAGACGAGCAGACCACATGCTGGCAGGGAGACCTTAAACCAGCCAGACCTGGAGAGGAAAGTCACTGAAGTCTCCCAGGGAGTTATTCTATACTAAATAAATCAGATATTGAGTAATGCACTGCTAAGTATGCCAACCCCAGACAGTCTGAAGGGAAGATGGGCAGAGAGAGAGAATCCTGTCTCTCAGTAAGGGTTGCATTCCCCATAAGGAGCCAAACTTGGATGTGTGAAGATATGAACAGGCCATGTAAAGAATTAAAAACCATACTGTCTTTTTTTTCATAGTGCTACTTCCTAACTGAAAGCATCTTGTTTATATGATATTTTTTGAGGAGGGTTATCCACCACGTTTTTGCACTTGTGTCTGAGCATCTGGAACAGTAACGAGAGAGACTCTCAATGAGGCTACAGGGAGGGACATTTTGAAAGACAGACTGCGACTGAGTGGGGCCTGAAATTAGCAGAGCAAGGACCTCGACTGTGTCCCTCAGTGAAAACCCCCATTACAGTTTAACCTCATTAGTCCCTTTCCCCCTAGTGCACACCTGAAAGGGTCACGTGAACAGTAAAGGGATGGACTGGTAGAGGTGAATGCAGTCACCTCTATGTTTACCACTCTGCTAAATTCATGGGAAGATACAGCAAATACAGAGGACTGTGGTCAGGAGGTCAGAAAGGGACCAGGAATGAAGTGAATGCTCTGACTGCATTAGGAATATGAGACCAAGTTCCTCTTTTTCAAATATGCCAAAAGTGGACCCTTCAACGTGTGGGAAGCACTTTGCTTAATTATATATCTACATAATCATGAATAAAAAGCACCAAATGGGACTACAGATCACCTTGCAGGTGACATGCACCTAATATTTACATACAGGTGTTCAGCCAGAGTCCATTTGACTCTGTTATCATGACATCCAGTTTATCCCTACTCATCACAAGCATACCCATACCAGTAGAAAAGCAGCTGGACATCACAATAAAAAATGAAGATATACTGTATCTATGGTTTATAATTTTTTCCTCTTTCTGCCCAGTCCAGTAATCCTACCCACAAATGTGAAAAAGTAACTTTGTTGTGTCCTGTTTTTCATGAGCCAGGCACTATCTTTTCCTTATGTAATTATTCAAACGTTATTTGCTAAGTATTTGTCCCAGCGAGTTTTGTGTCCCTGGGGATCCATGAATCAAAAAGGTTTTAGATCTACAAATATGCATAATTAATCCACAGGAGGTGAAAATATTTTAATCCAATAAACTGAGAGAAAAAGTGAAAACAAAAAACTCAGAAAATGTACACTACATCAAATTGTATTCCTATAGTGTTATACTGGATCTCAATTGACAGAGGAATACTTGGACAATTGTGGAAACACATCTAAATCAAAGAATACAATGGGTTATAGTTTACCAAGAAAATCATTCTCATGAATAATTTAGCAGTGACAATGATACTTTATATGTGGGGCTCTTGGGTAACTATTTTGGGCATCACAGTTACAAGCCATGACTAACAGGCAAACATCCCCAGAGGTTCAGTGAGGTCATAGAGCATCAGTTGATTTGAAGAGGCTCCTCCCAGCTGGTCCTGGGCAAATATCATATCATCCCATTTTTAGAGTTTTCTCAGTAAAGTTATCATTCCCATTACATTTTGCATTTTCAGAGCCCCTGTAATCATAGCTCCCAGGCACTATACATTGTTAATTTATTATAGTCATTTCAATTTTGCTAGTTAACTCTCAGGTCTCCTTATATGCAAAGCCCTAGAATCAGTGAAAAGAACTGAAACTTCTAAGCGCTCAAACCAGTGTATGTTCTTAGGAATCGAGAGACCTGGGTTCTAATACTAGGTCTCCTGATTTTTCTACTAATTTTCTACTAATCATCTCTGTAACTAAGGAAAGTCACTTCTGATTTCTAGATCTCAGTCTTCCCATGGATAAACTAGATGGATTGGACTAAATAGCCTCTGATATCCTCTTCAGCTCTAAGATTTTCTGGTTTTGTATATCAGCACTCTCAGGAAGATGTATCTGACATACATCTGTGCATAGATATGGATTAATCTGTTCCTGGGGTCACTCTTACTCTGCACTCTTTAAGTGCATCATCCATCCTGGTACTTGCCAGCTGACAGCTCCCTGTGGAGGACTCCATGTCAAATCTAATTCCTTAAGGCCCTCAGAACCAGAAATAAATAGGAGTGCCTAGGGCTAATTTAGATGTCCCAAGCTAAGCAAAGAGAAGTGATTCCTTCACGAGATTTATTTTAGAACAAAAATGGTTTGCAGAACGAAGTGAGGGAATGGCATTTAGTTACAAGAGCATGTTAGTAACTAATGGCATAGCTTAAAATGTCAATTTAAGGGATTATCCTCAGAGAGGAATCCATTAACCAAATTTAAACAATGTTGACGAGGCCCCTTTGGCTGAGGAGGCAATGGGGACACTGGGTTAGATAGTGAGGGTCAAATAATGTTCCTTAACACTGCTTGCCCTTCACATGCTTTGAATTTAGCAGATAAAATGAATCAAACACATAAGTGAAGGGACACATTATAAAAAAGAAAAAGAGAAATGCAGAACTGACAGCACATGATAAATCATTGGGCAATCGTGAACAAGCTTTATACCCAAGTACTGTGACAATCTTAGGATGAACATTCAGAGAAAGTTAGAATTTGTTTTGGAAAGTGATTTAAAATAATAAATGGGCTTCCCCAGTGGCTCAGCTGGTAAAGAACCCACCTGCCAATGCAGGAGACACAAGAGAGGTGAGTTTGATCCCTAGGCTGAGAAGATCCCCTGGATAAAGACATGGCTACCCACTCCAGTATCCTTGCCTGGAAAACCCCATGGACAGAGGAGCTGGTGGGCTATAGTCCATGGGGTTGCAAAGTGTCGGATATGACTGAACATGCACACACATGCTTTTCTGAAGGAATAAATACAAATCACACATCGGAAAGTATCTGCAAAGCAATGTAATCAGGTTGAACTCATGAGTCCATTGTATTAATGTACTAAGGTCTATAGCAGTGCTCACCACATAGCAAGACCCAACCTGACCAAAGATTTAACAACTCTGCCTGGATGTCCCAGTTAGTTTTCAATGTTATGTCTCCATAAAGGAATTCTGCACAGCCATTGGGTCTGACCCAATAGCCACGGCCCCCTCGTCTGGCTCATCAATGACCTATAGTCAATACTCTGCTCTTTTTATCCATGAGAGAATCCTTGGGAGGGAAGGAATAAACAAGATTCTCCTATGGAGAACTTTCAGTCCCTGGAGTATAGGAAAATATCAAGCACATTTATGGTATAAGCCACAAAGGAGAGGTCCATTGGATGGGTGGGGGATTGGACAGTGCAAACTCACAGCACTAGTTAAGGATATTACCCAGGGAACCTGGAGGACAAGCAGATGTGTTAAGATACAACAGGGAGCCACTGTGGCTTTCTGAACCTCAGAGCAGTTACATGAGGGAACTCAACATCTCTTATTAATCAGCCAATGAGCTGAGGGTTTCCCTTTACAATTCCAGTGACATATTAAACTGTGAGGATAACAATGAAGAACCACCTGAAAACAGATTTTCAAATGAGCACTCAAGCCAAGCTGGGCAAACGCCTTCTTCCTTGGACTGGCTTTTATAGTCTTTACAGTCATAAGACAGACAGAAATGTGGGCTCAGATTAAAGTTTGTAGAGAAAACTAGTAAACCAATACAATGAATACTGGAACAGGACATAAACTGATAGGGACATTTTGAAGTGTATAATTTCCCTATTTCCCAACCCCTTTGCCCAATGTATAAAGCATCTGCAACTTTTTTTTTTTTTCTAGATGGCCTGGGCATCATTCTCTGTTGAGAAAGACCTATTGAGGAACTTCAAAGGAAGAAGCCGCTCTCATGCCTTGATGATATTATCACAACATGCTTCCCAGGTGGTGCTATTGGTAAAGTACCTGACCGCCAATGCAGGAGATGTGAGACACAGGTTTGATCCCTGGCCCTGGGAGAGCCCTTGGAGGAGGGCATGGCCACCCACACCGGTCTTTTTGCCTGGAGAATCCCGTGGACAGAGGAGCCTGGTGGGCTATAGTCCATAGGGCTGCTAAGTGTCAGACACAACTGAAGCGCTTGGCACACATGCAAAGAGACGCTGGGGAAGGCAAGATGTTAAGATCATGCAAAAAACACAGAACAAGAGACCTTCCCAAATGGACTTTGTAGACCAGATGAAGATGGAGGATCTCCTCTGTCCCAACTTCTCTGTAACCCACCTTCACCAAGAAACAGTGAACTGGGTTTTAAAAAGTCTACTAAAAATACAGAACTGGTAACATTTAGAGATATTTTGATAATTTGTCTTCAGCTTTTAAATGCTCCCAATACTGCTGAAATCAATTTCCACACACTCAACTATTTCCCTAGGACATCTCATAATGTTTTAAACCAAAACTATTTTCCTCTCAAATTGTTAATAAACTTATAATGCAAACAATCTCTGTAATTAATATATAAGGCATGGAGAAAGGCATGGCCATTGTCTTTTTTTTTCTTTTCCTTCAAAGTGTGATTAGAATTATCTCATAAATTATTCACATGCTATACTAGAATAATAAAACAGCATCTCTTTCTACACAAATAACCTCACTTATTTGGAGTATGTAGTAAAATTCCCTCAAAATGTTGTTTTGACAGCACGTAAGTCAAGGCACCTCGAGCAATGATTAGTGCTTGGTTCTTCCTATTTTGAAGTCCAGAGTGTGAGCTTCACACTTGAATTAGCATCTGTTTCATCTGCATCTGTTATACCCGGAGCATAAGCTGTAAGGTATGCCAAGCCTTCGGCAGAATTGTGAGGTTGAGGGGAGGAATCTATTTATCTCACTCCCTCCATTTGTTTCTGGTATCCTCTTTCCCATCTGAAAACATCACTACTCACCCACTCTTCCCACTATGTCATACATGGTTCTTAAAATAAACTTTTACAATGGAAACAAACCTCTTTCTCTTGCTCCTTTATAAAGCAGATATCTAACATCCAACATCCTATACTATAAAAATGTCTCAGTGTTACCTAGAGATTATCATATTAAGTCATAAAGAGAAAGACAAATACCATATGATATTACTTACATGTGGAATCTAAAATATGACAAATTAACTATGAAACATAAAGAAACTCACAGGCATAGAGAATAAATTTGTGGTTGCCAAGGGGGAGGGGTAAAGAGGGATAGATTGGGAGTTTGGGATTAGCAGAGGCAAGCTATTATATGTAGGATGGATAAACAACTATCCTATATATAGGATAAGTAAACATCCTATATATAATATCAAACTATTATGTATAGGATGGATAGGACCTATAAACGTCCCACTGTATTATATAGGACTTTTGGGACATATATATCATATATGTCACTGAATCACTTTGCTGTACAGCAGAAACTAATACAACATTGTAAATCAACTGTGCTTCAATGAAATAAATGTTTAAACATGTATCAGTCCTAGCATTGGTTTATTTACTAGTATCCTGGCTTGAGACATATTAATGAAATTAACTGAATCAGGCTAAAAAGATTTTTTTTCTGTTGTATTATAATTAATATTTAATGATGTGAATAGCATCCTACGGGTCATTAGATAAGTCAGGTGTATGAAACACATCCCCTGTCCTAAGAAAAGCTTATGATCTTATGTCTATAGGGAAAGAAACATGTGTATAAACAATGGAATGAATGGTTTGAGTGATGACCAGCACAGAGAAATAAATATTCAATACAGGATGAAGATGGAACCGGGGATGGGGACCACTTTTCATCACGGTCTGTGATAAAGTCTTACTCAAGTCTTGGAGGCAAGAGAGAAGTACTTTAGTCCAACTTCCAGGGTATAAACTTCTCAAAAGAGTCTACATTATATACAGAGCAAAGGGACTATAAATATTTAGAGGATAATTCTTTAAGTGAGAAGAGGCTACAATGGAGGGACCATCAGGTATAAGTAAGTGGAAGAGTCTCTGCCCAAAAGTAGGCTATCTGCGTTCTTCTGAAACCACATAACTTAGGTAGCATCCATGTGGGATGGATGTTTTTGCATAAATCATTCATGGAGAAAGTATTGCTCATCACAGAATCTTTTTTTTTTCCCTAACTTTTTATTTTGTATTAGAGTATAGCTGCTTCCCAGGTGGTTCAGTGGTAAAGAATCCGCCTGCCAATGCAGGTGATGCAGATTTGATCCCTGGGTCTGGAAGATTCTCTGGAGGAGAAAATGACAACCCACTCTAGCATTCTTTGACTGGAGAATCACCTGGCAGGCTATAGTTCATGGGGTCGCAAGAGTCAAACACAACCGAGTGACTGAACGCATACATAGACAATTAGCAATGTTGTGAAAGTTTCAGGTGAACAGCAAAGGGACTCAGACACACATATACAAGTGCCATTCTCCCCCAAACTCCCCTCCCATCCAGGCTGCCACATAACATTGAGCAGAGTTCCCTGTGCTATACAGGAGGTCTTGTTGGTTATCCATTTTAAATGTAGCAGTCATCACAGACTATCTGAGAGCCCCAAGAACCATATTTTACCCGGCTGTGTCAGATTTTCCTAAAGGAGGATAGCAAGTACCAATCTGTCCCTTGGAGATCACAGTTTTCCATCTTGTTCGGCCAACCAAAGACAGCACTGGAGGCACCTCCTTGCCTTTCCTCCCCCCAGGGACAGATGGAGAAGAGCCAGAATTTCCAGCTGTCTAGAAAGAAACTAATGCCCTCAGCTAAGAATGCCCTTTATATTTGATCATTCAAGATATGTACCGATTTTTTATCTCAATGCATCCCTGTGTGTATTATGCATGTAGCAAGGGAGCATCTTGTTTTCACGTTGTCTATAATAAATTATAAGTGTAACAGCAGGAGCTTTTTCAATACTATTTGTAAATGCAGCCAGAGGCTATTAAGTGATTGGTGTATGAAATAAATATAATTAGTAAATAGCAAAATAACATGTTTGTAAACTGCCTTTGGAAATATGTGATTAGACCAAAGACAACAATTTCTGCCAAAGCTTCTAAGTGTTTCCAAGAGATACCAGAAAAAATGCTTTAACAATTTCATAACAACTTTGAAAAATTTCTATGTAAATCTGCTAAGAAGGTAGACGGTACATTTACTTAGTCCAAATGCTTTTTGAATGCCTGATGCTGAAAATTTAAGTGCAGGGGTATACTTAAGTGCACCATAATTTTTTCAGGGGAGTTAAGATGTGCTTGATTATTGACTATAAGTCTTTAAATTGGCATTTGATGAGGTTAAAAAGAGTTATAAATATACCTCCATGTGCAAAGTGCTCTCAGGCTCTGAAGTTATTCTCAATTACTAACACTTCAAATTATTCCAGCAAGTCAATCAATTTGGAGTGAGGGGAACTCATCTTGCCCTTCTCTCTTACTGGCTTTATGAAAGGGAGTTTGCTTTGGCAATAGAAAGAGTCACCCAAACCCATCAATTCTTCCTCTGAGAAATGCTGGGAGAGGCTCACATTTGTCCCTCACTTGTCTTCTTTTATCTCAATTCTGGTTTCTGCTGCAAATGCTACCTCTCGCCCCCAGTCCATAGGCATTACTCTTTCCAGAACCTCATTTTTCTAAATGATCTCTGGTAAAGAACCTAAAACAGATCTCTATGCACACCTATTAGGCCACAAGTTTAGACCCTACCTCACTCTCAAGGTTCTCCAAAATTTAGCTCCACCCACATCTATATAATTTAACTTTCTACTAATCCCCAGGCAAACCATCTACTCAAGTTAGGCTGGTCTCCTTAATATTCTCCTGGGCCCACCCAGTTCCAGGCACAGCCCTGTTGTCCTTGACATTCAAGACTCTCTGCTGCAATGACTCAGCCTCTACAACCTAGATTCTCTCCCACTAACGCAGAGGTCCCCATACCCACACACCTGAGCAGGCCCAACCCTGAAATTCTGTGCATTTTTAGGGTTGTTCTGCATGTCCTTGGTATGTTGTTCTTGTATGTGTTTGTTTTGTTTTTTCATTTTTTATCTTCTCAGGCAGTTAGAAATTCCTTCTGAGAAAAGAGAAAATTTAATAAGTTTCTTACCTCCTCTACAACACAAACACTGGTGCTGAGCAAAGAGCATGTAAATAATTATAAGTGAGGATGACTTTGACTATGATGGCAACTAATATATATTGATTCTTTGTTTACATGGCAGGCAATGCGTTACTCAACGTCAATACATTATTGCATTTAAATCTCATAATAACCACATGGAATCAGATCAGATCAGATCAGATCAGTCGCTCAGTCATGTCCGACTCTTTGCGACCCCATGAACTGCAGCACGCCAGGCCTCCCTGTCCATCACCAACTCCCGGAGGTCACCTAGACTCACATTCAAGTCAGTGATGCCATCCAGCCATCTCATCCTCTGTCGTCCCCTTCTCCTCCTGCCCTCAATCCCTCCCAGCATTAGAGTCTTCTCCAATGAGTCAACTCTTTGCATGAGGTGGCCAAAATACTGGAGTTTCAGCTTTAGCATCATTCCTTCCAAAGAAATCCCAGGGTTGATCTCCTTCAGAATGGACTGGTTGGATCTCCTTGCAGTCCAAGGGACTCTCAAGAGTCTTCTCCAACACCACAGTTCAAAAGCATCAATTCTTCGGCGCTCAGCCTTCTTCACAGTCCAACTCTTACATCCATACATGACCACAGGAAAGACCATGCCTTGACTAGGCGAACCTTTGTTGGCAAAGTAATGTCTCTGCTTTTGAATATGCTATCTAGGTTGGTCATAACTTTCCTTCCAAGGAGTAAGCGTCTTTTAATTTCATGGCTGCAGTCACCATCTGCAGTGATTTTGGAGCCCAGAAAAATAAAGTCTGACACTGTTTCCACTGTGGAATAGATATGGTTAAATACACCATTTAAACATGAGCAAACAGAGGCAAGCACAAAGGTCAGCTTGATTAGCTAGACAGTTAATCAAACAATTTCAAAGAGATAGGTATACATAATTATTCTTGAGACATTTAATAATACAGTCAATGTATACATCTCCATCAAACTCAGAAATATATGGCTCTTAGAGCCCTCGGCTGACTTTCATAAGCATTTATTCACTATTTACTCATTCATGCAATAGACATTAGTCAAGCTACCTCCATGTGCCATATGCTAATTTGTAAATTCTAAGGATAAAAAAATGAAATACAGTCCCTGCCCTCAAACAGCT
Organism: Tragelaphus eurycerus; assembly: GCA_935064755.1. Taxonomy (NCBI): domain Eukaryota; kingdom Metazoa; phylum Chordata; class Mammalia; order Artiodactyla; family Bovidae; genus Tragelaphus; species Tragelaphus eurycerus. Next base: position 1,367,364 of record CAKXYN010000059.1, on the reverse strand, counting down.
CACAGTTTTGGTCAATCCACAAAACAACATTTCTAGTCTTATTTTCCATGAGTTGGAGCTGGGGCAAGAACACTGTGAAATGTCAGAGAAGGAACAGTTTAAAAGCAATCAAGGTACAACAGTCATTCTAGGGCTTGGATGATCCATGTCTCATAAGGTAAAGAATCAAGAGAAAGGAAAGAGATGTATAAGGAAAAGACAGATTGAGTGTGTGAGAGGGAGAGCTGTGATAGAAACTTCTGGAAAAGCAAAGGGCAAGCAAAGATTTCTAGAAAAATCATCTCTGGCCCCCTGGGGCAGCGTGCTTAAGCCCATATTTATCTGTCCGTTGCAAGGGTGTGAATGTGTGCAAAGACCTCAAGGCCAGATCAAATGAGACTGTGCTTCTTTCCAGTTTGGGGGCCTTTGGGGATTACTTTAATACTGAGCACTCAGTCATCATGTTTGATGGCTTTGGTGGCCTCATTTATCAAGGATCTATAGTTAAATTTAATTTTCCTGTGAGTGGAGGACAGACATGGCAGCCAAGCTCCTTGTCGCTGATCTGTCCCGGGTGATGTCTTCTGAAGTGGAAATGATGGATGCCGCATGTTCTGGCTGTGATTAAATTTGCTTTGACAAAGCAGCATGGAAATCTGATTTTCAATAGACTTCTGCATTTCACCTAGTGCTGAGTAAACAGATACAGAACATAATGCTTACATGGCTGTCAGACCGACAGCTAGCTAATTCATTGTGCCCATCTAATCAGGCTGCCCATTAAATTATTATTTGTCAATAACACGCAGGATCATTTTGGAAACTCTTGAGGAATGGGAAGTTTGTTTGTAAGCAAATAAACACACAGGGCTTGACAGTGTCCAGGGTTTTTCTGCGTGCGCGCATGCTAAGTAGCTTCAGTCGTGTCCAACTCTGTGCGACCCTATGGACTGTAGCCCTCCAGGCTCCTCTGTCCATGGGATTCTCCAGGCAAGAATACTGGAGCGGGTTGCCATTTCCTTCTCCAGGGGACTTTCCTAGGAAGGGCCAAATAGCTCATCAGTCTCAGTGGCCCCTCTTCTCTGAAGAATCACAGCACCATTTAAGAAGTTTTTAGTTTCACTTCACTTGGCTCCCATTTCAAATGCAAACAACATCATCCAATTACAATAGAGAATGAAGCTACAAACATTGACACTTTAGCTCCCCAGTTTATCTTTAAAGGAGAATGAAGCAGAAAATCACATTACGTGTGCATCTTATGTTAGAGCTTTTAACCTCCTGCCTAGCAGCACTGAGTTCAGACCACCTCCTGGAAGAAGCTTCCGCTTTAGGGGGTTGAGGGGAGTGGAATGCTGGGGAGGGCTGTCTCATTAGGCCAGCAGAAGTGGCAGAAAGTATGATTAATAATGTTTTTTTTTCTTTTTCCAATCAGTGGGGTAAGTATAAAACCTGGGTTCCATGGAATACTCGGAAAGATCCTCTTAGTTATCCTTCCCCCTCCAGCCTATTTTCATACAGACCTCTGCACTTTCACGGCTTCCCTGGTGGCTCAGATGGTAAAGAATCTGCCTGCAACGTGGGAAGCCTGGGTTTGATCCCTGGTTCAGGAAGATCCCCTGGAAAAGGCAATGGCTACCCACTCCAGTATTCTCGCCTGGAGAATCCCATGGCCGAGGAGCTGGGTGGGCTACAGCCCACGGGGTTGCAAAGAGTCAGACATGACTGGGCGACTAACAGAGAATCCTTGTACTTAATCTGCATTTTCAGTACTTTTTAACTTACTAAAATTCCAGCCAAGCATTTTCTCACACTTCTGTGAGCCGTTCTTGAACATCTGGGCCTCCATCAACACTCTGCTTTTAAACTGACTCCTTGCTAACCACCCATCTCCTGAAATACAACCACGTCCTGAAATACATTTGCCGCCAGAACCCAAGGACCTCATACTTTTCGTATTACTAAAGCATTGAAAGCGTGCAGTACACTTGCAGATCCATACTAGCTGAAAGGACTTGGGCAAGTTTCTTAAGCTCTGTAACTATTGCATCTCTCATTGGAAAAATAATATGCATATTAAAGTGCAGTGGCAATAACTGCAGTGTAATTATTAGATGGAATAATGTATGTGTAGAAGAAATCATTTTTTCCCTTGTTAGTTAACCCTTGTGACACATCAAATAGGAATAGGACTTCTTTCTCAGAAGTCCTGGGGAGCCAGCTATCAGCTTGCCCGTCATTGTCGCCCTTCCACAGAGCCGAGGTGACTGAGTGAGAAGGCTGGCTGTTCTTTCAATCCAGCTGAGGTGGATCCTATCTCATAGGACTGGGGTTTCCAGAACGGACTGAAGTCACTTGTCTGGCTCATTGGGAAGCTGATATGTTTAATTCAGGAGAGAAGCAGAAAGGATGAAACCCTGGCCTCCTGTCCAAGTTGTATTTTTCCACCCCATTCCACTGCTGATGCTTAGTCACTAAGTCGAGTCCATCTCTGTGTGACACCATGGACTGCAGCCTGCCAGGGTCCTCTGTTCATGGGATTTCCCAGGCAAGAATACTGGGGTGGGTTGCCATTTCCTCCTGGAGAACTTCCTGAGCCAGTAATCGAACCCATGTCTCCTGAATTGTCAGGAGGATTCTTCACCACTGTGCCACCTGGGAAGCCCAAATTCATGTATACATAGGATTAAAAAATAGTAAGGCATATGGGTAAATAAGGATGAGGTGGAGTATTATAAATATCTGAATTATCACTAAATATCATAGGCTGTAGCTTCAAAATATACTCTGAATTCAATGTATTCTTACCACATCTACCATCACTACTCTAATCCAAGAGTTCATCTCTCCCAGTTAGCCTCTATACTCTCTCTTGCAATCTATTCTGATCTCCAGTAGCTACAGTACTATTTTACTTATAAATTAGATCTTGTTATAGTGAAAGTCACTCAGGCAGGTCCAACTCTTTGCAACACCGTGGACTATACATTCCATGGAATTCTCCAAGCCAGAATACTGGAGTGGGTAGCATTTCCCTTCTCCAGGGGATCTTCCCAACCCAGGAATCGAACCCAGGTTTCCCGCATTGCAGGTGGATTCTTTACCAGCTGAGCCACCAGGGAAGCCCAAGAATACTGGAGGGGGTAATCTATCCCTTCTCCAGCGGATCTTCCCGATCCAGGAATCGAACCAGGATCTCCTGCATTACAGGTGGATTCTTTACCAACTGAGCTATCAGGGAAGCCATATCCTACACCTAAATTCTACCTATGATGTTCCATCACACTTTGAATATAATCCAAATTTCTAACTCTGGATCAGCTCTTCTCAAATAAGCATCAGGAGCTCAAAATATATCACTAGCATCAATTAAATTCTTAAAAATTGTTCAGTACTTCAAAGAGTTTTTGTTTATGTGGGTTATATCTATTGATCTCTGCTATATTTTATATTAAAACTGAAAAATATTAAAATCTTAATATACTAATTTTTTATAAAAATCAATAACAAATCCATTGCATGTTTACATAAATAATGTATTTTTATATAAAAAAGTGATAATATCACCCTCACAAAAGAATCAGTGAGAAGAGAGTGATTGTTTTCTATTTTGCAAATCTTTTAAATGTCTGGCTTAAAAGATGACAGTTAGACTCATATCTGCTTCTGCACTTGATATGTTTTGATATCTGATTTTCACTGAAAGATATGAGAAAATCTGGCTTTCAAAAAATACATAGTTGGACAAGGGAGGAATATTTTAATGTCATTTTCAGATGACTGTGGACATTTATCTTTGGTGCAAATTTGATGAGTGGTAGTATCTTCAAGTTAGTTACAATGTGGAATCTGAAGCTTTATCAATGAACTTTTGTAAGATATCATTGTAAAATACATGTGTCTGTCTTGCACTTTGAATGAATCTTACTCAGGCATGTTTTTTGTCATTACGCATTGGTCACTGTAAACTATCAGTTCATTGAGTTATGGAGAACTTCCAAATCTTAATATAATTCATTACATGATATTTTTAAAAATCACACTTGTTAATATTACTACCAATCTCACGAGTAATGTCTCCAAAGTCTTTGGAATATTAGGTATCTGCCTTGGAGACTGATACAGATTTTCCAAAACATCTAATTTTCTCTTGAGAGCTCAAAGTTTATCATCAATATCATATAAAGATTTTATATCTTTTCAAATGTTAGCCTCGCTTTCACAGTGATAGGTTCATTCTTGAGAAAATGTCTGCCAAATACCCATGTCAGCATAATCATAAGTTGTAAGACATTATTTTAAGTAAAAAATGATTTTCCACGAAAAACCTTGCCAGTTCAGCTCACCATCAACTGCACCAGTGCTTTTTCTTGGGACAATCATCATCATTTGGATCTATGGCAGAAGTATTTAAAGTGTACTTCCCATTTCATGATAAAGAATGTTAAAGAGATGTGTACTCACAGCTCAATGCAATTAATAATTGCACTGCTTTAACAAGGTCATTCTTAAGTGAACTTGACATCATGTGTCCTGGTCTTGAATGGCAATGAATAATACAGTGACTGATACAGTTTAGTGCTCCCGCCTTGACAGATACTAGGGCATCACCGTTGCCTTTCCATCAGGAGTACAAATATTAACACAGTCAATAGTTTTGACCTTACAGAGGCCCCTGAATGGTCCTCAGATCCCCAGGGGTCTATGAATCACACTTTGAGAACAACCCAGCCTACTTCTCCAGGGTATCTCTTTGTCACTCTCCCACCTCAATCAGCCCCAGCTGCACAGGCTTTTTTGCTGTTTCTTGAACACTCAGAGCTTGTTTCTGTCTCAGGGCTTCTGCATTTGCTATTTTCTCTGCTGGCGATGCGCCTACCTGTGGTTTATCCAGCTGGTTCCTCCTTCACTTCCAGTTTCTGTTTAAGTGACAGTTCCTTCCAAGATGTTTTTCTTGATTTTTCTATCCATCAGCAGCTCCATCTTCCTCAACAGAGCCTCAAGAAGTTATCTTAGCATCTCACCCTGCTCAAGTTCTTCATACCACTCATCACTAGTTAGAATTCCATCATGCACCTACATGCTTACTTACTGCTTGTCTGCCTCCCCAACTAAATTATAAGCTCCATGAGAGCAAGGACTTTGTATTATTCACCACTACAGTCCATGGGGTCACTAAGAGTCGGACATGACTGAGCAACTTCACTTTCACTTTTCACTTTCATGCATTGGAGAAGGAAATGGCAACCCACTCCAGTGTTCTTGCCTGGAGAATCCCAGGGACGGGGGAGCCTGGTGGGCTGCGGTCTATGGGGTCACACAGAGTCGGACATGACTAAAGTGACTTAGCAGCACAGCCATAATACCTAGAAAAAAGTTAAACATGTCACAAGCAACAAACGCTTGATGAACTAATTTACACTTTAAAAGATCCCTTAAATGTTCTCCCTATGTTATTTTTCAGTGAATAGAGGAGAGTCTTCTAAGTCAGTGCTGCCTAACAAAAACATGAGTCACAGATATAATTTTGCACTTTCTGGAAGCCACACTAAAGAGGTATAAAAGAAACAGATGGAAATAATGTAATAATCTATTTTATTTAACCTAATACATTAAAATATTATGATATAAACATGTAATCAATATAAAAATTATTAATATGTTCTACTTTCTTATTTTTCTCACTAAAACTTTGAACTCTGGTGTATATTGTACATTTACAGAATGTTTCCATTCAGATTAGTTATATTTTAAGAGATAATTAGCCACTTGTCACTACAGACTCCTGTAGAAGAAAGCACTGTCTAAGGAAAGATGGGGAAAAACTAAACCCAAGTATTTTTTTTTCTTCCAAACCTAATGGAATAAAGAAAAGTCAACAGTAGCAACTAATAATAATAATAATTAGAGAAGCAATCAGGTAAAGGAAGAGTCCTTCATACCGTGAATTTTACAAAAATTGTGGCTATGGTTGAGGCAAACATTTGGCTAGCTTCCACGCTTCTATCCATCCCCACCTCAACTCCCAAAAATGGAGCCAGGCAGAAAAGATGAATTACCAATTTGTTGAGAATTTTCACTAACACCTCCTGTTTTGGAGAGAATTTGAAGGACGAGGTGAACAGGCAGCCCAGCCCTTTACTGTCCCTTCCAGATCTCAGCAGAAATAAAACACATTCTCCACAGTACCACACTGATTCGTGGGCAGAATTCTAAGGCTCCACACGGCATCCAGAGTGACCTTTCTAAAATGCAGTCCTGATCACAACACTCACCTATTTTAAATCCTTCAGTTGCACACCTCATCCTCTGGAGAGGTTCCAAGCTTGTCAATGCACCTCACAAGCTCGCTGGGCTTGAGCTCCTGTGTCCTCCTCAGCCCTTCATCCCCTTTCATCTTGACCTCCGCATCTGCATCACACACTTTCACTACATCCAACAAACGGCAAGCCTTCAAATCAGGATCCTCTGTGTCTTTCTCTGAGCTACTCTGTTTGCCCAGATTATATTCTGTCTTCCCTTTTCTTGGCGAACTCTAAAACTCCTCCTAATTCAGCTCAACAATTTACCAAAAACCTTTTGTCATCCCCCAGGTTATTTAATCATGGGTCCCTGTGTTTACACGGTGTCCTGGGAACCCTCGGCATCAGCACACACACAGTGCTATAACTGTGGATCTGCTTGAACATGTTGCTGCTGAAGCACAAAATCCTTGAGCTGAAGAATGGTACCTTTCATGGCTTTGTCAGCGGAGCCTAACACAGAGCCTGGTTCATCACTTACGCAACACGGAGTTGTAGAACAAGTGAATTAACATGTTTAGACTCACTGTCATTTACCGGTTCTCATCACACTTATAATAGGTACACGACAAAAGAAAATTGATAATGAAACAAAAACGTAGGCAGAATAATAATTCCGACTGAGGTTCTTTCAAAGTCACAGATTATATGAAATCATTGACAGTAAAACAGATCATTAAAGATCCAAAATTGAGTTTGGGATGTGCGTGTCTGTGTATGTGGGGTGTGTGTGTGTATGAGTATATGTGTGTTTAGTACTGACACATTAGAAATATGTTCCTAGCTTTCGCACTAGAGTATTTTCAGTAGCTGGTGTGCCCCATTGGCTGTAGAGGCAAGAGCCAGCCTTCCTAGTGAAAGCCCAGGTTCAGAGTCCGCTGATGACCAGGAGGAGTGGGGAGTGATACAGAAAATGATACGCATAATTAACAGAATACATTCATCTCTAATCTCTCATCTCCACCCACACAGGTGCTGACAGTGGGCAGCTCAGAATTCACCTCAAGGCAAAACAACTAAAGACCTCATTTTTGGCTGAAAGTAAATAATTTTCCTGTGGGAAACAAGTATGGGTTGAGAAAGGGATTGAGGTTCAATTTGCTTGCCTATTTCACACCCAAACACTCTCTAATTAATGCTCAAGAAACACAATTCAGAAAACAAAAGACATCTTTAAAAAAATGAATAGGATTCTCTCATATATTTAAGGAGATGTTGTCATCATAAAATAAAAACAGGATGCTATAAGAAAAGAATTATATGTGAAAAGAAATAGAGTATAATTATCTTATTTTTATAATTTTATACTTATCACAAAATCCAAATAAAGAGTTAAAAAATTTTTTTAGGAAATCTTCTAGAACAAAGAAGAAATATAACACTTAACAGAGAAAAAGATTCAATCTAGGAGAGTCAACATTGAGCCAGTGGGAATTCCAAAAGAGAGAACACACAAAAATAGAGGGAAGGGTACAATCAAATAAATGACAGAAGAAAATATTTAAGACCAGAATAAAAATAAAGAGATTCTTCACCCCAGCACATCTGTATGAAATTTCAGAACAGTCAAAATCAGCAGAAAATCCTGAGTGTCCAGAGGAAAATGAAACATGAAGATGATTTCCAAAGTATTCAGTGTATTTATTCAAAGTATTCAGTGTATTCAAAGTATTTAGACTTTTCACTATCAACACTCAATGCTAAAAGGCAATGGAAAAGGGCAACAGAAACACTAGGGGGACATTCCATTACCCAAGAGAACTAGGCCAACCCAAATCGTCTGTTACAGATGGGGATAAAACCCTCACATGCTTGGGTACTCAAGAACTCAGAAAACCTCTCTCTCAGGGACCATTTCATAGGAAGTTATTAGTGTACATGCTCCAATAAAGTGACCTGCATTGCATGCTTGATTACAAATCGCAAACTTCCATAAACATAAATGAGTCATCAACAGACATAGAGGAACCTTAAATGCATAGTTCTGATGGAAAGGCTACATACTGCATGATTCCAACTATACAACAGGCAAAACTTCAGAGATGGTCATCTCTGTGGATTTGGGACAAGCAAGGGAGGATAAATAGGGGAGCACAGGGAATTTTTGTAGTCTTGCCTGGAAAATCCCATGGATGGAGGACCCTGGTGGGCCTCAGTCCACGGGGTCGCTAAGAGTCAGACACGACTGAGTGACTTCACTTTCACTTTTCACTTTCATGCATTAGAGAAGGAAATGGCAACCCACTCCAGTGTTCTTGCCTGGAGAATCCCAGGGACGGGGGAGCCTGGTAGGCTGCCATCTGTGGGGTCGCACAGAGTCGGACATGACTGAAGCGACTTAGCAGTAGCAGCAGGGAATTTTTTAAGTAGTGAAACCACGTGATACTTTAATGATGAACACAGAACACCATATGTTTATCAAAACCAACTAAATGAAGAGGGAACCTTAAGGTAAACTAAGGACAAGGCAAAACATTCAATATCACAGTAATCCAAGTCTATGCCCCAACCAGTAACGCTGAAGAAGCTGAAGTTGAATGGTCCTGTGAAGACCTACAAGACCTTTTAGAACTAACACCCAAAAAAGATGTCCTTTTCATTATAGGGGACTGGAATGCAAAAGTAGGAAGTCAAGAAACACCTGAAGTAACAGGCAAATTTGGCCTTGGAATACGGAATGAAGCAGGGCAAAGACTAATAGAGTTTTGCCAAGAAAATGCACTGGTCATAGCAAATACCCTCTTCCAACAACACAAGAGAAGACTCCATACATGGACATCACCAGATGGTCAACACTGAAATCAGATTGATTAAAGTCAGCAAAAACAAGACCAGGAGCTGACTGTGGCTCAGACCATGAACTCCTTATTGCCAAATTCAGACTTAAATTGAAGAAAGTAGGGAAAACCACTAGACCATTCAGGTATGACCTAAATCAAATCCCTTATGATTATACAGTGGAAGTGAGAAATAGATTTAAGGGCTTAGATCTGATAGATAGAGTGCCTGATGAACTATGGAATGAGGTTCAGGACATTGTACAGGAGACAGGATCAAGACCATAGCCATGGAAAAGAAATGCAAAAAAGCAAAATGGCTGTCTGGGGAGGCCCTACAAATAGCTGTGAAAAGAAGAGAAGCAAAAGCAAAGGAGAAAAGGAAAGATATAAATATCTGAATGCAGAGTTTCAAAGAATAGCAAGAAGAGATAAGAAAGCCTTCTTCAGTGATCAATGCAAAGAAACAGAGGAAAACAACAGAATGGGAAAGACTAGGGATCTCTTCAAGAAAATCAGAGATGCCAAAGGAACATTTCATGCAAAGATGGGCTCGATAAAGGACAGAAATTGTATGGACCTAACATAAGCAGAAGATATTAAGAAGAGATGGTAAGAATACACAGAAGAACTGTACAAAAAAGATCTTCACGACCCAGATAATCATGATGGTGTGATCATTGACCTAGAGCCAGACATTCTGGAATGTGAAGTCAAATGGGCCTTAAAAAGCATCACTACAAATAAAGCTAGTGGAGGTGATAGAATTCCAGTGGAGCTATTCCAAATCCTGAAAGATGATGCTGTGAAAGTGCTGCACTCAATACGCCAGTAAATTTGGAAAACTCAGCAGTGGCCACAGGACTGGAAAAGGTGTTTTCAGTCCAATCCCAAAGAAAGGCAATGCCAAAGAATGCTCAAACTACCGCACAATTGCACTCATCTCACATGCTAGTAAAATAATGCTCAAATTTCTCCAAGCCAGGCTTCAGCAATATGTGAACCGTGAACTTCCTGATGTTCTAGCTGGTTTTAGAAAAGGCAGAGGAACCAGAGATCAAATTGTCAACATCCGCTGGATCATGGAAAAAGCAAGAGAGTTCCAGAAAAACATCTATTTCTGCTTTATTGACTATGTCAAAGCTTTTCACTGTATGGATCACAATAAATTGTGGAAAATTCTGAAAGAGATGGGAATACCAGACCACCTGACCTGCCTCTTGAGAAATCTGTATGCAGGTAAGGAAGCAACAGTTAGAACTGGACACTGAACAACAGACTGGTTCCAAATAGGAAAAGGAGTACGTCAAGGCTGCATATTGTCACCCTGTTTATTTAACTTATATGCAGAGTACATCATGAGAAACGTTGAGCTGGAAGAAACACAAGCTGTAATCAAGATTGCCAGGAGAAATATCAGTAACCTCAGATATGCAGATGGCACAACCCTTATGGCAGAAAGTGAAGAGGAACTCAAAAGCCTCTTGATGAAGGTGAAAGTGGAGAGTGAAAAAGTTGGCTTAAAGCTCAACATTCAGAAAACAAAGATCATGGCATCCAGTCCTATCATTTCGTGGGAAATAGATGGGGAAACAGTGGAGACAGTGTCAGACTTTATTTTTCTGGGCTCCAAAATGACTACAGATGGTGACTGCAGCCATGATATTAAAAGACGCTTACTCCTTGGAAGGAAAGTTATGACCAACCTAGATCAGATCAGATCAGATCAGTCACTCAGTTGTGTCCGACTCTTTGCGACCCCATGAATCGCAGCACTCCAGGCCTCCCTGTCCATCACCAGCTCCCGGAGTTCACTCAGACTCATGTCCATCAAGTCAGTGATGCCATCCAGCAATCTCATCCTCTGTTGTCCCCTTCTCCTCTTACCCCTAATCCCTCTCAGAATCAGAGTCTTTTCCAATGGGTCAACTCTTCACATGAGGTGGCCAAAGTACTGGAGTTTCAGCTTTAGCATCATTGCTTCCAAAGAAATCCCAGGGCTGATCTCCTTCAGAATGGACTGGTTGGATCTCCTTGCAGTCCGAGGGACTCTCAGGAATCTTCTCCAACACCACAGTTCAAAAGCATCAATTCTTCGGCTCTCAGCCTTCTTCACAGTCCAGCTCTCACATCCATACATGACCACAGGAAAACCATAGCCTTGACTAGACGAAACTTTGTTGCATATTCAAAAGCAGAGACATTACTTTGCCAACAAAGGGACTCCTGAGAGTCCCTTGGACTGCAAGGAGATCCAACTGGTCCATTCTGAAGGAGATCAGCCCTGGGATTTCTTTGGAAGGAATGATGCTAAAGCTGAAACTCCAGAACTTTGGCCACCTCATGTGAAGAATTGACCCATTGGAGAAGACTCTGATGCTGGGAGGGACTGGGGGCAAGAGGAGAAGGGGATGACAGAGGATGAGATAGCTGGATGGCATCACTGACTCGATGGACGTGAGTTTGAGTGAACTCTGGGAGTTGGTGATAGACAGGGAAGCCTGGCGTGCTGCCATTCATGGGGTCGCAAAGAGTCGGACACGACCGAGAGACTGATCTGATCTGAATTATATAAATACTCATTCATCATCTTAACCCTAGTTAATGCAAGATAATAGTAATTAGGGAAACCATAGTGGGAGATGGTATATGGGAACTCTCTCTACTCTCTGCTCAGTTGTTCTACAAACCTAAAAATAAAGTCTGCTAATTAAAACAATAAATGACAACGTTGCTCCTTACCCACACTTCTAGTCTCCTTTACCTTGATTTACATTTCCTATTTTTTTCTATCACACTCATCACCTTTTGCTGTTCTCCAGTTGCTCAGTTGAGTCCGACTCCTTGTGGCCCTGTGGACTGCAGCACACAGGCCTTCCCTATTCTTCGCCATCTCCCAGTGTATGTTCAAACTCACATCCATTGAGTCAGTGATGCCATCCAACCATTTCATCCTCTGTTGTCCCCTTCTCATCTTGCCTTCAATCCTTCCCAGCATCAGGGTCTTTACCAATGAGGTGGCTCTTCACATCACGTGGTCAAAGTATTGGAGCTTCAGCATCAGTCCTTCCAATGAATATTCAGTGTTGATTTCCTTTAGGATGGACTGGTTTGATCTCCTTGTAGTCCAAGGGACTCTCAAGTGTCTTCTCCAATACCATACACAGTTCAAAAGCATCAGTTCTTCTGTGCTCAGCCTTTTTCATGGTCCAACTCTCACATCCGTACATGACTACTGGAAAAACCATAGCTTTAATTATACGCACCTTTGTCAGCAATGTAATGTCTCTGTTTATTATGCTGTCTAGGTTTGCTATAGCAATTCTTCCAAGGATCGTCTTTTAATTTCATGGCTACAGTCACCATTGGCAGTGATTCTAACATATTTATATAATTTACCTTTTTTATTTGTTTATTTTCCATTTTCCTGGCTACAGTGGATGTTCCACAAAGATAGGGATTTTGTCTGTTTACTATACCTGTGCTCAAAAGTACTATTGAATAAATATAAAAACAAAGTAAAACTCCCCAAAAATGTGAAATAAAATAAGAACAGGGATTCCTGAAAACAGGAGACATTACCCAGCATATCAGTGAAAGAGGCTCCCTGCATGAGCCCGGACTGCTGACCTGGAGAGAAGCCCATCCACATGAGCGGGGGGTGCGGGGGGCGGGTAGACAGGCCTGAGGTGACTGTCTTGAGATATAAAGTAGATTTAGGAAGAGGTTTAAAGTTTCACGGCTAATAACACATAAGTGGGATATAAACTCATTTGGCCAGATTCCAAATCTATGCCTGTGTCCATTACACCATCCTGTCTGCCTCCTAAGCTATATACTGACAAATCAATGTTGTCTCCCCAAGTTAAGTATACACTGCCCAAGGGCAGAACTATTTGCTACTCATTTTTATACACCCTTCTGTGTATAAGCTCACTACCGAACCCATTGCTGGAACCCAATAAACCTCCACCGTTCAGACCCTGTCCAGAAATATCCATTCCTTTGCTCCTCTGTCCCCACTGGTAGGTTAGCACAGGTAAGAGTTCAATCTAGACACAATCATTCAAAGCACAGGCACAGGAGCCATCTCAAAACAGCCAATTTCTGTCCTGCAATTTATGTGGAGTATATAGGTCACTGAGGGAAGCCACAGTTCTTATCTAGCAAGCAGACTATCAAACACTACCAATTTCCTATCAGCCCACCAGGCATAGTCATTAACACCAACAGTTCAAGGAGAACTGAGGCCACCAGCCATTAACAAAGTGATTCAAATGCTGCATTAACCACACTTAAGCCCTGGAAGAGTTTCCAGGTTTTCTCTGCCCTGTCCACTAAGATCACATCTTCTAAAAGCCAGGGAGAATGAACTCCATTACCTTGTGCTAAGTAAATAGCTTTTAAACAAGTGTTTTATCACTGTAGACAACTTACCAATAAAAAATAAAACAATGCACGTATTGGGATCATAAACCCTCTATTCTAAAGTCATTTTCAGTCAAGATGTGAAAATAAATGTTTTCTAAAGGCTTGTACATAGGAAGGATAGGAATAATGTTCCAGAACTCAGAAGCCTGTCCTTTTTAGAAATAAGTGAAATGATTTGAGCAGGACTGCCGCTTCATAAAACAACCTGAAAACTGTAAGATGACTTTGAATAAAGGATAGGCATTATAAAATGCAGCCTAATAAGTAAGTTCAAAAATGCTATTAGACATTTCCTTTTCAAAGACAGTTTCTTTTAATAGGAATACAATATAGATAAATAATTATATTATGCTGCCTTAATGGAGACATTCCAATTTCAACAACTTAAATATCTAGTTAACTACTCATTTAAGATAAATAGCTACTTACACCAAGAAGTAATAGAAAAGAACATTTGCAGAATTTACTTTTACCATGTGGAGGAGAGGAGAAGTGGTGGTGACATACACAGGATAAAATTCTTCTGTAATACTTTTTATACATAATTTCCAAAATTGCTATATAACATACCCAATATATACTACATAGATTAAATAAACAGAACTGCTTTTCTCAATATACTCTAAGCAATTGAGTTAACTAGTAGTATGCTCGGGGAAGGCAATGGCACCCCACCCCAGTACTTTTGCCTGGAAAATCCCATGGACGGAGGAGCCTGGTAGGCTCCAGTCCGTGGGGTCGCTAAGAGTCAGACACGACTGAGCGACTTCACTTTCACTTTTCACTTTCATGCATTGGAGAAGGAAATGGCAACCCACTCCAGTGTTCTTGCCTGGAGAATCCCAGGGACAGGGGAGCCTGGTGAGCTTCCGTCTATGGGGTCGCACAGAGTCGGACACGACTGAAGCGACTTAGCAGCAGCAGCAGCAGCAGTAGTATGCTAATTTCTTACAATAAAAGAGGAAATAGGAATTAATTTGCAGTCATGCCCACTGCCTCATATATGACATTTAATTAATATTTGAATAGTCTTAATCAGAAAGAAATTCATGATGGTCTAGGTCTTCTTGCTTTTCCTTCAATAAAAATCTGTTTAGGTGATGGTGTCTCCATTATGGAAAACAAAGCATTTCAAGGAAACCCAAAATGAACAGAGAAAGCAGAGGCTTTAATAACGATGAATGGGTCACAACAATTGTCTAAATTTCTGGAACTTCCCTGGTGGCCCAATGGTTAAAAATCTGCCTTCCAACTGCAAAGACACAGGTTAGGGAACTAACATCCCACATGCTGTGGAGCAACTAAGCCCATGCACTGCAATCACTGAACCCATGCATCAAAAGCCTGTGCTCCACAGTAAGAAAATCCTGCACACCACGACTAGAGACAGTCTATGCACTGCAATGAAGAGCCCACACACTGCAACAAAACCCCAGTGCCGCCATTTTTCTAATACATTTCTACATTAAGGAAAATTTACAAGTTCAATGTGGTAGATTTGATTATGGCCCCTCTGTTCTGGTCTGCAACCCCAGCCCCAACCACATACTTCTCTGCCCCACTGTTGTTGGGCTGGCCATAACATTGGTGTGATCTATGGAATGTAGGAGGAAGTGATGATATGCCAGTTCAGAGCAAGACTTCTTGCCCTTCTGGAAAGACTGCTGCTGCTGCTGCTAAGTCGCTTCAGTCATGTCCGACTCTGTGCGACCCCATAGAGGGCAGCCCACCAGGCTCCACCATCCCTGGGATTCTCCAGGCAAAAACACTGGAGTGGGTTGCCATTTCCTTCTCCAATGCATGAAGTGAAAAGTGAAAGTGAAGTCGCTCAGTCATGTCTGACTCTTCGCTAGACTAGAATAAATGCAATTTTTTTCAATGTGTTCATTGAGGTCCTAATAGAAATGATTGTACTGAACAAAATAAGGGTTTTTCGATATTTTCCTGGGCATAGAAAAAATACAAATTAAATCTTTATTCCAAAATATGCAAATTAGAGAATATTTACATTTCATCAAAATATATTAGGGATGGAAAATATTTTGCTATTGGTTAGGCATTTATTGAGCATTTATTAAGTGCTCAACAGACAAGAACATACAGGTGAGAAATACAGGTTAAGTAAATAGAGTACTGACAGTCACATAGTAAGTATGTTATAAATATTAATCCTATTACTATCTTCATCATCACTATCTAGACAAACAACAGAATATGTTATAATTACAATGTAATACAATAACTGCTAAATAGAACTCTGCACAGCTGCAATACAAGTATAGTGCACATACAGCCTCTACTGCTTTAAGGGATTTGATAGTCTTGGAGGAGGCAGCACTTAAGGTGAAAGTAGGAAGATGCTTGTGAATCTGCAAATTCAAGAGCAGTAAAAAGGCATTTTAGAACATACAAAGGCACAAAAGAGGGATGTACTTAGCATACGTAGAATGAATAAGGCAGAAGTGACTCTGCTATTAAAAGGTAAACAAGGCCATTCCTTCAGGGCTACCATTAGCAAGGACATCACAAGCTCAATGCCTCAGTGATAGTCTGAACCCCACAGTTTGGACTAATGGAACCTTCCTCCTGGGTTGCATACTCATTCAATGACTAGAAATGCCTTTTTCAATTCTTATAGAGGAATAAGAAATTCTACGATCTTCTTTTTTATTAGAGCTGCATGTTAGTCATTTATTCAAGTTTACCAATATTTGGTATTCATAAACAAACACTCTATTATTTCCAGTTAATAGGAACCCAAGAAGTACAGCAAGGAGGCCAGCCGCCACACCAGCTACGGAGCTTCTTCCTCGAAGACCAAAGTGCACATAAAAATAGAATTCTTACTAATTTCAGAAAGAATTCTTTGTTTTTTGTGCACAATCTGTGTTGCCTTGAGGTAGCTCTTTCAATTGCTGTTCTCAGTTTTTTTGCTATAAATTACTGTTAGTTTACCTTCATCATTATTAACAGTTTTCCCCTGAACTGCTTGCTACTAGACAACATCACTTGCATGTCTAATAGAATCTCAAATTTAACCTGCCAAAATCGAATATTTTGATTAACAACACTACCGCAAAAATGCCTAAGTAAATTAATAAAAAGGACGTCATTCAGAGTTACCTTATTAGTCTCCTCTGGCTGCCAAAACAAAAACATCACAGACAGGGTGGCTTAAAAAGCAGAAATTTACTTCTCACAGATCTGGGGCCTGAGAGTTCAAAATCTAGGTGTTGCCAGGGTTGATTTCTTCCTGAGGCCTCTTTTCTTGGCTTATAAGTGGCCACCATGTGCTCCTGTGCTCAAATGACTTCTTGTTTTATGCTCCAGTAGAGTAAGTGAGAGAGACAGAGATCGCTTTCTCTTCCTCCTCTTCTAAAACCACCAATTTTGTCATATTAGGGCTCCACCTTTAAGACTTCACTTAAGTTTGATAGATCCTAAAGGTCCCAGCTGCAAATACAGTTTGTTGAGGTTAGGGTTTCAACCCATAAATTTTGGGAAGACATAATCTGTCCATTGGAGCAGGAAATGGCAACCCACTCCTGTACTCTTGCCTGGAGAATTTCACGGACAGAGTAGCCTGGAGGGCTACAGTCCACGGGGGTCCAAACAGTCAGACACGACTGAGCAACTAACATACAATCTGTCCATAGCAGTTGCTTGTGTGAGTGCCAAGTCACTTTCAGTCATGTCCAACTCTTTGTGACCCTATGGATTGTAGCCTGCCAGGCTGCTCTGTCCATGGGATTCTCCAGGTAAGAATACTAGAGTGGGTTGCCATGCCCTCCTCCAGGAGATCTTCCTGATCCAGGGATCAAACCTGTGTTTCTTACATCTCCTGCATTGGCAGGCGGGTTCTTTACCACTAGTGCCACCTGGAAAGCCCATAGCAGTTACCTATGGTGGTAAACTGCATCACCATTCACTCCAGTAACCAGGCCAAGAAAGACCTTGAAAGTGGACTCCTTTCACACTTTTTATATCTCACACTGAATTTATCACCAAATCCTCTGGCTCTACCTTCAATATAAAGGCCAAATCCAGTAAATTCTACCCTGCTCCAGTCTCGTCAATATAGTGAACTAGGTGTCTTCTAGTCTCAAAATTATTACAATTGCTTCCTATATGTGCCCCCTCCCTTCATTCCACCCCTGCCCTCTCCAAATCTATTCTCTTCACAGCAGCCAGAGTGACCCATTGAAAAATAAGTTATGTCCTATCATCCCTCTATTCAGATGTGCACTGGTTTTCCATCCCACTGAAAATAAAATCGAAATCCTAACCAAGTCCCATAGGCTTATGAGCAAACTCCTGATCACCATGCCAACCGCATCTCCTCCCGTTGTCTGTTCACTCACCTAAATACAAACACTGTTCTCCTTTCTCTCCCCTGCACACTTTAAGAATAGTCCTGTCTCATGGTCTTTGCACTTGCTTGTCCCTCTGCTTGGGAATCTTACCCCTAGATAGTCACATGACCCTGTTTCTCATTTTATCTCACTCATTTCTGTTCAAAGACGTTCCCTTAAGATATCACGTCCCTCTTCACCATGTTGAAAATATCTGCATGCCTTTGTTTGCACCATAGTACTTTTTCCACAGCAACTTGATATATATGTTCATGTATGTGTTTATTATTTATCTATCCCCATGAGAATGAAAGCTTTATAAGGCATGAAGTTTCTCCTTCCTCTTTCCCTCTACCCCTATCTCTACTTCCTTCTTTTCCCCACTATATTCCCTCTACCTAGAAGAGGACTTAGACTATACTATCAATTTAAGTAATATATCTTGGATAAACTAATGGATTTGGTTGTTATGGTTTCTTGGTTCATCTTATAATACGTGATGATACATATTGCATCAACATTATTTTAACCTATAATTTTCCAGTGACTAGACTTGAAGATATCTGTGGGCTATGATACAAATGTAAACAATCCACTTCCTCAAACCTACACTAAAGATCCCAACTTAACACTACAAACTTGCTTATACCTTATCATTGTATTTTTGTTATGTTGCCACTGGAGAATAAAAACTGAGAGCATGGACCACAGATAAAATGTTTGAGAACCACTATACTAACCAGTAACGAACAAACTCTCAGCAAAAATGAATAATCCTTAATAGCTGCACACAAAAATATCCTTATTTACATGTAATTCACATAAAGCATACAAGTATTTATATATTTTATGAACACACCAATAATGTGAAACCCTACCCAAGACGCAGATGCATACCTCCTCAAACCACAGGCAGGACACAGACGTTCTCCAATATGCCTGCAGAGTCTTGAAAGGAATATTCAGGGATCCTTGGATTAAAGTCATGAGTGAGATTTAGAGTCACAGCCATACACATGAAAGGTGGGTGAAGATTCTTAAATCACCATTGAACACTTTGGAAAATCAGGGAAAGATTGCTAAAGGAGAAACCATGACGTGCGTTTGTTTCTATTGTTCATCATCTAGTTTTTCTTCAGAGGGACACTGGTCTACGAAGCAGAGGAGATGAAGAAGAGAAACATGCGAGAGCCACATGGCAATAGTAAGACGTCGTGACCTAAAGAGTGTTGCCCTGAGCCATGGCGGCCTCTTGAACAGAGGCCGTGCCGAGGGAGACTAAGTGACAAGAGTTTTCAGATTATTTCATCTCCTTAAAACATCCTGCTTTCATGGTCCACATGTGCTTTATACAGTAAATATCAGTCCCTGTTACTACAGAAGCAACCACTTGAAAGGCTCCAGTAACACAATTACGCATAAAATCTGGGAGAACAGAGGAATAAAGAAACAGGCGTATACATAACAAGAGGCAGTACCCGAGGAAACACAAGCAAAGTTCAGATAGCTCTCTGCTGCCTCAAAGAAAGTATTGACAGTGTGATGGCTCTAAAGAAAAGAGCTCAAGAAAGGGATACAAGAGTTCAAAGAATATTTAAGACAACATAAGAAAATAAAATAAGCTGGCAGAGCTCAGACAAGAAGTGGAAGGGAAAGAAACATAAAAATTCAAACACAAAAATGAGGGTTCCTACATATAAAGTCAGGATCATGGTGAAAACCACAGAAAACAAAATAGGAATTAGCAATGATATTTAAATGTTGATAGACATGAAAACAAATTCCAAATGAGTATTATTATTTAGAAAGAACAGAACAGGGCAAAAATAAATGAAAACTGAAGTGTTCAGTGATATATTAAGAAAATAAATTGCTAAAATAAAAACTTGAATATTTAGATCTTATTCAAGAAAAAAAATACAGAAATATCAAGTCCAATATATATTGTGAAAAGTCTTTGTACTTCAAGAATAAGGAGAGATATTATATAATATCTGTATAATAGAGATATTATTATATCCAATAAAGCACGTTGGGGGGAGAATATATTTGACGGGGGAAAAATACAGTTTGATCTCAGATTTATCCAAAGCAACAGGAACTGCTGTGTGATAGCAGTCTACAGAGTTTCAAGGGGAAAAAAGGTTTTACAATAATGTTAGAATCGTTCAACTGGAGTAGCAGGAAGATAGTCCAAGCTTACCAGATCAAAGGAAAAACAATTTCTATGAAACTTTTCCTAAAACCACTGAGTAGTACTATCACTGTTTCTGGTGGAATATCTACCCATACTCTAAGAAACCCAAAGAAGAAAAGAAAGAAAAGGTTAAAGATCAGAAAAACGAGATCAAGAGAAAATGATACATTATTTATAGAGGATATAATTGCCCACATAGAGCAATCAAACTGCTAGAAGTAATAAGAGGGTTCTGTGAGGTTGACAGAAACAAGATCAGCTTTACAAAATCAGTAGCATTTTTTACAACAATGAACTACTAGAAAATATAGTTAAGAATCAAGATACTCATAAGAAAAATAAACTTATGAAGTGTCTAGGAATTTTAAAAGAATTCATAAGTCCTTTATATAGAAAAATGTTAAATATACTGAAGAACTTAGAGAAGGCATAACAGATAGACAGTTCATACTCTTGAATGGAAAAAGTTAATATTAACAAGAAGTCAGGGACTTCTCCTGGTGGGCCAGTGGTTAAAACCTCACCTTCCAATAGAGGGGGTATGAAGTGAGTTCGATCCCTGTTTGGGAAATAAAATCCCACATGCCTCACAGCTTAAAAAAAAAAAAAAAAAAATGAAAGCAATATTGTAGCAAATTGAATAAAAAATTAAAAAATGGTCCACATTAAAAAAAAACTTTAAAAAATGAAAACAAATTTGAAGAAGTCAATCTTTTCTTAATCAATCTAAAATTCAGTGCAATTAAAATAAAAATTTCAGCTGATCTTTTGGAGGATTTTGATAAACTCAATCTAAAAATTTTTTTGAAAATTTCAATGAAAGTTCCAAGAACTTTCAAGTCAGTTTAACACTGCAAAAGAAAATCAGAGATGAGAGACTTATTTTTTAAACATACAAAAGTCATAGTAATAAATACAATATGATACTGGGGCAAGAAAAAGAGACTAACTGTATATTCATATATCTTTGTATAAGGTAAAGTTGGTGAGTGTTAGTCTGCATAGTTAGTAATGTCGAGAAAATTGACTCACTATATGAAAAAAAAATTATATTCTCATCTAACAGTGTTTTCAAACCAAAATGTGGGAATTAAAGCAATAAAGTTAATAGTCAATGAAGTGGAAGAGAACTGTTATAACCTAGGGATGCAGAAAGAATCCTTAAGCAAAAGCCCCAAAGCACTGACATAAACAGTGATGGGTTTGATTAAATAAAAAATGAGAATTTCTGTTCAACTAAGGACATTGTATACAAAGTTAACAACAATGAAATGATATACTGGGAGATGAGTGCAATCAAACATCAGTAAGGGAATCATATTGAGAACACCAAATGAATCAAAATGAAACAAACAAAAAAAACAATAAAAAATGGGCTGTGCAGATGTGTAAGCAATTCAATGGAGGAAGAAATTCAAAGGCTGAGAAGCTCAAACTCATTTGTATTTAGAGAAATTCAACATAAAGTAACATTGAGCCATTACTTTAAAGCCATCAGATTGATAAAAACCAGGAAGCTTCGGCATGTCAGCTGTTGGACAGATGTAGGAATCTGAGAATACTGCACTACTGAGAACTTACACAGCTGCAGTCATTCTGGAGCACACACTGGTGAGTCAGGAATAGCAGTCATACGTAAACCTCTCACCCAGCCACCCGTAGGTGTAATTTCTGAGAAATTCTCATACAGTTGCATGAGGGACGTATACAAGCATATTCACCTCAGCATGGTTTGTGGCGGCAGAAAGCTGGATGGACACAATCGAAGTTTCCATGAATACAGCTCTGAAAGTTTAAAATGTGGAGAAGGTCCACTAAGGATAAGGTGACCATGCCTCTCAGGAGCCTGGATCAACCCCACTGTGTGTCTCTTGTCTTGGTAAAATTTCTAATAGGGCCCTTTTTCACCTCAGAAGTGTCCCGTTTTGAAAAGTAAATTATTCCTAATACTATGCAGAGAAGAAAGCAACTAACTGGATTATGCCCAAAGAAACATGGGTAGAACCTAAAAATATCACAAGTGATGAAGGTAACTCAATGAGGTTAGCACAATATATGTAAAACACATATATGTAAAATATAAAATACATAAAATTTATGTAAAATACATAAAAAGTGCAAAATACATATAAAATCACAAAATATACATAAAATTATGAAAAATACAACAGTGCATGGGGCTTCCCTGATGGCTTAGACAGTAAAGAATCTGCTCACAATGTGGGAGATCTCAGTTTGATCCCCGGGTCAGGAACATCCTCTGGAGGAGGGCATGGCAACCCACTCCAGTATTCTGGCCTGGAGAATTCCATGGGTAGAGGAGCCTGGTGGGCTACAGTCCATGGGGTTGCAAAGAGTTGGACACTTCTGAGCAACTAACGCTATTTTAATTACTACTACAACAGTGCCTGTTTGATAAGGAAGTAAAAACTTCTATGCATCAGACACATGGGGTATTTATCAAACATATCAGAATGATTATCTATGGGGTAGGGTGAACAGAATGAAATTATCAAATAAAAGAGAATAAATAATAGTGACAACAATAATAAAATAATGATAATAATTTTGAAAAAGAGGGATTGTGTCCCATGAACTAAAAAATGCGGTTAATTCAACCTCAAACTAAAATCCAAAATAACAGCAGTGGGAGGGTGGCTACAGCTTAACAGATTCAGCCAGTTATGGAATGAATCAAAGCAAAAGATTAAAACTCAGTAGTAGAAAGGCTCAAGGTAAGCATTCTATTAATTTAAATATCCCCTTAAAATTATGAAACCATGGGGATTACTATTACCCAGCAAAAGGTAAATGTTACAAACTTCAATAACATAAAACCTAATCATGTAACTAATAAAAATAGTGGGTGGTGGGGATAAAAGGGCAAAAGCAGGCTAATTTTCTTATCATTCATAGCAGGGAGTATACAGAAAAATTCCAAATTTCACACATGGCCTAATAATCATTGTAATTTCAACTTTAAAAGTTATTCAGTTCTTCATTAACTCTTCTTCTTAACTTTGGATGCCTTCAGGTTCCAATGTTCCTTTCAAAGGATTTGCCTGAATTTCAATTCCTATAGGTTAATTTAGCTTCTTTTGTTAACTTTGCATAAAATTCAACTTCAGAGTTAATATTAAACTTGTATATATGGTAAAATACATTCTAAAGTTATTTCAGTTTTATTCTTTTCAATCTGTCTGCCTAGGAGAGAATCTGGGATGATGCTCACCAAATGTTGGTAATTATTAATTATATCTGAATGTTTATGTTCATTTCCTTGACTTCATTTTTACAGGAATAATAGTTATTATTAATAAAATAGAGAAAAATAGTGAGCAAGTGGTGATAATGACTAGAACTCTTCTTAAAGTGTTGGTTGCTTGGTCATGTCTGACTCTTTGCAACCCTGTGGATTGCAGCCTGCCAGGCTACTCTGTTCACAGACTTCTCCGGGCAAGAATTCTGGAGTGGGTTGCTCTTCCCTTCTCCAGGGGATCTTCCCAACCCAGGGATCGAACCTGAGTCTCCTGCATTGAAGGCATTCTTTTACCATCTGAGCCACCAAGAAAGCCCTCTTATTAGCTGTTAGATTATAAAATTATTATATAGATGGGAAGAGAATCATGCACTATGTGCCAAGATTTTCTCAGCCCATGAATTAATTGAAAAGAATTGAAAGCAAGAATGTTATTTTGCATGAGATCTTAGTTGTTAAATTCTACTCCCCTTCCAGAGATAAGATCTAGCTTAGGATTGCAGAAAGGCATATCCCAAACAGTCTGATCTTACTCTACTGTTCATGACTGGACAGGCACAACCACAAAGGAGAGTGAACAGAAATGATGTCAAATTTGTCACTGACAACCAACCACTCTCTATTCTTCTCAGGATACACACCATCACATTTTACATTAGAAGGTTAACCAAAATAGCTCCCAGGACTGGTACACCAAATTGCCACACAGAATTCTCCAACACAGGCTGCCCTGTAGTCATCCTTAATATCCACAGTTATTTGAGTTAAATGAAGTCTGACATATTCCCACATGGAAATAGTAAGGAGAAACACTTTTTTTCAGTCTATTAAATTTAATTCATTGCGTATGTTTTCCTTCCTTATCAGCAGTTCAAATTAATTTTTCTCATTGTCAACTGGCTGACAGTCTCCCACATCTTTAAATCCGAGCACACAATATTTGCTAAGACTATCTGTACCCACGGGTGTGGAAAACAACATGTTCATTCCATTAGGTCTTTGCAAGGCTCTAACAATTACACAAAATAATTTATCCCTCGATGATCAGGTACAGCTGTATCTAACTCCTCCCGTCAATTTCCATTTCAGCAGCAGAAATGGTGATGTTCTCGGGAGAGGAGTGATTGGTTTTTGGTTACACACGGCTACAGGTGGAAACCATCTGAAAATCATAATGCCTGCATATGGATAAGTTATGTAGCAAGATAATAACATTTGTACGTCCTTTACAAAGGCTTATCCAGGGCTACAACTATCTGATCAGTGGCACAGGCGGCAGAAATAATATGGATTACTCTATTCACTGACTGCATTGAGCACTGAAAAAATGAACACCATCTAAATGAAAGGGCAGAATTTAACAGGAAAATAAGTGATAAATGCAATGAAAGATACTGATCCTATTGAAATTAATTAATGAAAGACACCACTTGTAGAGATAATCTGTATGGGAAATTTCCCAACTCCTCTAGAGTTTGGGTTGGAAGAGGGTTGGCCATTACAGTACATCCCCTACATAAGAACAAGTCCTGTTCCTAGAGCACATTTGTAAATCCAATTTGTTTCTAAGTTCAACAGAGCTAGCCAAGGTGGGGCTTTTCCAATGGCTCAGTGGCAAAGAATCAGCTTGTGATACAGGAGCTGCAGGAGACATGGGTTTGATCCCTGGGTTGGGGAGACCCCTCAGAGGAGGGCATGGCAACCCACTCCAGTATTCTTGCCTGGAGAATCCCATGGACAAAGGAGGCTGATGGGCTCCACTGGTCCACAGAGTCACAAAGAGTTGGACATGACTGAAGCAACTTAGCATGCAGGCGTGCACACAACTAAAAGGATTGGCTATATAGTACAGTACTTTAATGTTTATAATATTTGTCACACAAATACTACATAAAAAACAAACAAAAAGATAAAAAAAAACATTTTTAATCTTACAGTGCACACATGCAAAGTCGCTTCAGTCTTGGCTGACTCTATGAACTGTAGCCATAGGTACTGTATACAGTCTATACAGTACAGTGCTGTAAAGTATACAAAAGCACAACCACTTGTAGAGGGCGCATGACTGTGACATTGTATGCCAGAACCAAGAACTCACTTACATGATTGGATGTGAGAACGCCTGTTCGCACCTGTGAAAGTTCACAACTTGAGGGTTCACAGGTTGGGGACTTACTATATACAATATAGTATTGTATATACTTACTATATACAATCAAGAAAAACTCTTGGAATCAGAAATACTGTTTTTTAAAATTAATACTCATTCCAACATGTCTCTGCTTCAGTTTTTCACCTGCAAAGTGTGAAAGCTGGTACTTTTTCATTCTTACCTCTAATGGGTATTTTGAGGACAAATGGAAAAATAATATCAAAGTGGTTAGAACTTTTGGAAGAAAAGTTCTCTGTTAATCTAAGCTATTACTATTATTATCACCGCCAACTGCAGAGTGGTTTCAAATCCTAAATCGAAAAGCTTTTCCAGACATCTATTATTCAAATCTTATTTTAAAATCCTGCATTATTTATTAATAGCTCCTTATTAGAGGTGGGTAAACTGAGGCCTGAAAAGAATAAGAAACATCCTCCAGGTCACATAGTGACAGAGCAGGTAAAGAAAGAAATATTGATTCTGTGCACAACATTCCAAACACAGTGACAAAGTGAAACAGAACCATTAATATCAGAAAGAGTCTGAACCAGCAGCTTTTAAATTAAAAAAAAAAAAAAATCCAATTAAAAGCACTAGTCCAGCAAAAACCTTATACCTTTGCAAAAGGAATATGCAAAACCAGTTTTTTCGGCCTTTCCCAGGTCATATTTCTTGAAGTGACAGATATTTTACTGAGTAAACAAAAGAGGTGTACTTCTATGTATGCAATTTTTCTGTGTCCTTAGGAAAGGATTTTTAAAGAGTTTCCAAAATTTCTTCATTGAATAACTGGAGGTCTAATCAGGCAAAGTTGTCTTGATTTGCAATGTATATTTAGAACAGATGAACCCAAGTAAATATTTTCCTGCGAATACATTTCCTTCAATTCATTAAAACCCAATAGTTTCCAGAGTAATCTACCTATGTCAGTATTCTCTGGGTGATGGAGAGGGCTGTTGGACAAAGGCATGTTTAGGCTGGATATAGCTCCATCTGTTGTTGCTGTTCAGTCCCCAAGTCATGTCCAGCTCTTTACAACTCCACTGACTGCGGCAAACCACGCTTCCCTGTCCTTCACTATCTCCTGGAGTTTGCTCAAAACTCATGTCCATTGAGTCACTGATGTTATCCAACCATCTCACCCTCTATTGCCTCCTTCTCCTCCTGACCTCCATCTTTCCAAGCATCAGGGATTCTTCCAGTGAGCAGGCTCTTCACATCAGGTGGCCAAAGTATCAGAGCTTCAGCTTCAGCATCAGTCCTTACAATGAATATTCAGGGTTGATTTCCTTTAGGATTGACTGGGTTGATTTCCTTGCAGTCCAAGGGACTCTCAAGAGTCTTCCCCAATACCACAGTTCAAAAGCATCAAATCTTTAGTGATCAGCCTTCTTTATAGTCCAACTTTCATACCTGTACATAACTACTGGAAAAATCATAACTTTGATTATATGAACCTTTGTTGGCAAAGTGATGTCTCTGCTTTTTAATACGTTGTCTAGGTTTGTCAAAGCTCTTTTTCCAAGGAGCAATGTCTTTTAATTTCAAGGCTGCAGTCAGCATCTGCAGTGATTTTGGAGCCCAAGAAAATAAAGTCTGTCACTGTTTCCACTTTTTCCCTTTTACTTACCATAAAGTGATGGCGTCGGATGCCATGATCTTAATTTTTGAATGTCGAGCTTTTTCACTCTCCTCTTTCACCCTCATCTAGAGGCTCTTTTGTTCTGCTTAAATTTCTGCCATCAGAGTGGTATCACCAGCATATCTGAGGTTGTTGATATTTCTACTGATAATCTTGATTCCTGGCTGTGATTCACCCAGCCTGGCATTTTGCATGATATATTCTGCATATAAGTTAAATAAGCAGGACAGCTCCATGGCACAAACTAAACACTCAGTCTTATGCCACGAAACATTATAATTAGCCTGAGCTACACTCCAAAAAGTCTTAGAAATGTCTTTCAAATACAAAGTCCCACCTGAAAAGGCTTTTTACTGAGAAGAGCAGTCCTACAAAGGGGCCCCCTTTCATGATGCACTTGCTATTCTGACTGT
The DNA here is from genome assembly GCA_935064755.1 of Tragelaphus eurycerus. Classification (NCBI taxonomy): domain Eukaryota; kingdom Metazoa; phylum Chordata; class Mammalia; order Artiodactyla; family Bovidae; genus Tragelaphus; species Tragelaphus eurycerus. The sequence continues at coordinate 1,339,860 of CAKXYN010000059.1, read as the reverse complement.
GTTTTTCATTCTAATGGAAGTCAGCCTGCTCATATTTTCTCACATTGTTTTGATAGTTCTAAACTGTAGATCTCCATCTTTGGGGAATTCTCCCACATGATTACATGGGATATAAAGTAGCAATTACAAAGGAATAAACTTGTCCCATAGTAAAGATATTTTCAGCTGCTTGGAGAAATCATTTAGAAAGTTTTGGAAATGTTTCTATCATGTTGGATAAGCATTATTTACACCCTTATAAGGAGGATGTCACCAAAATTTAGTACTTGAGTATATATTATAATACTTAGGGTCAGAACTTTGTCTTTTGGGGATATATTTTCCCAAAGCAGCAGTCAGAAAAGCTAGACTTTTGGTCATTTGTTACTTTGAATTTTATCTGTACATTTCACAGTTTCACCTTGAAGTTCTAGTATTATTTTATTGAATATTCTAGTACTATTTTCACCCTGATATTCTAGTATTACTGTTGCATAAGAGTTAGACAACAGAATTTACACATTCTATACATTTTTGTAAGCCATTCTATCGTAACTGAACTTTGAAGTTTGGGTCTGACGTTACAACATTCTCATAAGAAACACATTGAAAGCAAAAACTAAAAATGAACCCCATTTCCTTTTTTTTCATTTAAGTATAATTGCTGTACAATATTCTATAACTTACAGGTGTACAATAAAGTAATTCAAAGCTTTAAAAGTTATACTCCATTTATATCTGTGTGCATGCTCAGTGTGTCCAACTCTTTGCAGCCCCATGGACTGTAGCCTGCCAGGTCCTGTCCATGGAATTCTGTCCATGGAATTTTCCAGGCAAGAATACTAGAGTGGGTTGCCATTTCCTCCTCCAGGAGATCTTCCCAACCTAGGAATCATACCTTAGTCTCCTGAATTGGCAGGGGATTCTTTATCGTTATTATAAAATATTATCTATATTCTCCATGTTGTACAACATGGCCTTGTGGCTTATCTTATACCTAATAGTCTGTACCTCTTACTCTGCTACCCTATGATTGCCCCTCCCTCTATCCCTCTCCCCACTGATAACCACAACCTCTCCCCACGGATAACCACAAGTTTGTTTTCTATATCTGTGAGTCTGTTTCCTTTTTGTTATATTCACTGGTTTGTTGTATTTTTTTTATATCCCACCTATAAGTGAAATCATGTAGTATTTGTCTTTCTCTGTCTGACTTATTTCACTTAATACCGTTCGAAGTCCATCCATGCTGTTGCAAATTGAGCCAATTTTCTAAGGGGGAAAGGTCACATTTAATTATGTTAGATACTTTTTGACGAGTCACAGCAACAGGGAACAAGGATGCCACTGACTGTCATTGCGGTGAAGGTGTGCTCCACCCCTTCCCTCTGTAGCGTAACCACCCTTTCCCCTCTTTTTCTCTCTGTTGATGTATTTTCTTTGTGTGCCTCCTTATTTCTGCCTCTGTCTCCTTCTGTCCCTGGGTGTCTTCTTTTCCTGTCTACCTCCTAAGACTTGCTGAACTCTGCTGGCAACATGCATTGCTAAGCAGCTGCTAACACGTGTTCAGAATCCACTTCAGCTATCTGAGGTTTCTAAGACTCCCTACAAGAATACTAGTTGCCACAGCCACTGGCCACCAGAGGGGCAAAATGGAGTGACCATCACAGGTATGTTCAGAGTCATGCTGCTTGGGATCCAAATCCACCTCCATCACTTAGCAGTGATGCAACCTTTGGGCAAGTTACTGAACTTTTCCAGCCTTAGTCCATGTTCTGTTAAGTGGAAATAACGGTAGTGACTACTTCATAATGTTTTGGAATCATTAAATGTACTCAGAGATACAATATTCAGCACATGGCAGGACACATGCTGCTGCTGCTGCTAAGTCGCTTCAGTCGTGTTCATCTCTGTGCGACCCCATAGACGGCAGCCCACCAGGGTCCCCCGTCCCTGGGATTCTCCAGGCAAGAACACTGGAGTGGGCTGCCATTTCCTTCTCCAATGCATGAAAGTGAAAAGTGAAAGTGAAGTCGCTTCAGTCGTGTCCGACCCTTAGCGACCCCATGGACTGCAGCCTACCAGGCTCCTGCGTCACATGAGTGCTCAATAAATGTGAGCTATTATAATTAGTCCAAACCCCCCTACAACCCCTTCCATTTACTTGCTATTGTAGAACACACCATGTTCACATACATGATCATGTCTTCCCTAAGAGTGGACACTCATCTCACCAGGCTGGAATGCCTTCCCACATCCTTCCAATTACAAATCCTACCTTTCCTGATAGGCTCACCTCTGCCATGAGCTGATCTTAGATATCTCAGCGATCTCCACATGTACCTTCTATATGATTTACACTCTCAGACCCTTTCACTGTGAATTAGAAACTCTCATGCATACTTTTCATAGTGTTTTCCATGTATTCTTATTATCGTCATAACTATGTGCCAACAAAGGCACTGCCCTGACCTGTGTGTGTGTGTGTGTGTGTGTGTGCGTGTGCTTAGTCACTCAGTCATGTCTGACTCTTTGCAACTCTATGGATTGTAGCTTGCCAGGCTTCTCTGTCTATAGAATTCTCCAGGCAAGAACACTGGAGTGGGTAGCCATTCCCTTCTCCAGGGGGTCTTCCTAACCCAGGGACTGGACCTGGCTCTCCTGCATTGCAGGCAGATTCTTTACTGTCTGAGCCACCAGGGAAACCAACCCTGACCGAAGGGTAGTTCCAAACAGGTGTCAGTTTGCTCCTTTGGGAACATTCTAGATGAGTTTGCTGTGCATTTAACCACAAAAAAGAAGCTTTCCAAATTTTCTCTTTCATTTCATTCAGTCTTAGCATTTAGAAAACAACCCGTCCATGCAGGAGGAGTTCTAATCATCACACAAAATGAAGCTCACTGAAAACCCATTTACTATAAACAGCTCTTTTCTCACAGCATAAATAGTAGCTGGATAGAAGGGATGCCATTTAGTTATGTTACACTCAGTTGTAACCAACTGCCCTAATCAGAAATTCTCAGTCCGGGGATGATATCTCACATACTAGTCTCACCACCCTATAGAGGAGATTCTGTTATCAGAGCCTGACTCAATAGCAGAAACTTTGCTAGTTAATATGATGAATGTCCACACAGTCAAAGGCTTTGGCATAGTCAATAAAGCAGAAATAGATGTTTTTCTGGAACTCTCTTGCTTTTTCCATGATCCAGCAGATGTTGCCAATTTGATCTCTGGTTCCTCTGCCTTTTCTAAATCCAGCTTGAACATCAGGAAGTTCACGGTTCACATATTGCTGAAGCCTGGCTTGGAGAATTTTGAGCATTACTTTACTAGCGTGTGAGATGAGTGCAATTGTGCAGTAGTTTGAGCACTCTTTGGCATTGCCTTTCTTTGGGATTGGGATGAAAACTGACCTTTGAATGTCAGAAATAAGTTTTCACTGGTGAAATTCATGGTTTGGTCATCCACATGAAGGATGTTAGAACTGTTCTCATTGGTGTTTAATATATGGGTTTGTTTAAAATATTTTAGAAATACACTTAACAGCTTGGGGGTTAATCCTCATATAATTTACAGTTAGACCTCCAGTTCCTCCACATTTACGGATTCAGTTAAATGTGGACTGTGAAGCATTGTAACATTTTACTGTTGAAAAATATGCATGTATAATTGGACCCACTGTCTTCCCAGCTGGTACAGTGGTAAAGAATCCACATGCCAATGCAGAAGATGCCAGTTCGATCCCTGGGTTGGGAAGATCCCCTGGAGAAGGATATGACAACCCACTCCAGTATTCTCACCTGAAGAAGCCCATGGACAGAGGAGGCTGAGGGGCTACAGTCCATGGGGTAGCAAAGAGTTGAAAATGACTGAGCATGCATGCCTATTACCTACTGGTAAGTGGATCCAGGCAGTTCAAACCCATGTTGTTCAAGGGTGCTTCATGAACCAAAATATGAACCAAGTTCTGTCTAGGACCCTGGGTTCTTTCCACCCAGCTCACATGCTTCCTCTTCCCACATATCAAAGAACAACACATTATGTATGATTTATTGCTTTCCTAACTCATCTGTTACACTCCTGATATGCTAAGAAATCCTGATGAAGGTAGGAATATACAGTCAACAAAACATCAAATAAGTCTCATTCGGTTTGTTGCTTGATGAGCCAGTTTGTGAACTTGACCTTTGACAAATACCAAAAAAATTTTGTTTTGAACAATATCCTTGACTGAATAAGGTATAAAAAGTATGGAGGCTCATTATCTGTGCTGTGAGGACCGGTGTCTGCTCCTGTTTCCAGACCTGGCATCAGAAGACCTCCAGCTGCATAAAGCCACCTACAGAAATTTCCATGGTATCCTGACTTCGGAACACTATCTGACTCCAGTTACTATTTCTGGCAAGGTCAGAATGTGCATCTGCTTTGTCCCTGTTTGCTAATAAATAGGTTTTTTAATAATATTTAAAAGTTCATTCGTGAGAATATGTAAGGAAGAAATCAGTACTTTGAACTGCTTGCCTGTACATGTTGAAACTTATTCTGACTCATTCCCTCTGAGAGTCTCCAACACTGTCAAATAAAAAAAAGAATGTGATATAAATGTTGGCCAACATGGACAGTGTAAGATACTCTGGCACTTTCCTAACCAGAAAGGTGTGAAAATCAAATCAATCAATCAATCAACCAATATTTACTGAATGTCTGCTAGGTGCCCAGAACCGTGAAACTGCAAGATATCAGAGACTGGCATTTCAGATCTCTCCTAAAATAAATCTCCAATCTGGTCAGGAATAGGAAGTGAACTGAAGACAGCAGTCTACACAGTGAGGTTAGGGTACCTGAGGGCTGCTAGAACATTGTTATTTATGAGTCCAGCTTTCCTTGAGGGGGAGAAGTTAGGTATCTGTCATGCAGAGCCTGAACAAACAGTCCTGATTTACTGCCCATATATTTGGTTATGGGTCTAAGGAGAGAAGGGAAGGATTGGACAAATGTAAGCAAGAGGATAAGGAGTAGCGAGAATTAAGTCTCATTTTCCTTGAAATGTTGCTTCATTCACCATTACAATTTTATACTAGATTATAAAAGTTTTGTGGTATATGTCAAAGGTCAAGTTCACAAACTGGCTCATCAAGCAACACATCCAACGAGGCTTATTTGATGCTTTGTAGACTGTATATTCCTACCTTCATCAGGACTTCTTAGCATATCAGGAGTGTAACAGATGAATTAGGAAAGCAATAAATCATACATATGTGTTGTTCTTCAATGTGTGGGAAGAGGAAGCATGAGAGCTGGGTGGAAAGAACCTAGGCTCCTAGGCAGAACTTGGTTCATATTCTGGTTCATGGAGCACTCACTATGAGCCAGGTCCTACTTTAAGTTTTTTGATCATATTAATCCTCAAAACTGCCCTGTGTGGTAGGTTGTTAGTATTACCAAAAAAGTAGAGGGGCTCCCCTGGTGGCTCAGAGAGTATAGAATCTGCCTGCAATATGGGAGACCCAGGTTCGTTCCCTGGGTCAGGAAGAGCCCCTGGAAAAGCAAATGGCTACCCATTCTGGTATTCTCTCTGGAGAATTTCATGGACAGAGGAGCCTGGTGGGCTATAGTCTATGGGGTTGCAAAGAGTCAGGCACAACTGAATGACTGACACTTTCACTTTCAATAAAGTAGTAGATAAGGAAACAGAGGACAATGCAGTTATATAATGTGCCCAAGGACAGCAGCTATTAAGTAGAATTTGAAACTGGGCAGTTTGGCCCCAGAATCCTTTGTCTTAACCACAGCATCTGCTCAGAGGATGCAACAAAGGCTAGTGTGGGAAAAGTATATAAATTAGTAGGCACTCAATACATTTTACTCCACTTTTCTTATGAAGAAGCCAACTGTATACACTGTGCATGCTCAAAGAATAGACACGCTTCTGCAAAGTAGGTAATTAGGTTGTAAACAGCAGCATGTGCTGTGCTTCATCACTCAGTCATGTCTGACTCCTTGTGACCCCATGGACTGCAGCCCACCAGGCTTCTCTGTCCATGATGGCTCTCCAGGCAAGAATACTGGAGTGGGTTGCCATGCCCTCCTTCTGGGGATCTTCCCAATCCAGGAATCAAACCCAGATCTCCCACACTGCAGGATCTCCCACATTGTAGGTGGATTCTTTACCCATTGAGCCATGAGGGAAGCTCAAGAATACTGTAGTGGGTAGCCTATCCCTTCTCCAGGGGATCTTCTCCACCCAGGAATCAAACAACCTCTCTTGCATGGCAGGCAGATTCTTTACCAGCTGAATACAGCAGCATAGTATACTAAAAACAGCAACACAGCATATTAAAGATCCACCAGGCTCAGGCATTGGAACTCAACAGATGTGGGTTGTGATCTCTCTCCCCCTTCTCCCTCATCACCTTCAGAAGACATTTTATCATCAGAAGATGTGTCAACTTTATTATTTTTCTATATCTCTCCATCTCCTCTCATAATTCCTTCCACTCAAACTTTCAGTTTACTAAAGAAAAATAGACATTGCCCAGATGTGTCATAAGCTGTAATGCATTTCATAGCTGAAGAAGACTACAATTGGCAAAAGCATATAAAAACAGCCAGAAATTTACTCTTTGCAAGCCAACTACAGTTACGTTTTATGGTTCTAGTCTTACTGCACAATTGTATTTTAATACATTTCATGTTGGTTCAGTACGGTATCACTGAACAACAACAACAACAACAAAACTCTCTAGAAAGCTACAGAGTGTTAGTCCCTTAACTACAGGCCTTTTCATGCCATTTCCAGGATGGCAGGCAGACTTGTTGATGTGCTGGGATGACATTCATCCTGAGCAGTGGCTGTCACTAGGTGTCCATGGATCAGCCTTATCCTAGGACTTGAGGTTTGTTAACACGTTTATCCTCCAGTCACCATCCTCTTTCATCTGATTACTATGACAACCTCTACCTTTGAATCTCTAGTTTATTCTCAACAAAATAGATAGAGTGATATTTTTAAAAGAGAAGTCATTAGGCTTACAGGTGTGTATCTAAGAAGATGAAAGATACTTTCATTCAAAACTTGTACATGGATGTTCACAGAATTATTCATAATAACCAAAAGGTGAAAACAACCCAAATGTTCATCAACTGATGAATGGTTAAACAAACTACAGTATACCCTTAAAATGAAATCGCTGTTGCCATTTAGTTGCAAAGTCATGTCTGACTCTTTGCGACCCCATGGACTGTATGTAGGAGGCTCCTCTGTCCATGGGTTTGACAATAAAAGAAATAAAGTACTGATATATGCTAAAACATGGATAGACCCTGAAAATCTACAACATAGATGCTAAGTGAAAGAATCCAGACACATAGGACTATATGATGTATGATTCCATTTGTATGGAACATCCAGAATAGGCAAAGTCAATTGACATATTCAACACCAGAAGACACGTCATGGAACAGGAAATGCACAACCCAGTTGAGTTCATGCTGGGCTTTTATTCATGTGTCTGGTATCTCACCTGGGAAGGTTAGAAAAGTTGGAGAAGGCTGTGGGACTAGGCAGATCTCTTCCTCCATGGATTTTCCATGAGACTAATTTGAGCATCACAGTCTCAAGTAATCAGATTTCTTACCTGACAGCTAGCTTCCAAGAAGAAAAATACTCAGACTGTCACATCTGCCGTATTTTACTGGTTAAAGTCAATCAGAAGGATGGCCCTTTCAAGGAGAGGGAGTACAGATCTGCACTTTCTGGGGGTAAAGCGGTGTAAGTGTTCAAGGGGGAAGGAGTTGATGGCAGCATCTTTGGACAGAATCTACCAAAGCCTTAGGGTAATTTCTAGGAATTTCAAAGGTTCTCTTCCCATAGTCTTTAACTCCATTCCCAGGAAGAATGAAATCTGCCTATAGTCAAAGGTGAAATGAATGACCCAGGGATAAAATGGGGATGATGGAATCCAGGGTCTTACATCTAGGAATAGGATAAAATGGATTTTAGGTGAAATGAGGTTGGAGCCTAGCCCTGGCACCTGTCTTTGCAACTTTCTTTGGAAAATTTCCTTCGAACTCATTGTCCTTTCTTCTCACCCTCTTCTTAACCTGGCAGCTTAAGCCAAGGATGTCTTGGACTGGATCAGACAGCTCACAAGTACCCTGTGTCCAGCCTCATGCTGAAGGGAAGAAAGGAACCACTGATTGGTTCATGAGAGTAGCAGGAATATGAGAAGTCCAAACTTTAATGAGATTTCTAAATAAAAGTATGTTTTGTTCTATATGTATGTTTTCTACTAATCTCGTATTAGAAATATACAAAGGGTGATATTCAAAATTACTAAGAATTCAGATCTTTACCACAATGTACACAACTAACAATGTGTGACCCTATGAATTCATATCAATAACGCCTCCCCTGCCCTTGGCTGGAATGATATTCGAGTTTTCCTTAAATGGCTCTTTAAGCAAAGAGGCAATATATTCTTTTCATTAAACTATTAATAATGTTAGCTTGAACAGGACTAAAGAAATCACTAAAAGAAGCCATCAACAAAACAAAAATAATCTCTGCACTTACTCTCTGACTATTTTACTCATCCACGGTTGTACCTAAGATGGAAAACCACAAGTTTTCAGGGTTGAAGACACTGTTAAAATTCTAAGCAGGTAATGGTAAAGCCATTTTCTCTTAATAAAGCCTAGTATAAAATATGGGCAATATGGGAACTGCTAACTAGCCAAAAAATAAAAATAAAAACAAGAAGGGATGGGTATTTCTTAGAGGTAGCTATAGCTCTCAAAACAAAAATCCTCATGGTATAGCATCCTCCATGCTAGTACTGAAAGAGAAGGAATGAGAAATTAGAGAATTAACACACTCTGCACCAATAAATTCTTGAATCCATGGAAAACAAGCACTGGGTGTCATAAATGGGATAAGGAAAAACATATTCCCCCAAGGTGATTGTGGAAAAAAAAACAATATAACATCAGTCAGGAGAAGAGAAATAAAGATAAAAACAGAAAAAAAAAGAAAAGCAGGAGATTTCCCTGGCGGTCCAGTGGCTAAGACTCTGCACTCCCAATGCAGGGACACAAGTTTGATCTCTGGCCATGGAACTAGATCCCACATGCAGCAACTAAAAGATTCCCCATGCCACAACTAACGCCCCACAGGAGGCCAGCTGGGAAAAGCCAAGAAGGAGAGTGAAAACATAAGAAGAGGAAAGAAAGAAAGTGAAATTGCTCAGTCTGTCCGACTCTTTGCCACCTCATGAACTGTAGATTACCAGGCTGTTCCACTGATGGGACTTTCCAGGCAGAATCCTGGAGTGGGTTTTGCCATTTCCTTCTCCAGGAGATCTTCCCAATCCAAGGACTGAACCTGGGTCTCCTGCATTGTAGGCAGACGATTTACCATGTGAGCCACCAGAGAAAAGGAAAGGTTAGAGTAAAATAAGAGGGAGAAGCTCCATACAGTCAGCAAAAACAACACTGGGAGCTGACTGTGGCTCAGATCATGAACTCCTTATTGACAAATTCAGACTTAAATTGAAGAAAGTAGGGAAAACCACTAGACCATCCAGGTATGACCTAAATAAATTCCCTTATGATTATACAGTGGAAGTGCAAAATAGATTCAAGGGATTATATCTGATAGACAAAGTGCCTGAAGAATTATGGACGGAGGTTCAAGACATTCTACAGGAGGGAGGAATCAAGACCATTCCCAAGAAAAAGAAAAGCAAAAAGGCAAAATGGTTGTCTAAGTTCAGTTCCATTCAGTTCAGTCGCTCAGTCATGTCCAATTCTTTGCAATTCCATGAACCACAGCACACCAGGCCTCCCTGTCCATCACCAACTCCGGAGTTCACCCACGTCTATCGAGTCGTGATGCCATCCAACCATCTCACCCTCTGTTGTCCCCTTTTCCTCCTGCCCTTGATTTTTCCCAGCATCAGAGTCTTTTCAAATGAGTCAGCACTTCACATCAGGTGGCCAAAGTATTGGAGTTTCAGCTTCAACATCAGTCCTTCCAATGAACACCCAGGACTGATCTCCTTTAGGATGGACTGGTTGGATCTCCTTGCAGTCCAAGGGACTCTCAAGAGTCTTCTCCAACACCACAGTTCAAAAGTATCAATTCTTCGGTGCTCAGCTTTCTTTATAGTCCAACTCTCACATCCATACATGACCACTGGAAAAACCATAGGCTTTACTAGACGGACCTTTGTTGTCTAAGGAGGCCTTACAAATAACTGCGAAAAGAAGAGAAGCAAAAGACAAAGGAGAAAAGAAAAGATGTACCCATTGAATGCAGAGTTCCAAAGAATAGCAAGGAGAGATAAGAAAGCCTTCCTCAGTGATCAGTGCAAAGAAATAGAGAAAAAGAACAGAATGGGAAAGGCTAGAGATCTCTTCAGGAAAATTAGAGATATCAGGGGAATATTTCATGCAAAGATGGGCACAAAAAGGAAAGAAATGGTATGGACCTAACAGAAGCAGAAAATATTAAGAAGAGGTGGCAAGAATACACAGAATTATACAAAAATATCTTCAACCCAGATAATCATGATGATGTGATGATTCACCTAGAACCAGACATCCTGGAATGTGAAGTCAAGTGGGCCTTAGGAAGCATCACGATGAACAAAGCTAGTGGAGGGGATGGAATTCCAGATGAGCTATTTCAAATCCTAAAAGATGATGCTGTGAACGTGCTACACTCAATATGCCAGCAAATTTGGAAAACTCGGCAGTGGCCACAGGACTAGAAAAGGCCAATTTTCATTCCAATCCCAAAGAAAAGTAATGCCAAAGCATGTTCAAATGACTGCACAATTGCACTCATCTCACACGCTAGCAAAGTGATGCTCAAAATTCTCCAAGCCAGGCTTCAACAGTACATGAACCATGAACTTCCAGATGTTCAAGTTGGATTTATAAAAGGCAGAGGAACCAGAGATCAAATTGACAACATCTGCTGGATCATTGAAAAAACAAGAGAGTTCCAGAAAAACATCTATTTCTGCTTTACTGACTATGCCAAAGCCTTTGACTGTGTGGATCACAATAAACTGTGGAAAATTCTTTGAGATGGGAATACCAGACCAGCTGACCTGCCTCCTGAGAAATCTTTATGCAGGTCAAGAAGCAACAGCTAAAAGAACAATTAGAACTGGACATGGAACAACAGACTGGTTCCAAATTGGGAAAGGAGTACATCAAGGCTGTATATTGTTACCCTGTTTATTTAACTTCTATGCAGAGAACATCATGAGAAATGCTGGACTGGATGAAGCACAAGCTGGAATCAAGATTGCTTGAGAAATATCAATAATCTCAGATATGCAGATGACACCGCAGTAAATGAAGAAAAACTAAAGAGCTTCTTGATGATAGTGAAAGAGGAGAGCAAAAAAGTTGGTTTAAAACTCAACATTCATAAAACTAAGATAATGGCATCTGGTCTCATCACTTCATGGCAAATAGATGGGGAAACAATGGAAACAGTGACAGACTTTATTTTGGAGGGCTCCAAAATCACTGCAGATGGTGACTGCAGCCATGAAATTAAAAGACACTTGCTCCTTGAAAGAGAAGTTATAACCAACATAGACAGCATATTAAAAAGCAGAGACATTACTTTGCCAACAAAGGCCCGTCTAGTCAAGGCTGTGGTTTTTCCAGTAGTCATGTATGGATATGAGAGTTGGACTGTGAAGAAAGCTGAGCATGGAAGACCTGATGCTTTTGAACTGTGGTGTTGGAGAAGACTTTTGAGAGTCTCTTGGACTGCAAGGAGATCTAACCAGTCCATCCTAAAGGAAATCAGTCCTGAATATTCATTGTAAGGACTGACGCTGAAACTGAAACTCCAATACTTTGGGCACCTGATGCGAAGAACTGACTCATTTGAAAAGACCCTGATGCTGGGAAAAATTGAAGGCGAGAGGACAAGGGGATGACAGAGGATGAGATGGTTGGATGGCATCACCGACTCAATGGACATGAGCTTGAGTAAACTCCAGGAGTTGGTGATGGACAGGGAGGCCTGGTTTGCTGTGGTACATGGGGTCACAAAGAGTCAGACACGACTGAGCAGCTGAACTGAACTGAACTGAAGCAACTTTATCACTAATCCAACAGGACAGGTGCCATAAGAAGAAAATGTCATGTGTGCACAAAGACACAAGGAGCAAAGACAGCCATGAGACAATGAGGCAGAGAATGGAGTGATGCCTTTAAAAGACAGGAGGCCTGGCTTGCTGCAGTTCATGGGGTCGCAAGGAGTAGGACATGACTGAGCAACTGCAGGGGACTGAGAATAAAACAATTGGGCCCATCACTGTGAGCAGTCAAACTCTAGTTGTTCTTACAGCAAAAATATTCCTAATTATTCTTCATATTGCTACATTCTTTAGCATGCATCAAAGAGAGGGCTCAAAGCAAGGTGTCTGGACAATACTAGTCACAAGGAAGCATAGGTTACCAGCAGGACCAGTAACAATATAGAAATCAGTCATGTCATTACCCCTTTGTTAAAACCCCACACTAATGGGTTCCTTCAGTATTTGTGTTCAAAGACACACTTTCTCTTCTTCTTATTCCTTTCTTAGTGAGTGTGTATGTGTTTTGGTGATTTGAAATTTGATACTGCAAAACTTCAATTGAGTTTGATAAAAGTACTAATTCCTAGACTCCACCTTCAGAGATAGTAATTTACTAAATATGTGGCAATTCCTGGCATTTCTAATCATAATAAGCTCCAGAGGTTGTTCTGACACATCACAGACTAAAACTTGCCAGCATGGCAGAACGACTTGAACAGAGATTAAGGATATTATTCTTGAGTCCTGACTTTGACTAACAACTTACAAGAAACTACCTAAGACCATGAGTTCTTAGGTAATCAATGACTATGCAAAGTTTATAATAATGTTTAGTCCTTATGTTAAATATGTGAGATATTGACATTTCAATAAATCGTGCTATTTATCTCATAATTTTTTATGAAAGTGAAAGTGAAAATTGCTGAGTCTCTTTGAGACCCCATGGACTATACAGTCTATAGAATTTTCCATGCCAGAATACTGGAGTGGGTAGCCTTTCCCTTCTCCAGGGGATCTTCCCAACCCAGGGATTGAACCCAGGTCTCCCGCATTGCAGGTAAATTCTTTACCAGCTGAGCCACAAAGGAAGCCCAAGAATACTGGAGTGGGTAGCCTTTCTCTTCTCCAGGGGATCTTCCCAATCCAGGAATCGAACGGGAGTCTCTTGCATTGCAGGTGGATTCTTAAGCAACTGAGCTATCAGGGAAGCCCTAATTTTGAATACCTGTCTCTTTTTATCATTCTACTCCTCTGTCATTTCTAGCACACAGCATTTGAAGTTTAAAAGACACGACCATAACAAAAAATAAGCAACAACAACAAAGAGAAAACTCCCCCTTTTGTCAGAGGCTTTGACAAAGCAAATCCAGGACACATTTCAGATTTTGCTACTGAGGAAACAATGCAGTTCAGTTCATACACTGGCATGCTAACTTTTCCCCCATGATATATAAAAGTCAAGAGGATAACAATTTTATGTAAACTATAGGCCCAGAGAGAAAAATTACTCCATATTGTGCCACACACCATCACAAAGAAACACCGTAACATTGATTTTGAGAATGGTTGTGAAGAATAAAATAATGAGTCATTAATTAATAATGGTAAACCCTGTAAAACATTCTAAAACTTAAATGATGATCTTTATTAGGTATATATGTAGCAAAGTGCTCTACTGTGGTTCTTACATATGTATTCTATCAAGAAAATGAATCAAAGAATAATTTTGAATTCTTTGAGGAAAACCTTGAGAAGAGTGAATAGAAGGACATACAGGGTCCTGTAGGTAACCTCCCTCAGAATAATGAACTGACTGGAAAACGGATAGAGACAGACCTTTTGTGTTTTAAGAACAAAAGGAGAAAAGCTGCCCAACTTCCAGGTATAGGTCTCCAGGGGCAGTAAGGAAATAACCGGTTCTAATTCTGAAAAGGGATGAAATTAACCGAATAGCAAGAACCATGACCTTGGGAAGCCAAGTAAAGGGCAACCTTGTTGAGTGTGGCTCTGAGAAATTAAAGTTGTCCTCGCTCAAAAGTCAACACTGGCAGAGTGCCCTTGGCCAGTGTAGAGATGTGAATTAGCAGCATCTGTCAGAGCAGGGAGCAGGGTTTTGTCAACAGCCACCCAACTTGGCAGCCACAAGCAATAGCATTAGCAAACTGAAGAGGATTCAATCTCTCCACTCTTACACTGGAAATTGAGCTGAACTTTCAGTCCCTATTTGAATTGGAAAAGCCCTCAGGTTTCATGGAAATTTTAAGAGACAGTCTCCCCCAATGGGTAGCTACTGCACTTCTGATCAATATATAAGAAGACTCAGATTAATTTTAATTTGTGTTGAAAAGTCATGGAGGAGTACTCAGTTATCTACTCATACACACACACACACACACACACACACACACACACACACACACACACATTGGGTCTCAGTAAAGGCCATTCTTATTTTTTAAAAAAGGAAACATTAGAAATGGTGCTGATATCTTAGGACTGACCTGTAGATGCTAAGACTAAGATCCTACAAGGAAGAAAACAGGTAAAGAATGCTCAGAAAGGCAAAGTAATCAAGTTACTAAGGAGAAGTTGAAGGGTATTCCCTCCAGCGTCAGAGCAGGTCAGGACCAGGGAGGAGATGAACCTCAGACTGAGTAGTCTCACGCAATAGCCCTATGCCCAGCCTCTGGACAGCTGGTGGAGGTTCCATGATAAAACAAGTTTTGAAATAAAACGAGAAGCTAGCCTCTCTAAAGTTGGCCAAGAGAACTGAGATCTTGCCCAGTTACTGTAGAAAGAGTGTCACTGCCTGGGAATGTGTGGATTTAGCCGCAAAGGCAGTGAAAATGAGCCAAGTCCCTGGAGAATGTGGACTAAATAACAAAATGGCAGCATCTGTGATGCAGCAGTTGGGGTGTCACGGTGGGAGTGGGCAGAACACCACCATCAAAAGCAACCTGACCCATGCGTGATTCACAGGAGGAGAAAAAACAGGTGGTTTATCCTCTAGAATATAGATACACCCTTGAAAAGCATAAATGTATACGATTGGCCAAAAACTTTGGGTTTATAACATCTTACAGCAAACCCAAATGAAATTTCTGGCCAACCCAAATAGAAGCCCCAGAGTTATTAAGGAAAACACTCTCATAAGGGGAGCCAGAACTGAAGTGCTAGTAACAAAATATGGGTTGAGATTAGATCTTCCCACTCATTCTTCTACCAGCTTTTAATTTTTGTTTGATATTTATTGTTGCTCAGTCACTAAGTCATGTCCGACTCTTTCCAAGCCCATGGACTGTATCACAGCATGCTTCTCTGTCCTTCACTATCTCCAGGAGTTTGCTCAAACTCACGTCCATTGAGTCAGTGACTCCACCCAACCACTTTATCTTCTGTCGCCCCCTGCTCCTTCTGCCTTCAATCTTTCCCAGCATCGGGGTCTTTTCCAAAGCAGTCTATTTGGTATAGACTTAGGAAATCAGAGTTTCATAATAAAGCCGCCTTACCTGAGAGAGAGAAATCACTGGTGATGATAACATCTACTGAGCTATTGTGAAGATTAACATAAATGGACCCGACAAGACAGTAGCCTTCATTTCCAAGGCCAGGCCTTCACAGTATCAGGTAGCCAGGCTGATATAACGAGATACATACTAAATATAGCAATGGACAGTCAAGTCTCTATGGATTACACACAAACTCACAGACTATGAAGAAAGCAGAAGAGTAGTACAAGCGTACCTAATTACAGTTATCAAGAGGGGTGAGATTTCTAGTGCTGGACAAGAAAATGTGTGAGATTTTTCAATTCAGTTCAACACCTTTGGCAGTCAATTCATTTTTATGTGTCAGGCATACAAAACTAATTATGGACCAAGTACTTCCACAGGAGGCATAGACAAGGAAGAAAGAGAAGGGGAATGTTGAACCGGATAGCCAATTATTGGGTAGAAGTTAGAATGAGGCATGATTAAAGAAATGTAAGATGTGTATTTGTTTACATTGATTACCTGGGTAAGGAGACTAGCTGGGGGAGTGGCATGGAAGGATTTATTAATAAACTTTAATTATGACTCATATTGTACAATAAATTAATTCTCTGGGCGTGGGGAAACGATAAACAAATGATAACAAAGTGGTCTTTGAGACACATCTATCAGCAAAAGTGGCTGGAACTGAAAGATCTGAAAGTGAGGGCAAAAATGAGCACAGGCTCCATGACCGTGGTCTCACTGAAGGGTTTATGATGAGTCCAGAAGAGACCATATGTGTATACGTTGGCTAAGAGGAAATAACACCGATGGCCAAGGTGTAACATTGTCAGAACAGCCCCAGATGGGCTCACATACATACTAGTATCCAAGCAGACAGTGGCAGAGTATCCATTTACAAATGATGTCACATTCCAGGGCAGACAGCGAGGAACTCTCAGTTTCGCTACATTCTTTTCAGAGTCTCATAGCCACACAGCTGCACTGTTCCCTTCCTCCCTTTGAAAACATAGTGTTTCTCTATGTTTCCTGACCTTTCATTGAGAAATGCATCCCCGAGTCCCTTCAGCCTGCACAGAGTACTGAAGCAATAACCATGAGAAGAAATACCAAATGTTAGGCATATGGCTTTGGGAACAAGTTTCAGCATAGTTACTTTGGTTTCTTTTTGGGTTTGGTTTTGATTTTTGTTTCAGCTTTTCAAAATGTGTTTAGCAAAAAATAATAAGATAATTCCCTCAAATAGATGAAATCTCTGCCTTGAACTTCACTAGTTACAGCGTAACACTCCAATTAATGTGGATCTTCTTCAGAACTGGCCCAAGAAAGTAAATTAGGCTAAGAACTGACTGATACCTTATGGTCCCCTGGCCTGATTATGAAGAAAGTCCTTATGGCCAGTGCTCAGGATGGCTCGCAGTCACCAGTTACACACTCGTGTCCTAAATACACAGTAGCAACAAGAGCCCTTGTGTGGCTCAGCATATGGGGATCCCCCTGGCTGTCCAGATGTGACTCGACATTGACTGCTAGGACAGCAAAGAGCGCAGCATGCTGCAAGACCAGAAGCAGCACAGCCTGGCTGTGTCAGCACAATAATAGAAACAGAGCGTGGGGTGATCAACAAGCTGGCCTACCAACTCTGCGGACGCTCTGAGAAGATCTATATTTAATCATTTACCACGTTGTAGACATTCCGGGGAGTTCTATTTATAGACCAGATGATTCAGAAGAGCCAATAAAATATGTCTCTCAGGTGACATCATGACCATGAAATGCAACTGTTTGGTATTTGAAAAGACCATGTCATTTAAATATCCTCAGCACTTTCAGCTATATTCCATGTATTAATATTTTAGATGAGTTTGTAGTCTGGTCAATGCAAACTAGTCCTTTCATAAATCTTTCAGCATTATAAGACTGCTTTCAGTTGAATCATGCTAATACCCTTAAAATTCTGCCCTGCACTTTTGTTTTTACTTATGACCCTTAAAAATACATTGAACATATTTGTTCATGTTTGAACAACTTACGACAATTCTGACTTCAGTTCATTCTCTGAGATTTACACTCAGGTACACACGTTTCTACTTTCCTTTTTAGGATGCTATGCTATGCTATGCTAAGTCACTTCAGTCTTGTCCGACTCTGTGTGACCCCATAGACAGCAGCCCACTAGGCTCCACCGTCCCTGGGATTCTCCAGGCAAGAACACTGGAGTGAGTTGCCATTTCCTTCTCCAATGCATGAAAGTGAAAAGAGAAAGTGAAGTCGCTCAGTCATGTCCAACTCTTAGCGACCCCATGGACTGCAGCCTACCAGGCTCCTCCGTCCGTGGGATTTTCCAGGCAAGAGTACTGGAGTGGGGTGATGCTACCATGCAAAGATGCCCTTCTTCCGTTGTATACCATAAACATGCAACAGCTCTAGAATTAAGATTCTGGGTCTAAACTAATTATGGATGTTTTCCTCTTGAATTAGGCTCAGCTGCAGCTAAATCCAAATATGTTTTAAAGGCTCTAATTCCATGAAATTGTACGATTGATTATAATTATTGCCTATATAACTAAAAGACCTACTTCTAGAAATTTAATATATTTGCTCCTATGTGAAACTATTGAATGCATCGCTAGGTGTCTTTAACATGCAAAGGAAGGCTCAAAGCTGAGAGTGAGGGGAGGAACAGGATGGAATCAATTTGCTCTATACAAGACAACATAATGAAATGTTCTGTTTATGTGAAGAAAGGAGCAGAAGTGAGAAGACAGAAGAATGACTGGTTGAGCTGCATGGAGGAGGCAATTTTAAGAAAAGTATTATTTGATATTCCATGATATAAATGTATTCTTCCTCCTAAACATTAACAGAATCTGCTCCAAACATATAAGAAGTATTGGAGTATGTGCGTGTAGGTGCAATTTAAACAAGTTGACACATGTCTGGCACTTGGGAAACTCTTAAAGAACATTAGTTCTTATGATTCATATTAACGTCATCTACCACTTACAATGTTGCCTAAAGATAACAACCCAAATACTACAGTAAAGATAGCAACGCAAATACTACAGCACAACTGCAGTGCTGTTGAAGAATGTTTTTTTTTTTTTTTTTAGAAAACATGGGAAAATATTCGGGATTAAAAAAAAATCTTGCCAGCAACTGCAATGAGCTAGTTACTATAATTAAGAATAAAATTTAATTCTACGTTTCTTAGTTGGTAGTTGAAAATAGAAACACAATGTTTTGTTTGTATCTTTTACTAATTTGAGAAATAATATATATGTTTATATATTCAGAAAAAAATTTCCTGGCACAAAATCTTGTGAGTTTATTGTGTGTCTTGATGAATTAAGAGTCATTGAGTAATATGAAGTATTATTTACTAACTTTAGCTTGTTTTCTAAGTATTCATTTTGCAAAACACAACAAAAAAATCTGGATAAAGGCTGAAAGTGTAACATTAAATCATAACTTCAAAGGCAGTTCTTTGGGGACAAAAAGCTAACAAAGGCTGTTGCTGCTGCTGCTGCTAAGTCGCTTCAGTCGTGTCCGACTCTGTGTGACCCCATAGATGGCTGCCCACCAGGCTCCCCCGTCCCTGGGATTCTCCAGGCAAGAACACTGGAGTGGGTTGCCATGTCCTTCTCCAAAGCATGAAGGTGAAGAGAGAAAGTGAAGTCGCTCAGTCATGTCTGACTTTTAGTGACCTCATGGACTGCAGCCTACCAGGCTCCTCTGTCCATGGGATTTTCCAGGTGAGAATACTGGAGTGGGGTGCCATTGCCTTCTCCATAATAAAGGCTAGAAACACTATTTCCTTTACGTTGATAATATAAAGATATATCTTAAAGCACGTAAAGGAATGGTTTGGTTAACATACCTACTGTAATATAATTTACTATTTTTCATGAATGTTTCTGAGTATCACAAACTTTGTTAAGTTTGTATCTCCTTAGTAAATAAACCACACACCCCTCAAAGAGCACACACACCGTATTACACGCATAGTCCCTTACACATATTCTCTTGAAATCTTTTTGTATGTATTTTCCACAAGAAGTAAAGAAAAACATGCTTTTTTAAGATTCCAAAATTTGGGGGGAAGTGGTGTGAAATATGTTCACATGTATCAAAAGGAAGACTGATATGGAAGCATTCAAAATAACCAAGAATATTATTTTAATTACATGTGTGTTCTACTTGAAAAAGGAAAGCAACTATACAGATGGTGGGAATTATTCACTGTATCAAAGATGATCTGATGAACACAACTTTTTATGGTCACATTCTTATTCACCAAATGCCCTTTTGCTGATCTTAAAAGTAGCCATTACTCGATGAAGATAAAGCTAGAGAACAAAGAAGCTCAGCTTTGAAAACATAAGTAAGCACGGCCAGTGGGCATTCAGTCAGACATGACAGTAGACGTCAATGGGGATGATGAATCAACTCCCAGTCTAATTTTCAGGAACCCATCCCTCTTACTAAAAACACCTTAATGTACAAATACCAACATATGACCTAATAACACTGGATAGTGTATAGCATCAATTATTGAAAGATTTCATCTTAGAGGCATCCTCAGAGTCATCAGCTTTCAAGCATAGGAAGATATTCTCACCACCATTAAAACACAGCAAATGGAAGGGATACATCATCTTTTGCACTAAAATTAACTGAAGCACAGAAGAAAATATAAGCAGACAAATTGTCCTTCTTACCTGTTACAGGAGAGAAGTCAAGTTTGTAGAGTCCATCCAGATGTGTACATCCAGAGAGAAAGTCGAAGAGGGAAGAAAAAAAGAGAAAAGAAGAAAAAGATCATTTGGGGTAACATTAAAGTGTGGGGTAACAATAAAAATGAAACATTTTGCAAAGAAAACCATTCTCCTTCAATGGCATCTGATTGCATGGATTTGTTCAGTTAAATTATTTTTTTCTGCCAAGTAATTTGTCTGTAATGTGGCTGATCTCTTACTCCAGACACTCCCAGCTGTGCCTACTCACAGGGAGAAAAGTACAGGACCGGTGTCATATTTGGAACATAATTCTACAATACAGAAAACTCTAGCAAAAACACTAATGATATCAATGTCATATATCAGCTGCAGAAACTCTGCAGTCATGTTCAAAATCACAATGAAAATGGACTCTGAATCTGATGTGAATACAGCCATACATCAGAGACCTGGCATGTTAGGTTACAGACCATAGCATAAAGCAAATATCACAATACAGTGAGTCAAACATTTTTTTTTGTTTGTTTCCCAGTGCATAGAAAAGCCATGTTTATTTCCATGCACAAGGAGCCTGGCTGCTACAGTCCATAAGGTCGCAAAGAGTCAGACACAACTGAAGCGACTTAGCACACACACAGTCTATTAAGTGTGCAATAACATTATGTCTGAAAAACAATGTGCTTATCTTAATTAAAAATACTTTATTGATTAAAAACCGTCATCTGAGCCATCAGTGAGCCATGATCATTTTGCAACAGTACCATCCAAGATCACTGATCATAAATCATAATAAATACGATAATGAAAAAGTTAGAAATATTGGGAGAATTACCAAAATCTGACACAGGCAAAATGAGCCAATGCTGTTGGGAAATTTGGTGCTTTGATTCACCTAATATTCTACATGAACATGACTTTCATATCATATAAATAGCAGTAACTGGAGACCATCCATGAGTTCTGGATTTGACATCACTGAAAAGGTTCCCTGATACCAGCCCTGCCAATAAGCATTAGTCCCTGTTAATATTCATTTTTCACCCTGCAAGGATAGCATATTTGGAATTGAAATTTAAGCACAGAGATAGTCCAAGATTATTTAGTGGTCACTGATCAACCTCTTAGGTACTGAGGCACCACTCACAATCCCAAACCAACATCATCTCAACAGTGATCCAGGAAATCTCAAGCATCCCATCAGTTTTACCTTTAAACATAATTCTATTAGAATTTTATACTTTTGTCCTTAACTATTTTATGTTATTTGGGAAGGGTAAAAAAAAGGAAAATCCACATGAGAAACGTCAGCTCTTCCTTTAAGAACAAACTGGATGCAACTCCATTGGATTTAAAATACTTCACAACAAAATGATCTTTAATCAACAGGGTTCAAACTTATCTATCTTATCCTTATCCATCTTATATGGATCCTTTCCAAGTAATGTTTCACCTCTTAAGTTCCCAGTCACCCTGTCCCTTTACTCAACTTTTGCCAGAATTTGCATTCCCTAAACTAGAAATTCTGTCTACCTATGGAGTCTGATCCAGTGACATCTTTGCTACTGAAAAACACCAGCAATCCCAGTTTACAGCCTTTATATTTGACAATGTCATTTATCAGATGAGGGCTGCTCTAAGTCCAGGCTCCCAGTCACTAATTTCAATCACTCTGTATATCTAATCTATCTATTCAAGGGCTCCTACTAAATAATAGAGAATTCACAAGGAAGTTCATATACTTCTGAAAGGAATTTGAGAGCTATAAAGTATCTTAGACTATCTGAGCTGGCCAAACAATTCCATACCTGTGCATAACACTAATGTTCATTCATTCATTCAAATCTCTCCCTCGTCAATTCATGTACTCAACAATTTAATAATCCCCCAATGTGTTCTAGGCATTGTGTGTTAGATACTAATGTATAAAAAGATGTGAGGATAAAAAATCCTTCTCTCTCGATGTTTATCTGTTGAGTGAGAGAGTCACAAAGATACATGATAATATAATGTGATAAATGATTAAGAATGGTGAGCCAAAGAACCATATGCTACAAATTTCTCAAAATGAATATAATTCCTAATTCTGAGAGCACACTCTATACTTCTTTCACTATGAATGTTTCTTTTAAAATTAAAAATCGGATTGTGTCATAGTCCTATTTAAAGTGCTTTAAACAATTCCCATGATCCCTCTCCATGGATGGTCCATCTGTCCTCAGATTCCTAGCTTTATCAATCTCTCTCACCTCATCCCAAACCACTGCTTGCCTTGTTCTCTGAGCTCTAATCACAATGTCCTGCTTTCAGTTCCTCAAAGACGCACCTCAAAGGCCCACCACTGGGCCTTTGCACTTGCTGTCCTCTCTTGGAGGAATTCTCTCCTCACAGGCTACAGCTTTTATCTGGGTAATTCTTATTCACCCTTCACATCTCTAGGATCACCTCTCTGATTGTCATACCCTCAAAAATCTGGTCATTGCCATGGTTAAATGCAGTCATAAAACCAGATTCCTTTCCTTCAGATCTCCGTTTGCTTTCATAGTTTCATGAGCACAATTAACTCCTTAATGACTGTAAGGTCTTTAAAATGGAGATTACATCTGCTTTGGCTCATTAATCTATCTTCAGTGCTAGTATCACATGATATAAGTGCTCAGAAAACACTCCTTATTATCAAATCTGTTGCTAAATTAAGACATTAGTTAGTCTATGGCATACTTCAAGTAGACTTCCCAGGTGGTTCAGTGGTAAAGAACCTGCCTGCAACACAAGAGACACCAGAAATGCAGGTTCGATCCTGGGTCAGGATGATCCCCTGCAGGAGGAAACGGCAATCCATTCCAGTACTCGTGCCTGGAGAATCACATAGGTAGAGGACCCTGGTGGGCTACAGTCCATAGGGTCGTAAAGAGTCAGACATGACTGAGCGCACACACATACTTAAAACAAAACTATGGGAAAAAAACAACATTTGCTGGGACACATAGAAGTCAGAAAAAAAAAAAAAAGTACTCAGCATTTAAGTCACGGCCATATCTGTAAATTATCTTCTATTTAACAATTTTTCTTAGGGTCTCCTTTGAATATAATGGTATCAACAACCAAAGGAAATATGTGCATGTGGACTAATCTGTCTAGTTTTATACTTTCCTACAGATTTCTATTTCACCTACTTCCTTATATGCAATGTCTGATTGCACTTGAAGTGGGGCGAGACAAGTGCTATCTAGGATTGAAGGAAAGTCATTTTGAAAGCTGCTCAGGATCTAGACAGCCTAAGCTGTCTCAGCCCAGGAAATGACCTTAATCAAGTCACTGGATGTTACTGGCTTCTAACAGTGCCAGCGAGGAGACCAAATAAAAAGTTAGTCTCCATAGGATAGACAGTATTATATCCAAGCTGAGCTTTATGGAAAATAAAAAAAAGCAGGAATGTGAATCCTATGATATTGAAAAATATTGTCGCAAGAGCAGAAAATACATTCTGTTTGGTTTCAAGGAGTCAGATTTGAAAGCTAATGCCTCAGTATCATAACCTCCCAAGCAACCTCAGCCTCGAATCAGTCTCCACTGGGAAGTGCAGGAAAGAAAGCAGATAACAGACCACCATAATGAGCTTGCATTTGCCCCAGGAGAAAAGCCCCTGAAGATCAGTGATATAAGTAACTAGTAAATATCATCGCTGATGCAGAAATAGATCACTCTCTGGGTTATTATGAACAGGAATATTTATAAAGCCTCTACAGTGTATGAGAAGCCCTGTGAATACTATACTTGAGGACAAGAAGGGGAAAATAGGAAAGAGCATTGTGCTGAAACTTTCAACAGTAGTAACAGATCTTTTCCCTCATTCGTATTCTTTCAGTTGGGGAGTTGATGAAGCACACAGGGTGAAGATCTAAGAGCAAGGAAGTGAAGCTTGTTGTGAAGAGAACAGAGGTGAGTAGGACACAGAGAGAACAGAGAAAGGAAGGAAGAAACAAAGGTGAGCAGGGTGAGAGCATGGTCAGAGAAAGAGAAATTTGGCAAATAATTAGTTTCTCTTTAGAGCTTGTCGCAGAGTGCTTCCCAGTTTCCAAAGCACTTCATACATACCACTTTATCCTGCCTCATGTTAAGCCTGTGAGACAGACTGGGCAGGGGTCACCACCCTGGTTCTTTTTCAGCTGATTACCTGAGGCTCGGAGAGGATGTGAGTTATCTGAAGTCTCAGAACCAGCGAGTGGAGGAGTGGGATGGATCTGCTCTGTGTTTCTGACAGCAGAACTCATGTCTGAGGGCCAGGGGACAAAGAAACTCCACATTTTGAGGTTGGCAGAGCATGAGCCTAGGCTTCCCTGGTGGCTCAATGGTAAAGAATCTGCCTGCAATACAGGAGACTGGGGTCCGATCCCTGGGTCAGGAAGACCCACTGAAGGGAATGGCAACCCACTCTAGTATTCTTTTCTGGGAAATCCCATGGACAGAGGAGCCTGAAGGGCTATATACAGTCCATGGGATCACAAAGAGTTGGACACGACTGAGCAACTAACACTTTCAGAGCAGGAGCCTGGGTAACTGCTGGTACTATACTAGTCTGCTGCTAAGCTGCTACTGCTAAGTCGCTTCAGTCGTGTCTGAGTCTCTGCGACCCCATAGACGGCAGCCCACCAGGTTCCCCCGTCCCTGGGATTCTGCAGGCAAGAACACTGCAGTGGGTTGCCATTTCCTTCTCCAATGTATGAACGTGAGAAGTGAAAGTGAAGTCGCTCAGTTGTGTCCGACTCCTAGAGACCCCACGGACTGCAGCCTACTAGGCTCCTCCGTCCATGGGAGTCTCCAGGCAAGAGTACTGGAGTGGGGTGCCATTGCCTTCTAGCAAGTACCAAAAAGTGAACTCAGTGTTTGCTGCTCAGTCGTACCTGACTCTTTGTGACCCCAGTGACCACAGGACTCCAGGCTCCTCTGTCCATGGGATTCTTCAAGCAAGAATACTGCAGTGGACTGCCATTTCCTTCTCCAGGGGATCTTCCCTAAACCAGGGATCGAACCCAGGTTTTGTGTACTGCAGGCAGATTCTTTACTATGTGAGCCACCAGTGGCTTAAATAGAAAGTACCAGAACTGAGGTTTGAATCTGGGAACCACCCCCTCCAGGGGATCCTTCAACCAAGACATGATAGAAAGTGATCTGAAGAGGTTCATCCTTGGTCCTGAGCCCTCTAAGACAATACCTCCCGAGAGAGAGACGAAGTCAATTAATAACAACGCAAAACAAAGATGTCAAGTTCTCTCAAAACATCTTCAGACTCCCAGGGTTGGCCCAGTGCGTCAACTTTTAATTGCAGTAACCTATATGTGGTTTTTCCAGTAGTCACGTACGGATGCTGAGAGCTGGACCAACCAGTCCATTCTGAAGGAGGTCAGCCCTGGGATTTCTTTGGAAGGAATGATGCTTAAGCTGAAACTCCAGTATTTTGGCCACCTCATGCGAAGAGTTGACTCATTGGAGAAGACTCTGAGGCTGGGAGGGATTGGGGGCAGGAGGAGAAGGGGACGACAGAGGATGAGATGGCTGGATGGCATCACTGACTTGATGGATGTGAGTCTGAGTGACCTCCGGGAGTTGGTGATGGACAGGGAGGCCTGGCATGCTGCAGTTCATGGGGTCGCAAAGAGTCGGACACAACTGAGCTACTGATCTGATCTGATCTGATCTGATGTGTGGTTTTTCCAGTAGTCACGTATGGATGCTGAGAGCTGGACCATGACGAAGGCTGAGCACTGAAGAACTGCTTTTAAAGTGTGGTACAGGAGAAGACTCTTGAGAGTCCCTTGGACAGCAAGGAGATCAAATTCATTGGGAGAATTGATGTTGAAGCTGAAGATCCAATCCTTTGGCCACCTGATGCGAAGAGCTGACTCGCTGAAAAAGACCCTGATGCTGGGAAATACTAGTCTGGGGGTTAAGCAAAGATGCCTCTAGAAAAGGAGAAATCCTTTAAACCTCATTTTTCTACTTTTAACTGATTCTACCAACGTTTACTCCAAACCTACTCTAGAGAAAAATGGATCCTGAATCTTCCCTGAAAGGAACACACCACTTTATTCTCTGCTTACACAAGAGGAAAAGCAAGAAACACAGTTCTTGTCATGATTGCCTTTTGTAATCAACAGACACATTTAGATTCTCACTTTCCATCCTCAGCTTTTCTTGAGAGCATTGACAAGAATCCTAGATCATGTGCTCTCGGATTTCAGAAAGTTCATCTGACTTCAACTTAACCAGTATCTAAGCATAGGACTGAGATGTGCATGATATATTTGGATGAGGCAGATCTTGAAATGCTTTATGCAAAGGAAATAAAGAAATTCTAATTCCTACTAAAACCCTAAATCATGTTTTAAAGTAGAAAATAAGGGGTTTTAGGTGGAGAAGATGTTGGTATGATTAATTGATCTTCTTTATGGTTTGCAATGAATCTAAACAAAAAAGTGTCTAAATCATTTAGTTTTTCTACAGTATGATGCCCTTTTCAAGTGCAATTAAACATTTCTCAAGCATAGAGCACTGTGGGCTCCTAAGCAGACTGTGACCACACTCGAATCCACAGTCTGGGGTAGTTCACACAAAGGCTGAGAAGCGAAGATGATCCAGTATTACATTAAACTTCCCCATAAATCATTTTTAAGGAACACTTACACCAAGATGGCAGCTGGGCAGGAGTGGATTCATGGAGTAGCGAGGTGGAGACCAGAGCCCCAAAAGCCTCAAGGATACAGTAATGGGCCCTCAAATAAATATCAATCATCATCAAAACAAAGCAGCCAAATTTGTGAAAGCTGCCAAGATCCACACTCTGGATCACCCGGTATGTAGGACAACTACCTGAATAGTTGCCTAGACCTACAAGAGACTCTGCATGAAAAAGAGATAAGCTTTTGTTATGCTAAGGAGACCTGGGTGCTGCTTTTGATAGCAATGTATAACCTCAGATATGCAGATGACACCACTCTTATGGCAAAAAGTGAAGAGGGGCTAAAAAGCCTCTTGATGAAAGTGAAAGTGGAGAGTGAAAAGGTTGGCTTAAAGCTCAACATTCAGAAAACGAAGATCATGGCATCTGGTCCCATCACTGCATGGGAAATAGATGGGGAAACAGTGGAAACAGTGTCAGACTTTGTTTTTCTGGGCTCCAAAATCACTGCAGATGGTGACTGCAGCCATGAAATTAAAAGACGCTTACTCCTTGGAAGGAAAGTTATGACCAACCTAGATAGCATATTCAAAAGCAGAGACATCACTTTACCAACAAAGGTTCGCCTAGTCAAGGCTATGGTCTTTCCTGTGGTCATGTATGGATGTGAGAGCTGGACTGTGAAGAAGGCTGAGCGCCGAAGAATTGATGCTTTTGAACTGTGGTGTTGGAGAAGACTCTTGAGAGTCCCTTGGACTGCAAGAAGATCCAACCAGTCCATTCTGAAGGAGATCAATCCTGGAATTTCTTTGGAAGGAATGATGCTAAAGCTGAAACTCCAGTATTTTGGCCACCTCATGCGAAGAGTTGACTCATTGGAGAAGACTCTGATGCTGGGAGGGATTGAGGGCAGGAGGAGAAGGGGACGACAGAGGATGAGATGGCTGGATGGCATCACTGACTCGATGGATGCGAGTCTGAGTGACCTCCGGGAGCTGGTGATGGACAGGGAGGCCTGGCGTGCTGCGGTTCATGGGGTCGCAAAGAGTCGGACACGACTGAGCGACTGATCTGATCTGAACTTAGTTTTAACCTAACTAATTCAGTCTGCTTTTCCAAATTATTAATCACCAAGTTCTCTTAATTTCATCTCATTGGTATTTCTCAAATCCACCCACTAACTGTAACCACTGTCACTACCTTCCATCAGGTTATCATTTCTTGGCTGTCTTAATGGAACAGGTCTCCCTACCTCTCATCTGGATCCTTTCTAATCCGTTTTCTATATAGCCAGAGTCATCATTCTAAAGTGCTTGGACTTTATCTAAAACCAAACAATGGTTCCCTATTTTTCCCAGGGGAACAAGAGTTCCTTAAAATAAATGTTCCTTCAAAGCTTTCAGTAATCAGACCTCTGTTTACTTCTCCAAGCTGGTCTCTTGACATCTCTCTCTCTCTGCTTCAGTTCCATAACCATCCAACCTCCCTGGAACCACCAACATGTAGGATCATAGTTTCTTCTTCCTAGAACATGGTTGTCTACCTTGCCCAACTTTCTCAGTTAATCCCTTAGAAACCTATTAAGGCAACACCTCCTTTCTTGTGGTCTTAAGGCTGGATTGAATGTTTCAGAGTCAACCTCTGCTCAGCCCTATTAGTGATCATTTCTTTGGGACATATAACTGTCTCTCTGCTTGACACTTCTCTGCTAGAGTAAGGGAACCTTGACATAGGGACCGTTTTCTAGTTGTTATTCCATCCTCAGGGTTAGCACACAGTAAACCTTTAAGGAGTATTTATCAAATGACAAATGAATGAATGAAGACTTAAATCTAAGAAGCCTCTCTTCCAGCTTTCCTTCCCAGTTATTTCAGGCATTAAAAAAAAAAAAATTAAAAAAGGAAAGAGAAAAGACTTCAAGTCTGATCAATCTGGCTTCAAATTCTTCTTCTACCACTTGCAAACTGTGTGACCCCAGGCAAACAACTTAATCTTTCTTAGCCCCCAGATCTCCATTTGGGAAATGTAATCACATTTCCATGGAGTAATCACATCTCCATTATGGAGTTGTAAAACTTAGAGTCATGAACATAGAACAGTCACAGTGTGACAGACACAAAGTAAATTTTAACTATAAAAGGTAGGGGTAATATTATTCTTGTTATTATTATTATTGATCATATAAAAACTAGTCCAATGGCAGCGGTGGAAATGCACTTACTTGGAAATGAGATGAACTTTTATTTCAAGCAGGAACAAAGACTAAACAATTAGACTGGAAATGAATCCAGGGAACTACATGGGAGATAATGGACCTCTTCTCAGCAACCCTGCCAGCCTCCTCTGTCCTCCTCATCCTTTATAGTTTTCTAAATACATTAGTTTTTGAAGCTACTCCCAGTGTTCTTTCCTTTCTTGCCTCTTAGGACTCCTGTCATCCAGCCCCTGCATTCTCCATGTTTTTGTCCCCTGTCATCTTTAAAATTCCTCTCTGCAAATTTCCTTTTTGATAGCCCTGACCAAGAGGAAGCAGGCTGTCAATGAGCATAAGTAAGACTGACCAATCCATCCTGACTTAAAATACTACATCTTAATCCCAGGTCTTCAAAAGTCCGTATCAGTCATTTCGCACACGTTGCTTGAATACCTACAGAGCGAGGCCTGGGGCACTGAGCTAGGTGCTTCTTTCTTCTCTAAACAAACATTAATTAGTTGCAGACTACTGGCCATATCTAATTAGAATAAAATTTCTTGGAGAAAAGGCAGTCCCCTTCCACACTGAGGCTTCCTTCATACCCAGACAGAGGGGGTTTATTTTGTTATTGTTGTTGTTTTGAGTAAATCACGTAGCAAATAGTAGTACACATGATATTTCATTTTTGTATACGTGAAAATAGGCAAGTATTCATGAAAATTAGGCATTCATTTGGCTGAACCAAAGGCATAAGGACTTGCATGCATGTCCGGCTCTTTGCAACACCATGTGCTGCAGCCCGCCAGGCTCCTCTGTATGTGGGATTTTCCAGGCAAGAACACTGGAGTGGGTTGCCATTTCCTTCTCCAGGGGATCCTCCCAACCTAGAGACTGAGCGAGCTTATGTGTCCTGCAAGTCTGTATTGCAGGCAGATTCTTTACCACTAATCTGCCAGGGAGAGAAGTATGGAACACTGTCATATATTAAAGCACATGGTAATATTTTTAGGTATTATATTGCTTTGTATATTTTGAAATAATATTTGGGTATATTGGGTAAAATGTATTATTAAAATTAATTTCATTTACTTTTCAAGTTTTTTTAATTGAAGCATGAAAGTGAAAGTGAAGTCGCTCAGTCATGTCTGACTCTTTTCAACCCCGTGGACTGTAGCCCACCAGGCTCCTCCATTCATGGGATTCTCCAGGCAAGAATACTGGAGTTGGTTGCCATTCCCTTCTCCAGGGGATCTTCCCAACCCAGGGATCAAACCCAGGTCTCCTGCATTGCAGGCAGAGGCTTTAACCTCAGAGCCACCAGAGAAGCCCCACTGAAGCATAGTTCCTATGATTTAGTAATTAATTTAGGGGTGTGTGTGTGTATGCTACCACAGATTCTTATTAAATTTTTCAAATGTGAAGGTCTGATTTTTCCAACAGTGGCCTATGGTTAACTTAGTCAATGAAGTTTTAAAATTTATGGTTGGCCCACTTAATTAAACAGAAGTGAATGTCTATTTCCTAATTTGTTGTTTGACCCTATGGAAACTACTTACTTTTATCTTTTCTATTTAAATAACTATTTGCCTGCAATTCAGGAGATGCAAGTTGGATCCCTGGGTTGGGAAAAACCCTTGGAGAAGGAAATAGCAACCCACTCCAGTATTCTTGCCTGGAAAATCCCATGGACAGAGGAGCCCGGCAGGCTGCAGCCCATGGCATTGCAAAGAGTTAGACATAACTTAGCAACTAAACAACAGCAACAACAAAATAGTTGATTTACAATGCTGTGTTAGCTTTAGAACTACAGCAAAGTGATACAGTTATACACATACATCAGTTTTAAGATTATTTTTCACTATAGGGTATCACTACATACTGTGCTATACAGTTCTATACAGTAGGTCCTTGTCGTTCACCTATTTTGTATGCTGTTGTTCAGTCGCTCAGTCGTGTCTGACTCTTTGCAGCACCATGGACTGCAGCATGCCAGGTTTCCATGTCCTTCAGCATCTCCTGGAGCTTGCTCAAACTCATGTTCATCGAGCTGGTGATGCATCTCATCCTCTGTCATCCCCTTCTTTTCCTGCATTCTATCTTACCCAGCATCAGGGTCTTTTCTAGGAGTGTAATTCTGTGAATCTCAAACTCCTAATTTATCCTTCCCATTCCCTTTTCCCCTTTGGTAACTCTAAGTTTGTTTTCTATGTCTATGAGTCCATTTCTGTTTTTTAAGTAAGTTCATTTGTACCATTTTTTTTTTAGATTTCACATATAAGTGATATATGATATTTATCTTTGTCTGACTTGCTTCACTCAGTATGATAACCACTAAGTAGGGAGCTGATCATTTTTTTTTAACTTCTCAATTTGTGGAACTTGAAACTGTCACTTGAGGTCTGATGACTAAAATAAAAATCAGGTTCTGCCGCTCTCTTCTTCCCCATGTATCCCTCTCCTCTCCCCTTGTCCCCCATCACACTGCCTTCTGTACAAACTATGAAGCAATAGCATCCTTGACAGTATGCTTGTCCAGAATTCCAAAGGTTTACCTTCCTGTACTGCTAATTAGAGCATGATATGTGGGGGGAAAAATAGGCCACTGCTAGTCTCAGGGTCCTCATGAAGAAAATGAAAAGAAATGCCACATGACCAAAGTTTTACCCAAACTGGTTGATTTAAAGCAACAACAACAACAACCCACAAAGGAAGTTGATGAGTTACCAACCTTTCTTAGTAACTCATGTCCAATATGGAATTCATGAAATTCCCCCTTACAACTTCTTCCAACCCTCAGTATGTGTGAAATACTCTAAATTATTCAGGGGGACTCACTATCAGAGCAAGCTGTTGTCATTGTAAGCTCCAATCCACCATCCTTTAAAACAAACTCTTGCTTAAATACTGGTTTCCCATCACCTTCTGCACAAATATATTTCTCTTCCTACGAATGAAGATACTTCACCACAAATAGACCCCATCCTAGTGAACCACATTTGGCAACATCCACAAGATCTAATGTCACCACGGGTAGTAAATACTTTCAAGGAATGATTCACGTCTTAGTTCTCTGTCTCCTTGGGCAACCCATCCATCAGATTTATCTAGGGATCCTGATTAGCTGTGGAAGAAAATTAGCCTAATTATCTGTGTTCTTGGAGTATTATGGCTCCAGCAAAGATGAAGACAGACTCTTCTTATCATGTCCATGTCAGAGTTACTCTTTACATTTAAGAGTTTTCACTAGCTATGACAAAGCACCACTCATTCCTTTCAACAAAAGGATAGTTCTAGCTGTTTTCAGACGGTGGTTGCTCAAGTAAAAATCTACCAGCTGCCTAGGTCACTGAGCATCTCCGCAGGTGAGATTATGTTCTTCTAAAGCAGTTCAAATATTAGGGCTGAGAAGACCAGAGTGAGGTTTCTTTGTTCATTTCATGGTTCTTCGTTCCTTTTGTGGATGAGAAAATTTAGATGAGGTTAATCTAATTGTCATTAAGGGCCACTTTCGACTTCTGGATTCCTCATTTTGCAATATGACCACAGATGTCTTTGTGCCTTACCAGGTTTATTGAGGGACAAAGTTAGAATGATTTTATGTGATTTTCTTCCCCCTGTGACTATAGTTGGATGAGTAAAGTCCCTCATTAACTAGTGCATACCATTAGCAAAACAAATTCAGGAGGTGGTTTTTTTTTTTTTTCTGTGTAACACTTGCTGATGGGTAATGCCACTATTTTCTCAAGGCAATATTCTAGCCAAATCACTTCTGCTGATACGTGCCTTAACAGACTGCTGATGGTCAAGGAGAGGATAGAGGTTTCCAGGGAAATAAAAGGAAACTTGTGAAAACCCACTTGAAGAACACATTACACACTTATTATTAAGCAACTGAACTATTAGGTTGTATTAGTGTCACAGGTCTTAAAAAACATGGAACCTATTTTAACAACTGCTATCAACCTCCCGTCATCCCTATGTCATGTGTCCAGAGCCACGTAAGCACAGACTGTCCTGCAGAAAGGCATTGCTGAGACCCAGGAGCGGACCTTTAAGTCACCACCCACCATCTTGGTCCAAAAGCAAAATGAATAACACTGAAGAGGAACAAGAGCTCAGATAATTAAACACTTTCTAAACCCAAGGATCAGAGAAGGCAATGGTACCCCACTCCAGTACTTCTGCCTGGAAAATCCCACGGACAGAGGAGCCTAGTAGGCTCCAGTCCATGGGGTTGCTGAGGGTCGGACACGACTTCACTTTCACTTTTCATTTTCATGCATTGGAGAAGGAAATGGTAACCCATTCCAGTGTTTTTGCCTGGAGAATCCCAGGGACGGGGGAGCCTGGTGGGCTGCCGTCTATGGGGTCACACAGAGTCGGACACGACTGAAGTGACTTAGCAGCAGCAAACCCAAGGATATTCATGACACTTTGGTACTAGTTATCAGAGCAAGAGTTTCCTAATGCAAGACAGAGGATGACTTGGCTGGAAGGCATCACTGACTCGATGGATGTGAGTCTGAGTGACCTCCAGGAGTGGGTATTGGACAGGGAGGCCTGGCGCACTGCGATTCATGGGGTTGCAAAGAGTCGGACATGACTGAGCGACTGAACTGAACTGATAGGAACAAAATAAATAGCCTTGCTGGTGAGAAGAGAGTTGCATTTTAGCTTTGAATCTTGCTTTTTCCCTACTTGGGAAAATTCCAATAACTGTCAACTAGAAAATTCCAATAACTGTGCCCCTAGAAGGTAATGTGTTTCAATCGCCAATCAATACATAAAACCTTTAGGGTTTTGAATTCTTCTCTAAGAAGTTCTTGCATCTAGCTTCCATTTGATAGTATGTGATTAAAAAAAAAAAATCCTGTGCCTCAGTTTCTCATCTGAGAGTTAAAAATATGGAGAGCAATATAGTGATTATTCAAAAGAAATAACTAAAACAAGTTTTAGCTAGAGACAATACTTGCTGTACTTACTATACTTTTTATTTTATCCTGTTTATATTAATTTGAAGAAACCTCCCTTGTGCAAACACTCCAAGAGATTGTGATTTCTGAGCTTCTGATTTCTCTTCATTATGAGAAATTGATTCTTCCCCATAGTATGGTGATGAAAAACATGCCAATAACTCCAAATCATTAACTTAATATATTAAATTTATACTACTGTAGACTAAATGCTCTCTTTTTTTGCATTCTCACAAAACCATCAATGCAGTAACATTGTGTTAAGCCAAAGATGCATTCTAAGTCCTATGCATGCGTGCACGCTAAGTTGCTTCAGTCATGTCCCACTCTTTGTGACCCCATGGACTGTATAGCCTGCCAGGCTTCTCTGTCTATGGGACTCTCCAAGCATGAATACTGGAGTGGGTTGCCATTCCCTTCTCCAGCCGATCTTCTCAACCCAGGGAGTGAACCTGTATCTCATGTCTCCTGCATTGACAGGTGGGTTCTTTATTAGTGCCACCTGGGAAGCCCTCTAGGTCCAACAACTGGCCCCATATGGATTTGACATTGCTCACTTCCCTGGGCCCTATACCCAGTCTGCTCTTCATCTATAGGACCTATTAACAGTGTCCTTTATTCTGTTTGTTTTAAATGCTTCCTATCCATTTGAACATGATCCATCCAGTCTCTAAGTTAACCTAACGAATCCTAATACCATGGTCCCCATCCATCCATTGTATCAGATGTTCTCTAATGAGAAAGCAAGCATCACCTTATCCAAGCCTCGGCTTCATCTCACTGTGCTCCTCAGCAGACTGAGCATGTTGCATCCCTAATGACTTCCTGAGGCCCAAGAAACTGGCAGTCTCAGTACCATGCTTGATGCAGGAAAGTCACATTAAGACATTTCCAAGAGGGGAAAAGTATTGAAGGGGGGTATACATAAAATGAAGAGGATTCATTGACTAGCAAAAATCAATGAAGCAAAAATGGACCATTTTCCTCTCATTGATTTTCACCGCTCATTGTGTGTTGACAGCCATCTCTACAACTTTTCATTCGTCTTGGAGTTTCTGGGGAGGCCACGCAAGGCTACGGGAACATTCACAACACTTGGCCAGGCCCTTCCCATTCCACTGAGGTATAACACCACACTGGAAAGAAAATTCTCACTGAGGAACGACTACAGTTTCTCACTGAAGAGTAAACGGCAGCCAGCGTGTTAGTGAGCAGCGCCGTCCTCACTGGATTCTGATGAAATCACATCAGGACCTTCGCTCGGTGGCCTCCTGACTTTATCTGGCCATGTTCTCAGTTAGGCTTTCCTGTGAGAGCTGAGACGTACCCTCTTCCGGACTCAAGCTCCTAGCATTCTAGAGAAATCGCACTCTACAAAAAGGGTCATCCATCATCTGTGAAAGCCAAGCAGCTTAAGATCCTGCCAAGAGCAGGGGCAGGGATTCTGAGTAATTGGACGTTGCCTGTGTGAGCCAAGTGCCGCCAGCAGCTGGAGACAAGAGGTGGGGTGAGGAGAAAGCGTCCCCCCTTCTTCCAGAAGAGGCTGCAAGGCCAGACCTCAGCTGCCATCTCCGAGGCCCTCAGGTGTATGTCAAACTCCCTACCTATTTTTAAATAGCACATGTATTCAAAAACAAGTCAGTATGTACTTTTTGAAGGAGTTATCTACCATGAGTTTGCACGCAGTCACTTAGGCTCTAGAGAAGTTCAGATAAAGATTAAACTCCTTTTGATGCAAGCCAAGAATACGGAGGAACCCAGCCCTGGCTACATTCTTCCCCTTTTGTTTATCCAATAAAGAAAATGATCTAAGAACAACTAAGTCTCCATTTCCTTATTACCATTCCACATTCCACCAGGGGTACTCAAGACCATGCATGTAACTACCAATCAGTCAACAACAAAGCAAGAGCACTCTGTGTTAGTCAACTCACCCACGCTCATGCAGACAAGGTGGGACTCACAAAATACTTACAGGAAAGTGAGAAGGGCACAAACTTGGCTTTGGGAAGAGACTGGTGGTTTAGGCATGTACTTGGAGAATTACTCCTCTGTCCATGGGATTCTCCAGGCAAGAATACTGGGATGGGTTGCTATTTCCTCTTCCAGGGGATCTTCCTAACCCAGGGATTGAAAGCTCAACCCCTACATCCCCTGCAATGGCAAGTGGATTGAGCTGCCTGGAAAGCCCACTAAATGTCTAGATGCTCTCAATGGGAGAACAGTGCCTGCTAAATTGAGCTAACCATGCTACATTGGTTAAGATCCAGCATCTCTCAACTATAAAAATTAAGGTATTCCTACATAAGCTCCCCAGATGAACCCAGTGAATGAGCAGTACTATAAGTAACCAGCCACCATCTTCCCTTCCCCTATCTTTATGCTCCCCCCTCCACCTTCTGGCCTTTTCATTCTTCTCCTTTCCTTTCACAACACTGACCGGATGCCTGTAAGTTTTAGGCACTGTGTTAGTCCCAGGGACGCAAGTTGATTAGGTGTTACTATAGTCCTTGAGAAACTTTCAGTTCTGTCCGGAGGAACAGAGAGTTACAGCAATGGTATGGCACACGGGGTAAATACAATGAGAGAGGGAAACACCTGACACTAAGCAGTACAGAGGATGGGCATCAGGGCCAGCTTAAGGCAATCACGGGTGGCTTCTAGGAGGAAGTGTTTCCTTGACCTTAGTTTCAAATGGGAGTTTGTTACATATGGAAGGGGAGGAAAGTCCAAAAGAACAACCTGAGACAGTGTGAAACATGGCAGGTTCAACAGTGATCCTAACTGGCCTCAGTCACACTGTTCACTCTTGAGGACAAACGAGAGGGAAACCAGGCTCACGGCATCAGCCCCAGGCAGTTACAGACTTAGCAGCTTAGCATACAGAGCTAAGACATTGGAACTTACCCTTAAAAACTGAAAATCCACTAAAATCTTTTAAGTGATTGAGGACTATGGTGGCTGAATGCTGTGTCTCTGACTTTATAAACAAGAGGACAGTTGCCAAGTCTGAACCCAGGTCTGCAGGAGCAACTCCTATTTCCACTCAGAATTCTGCCCAGGAGGAACAAACCCCACAGAGGCCCTGGCCCTTCAGCCCAGGTCCTGAAATGATCGGACCCACGTCTGGCTGCATCACGTTCAGTCAGAATCAGCCAGACCTCAGCTCCTGCAGATCCCAGAGCAAGAAAAATATATACCTGTGCTTGTCAGCCCCAAGATTTGGGTCACTGTTCATCACACTGCATTCCTGTAGCAATAACTGACTCATAGGAGTACTGAATCCATTTCTCCCACTTTTTTTTTTTTTAACCAAAATAAGAAGACGATGGTCTACTCAGACTCCAGAAGGAACTCATTTTGGATAAAAATAGCTCTTCTGATAAGGACAATATATCCCACTGTGGGACTAAGGGGAGTGGAGAGGAAGGTTGAAGCTCTGCTGGCTAAAATCACTTTCTTGCCAGTGAGAAATATTAGTGTTTTGAGAGTTTAGATTGCTTAAGGAAATGAGAGAAGATGGGAGAGAG
Source organism: Tragelaphus eurycerus (assembly GCA_935064755.1). Lineage (NCBI taxonomy): Eukaryota > Metazoa > Chordata > Mammalia > Artiodactyla > Bovidae > Tragelaphus > Tragelaphus eurycerus. The sequence goes on along the minus strand of CAKXYN010000059.1, from coordinate 1,302,162 downwards.
CTGCTCAGTCATTCACTAGATTTTTAAGAGCCTGCTGAAATGGTCATGTTGGTCTGCCTCCCCCGCTCCTGTGAGCAGACCACAGACCTTCTGGGGGTCTCTATCACTCATCCCTGATGCCCTGGCACAGACAACAGGCACTGAGGATGTGTAAACCCAGGGGAGCAAAAGGGAAGCTGATAAGCAGGGGAAGCTGGTCTGTAGAAAGGGAAAAAAAAATGGGGGCGAAACAGACAAGGAAGCAGGACTTCATAGGTCTTTGGCTCCAGGGGGCAGAGTACATCTAAGATCAACCGTCTTGATTCCCAAACATGCCTCTTCCTGTTTTCAGTCCCCACAAGGCCTGGCAGTACTTCCTGCTTTTTGATCTGAGATGTAACACTGAATCACAGTAATAAATCCTCCATTTGCCTAGACAAGTAGTGTTATCGCTCAGTCGTGTCTGACTCTTTGTGACCCCGTGGACAGTCAGCCAGGCTCCTCTGTCCATGGGATTCTCCCAGGCCAAAATACTGGAGTGGGTTGCCATTCCTTTCTCCAGGGGATCTTCCCACCCCAGGGATCGAACCCAGGTCTCCCTCATCTCAGGAAAATTCTTTACTGTCTGAGCTACCAGGGAAGCATCTTCATTTGCTTAAGCTCAAGAGAAGAGGTGCTACTCAAAATTGAAAGAAATTTGAGGAAAATAGTCATACATGTGCTAGGCATGAGGGGTACAAAAGAGGCAGGACAGAATAGATTTTGGCCAACAGTTCAAAGTTGTGATATAAACACAGATGTTCTGGAATAACTTCCCCAGACTTGGACGAGACCAGAAGCTGGCTATCGGTCTAACAGTTTATCAGAGAGGGTATAATCAACAAGGTTGAAGGCCATCTAGATGACCAGGAAGAGTCTGAGGAATGGGGTCTTGGTTGAGAAAAAATCAGTTCAGTTCAGTTGCTCAGTCGTGTCCGACTCTTTTTGACATGTGAGGCCTCCCTGTCCATCACTAACTCCCAGAGTTTACTCAAACTCATATCCATTGAGTCAGTGATGCCATCCAATCATCTCATCCTCTGTTGTCTCCTTCTCCTCCTGCCCTCAATCTTTCCCAGCATCAGGGTCTTTTCAAATGAGTCACTCTTTGCATCAGGTGGCCAAAGTATTGGAGTTTCAGCTTCAACATCAGTCCTTCCAATGAATATTCAGGACGGATTTCCTTTAGGATGGACTGGTTGGATTGGATATCCTTGCAGTCCCAGGGACTCTCAAGAGTCTTCATCAACATTACAGTTCAAAAGCATCAAATCTTCGGTGCTCAGCTTTCTTTATAGTCCAACTCTCACATCCATACATGACTACTGGAAAAACCAGAGCTTTGATTAGACAGGCCTTTGTTGGCGAAGTAATGTCTCTGCTTTTTAATATGCTAAGTTTGTCACATACTAGTAAAGTAATTCTCAAAATCCTCCAAGCCAGGCTTCAACAATTTGTGAACCGAAAATATCTATTTCTGCTTTACTGACTATGCCAAAGTCTTTGTGTGGATCACAATAAACTGTGGAAAATTCTGAAAGAGATGAGAACACCAGACCACCTGACCTGCTTCTTGAGAAATCTGTATGCAGGTCAGGAAGCAACAGTTAGAACTGGACATGGAACAACAGACTGGTTCCAAATAGGAAAAGGAATACAAGACTGTATATTGTCACCCTACTTATTTAACTTACAGGCAGAGTACATCATGAGAAACGCTGGGCTGGATGAAGCACAAGCTGAATCAAGATTGCCGGGAGAAATATCAATAACCTCAGATAACCGCAGATGACACCACCCTTATGGCAGAAAGTGAAGAAGAACTCAAGAGTCTCGTGATGAAAGTGAAAGAGGAGAGTGAAAAAATTGGCTTCAACATTTAGAAAACTAAGATCATGGCATCTGGTCCCATCACTTCATGGCTTATTAAATGGGGAAACAGTGGAAATAGTGGCTGATTTTATTTTAGGGAGGCTCCAAAATCACTGCAGAGAGCGACTGCAGCCATGAAATTAAAGACACTTACTCCTTGGAAGAAAAGTTATGAGCAAAAATGGTCATTGGCTAATGCTGAGGGGAAATTTGCAGAGTGATCAGGACAGAATCCAGACTGCAGCAGGCTGAAAAGAAGATGAGAAAGTATAAACAAGGGGCTGCTGCTGCTAAGTCGCTTCAGTCGTGTCCGACTCTGTGCGACCCCATAGACGGCAGCCCACCAGGCTCCCCTGTCCCTGGGATTCTCCAGGCAAGAACACTGGAGTGGGTTGCCATTTCCTTCTCCAATGCATGAAAATGAAAAGTGAAAGTGAAGTCGCTTAGTCTTGTCTGACCCTCAGCGACCCCATGTACTGCAGCCTACCAGGCTCCTCCGTACATGGGATTTTCCAGGCGAGAATACTGGAGTGGGGGTGCCATTGCCTTCTCCAATAAACAAGGGGGGACAACTCTTAAAACACTTCTGAGAACCATGACAATGGAAGAGGCAGAGCTTCAGGTGGAGGGTACATGGGCTGGGTTGAAAAATTATTTTTTGCTGTCGTTGTCTAACGGGAAAGATGTGAGGAATAGGTGTCACAGGTTACCTCTCTAGAAGAGGAAATCTTTTGTGGGAAACAATGAACAGAAGGAACAATACAATGAGATTGGAAAATGATGTGTCAAGAAGATAAAGACAGCCCACTCAGAATATGCAGGTTTAGTCAAACTAAACTCTTCTTATTATAAACCAACTGCTTGGGAGGAAATTATTTTGGGTGGAAAAATGCATTGCCATACTCAAATGGAGTGTCTGAAAACTAATTACTGTTCGTAACTTATTCATCCCCAATACCTCACCAACATGATCCTTCTGTAATAGATTCATATTTCAAAGTGCGGAATGGAAAAAAATGTGCCAACTAGCAATGACACAGAGACCATAATCCCATGTATAAATGCAGTTGGAAAAGTGAATATGGGGAGATTTTTAACACAACTTCATTTACAGGGTTAATTTTCCTTTTATAACTCTCATTCCCCAAGGATACTGAATGGGTGCCCAACAAATCATTGAAAATGTGTTTTGCTAACTTTGAAGTATCTTCTAAATGTATGTAGTGTGTTTGATAAAGACTTCCCTTGTGAAAATTAATTGTATTTTTAAATACAGAAAAATATTACTATGGAAAGAGGACCACCTGTTGTAAATTGAGCAGCATAGAAAGTGTTGCACCAACCATATTTCTTAGAACCTTAACTGATTTTGATGTTTTTTTAAGTCATTGCCATACCCCTTGTAGCACCACCTTGTATCACCACCATTACTTAGCAACACCACCATCATCATCACCCTCACTACCATCACTAACACCACCATCACCACCACCACTACAATCACCATCACCACCTCCACTGTCACCATCACTACCATCAACCATCTCGACTACCATTCCTATGACCATCTCCATCACCCTCACCACCATCCCCTCTACCAATAAACCATCACCATTAGCTGGTTTCCCACTATAATTTCTGAACCATGAGTTGCTATTTGGATCAGTAATTTCTGATATGGCTCGTCCAGTTGCAAAACATTTCTGTGCCACTTTGTCTCCCGAAGCTCCTTTCCTTCTCCGGCGGTGGTGGTTTAGTCGCCAAGTCGAGCCTGACTCTTGCAGCCCCATGGACTGTAGCCTCCCAGGCTCTTCTGTCCATGGGATTGTCCAGGCAAGAATACAGGAGTGAGTTGCCGCTTCCTTCTCCTTTCCTTCTCTATTTGTATAATAAATGATAATCAGTAGACAAATGTAAGCCTGCACCAGGGGCAGAAGTGCAGAATGAAGGCTCGGGGCAAGGGGTGGAGGAGCAAGTACCAAGTAACAAGGCTGCAACAATGACCTGGCTTTCAACACACACTGATGGATTTGTGATAGGAACATAAAAGTAGCATGTGCAGCCAGGGCTTTATTTTTAATGTCCCAGCATTGATCAAAAAAAAAAAAAAAAGTGGGGGGGAGGGGAATTCAACTAAGCCAATGATGGAGAAAACTAATTTCATGGTAAAATAATTCCAAAATGTATTTAAGGTGCACTGGCAAGACCATTTTCAAAGAAATCTGCATTACAAAACATGCACGGGAATTGAAGACTCCATTCAGATAACCTCCAGCTGCTAAAGAAACACTGTTTTCTTTTGCTCTTTCCCACTGTTTCCTGTAAACAATTTTATGAAGGAGAAAAGCTTCCTTACCACATCTGCCCTTGTCAAAAGAAAGGCACAGCATGGTGCAAATATGTTGTTTTGTTTCCTCCATTAGCAAATATTTCTTTTCTCTCCTTTAGGAGAGAATAAACAAGAAGAAAACAGTGGTGCTGAAATTACTCACTAGTCTCCTTGAAGGAGATCAATATGGAACAGTAATCAAAAATGGATGTTTTTAGGTCTTACCAAAGAGAGGAGCTTGGTGAAGACAGCTCTTCTTGTGAATTACTGTATTTTACATTCAGTGCCCCAAGATCCAAGATAAATATTTTATGTCTTAAAACATCAAATTCTAAATGATCATTTCATAGCCTCTATAAACAGAGCTCCATAATATATGCACGGATTTGTCTTTTTTTTTTTACATTTGTCCAAAATTCTTTTTATTTTTTTAAATTTTATTTTATTTGACCCAGAGGGATGGTATGGGGAGGGAGGAGGGAAGAGGGTTCAGGATGGGGAACACATGTATACCTGTGGCAGATTCATTCTGATATTTGGCAAAACCAATACAATATTGTAAAGTTAAATAAGATTTGTCTTTTTGTTTCAGATAGTGACACCTTGACTCAGCATGAGTGTGTTGGGTAGACTTAAACTTTCAGTGGGAAAAAATCACTCAAACATAGTTATGGATTAGCATGGATTTTACTTTCAGATGGATTAGCATGGATTTTACTTTCAGCGTCCCTATTTTCCTTGCAGAAAAAAGACATCTGATTAACCACATGATGGGGGTGGGTTGGGGTGGTGTAGTCTATAAAAATTCAAATGATCACACAAAATATATTCAGTCAAATGACCACAAAATCAAATAAATTCTTCATCAGTTCAATTTCTATGTTCTAACTCACCCTTTTTTCAATTTAAAGATGCAATTTCTTGCTTTCTGTGCTTTCTCATAATTTATGAGGAAAGCCCATTCAAGATGCCTGGTACATCAGGCCATACACTGTTTGCACACTTGCTTCTAAGTCTGATTGGTCATTTTCTTAAACTTAAGGCATGAAGTTTTCGTTTAGGATGGTGTGTAGCAATTTTTGACATTTTGAACTATAAACAGTCTCTGAGAAAAGTCAACATTTAGATATGCATAAAGAAAACAGAAGTTTTAATCATTAGGAAGACACAGACCTGGAATGTCAACATAAAAAAGCACAGCACTGACCAACGCTGACTACACCACGCCAGGAATGCGTCTTTAATGAAGTCAGTTTCAAATTCCCGGGTTTCATTTGGTATCTTGACCCTGCCTAGTACTACTCTCAGTCCATACCTAGTTCTTGCACCAGTCTTATTTACAGCTTTATTTTGTAGTGAACTTGAACACCATATATGTAGTGGGTTCACAGTGGGTCTACAGTCAGGCTACCTAACCACAAAACTAACTAAATGTTCCATCAGTTCAATGTCTATGTTCTTACACTTTTCTCAGTACATCCAATTTCTTGCTTTCCATGCTTTCTTATAATTTATGAGAAATGCATATTCAAGATGCTGACTGTACCTTTCAGTGGTTTTAAATTCTGATTGTACCCTTCAGCAGTACTATAACTTGGGGCACATGATTTGATGTCTCAGTCTCAATTCCCTCATCTACAAAATGGTATCAAATAACAGCCATGCGATGCAGTTGTTTGAATATTAGATGACTTAATATATAAAGGCTGCTTATATAGGAAATGCTAAATTAATTCTGTGGTTGTTATTGCCATCAGTTATAATAATAATTATCATTACTTTAAATATTGTATATGTTTGAAGTGTCCAGCATGATGTTTTGATAAGCATACACATAATATAGTTATAATAACTTTGGCTATTGTGAAGAATGCTGTAATAGTACTAAAAACTCAGGCAAAAAAAAGCAAAAATAAACAATTAGGACTACGTCAAACTAAAAAAAAACTTCTGCACAGCAAAGGAAAGAATCAGTGAAGTGAAAAACAAATGGATGAATTGGGAGAAACTATTTGCAAACCTAATATCTGATAAAAAAAAAAAAAAAGGTTAATTCAAAATATGTATCCAAAATATATAAGGAACCTCTATAACTCAACAGCCAAAAAACACCTCAAAAACACCTTTAAAAATTGGCAAAAGTCTTGATTAAACATTTTTCCAAAGAAGATATACAAATGGCCAACAGGTACATGCAAATCAAAACCACAATGAGATACCACTTCACACCTCTGAAAATGGCTATTATCAAAAAGAGTTCAGTTCAGTTCAGTCGCTCAGTCATGTCCGACTCTTTGCGACCCCATGAACTGCAGCATGCCAGGCCTCCCTGTCCATCACCAACTCCCAGAGTCCACCCAAACCCATGTCCATTGAGTCGGTGATGCCATCCAACCATCTCATCCTCTGTCGTTCCCTTCTCCTCCTACCCTCAATCTTTCCCAGTATCAGGGTCTTTTCTGATGAGTCCTTTTCTGATGAGTCATCTCTTCACATCAGGTGGCCAAAGTATTGGAGTTTCAGCTTCATCATCAGTCCCTCCAATGAACACCCAGGGCTGATCTCCTTAGGATGGACTGGTTGGATCTCCGTGCAGTCCAAGGGACAAGAGTCTTCTCCAACACCACAGTTCAAAAGCATCAATTCTTCAGTGCTCAGCTTTCTTTATAGTCCAAATCTCACAGGTGACAAATGCTGGCTCTACCAAGGTTATGAAGAAGAGGGAACCACTGGGCACTGTTGGTGGGAATGTAAACTGGGGTATTTACTATGAGAAACAGTATGGAGTTTCCTCAAAAAATTAAAATTAGAACCACCAAATGATCCAGGAATCCCACTTCTGGGTATATAACCAAAGGAAATGACATCAATACCTCAGAGAGATATCTTGTGCTCCCAAGTTCATTGCAGAATTATTCACATGAAGTACTATTATTAGCAAGGTTGTCTGTCCCTTTTGATCATAAGGGAAAAAAGCAGGCCCTGTATACTTGTACAGCTTGAACAATATCTTGTATAAGGTGGGTGCTCGATAACCCATCCAGTCTCTGGTTTTTGCTAGAAACTCTACTGAGGTAAAGATAAAAATGACTAGAGAATTCCAAAAATATCCCATTTTGCAGCACGATCTTGCTTCTCTTTTCCCATGAGACTAATTAAAAGGAAACAGGACTAAGGACAGATTTAAGCAGACAATGGTGCCAACTGCTATGGTGGCTCTCCTGCCTGTAATCCTGCCATCATTTTTCCTCACATCGTATTAGATGACCATGCTTGAGAAAGACCTTTGCATTTGCTGAAATGCAAATAAGTACACAAGGAGAGTTGGAAGCACTTTCACGTTTTGAAACCCTGTACACAATGAGATCCATATACGCGATGCATTGAATTGTAGCCAGCATGGAGCACTCCAAATTAGAAGGCAAGTTGGTAAGTACAACCACTAGTGTGCGAAGGATTCCTTAGACAGACTACTTAATGCCCACGCACCCAAAATGAAAAGCAGTACATGATGTCACGTTGAAGGAGAAAAAGCCAAAAACCAAAAAAACGATCTCCTTCTGAGTTCAATAAGCATGTCTTCCACTTAACTTGCAAATAAGAGGAAAAAGGAAGAAACTGGAAACATACATGTAAAGGCAAAACAATTGAAGTCAAGGAAACTAGCTTCAAGTGACACTGCATATTTTTTTCTAACCTTTTCCCCTTATAGGTCTTGCTAAGAAAAATAAAATTCTCAGGGGAACCAATCATTTTAATGTATGACCAAGGATTTTTCATGAGTGATGCATGTATCCTCTCTCATCAAAGAAATTTTTTCCAATTAAAAAATGCTAACATGCATGCATGCCAAGTTGTTTCAGTCGTGTCCGACTCTGCGACCCTATGGACCTTAGCCCGCCAGGCTCCTCTGTCCATGGGGATTCTCCAGGCAGAATGCTGGAGTGGGTTGCCATGCCCTCCTCTAGAGGATCTTCCCAACCCAGGAATAGAACCTGCATCTCTTACGTCTCCTACATTGGCAGGCAGGTTCTTCACCACTAGCGCCTCCTGGGAAGCTGTGTCATTTCTTTTCGATTATCATTTTCACTTGAAAAATATTAAGAAAAAGAAACAAATCAAAATTATCTGTAATTCAATGGCTCAAAGAGAGAGTTATTCTCATAGTTTGATTTCATATTTCATTTTTACATTTTTATTATTGTAAAACTGACCATGGTATGATCACATGGAGAAAACATATGAAGATTTTTAAAAATTATAACAAAGTAAGCACCTGTATCCATCCAGTCCGTCCTAAAGGAAATCAGTCCTGAATATTAATTGGAAGGACTGATGTCGAAGCTGAAATGCCAGTACTTTGGCCACCTGATGCAAAGAGCTGACTCATTTTAAAAGACCCTGATGCTGGGAAATATTGAAAGCAGGAGGAGAAGCGGATGACAGAGGATGAGATAGTTGGATGGCATCATGGGCTCAATGGACATGAGTTTGAGTCAACTCTGGGAGTTGATGATGGACAGGGAGGCCTGGTGTGCTGCAGTCCATGGGGTCACAAAGAGTCGGACACGACTGAGTGACTGAAGTGAACTGAGTTGAAGCACCTGTGTAAGCACCACCAAGATTCAAAAGTATAAAACTGTACCTTCCTTTAGAAGTTCCTTATTGTTCCAATCCCAGTCATTCCACACTTCCTCATCACCCCCATCCTCTCTTCCTGAGCCTGACACTTCTTTTGACACCTGTGGGTTGCATCTCTAAATAATGTGTTAAAAGTTTCATTTGTTAAAGATAAATTGTACAACAGAGGGAATCATAGCCATTAACTTGTAGTAATATGTGATTGTAATCTATAAAAATACTGAATCACTACACATACTCTGTATGCCAGAAACTAATATAATATTGTGAATCAATTATATTAAATAAAAATAAAAAGCAAAGTAAAACTTTTGTTTCTTAACTTGACAGAAGTGAAATTATACACTGTGTATTAACAGAGGCTTCTTTTCATTCATCATTATGTCTGTGCAAAACTCATCCAAATTAAGGCACAAGCTACATTTCAGTTATTTTTATAGCTGTGTGGTAGTCCACAGAGTAAGACCTCATGTAGATTTTGATTCTAATACTGATGGTCATTTGGATTGTTTCTATGTTTTGATGCTAAGGTTATGTTTATGCATGTGTCCCAGTGAAAATTTGCAAGCATTCATGAGAGTTTCCACCTAATAATGAGTACGCTGGGTTTAAAGGTTATATGCAGGTTCAGATTTCCTCAGTAATACCAAAATGTTTTCCCAAGTAGTTATAACAATTTATGCTCCCAAAGAAGTGGATGAGAGTCCCCATCTACAACCTAACACTTAGTCTCATCCAACTTCTTAGCTTTTACCAGTCTGGAGGGTATGTGTCGTTTAAATACTTAATACTATTGAGTTGGAGTCTCTTTTCCTATCAGTTTTGCCATTTTGAGTTTCTCTCTGAGTGTTTCTGTGAGTGTGCACAAGTGTGTGAAGTGTCTTGCCAATATCATAATATGTTTATAATGGATACTACAGATGTGCTGTTTTCAAATTAAGAGAGATAGGAAGTACTTCTCTGGTCTTTTATGGCTTTAAAACTTAGATATAGAAATGATTAGAGAAACTATTATGGTCAATAGCACCACTACTGACATAATTGCTCAAACTAGTAGTGGAAATCACTCTACCTCTTTTTTCCATTACCCTATCTTCCTTCCAGAAGGTAGATTCTCTACTATCTTCCAGTAAGTGATCAAATTCTATTGAGACTACTTCTAAATTATGTAGTTAGTTCTAAGAAACCTATGGTTCCTCTCTTTCCATGATATAAATTTATAAGCATACTTATTTGGGTGGCTTTCCAGATGGCACTAGTGGTAAAGAACCCACCTGCCAATGCAGGAGACAGAAGAGACTAGGATTCAGTCCCCCCTGGGTTGGGAAGATCCGCTGGAGGAGGGCATGGCAACCCACTCCAGTATTTTTGCCTGGTAAATTCCATGGACAGTGGACCTTGGGGAGCTGAAGTCCATAGGGTCACAAAGAGTTGGACATGACTGAAGTGACCTAGCACGCAGACATACTTATTTATAAGCTCCACTCTTGTTTCCAGAATAGCTGTTATGATCTACAGTGCTAGAAACATTTTTGTACAATGTGTATAAGCATTTCTCTATGATGTATATTAAAGTGGTGTTTAGAAATATGGGAGTGTGTGAATGTTTTAATTACTAAGAAATTCCAAAAGTGAATGAGGGTTCTCCACTGCTATTCCAACCTCATAAAACTCTTTTCTTGGTAGCTTTAGTGAGTCGGTAGGGCTTCCCTGATAACTCAGTTTGTAAAGAATCCACCTGCAATGCAGGAGACCCGGGTTCAATTCCTTGGTCAGGAAAATCCCCTGGAATTGAACTAGGCTACCCACTCCAGTACTCTTGGGCTCCCCTTGTGGCTCAGCTGGTAAAGAACCCACCTGCAATGTGGGTGACCTGGGTTCGATTCCTGGGTTGGGAAGATCTGGAGAAAGGAAAGGCTACCCACTCTAGTATTCTGGCCTGGAGTTAGAAACGACTCTTGCGAGTTTTTTGGACTGCAAAGAGATCAAACCAGTCAATCCTCAAGGAAATCAGTCCTGAATATTGATTGGAAGGACAGATGCTGAAGCTGAAGCTCCAATGCTTTGGCCACCTGATTCAAAGAACTCATTGGAAAAGACCCTGATGCTGGGAAAGATTGAAGGCAGGAGGAGAAGGGGACGACAGAAGATGATGAGATGGTTGGATGGCATCACCAACTCAATGGAAGAATTGATGCTTTTGAACTGTGGTGTTGGAGAAGACTCTTGAGAGTCCCTTGGACTGCAAGGAGATCCAACCAGTTCATTCTAAAGGAGATCAGTCCTGAGTGTTCATTGGAAGGACTGATGCTGAAGCTGAAACTCCAATACTTTGACCACCTGATGCGAAGAGTTGACTCATTGGAAAAGACCCTGATGCTGGGAGGGATTGGGGGCAGGAGGAAAAAGGGACGACAGAGGATGAGATGGCTGGATGGCATCACTGACTCGATGGACATGAATTTTAGTAAGCCCCAGGAGTTGGTGATGGACAGGGAAGCCTGGCATGCTGCAGTCCATGGGGTCACAAAGAGTCAGACATGACTGAGTGACTGAACTGAACTGAGAGAGTGGGTAATGGTATTTCATTGTGTGTTTAATTTTCATTTCTCTGAATAATGTTATTTAACACATTGTCATGTGTCTGTGAGTCTTATAATCTTCCCTTTCTTTTTTATAATCTTCCCTTTCTTTTTTAAATCTTGGGGATTTTTCTATTTTGTATTGGATTGTCTTTTTCTCACCAAATTGAGGAGGTTCTATTTGTTATCCAGGTACTAGTTGTTTGCCAGTTGTATGTGTTGCCAGTTTGTGGACTGTATTTTCACTCTGTTTACCAGTGCCTTTTGATAAAGAATATCTTAATTTTAATATGATGAAATTAAATCCTCCCTTAATGATTTGCATTTTGGGGTCTTGCATGATTTGTGTCTTTGTTGAAGAAATCTCTTTCTATCCTGTGGTCGTGAAAACATACACCTATATTTTCTTCTAAATGTTTTATAATTTTCTCTTTCACTTGCAAAATTTTCATCACTTTAACTTACTTTTTATAAGGATATAAGGATATAATGAGAGTTGGACTGTGAAGAAAGCTGAGTGCCAAAGAATTGATGCTTTTGAACTGTGGTGTTGGAGATGAGTCTTGAAGAGTCCCTTGGACTGCAAGGAGATCCAACCAGTTCATTCTAAAAGGAGATCAGCCCTGGGTGTTCTTTGGAAGGAATGATGCTAAAGCTGAAACTCCAGTACTTTGGCCACCTCATGTAAAGAGTTGACTCATTGGAGAAGACTCTGATGCTGGGAGGGATTGGGGGCAAGAGGAGAAGGGGACGACAGAGGATGAGATGGCTGGATGGCATCACTGACTCGATGGACATAAGTTTGAGTGAACTCTGGGAGTTGGTGATGGACAGGGAGGCCTAGGGTGCTGCGATTCATGGGGTCGCAAAGAGTCGGACACGACTGAGCGAATGAACTGAACTGAATTGAATAGGCACCAAACTTCAATCTTACCATACAATTAACTAATCATTTGCCCATTACTTTTTATATTTACCCCTGTTCTGTAATGCTATCTTTATAAAGTTTTCATATATCTCTCTCTGCATTTTACTCCAGAGTTCTACACATTCAACTCTGTACATTGTCTAAATATGAACAATGAAATATAGACTTAAATACAGATTTAAAAGAATATGCCTCATCTATTCTTCTTCATGGGTGTCCTAGATATTCCTTGGACTTTGTTTATTCCAGTAATTTTTTTAAGCATATCTAGTTACACAAATACATACCATGCTATTGAGCTTTTTACTGAATTGGCATTGAATCTATAAATCAACTAGGAAAAAAATAACATCTGATCTAAGACTCTGACATATGGCTCCCCATTTTTTGAGATTTTCTTTAATTTCTTTGCAATAAAATTTATAATCTTCTACATTTTTCCTGCATTCTATTTGCCTAACTGTACACACTATTTACATAGGAATATAGTATTATAAAACTTCTATCAGATTTATTCATTATTTCTTACTACTTTCATATGTTGTTACACTAACTTCTCAGGGTTAACCTATAGAAATAAAACTCACTTTTAGACATTGATTTTATATCCAGCTACCTGCTAAACTGTCTTATTAATTCTAGTAACATATTTACATATCTTTTTGTGGTTCCTACATAGATAAGTATTGAACAATGACAGTTTTGCTTCTTCTTGCCAATTCTTAGTTTTTTGTTTGTTTGTTTGTTTTTTTTGTCTTATTCAGATCAGATCAGATCAGTTGCTCAGTCGTGTCTGACTCTTTGCGACCCCGTGAACTGCAGCACACCAGGCCTCCCTGTCCATCACCAACTCCCAGAGGTCACTCAGACTCGCATCCATCGAGTCAGTGATGCCATCCAGCCATCTCATCCTCTGTCGTCCCCTTCTCCTCCTGCCCCCAATTCCTCCCAGCATCAGAGTCTTCTCCAATGAGTCAAGTCTTCACATGAGGTGGCCAAAATACTGGAGTTTCAGCTTTAGCATCATTCCTTCCAAAGAAATCCCAGGGCTGATCTCCTTCAGAATAGACTGGTTGGATCTCCTTGCAGTCCAAGGGACTCTCAGGAGTCTTCTCCAACACCACAGTTCAAAAGCATCAATTCTTTATTACTTCAGCACAAACCTCCAGTACAATATTGAAGAGAAGTAGTGACAGCTCTTGGCCTTAAAAAGCTTTCAGTATGTCACATTAAGTGAATGTTTGCTGTAATCTTTGGTATAGATTCCTTTCATCAGACTTTCATACTTTTCTGAAGTCATAAATAGATGCTGAAGTTTATAAAATTCTTTTTCTCCTGAATCCATTGAAAGTTTAAAAAGATTATTGTGTTTTGTGTGATAGATTAATCAATTTGTTAACACTAAATAAACTTTGTATTCCTGGGATAACACTATATACTATCTTTTTTGATGTTCTCTGGATTCCATCTGCTACAACTTTATACATTTGCACCTAATTTCATGAGAAGAATAGCTAAAATTTTTCTTCTAACCTACTTGCCTTTTTGCCAGGTGTCTTACGAAGATCTGCTTGCCCCATATGAGAGGTTTTGCACTGCCCTCTTTCTTCCTTCTTCTCGGAAAGAGTTCATATAACATTGATACTACCTGTACCCTGATTGTCTGGAAACACTTGGCCCTGATGAGAAAGCTCAAGGTCTCATGGACTTGGTAGAAACCCCTGAAGTGGAAGCTAGCTTTGGAGTTCACCCAACTTCCAGAATTCTAGATCTCACTTGAGTTTGGGTCTCTTCAGATTTGTTCAGATTGTATTAGCTTGGTGATGCATTTGTAAAAGATTTTTAAATTATTTTCTACTAGCTTGTGATTATTTTAATCAAGTGATTTTTCATAACATCAGAAATGGAAACACCAATGATCTTCTAATAGGATTTGACCTGTCCTTACTTCTCAGACCAGATATACTCAAGCCCACCTACTATACGCCATGTCTACTCTTACATATAGTAGAGGTTGAGGTGATATTTACTAAATGAGCAAATGAATATCGTAACTGCATTCTACGTATCTTGTTATTGCCCTTTTCTAAACACATTATAATTTTTACTTACATGTTTATCACCCAAGCAGAACTGTCAGTTTTTTAAGAATATGAAGTTGTTTATATCTGTTTATATGTCTTCTTGTCCCCAGGGTCTAGCACATAAATTTACTGAATAAAAGAGTGAATAAGTATACAGACAAATCAATCACTGTAGTTAATTTGAATATATGTAGGTTAAGTTTTACCCAGATGCTTTTTAATATGCTAACAAATAGGTAATTAATGCAATGCAGGGAAACCAAGATATAAATCATCGATTTCTGCAGCAAAGTAAATGTACTGTCATTTAATTGGGTGTATCTCCCACTTTATGGAGTTGCTTATATAAATTTCAGATAATTAAAAGCCTACAGTGAGCTGTTCAATAGCACTCAGGATGCTTTTTGTTTTTTGCCCCCAGGCAGCTTGATTTTGGCAGAAGATGTCCAGTCTAGATGCATTATATTATACTTCTTGACAAGATGCTCTGAACCTCATCATTGAAAGAGAAGGGATACAAGTAGATGGTGCAACACAGGCATGCTGCCAGACCTATTTCCTTAACTGAAAACTACCTGCAAATAAAATTTAGAATCATATGAGCAGTCTAATTCTTAAAGCCTCCGTTATGTGAAGTAATGGCCTCCTACAGTTTACCACTAAGTATGCTGCTGCTGCTGCTGCTAAGTCGCTTTAGTCGTGTCCGACTCTGTGCGACCCCATAGATGGCAGCCCACCAGGCTCCCCTGTCCCTGGGATTCTCCAGGCAAGTACAGATACATGAAAAAAAAAATCAATACCAATGCATAGATAGTTCTCTGAAGAAGAGCAAATGTTCCTGCAATAACTAACAGTATCCAGTCTCAAAGTGTGTAGAGACCAGGTCAATGGCTGATCGACTCTGCTGCATGCAAAGCTGGAAGACAGCAGCCCACTTCCTAATCTGAAGTTCAGAGAATATAAAATAACTAAATACATCTTTACAAGACATTATGGAGTCTTACAGAAAAATCTATGAGCACTGAGAAGGAAAGTGTTCTAGGATGACGCTTAGTTACCAAATTCAAAGAAACTTGTTTCCTGTATATAAAACAATCAACAACTTAAATAACGAGTGGAAGAATTCCAAGCAAATCAATTCACTTTCATAGTTAAACTCTTTTCACTTGTTTAAGTTCCTGGTAAATGTCTGATAGTTGAAAGCCAGACTTCTCTGTTCATTGTCGGGTTTGCTTTCTGCTCCCACAGACTAATAATGGCACAGTGACCTGGTTAAAAACCCACAGAAGAATGGTTCAATCCTGGGGAAAACAGCATCCTTTCACAGAAATTATTTCTTTGGCTGTGGTGTCATATACAAAACCTTGAACTCCAAGTAAAAGAATCTACTGAAACTCTTGCCTTTCATAATTGCAATACAGTGAATTTATCTACTCAAAAGTAGTTAAAATAAATCAATTTGCTCATTAATCATCATTATAGTTACAAAGAGAATCAAGCAAATAACCTTTCAAAATGTTTCTAGGGCCAAACTTCAAATCACTCCAGCAATTTTCAAACATTGAATTGTAGAGGGTTCTTTACAAATATATGCACAGACTATTACCAGTTAGTTAAAGCAGATCTTAATGATGACAATTATCAATTTATCATTTTTAAGTTACAAAAGCAAATGTGAACACCGATCAATCCCTTTACAGCTGGCAGGGCATCATTCTCCAGAAAGAATTTATTGTCATTTGTGTGCCTAAAGCCAGGGAAAGAACAGGCTATATGGCCCTATCAAGAACTGTTGAAAACAGGAAGAGCCCAGTTAATAAGCAAGAAGGAACACAGTGCAACACTACAACCATGGACACATCAGAATTCATCTTTATTCCAAAACTACATGCCTAGTTCTGATATCGGAGAAGGCAATGGCACCCCACTCCAGTACTCTTGCCTGGAAAATCCCATGGATGGAGGAACCTGGAAGGCTGCAGTCCATGGGGTTGCTGAGGGTCGGACACGACTGAGTGACTTCACTTTCACTTTCATGCTTTGGAGAAGGAAATGGCAACCCACTCCAGTGTTCTTGCCTGGAGAATCCCAGGGACGGGGGAGCCTGGGGGGCTGCCATCTATGGGGTCGCACAGAGTCGGACACGACTGAAGTGACTTAGCTTAGCTTAGTCCTGATATCAGGGATATAAACAGACCTACTTAGAACTGCAAGGGTTGCACTATTTAGAACTATAGGCTTCCTGTGTACCTCAGATGGTAAAGAATCTGTCTGCAATGCAGGAGACCTGGGTTCGATCCTTGGAGATGAAAATGGCAACCCACTCCAGTACTCTTGCTTGAAGAATTCCATGGAAAGAGGAACCTGGCGGGCTACAATCCATGGGGTTGCAAAGAGTCAGACACAACTGAGTGACTTTCACTCACTTTCAGATATACCTAGTGTTTATCCTTTATATGCTACCCTGAAACCAGTAAGACTTCCAGTTTGTTTCACATCTCTAATGCAACAACCAAGACTGTCTTCATTATCAGCAACTGGATGATGACCTTGACATCCCTTTTTTTAAAAATCATCCATGTCCGTCAGGCTCAGAACAAGATAACATGTATATATCTTTCTTCCTTTGCCTGATGACTACTACAGAAATCCATTTGTTTTTTTTTTTCTTCATTATTTATGATAAAATTCATAAAAACTGAATGGGTATGAATTATAATCTCAGAAGAGCACTGACTACAAGGATTCCAGTGTCCCTCCTGTCAAGACATTGGAGTAGACACACTGTGTCTACTGCAGTCTCCACTTCCCTGATGATTTTAATAATGTCACAGCTCCCTCAGAATACTTAGAGCAGGAAACAGAAATATGATCTGGGAATTTTAACTCTCAAGCTGCAATTCAAAAATCGTCTTTTTTTTTTTTGTCTTGAGAACCTGACAAATGTAACAGATTGGGGAGAACAGTCTCTTAGAATCTATTTCAAATGTTAAAAAAGGAAGTCAAATCAGAACCAAAGCACCTTGAGTCTGAAACACAGCTGTTAGCCAAGGCTTTGTCCCTTTTGATTACTCCCTACTCCTTTGAGTGAGTCTATCTCAGCACTTAGAGAAATGGTTCCATTAGAAGAACTGAGCAGAAAACATCTAGAAAAACTTCTTTGGGTGTTTTCTTAAAAGATGAAAGTATCATAAATCAGAGCCAATCCATAAACCTTATATAATTTTGTTACTACAATTTTATGAATAAATGTGTAAAATAGAAAAATATAACTTGGCAATCCTAATGTGCTATGTATTTCATTTTTTAAAAAAAGGCTTTTTTTTTTTTAATGTGGACCATTTTTAAAATCTTTATTAAATTTGTTACAATGCGGCTTCTGTTTCATGCTTTGGTTTTCTGGCCAAGAAGTATGTGGGGTCTTAGCTCCCTAAACAGGGATTGAACCTTCACCCTCTGCATTGGAAGGCAAAGTCTTAATCCCTGGACCACCCAGGAAGTCCCACAATGTATTCTTGATTCCGAGTTATCAACCAGGTACCCCTGAGCATAGCAAAGTTCAGTAAATGGGTTTTGAATGCATAAGGGTAAGATGGCAGTACGGGAACACAGAATACAAATCAGAAGTGGATTAACTGAATTACAATAAAAGAAAAAAACATTACCTTGCTATTGGTCAAATAGTTCTTTTCTTTCAAAATTCTATGTTTTCCCAGTTCCTAAAACTACATGCAATACTATGGAAAAAAATGTTTCCACTATAGCAGCATAGAGTAGAACAGTATGGTACACTAGCTAAGGCTCTCTTAGCATTTTTATTCAGAAAAAAATAATCCTCAAAGAAACACCTGACATGTCAAAAACAAAAAAGATAAAAAATTTACTGTTAAAAATGCCTACCTGGAATTTATATCTTAACTAAAACGTTTGAAATCTTCTTACTCAAGAGTATCTAATGATGAGATTTCCAGGCCTAAATTAACAGAGCTACTTCTCCCCGATACAGAAATAGGTTCCTATTGATCACATTCAGCAGAGGGCAAACTAAGCAGTCTTGTCTGCCCATCTGTATGTGTTTTGCCAGCTCAGAATATCCCCAAAGAGGAACAGAAGTGCTTGGAATCAATACTGTCCAATTCAATGTTTTTTCATGGCTATCAAAAAGAGTTTGGTAATTAAGAAGCAATCCCATTAAAATGTCCAGCACCTATACTATAATCAAGAGTCTTAGATGGTTCTCTGTTTCTGAAATACTATTTACATGTTCACTTCGTACATCGCATTTATAGAACTGCCACAGTGTCACCAAGCAAATAACTATTTTCTGTTTGTACCACCTATGCTGCCAGAAGTTGCAAGTTAGGGGAAATCATTTTACATGGTTTGCAGTTTGAGATTCTTTTAAAGAGACCCAACCTGGGATTATCAAGCTTGTGATGTTAAGCATTTTTGCAACTTAAGCTAAGTGTGTCCATCAAGTGTTTTAAAGATAAATCTCAATCTGGCCACATTCAAATGACAGAAATTTTCCATTAAAAGGATAAATATGTGTTTGACCCTTGAAGTATACATCCGAACAAGGACAAAATAAGAGGAGAGATTCTAACCAGGGCCATTAAACTAATTGTATTCAGTCTCCATGAAATTGTTAGAGTTTAAACATATCAACATTTTTTGCCTATTATTTTGCTACTTTATTAAAATATTGCATCCATAAATACTAAAGATGAGAAATTATTTGCATACACTATGGGTAGCTATGGTAATAATTCAAAAAGATTCATTTATTTCATAAATATGCAAACATTATAATTATATACAGTAGCTACATTTTCCAAAGAGAAAACTCTAGACAACATCCTAATACTTGACCTCAGACTGAAAAATAATATTAAAATCAGGACTGTACAGTAACATCTATGATTTATACCAAAAAATTAGTTGCAAATATAAGTAAATTTTACAATTTCATATAAACTAAGTTATAGGGAAAATCAGATTAATCTAAGAAAGTGTTTGTCACTCAGTCATGTACGGCTCTGCGACCCTATGGACTGTAGCCCACCAGGCCCCTCTGTCCATGGTATTCTCCATGCAAGAATACTAGAGTGGGTTGCCATTCCCTTCTCCATAACGTAAAAAAACCTCAGTTTAAATACCATCACTAAGACAAAAAGAAGCCTTTCTAAGCCTCTACTTGTCACTTTGTCAGATGACTTTAAGATAAATGAGACAAAAGTGAAAGTGTCTCCTAGGAACTTAGAATGTAAGTTTATCATAGCATACAAAATTAAGGACATATTCTTGCCTTGAGAACCCCATGAACAGTATGAAAAGGCAAAATGATAGGATACTGAAAGAGAAACTCCCAGGTCAGTAGGGGCCCAATATGCTAATGGAGATCAGTGGAGAAATAACTCCAGAAAGAATGAAGGGATGGAACCAAAGCAGAAAGAATACCCAGCTGTAGATGTGTCTGGTGATAGAAGCAAAGTCCAATGCTGTAAAGAGCAATATTGCATAGGAACCTGGAATGTCAGGTCCATGAATCAAGGCAAATTGGAAGTGGTCAAACAAGAGATGGCAAGAATAAATGTTGACATTCTAGGAATTAGCGAACTAAAATGGACTGGAATGGGTGAATTTAACTCAGAGGACCATTATATCTACTACTGCAGGCAGGAATCCCTCAGAAGAAATGGAGTGGCCATCATGGTCAACAAAAGAGTCCGAAATGCAGTATTGGATGCAATCTCAAAACGACAGAATGATCTCTGTTCGTTTCCAAGGCAAACCATTCAATGTCACAGTAATCCAAGTCTACGCCCCAACCAGTAACGCTGAAGAAGCTGAAGTTGAACGGTTCTATGAAGACCTACAAGACCTTTTAGAACTAACACCCAAAAAAGATGTCCTTTTCATTATAGGGGACTGGAATGCAAAAGTAGGAAGTCAAGAAACCTGTGTAAAGGCAAATTTGGCCTTGGAATACGGAATGAAACAGGGCAAAGACTAATAAGTTTTGACAAGAAAATGTACTGGTCATAGAAACACCCTTTCCAACAACACAAAGAAGACTCTATACATGGACATCACCAGATGGTCAACACCGAAATCAGATCAATTATATTCTTTGCAGCCAAAGATGGAGAAGCTCTATACAATCAGCAAAAACAAGACCAGGAGCTGACTGTGGCTCGGACCATGAACTCCTTATTGCCAAATTCAGACTTAAATTGAAGAAAATAGGGAAAACCACTAGACCATTCAGGTATGACCTAAATCAAATCCCATATGAGTATACAGTGGGAGTGAGAAATAGATTGAAGGGCCTAGATCTGATAGATGATGAACTATGTGCCTGAATTAGAGTGCCTGATGAACTATGGAATGAGGTTCGTGACATTGTACAGGAGACAGGGATCAAGACCATCCCCATGGAAAAGAAATGCAAAAAGCAAAATGGCTGTCTGGGGAGGCCTTGCAAATAGCTGCGAAAAGAAGAGAAGCGAAAAGCAAAGGAGAAAAGGAAAGATATAAACATCTGAATGCAGAGTTTCAAAGAATAGCAAGAAGAGATAAGAAAGCCTTCTTCAGCGATCAATGCAAAGAAATAGAGGAAAACAACAGAATGGGAAAGACTAGGGATCTCTTCAAGAAAATCAGAGACACCAAAGGAACATTTCATGCAAAAATGGGCTCGATAAAGGACAGAAATGGTATGGACCTAACGGAAGCAGAAGATATTAAGAAGAGGTGGCAAGAATACACAGAAGAACTGTACAAAAAAGAGCTTCACGACCCAGATAATCATGATGGTGTGATCACTGACCTAGAGCCAGACATCCTGGAATGTGAAGTCAGGTGGGCCTTAGAAAGCATCACTACGAACAAAGCTAGTGGAGGTGATGGAATTCCAGTGGAGCTATTCCAAATCCTGAAAGATGATGCTGTGAAAGTGCTGCACTCAATATGCCAGCAAATTTGGAAAACTCAGCAGTGGCCACAAGATTGGAAAAGGTCAGTTTTCACCCCAATCCCAAAGAAAGGCAATGCCAAAGAGTGCTCAAACTACCGCACAATTGCACTCATCTCACACACTAGTAAAGTAATGCTCAAAATTCTCCAAGCCAGGCTTCAGCAATATGTGAACTGTGAACTTCCTGATGTTCAAGCTGGTTTTAGAAAAGGCAGAGGAACCAGAGATCAAATTGCCAACATCCGCTGGATCATGGAAAAAGCAAGAGAGTTCCAGAAAAACATCTATTTCTGCTTTATTGACAATGCCAAAGCCTTTGACTGTGTAGATCACAATAAACTGTGGAAAATTCTGAAAGAGATGGGAATACCAGACCACCTGATCTGCCTCTTGAGAAATCTGTATGCAGGTCAGGAAGCAACAGTTAGAACTGGTCATGGAACAACAGACTGGTTCCAAATAGGAAAAGGAGTACGTCAAGGCTGTATATTGTCACCATGTTTATTTAACTTATATGCAGAGTACATCATGAGAAATGCTGGACTGGAAGAAACACAAGCTGGAATCAAGATTGCCGGGAGAAATATCAATAACCTCAGATATGCAGATGACACCACTCTTATGGTAGAAAGTGAAGAGGAACTCAAAAGCCTCTTGATGAAAGTGAAAGTGGAGAGTGAAAAGGTTGGCTTAAAGCTCAACATTCAGAAAACGAAGATCATGGCATCTGGTCCCATCACTTCATGGGAAATAGATGGAAAAACAGTGGAAACAGTGTCAGACTTTATTTTTCTGGGCTCCAAAATCACTGCAGATGGTGACTGCAGCCATGAAATTAAAAGACGCTTACTCCTTGGAAGGAAGGTTATGACCAACCTAGATAGCATATTCAAAAGCAGAGACATCACTTTGCCAACAAAGGTTCGCCTAGTCAAGGCTATGGTCTTTCCTGTGGTCATGTATGGATGTGAGAGCTGGACTGTGAAGAAGGCTGAGCACCGAAGAATTGATGCTTTTGAACTGTGGTGTTGGAGAAGACACTTGAGAGTCCTTTGGACTGCAAGGAGATCCAACCAGTCCATTCTGAGGGAGATCAGCCCTGGGATTTCTTTGGAAGGAATGATGCTAAAGCTGAAACTCCAGTATTTTGGCCACCTCATGCAAAGAGTTGACTCATTGGAGAAGACTCTGATGCTGGGAGGGATTGGGGGCAGGAGGAGAAAGGTACGACAGAGGATGAGATGGCTGGATGGCATCACTGACTCGATGGATGTGAGTCTGAGTGACCTCCGAGATCTGGTGATGGACAGGGAGGCCTGGTGTGCTGCAGTTCATGGGGTCGCAAAGAGTCGGA